>CM035091.1:20987337-22349837 GCA_020205505.1 Panax japonicus | reverse complement strand
AATCTTGACTACCCACTGAAAAACAAAGGGAAAATTTATAGCCAAATTATGGAGTTTGCATGTTGACCACATTAAGACACTTTTGAGCAAATGTTAGTAATAATGAAAGTAATGAACACATCCTCTACTTGCTATTAATGAGTTATAACATTGACCTTTCAAACCCTTAGAATATTGAATTAATCTGTATTCAGATTTTTGTCAAGGGATTAGTGCTTTTTGGTGGTTGTGTTATTCATTTTTTAAGAAGTCATGGTTTTACTTGATCTATTTTTTTTATATAAAAAGGAACGAAGAAAAAGGAAGAATTCCCATACATTATGGTTAGTTGACATTGGGTATGGAACTTGGAAGTCGTATTGCTTCGTCTTTCATATATAAACCTATTGTTAATTTACTTATCAAGCAAAAAAAAAAAGAGTAAAAAGTTATGGTTAGTAGAACACCTTCTGTTAACCTGCTACCACTTTTGATTTATGTGTGTATAAAATATATTACGATGTATTTGTTTTATCTTTTTTGTATTGACCTCCTGTACATTTTTTCCCAGGTATCTAAACTAACCGGTTTTGTCTTATTAGGTACTGGAAGGTTTAGAAGCTGTTAGGAAAAGACCAGCAATGTACATTGGGAGCACTGGACCTCGTGGGTTGCACCATTTGGTATTATGTTTTTCTCTGTATGACTTATCAAAAAAATAATCTTGATCTGTCTTTGTCGCGTTGATTCTTCCTATTAACTGATATGCTGTTTGTTAACCTCTTAAAATCCTTTATAGTGGAAAAATTAAGTTTTCTTTAAAATTAGATCAAATGAAGGATGTGAGGAAGAGATTTGATCATTTGCTTGTCCACTGCGAGTAGTCTTTGGATCGTGGTGTTCTCGCTGTGTGGCATTTCTTGGGTGGTGCAAGTTTGGTTAGTGGGATGTCACAATCTGGGCGTTGGATGAAGCTGAGAAAGGAATGGAGAAGGCGACTCATAGTAATTAGTGGGCGATTTGAATGGAGCCGAATAACTAATATTGTGTAGAATAGAGTGAGGGCACTTTCACATATTCGGATTCTTTTCCTAAGACTTCTCTTCTTTTTCCTTCGTGAAGTTTATCGAATATCCATTGTAAATTTTGTGGATTATTTGGGAGATTTTTGGGCTGGGACCTAATGTAGGTTGTTTTTTGAAGGTTCTTTGTATCAAGAGGGGTTTTGCTTGTACGTGGGTTTGCGCCATTTTCAGTGCTTTACTGAAATTATACATGTAAAAAAAAGTGTGTATGGTAGCTAGTACAAATTATCACTTGAAAATAGAATAACTGCTAAAATTATTTTATCAAGATGACTCATCACTAAAAAAGCTAAATAGAGAAATTATATTTTCTTTGATTGTAAAGTTTTTAACACTCATTACTAGTTACTCAATACTATTAACTTGTATTTATTTAATTATAGGTTCTTGAAGCATTGATTACTAGTTAACTGATACTTTATTTTCAGTTATATCAGATAGGCTTTAATATATTTGCATTAAAGTATGTTTCCCAGTTTAATGATTGTATTTTGTTTTAGGTTTATGAAATATTGGATAATGCTGTTGATGAAGCGCAAGCAGGATTTGCTTCAAAGGTAGATGTCCTCTTATGTGCAGACAATTCAGTGAGCATCATGGACAATGGGCGTGGGGTATGAGATGTCTTATGCTTTTGTTGTCAAATGGAAATTCTCTACTTTAAAGATTTGTCATACAGAATAATACTTCTTAATTTGTTAACAGGAGTTATATAGTTCCCTTGGTGTGAGCACATAAATTAGTATTCCCTACTGCGAATTAATAGTTATTACTTGCTATTCAATCTCATGGGACCATTGCATTCATCCTACCTATATGTCCCAGTTTCTTCTTTGGCTCTTTGCACATTGTTAAATATCATACTGTTTGTTGTATATGCAACATAAAGTGAAGGTAGGTACGTACCATGATATAAGATATAGATGCTACATACTATGGTTATTCAGTGAACTTTAATTATTTACATTTGGTATGTTATGATATTATAAGCTGCAGTATTCTATATTTTCTTGAGCAAATGTTTGTTCCATTTGGGATGGCAGAGTTTGGAAACCTTGGGCTTTTCTTGTTGAATCTCAACAAACAAAATAACAGGAGATTATTTGTTATGTTAAAGTGTTTTTGCAGGTTGATTTTCATTTACTTCGGCAACTTATATTGCAAGAATTTTCTTAAATGTCACTTCTTCAGCTTTCAGCATGTTCCTAACTATTTTACTTGCTTCAATTTTTATTGTGCATTGCAGATTCCGACCGACTTGCACCCTGCGACAAAAAAATCTTCTTTAGAGACTGTCTTGACGGTATGGATGTCTACCATAAAATTTTAATTTGTTATTTACTATCGCGGCTTTCTTTGGTAAGTGAATCAGGTATTATTGATCAGCCAAAGAGGGGTTGAATCCCATGTACAGACGGTGTATATATCAAAAGCATAAGAAACAACAATAGGACATGTTAGTAGATAAAAATTAGCTCCTCTACTTCCAGAGAGAAAGCTACATATTGTTCCGCAAACAAACAAGCTCATTGTAAACAAACATGCTCATTAAAAACAAACGTGCTCATAGAACTTTCACTCATATGTGTAATTCCATTAATATATGGATATTGTGATTATATATTCATAAGTCATAATTAAATATTTAGTGATGTATACTACTAGAACAAGAATTGTTTTAAGTTTTATTTGAAAACGTTGCAATTGACGTATGAATATCAAATGATGCAGGTCTTGCATGCCGGTGGAAAATTTGGTGGCTCAAGCAGTGGTTACAGAGTCTCAGGTGGATTACATGGTGTTGGCTTATCTGTTGTCAATGCATTGTCTGAGGTGCTTATGTCATAACTGTAACTTTATCCATTCACATAGCATAGCATTAAATCTGGGGGAAAAATTTTTTGTTTGTGGTTTGCAATAGAATTTTGCGTCCTCTTTGAGTGAGGGCTTTTAAGTTTCTCTTTCCCATTGAGCAGCTTTTAATATCTTGAAGTTTGATAAACAAATCTTTATGGTGTGACCCTTTTCTCCTTCACTCATTTAAGGGTTACGCTTCTGGAAGTATTTTTCCGTAAAACATGCACTCTATAGGCTGGCACTTTTATCCTGAGATTCCTTACAGATGTTTGCCCATTCTAATCTTTTAAGGACTAGCCACTATGTTTTGAGTTAGGCTGCTTTTGATTCTTTATGCTTATCATCTAACTCAGTAATTGCATTTCTGCTTTTCAACCAGCATGCTATTAGTTTTCAGCATTTTGCATGCTAAGGCTGATGAATTAATTTTTGGAACTTAAAAACATTCCAGAGCATGTGATCTTTTGTTGTTTCTTTGTTTAAGGTTTGACACTACATTTTCTACTTTTCCTTGTAATCTAATTCTGCAATGTGCTGGGCCACAGGCACTAGAAGTTACTGTAATGCGTGATGGAAAGGAATACCAGCAGAAATATTCCCGTGGGAAGCCTATGACAACTTTAATGTGTCGTGAGCTTACAACCAAAGAAAGAGATCACAACGGGACTCGCATACATTTTTGGCCTGATAAAGAGAGTTAGTCTTGTACACCTTACACACCTGTTTATTGTAATCTTGTACTGTTCATGAACGTATCCTAGTTTGTTAATGATAAATTGATAATTGCATCAGTTGAATTTGATATCCTCTCTCTTATGATTGTCTTCTATGCAGTGTTTGCTGAAATCCAGCTTGACTACAATACTATAGCTGGAAGAATTAGGGAGCTCGCTTTTCTAAACCCTGAGGTAAAATCATTTCTACTAGTTTGTGATTCTACAAGATTATTAAAATTATTAGTTATGCTTTTGTCATGTTTTTCTTTTTAATAAATGTTCTTATCCTGATATACATTTTATGCATTTTAAAGAGAGCTCCCATGCATTTAATGATGATTGCGTATCATACAAGTAATTATGGCATTTTAACCTTATACTTCCTCCATCCCATAAAAGTTGTCTCAAGTACATCACACAATTTAAGAAAAAACAAAAGTAGAGGAGAGTATAAATAAGTTTCCATTTTACCCACAATGGGGCCCCCAAATGCTAAAGATTCTCTCTTTTTTCTAAAGGTAGTGGACCTACTTAAGTACTTTTGAGTATATAATAGATTTTATGTAATATTTTACATTTGAATTGTGTACTTTAGATATCTTTTATAGGGAATTTTTTTTTGTACTTCAGTCATCTTTCATGGGACGGAGGGAGTAATATATTGCTTGAATTGATAATAAATTACCACAATGCTGAATTTTATGTCCATGGTGTCTAAAATGTGTGAAGACAAATCAACTTTTTTTGTAGGATAGGATGACTTAGGAGTGATTTCACTTTTAATAGTTATACATTTTTTAGGAAATAGAAATTAGTGACTAATTACTGAAAATGTATTGTTTGGTGATAATTATTGCTTGTTCCTCTCGTGGAGAACTCTTTCAGTTTCTTAAGAAACAACTCCCTCCATCCTCAAAAACATGTCTGAAAGTACCCTAACATTTCGTCAATGTTCTAAAAGGTGCTAGGCCAGGCGAGGCGGGAGGCCGGGGGGCCTAGCGCTTAGGGGGTCTAGGAGGGATTTTTTTATTGTAAGTCAATTTTAATATTTTATCTTACATTTATCCAAACAAAACAATAATATAAAGCAAAATAATCTATAATAAAGATAATAAAAGCATATGCTTAAAGTTCAAACACATCCATATTGCTAATGTCAAAGTTTAAACACAAACATGCAATTGTTCAAAGTTCAAACATATCTTTAAAGTATTAGTCAATGTTCTAAAAGGCGCTAGGCGGGAGGCGGCCAGGCGGCCGAGGGGGACCTAGCGCCTAGGGGTCTGGGTGCAATTTTTTATTTTAAGCCAATTTTAGTATCTTATTTTACATTTATCCAAACAAAACAATAATATAAAGTAAAACAATCTATAATAAAGATAATAAAGACCTTTGCTTAAAGTTCAAACACATATCCATATTGCTAATGTCAAAGTTTAAACACAAACATGTAATTGTTCAAAGTTCAAACATATTTTTAACGTATTAATTTTATTCATAAACAAGATTGCTATTAAATAATAAAATTTAAAATTTCAAGAATTTAATTCAATATTAAAACTTAAGAAACTAAACATAAATTTAAGAATTATATTGAATTAAACTAAATATTACAAATGTATCATCATTTATATAATTTGAAGTTGGTACAAGTTCAAAAAATTACAACTATAATAAAATTATCCATTTTGACTTGATATTGTTCACTTCTTGTTGTGATTTGATATGCTACAACATGTATTATGAATATGGTAAATCATTAGAAAAATAAATATATCAAGATCTGGTTTGGGTAGTTATTAAAATAAAAAAACCTCTCCGTCTAGACCCCGCCTAGTTTTTGGAAGGATTTTTTGCCACCTTGGGCCTAGGTGAGTCGCCAGGGGGCTTAGCGCCTAGGCGAGGTGCCAAGGGGTGCCTAACACCTAGGCGGGGTGCCAAGGGGGGCCTAGAGCCTAGGCGGATCTAAGCGGGGATTTTTAGAACACTGGTATTAGTTTTATTCATAAACAAGATTGCTATTAAATAATAAAATTTAAAATTTCAAGAATTCAATTCAATATTAAAATTTAAGAAATTATATTGAATTAAACTAAATATTACAAATGTATCATCATTTATATAATTTGAAGTTGATACAAGTTCAAAAAATTACAACTATAATAAAATTATCTATTTTGGCTTGATCTTGTTAACTCATATATGATAAATCATTAGAAAAATAAATATATCAAGATCTGGTTTAGGTAGTTATTAAAAAAAATATCTCGGCCTAGGCTCCGCCTAATTTACTGGAGGGATTTTTTTGCCACCTTGGCCTAGGTGAGGCGTGGCGCCAGGGGGGACCTAGAGCCTTGGCGGGGATTTTTATAACACTGCATTTCATCCTCAAAAGAATGTCCAAAAGTACACAAACCAAATGTAAAATGGGACATAAATACTAATTCACATCAAAGTGCACATATCCCCATATAAAGACTATTCCCCAGTTAATTTTGGTATTTGTGTGGGTCCAAACAAAGGGTATAATTGAAACAAATTTTATACTCTCTCCCTTTATTTGTGTGCCCATTGTAATTTTAGACATACTTTTGAGGACGGAGGTAATATTAAATGTTTTCTGATTAGCTTTATGTGTTATAATCCACCCTACTAGTCAAAGCTAGACCTTTTACATTTGAGTGTGTATATTGAAAACTCGTATTATTTTCTTCATTTTTTAGTGTAATGAAACTTTCTTGTTTACATTTTACTTGCAGTGTGCAATTCATTAGTTATTTCTTTTGCAGCTAACTATTACTCTCTTGAAAGAGGATCCAGACCTTGAGAGGAACCAATATAATGAATACTGTTATGCAGGGGGGTTGATAGAGTACGTGAGATGGCTAAATAGTGATAAGGTGGGTCTGATTTCATCCTTTGCTTTTCATACTTGAAGTGCCCCTTATTTGCATTGTTATTGCTTTGTTGTTTTTCTCTACCATAATGAAATTTGGAGACTTTTTAGATTGGAATTGCTGATACTGCTCCGACCCCTCATGTTTCTAAATTTTGAGCGAGGGTTCTGAATTTTTTGTTTCTGTTCATTTATTCTGTTTTGCCGTACTGTAATCTTACACACTTTGCTTTGGGCTTAATATTGTTGGTCCCTGGGTATATGCTTTACCTATATCATCAACAACAATAATTGGAACTTATCAAAAGAAAAAAGAACAAAAACTTGTGGAAAACTGGAACAATGAAAACCAAAAATTTAAGAAACATGAAAACTTACCATTCTTCTTTCTTTGTTTTCTACTTTCACCCTATGTTGGTTTGAAATTTGAATTATCATAGGTGAGTTTATTGTTTAAATACAGATAATAAAGAATACAAACAAACAACAAAAAAGTCGAAGCAGGTACTGTTGTTAAGATTTGTACTATATGCTAGAATGCGAACATGGTTGTACATTTTGTAGCAATAACAAAAGCATCTTAAATAATTGAACCATCCTTGCTAAACTATGTAGCGCTTTAGCAGCTACATGCGGTGGAATTATTTTGAAAAATACTTTAGAGGTCTCCCACCCCAATCCTTGCTAAACTGTCCAGAGCAACTAGGTCATCTTGGTCTACCATAAGCGCACCAAAAGTGGTGAGAAGTTATATGTACTTTTGGTAATAGAGTAAAGACCTTGTATGCAATTCGGTCCATCCCACACGTTTTGATATTGGGTTTGAGGTATTTCGATATCTCCATTGTTCTAGGCAGAATTTTTTATTTTAAGTCAATTTTAATATTTTATCTTATATTTATCCAAACAAAACAATAATATAAAGCAAAACAATCTATAATAAAGATAATAATGGCCTTTGCTTAAAGTTCAAAAACATATCCATATTGCTAATGTCAAAGTTCAAACACAAACATGCAATTATTCAAAGTTAAAACATATTTTTAAAGTATTTGTTTTATTCATAAACAAGATTACTATTAAATAATAAAATTTAAAATTTCAAGAATTTAATTCAATATTAAAAATTAAGAAACTAAACATAAATTTAAGAATTATATTGAATTAAACTAAATATTACAAATGTTTCATTTATATAATTTGAAGTTGGTACAAGTTCAAAAAATTACAACTATAATAAAATTATTCATTTTGACTTGATATTGTTCACTTCTTGTTGTGATTTGATATGCTACAACCTGTATTATGAATATGATAAATTATTAGAAAAATAAATATATCAAGATCTGGTTTGGGAAGTTATTAAAATAAATAAAAACCTCTCCGCCTAGACCCCGCTTAATTTTCTGGAGAGATTTTTTTTCCGCTTTGGGCCTAGGTGAGGTGCCAAGGGAGGGTCTAGCACCTAGGCGGGGCGCCAAGGGGGCTTAGCGTCTAGGCGGGGCCTAGGCGGGAATTTTTAGAACACTGGATATCACCCACTTAAATTTCTCAAGGGTCCACATGGTCCTCAAGATCAACACCGGGACTTCAAACTACGCTCCTGCTTCACTTGAGTAGCAAATTGTGAGGTGGCTCCCACCTCTCATATGGTGTAACACTTGGCCTCACATAACACATGGTTCCACCTGGTTAGTGGTTTTGCTCTAATACGTTTCTAACGACCCAAGCCAAAATCAGACAGTATTTCAGAAGTACCTGTTTCAAGATGATATTTTGATTACTTTACTACTTTGTACATGCCACTTGATTAATGCTTTACTGAACAGTGAACTGATAATTCTCTGATACAGAATCCACTTCATGACGTCTTGAGTTTTAGAAAAGAAGCAGATGGAATCACCATTGATGTAGCTCTGCAGTGGTAAAACATTGAACTCTTTATCTCCATAATTTACATTGTACCCCACATGCGTGCTAGTGGTGCAGCATGCTTTGGAATTCATAGAGCACCACCAGATTTAGAAAGATAATAGTAATATATATATATGGTGTTAAATTTTGAATCCTGTTTTTTTTTATTTTAAAGTTAATGTGACATTCATATAATTCCAAACTTTCGTTGAGTTTTGTTCTTTGTTTTCAATTGTTACTGCAGGTGCTCAGATGCATATTCAGACACATTGCTAGGATATGCTAACAGCATACGTACAATTGATGGTGGTACTCACATAGATGGAGTGAAGGCTTCACTAACAAGAACTCTCAATAACCTCGGGAAAAAGTCAAAGATAATTAAGGTACGTGTACTTCACATTGTCTTTTTTAAGTATTTGTTTATTTGTCAACAATCTTCTTTGTTTCTTCATTTTTGTAATTGATATGAAGATACATCAATTGTGATTACATTGAGGTTTTAGGTTGTGATTCCATCTGCTTTTTTTTAAGGTTGTCATTCGAGAGCTTTTGACTGGTATTAACAAGCTTATATTCCTGTTCAGGATAAAGATATCAATTTAAGTGGCGAGCATGTAAGAGAGGGATTAACATGTGTAGTGTCAGTCAAAGTTCCAAATCCAGAGTTTGAAGGACAAACAAAGGTAGGCTCTTTTCATATTTATGTTCATTGAGATGAGGTGTCAATAATCCTTTCTCCAACATGGAATTTGTGCGGTCACATTCTTTTGTCGTTCATATTGGAAAGTTATGCACTCCAATTTTATATTTCCCAAAAGACAAGGTTGGGAAATCCAGAAGTGCGGAAGGTGGTTGATCAATCCATTCAGGAGTATCTTACTGAATACTTGGAGTTGCATCCAGATGTACTAGATTCAATCCTTTCCAAGTCCCTTAATGCTCTTAAGGTACCATTATTATTAATCATGACATTTTTGTTACTCATATGGTTGTTTCATATATAAGGCAGTTTTTTACGAGTCATTTTGTTTTTGCCGTATTTAGGCAGCTCTAGCAGCAAAAAGGGCAAGGGAATTAGTTAGACAAAAGAGTGTCTTGAGATCTTCATCTCTTCCTGGAAAGCTTGCTGATTGTTCTGCCACAAATCCTGAAGAATCTGGTATGTTTAATTTGCTTTTATGAAGCATACAAGATGATAAGTTATATGTAGCAATGATACTTATAATTGTTTTGTATTAACATTGGATCCCAAGTTTCCTCCATCATTTGAAACATTATAAATGTTAAAGCACGTATCTTGGACATATTTTGATATTTGAACAACAAGATGTGATCTTAAACACTTTTTTCTGGTAGTTTACTGTCTTTTTACAATTGTTTTGAATAACACGACTACATAATTTTTAAAATGCTTCTTAAGTGCTTGTTGCATTTCTTTTAAAAGCGGCCTATGACAAGGGTTGGTTAACTCTCGTCTATACTTGCTTCCACGCTCATGCAGCAAGACCTTCGTTATTGTTTTAAAAACTCGGCATGTTCTAATTACTCCATCCATTCCACAAAGAGTACAAAATTTGTGAATATTAAGGATATATCTTACTTCCATGTATACCACTAAAAATAATAAGTTGTTAGTTTGGTAGTGTGGTATGATATGGTAATGAAACTATAATGGAAAACTTGAGGACATTTTGTCATTTTAAACTGATATCACTAATAAGTGGTCTCTTTTTGTTAACAAAGTAAAAATTGGTAAATGGTATTCTTTCTATGGAACTGAGAGGGTAATAAGTATCACACTGTTATGTTCTAATTATGGAACAATATTTGGTATTCTTGTATTCCGAAGAACTTGGCCATTCAATTTCCTTCGTGTTTTCCTGGAGCATTGAAAATACTCATCATAATAACACGTGCCATGATGATCTTTCAAGCAAACACATCTCCCATGAAAGTTAGATACGGACTTAAAACAATAATGCTGCAATATATGTGTCATTGGCATTTCTCCATGTAATTGAGCATTTTTTCTTTTGTTTCAATTAAATATTAATAAGTAAAATTTTACTCCTTAGATTGTTAGATTTATAATATGCTAATTATAGGGTGTTTTGACTGGTTTCTAGTATACATTTGGACAACGGTTATAGTCAGCAACTAGTTAGAACTAAATTGGCTAATGCTAGATGCAGGAAGACTGTCCAATTTGAATTATGAATATTTTTGGTTGTATATTATATAATGTTCCTGCAGTAGTTCAAACAAACAATTTTCTAGAATGGTGAAACAGTGTTAACTATTTACAGATGGTAGCCATTATGTATAGCTTAATTCACGTGCTACTTTGAAGTCAAATAATCATTCTTTTAATAATCTCTCTGTTTCCAAATATTAGCTTTGTATTGTTCAAAAGATCAAAATAGCCTCAAAACTATTTGTTAGGATCTGGTAGGCATGATTTATTTGAAGGTTATTTTCCTTTATCTTAATATGCTTCACAGTACACAAGTTTGAGCATGATTTTTCCCCAAAATTTGCAGAAATTTTTATAGTCGAAGGAGATTCAGCCGGTGGAAGTACAAAACAAGGCCGTGATAGGCGCTTTCAGGTGAAAAGCTGATTTTAAATTGGGTCGCTAGCCAATGGTGTTAATATCCCCCAACATGCATCACTCATAGTCGGCTAAAATATGGATTTTCCATGTTAAACATTTCAGACTTCATTTTTGTACATTGGTCACAGCAAATTGTTATGCACTTTCATATAGATGACTTATTTGTGCGACTTAAGTTTGGATTGCAACACTAATTATGTGGAATTCACTTCATTAAAGGGTCTCGAGTGTGTCTAGGATTCTTGACCCGGATCAGATTAATGTTCCTATCTGATATTAAATTTGCAGTGAGTTGAAGGAAAATAAAGATGAGGTAGGTTTAGTGGTGGAAGCGGATGGTTTCTGTTCTGTTTTTGGGCCTCGCTAAATATATGATAGCATAGGGTTGATTTTATTCTCTTTTGGCTGTCATTGTGAGATTGGATGCCTTGGGGATTAGGGTTTGAGCGATCTACATCTTTGGACTCTTCAGATTGTGAAGTGAATTTCTTTTGCCTCTTGCCCGTGGTTTTTCTGGCTTTGGATTTTCATGTAAATCTGTGTCATGTTTATTTTTTAAGATTTCTGTAGTTTGTCCTAACAAAGGGGATTTATTCTTGTTGGGATGTGATTATTTGGGTCTAGCCAAGGTGTAACCCAATTTATTTAATGGTCCGGATATGGTGTTGGTCCATATTCATTTATTTTGATAGTTTGCTCAAATAGTGGGAGAGTACTTATTAATGTAAGACTTTGTTTCCTTATTTAGAGGAGATAAAGAGATCTAATTTGGGAATGAATTGATTAATTGCAGTTATCAGGTGATTCTAAGAAGGACTCCTACTCTTAGTTGGATTCGGGTGGACATGACGACCATATATATAGAACAATAAGCAAGGGTTTGGAGAATACAATAACATACGACACAAATAAACAATTTGTTCTCCCGATATTATTTTAGTGGATTTCTTTCTATCTCTCCGTAGTTTTTTCCCAATTGGGTTACCACGTAAATTCTCGTGTCCATATTTTATATCTCTTACAATGATGTGTGTATGTTTATCTGTGTGTATTTCGTGAGTTTGATTTCACAACAATACAATCAACAAATCAGGCGTTAACAATTCTCAAAGAGTCAACTTTTGAGACTACAATATTTGGTCAAAGTTTTCACGTCTTAAGTTGAATTTCGGATACCGAGTTTATATTTGAAATGCAAGGTTGATACTAAAGAATAACATGGATCAGAGGTTGCAATTATTTATTGAAGGATTAGAAGCTTAGTTGTTTAGAATTCCAGTAAATCTTAGTGAAGCATTTTGCTTTTGTTATGTTCATTAATTACAATGTAAACTTTCTGACTTGAAGCCCATATATTACTTTCATTAATTGCAGTATGTATGTCAAGTAAATAGTGGTGCATTATTTGTATATTTGTTTAACTAGACTAATCTTTTACAATATGACATATATCTAGTGGTTATGTGAGCCTGATAGATCAATGCAGGACCTCCTGGTGTTTTTACTTTCGCTTTCCTGAAATCACATGATGTTTGCATTTAAGTTTATGATTTAGAACACAATGATGTTAAGAACAATATGATACTTTTTTGTGCAGGCTGTTCTTCCTTTAAGAGGTAAGATTTTGAACGTCGAAAGAAGAGACGAGGCAGCTATGTACAAGAACGAAGAGATCCAGAATCTTATCCTTGGTCTGGGACTTGGAGTGAAGGTTATTCCGTCACACATTAGCTTACTTAATTGAAACTGCTTGGCATATTTGTTTCATTCTTTTTTGTTTCAGGGGGAGGATTTCAATAAGGAAGCTCTTCGTTATCATAAAATCATAATTTTAACTGATGCTGATGTTGATGGTGCTCACATTCGAACGCTTTTATTGACCTTTTTCTTTAGATACCAGGTACATAGTGGAGCCTGTCATCTGTAATATCATTTTATATAAATATTAGAAAAATTATCTGGAAATTTAGTAAAAATCTAAAATTGTAATCGACACCTGTGAATGTCTGCAGAGGGCTTTATTTGATGAAGGCTGCATTTATGTTGGTGTGCCACCTCTGTATAAGGTATAAGGTTCACTTCCAGAGATGTTAATTTCAAAGCATCTGTCCTTGTTATTTTATCAGTTCTTTAATTTTCTCTTTGCTGAAAAATTCAGGTTGAGAGGGGAAAGCAAGCATTCTATTGCTACAGTGAAGCGGAACTTGGACAACTTCAGAGTTCCTTGCCTGCAAATGCATCATACAACATTCAGAGATTTAAAGGTAAGATCAGAGAATCGATATATATATATATGGGATTCCATCCACAGCAACCGGTTGTTGGGGAGCAACCCCTTTTGGCCCAACCGCTACAACCTGTACCGGCCTTAGACAAATTTTTTTTTATAAGCCGCTACAGGTTGTAGCGGCTAGGCCAAAAGGGGTTGCTCCCAACAACCGGTTGTTGTGGATGAATACCCTATATATATATATATATATATATATATTCTTTCTGTTCCCCGACCCCGTTTCCTCCGTTTGCTTCTCTGTATGCTCATGTTATATATATGGATGAAATGCAGGGTTGGGGGAGATGATGCCTTTACAACTATGGGAAACAACTCTGGATCCAGAAAGAAGACTGTTAAAGCAATTAGTGGTAGAGGATGCAGCTGAAGCGAATGTTGTTTTCTCCTCGCTTATGGGTGCCCGGGTAAGAAGATTGTACATAAGAGTGGTTTGAAAGTTACCATGGTAGTGTGTTTGAGATATATGCAGTTTGGTCAGTCTTTTACATAGTAGTAACAGGCCTAAATGATTCTAATACTCATTGCCAAAGTTCTAATATGTACCCTTTTTTCAGGTGGATGTCCGGAAGCAACTTATAAAGAACTCTGCAAGCATGATGAACCTTGAGCAGCTAGATATATGAGTGTAGAAGGAAAATGTTCTTTGTACAGGATAGCTTACAACAAATGCACTATAGTGGAAGTTTTCCGATGGTGAAGGCTTTTGTTGCATCTTGTTTACTATCTTCTTCTGATTTGGTGGTTGATGCCTTACCGAATCATCCAATTTATGAGCTCTGTGCAGAAGGGGTTATTTAAATTGCTAACGATGACCTTCAGAGCTCACAAACTTGTTACATGCAAGTTGATCTTTATTTTCCTTCGTCAGTCCTTGTTTTCTTGGAATAATGTGTAATATTTTGTTCGCCTGGTTAAGTGAAAAATAGCAGCAGATCATTGATGAATGTTGTTAAATGTCTTGGTTGTATATCTTTCCTGCTATTTTGTTTAATGCAACTATGCAAGTGCCTTTGAAGAAGACTTTTATACTATGATGCTGATGCTGATGCTGCTTTTGGATTGGGGAAATGAAATGGGTGAGCGGAACGATTCATTTCATTCATAGCCAAGGAATAAAATTGCATTCAATGGGAATGAGTTAGTAGTTAGTTGTCACATATACATTACAATTCTCACCCTCTACAAATATAATGAAATGAAATAAATTTTTTATAACTAAGTAAATTGTAATTTATGTATTTAAGATAAATTATAAATAAAAGTCTCCATAAACATATTATTAAAGTTTTAATCAAGTATTTGAGAAAAAAATAATTAAATTATTATTGTAAACTTTTGAATCTAATTATAAATTATAAATATTCATACTTATTCCACACATAAAATAGACATGTACTATTTAATGGACATCTAAACATTAATCAGTAAAGCATTCATTTTGAAATTTAGAATTTTAAAAATGATAAAAATTTATTTGAATTATAATTTAAAACATTGATTATTGTATTTAAATATTTATTACAAATAAATAAATAAACATTCATTCATTAAAAAAATTATATTTTAAAACTCATTATTATTTTTATTCTAGTTATAGTTAGGGTTGTAAATTATAACCGAAAAATTTGTATCCGTCCGCATCCGTATTCGAAAAAAAGCGAATATTATCCATATTCGGTTTAAAGGTATCTGCAAATAAACGGATACGAAATCGATACTACTATATTCGTATCCGTATATATCCGTTTACACCCCTAATCACAATTTATTTTATTTTTTTAAAAAAATTCCAAAACGATGTAGTTTTAATAAAAGTATGTTATTTAATAGAGGTATACTATTTAAGAGGATATGTCCTCTCTCTATATATATAGGGGACCGATTCATAACTAACGTTGAAAAAAAGAGTTTAGTCTTGCAACAAATTCTGATCGTCCATCCGAATATCTAATTACTAATATAGTAATATTGCTTCCGTCTGCAGTTTAATTTCTAATATTCTGCATTTTAATAATACAGACGGAAGAATGTCCTAAATACCCCTCCTTTACATATTCTCCGTCCGTAATACTAAATTGTGAACGTTAAGTATGGTTGGCCAATTAGCCAAACGACGTCATATTGGCCAAATTCAATTTTTTATTTTATTTTAGGCTCCACAGTATTAATATATAGATAACAAATAATAGATATGAGTTCTTAAAGAGTTGCAAACTAATCTTCTAACTGCTTCAATTTGGAATGCTTTAAGATGATTGGAGAAAAATAAAACATGATACAAAATCCTATATTTGGTAATTCGGTTGTGGGCAAAATCTATATATCTACAATTAAAAAATCCCATCTTTAGGGAGAAACATCAAGTATGCAACAAGCATTATTAAACTCATATATCCATAATAAAAACAAAAGCAATTGCATAAACATGAGCCATCAAGAAGTGGGGATGGAACTAACTCACTTGGAAGAGAGCTCAAATCTTTGTGAAACCCACTTGATTCAGTGATCTGGGTTTGATCAATTCCAGCAGAAGAACTTATAGCAAGTGCCAATGGCTTCTCATCTTCAACAGGGGTTTTTGCCCCTTACGCCGACAAAGTAAAACACTCCCATTTTCTACACTTGCCAAAATCAATCCTAAAAGTAAAAGGAGACTCGGAAAACAATTTCAAAATGTGCAGTCATGACTTTAAGAATTTCTGGTTAATTTTGAAAATATCTCAAATCAAGATGAAGACGGTAGAGTGAATCGATGAAATCTTTGAGTAGAATAATTATTTGGCATTAACAATTTAATACTGCAGAGCCTAAAAAACTAAAAAAAAATTGGTCATCCATAATTAACGTTCACAATACGTCCAACCATACTTAGTGTCCAGACTTTTACAGAGAGGGTATTTTAGATATTTGTCATGTCCACATTACCGAAAACTAAACTGTGGACGGATAATTATTTAACGTACTGGAAACTAAACTACAGACGGGATAATTATAGGGCAATGATCCATAGCATGTATTTGCTATAGATCAAAAAGACAAATACCATCTCTACCTTCCATTCCAATTATGAACCGATGGGATGTAAAAGCAAAAGCCATTCCTTTTGACAAATCTTTTGTTGGACACCTTGAAAAAAACAGCATGCGAATGTGTTAAAGAAAGAAGGATCGTTAATGTAGGATCAGAGCTGCATGGTATTTCGAATGTCTGGTGTGTGTTTTGTATAATATTAAAATTTGGTAGCCCTGTTTATAAGATATATTGTGTAATTATTAAGAGTTGCAAAATAATTTGTAGCGGTCGTACGCTAGTATTACTAATACTAGCGTACTTTATTGTCAAGTATACGCTGACAAGTATGCCAATGCAATGCTAGTGCCAATGCAATGCATGCTAGCTAGTCAGTAGGCATCCTGTTTAAGTAGGCATCAAGTCATCAACTATGAAGATATTCCAATTCCCATTTCATTGACATCTAAACAACGGCTAGCAAATGGAATGCTTCAAATAACAAATTTATATTCATTTCCGGGATGCTGCTTGACACAACATACGACCCAATTGGCCTCCTCCCAAAACACCCACAATTGTTTCCAACATACCATGAACAGTTTCAGTATCCTTCCTATATAAACATTATTAAGTTAAAGAAAGCAGTTAAAGGCCTTTTGTTATTTGTACTTCTCCATTATTATTCTTGCTTCTTTCAGGGAGTCTTCTGTAGAAGTGGTGTCGTCTCCCCCTTTCGGGCCTTCATCCTTGTTCAAGGCTAGAAATGTGAAATAACTGAGTCCCATCACGACCTGTCGTCAAATGGAAAACACAAGTTATCTCCTTAATAGTACCGACAGACTTGGCATAACATTCTACAAATTCATAAGGGCATCTAAACAAGCAAAATATTTTAATTAGAGAATATACAGACCTCAAATTACAGGATTGATTTATTGATACCACTGGATTCAACAGGTGTCGGAGAAGTATGAATACATTTTAAAAAAGGGAAACTATAATAATCTTATGTGTTTCTATAACACTCTCAAACAAATGTTTCTACTTTGAATACACTATTTACTGAAATTGAATGTCCATTTAACAGTATTAATGGGGACATTGGAAGAACTAAGTTCTATGTCACATATTCAATAGTCATAAAAAATATATCACATTGACATCTGTAACTCCTAGTGCTCCACTTTCTTTATCTAAGATTTTCCTAGGGAAGTGACTCAAGTCACTCAACCAATATGTTGAGGGAGTCGAGCAGGTTTGTCTGGTGACTCCTGAGAGATATTGATAATTGCGCCATAAAAGATCAATGCTTGCATCTGGATATCAATGCATCCGCAAAAAACGGAAAAAAACTCCTTAAAAATTGAACCGGAAAAGGACTACAAATGAAGAACCAGGATCTCCTATGAAATATAAAATATTATTCAGACATAGGTTATTTTACAGTTAAAATATGTCCATTGTCTATCCATTCCTTTAGTTTGTTGTCTGTAAATTTCCAGTTCACCTTATAGAGTTACAGGTGCTATATAAACTGGGTTGATTGGAAATTTTAATATGACAAAGTTCTACTCAAACGCAATCAATATATATGTTCACATTGTTCGATTTTCCTTTTTTATATACTAGAAATTTTGTGGAAACAAAAAATTCTATTGGATGTAAGAATCTGTGACTTTTCTGCACATTTTCTGCACAAAATCATCAAGAGTTGATATATTATAATGAGCTGACAAGAAGCTTTATTCAAATAGCAAGTATGGATGGCACTACCTATATCAAATTGCAATAGGATAGGATTTTCGTAAAAACACACAGACACCCATCTCTAACTAACATATACCATGCTATTTGGATAGAACACTGTCACATTTTACAATGAACACTTCATGTATCAGTAAAATACATCAAGTTCATGTTGATGCAGCAACATGCTGATGACAATTAAGCATCTAACAACTTACCCGACCGGTATTTGCCCCAATTCAACTTTGTCACAATTTTTTTGGATTTTGAATTTCACTATTCTAAGATATTTTATCCCTTTTGTAACCCCTCAAACCATAAGAAATGTTCCAACTATTTGGCTTAGAAGATTGGCAACCACTAGATAGTTTTACTAATATTTAACACCCCAAAAGAAGAAGAAAAAAACACCAAGTGAATTGATAATAATATCCAAATGACTCCTGATGATTCCAAAATATCGAAATGGATTTACTTATCTATATGTTACATTGTTCTTGATTCACCTTGGTATCTGTTAGTCAATTAGAACTGCATACTCATGTAAACATTTCAACAAGCACATTATGAGCTTAATTTACAATAACATCTTAATAAAAAAAAATTGCTTTCTTTGTTTTCTAATAATAATACATGCCCTTTATAAGCTCTTATTTCCCCCTTCTTTTGGGAGTTGAGTAGGTGGTATGTGGTATTTTTCTTTCTTTCTTTCAAACCAATTTCTCATTCTTCTAGATGAATTGATGTCATAAATAAGTACTCAAAAATAGCTATAACTAAAAGCCCATAAACTTCTAAATCATCAAATCAGATATGTATATATACAAGGAACAAAATCAAAACAAATTCAAACCAAGAACATTATAATATTAGAAATTGGGACAAACCCATCAAAGAACAAAGAAAACTGTAAACATTATATAGAAAGAACAGGGTAAAAAAGGAAATTAACCAGATGAGAAAAAAGACCAGATCCATCAACTCATTTGGTAACCTTCTAAGCAGTGGAGCTGGCAGAGAACCCAGATTTACGAGACCGGTATTTGCCCCAATTCAACTTTGCCGATCTCCGATCGCGAAGTAGGTTCCAATTCCAAATTGCAGAAATCGCTTATATCGTAGCAGGGAGAAATCTGAGCAGCCCCAATTCCTTCACTTTCACAGAATATGCCTAAGTTAGAATTTCTACCAGAGTCGGCGTTTTTTTTTTACTTATGCTTTGTTTTGACCCGACTGTAAACAGCTATAGTACACAGTCGGCTATAGCCGGTTTTTTGGGTTATAACTGTCACCATATATGTAAGCCTATATATATTTTTAGACAGTCCAGATAATTTATTGAGTGAACAGAAAATTCAAAATTATTTATATTTTATTAGATAGATGGATCGTGAGATTTATCCCAAACTTTGGATGACCTAGATGATTTATTGATTTAGCGGAAAATTTAAAATTATTTGTATTTTATTAGATAGATATATATATATATATATATATACTAGATTTGTTGCGTGCCTTCGACACTGTATGAACGGTGAGATTTATTCCAAATTTTAGACGGTCCAGATGATTTATTGAGTGAGCGGGAAATTCAAAATTATTTGTATTTTATTAGATAGATGTATGGACGGTGGGATTTATCTCAAATTTTAGACGGCCCAGATAATTTATTGAGTTAGCGGAAAATTTAAAATTATTTGTATTTTATTAGATATATTATTGAGTGAGCGGTAAATTCAAAATTATTTGTATTTTATTAGATAGATGGATTGTGAGATTTATCCCAAACTTTGGACGGCCTAGATGATTTATTGATTTAGCGGAAAATTTAAAATTATTTGTATTTTATTAGATAGATATATATGGGTCTCCATCCACAGCAACCGGTTGTTGGGGAGCAATCCCTTTTTCCCAGCCGCTACAGCTTGTACCGGCCACTTAAATTTTTTTTTTATAAGCCGCTACAAGCTGTAGCGGCTAGGAAAAAATGGGTTGCTCCCAACAACCGATTGCTGTGGATGGAATCCCTATATATATATATATATACTAGATTTGTTGCGTGCCTTTGACACTGTATAGACGGTGAGATTTATTTCAAATTTTAGACGGTCCAGATGATTTATTGAGTGAGCGGAAAATTCAAAATTATTTGTATTTTATTAGATAGATGGATGGTGGGATTTATCCCAAACTTTAGACGGCCTATATGATTTATTGAGTTAGCGGAAAATTTAAAATCATTTGTATTTTATTAGATAGACTAGTTGCGTCCCGTTCTGTATGGACAATATGATTTATCTCAAACTTTAAATGACTAAAATAATTTATTGAGTGAGCGGAAAATTTAAAGTCATTTGTATTTTATTAAATTATTAGATAGATAGATGTATTTTATTAGATAGATGTATGAACAGTGGGATTTATCTCAAACTTTGGACGGCCCAGATGATTTATTGAGTGAGCGGGGAATTCAAAATCATTTGTATTTTATTAGATAGATATATAAAAAGTCCAAAGGTTTTAACCCATGAGTATAAATAAATAAACAGTCCCACGTGGAATGAGAGCGAATATCCCGCGTAGTATCCGAATCAGTTATATTTAACTGTCGTACGGAACAAGTCCGGAAAAGGCTCAAACAAATGACAAGCCCCTGTATCAATCTCAATCTCACTTCATTATTTTGCTACGAAGCATTTCCAATTTTCCTTGGAAAGGTGAGTTTCCTTCAGCCAAGTTATATAACAATTTTTCTTCAGTGCCCCAAATAAGTTTGCTCATTCTACTTTTCAGTTTTTAAATTTTGAAGAAAGAACAAACTCACAAGAAGAAAGATGCGATAGTAGCTCTTTTTTTCAATCTGATTGGCCATAAATAGTGTCCTTTTGTGTTTTAGCAAGTTTACTATCTATTTTACTTTATGGGTTTGACCAATTAACTGATTCTTGAGAAATTACAATGGTTGTTATTATTGAATTTCCTTAAATGGGGGATTCGTGTTTATAATTTGAATTGTTGGGTGTCAAATTTTGGTCAATTAGAAGCAGCTTTCAGAGGAAAAGAAGTCTTCTTGATTGATACATGAAGATATTTGTTACTTTGTTTTAATGCCTGACGAAGTATTTTTGATTGATACACGAAGATGTTTGTTTTAATGTCTGAATGGTGCTGAATTTTTATGCAGGAACCTCCGAGATTATTGGCTGTCGATCATTAACTAATCACTTTGCAAGTACATAATGATATTGATATAGCAAAAACTGAAATAATTACACTGAACAGATTATTTGGATTGTACAACCAATTGTAATCTAACATACAAAAATAGAACTTCTGGCTTGCTGCATACAAGGATGGGAGTACCTACAATCTTGAAAAGTTGACAACTATATTCTGATGTATACATCTTGTTGTGGCTACTTCTTTACAAAATATTGAATTCTATTAGTTTTTTTATAAAGGTCTCTCCAATAACCGAGCCTTCCTTAATAAAAACCGCAGGATAACCAATTGGAGCTTCGACCCATGCTTCTGAACCTTGTTCCTCGTATAGATTTCCTGTCCAAATATGTTTCCATGGATACCTTTCTCCTATTGGAAAATAGGCCTTAACATTCTTTTTGCCTTTGTCTAGAACAGGCACTAATAGAATCTCTGTACCAACAAGAAATTGCTCATATGTCAAGCTATGCACATGTTCATCATCTGGGTAGTGAAGAAATAGGTGGCGGCAAACAGGGAGGCCTTTCTGAGAAGCTTCCTGATAGATGAAACATGCAAATTAAATTAGATTGTTTGTGCATTGTAGACTTTGTATGTCAAGAGTAAATAAAATATCAATTGAGTTCTAGCATCACCTTAACAAGTTGTATCCTGTAAAACTTCCAAGCTTTATACACATTTGCTAAACGTGCAAAATGCGATAAAGTTTTGTGGTTCGAGTAAAACTGGCTGTTGCAAGATGGCTTGTTTCCCTGTTTACAGAACCACAAACTTGTTATATAACTTGCCTGAAGTAAATTTCATGAAATAAATAGCATTATTATATTTATTTCAAAGTAAAAATGGACCTCGTGGTTTAAACCTGTCTTCGAATGCAATATATTACTTGGCATATTAATATATTAGGACTTCGGAGAATCACAATGATTTTTACTGCTTTAAATTCTTCAACAATTATTAATATATATGGTCTATATCTTTTAAGGGACTACTCTAAACCAGGAAGAAAATAGATTGTTACTTATGAATCACAAAGTTGATGTATCTGAGAACAGGACATTTAAAATTACCACAATATTAGACTTTTCAATTCATAGAGCTGCTATAAGTGTCACAGACTCACAATATCCTAATATATTTAACTGTATTTGATTATGTGGACGATATTTCATAATTATGCATTTCAGGTGGCAGACTTATAACTTACTTCATGAGTCCGAAATACAGTGGTGAAGGCATTTAACTCCATCCATCGCAATAGCAACTCCTCGCTTCTATGATACTTCAAAAATGGTAAGTTTACTGCACAGTATCCTCCAATATCACTATGGTTAAAAGCATAGCCAGAAAGTCCACCACTCAGCAACCCGACAACTGAACTTTTTATCCCATCATTAGCCTGCCAACTTACCATTTGGTCCCCTTCCCAAAATAGCATAGTATATTTAGGACTGTTCCTAAAACCTGCTCTCATGAAGAAAACTAAGGCCTCCTCTGGGTCTTCCTTCTCCTTACCTATACGTGCACTTTTCCATTCTTCCACAAACTCGTGGTTTATCTTGGCCCATAGCTCTGGGTATCTATTATGGGCAGAGATAGGATCTTCACCTGAAGGAATAGTAAAACATGTCCTTAATTTAAGTATCTTGAAATTTTTAACCATAATATTACTAAAATTCTTTTCGTTTTTGCATTGAAGAGAAACTAAATATGCAGTGCGTATAAATTTTGTTGTTGTGGAAATCCAGTTAAATGATTCTGAAGGGGGAAAAAATTAGTTGAAAAATAATGTGCTTCTTAAAGTCACGGCTGAACCTTGGATGTCCATTTATAAAATATCAATCTATTTGACAGTTGACAAAAAAAATACAGAATGTCAAGGTAAACGTATTTTGTCATAATTGATGTTGAGAACTAAAAATTGGAGTGGAAATCCCCCCCTCCCCTCTTCTCTTACGCTTGTTAGAAGTCTCTTACACAAGTCTTTATGGATGAATTTTGATGTCAGTACCATCTTTACTATAAGAGAGTAGGAACGGAAATAGTGGAAAGTTGTTAGTAATACTTTTGCACAACTTATTACACTACAGAAGATGGATTTTATTCCTTAGCACCATAAAATATACAATATGATCTTAGATCCGATTGGGGTGGCATTATCAAAAATTCAAAATCATTCAAGAAAGCAGTTTGCATAATCAAACCTGAATAGAGGAAGGCGTCCACGGGCAGGCCTTCACCAAAATCAGCCATCCATCCCCTGACTCCATCATCCACCATTTCCTGTAAAACCTGCTTGAACCAACTACTTGCATGTGGGTGTGTCAAATCCAACATTCCCACATTGAAGGCTGTGTTAGGAACCATGTATGGTTTTCCATTCTTGTCTCTCACTAAGATGTCTAACTTTTTTGCCTCCTCAAAGAGGTTTCTCCTTATATTTGTCTTTTTATCCATCTGTTGTTACAAGTAAGAGCTTCAAAACATACTCGCATATTCTAATTCTATCATTTTTTTCAAAAATAACATCACATGTATCATGTTGTATAGTTTTAATAATTGCTCCTAAAATTGTTCTAGAGATTTACCGGAGCTAAACAAGGGTTGCAGTATGTCATCACTTTAATCTGCTGAGCACAGAGGTCTTTAGTTAGTTTCTGCCATCCTCTATACCTTGTAGTATCCACTTCCCAATTCCACCAAAGTTGGGATCCGATCACAGTCTCCCTCTGGCCTACCCAGTCCTGCACAACAATACAATAGTAGTTTTATGCTTTATTTTCCCAAAATGTTCCCAGAAGAATGAAATTCATTTGATTGATACATGCACCTATCGATTTGATATAGATTTAAAATATTTTATTGAATCATCTGATGAAGAGATTCTACTTGTCCCTGAATTAAATTCTTATAGAATCAGAAAAGAGAAGGAGAAGAGAAGATTAAGATACAGAGGCAGAAGTTCTCATCTTTGTTGAAAGTTCAAATCCTAATTATGAAAAGGATGTGTTTTTTTTTGTTGTTAAAAAAACTATTACTAATCAAATATAAAACTCAAATCCTAAAACTTGTAAAGTTTGAGAAAATCTGTATCCTTAACAGTGACAGGATATTAGAATTTCCAAATGTTTGTTGCGAAGGGAAAACATTTTCATTGGAAGTACTTTTTGTATGATTCTCTATAACAAAATTTACCTGCAACCAAAATGCTGAAACAGGGACATCATATGTTTTCAGTTCATCCCAAACACGGCGTACAGTATCTGTACCACCTTGCATTCCCACCACAGCACCTGAAATTATCCAACTAGGAAGCTCTGGAGGTCTCCCAATAGTTTCTGTAAAGCATTCAATGAGCTCAGAAGGTGAATTCCCATGCAATATTCTACCTTCAACTGAATCTCCATGTATCTGCCAACATGCCATAATTCCAGAGTCCCGAGGTTAGTTAGTTTGTAATACGAGTAAATCCCAAATCTGTTCTACAAGTACTAAAGAGATTATTATTTCATTTTTTGTACTTTCTCCGGAGATGAACGTCCCCTTATTCATGAGAAAAAAAAATCTTATTTAGCTTTTCGTTAAGTTGAAATTGTAAAAAAAAAAAATTAAAAATCACAAAATAATGATAATAGAATACTTTTGTATGGGTTATTATTTCCCCCTCAAATTTGCAATACTATTAGTTCCTGTAAACACTGGCCTCAGTTATATTGCAATTATCAAAATAAATATTGAACTATAAGTGTAATTTTTGAATCTCAAATTGCCTGGACAAGTCTAACAAGCAACTTTAAGAATTACCTGTATTTGAACTCTATCGAGTCTTGTTAGATCAAAAACTGAATAATTGTAACCTTCAAGGTAAAGCGACCTCATCTTCGATGTCATATAGAATGGAGAAGGAGCATAAGTTGTACTCCAATCACCACCAGACCTGCAGTAGACAGTAAATTTTCTAGGTACTGATAACTTGCAAATATATTACTAGTTCAAGGACTTGTCTTTTGTGTACGGTGTACCTGTAACTAATCAAATTAGCTGCAAATGTGATTGGTTGGTCTCCTCTACCAATTCCTTGTTCTTGAACCAAAATAGGCACCCTTTTCCCTTTGAAGTCCATATGAGAGAATTGCTCTCCAAAACCATAGAATCTCTCATTTCTTTCACTTGAATATGTAAGGCAGACTCTATTGAACTCTGCGGCCTTGACCACTACATTTTCCTCCTCCGCTGATGTAACAGTGACAAATCCTCTTCTCCTTGTAAACCATCCAAACAGCTCAACTCGGCGTCTCCTAATTCGACCCAGTTTCCGGGCAAAATCTCTGTAAATTCTTGGTGAAACCCTATTCGGAGATTGGAAATTGGGCTTTCCAAGTCTCAATCGAAACCCAATTTGATTACTATTTTTTTGATCAAACAAAAGCCAATACCTTGCAGAGGTGGAGGTTTCTCTTTCCGAAAAGTGTTGTTGAACTTCAGTAATAGGTGTCTTCTTCTTTTTCTTGACACTGAAAATCCTACCTGTTATTAACAAGGCAGGGGAATTGATGCTCTTGAACTCCAATTTCTGATCCAGTCCAGAAAACCCAGATGGAAATTCTTGATTTTTTGCTTCAAAACTGAAATCAGACTGATTGATCACCCTTATATCATCAACAGTCTGATAATTACAAACCAAATGAACATCTCTGTCCTTGATGACAAATGATCCCCTGCTTTCTTCCACCTCTGTTTCAGCCAATGCTGCAGAGACAAAGGCTTGTCCCGGAATGGTAGACCAAATGGGTCTGGTAGGCTGAGAATTGTGAGATATGGAGACTGACCACCCGCCATACTTTGATTCCCATGTCAGCTGAAAATCCTGACCGACAGGCAAGATTTTGTGGGAAGGGATTGTTTGGGTGAAGAACAGAGCTCCATGAATGAAAGGAAGAGATGTTGAATTGGAAGGGAAGGGATTATTAAGATGTTTATGGTGTTTTTTGGTGATTCTGAGGAGGGTTGTCATATTTGAGATGGATGATGACTCCTGATCCATCTCTCTCTCTCTCTCTCTATATATATATATATATATACAGGTTTTAGGTGTAAATGAAATTTTGTAATGGTTTTTGAAAGATCTATCCGCTTTCCTCTTTTGGAGGTATATTAATATTAATATTATTGTTATTGTAGTGAAGTATACGGGAAGGAAAACTCTTTCATCAACTTTTCCGGATGAAGAACAAAAAAAACACCAACTTTAGGGGCCAGTGGGCTACCCGCCTCGTTTTCGTTAATTACCGACTCCGGTAGTTTGTGTTATTGCAAAATTGACTCATTACTTAACAATAATAATAAATAAAAGAATGATACTATATATATATACTAGCTGGGTCCCGTGCCTCCGGCACTGTATGAACTGTGGAATTTATCTCAAATTTTGAACGGCCCAGATGATTTATTGAGGGAGCGAAAAATTCTAAATCATTTGTATTTTATTAGATAGATTAGTATTGAACAGGTTAGATTTATCCCAAGTTTTTAACGGTCCCGATCTTTTAATAGCTTGAGCGGGAAACTTAATTTTTTCAAAATTAATTGTGTTTTGTATAGATAGATAGAGTCCGGATCAGGTCCGGACTCCCGGATTTTATAAAATCCGGATCTTTTTTTTTTTTTTTTTGCTTTTTTTTTTTGAAACAACTAAAAAAAAAAAAAAAAATTTATGGAACTGAAATTTTTCCATAATACAGTGTTTTGGGTGTGATTTGGATGCATATACCAAAACATTTCTGTACAGTCTGGACAGACTGTACATACATTGGTTGGTATAGGTATTAAAAACACACCCAAAATACTGTATTATGGAAAAATTTCAGTTCCATAAATTTTTTTTTTTTTTAGTTGTTTCAATAAAAAAAAGCAAAAAAAATAAATAAATTTGGGGTCCGTATTTTAAGTCCAGTCCGGGAGACCGGACTGGATCCGTGGTGTATATATATATATATATATATATATATATATATATATATATATATATATATATATACACACGGAAAGGATCAAGAGTACTCTCCTTAAATAGCACTCCGTCTTAAATAACACTCTTTTATCAAAACGACGTAGTTTTGGAGGGACGCGGTGACATTTTTGTAAATACAATGTCACCGCGTATTTACAAAAATACCACCGCGTCCCTCCAAAATTACGTTGTTTTGATAAAAGAGTGCTATTTAAGGCGGAGTGCTATTTAAGGAGAGTGCTCTTGATCCTCTCCGTGTATGTATATATATATATATATCTAATAAAATACAAATGATTTTGAATTTCCCGCTCACTCAATAAATCATCTGGGCCGTCCAAAGTTTGAGATAAATCCCACCGTTCATACATCTATCTAATAAAATACATCTATCTATCTAATAATCTAATAATAATTTAATAAAATACAAATGACTTTAAATTTTCCGCTCACTCAATAAATTATTTTGGTCGTTCAAAATTTGAGATAAATCATATTGTCCATACAGTGCCGGAGGCACGGGACCCAGCTAGTATATATATATATATATATATATATATATATATATATATATATATATATATATATATATTCCCAATCTTTTTTGATGGTTCAAATTTGCCTTAAAAATACTCGTCTTTAAAGCATTTTCGGGAAATTAAACATAAAATTTTGGAGCATAATAATAGCATTGTTCATAAAAGGGATCCAGTGAAGTGTATTTTTGGGTAAGTTGGTCAATTGTCCAGTAGAATGCTGACACACATAGAGTCTCGCCTGCGTGTCAGTACTCTATTGGCCAATTGATCAACTTACTCAAAAATAAACTTCGTGTTAACCACTTATTCATAAAAAAAGGCCTAACAAAGCAAAATACTCCGTAGTTAATACCCCATTACCTCTAAATAATACTTTTATAAACCATGTTAACTATTTTTTAGAAAATTAAGTTTTATGTAAGACTCATTTTGATATAATTATTTATGAAATACGAATATGCCTAAGAGCTTGTTATTATTACTTTTATTTGAAACTTGTTTAATTTTTATTTCCAACAGTGTTAGTTTGATGTAATTGTAAAACAGATGATATTATTGATTATGAAATTTTATTATGTGTACTTATAATTTGGAAACTATTGTACTCTCCATTTGTAGTTAACCTATTTTTTTGAACAACTGGATAAAATAAAGAATTAGTTATTTTTAAGAATAAAATGCACTGACATCCCCTCTAGATAATCATAATAACACTCACTCTTCCTCTAATTTTTTAAGTAATAGTTAGAACCTCTATAAGTTTTTAGGGTTGACTAAATAGACAAAGTTACATATTTTCTCTTGTATGTTATCAAATTTTAATTCCTAAGTAATATATATATATATATATATATATATTTAATTATTCTTTTTTTAATACAATACATTTTAATTATAGTTTTATTTGTAATTAAGACTCTCTTGGTAACTTATAAAAAAACTAATTTAGTTTAATTAACACATATTTTTGGATAAGTGATACTCCCTCTGTCCCAAATTAACTGCTCAATTTTGACCTTTTTAAGTCAAATTGACTTTTTTTAAAATTAATAATTAAGCATATATAAATATATTTCTAATATTATAAAAATTGGGATTAGTAATAAATTGTATATACTTTCTTTTGGTTATAATCTCTTCACCTATATTTTAACAAAAATAGTAAAAAGATTATTTTTAAAAATGGTCAATTTGATTTTAAAAATTCAAAACTGAGCAATTAATTTGGGACGGAGGGAGTACAAATATTAAAATTTTAAATTAAATTAACTAATGGAGCTATTCTAATTAGAGTGATTGAGTATGTTGATAGTTTAGTTTTTGGTGCTTAACAACAAAAAAAATTATTTGAATTCTTAATTTCATATTATGATTTTTATATGCTAAATTTTCTTGAGTATATGTAAAAAATTGGGATGTTTATAATTTTGATTACATTGTTTAGTATACAGTTTACATCGTTTTTGTGCAATGTTAAATAAAAAATAATAATAATATTTATTACTATCTCTATCTTGTAAAAAGATTTTTCTTTTAAAATATTTTTTCTTTTTTTGATTAACAACATTTGTCATTTTTACTATAAATTAGTATGCTCAAGTGTGATTTATGTTTAGTTTAATATATGAGAAAAATAATTAGTATAATTTTTAATACTTTTTTATATGAATAATAAGATTCGCTTTGCAATAATAAATTTGTTTTACGTAAATTTTAATATTTAGAAAAAATAATTATAAATTTATTGCGTTAATTTATAATTTTTATGGGTATTAAAATTTTACCTTTTAATTACAAAAAATGTATTTGAATATATATCACGTAAATTTTAATCTTTGAGAAATTTAATTAGCAAAAACTGTAAGATTATATTTTCTTGATAAAAGAATATTTATTATTTTTTGATATTTATGTTATTTATTGTACAAGTTCATCGTTTAATTAATTAGATCAAGTAAAGTAAAAATTATAATATACAAATTTATATTTAGTGGAGAAATTAAATATTATAATTTGAAGGGCGTATTAGACATTATATTAAAAATAATTTTGGATATTAGTTGGTTAATCACACTAAAAGTAGTGAATGTTAGATATTGTAGACTAGATGAGTACTGATTGTTATTTGAAAAATTAGAGGAATGGTGAGTGTTATTATAGGCGTCATTGTATTTTACTCTATTATTAATAGTAGGGCTGAGCAAGTAACCAAATTGGAACCGAAACCGCACCAAAAACCGCACAAACCGCACCAATTAAAATCGCACCAACGGTTCCGGTGTATGTGGCGGTTTTAGGTGGGTTGAATAACCAAATTTACGGTTCCGGTTTGGTTACTAGCCAAAACTAAACCGCATAAAACCGAAACTGCACCATGTGTGTGTATGTATGTATTATCTCTAGTAAATTCTAAAGTTACTTTTCACTTGAACACGCTCAGAGAAAATTTCAGTCTTGCATTGTCATTTTTTCACTAATTGAAAGAAGATGTTAGAGGTTATAGAGTCAAAAATTAAGCAATTGGGTTTTGGAATTTTGAATTTGTTTGATGCGTTATTGGAGGGGCTTATAGTTGAGGAGCTCGAGCACTTGATGCATTGGTTAATGTCAATGCTATAATTGTAATAGTCTAATAGATTATTTTTAGTCCTCCCTGCAATATATTTTATTCTATCTTCAGTATATACTTTTAATTTTTGGGGAACTAGATAAACATTCTTGTTTGTTATCGAATATATGGTCTCCGTTGTTTTATATAGCTCATATTTTAGTTTTAAAGCATGCTTGATATAATTCTCATTGTCGACTTTGTCACTAAGTTAATTGCTCGATGTAAGTTTATGTTAAATTTTATTGAAGGCTTAAACTTTTTTGTTGTTTCAATTGGTTTTAGAACCTTTTTGTTGTTTCAATTGGTTTTAGAACCGAAACCGCACCAATTAAAACCGCACCGCACACTTTAAAACCACACCGCACCAATCACAAGCGGTTTCGGGTGCAGTTTTGAATTTTTCAAACCGCACCTAAGCGGTTTCGGGTGCGGTCTCGACTTCAAACCGCACCAAACCGCACCATACTCGCCCCTAATTAATAGATCAGAGGCTGCAGCAGCCAGCTTTCAGACTTGAAACTGCAATTGTGTCGCATAAGAAACGGTTGTGAACCTGGACTGAATCGCAGCGCCATTCACTCCTTTACTTATTCCAACCAAAATCATGCATCTAGACGTGAATGTGATGGTTTATGCGGGGCGGGGGTCAATTTTCAATTTTTCCAAAACAGACATAATATTCCGAGATGTCTCTCTCAATTACAAATTTACAATTGTTTAGCCACGACATAATCTAAGTACTATGAAGAAAAAAGGAGAGGAGAGGAGAGGAGAGGAGACGAGTGAGTAAAGAACAAGGACTGGTCGCTTTTTCTCAACAAAAAAGTCTTTCATTATAAAACATTAGTTTTCCAAATATACCTCTTAGGACTTGTAGCTTCTTCATTGCTAAACATTTCTTTAAAGCATGAACCACCAAAAATAGAAAACCTTGGATGCAGAGTGTAATTCAATATTAAGAAAGAAAAGACTAGCCACAGAACTTCTAATAAAGTAGAAACAGCACCAACCGAACCTGAAATGTTCAACCTAAAATTATGGTCTTCAATCCAACAACTCAGATACGTATGTTTTCTTAAACGGATCTACCCAGACCAGCATTCCAGCCAATGATTTATTCGGAAATATATTATCAGCCTTCATCCTCTCCCTCATCCCATAACCGGGGGTGTTGGCATTTATATACGTCTGGACGAGACACTGGAACTGCCTGAGCCTGGCCACATACCCAACTTGTCTCATCATGTGGAACATTTTTTCAGCATTACGTACATCACCACTCTTAGAATACTGCTCCATAATTGCCATGTAGGAATTAAACAAGGGCTTCATCCGGTTTTGCTGAGCAGCCTTCTGCAAGATTGAGTCAGCTTTTTCTACCTCGCCTGCTGCCACATAAAGCCTGACAAGTGCATCCCAAATCAGTGGCCCAATATGACAGCCACTATCTGACATCCGCTTCACCAGATCCTTCCCCTTGGCCAACATCTTATGATTTGCATAAACTTTCAATAGACCACAATAAGCCTTCGAAGGGGGCCTTTCCGAGATTTTTAACACCTTCTCGAAGACTGCCTCTGCTTCTTCAACTTTATTTAGCTTTCCCCAAGCTTCAATAGCAGACAAACCCTCACCAAGACTGGGAACAGACTGACAAATTTTCCAGATTCTGGACACATCATCAGCCTTTCCAAGGGATGCATACAGTAAAAGCAAAGGCCTGCAAGCAGCACGGTATTCTTTTAAACTGCCTCCTTCCATCTCTTTCATAACCACCTCAGCTTTCTCTGGGAGCCCACAAGAGACATAATGCTTTGCCAAAAGTTTTTGCGTATGGATATTGGGTTCTATTCCCTCTGCTTTCATTGTCTCAACAATTTGATCCATCCCACTCATATCGTTGGACAGGCCTTTGGTGTCTATTAATATATCGTAAGTGAAGATAGTGGGCTTGACATTTTCTTTCTCCATTAATAACAATACATCAGCTATTTTCTTTCTGTCAAGTTTTTTATATAAGAGTAGCAACTGATTACAAGCAAAAGATGTAAGTGGGAATTGCGAGTCCTTCATTTTGTTAAACACGTCTTCCGCTTTCTTCGCATTGAGAGTGGCAACACAATTAGCCAAATATGTTCGGTAGAATAACTCCCCTCTGCAGGATTGGGGAACCATTTTGATGTAACTTTCCGCCTTTTGAAGACCCTGTACCTTGGCAATCAAATCAAGACGAGAAGCATAATCTTTCTCAGAAAAGTCAAGGCGCTTAGATGAGTCCAACCACTCTGAGAACTGCAAAACCATTTAACAGATAGTAAATAAAGTGGTGGCAAAAAATAAAGTTGTGAAAACATACCAAACAGAAAAAGTAAAACCTTATAAAGAAAAGGAATTGGTTGTAGCAATTCCAATTCTGACAGTCCTTCCAAACACTATAAATTGGAATTGGGCACTTGAATTCTAATTCTAAGCCACAATTCTAAGACCGATTCTGGGTGTCAATTAGAGTCTAAAACGTTGGTTTTAAACTTGTAATTTGTACAGACTGATGATGCATACAGTTAAACTTGATATGTTCAAAGGAGAATAACTAATATTCCCAATCTTGGAATCAATACAAGTCATGGAACTTAACCAAAAAAGAAAAACATGGACAGAAAATGTATCCGACAATAAATACAGCTAGTTTTCCAGATTGTGTTTGCTTGAGTTGTGCTGTAAGAAGAATGGAATCGGTGTTGTTTCACACTATCACTTTAAATTTATAGATGGTAAGAATACTAAAGTTATACATATTAAGAATAAAGGAAGAAGGGGGAAAATCAGATTAATGTCTCCCCTAGCCTCCGGCCCTCCACTTTTCCTCAAAGGGCAAGGAACGAAAGAGTAATCCACCTGCCCTTCTTCCACTGAGTAAGAAAATGAAAAAACATATTTCATCACTTCTCGTCTTTTATCATATCTTCTTCCTTTCCCTTCCTCTGTTTCCTACTTACTAATTGGATTCGGCATCCAAGACTTTAAAAAGCTAAAAAAAACATACAGATTTTATATGTGGTGACTTGCTGGGACAAACAGCATGATGCTATGAGAGACATGGATGAATGTGTCCAGCTATGAGAGACATGGGTCAATATGTGCAGCTATGAGATTTGGGTAATTGTGTGCAGCTATGAAAATAAAACTTAAAGCGTAACTGTACAATATGACCTCGCAAACAGATTGACCATGCCTTTATATGGACTTCAAATCTAAATAAGAAAGGAAACATTGCCAACCAAGGGGGATAACTTACGATGGTAACTTGTTATTGTTACATGGATTATTCACTTCGCCATGAAATACCCATGTACAACACTCGAATCAAAAAAGGGTATGGATGTTGTACATTTCATCTTAGTGTAAAAAAATGGCGAAATTGAGGATTACATGTGTCGGACTCTTCAAAGTACCCGTGTCAAACCAAACACTCCATCCAAGTCTATGTAAGTAATATTGTAAATGTCAAAGTTCATCCGAGTCCATGTAACTTAGATTGTTAACATCAAAGTAATCACATTATTAATAAGTCAACTTGACCACTTGTGAGCAGCCGAGAGACGGAGGAAAATAAGAGAGGAGAAAAGGACAAACCAGTTATAAAGTGTGTAACGTGAGCATAAACAAGCTATTAACTTGGACATCCTTTGCATCAAGAGTGTATCAATGTGGTAACTGTTGAAGTTGACTTATATTTGGTAATGACTCATCATCACAATTTGGATATTATGCAAAGTCTTGCAAGTTTCTTACTCACCATCTTTGTTTCTCAAGATTGACATGTACTTTGATATCTTGTTTTTTGGCTTGTTGGCGGCAGATTTATTGAAAAAAGAAAAAGGACTTTTGTCCTTTGGTTTCCTTGAAAGCAATTGTTGGCTCACACAAATATATATATATATATATATATATATATATATATTGGACGGACAAGTTGGTGGAAAAAATAAAATAAAAATAGGCCCTTGGACTATTTAAACCCCCAACAGCTGCCCAAAACGAACCAACATCCGTAGCAACAAGATAGCTAGAAAGGTAGAGAGAGAAAGTAGTGAGGTAGAGAGAGAAAATAATCAGTGGGTTTATTTTCTCAGATTGCAAGACTTGTATTCTTAATATTTTTCAAAGTAGATTTCTGTCCCCTTGGTTTTTTTTAGTTGGGTATTCCACGTAAAATTCTTGTGTCATTAATTCTTGTATCTCATATAGTAGTGTGCTTGTATCATCTCAGTGTGTGTTTGTGCACATGATTTCACAACAATACCCAATACATAAAAAAAATAAAGCATATAAAAATTATAAATCCACAAAGAAACTAAGTGATCTGTAATAATGAGTTAACGACATGAGTCACTTGACCAATGACCACCATAGTTGTCACGGCGTCACGGCGAGACGCGGAGGTAATTGATTGCAAGGACAACTAGGCAATAAAACTCAAAACATAATAACTAACACTATCGAATATAATTAAAAACACAATTATATGAATACTTCACAATTAAAATTCAAAAATAAAACACTTAACATTGAAAACTATTAGAAAAAGTTAACAAACACTACGTAGAAAATAAAGGATCAACCAAGTTAACAATCATCACACATTACAAGTCTAATAAATAATAAAAATTACACTATATAGCTAGTCCATGAGTTATGATGAGTCATGGTACAAAATGACTTAATCAGTTAACTTGGACCAACTATCAAGGGGTAAGCCTTGGCGGCTCGACGATCAACTTGTTCTTCTCTAGCACCAGGACTCCTAATTGTCGCCTAGGCGACGCCATGACAACTATGGTGACCACTAAGACAAATGTTAATAAATCATAAAGCAAACCAAACAGCAACATCAACGAGAAGGAATACACTAAATGAGTACTCCAAATTGTGAACAAAAAATTCTAATCCACAATACCAAGATTAGGTTTCTTGTGCTTTGGGACATTGGGATTGGGGAGACGTGGAAACATGATACAATATCAACTTTCAGATGATAAACTGAAAAGAGATACTTAATCAAAACAAAAATAATGCAACTTAAGTCATACTATAAAAGGGACTGCAAATCAAGCACATTCATAGCACTAAACAAAAGAGGGTATGTCCTAGAAAACAAAGCAGTAAGGTGTTCAAAGTTAATTAGGGTTACACTATATACCATCCATTCTGGGCAGAAGCTAGTCCCACTTACGCAATATCACAATCACCATAAACTTCAAGCCCAGGTGTTTTGCCACCGACAATTAAACATAAGAAGTTGTACTAATCATTTTTTAATTTATTTTATTATAAGCAAGCTTTTATTAAAAAATCTCCCGAGTGGCTGTGTTAAAAAAGGAAGAAAAATTGCTTCAAGAACAGCCCCTTCACCCCAGAGAAGACCTCCCACAAAAGAAAACTATACAACCAATCCTGAGCAGGGTTCCAACAAAAACAAGTCACCCCGCCAAAAAAATCAACCTTCAAGTAGCTAGAAAACAAGAACCAGGACTCCAATCTTAAGTAGGGATGCACAAAACTACATTTTGCTGGACTTCTAGTACTGAAGTTGTATGTCTTTCAGTAGGAAACTTATTAAATAACTTAATTTCAAGTAAAGATGTCCTTATACTGTATCAGTACATGCATAAAAGCGAGGACACTAGATGAAGGCTACTTTTACATTCTTATACTCATTCCACTACATATAACAGAAATAGGATTAAAGATATTATATGCAAAAAACTGTAGACCAAACAACAAAAATTATATGCACAATGCGAGCCAGTTAACAAACCTGCAAAGCCCTCCCGTACATTCGACGCCTCCGAAGATTCATGAGGACCATCAATATTTGTGTTTTGCTCACACAATTTCCTTCTCCAACCCACTTTTCCAACACACTACGAACAGACAAAGCTGGAGAAGCCATGATAGCCTTGAGCAATTGCAAAGAATCCTTTTCTCGACTCTCAGTATCTGACAGCTCCAGCTCATTTTGAAGTCCTGTAACATCATCATCATTATTCTCTTCAGAGAGCTCATGTTCGGAGTTTAATTCATCATCATTTTCAAGAGCCACATTGCTTGCATGAGTTGCATCAGCACTAGCTGGAGTTTCAAACCCAGAAAACCCATCCTCCAAATCCTCATCTTTCTCTTCATTGCTCTTCATGCCAGCCACTGATGAAAAATGACGCCTCCCAATCAATGATTCCAATGAATCACATTGTCTGTGGTGATATTTCTTCAATGATAGGAAATTATCAAAAGTTACTTGTGTATGCTCAACTGATTCAGCATCATCTTCTAAGTAACAGCTTGCTATTTCTAATCTAGCACAGCCAGCTCGAAAGCTTCCCAAGCTAAATGCTTGGTTCCTAGTTAAAAACATATATCAATACAACGCCAAACAGAAAACTAAACAAAGAAAATAATTACCCAAAGAGTTTGATATCCTATTTGTGATTGCTGAAATTTAAAATTATGCAAAAACTGTTTGTGCTAACTAAAATTTAAAGGCAATATAAGGTTTTGGACTCTATAAAGTTAAAAATTTCGAGTTTCAGCTTGGTCCAACAAGTTATCCTAAACAACCCAGTCTATGGGTTTTTACTAAGAGGGAAAACAAGTTCGTAACAATAGGCAAAGCCATTCTGGATTCATTAAATAAATCATATTTTGACGGCAAAACCAGGGATTTTCCCACTATAGTTGGCAGCTTTTATTTATTAAACTTTTAATTTTTTAAATTACCCCATTAAACTAATTAAAATTTTCAAATTGGACCATTTTGTTAAAATAAAATAACGGCCATTAACTTGATTCACGCGTGGCATTAAAAAGAAAAGTTAAAAGAAAGAACTAATGACATGGCGAATTTGATTGAGCAAAAATAAAAATAAAAAAATGTGGGCCCCAATGGCTCCTCCCACAGTCTCAACACTTTGCCCCAAACCAACCAGAACGCCGGTGAACTACAAACCGTCGGAGATCAAAAGACGGCCAGAACTGGAACAGAAAAACACCGGAAATCCACCACCAGATCGAACATAGAGCACATGGATCCACCGAAGCAGGCCATAAGACCAAAATCCCAAATCCAATCACCGGAACAGCCGAGAAGATAGATGCACCGGCAAAAAATACCCCAAAAGATTCAAACAAAAAAGAATAAACAGTAAAGAGAAGGAATCGGAACGAGGAAATCAATACTTCAAGCCCCAAGATTTCAAGCAAGAAATCAGAGGAAACAACCGAACCAACACAAGAAAAACAGTCGAACAAATCTGGAAAAACCCAAATCAGACGAAATAAGAACAACCCAAATCAAACCGGTTGGAACGGCGAAGTCTAGTTCAACCCAGAACTGAACTAGCTGTAAAACAAACCAAAAAGGAAATAAAACACCAAAAATATGATAATGAAAAGATAACCAATATGCACACAACCAAACTCCCGAACAAGAACCCAAACCGATCCCCAGCTCAGATCATAACCCCCAAAACACGATCAACCCCCTACTAATCTCGCAAGAACGCCATACAATCTCTAAACCCTCGGGCTTGGCATATAATAGATCGGAGATGAGGTTTACGGAGGTTCCCATTGTAGTCGCCGGTAAGACTAAACAAAACCAAGCAGATCGGAAGAGGCGGGGACAAGGAAGGAGGAGAAATGGTGGACCGAGAGGGGGATGGGTGGAAATGAGTGGGCAGTGAAGAGAAGAGCCGAATCAACATCCCCACTCTCTAGCTCCATACAAGGTCAAAGCCACCAACTAGTTAGATGATCCGGTGGAAGTTAGAGTTGGGTAAAAGAGATTTGGGAAGAGGGTTTGTATTTTGGTGTCGAAGGAGAGGGAGAGTTGTTCGAAGCCCATGGTGGAGAGGGCAGCGGTAATAGCCAGGGATGTATAGGTTTTCTTGGGGGGTTGACGGTGGAGGGGGGACGACAGCTGTAGTGGTGGACCAGCTCCATACAAGGTCAAAGCCACCAACCAGTTAGATGATCCAGTGGAAGTTAGAGTTGGCAGTAGAGATTTGGGAAGAGGAATTGTATTTTGGTGTCGAAGGAGAGGGAGAGTTGTTCGAAGCCCATGCTGGAGAGGGCAGGTACTAGCCAGGGATGTATAGGTTTTCTTGGGAGGTTGATGGTAGAGGGGGGACGGCGGTAGTAGTGGTAGTGGAAATCAAGATGGCGATGAGGATAATCAGGAACTCAAAATTGGTAATTAATTGATGATGAGGATCATCAACCACGTAGGCAGCATCCTGGATCATTTTTGTTTTTTTACCAGCCACGTAGTAAAAAGTTCAAAACAATTTAACAGAAGTTTAGTCAATTTAGCAGAATGGTCCAATTTTAAATTTTTAATTAGTTCAATGGGGGTAATTTAAAAAATTAAAAGTTCAGTGGTGTAATAAGTAAAAACTGACAACTATAGTGGGAAAATCCCTAGTTTTGCCATATTTTGACTGAAAAACATAGACAGAAAAAATTTGCAAAACATGATTATCTTGGCATAGGAAAAAGAGCTCAACCAATTAATAGCAGGGTGTTTATTTCTAATCAATGTCAAGAAAAACAAAAAGAAATAAAATTCAGTAAGAAAAATATCTGTTGTTGCATTAACATAAATTTAAAAGCTTTAAAAATTAGTTACATATACACCTCCATTTGAATTAAAAAAAAACACAAAAACAAAAACTGACCATACTTCCTTTCCAAATTCGCATCAAAAACAGTGTAAATAATCAACTTATTACAAACCAGTTATCAACAAATGTAAATCAAACAGCATTTCAACACAACAGAAAAAGGAATATGGGTGTGTTTGCAGTCCTCGCTGTATGCATAATACAATATAGAATAATACAATATAGAGAAAGGGGGAAATTCTTTAACAAAAAAATGAAAGGAGGAAATTACTTGAGGGGATTAGACGCTCGACGAAGAGCCCACATGGTGATTTGAGGATTTGATTTGATTTAAAACCCTTATTACTCTCCGCGACAAGAAACGATGGGGGGAGGGAGGGAGTGGTGAAAAATGAAAGCCACCAGAGTATTAAACCCTAGAAAACCCTCTTACTGTTGGGCCGTTGATACTTTATGCCATCAGGATTCAGGTGGGTGTGGGTATAATTTCTCAATACTCACTAAACTATTCTATAATCCCGTCTCCATTAAATTAGGGAGGTGACAATAGCCAAACCGTTGATGATATTAATAATATATAAAAATATATTATTAATAATTAATAAAAATTTTAAAAAATTCAAATTTTATGAAGTAAAACATAAATTATAATATTACTAAATGTGCTTAATTTTATTATTAAGAACTTTTTTGTACAAAAAAATTTGGTCACTTGGTAAATAATCGATAAAGACCGGTGGGTCAACCGAGTTTTGACTAAAATTAATTTTTTTGTTCAAATCGGATCGGAGTATCAATCAGTTCCGATTTTTATCGGTCGAACCGACATCTCCTGTTTCAACTTGTCCTTTGATTTCACTTCTGGCAACACCAAAGTCGGCGGAGTGGTAAATATGGTCCCAATCGGAGACATCGAATCGCTAATCGAAGAAAGGAGGTGGCGATGGCGGCAGCAGTTGCGGCTGCGAAAGAGGCGAGGACGACGACGACGACGACGACGGTGGAGTGGGAGGAGAGGACGAGACACGATGGACGCGGGGGAAGTGGGTCGGGGAAATGATGGGGTTGAGAATCGTCGGCGATTGTTCTTAATTTCTTGAGGATGGGGAGTCTTTCGGGTATTGAAGAAATAGGGTTATTATAGTTGAAATTGGGGTCTTCATTATTATCTGAACACATTATTGGGTCAACAAGATGAAGAATTTGCGACGAAAAACTTCGGCTTGTCATGTAAAACCCTAAATCAATCGTCCAAAAAAAAGGTGTATTTGTATAAATGTTTCGATTATTGCTTGAATTTACATAAATTTTGGTATGAATTATTGGTCGTAGTGGTTCAATTGCTAACATTTTTGAAGCCCTAGAAATCAAAGAAAATAAAAGTTGCGAGAAATTAGAGATATTAGAGAGAGAAGTTAGAGAGAACCCTAGATCTGCTTAGCAATTGCCATTAGACGAATCTGCTTTAGATCTATTTCACAGATTTATTTTTTAGATTTTAGTTTTGCTTGTTTAAAAAGAGTCGACATAATGGTTCTATTATATAATAATAATTTCAATTTTTAAAATTAAATATATTAAATAATATTCAGAATTTTTAATATATTTTTTAATTAATGATAAAGATGTAATTACCCATACCAAATTGAGATTGATTAACCTTATTAGATAGACACATCAGCAATTGGAACGTCCGTCCGTCCAAGAAAATGAGTGGAATGACCCAATTATATATTTTTTTAAAGTTCAGCAAAGTCGATCAAAGTCGATTCAATTTTTTAAAGTTTAGGGGTACTGCTGACAGCTCGACAACCATAGCAGTGAAGTATTATTTGTCCTTTTTGCCGGTAACTGATTTTACCATTTAGTTGCATCAGACTAACACTCCATCCACTTCCTCAGCTCCACTAATTTACAATAAGTCTGCTAAACATTTCTTAAAAGTTTTTAAAGCATGAACCACCAAATATAGAAAACCTTGGATGCATAGTGTAATTTAATATTAAACAGATTACGATGACTAGCCACAATTCAATTTAAAACTTCTAATGAAGTAGAGACAGCACCAACCAAACCTGAAATGTTGACCTAAAATTATCCGATTAGTATTAAAAACAAGTACCCAAACTGAGAAACCGTTGTAAGATTATGGTCTTCAATCCAACAACTCAGATACGGATGTTTTCTTAAACGGATCTACCCGGACCAGCATTCCAGCCAATGATTTGTTCGGAAATATATTATCAGCCTTTATCCTCTCCCTCATCCCATAGCCGGGGGTATTGGCATTTATATACGTCTGGACGAGACACTGGAACTGCCTGAGCCTGGCCACATAACCAACTTGTCTCATCCTGTAGAACATTTTTTCAGCATTACGTACATCACCTCTCTTAGAATACTGGTCCATAATTACTATATAGGAATTAAACAAGGGCTTGATCCGGTTTTGCTGAGAGGCAGCCTTCTGCAAGATTGAGTCAGCTTTTTCTACCTCGCCTGCTTCCACATAAAGCTTGACAAGTGCATCCCAAATCAGTGGGCCAATACGACAGCCACTATCTGACATCCGCTTCACCAGATCCTTCCCCTTGGCCAACATCTTATGATTTGCATAAACTTTCAATAGACTACAATAAGACTTCGAAGGGGGCCTTTCCAATCTTTTTAACAGCTTCTCGAAGACTGCCTCTGCTTCTTCAACTTTATTTAGCTTTCCCCAAGCTTCAATAGCAGCCAAACCCTCACCAAGACTGGGAACAGACTGACAAATTTTCCAGATTCTGGACACATCATCAGCCTTTCCAAGGGATGCATACAGTAAAAGTAAAGGCCCGCAAACAGCACGGTTTTCTTTTAAACCGCCTCCTTCCATCTCTTTCATAACAACCTCAGCTTTCTCTGTGAGCCCACCAGAGACGTAATGCTTTGCCAAAAGGCTTTGCGTATGGATAGAGGGTTCTATTCCCTCTGCTTTCATTGTCTCAACAATTTGATCCATCCCACTCATATCGTTGGACAGGCCTTTGATGTCTATTAATATATTGTAAGTGAAGATAGTGGGCTTGACATTTTCTTTCTCCATTAATAACAATACATCAGCTATTTTCTTTTTGTCAAGTCTTTTATATAAGAGTAGCAACTGATTACAAGCAAAAGCTGTAACTGGGAATTGCAAGTCCTTCATTTTGTTAAACACTTCTTCCCCTTTCTTCACATTGAGAGAGGCAACACAATTAGCCAAAAATGTTCGGTAGATTATCTCCCCTCTGTAGGATTGAGGAATCATTTTGATGTAACTTTCCGCCTTTTGAAGACCCCATACCTTGGCAATCAAATCAAGACGAGAAGCATATTCTCTCTCAGAAAAGTCAAGGCGCTTAGATGACTCCAACCACTCTGAGACCTGCAAAACCATTTAACAGATGGAAAATAAAGTGGTCGCAAAAAATAAAGTTGTGAAAACATACCAAACAGAAAAAGTAAAACCTTAGAAAGAAAAGGAATTGGTTGTAGCAATTCCAATTCTGACAGTCCTTCCAAACACCATAAATTGGAATTGGGCACTTGAATTCTAATTCTAAGAACAATTCTGGGTGTCAATTAGAGTCTAAAACGTTGGTTTTAAACTAGTAATTTGTACAGACTGAAGATGCATACAGTAATATTTGATATGTTCAAAGGAGAATAACTAATATTCCCAATCTTGGAATCAATACGAGTCATGGAACTTAACCAAAAAACAATAACATGGAAGGAAAATGTATCCGACAATAAATACAGCTAGTTTTCCAGATTGTGTTTGCTTGAATTGTGTTGTAAGAAGAATCGAATCGGTGTCGATTCACACAATCACTTTAAATTTACAGATAGTAAGAATACTAAAGTTATACATAGTAAGAATAAAGAATAGGAAAAAAATCACATTAATGTCTCCCCCTAGCCTCCGGCCCTCCACTTTTCCTCAAAGGGCAAGGAACAAAAGAGTAATCCACCTGCCCTTCTTCTTCCACCGAGTAAGAAAATGAATTAAACATATTTCATCACTTCTCGTCTTCTATTATATCTCCTTTCTTTCCCTTCCTCTGTTTCCTACTTACTAACTGGATTCGACATCCAATACTTTAAAAAGCCACAAAAAACATACAGATTTTATATGTGGTGACTGCTGGGACAAACATGATGATGCTATAAGAGACATGGATGAATGTGTAGCTATGAGAGACATGGGTCAATGTGTGCAGCTATGAAATTTGGGTAATTGTGTGCAGCTATGAAAATAAAACTTAGCGTAACTTTACAATATGACCTTGCAAACAGATTGACCGTGCCTTTATATGGACTTCCAATCTAAATAAGAAAGGAAACATTGCCAACCAAGGGGACAACTTACGATGGTAACTTGTTATTGTTACATGGATTCTTCACTTTTCCATGAAATACTCATGTACAACACTCGAGAATCAAAAAAGGGTATGGAAGTTGTACATTTCATCTGTGTAAAAATTGGCAAAATTGAGGAATACATGTGTCGGACTCTTCAAAGTTCCCGTGTCAAACCAAACACTCCATCCTAGTCTATGTAACTTATATTGTAAATGTCAAAGTTCATCCGAGTCCATGTAACTTAGATTGTAAACATCAAAGTAATCACATTATTAATAAGTCAACTTGACCACTTCTGAGCAGTCGAGAGGCGGAGGAAAATAAGAGAGGAGAAAAGTACAAACCAGTTATAAAGTGTGTAACGTAAGCATGAACAAGCTATTAGATTGGACATCCATTGCATCAAGAGTGTGTATCAATGTGGTACCTGTTGAAGTTGGTTTATATTTGGAAATGACTCATCATCACAATTTGGATATTTTGCAAAGTCTTGCAAGTTGCTTACTCACCAACTTTGTTTCTCAAGATTGACATCTACTTTGATATCTTGTTTTTTGGCTTGTTGGAGGCAGATTTATGGAAAAAGTAAAAGGACTTTTGTCCTTTGGTTTCCTTGGATGCAATTGGTGACTCACAAAAATATATACATATATATTTATTGGAAAACTTGGCGGAAAAAATAAAATAAAAATAGGCCCTTGAACTATTTAAACCCCCCAATAGCTGTCATACCAAAACATCCGTAGCAACAAGAGAGCTAATAAGGTAGAGAGAGTAGTGAGGTATAGAGAAAATAATCAGTGGGTTTATTTTCTCAGAGATTGCAAGACTTGTATTCTTAATATGATTTCTGAGATCTCTCCCGTGGTTTTTTCTAGTTGCGCTTTTCACGTAATATTCGTGATATTAATTCTTGTATCTCATATAATAGTGTGCGTGTTATCTCAGTGTGTGTTTGTGCTCATGATTTCACAACAATACCAAATACATAAAGAAAAAAAATAAAGCATATAAAAATTATAAATCCACAAAGAAACTAAGTGATCTGTAATAATAAGTTAGTGACATGAGTCACTTGACCAATGACCACCATAGTTGTCATGGCGAGACGTGACAGTAGTTGACCGCTAGGACACCTAAACAATAAGGCGTCTGCCATGGCGTTCATATGGCGACAAGTCGTTAACAATGTATACATTATTTGTTTTACTTCAAAAGCATATTCGACAATAAAATTTTATATACATCAAAATTCAAAACATAATAACTAACACTATAAAATACAATTATATGAATACTTTCACAATTAAAATTCAAAAATTAAACACTTAACATTGAAAACTAGTAGAACAAGTTAACAAACACTACGTAAATAATAAAGGATCAACCAAGTCAACAATCATCACACATTACAAGTCTAAAAAATAATAAAAATTACACTATACAGCTAAGTCCATGAGTTATGTCATGGAGTACAAAATGACTTAAATCACTTGCCAACTACCAAAGGGCAAGCGTTGGCGACTCGGCGTCTAAGACGTTGCCTTGTTCTTCTCTAGAACCAGGACGCCATTGTGACACCATGAAAACTATGGTGACCACTAAGACAAATGTTAATAAATCATAAAGCAAACCAAACAATGATATCAACAAGAAGGAATACAATAAATGAGTACTCCAAATTGTGAACAAAAATTTCTAATCCACAATACCAAGATTAGGTTTCTTGCGCTTTGGGACATTGGGATTGGGGAGACGTGGAAACATTATACAATATCAACTTTCAGATGATAAACTAAAAAGAGATACTTAATCAAAACAAAAATAATGCAACTTAGGTCGTACTATAAAAGGGACTACAAATCAAGCACATTCATAGCACAAAACAAGAGGGTATGTTCTAGTGTGGGCAAGGAAGTCGTACCTTGTTAAGGTTAGGGTTTCGTGTTGGCTGAGTAGGAGAGAATCAACGAAGAGTACAGAATTGATTGATGAATTGAATAGGTTAGAAGAACAGGTGAGTGATTATTCCAATGACACGTGGCAGAACTCTTAGGATTCAAGAACCCGATTAGGATAACAAGGATCTAAAGAGTCTTCTTGAGTGCATGTGATAGTACACTCGCCACTTGGAGGTTTGACCAAGAAGTTGTTAGGGCAGCCGTTACTTACCATCTTATTGTAGATGAGCTTCCTTTCAAACATGTTGAGAAGGATGGTTTTAAACGACTTATGCAAGCTGCATGTCCTAGGTTTCAGTTGCCTTCACGTTTTACATTTGCTAGAGATTGCATTCGTTTGTATGATAATGAGAAAATTAAGCTGAAAACATTCCTTAGAAAAAATTGTGAACGTGTTTGCCTCACTACTGATTCTTGGACTTCCAATCTAACGCTTGAATTATGTGTTATTGCCCATTTTATTGATGAAAATTGGAAATTGCATAAGAAAATCTTAAATTTTCGAACCATCACAAGTCATAAGGGGAAGGACATTGGTGAAATGGTTGAGTCTTGTCTAAAAGAATGGGGACTTTCTAAAGTTAGGATACTCACTGTAGATAATGCTAGCTCAAATGATACGGCAGCTGCTTACTTGAGAGATAGATGTACATCTTGGAAAACCAATGTCTTGGGTGGTAAGTTCATTCACATGAGATGTATAGCTCACATTATTAATCTTGTTGTGAATGATGGGTTGAAGTTGATTGAGAAATCTGTTGAGAATGTTAGGCGTGCAGTGAAGTATGCAAAGCAATCCCCGGCTAGGGTCAAGTCATTTAAGGACTGTATTGAGTATTGTGACCTTCAAGACAAGAAAGGTGGCTTAAGTCTAGATTGCCCAACTAGATGGAACTCTACTTGATGTTAAGTTCGGCCTTAAAGTACAAAGAAGTTTTTGATCGATTTGGATTTGAAGATCATGGCTTTGTAAAAGAGAGGGGGGGAAAAGATATTCCAACGGACTCGGATTGGAATAGAGCTAAATTGTTTGTGAGATTCTTAGAACATTTTTATAATCTCACTGTGCGTATTTCGGGATCATCTTATGTCACATCAAATAATGTATTTCATGAAATAAGTGAAACTTATATTATTTTGAGTGAGTGGGAAAGAAGCAATGATAGAGAATTGAAAAAAATGGCCAAGGCAATGAAAAGAAAATATGATAAGTTTTGAGGAAATGTTACAAAGATGAATATGTTGTTGTATATTCCCGATGTGCTTGATCCTCGATCTAAGTTAAGTTTTGTTCAATTTGGTTTAGACGAAATGTATGGAGATGACGAAATTGAAGTTGAAGATCCGTTGGAGGGTATGGGAGTAGATCTTGATTTTGATATTGATATTGATATTGATAATGAAGATAGGGATTTAGAATATCAAGCAAGTAATAAGGCCACGGGGATAGAGATTGTCGATGATGTGAAGAAAACAATGGAAGATTTGTTTAATGAGTACAAAAAAAAAGTATTCAACTCAAGAAAGTGGCACATCAAGTTTAAATAACATGTCATCCCAAGGTTATAATTCAATGGAATCCCAAAATACAAATAGACTTATGGATAAGTTCAAAAAGCGTCGGACCGGAGTGATACTTGGAGAAAAATCGGAGTTGGACAAATATTTAAGTGAAGATGTGGAACAAGCCGATAGTCATTCGATATTTTGGTGTGGTGGAAAGCTAATAGTGCAAGATTCCCTATCCTTGCACGTATTGCCCGTGATGTGTTGGATATTCCCATTTCTATTGTTGCTTTGGAATCCGTATTTAGCACGGGGGGCGCATTCTTGATTCATTTAGGAGTTCATTATCTCCTAATATGGTGGAAGCTCTCATATGTGCTCAAGATTGGATTAAAAGAAGAATTGTATTGATGTGGAGGAAGATAACGACTTTATCGATAAACTTGTGTGGTAATAATTATTGTTTATGTTTATTTTATTGAACTAATAAAACAATTTATAAAAATAATGTGTTTAATTATTTTTTTCATTTTTCAGCAATTTCGAAGTTGAGCCTTGCTACTAATGATGCCAATGTTTCCACGAGGACCACGACTCAACTTAATTAATGAGGTAAATTCATCTCTCGATTTATTATTGCAATTTAATTTTTAATTTTGATTTGATATATAGATTGTTGTCTTTTAAATTAGGATTTATTCTTTAATTTTAATTATTTCTTTGTCTTCTTGTTTGTCAATTAATATTAGTTATTCCATCTTTAATGGTGGTTCTGTTTTTTTCCCCAAAAAAATAAATAAATAAAAATAATTGGTTTACATTTCGAACTGATTAAGCAATGATTATGTTAACCTAGCATTTGATTTCCATTGACATTTCAGATTTGAATTTGACTTATTTACAAATTATATATTGCTGCACATGAAGTATGGTTTGGGATTAATTTTGGAGATCCAGCTTCTGTGTGGAGCTATATATCAGTTATGTCTGGTGTAAAACAATGGAAAAGATGGCCACTACTAGAATATTTACTTCCCCATTTTCTTTTGTTCTTATAATTCCCTCTGTTTTAAATTGTTTCATGTTTGAGTTGTGTTCATTTGAAGATATTGGAAGGGCTTCTTAAATTGCCAGAGAATATGGAATGTGCTAACTGCAAGTCCAAGTATGTATCTAAAAACTATCAGAATGGATGATATAGAAATTTAAAATTATAAACCATCTAATATATGATTTGACTAAATTTATAAACTATAAAGGCTAGTAGATTGTGCAATAAATCTGTTATAGAGGGTTCAGGTTGTAAAATTATTGCTTGAACTGACGGTAGTGAATATTTTGTCTTATGGCAAAGGTCCCTGATGGGCTAGTGTGCATCTAGGCATTTTTATTTGCATGCATGCAATGTTCTGGCATTTTTATCGCTTGATCTCTTTAAGATATCTAAGATGCTGGCAAATGATGCTTTCTTTCATTTATATTTGTCAACAGCAAGTCAGCAACAGCAGCAAGTGGTAGGAGGTGCAGGTCAAACTCAACAGCAGCAGCAGCAAATGGTCAACAACAGCTTATGGATTATGTTTATGGTGTTTATGGATTATGGTGTTGTTGCTGTTATTTGTCGACCGTCATTCATGTTTCTGTAATATGTAAACTGTAGTTGACTGAGTCTTTTGTATTATGTAGGCTACATAATGTAGTTGAATAGTACCTGTTCAATTCACTGTACTGCATTACTGCTGTTAATTGTTAAATGTTGTCTTCTAAATTCGGTTATTAACAGAATAACCTATTCGGTTATTACAGATTTCGGTTAATTGTTCGGATATCTAAAACAGGGTATTTTCGGTTTTCGGTTATAACCGAAATTCCTATTCGGTTCGAATAATAACCGAATGCTCACTCCTAGTCATGTCCTTCTAGCCACCAATCCAATCCCTCAATCGATTCCCAAAAATGAGTCGCCTCAATGACTTTTCTACCTCGGGACACATGGATGCTTCTCTCGAGTCTCACACATTTATTTTCGGCTTTTCTGTTTGTCATTCAATTCTTTTAGGTCACAAGTGAACCCTAATTTATACTTGAGCTCACACATAGAAAACAAAGCAGTAAGGTGTTCAAAGTTAATTAGGGTTACACTATATAGCATTCCATTTTGGGCGGAAACTAGTCCCACTTACGCAATATCTCAATCATCATAAACTTCAAGCCCAGGTGTTTTGCCACCGAGTATTAAACATAAGAAGCTGTACTAATCACTTTTTAATTTATTTTATTATAAGCAAGCTTTTATTAGAAAAAATCTCCAGAGGGGCCGTGTTAAAAAAGGAAGAAAAATAGCTTCAAGAACAGCCCCTTTACCCCAAAGAAGACCTCCTTCAAAAGAAAATTGTACAACCAATCCTGAGCAGGGTGCCTACAAAAACAAGTCACTCCGCCAAAAAAATCAACCTTCAAATAGCCAAAATTGAAGTTTAGTAACATTTTATATCTAAGAAAGTGTTCAACACAAAACACTAGAAAACCAGAACCAGGACTCCAATCATAAGTAGGGATGCACAAAACTACATTTTGCTAGACTTCTAGTACTAGAGTTGTATGTCTTTCTATAGGAAACTTATTAAAGGACTTAATTTCAAGTAAAGATGTCCTTATACTGTATCAGTACATACATAAAAGCGAGAAGGACACTAGATGAAGGCTACTTTTACATTCTTATACTGATTCCACTACATATAACGGAAATAGGATTAAATATTTTATATGCAAAAAACAGTAGACCAAATAAGAAAAATTATATGCACAATGTGTGAGCCAGTTAACAAACCTGCAAAGCCCACCCGTACATTCGACGCTTCCGAAGATTCACGATGACCATAAATATTTGTGTTTTGCTCACATCATTTCCTTCTTCAACCCACTTTTCCAACACACTACGAACAGACAAAGCTGGAGAAGCCATGATAGCTTTGAGCAATTGCAAAGAATTCCTTTTTGGAATGAATCTTTTCTTCCTTACATCAGTCTCAGTATCTGACAGCTCCAGCTCATTTTGAAGTCCTGTAACATCATCATCATTATCCTCTTCGGAGAGCTCATGTTCGGAGTTTAATTCATCATCATTTTCAAGAGCCACATTGCTTGCTTGAGTTGCATCATCACTAGCTGGAGTTTCAAGATCAGAAAACCCATCCTCCAAATCCTCACCTTCCTCTCCATTGCTCTTCATGCCAGCCACTGACGAAAAATGATGCCTCCCAATCAATGATTCCAATGAATCACATTGTCTGTGGTGATATCTCTTCAATGATAGGAAATTATCAAATGTTACTCGCGTATGCTCAACTGATTCAGCATCATCTTCTAAGTAACAACTTGCTATTTCTAATCTAGCACAGCCAGCTCGAAAGCTTCCCAAGCTAAATGTTTGGTTCCTGGTTAAAAACATATATCAATACAACGCTGAACAGAAAACAGAACAAAAGAAAATATAGCCCAAAGAGTTTGATATCCTATTTGTGATAGCTGAAATTTAAACTTATGCAAAAACTGTTATTGCTGACTGAAATTTATAGGCAAAATAAGGTTTGGATCAAGTTAGAAATTTCGAGTTTCAGCATGGTCCAACAAGTTATCCTAAACAATCCAGTCTATGGGTTTTTACTAAGAGGGAAAACAAGTTCGTAACGATATGCAAAACCATTCTGGATTCACTAAATCAATCATATTTTGACTGAAAAACATAAAGACATAAAAAATTTGCAAAACATGATTATCTGGGTATAGGAAAGAGCACACCGAATAAATAGCAGGGTGGTTATTTCTAATCAATGGCAAGAAAAACAAAAGGAAATAAAGTTCAGTAAGCAAAATATATGTTGTTGCATAAACATAAATTTAAAAGCTTTAAAAATTAGTTACATATACTCCTACATTTCAATTTTTAAAAAAAAACTGACCATTCTTCCTTCCCAAATTCGCATCAAAAACAGAGTGTATAAATGATCAACTTATTACAAACCTGTTATCAACAAATGTAAATCAGACAGTATTTCAACACAACAGAAAAAGGAATATGGGTGTGTTTGCAGTCCTCACTGTATGTGTAATACAATATAGAGAAAGGGGAAAATTCTTTAACAAAAAAACAAAGGAATAAAAAAAGAAAGGGGGAAATTACTTGAGGGGGTTAGAAGCTCGACGAAGAGCCCACATGGTTATTTGAGGATTTGATTTAATTGAAAACCCTTATTACTCTCCGCGAGAAGAAAAAATGGGGGGGAGAGAGAGAGGGGTGCGAAATGAAAGCCAGCAGAGTATTAAACCCTAGAAAACCCTCTTACTGTTGTGCCGTTATACTTTATGCCATCAGGTGGGTTTGGCTATAATTTCTCAATACTCCCTAAACTATTCTATAATTCCGTCCCCGTTAAATTAGGGAATTGATATCTCTATAAATAAAAGGATTAATTACATATTATAGTATATTTTTAAAAATAATTACAATAACCATATATTTATAAAATAATTATAAAAATATTACACTTCATCATTTTTATTTATAATATTAATACAATTGGGAGTCCTTAATTTAAGAGATTAATATTAATGGGCTGACATGGCAAATTAGGGTCGGGTTCGTTTTTTTTGAAACGCGTGATAACCACCCTCTATCATTTGACTGGGACTCTTCAGTTACAAACCATTGTTCTGCATACTGAAACCCTTGTTTCTTTCTTCTGTTCGTGCGTTCTTCATCTATATTGTTCGTTTCTGGTGATTTATTCTACATTTTCGTGATCGTTACTGGTTTAGTTGTTCGTTATTATCGTAGTTACTGGATATCGTCGTTACACAATGGTTCAGAACTATTTTATCTTGTTTATCGATTAATACATCGTCGTTCCGATCATCTTCTTCACCTTCGTAAGCTTCGTATATGATCTCCAATGGCGCTCTCATATTCCACTCAACGAAAGAGTCGGCGTAGAACGAGTTTGGATCATACCCAGATCCCGATCTGAACTTGTACAAATACAATTTCGGGAGTTGCGCTAAATTTTCCCTATTTCGTACTTTAATTTTTGTTGGATATCCATAACCATTTGTTATGGTTAGTGAGTGTAATGTTTATTGGAGCTTATGTAAATGGGATTACATATTTGATTATATTACCAATGATTTGACATTGTTTGTTGGTTCATATTTGTTACTTCTAAGTTGTGTCTGATACATTGTTTGAAAGGTGCAGTTGGTAACCAAACATTCATAGAAGGGTAACCATTTTATTTTTTGGTAGTAACCAGATAGTTACAAGCTTGTATCAGAACACATATATCAAGTGTTAAATGTACATGTGAGAGTATACATGGGTTGCCTAAACTGGGTTGGATATACAGGTTGTTTCTGTTTTGGTTATCATTATTAAAACATGTTTTGGTTACTATCATATAACTATTTGGTTACTTCTTTATTATATTTTGGTTACTGTTATCTTATGGTTTGGCTACTATTATTGTGCCCTTAATGTGGAATTTTGGTTACTCTTATTTTTTATTCTAGTTAATATATAATTGTTTAGTATACATGGATTGCTTAAATTGAGTTTCATTACATGATATTTCTGTTTTGGTTATCATTAAAACATGTTCTAGTTACTATCATATAATTATGTGGTTACTGTTTTATTATGTTACATTATTGTTACTGTTATTAGTAACCAGATAGTTACAAGTTTGTATCAAGACAGACATCAAGTGTTAAATTTACATATGAGAGTGTCTTAATTATCTAACTGATGTATACTTATAAATTACATACTCATAAAAATTATCTAGAAATTGTACAGTTGGCATTTAAATCTGCATATAGAGGTAACTATTTTATTTTTTGTGAGTAACCAAATTTACATAAAATTGGTTCAAAACAATATCCATCAGCTATTTCAGTTGAAATGTTAGGTTGGTATCCATAGCTACATATATGGTAACCATTTTTGTTTTTGTTAGTAACCAGATAATTATAATTTGTATCAGGACTGTTATAAAGTGTTAAATGTATATGTTTTATTTATACCCTGTCATTATGATGGAATAAGAAACTTCAATTAAGAGTTCCCATTGATATATATGACAGTCACTTATAAATCTCATATTAAAATAAAAATAGTTTGAGAGGTGCAGTTGGTATCCAAACTTGCATATAAGGATAACCATTTTAGTTTTTTGTTAGTAACCAAATAATTAAAAACTTATATTAGAACAGTTATCAAGTGCTTAATGTACATGTGAGGGTTCCCATTTATATAGCTCATGGATATTTTTAAATTACATAGTTATAAAAGTTATTTGGAAATGGTCCAGCTGGTAACTAAATATGAATACAGAGGTAACCATTTTATTTTAGATAGGTAACCAAATTTACATAAATATATTTCAGAACAGTTATCAGTTGTTTAATGTATATGTTTACTTTATATTGACAATTCATGATGGAATCAAAAATCAAAATATTAATCAATAATAATTTTGGTTACTGTACACTATCAAAAATGTTACACACCATGTGGTTAATAGTTACTAATAGTAAACAATTATATATTCCTGTATTTACACTCTTTTTATTTATGTTCCGTTGAAATAAAGCACAACTGAAATCATCTCCATTGTCTGACAACTGAATAAACACTGTAAAATAACCAAATCAATATTAGACAGTAACCAAACTACATAATCTTAGTAACCAGAACATAAACCATATTTTTACATGCAATTTTAAAGGCCTAAATGATGAAATTTGACCAAAAAACCCTTCAGTTTATGAGCAAAGCTGGTGACTTTTGATCGTTGTAAGACCCCGAATTTTATAAAATAAAAGTATTCAATTTTTCTTATAATTACTATTCAGTAAATGGTTAAGTTGATAAAAAGCAAAGTTAAGTGTGCTATATGAAATTTTTTCAAAATAAGCAAGTGGTTATAAAATATTCATTGTTATCGGGGAATATTCGTTTGGTCGTGGAATATTCTTTTTGTAGGGGAATATTCGTATGACGGCGGAATCATTTGTGGGCCCCATAACAGAATAACTGTCAAATGAAGAAAATGACAAAATTGAGTTTTTATAAATAACGGCGTAATCGTTATCGTTAACACTGTTGGAATACCGGGTTGGTAAATCTATAACGGCGTAATCGTTATCTTACTCTTGAGATTAAATTTATATTTTAATTATATTGTTTTTATTATCATATATAACATTTTTATAACCTTGGTGATAGAATTACTCTTTGACTTCAGGTAAAGACATGTAATGAAAATTATCTTCGTCCTAGATGCGAAGAGGATTTTAGAATTACAATTATGATTATGAGTTGTTCATATAATTATGAAAAGGAACTGTTGATTAATGTTACAGGGATAAAACATTGTTGGTGGACTTTTAATGTGGAGAAGATATGTGACGCCCCCAAAATAGGTCCATTCCATCCAACCCATTTTGAGTCGCCAAATACATGGTACAGAAACAACTACAACTTTTACAACCCATAAACTGTGAGTTTGAATACAAACATTGTCATCTAGACAATATACATACCCAACTCTGTCCTCAATACAATTATTGATATGTTATTTTACAAAAATGGTGAGGACTACTAAACAACTCTCTCAAGGACCATCAATTCATACCCCGACTCGTACTCGCTATATTCTCGTCTTCTGAGAAGAAAAATGGAACAAAAAGGAAAAGGGTGAGCTCAACTAGCTCAGTAAAGAATATTATGACTAAGATAATATACAACAAATTATCGTTAGTCTTCAACAGGGAAAAATCTGATAGAATACAATAGACAACAAGTTTTAAATCAATATTCGCAGCGGAAAATATTAATTCATAGAAGAGTTACGTAGAGGATGAAATCTACTAATGTCTATGAATTTAACAGTCCATCAACAGTATTTTTTTATCCCTGTAACATCAATCAATGCACATCTTGAATCATATATTCATCCTTGCACTACAGGCCAAGGATATTCATCTGTTGGTCATGTTCATCTAAACACCTGTTCATCTTTGCACTACGGGCCAAAGATATTCATCAGAAATCATTCATCTTTGCACTACAGGCCAAAGATATTCAATAATAACATCCTTTAAGACTGAAGATGATAAAAAAATATTTTTAAAGAAGCGAATCCAGTGAAACAAAATGACAAGGATTAAGGATTAAGGATTCGTACTTTGTTTTATCCATGTCCAAAAATACCTCAAAAATAATCATAGTGGTGTAAAATTTAAGAATGATCAAAACATGGATACAATCAAAGCTAGTATCCACAATAGATATTTTGGACGAAAAGAAAAAAAAATAATTTTTCTGTGAATAGTGCCGTATTCATGAATAGTGCCGTATACGTGAATAGTACCGTATACGTGAATAGTAACTCCGGCACAAAAGTTCCAAATTTGATAAAAACGTTCACCAATATTTCGGCATAATGATATTGAAGAAAATAATATCATTTAAGAAGAAAATAACATCCCTTACCTCAAAATAGCCGTACTTCTGACTGAATTTCGGTATAGTGCTGACAGAAACTCGCACCGTATAGCAACACTCAAAGTATACTCACAAGGATACGCTCGATAATATAGAGAGAGAAAGAGAGAAAACTTTGTTTCTGGTGTGATTTTCAATTCTAACTTAGCCCTCTATTTATAGGAAAATGTTAGAACGCCAAAGGAGACTAAATTAATAAAATATATTACTCCCTCCGTCCCAGGATAAAAGTCCTTATTACTATTTTGGGTTGTCCCATGTTAAATGTCCAATTTCTTTTAATAACCAAACTTTTACACATTTTTTCCTATTATACCCGTAGTATTAAATATCTTTACTTTTCTTATTCTAATTCTCTCTCCATATTTAATGACATTATTATGGATAATTTTGTCATTTTATTCCTCTTCTTAATATGCGTGAAAAGTCCACCAGGACTTTTATCCTGGGACGGAGGGAGTATTATTTATTCAAAATTCTTACCCACATATTTTGAAAACTCTAGCATGCCTTCTTTGGTCAAAAACATCAGCCACCCATGTGCCAACAACCACAAAAACGTTTTTGAAATAAAAAAAATTATTAAACTTTCAAAAATCAATTATTTCGGAACCCCGAAACTTCAATAATTCACAATAAATAGCTCATTTGTCAGAAAATTCGAATCTCGCGACTTTTTATAGGAATTTCAATTCTCTACAACCTTGCAGAAGGAAGTTTTTCCAAATTCCAAATAAAAATTGACCGAAATCCACAAACGGGTAATTTTACAGTCTATACTCAATTTTCGGTCAAAAATTATGTCCACCGACACACAAAACATATGTTAAACATTTAATGCCACAAAAATACTCTACCTCCTCATATACTCATATATCCCAAATTCATTATAAAAATATCATCGTTAATATATTATTAAAATAATATATTTAAATGAATTATTTTATCAGAAAAAGATAAAATATTAATTTTCAACCATTGTCACATTAAAAATTTTCTCCATCTATATCCACATAAAATAAATATTTTCTTTATCATAATAATCAATAATTAATTATTAAAAATAATATTACAGAATCACAGTACTGACAACCAGGCCGTTCCCAGGATAGAGGGGGCTTTCCAATAAGGATTTCTCCTTACTGGCGCGCAATTAGATGACCAAACCTCTCCTTGACAGAACTTTCTAGACATTGCCAATAATGTTATCTGATAATATTATTCAAATAATATGAATTATTGATCTGATAATAGAAAATACTGTGCAATGACAATTATTGAAACAATAATAATATAAATATCAACGCAGCAATTATTGAATCAATAAAGTAATGAACAATAACTCTTGTAGCAATTATTGAGTAGTGCCTTCTTACGTAAGGATCAATAATTCAAAATACTGTGCAATACCGTGTGCTACTGTGCAACAACGCGTATTACTGTATTTTAACCACCGGATATTCCAACAGTGTAAACGGTAACAACTACGCCGTTATTTTTAAACAGCTTATATTTGTCGTTTTCTTCCTCCAATCGCTTTCCGTTATGGGGCCCACACATGGTTGCGCCGTCGTACGAATATTCCCCGACAGTACGAATATTCCACGACCAAACGAATATTCCCCGACAACAATGAATATTTTATAACCACTTGCTTATTTTGAAATATTTGCGTATTTTACCTATAACTATCCTTATTAATCAAATCAACCCTTACTATTCAAAATAATAATTAAAGGAAATTAAATTTTATTTATTAATTATTTGGGGTCTTACAAGATAATAGACTTTATGGTCTATTTGACTCTATAATGGATTGCTCGTTCCGCTGCAACTATGGTTGAAATTTTTTATCATCTACCATATGTTCTAAATCTCTGATTTATTACTATTGAAGGCTATTGATAATTTATTTATCTTTAGTCATTATATTCTTTACTGAGCTAGTTGTGCTCACCATTTTGCTTCACAATTCCTTTCAGGTAATAAGAGTGTAGCTGAGAGGGTAACAGGGGAATAGAACGGTGGTCATCATTTAGTAGTTATATTTGGTGAATCAAATAGGGTGAGGTGAACCCAACGTTGGAAGGGTGTTTTGCCACTATCATATAAGATGTCTAAAGACATACAACCTCGTGTCATCATAAGACAGGGTTGAGTACATCCACTTACTGAGTATATCTACGCGCACTACCTATATGATCTTGGTGTTTGTTTGAAGTATAATTCTCAATTAGAGATAGTGGAGATAATGATATGTCAAGAGAAGACTCACCATTGGAAAGAATATGATAGTAATCTTCTCGTTTTTCTTTGGGGTCTATTAGGTCAACCGAGGATAATTATATGGACATATGATATCTATCATAACCTGGAAGCATGGCCTCCCATGTACGAAGATTCCTTGAACACTTTCCAAAGATTATAATTTCTAAAACAGTTTTTGACTATACCTTTATGTAGGTATCACTGTGAGGTGCTGTCCACTGATGGGACATTTGTCACATTACGGTTGGGACATGAGTCACAGTTGGTATATATTTGTATCCAAACTCACAGCATATGTGTTGTTGTATTTTGTACGATAATTGTTGTAATAAAGTTGTAGTTATTTTTTGTACCATGTATTTGGCAACTCAGAATAGGTTGGATGGAATAGACCTATTTTGGGGTTGTCAAATTTGGTATCAGAGCTTAGGGATATGATCTCTGGCGGAGATCCGGGATTATAACTAGGAAGGGAGAGACGAGTAATATCCTTCGCTAGTGGGTGTGTCCTACCTAAGCTGAAATTTTTACTTAAGTTGACAAATTGTGATATGTCAATTAACCTTTATTTTAAAGCTGTATTCTAGAATGATATCTGAAATACAGGAGATGAGCAATGGAGAAATCATGATGACAGGGGAGATAAAATCTGAAATGAAATCAAGGTATTCTCAACTCTTCGAAATACCAGGTACGTAAATTTCGGGGATAAAATTTCATAAGGAGGGGAGATTGTAAGACCCCGAATTTTATGAAATAAAAGTATTCAATTTTTCTTATAATTACTATTCAGTAAATGGTTAAGTTGATAAAAAGCAAAGTTAAGGGTGCTATATGAATTTTTTTCAAAATAAGCAAGTGGTTATAAAATATTCATTGTTGTCGGGGAATATTCATTTGGTCGTGGAATATTCTTTCTGTCGGGGAATATTCATACGACGGCGCAACCATTTGTGGGCCCCATAACAGAATAACTGTCGGATGAAGAAAATGACAAAATTGAGTTTTTATAAATAACGGCGTAATCGTTATCGTTAACACTGTTGGAATACCCGGTTGGTAAAGTAAAGTAATATGCGTGGTTGCACAGTAGCACACGGTAATGCACAGTATTTTTTTCAATTATTGATTCTTACGTGAGAAGGCACTGCTCAATAATTGTTACAGTAATTACTGTTCAATATTTTATTTTACTGAATCAATAAGTGTTGCGTTGATATTTTTATATTATTGTTTTTTCAATAATTATCACTACACAGTATTTTTCATTATCAGATCAATAATTCATATTATTTGAATAATATTATTAGATAATATTATTGGCAATGTCTAGAAAGTTCTGTCAAGGAGAGGTTTGGTCACCTAATTGCGCGCCAGTAAGGAAAAATCCTTATCGGAAAGCCCCCTCTTTCCTAGGAACTACCTGGTTATCATTATTGTGATTCTGTAATATTATTTGTGAATAATTAATTATTGGTTTATATGATAATAAAATATTTATTTGATGTGGATATAAATGATGGATTTATTTATGTGGTTATAACTGAAAGAATTAATGTTGAGATATTTTTATCAGTATTTTGTCAGATTGAAGGTATTAAAAGATCAAATCGGTGTTCTTACAGTTTTATTGTGTGAGTTATAATTTTTAATCCGACCGTTGGATCGATGTGATTTTTGGATATGTTATACATATACAAGTTGAGTATATGTTCATAAATTTGAACCGTTAAAAATGAACGAATGATTTATTATGAATTTTAAGAGGCGACTGATTCAGAAATTAGGTTTATAATTGATTTTGGTGGAAAATTCTAGAAACGGGTGAGCCCCACTTTTGATTGTTGGGGAAGATGGCTGATTTTTGGTGGATGGAATAATAACAGGTAAAGCCATCAGGTTGCAGGTCAAGTCTGCTTCGGCGTGCTAACTTTTTCCTATAAATAGAGGGCTAAGTTAGAATTAAAAATCACACAAGAAACATAAGCTTTCTCTCTTTCTCTCTCTATATTATCAAGCGTATTTTGTGAGTATTTAGATACTTTGTGAGTTGCTATTCATCAGTGCAAGTTTCCTTCAGCGTCATATCCGATATCTAGTCAGAAGTACTGCTCTTTTGAGGTAAGGGATTGTAAGGGATATTAAGGGATGTTATTTTGTTCATAATGATGTTATTCTTTCAATATCATTATACTGAAATATTGGTATGTATTTTATTGTGGAATTTCTACCTTTTTGAGTCGGGGTTACTATTCACGTATACGACACTATTCACGTATACGTCATTATTCATGTATATAGTATTATTTACGTATATGACATTATTTACGTATACGGTACTATATACGAATACGGAGTACTATTCACGAGTTACTATTCACGGGTACTATTTACGATAAAAATTAGTTTCTTTTTCTGACCAAATTATCGTTGATTTATGAATCTTACTCTTGAGATTAAATCTATATTTTGATTATATTGTTTTTATTATCATATATAACATTTTTATAACCTTGGTGATGGAATTTCTCTTTGACTTGAGTGTAAAGATGGGTATATTATTGGTATGATCGTGACTATGGGTTCTCTTTGGCAAGTAATGCAAAGTTGAATTGTGACTGGTATGATCATGACCATTAAATTTACAATTGAATATTTTTAGCTTAAGTGCAAAGGTGAATTGATCAACATGATTATAATTATTGTTTATATAAATTCTGAAATGATTATGTATTTCTTTGATATATTAATATCTTTGGCCTGTAGTGCAAAGATGGATATCTTTGGCCCGTAGTGCAAAGATGACCTGTTGTTGAATATCTTTGGCATGTAGTGCAAAGATGGTCTGTTGATGAATATCTTTGGCCGTAGTGCAAAGATGAAATTGTTAGTATGATTATAAACAGGAACTGTGATTTGGTATAACCATGTTCTTTGATGTTTCAGGTAAAGACATGTGATGAAAATTATCTTCGTCCTAGATGCGAAGAGGATTTTAGAATTACAATTATGATTATGAGTTATTCATATAATTGTGAAAAGGAACTGTTGATTAATGTTACAGGGATAAAATATTGTTGGTGGACTTTTAATGTGTAGAAGATAATAGACTTTATGGTCTATTTGACTCTCTAATGGATTGCTCGTTCCGCTGCAACTATGGTTGAAATTTTTTATCATCTACCATATGTTCTAAATCTCTTATTTATTACTATTGAAGGCTATTGATAATTTATTTATCTTTAGTCATGATATTCTTTACTGTGCTAGCTGTGCTCACCATTTTGCTTCACAATTCCTTTCAGGTAATAAGAGTGTAGCTGGGTCGAGCGGGGGTAACAGGGGAATAGAATGGTGGTCATCATTTAGTAGTTATATTTGGTGAATCAAATAGGGTGAGGTGAACCCAACGTTGGAAGGGTGTTTTGTCACTATCATACAAGATGTCTAAAGACATACAACCTCGTGTCATCATAAGACAAGGTTGTGCACATCCACTTACTGAGTATATCTACGCGCACTACCTATATGATCTTGGTGTTTGTTTGAAGTATAATTCTCAATTAGAGATAGTGGAGATAATGATATGTCAAGAGAAGACTCACCATTGGAAAGAATATGATAGTAATTTTCTCGTTTTTCTTTGGGGTCTATTAGGTCAACCAAGGATAATTCTGTGGACATATGATATCTATCATAACCTGGAAGTATGGCCTCCCATGTACGAAGGTTCCTTGAGCACTTCTCAAAGATTATAATTTCTAAAACAGTTTTTGATTATACCTTTATGTAGGTATCACTGTGAGGTGTTGTCAACTGATGGGACACGAGTCACAGTTGTTATATATTTGTATCCAAACTCACAGCATATGTGTTGTTGTATTTTGTACGATAATTGTTGTAATAAAGTTGTAGTTATTTTCTGTACCATGTATTTGGCAACTTAGAATGGGTTGGATTGAATGGACCTATTTTGGGGTTGTCACAATCGTTAACCCGTTTTCAATGAAATTAGGCTTCGAAAATGCCAAAATCCGAATCTCCAAACTTGAATGAAATTACCAAATTGCCACTTGATCAAATCTTTCCATAACTATAAAAAACACCAATACAAGTGTACATTAATATTATTCAGTAACTAAATAAATATTATACAATAACCAATTAAATAGTATACAGTAACGAATATATATATAATCAGATTAACAGTTGTATTAAGGTAACCAATGTAGTCAATAAGTAACCATCAATATAAAAATAATAATTATAAAGCACAATAACATTATACAGTAACAAAATAAAGACGTTAAAGTATCTAAATACATATTAGACATTAACCAAGATATATGTAATTAGTAACCAAGATTAAAAAAAATATTTTTACATTCATTTTACAGCCAAAACAATCAGTAATGAATTTGTTACAAATTAAAGACTAATAGATGTATGAAGGTATCCAATGTAGTTAATCAGTAACCATCAATATAAAAAAATTAGTATAAAACACAATAATATAATGTAGTAATCATGGTAATATTACACAGTAACCAAGTCAGCATTATATACTAACCAAATCCAAATTAGACAGTAACCAACATATATTTACTTAGTATCCATAATATAAAACATATTTTTCCATGTATTTTACACCAAAAACAAACAATATAAAAAACATCAAAATGTACTTAAAGATCCAACAATTGCAATAAGGTAATCAATGTGTTTAATAAGTAATCATTAATATAAAAAATATCAGTAGAATAAACTTTGAAATTATAAAGAAAACAAATAAACATTATACAACAACCAAATCAATAATAAACAGTAGCCAATTTATATATGTTTAGTAATCATAATATAAAACATATTTTCAAATGCATTTTGCATTGTCAATCATTCAACTGTATAATACACAGCAACATTATCAATTAAATTTCAGATTATAAGCGATATTCCACCGACCAGTATATCAGATGAAGTAACCTTTTAGTATGTTTTTGGTTACTGTTAGCTTATGATCTGTAAAGTAACCAACTCAATGTTAGACAGTAACCAAACTACATAATACTAGTAACCAAAACATGAACTGAGTTAATATTATACAGTAACCATTGCAATTTTACACAGTAACCAAGTCAACATTATATATTAACCAAATCCAGATTAGACAGTAACCAACAGTTGCAGGAAGGTAACCAATGTATTTAATAAGTAATCATTAATATAAAAAACATTAGTAGAATAAACTTTAAAATTATAAAGTAAATAAATAAACATTATACAACAACCAAGTTAATAATAAACCGTAACCAATTTATATGTATTTAGTAACCAGGATATAAAACATATTTTCAAATACATTTTGCATTCAAAACATTCATTATTCTGACTTTGTGACCATTTAAAGAGCGAAAAATTTGAGAAAAATAATCAATAGATTAATACGTATTAAACACGGGGTAACACTATGAGAAAATTAACCTCAGTCATGGTGATTTGTAACGAATCAACAATCAGTGCAGTACGATCAATAATCAATGCAGTAAGTTTCTGGTTACAAATCTTGAAGTTATTGTCGATCTTTTATGTTTTTCTCCAATCTCATAGTTGCGTCGCGACAAGAGATTTCGTCCTTTCCGGTAGATACGTCGTTGATCTATTTTTTTGATATCAAAGTTGTATATTTTGTTTAGTTGCTTGAATTTAGGTGCGGTTAGTTGGAATTATGAAAGTCGATAACTGACGTGTAGGGAGATAATGATCCCTAATTTTAGCAACGTAATATTATGTTGCGTTATTTTTGTAATTATGTTGTGTATGTTTTATTTTTGTAAATACTTTCTAATTGTTGTATATCAGTGTTAAGGACCCTAAATAAAAATGATAGTTATGAGACCCAGACCCATTATCGAAACCAAATAGGCATCGGATGAACATATCATTGTACTCAAACCATTGTTGACTTAGTAACGTCATTAATATATAAAAATATACATTATTATTAATTAATGAAATTTTATAAAAACTCATTTTTTATGAACTAAAATATAAGTTGAGCTACAATATTACTAAAAGTGGTTAATCTTAATTCCTAATATTAAAAGAAAATTAGTATTTATAAAAAAACAAAAACGGGACACTTGGTCAATAACCGATTTTACCAGTTGAACCAGCGATCCGACCGGGTGGGTCAACCAGGTTTTGGCCAAAATCATTATTTTTTATTTAAATCGAACCAGAGTGTCACCGATTCTGGTTTTTATTGGTCGAACTGGCAGTCCCGTCCGATTTTTGAAACCATGGTTCCACAAGGTTCATCTTATATAAATAGAAATTGGATCTCAAACTTAGTGAGAGAACTTGTGAAAATATCAATTTTTACTTGTTGAATCTTTTTTTTGAATTAAGTGTAATCAATGCAATCAAAATTAACTAAAAGTGCATAGTAATACATAATATTTAACAGATACATCCAAGAATAATACTATTTTTATAAATTGAAATTTTATTTTTCTTCTAATTTGTTTCCTGCCCAGCAAACACTAAAGTTCATTTAAAGTTACGAACCAATTTGTAAAATGATCAAAGACCGAGTATAAAAATCTATAATAATAGGATATAATCTAATTTAAATTTAAGCGGAAAGCACAAGGACGATTCAAAGTTATTCTAATAGATTTTAGCGGAAAAGCACAAGTACGGTTCAGATTCATTCTAATTTTTAGATTGTTGAAACCAAGTTTCTCATAACCGGACCGTTTATCGAATCAAAAAAGGTACTAGGTGGATGGGTCACTAGTCCAACTAGTGGTCGAACCGTTATTGACCTAGTGACGTAATTATGTAATAAATAATTAAATATATTAATTATTATATATAATATTTAGTAAATATGTAAAATTAATCAATTTATTTTTAAAAAATAAAATTTTTCTGTACAAATAATAACTTAAATTAGTTGGGTCAGAACTGAAGTTTTTTAGTCCAGGCTTTTGACACACACCAACCAAACACTCCTTATTCATTCCTCATCTTCTATTCAATTTTTCGTTTATCTCACCTCACATTTGTTTAGTTTTGTAACGATTGAGAATTTTGTTATTAATTTAAAATATTTATTAATTTAAATAAATATTTTTATTTGATTTATTTATTAGATTAAATAAATAATTGATGGAATTGTTGTGGAGTAGTTTAGTTAAGTGTGTTATATTAATTAAATTAATGTTTATAATTTTATAGCTTTAAGATTTAATTTAATGAGATAAGTAAATTAAATGAATTGTTAAATAAGTATGTTTTATTGTGATGGTGGTATTTATATTCTAGTTTAATTTAATAATTGAATTGAAAAAATAATGATGATTTAATAAAAATTTAATTATATGTCAAATGATTAGTTTGATGTCAGAGTTAAATGAATTTGATTGCTTAAAAGTGTGACAATTGGATAATATATAATAAGTAAGTTATTAAAATAAATTAAAAGGAACCTTTTAAGAGCTAGCCAAACAAGGCCTTTGGAACATGGCAACTACTGAGCCATGATGCACTTAACTGGTACCCATGTTATGCAATACGCATAATGGGTATATCAGTTATATTATACATAATATATTGTCAGTTTAAGTTTCATAAGGCTCATTTGCAAAGTTTGAAAAAACAAACAAAAGAGAGAGACTAAGAGAAAACTATAGAGTTTGAGGGTTCTGTGATTTCAGAAGCTAAGTTGGAGAGTCAAGTAGGAGTTCTCTATTATCTAACAAAGAATAAACAAGGATTAAAGGTAATAATCTCACTTTTTATTATTTCTTTATGTGACGCCCCCAAAATAGGTATACATCACCTATTCTGATTCGTCAAATAATGGTACAGAATACAGATACAACTTAATTATACAACTGTCATGTAAAGTACGAAAAAACATAAGCTGTGAGTTTTAATACAAATATTATCGTCTAGACAATATTCAAACTCAAATTCAATATTATTAAATTTATTTTCCACTATTTCACTTAATAGTGAGAACTACTAATGCTATCATCTGGTCCGTCACTCCGTTCCCCGACTAGTCCTTGCTACATTCTCATTTCCTGAAGAGAACAATAAAAGTAAAAGGGTGAGCTCAACTAACCCAGTAGAAAATATTTTGACTAAGATAATGCAGAATATATTATCGTTAGCCTTCAACAGTGTTAAACTGATACAATATAATAACCATCAAGTTTAACTGCAACCGAACAAGCAATCCATTAAAAGAGTCAAGTAGAGAATAAAATCAACTACCTTTTATGATTTAGAAGGTTTTTCATCAATTTTATCGCTGGGACTCAGCTTAATAAATAATCCACATCATCGAATCACCACTGCACTATGACCAATGATATTCTTTAGTATCACGACCACAATTATCCATGCACTACGGACCAAGAATATTTGTGTATTCAATAATGGTCATGATAATGCATACAACCGTCCATCAATGCACTATGGGCCAATGAGGACTTTTTCAAATCATTTGTAACATTACGGTCATGATTACACCGAATAATCCCTGGTCATAATCATACCAACAGAATAATAAAGAAGGGACCAGGTCCGGTGTAAAATGCACAGACAGGATATTCCAACAGAATAATAAAGACGGAACCAGGTCTAGCGTAAAATGCACAGAAAGGATATTCCAACAGAATAATAAAGACGGAACCAGGTCCGGCGTAGAACGCACAGACATGATGTTCCAGCAGAATGATAAAAAATGGAACAACAGAAGAATTTCACCAAGTTTAGGGTAGCCCGCGTATACATGTTATTCCAACAGAATAATAAAAAATGGAATGACAGAAGTTCTCTTCATGGATAAAAAAGAAATAATACTCCCTACCTTAGAAAAATTGGATACTGGAATTGTGAGGTAGCAGACTTCTCTTCTTCTTTTTATAATTTCTCTCTATAATAATCGCTCTAAAGCTTTTGTGAATTGGTGAGAAATGAAGGAAGAATGAGCTTCTATTTATAGAAAAATATAGTTTCGATAATTACACATTTTGGGGCTCAAAAAATTACAGTACAATACCTCCAACTTTTCCTTTATTTTTAATTTAGTCATGGAAGTATTATCAAACTTGCACCACTTCTCCTAATAGTAAATAATAAGATTCAATAGTAAATTATGTGAATCAATAGTTCAAGATATGTAAAAATATGAATTACAGTATAGTACCTCCATCTATACCTCCATTTTTAACTTAGTCACGCAAGTATTATCAATCTTGCACCAACTCCCCTAATAGTAACAAGAATGTGAAATAATAGTATACACATGTGAACAAATAGTTATAATCATGTGAAATAATAGCAATCAATTGCTCATTTATCCGGTTAAATACCCGATTGGTCAATATAACCTCAAGACATCAATTATTATCGAAATAATTGTCGATTTTCACCAACACAAATAATTCCAACACAATGAAACCATTTTTATCAAAAATAAATTTTGAAATTTCAAAGTTTGACTTTTCCCAAAAAAGTCAACTGTTGACTTTTTGACCAAATAGTGAATTTCGGAAAAATTTGTGTTTATAGACTATTTTTACTAATTTCATCGTTCCGGACTCAAATATCACGTCCGTGGCTCCAAATTCAACTCTGAACATAACTTCAATTTTAATAACATTCATCATTAATATTATAACTCACAATATTTATCAATCAGGTCGTTCCCAGGAAATAGGGGGCTTTTCAATAAGGATTTCTCCCTATTGGCGGACAATTAGGTGACCAAACCTCTCCTTGACAGAACTTCTAGACATTATAAATATTGCAATTTAATAATATGAATAACTTTGTCGTCTCAATTATTGATTTAATAAAATAACATATTATGCAGATGATACTATGACAATAATCGAATCAATAATATGAGAGATATGATGCAGCAATTATTGTAGCAATAATTGAGTATAACTGAGTGACTTCTCATGTAAGCATCAATAATCAATACTGTGTGCTACTATGCAATCACGCGTATTACTGTAATTTTACTACCGGGTAGTTCAACAGTTAACAGTAAAACTTCCGCCGTTATTTTCATAAAGTATTTTTGTCATTTTCTCAATCTGACAATAATTCTGTTGTGGGGGTCCACCAATGATTGTGTCATTGTACGAATATTCTCTGTTAAAACGAATATTCCCCGACCAATCGAATATTATATAACAACTTGCGTACTTTACAAAATTTATAAATATTACCCACAACTATAACATTATATCAAATCCACACCATAATATTCAAAAAATATATTTCGAGAAAATTTAACCTTTATTCAAAAAGTTGGGGTCTTACGACCTCCCCTTCTTATGAAATTTCGTCCTCGAAATTAGGGTGTGTACCTGGTATGTCGAAGAGGTAAGGATATCTTTATTTCATCTCAGATTCTAACTCCCAGGTCATTTTTTCCACATCGTGGTTTCTCCACAAAACTTTGACTTGAGGTATAACCTTGGAGCGTAGAATATGATCCTTTTTATCCAAGATTTTAATAGGTAACTCTTCATACGTTAAATATTCCTCTATCTCGTCTGGTTCTAATTCAATAATGTGGTTCGGGTCTTTCACATATTTACGTAACATAGATATGTGAAAAATGTTATGAACATGAGACATACATGGCGGTAAAGCGAGTCTATACGCCACAATTCCTACTCGATCGAGGATTAAAAATAGGCCACTGAATCGAGGGTTGAGCTTTCCTCTCTTTCTAAATCTCGTAACCCCCTTCTATGGAGCAACACGTAATAACACATGATCTCCAATATCGAATTTCACGTCCTTTCGATGAAGATCAACATAACTCTTTTATCGATCTTGTGAGGTTTTTATACGTTGTCGGATTGTTTGAATCTTTTCTGTAGTCATACGTACCAACTCCGGTCCCAACAACGTTGCTTCACCTACCTCATACCAGCATACTGGAAAATGACACTTTCTTCCATACAACGCCTCAAATAGAGCCATGCTAATACTTGCTTGATAACTGTTGTTGTAGGAAAACTCCACCAATGGTAGAAACTTATCCCAACTTCCCTTGAAGTCAAGGACACAGAGTCTTAATAGATCTTCAAGAGTTTGAATGGTCCTCTCCGACTGCCCGTCCATCTGAGGATGATATGCCGAGCTAAATCGTAAATCCGTGCCCATAGCTTTTTGCAAACTAACCCAAAATCTTGAAGTAAATTTTGGGTCTCGATCAGAAACTATGGATACTGGTATACCCTGAAGTCTTACAATCTCGTTTATGTAGATACGGGCAAGACGTTCAAGTGTATAAGTTTCTCGTATAGGTGGGAAATGAGCAGACTTAGTCAATCTATCAATAATGACCCAAATTGCATCTATGCCTTGAGAAACCTTGGGAAGACCAGTAACGAAATCCATAGTAATGTATTCCCACTTCCATTTTGGAATTTCAAGTGGTTGCAATGGACCTTTTGGTACTTGATGTTCCGCCTTGACTCGTTGACAAGTTAAACACATTGAGATAAACTCTGCTATCTCTCTCTTCATATTGCTCCACCAAAATGTATGTTGAAGATCACGATACATTTTGGTACTCCCAAGATGGATTGCAAACGGTGTGTTGTGCGCCTCCATCATGATTTTATACTTTAAATCAGGGTTGTTAGGAACATAAAGTCTGGAGTTGACTCGAAGTATTCCTTCTTCATCGATTCTTGCTTCCGGCATAGCACCTTCTTACACTTTCTTCTTCATACGCATTAGCTCCAGGTCTGTAGCTTGATCAGCTTTAACTTTATCGATTAAAGTCGGTTCTACTCGTATGTTTGCCATCATCATGTGGGTCCCTGGAGTCTTTATCTTTAACTCCATCCTTTGCAAGTCATACAAAACGGGCCTTTGCGTTGATAATATTGCACTCGTACCCGCAAATGATCTTCTACTCAGTGCGTCAGCTACCACGTTCGTTTTTTCAGGATGGTATTGGATGGTATGATCATAATCTTTCAATAGTTTAAGCCAACGTCGTTGTCGCATGTTGAGTTCCTTTTGGGTGAAGAAATATTTGAGGCTTTTATGATCCGTGTAGATCTCCACCTTCTCTCCATATAGGTAATGCCTCCAAATCTTAAGCGCAAAAAACGACAGCTGCTAACTCTAGATCATGAGTAGGGTAATTCCTCTCATATTCTTTGAGTTGTCGTGAGGCATAGGCTATAACTTTCCAATGTTGCATGAGAACACATTCTAACCCTTTTCCTGAAGCATCACTATAGATGACAAATCCATCCGAGCCAGATGGTATTGTCAGAACAGGTGCTGAAATGAGTCTCCTCTTGAGTTCTTGAAAATTCTTCTCACATTCCTCACTCCAACCGAACTTTGTATCATTTCGAGTCAGATAAGTTAATGGAGTAACGATTCGAGAAAATCCTTCCACGAATCTCCGATAATAACCAGCTAATCCGATCACTGATTTAGGTTGCTCTTAGCTTTGAATAGCTTCAATCTTTGCCGGGTCAACAGATATTCCATGACTTGATATCACGTGGCCAAGGAATGCAACTTCCTCAAGCCAGAACTCGCATTTCTTCAACTTGGCATTTAGCTTGTTTTCACGAAGCTTTTGGAGCATCAGCCTCAAGTGTTGCTCATGATCTTCACGACCTTTGGAATATATGAGGATGTCATCAATAAAGACGACTACAAAATGATCTAAATATTCCTTGAATACTCGGTTCATCATATCCATGAAGGCAGCACGAGCATTAGTCAATCCAAAAGACATGACTAAGAATTCATAATGCCCGTACCGAGTTCTGAAGGCAGTCTTTGGAATATCCTCAGTTTTAACCTTCAGCTGATGATATCCAGAACGAAGATCGATCTTTGAAAAAAATTGTGCTTCTTGTAACTGATCAAATAGGTCATCAATACGTGGCATTGTGTACCTATTTTTGATGGTGACATGATTCAATTCCCGATAATCAATACAAAGTCGCATACTCCCATCTTTCTTCTTCACGAATAGAACAGGAGCACCCCAAGGAGACGTACTAAGATGAATGAAACCAATGTCTAACAATTCCTACAATTGGGTCTTTAACTCCTGAAGTTCAATAGGAGCCATTCGATATGGGGCTTTGAAAATGGGTTTTGTGCCGGGTTCAAGGTCGATACAAAATTCAACTTCACACTCTGGGGGTAGGCCATGAAGTTCTTCAGGGAATACGTCAGGAAATTTATTAACAATAGAAATATCCTTCAAATCTGACGTATTTTTGTTTAAATCCGTGACATGAGCTAAGAAAGCTTGACATCCGTTTTTCAATAAATGAATAGCTTTATAGTTTGAGATGACCGTGATTGATTTTAATGGTTTGGTCGTTTAAATTCGCATAATAGGTTTATTTGGAATATAAAAGCTAACAACCTTACAAAAACAATCAATTTTAGCATGATGAGTAGTTAACCAATCAATCCCTAAAATCTCGTCAAATGTAAGTATTTTTAAGGAGATAAGATCAACAGGTAACGTGCGGTTACCGATTTGAATCAAACAAGACTTATAAACAGTGGATGTAATGAAGGTTTCTCCTAATGGAGTTTCGACAGATAAGTCAAAGTCTAATTTATCCGGAGTCAAATTTAAACATTGAACGCAAGAAAAAGAAATAAAAGAATGGGTAGAACTGGTATCAAATAAGGTATAGACTTCACTAGAGTTTATGATAAGCTTACCCGTGATAACCTCGTTCGGGTTCCTTGCTTTTTGGGAGGTCACAACAAATGCTCTCCTTTGCACTACCGGCTTTGACTTTTCTGGGACGGTATTTGGTGCCTCCATCCTAGCTACACTTGTCTTCGGTGAATGACAAAATCGAGCTAAGTGACCTTCCCTTCTACAATTATAACATGCTTTGGACGGCATCGTGCAGTTTGGACTGATGTGTCCCTCCCCTCCGCATTTGAGGCATATGATAGGTGGTCGTTCTCCTTCCTTAACAACGAGTGCTGATGCTGACGTCTTTCCATCATTGTTGAATCTCCTTTTCTTGAAATGTCCATTTTTATTGTCTTGGCTATGATTACCACCGAAGTGGTTACCATATCTGGCATGTTGATTCCCTCCACGTTTGTTGTCACCGCTTCGATGACTGATACCATTGGTATTTTCCTACTGTCGGCTGCTTTCTCTTGGATGCGTTGACTCGTTACCGCGCTCCAATAACTGAGCCCTATTTACAACATCTGAGTACAAACACAGTATATGAGAAATAAGATATTGACGTATCTCCGGTTTCAAACCTCTTAAAAACATTCGTGTTGCAAACCGGGATAACTCAGCAAATTTAGCCTCGTATTGCGACACGATCATATTGTTTTGCTCCAACTTGATAAAATCCACCTATTTCATGTGACGAATACTTTTGGGAAAGTACTTGTCGTTGAATAGCTCTTAGAACTTCTCCCAAGACATCTTGAGTGCGTCAGGTTGGGTACGTTTTACAGATTCCCACCATTAATCTGCCTCTTCACGCAACATGAAGGTGGCGAAGGGAACCTTTTGCACCTCGGAGCATCCCAATATATCAAATATCTTGGTGATCTGCTTTACCCATGCTTCAGCCTTAAGTGGTTTTGGCTCGCCAATAAACTCCGGTGGTCCCAGCTCCTTGAACTGTTTAGCGGTAACCTTCCGAGAGTTTTTACTATTTCAATCTATATTTTGGACAGGAGGCGCTCTCGCCTGATGTTACATGAATTGCATAAAGCCTCTGAACATTCCATCGTTCATCATTTGGTTAGTGTTGTTGTTTGCATGAGGATTGTCGCCTTCTAGATGCACATTATTCTGATTGTTGATCTGTGAAGACTCAACGGTCTCTTGTGCTCCATTGCTATTCTCAATATTCTCGGATGCCATTTTCAAATACTGCCACAAAACAAGGGTTAATTGACATGCAACATATTATCCATATACTCTGACCAACCAATTAAATACCAAATAAACTTAGGTAGGTCATACTAGTGAAGAAATTCCCCGTCTCTCCCCTCCTAGTTCTAATCTCACATCTTAGCCAGGGATCATATCCCTAAGCTCTGATACCAACTGTGACGCCCCAAAAATAGGTATACATCACCTATTCTGAGTCGTTAAATACATGGTACAGAATACAAATATAACTTAATTATACAACTGTCGTGTAAAGTACGACAAAAAATAAGCTGTGAGTTTTAATACAAATATTGTCGTCAAGAAAATATTCAAACTCAAATTCAATATTATTACATTTATTTTCCACTATTTCACCGAATAGTGAGGACTACTAATGCTATCATATGGTCCGTCACTCCGTTCCCCGACTAGTCTCTGCTACGTTCTCATTTTCTGAAGAGAACAATAAAAGTAAAAGGGTGAACTTAACTAGTCCAGTAGGAAATATTTTGACTAAGATAATGAAGAATATATTATCGTTATCATTCAACAGTGTTAAACTGATACAATATAACAACCATCAAGTTTAACTGCAGCGGAACAATCAATCCATTAAAAGAGTCAAGTAGAGAATAAAATCTACTTTTTTTATGATTTAGAAGGTTTTTCATCACTTTTATCGTTGGGACTCAGCTTAATAAATAATTCACATCATCGAATCACCCCTGCACTACGGCCAAGGATATTCTTTAGTATCATGACCACAATTATCCATGCACTATGGGCCAAGAATATTTGTGTATTCAATAATGGTCATGATCATGCCAACAACTGTCCATCAATGCACTACGGGCCAATAAGGACTTTTTCCACATTATTTGTAACATTACGGCCATGATTACACCGAATAATCCCTGGTCATAATCATACCAAGTCCATCTATGCACTATAGGCCACAGATAACTTTCAACAAAATATAAACATGAAGATGATGACAATGATATAAGAATTCAATAAAACAAGTTCAAGAATTAATTTATCCAGGAACTAATAACGTCCAAATTGTCAACATGATACTGTTTTATAGAGTAAAATTCAAGAATGCTCAGAAGAATATTTCCATAAAAAGATACTGGATGAAGCGCAAATATCAATGATATTCCACTAATTTCATGGAGTATAGAAGTCAAAACTTTAACCAACTGAGTATAATAAGGAATGAAATAACAAAAGAAATCATCATGCATGCGATAGACCGCATATGCAGGTTATTCAAACATAATAATAAATAACGGAATCAGGTCCGGCGTAAAACGCACAGACAGGATATTCCAACAAAATAATAAAGACAGAATCAGGTCCGGCGTAAAACATACAGACAGGATATTCCAACAAAATAATAAAGACGGAATCAGGCCCCACGTAAAATGCACAGACAGGATATTCCAACATAATAATAAAGACGGAATCAGGTCCGGCGTAAAACGCACAGACAGGATATTCCAACAAAATAATAAAAACGGAACCAGGTCCAGCGTAGAACGCATAGACAGTATGTTCCAACAGAATGATAAAGAATGGAACAACAGAAGAATTTCACCAAGTATAGGGTAGCCAGCGTATACAGGTTATTCCAACAGAATAATAAAGAATGGAATAACAGAAGTTCTCTTCATGGATAAGAAAGAAATAATACTCCATACCTTAGAAAAACTGGATACTGGAATTGTGAGGTAGCAGACTTCTCTTCTTCTTTCTATATTTTCTCTCTATAATAATCGCTCTAAAGCTTTTGTGAATTGGTGAGAAATGAAGGAAGATTGAGCTTCTATTTATAGAAAAATATAATTTCGATAATTGCACGTTTTGGGGCTCGAAAAATTACAGTACAATACCTCCAACTTTTTCTTTATTTTTAATTTAGTCATGGAAGTATTATCAAACTTGCACCACCTCCCCTAATAGTAAATAATGTGATTCAATAGTAAATTATGTGAATCAATAGTTCAAGATATGTAAAAATACGAATTACAGTACAGTACCTCCATCTATACCTCCATTTTTAACTTAGTCATGCAAGTATTATTAATCTTGCATCAACTCCCCTAATAGTAACAAGAATGTGAAACAGTAGTATACACAGGTGAACAAATAGTTATAATCATGTGAAATAATAGCAATCAATTGCTCATTTATCCGGTTAAATACCCGATTGGTCAATATAACCTCAAGACATCAATTATTATCGAAATAATTGTCGATTTTCACCAACACAAATAATTCCAACACTATGAAACAATTTTTATCAAAAATATAAATTTTGAAATTTTGAAGTTTGACTTTTCCCAAAAAAGCCAACTGTTGACTTTTTGACCAAATAGTGAATTTCGAAAAATTTTGTGTTTATAGATTATTTTAACTAATTTCATCGTTCCGGACTCAAATATCACGTTCGCGACTCCAAATTCAACTCCGAACATAACTTTAATTTTAATAACATTCATCATTAATATTATAACTCACAATATTTATCAACCAGGTCGTTCCCAGGAAAGAGGGGGCTTTCCAATAAGGATTTCTCCCTATTGGCGCGCAATTAGGTGACCAAACCTCTCCTTGACAGAACTTCTAGACATTGTAAATATTGCAATTTAATAATATGAATAACTTTGTCGTCTCAATTATTGATTTAATAAAATAACATATTATGCAGATAATACTATGACAATAATCGAATCAATAATATGAGAGATATGATGCAGCAATTATTGTAGAAATAATTGAGTATAACTGAGTGACTTCTAGGGGTGAGCATTCGGTTAATAACCGAACCGAATTTGAATTTCGGTTATATCCAAAAACCGAAAAAGACTGTTTTATGTATCCGAACAAATAACCGAATAACCGAATTGGTTATTCAGTTATTCGGTTAATAACCAAATTTAGAATATTTAGCAGCAGTGCAGTTCAACAATCCTACAATCCATAAACTGATAAACATAATCCATAAACCATAAACCATAATCCTAACCTTAAACATAATCCATAAACCATAATCTAATGATTAACACCATAGTCCATAAATATAATCCATAGACCATAAACATAATGGAAAACAACAATTATAAACAACAACACAGTTCCTCCAATGATTAACAGTTTAACACCATAAACATAATCCATAAACAACAACAACTGAGTTTGCTGGCTTGCTGCCCATTTTCTGCTTGAACCTCCTTCCACAGTTCCACTTGCTAGACTGCTAGTTGCTGCTGTTGCTATTGCCCATTTAATGCTAGTTGCTGCTGTTGCTGTTTACAAAGTATGCAAAAGTGTACAAGAAGAGTGGGCTGTTACTGTCTACACAAAGCAATAACAAAAATTATTACCACACTAGCTAAAAGTTGAACTGTCAGGAATATCAGGAAATAGAACATAGAAATTGAATATTAGGAAATTCTCAGAGTCACTGATACAAACAACATTAAGGTAATAAGGCATATTAGATAACATATCAGATTGAATTCAGTAAGGCATATCAGCAGTTCTGCAGTCCAGTGATACAAACAAAATTAAGGTAATCCTTGACTGCAGTTCTAAGAACAGAGAGTTCTATGAGAAATGTGGTTTTGAACAAAAAGATTTTGAGATGGCAAAATATTTTATTTGAGGAATATATATTACATGAATTCACAGTCTATAATTGTTGGTAGCTTCCTTTCTTTAACTATGAATATGATGGGCGTAAAGTGTAGAATTTACAAAGGAGACTTATGTTGGTTGTTAGCCCCACTCCCCAGCTCAGGTGGTTAAGGTGTTGGGTCTGGATGGTTTAAGGTATAAGAGTGGGATCATTTTTCCAAAGTGATAGATGCCATATGATCAAATAATCATGTTGAACAAATATCAGATTATCAAAAGATATATCTATATAACAAAATGATAAACTTATATAGTTGCATTACACCATAAACATAATGATAAACTTATATAGCAGAATAAGCTAACAAGAATACAAGATGCACTAAACTGACTAACTGAGTTAAGGTAAATAACAAAAATTCCTCAAATGGAAAGCTTCCGTCGGCGCCCGGCGCCGAGATCTGAGAAGAAGGGTCACCGGCGCCGAGAATCCGAGAGTTCGAGACTTGAGCCTTGAGAGATCTCAGATCTGAGAGTTCGAGAAGACGAGTAGACGACTAGATCTCTCAGTCGAGATCTGATCTGAGAGAGAGAGAGAGTCTGAGAATGAGCCTTGCCTGAGGTCTGAGACTGAGAGATCGAGTGATCGAGTCTAAGAGGAGCGGATGGAAACAAAATCAGAGATCTGAGTTGTGAGTTGTGAGTGCACGCTGTGACCTACTGACCTAGGAGTGCTGAGTGAGTACTGAGTAATGACTAATGGGTCTTTGAGTTTTGACTGCTGACTGCTGCGAATTTTCAAGTTAGCAAGTGTTGTTCGGTTATTCGGTTAAACCGAATAACTCAAAATAATACCCGTATAAACTAACCGAAAACCGTACAAAAATTCGGATATAACCGAAATAGTAAAAATAACCGAGTTGTCAGAATATTTCAGTTAAATTATTTCGGTTGTGTTCGGTTTTTCGGTTATATCCGTTTTTTGCTCAGTCCTAGTGACTTCTCACGTAAGCATCAATAATCAATACCGTGTGCTACTATGCAATCACGCGTATTACTGTACTTTTACTACCGGGTAGTTCAACAGTTAACGGTAAAACTTCCGCCGTTATTTTCATAAAGTATTTTTGTCATTTTCTCAATCCGACAATAATTCCGTTATGGGGGTCCACCAATGATTGTGTCGTTGTACGAATATTCTGTGTTAAAACGAATATTCCCCAACCAATCGAATATTATATAACAACTTGCGTATTTCGTAAAATTTATAAATATTACCCACAACTATAACATTATATCAAATCCACACCATAATATTCAAAAATATATTTCGAGAAAATTTAATCTTTATTCAAAAAGTTGGGGTCTTACAATTTATGTGTTCTTGGAGTTTCTTTGAAAAAGGGAAAAAATGGAATTTGATATATGAATTGGTTGGAATAGTTGTTGTTTATTTTATTAGATGATTGTAATCCGTTATGTGTTGTCTAGAAACAATTTTCAGTAAATAAATTCATTAAAGCGTGTTTTAAAATGGAGATTTTGTGTTCTTGGTGAAATATATGAATATGGCTTATTTGGAATCTAAAATTGATGTTTAATTCGTATGTTAATTTGTAAATTGATTATAGATTGTGTCTATGTGTTAATAAAGGAAAAGAATGCAAGTTATAAGGACTGATTTGGTTGAGAAACATATTTATGATGTTTAATTTCGTTAAACATGTCAAAAATTGAGTTCCAAGCAAGAACATGGATGTAAGACCCCAACTTTTTATGAATAAAGATTTAATTTTTCTAATTATTTTTTTGAATGATAAGGTGTTGATTTGATATAATGTTATAGGTATGAGTGATATGTGCAAATTTTGTAAAGTAAATAGGTTGTCAAAAAATATTCGTTTTATCGGGGAATATTCGTACGACGACGCAATCATTGGTGGACCACATAATGACATAACTGTCAGATACATAAATCGACATAAATAACCTTTTTATAAAAAATAACGTCAAAACTTTTACCGTTAACTGTTGAAATACCTAGTGATAAAAGTACAATAATACACGTGGTTGCACAGTAACACATGATATTGCACAATATATCTGATTATTGATTCTTACGTAAGAAGTCACTTAGTATTCAATAATTGTCACAATAGTTATTGTATAGTATCTCATATCATTGATTCAATAATTGTTACAGTAACATTTGTGCATTATTTTATATTATTTGAATAATATTATTTGTTAGCATTATTGACAATGTCTAGAAAGTTCTGTCGAGAAAAATGGGTTATGTTATATAATTGTGCACCAATAAGGATTTGCCCCCTCTTTTTTGGGAATGATTTGGTTGTTAATGTTGTGAGCTTATATTATTAATTGTGAATAATTATTATGTGTTGGATATTGGTCAATTTTGATATAAACAGAGGGATTTAGCATGAAATATTTGTTAAAAGTTTGGCATATTTTTCTGTGGAATTATAATTATCTTCTTCGATAAAATATTTATTCAAATATATTATTATAATATTACATTATAATAGTATAATGTGATAATATAATGATATAATTTTTTTATAATTAAAATGGTATTGTTATTATTATAATATATAATTTTTAGCATGTGAATAAGTGTAGTGAAGTTTTACATTTTGATTTTGATTTTTTTTTCAAAACCATTCCGTGCACATTTTGAGTTCTGCACATTTTTTTCTAAAGCGGAGGCTTGTCTGAAACTTTCTCCTGCAATGCATTTCATATTCCAAATTTAGTGGGCCCTCAACCATTGAAAATGAGAAGTTAGGCACAGAAGAAATTGAAGGTTAGGCAGAGAAAAAAAAAGAGAAAGTTGTGCAACTTTGTTTAATTTTTCCTTCGAGCTGCACTATAAAATGGGGGATAACCCTCTTTTTTAAACACACAAAAAATCACAAACGTTCCTACTACAATATTGTGAGTATTTCTTTTGAGTATAAGAATACTTTGAGTGTAGCTTTTAGTGCAAGATTTTCTCAGGATAATATCTAATATGTCAAGTCAAATCTAGTTTTCTACTGATGAGGCGATAATGTAGCTAGGACTAGTCGGGGAATGGAGTAATGGTCCAAGATGGTTATTTTAGTAATCATCATTATTTTGTAAAATTGTGTGACAATAATTATAATGAGGATTTTATTTGAGTTTAGATATTGTCTACGAGATAATATTTGTATTGAAACTCATAACTTATGTTTTGTCGTATTTTACACGAAAATTAATAGTTGTATAAATAAAGTTTGTATTTAAATTATGTACCATGTATTTGGCGACTCAGAATGGGTTGTGTGGAACTATTTTGGGGGAGTCACAATAGAATTTAAGGGTCTAAATTTGGTTGTTTCTGTTGTTTCGTTGTTTAGAATCATGTTATGCATGCCTAGTAGTGATTCCATGGAATTGATATGATATGGGTATGCAAATATTGCTGTTTAATTGGAGTTTCTTGCTTTGGATGAACTATTTTGCCGATCTGCTGCAGTTCTTGTCTGCGCAGTTGATCCGGTGCCAAGGACAGGAACAGTACAGCTACGCCGTTGTAAGGTTTCAGGATAGGGCAGATGTGCCGTTCCCTGACAAAATCTGTTTTGTTCTGTTTATTTGCAATCCATAGTATGCTAATGTAACTTAGTCTAATGAGCATGAAAATGTGTTAGGTTTATAGTAAGATGTTATAACATATTGTAGTGATGTTATAATACTAAATGTGAAGATTGAAAGATAATGATTAACAAGTTATATAAGATTGAAACTCGACGCTATAAGAGATGAGAATGTGTTTTGTATGTTAAAGTTTGTGTTATATGTTAGTATGTTTTCAAATTCATATTTTGTGGTTGATTGATATAGTTAAATCTTAAGCTAAAAGTTATAATTTAACCAAGATGATTAAATGAAACCAATAAGGTTAACTTTGATTTGGCTAACTAGAGTTGTGAACCTAAATGTTATGTGTGTAGGATATTGGAGTACGTGAGTTATAATTGTTTAACCTACACACGAGCCAAGTTTCTTACTTTATATTGATTACGATTATGCAAGTTTTTTATCCTTAACTTGATATTGTTGAACAAGTTCTTATAATATATTCTGTTATGAGATTGTAAGCTCCTAAACTATTATTGAGACAGTATTTTAGCCTTAGCTTAATATTGTTCAAGCAAGGTTCTTATGTTGTCTCATAACTTTCCATTCTTTCGAAACCAATACTTCGATGCATGCGGTTTACTCAGTTGTTGATATTGTATGTTATTATTATTGAAATCTTATCTTGCAATGGTTAATTTATTAGCAATTCTTTATTGATTCAACTAGTCCTTAGTTGATGAATGTTGAACTCTAAATTACCCTTGAAGCTAATCCAAACCAAACTTCCTTTGGTGCGGACTCGGATGACAAAGTTGAGATAAAAAACCCTATTATAGTGGATTATAATACGCGTTAGCGTTATGATATTTGTGCACAATACATGGTACGAAGGGTTAACCCCCCTAAGTACGAGAAATAAGGTCCATATAGTCTTACAATTGTTAAAGATTTAAGTAGAGATATTTGATAACCTATGACATAGTTCATGGTCTTGCGACCCCCAGATGTACTTTTGATCTTATTTATATTCTTGATTCAAAAGTTGGGATTTTTATTATTCAGTATCCATTGATTACTCGTATGTGATTTCTATTGTTATTGTTATACCCGTGGGCAATTGTTTGCTCACTTTTACATAATAACATTGCAGCTAAAGTTGAAAGAACAGACGAGTCGTCCACTAGTAAAGACAATGTCAAGATGAACAAGTGATGAAGACTTGTTTAATTTACTTTAAGATGTTATGTGAAAAGACATATTTAAATATGTTATGTTTTCGCAATTGATGTATTTAAGGTTAGCGACCTGAGATTTATTTAAGATGTTGTAACTCTTTAATGGGAGGAATTCTATTTAAGTTGTGAGTTTCATTTATATTATTTGTTATGGGTAGTTAGACATGAATGTTTTGGACAATGAACACCAAATCTTGTGAAAATGAAGTACCTGAATTTGGGGGTGTCACAACTTCAGTTTCTCTTATTCTTTCTTCTAGTCTCACCGCTGTTAACAAGCTCTACACAACCTACAAATCTATAGAATCTTTCGAGCTCTGTGTGGTGGAAGGTGGGATAAGAATTGGGGAACGAATTAACACTTCAAAGTATGGTGGTGACAGAATTGAGATGGAGGCAACTTGGATCCATGGAATTGGGAATAACCCAGTTCTAAAATTGCTCAACAAATTAATTCATTAGAGTTTGAGCAACCATGAGAATGTATGGATGGGTTTCTTCATGACTCAATCACCATTGCTAAAGGTGGGTATAAGCTTAAATGCTTAACCCTTTTCTATTTGATTCTGTTTCAGCCCTGTTCAATTCATTAATGAATTTTGCAAAAGGGTTGATTTTGAATGAGAATAAGATGTTCCAACTAAAGCTTTGTTGAATTGTAGATCTGAAAGTCCAAGTGTTGGATCTTTTCTTCGGAAATGGGTGGAGGATTATTGGGGTTACGAAATCGGTAAAACCCGTGACCCGATTACCCGTTCACTGGGTCACACGGTTGAATCGTTGGGTCACCGGTTTTGAACGAGTTTTAGACTAAATCGGTTAATTGGTCTAAGCCGGACCGAAAGGTGGGTCTGTTCCGGTTTTACCCGTTCGCTTAGTGGTTCGGTCCGGGTCTGAAAACTATGGTTGAAATGGAGAGAGAGTTAAGATTTCGTTACGCTGTGCCTTCAGGCACGAACAATGGAGAGTTAAGATTTTGTTTAGAGCTGAATCTGAATGACTGAATCGGTCAGTGCGTTTGTTTTGGTCTGAATGGATGAATCGGTAAGATAGACCAACTGAATGGCTAAGTCAGATTTTTTGAGCTGAATGAACAGCTGAATGAAGTAAAAAATAAATAAAAAAGATTAACTATTATATTAAATAAATTTACAAAATTTTGAATTTTTTTAGAGTGGGTAAAATAATAAAGTTTTGTCATTCAGATGTTTCAAACATGTCAATTATCAAACAACTTTTTTCATTTAGATTCAGATTCAACTCATTCAAATTCAGCTCATTCAGATTCAGGGGGTGTTTGATAAAAATTGAATAAATTTGAATCTGAATGAGCTGAATCTGAATAAAAAAAAAGTTGAATGATAATTGAAATGTCTGAAACATCTGAATGACAAAACTTTATTATTTTATCCCTCTACAAAAATTCAAAGTTGTTGTAAATTTATTTAATATTACTTAATATAATAGTTAATATATTTTTAAATTTTTAATTTTTTTTACTTCATTCAGCTGCTCATTCAGACATTCAACTAAAAAAAATATGATTTAGCCATTTAGCTCGTCTATCTTACTGATTTAGCTATCTAGACCAAAATAAACGCACTTACCGATTCAACCATTCAGATTTATTCAATTTTTATCAAACACCTTCTAAATGTGTATACATTTATTTTGGACGAATGTCTATTCCAAAGCCGATAAGTAGCCCACAGCAGAAATGGGCCTGAGCCCATCAAATCACAAAATAAAGCCATCATTTTTAGCTTCATTTCGAAACTCTAGAAAACCGACCACCTAAAATCATTCTTACGACGAGAACGGTGTTCTGCTACTCAAACCCTAGAAAGCAGAGGATTATTTTTTATCCTCAAGGTTTGGATCTCGTTACCATCCATATTTTTAGCTTTTCATCAATTTTGGTTCAATATATTTTGAAAGTTCGTGAATTCACACGGCGGATTTATAATTTATTATACTTCTAATTTGTAGCATTTTTTGTTGTTCTCAAGTTTTTCTTAGCTAAGAGTTAAAATTCAATGATAGCGTCATACAGATATCTGCTATTGTTTTGTTTTTAATTTCAATCACCTGTAAAAGCCTGTAATTCATGTATTTTAGCTGCTGCATAATTGTAACTAGTAATTGAAATTGCATCAAATTCCTGGTTGATAACAGCAGACGTTCTTCTTTTTATCTAATCTGAGCATTATTCTGTTATTAATGTGCGGTTTCTTATACCCTGTTTAGGCCTGGTTCTGAATTGAATTATTTCAATGTCTCGAAAGATTTTATCATTTTATGTGAAATTTTAGCTATAATTTCCCACAAAACATGTTCGTCTGGTGAGTGATACTACTTTATATAAGTGTACAATAAAATGTGAAATTTTTCTTTCTGAATTGTTTACACTACCTTTGTTATTTGCCATATTGTGTTTTCCCAACAAAAAATCCCATCATAACTCTTTTATGATAGTATAAATTACACAAATCCCTCAAGTTTACCATCATAATTTCATTATCATGACGTCACATCAACTTGCACACTCAAAAGGTGTAAACATGGAACAAAAATATATTTTAAAGTTTGTAAATTTTGCAAATGGGATTCTTTTTGTGGAACGGAGGGAGTATACTCAAGCTCCCTTTCATATTTGATATTCCTGTATAGTTTTGAGTTGAGTTTGCTGTTTTATAATTTTTATAACAAACTTTGGTGATGTCAGGTGTTAGATACTATGGAATCAAACATGCCATCTTCTCCCTCTGACAATGGTGGTGCAAAGGCATCATTTCGCAAGCCTTCTAATGAAACAGTTAACAGGAAGTACAGACGCAGGTCTCCATCAAATGGGTCTTCCTCATCTGATGGTTAGTTGTTCCATAACTTCCATTCCATTTCGATTTCCTGAGCTTAATTAAATTATTTTTTTCTCTATAGCAATTGGAAATTACTAATTCAGAGAATTACTGATAACATGTGCTCAGCTGCTTTTCTGTATTGCTTCAATGTGTTCTTTCTGGTTGAATATTTAACAGCCTGAACGTCCAATACTGTTTAAAATGCACGTCAGACCTCTGAATCTTTGACAGTTTACTTGTCTGAAGATTGGGTCTAGAAGTTTGAGATACTTCGCATAGAATTTCTTTTTTGAGCATAATTTGATAGATATCTTTTAGCAATATGTTAAACTGGTATTAAATGTATTGTTTTGTTGTAATAGGTTTATCTGAATGTGTCTCATATTATCAGGAATACCTTAATAATTTATTTTTGATAAGTATCAAGATACCTTGATATTTATCTAATTGCATTTTAGAATTAGACATATGAACATATATACTCGTATAACAGGCAAATGTCATGCAAGAATGAAGCCATGAGGTATATAAAGTTGTAGACAAATAAACAGCATATCATTGCCTCTCTTTTAGCATACATCAGTGTGACACTAAAATAAGTCCGAGTGGTACTAATAGAAACCCATGATGCATCCATCTTACAAGTATTAGCATGTTGTTTAAATGCTGAAAGTGAACTATAGATCTGATATCCGGGGTCCAAAAGTGCTGAAGTCAATCATGCCGTTGTGAATTCATGCTTTAAGACATTGGTGGTTGGTGATTTGTCATATATTCTTTAGAGCATAATCTAATTAGTAAAATGAAGGGGTATATACTTTTGACTAGGTAAATTAAATAGGATTTGATGTAAATCTTACTGTTGTTTGAGTTCCCATCACCTTTGAATTCTGATTTATACTCAAACTCCTGGAACAGATTCTCAGTGTTTGTGATGTATCTATCATTCTTTGTGCTAACATGTCTTTGGTGTACAAGATCACATTCTCACCATCACTTTCTGTGTTCATAAGGACTTACCTATGCTCACTGGTTTATCGATGATGATTATTAATTACTGTAACTAGGCAAGCATGGTATTATGGGTATTACTGTCCAAAACTATTCATGTTTGATAATAAGAAATTGATTGACATATAAGTGAATGTTATATAGTTTGGGATTGATGTTTTTCAAGTTAAATTACTATATTCCAAATTATCTCTTCAGAAATTGAAGTTTTAACAATAACTGCTCTTTGAACTTTTTGTTTATTCTTTTTTATACTCTTTGCTTAAGATGTCAAAATATATTATTGAGGATTTTTTAATGGATTTTCTTTGCGAAGAATTGGTTGGTCCTGTCTATAAATGGATCTGTCTGCACTAAAGTATTTTGTCTTTATTTATGCAGGGACTCCAAATTGTGCGCGTAGCTCCAGCCCTATCCCTTCCAGGGAATATCCTGTAAAATCATCTGATCGGTGGAAGAAGGATGATAGGAGGGACTTGGATAGGGAATATGGTAGAAGTCAGTACGGTCGAAGGGGAGATTCGTATAGGAATTCTGACCGACATTACTATAGGAGTTCTCATAATTACTGTAGGCATGATGACTACAAAAGTGAAAAGCTTGTGGATGGGGATGACATAAAATATTCAAAGTTATCTGCTCATTCTGGTAGAGATTCGAGGGTTGGCACTCACTCTGCTCATACAAGCCGAGAAAGTCAGCAGCATGGATCAAGAGATAATCTGCATAATGCTGATAAGTCTTCTCGGGGAACGACTGATGGATCTGGGCATAGACGCGGGGATAGGGATGATTCAGCTTTACGAAGGGCCAGTTCGGGGCATAGGCTGAAAGAAACATCCAGAAGCAATAATAAAGAGCTGGATTGTCAGAAGTACCCTAAAGAAGAACAGAAGAAATATGATGATCAAGAGTCTGGCAGACACAAGGAGCAATACGCTAGGGAACTAACAGAGAGATCTGAAGATAGAACTACTTTTACAAGTGAAGATCAAGAATCTCCTGCTAAGAAACCTAAGTTGTTTGGCTTGGATAGAGGCAAGGACCATGGGAAGAATGGTAAATGTTTCATATTTTATGTGGCTATTTTATTATCCTATTACTTTTTACCAGTATTGGGTGAATTCCTAGTTTCTAGTTTTTGAGTTTAATAATTTAGCATTTGCATATATATGTGCAGCGTTTGGGTTAATTAGTTTCAAATTTTACAACAGCAGCAGATGAAAGGCATCCTTCATATTCACAGCAAGCTCAGAAGTTTGTTAATAAAGTGACTTCAGATCTGGACTTTGTGACAGACTCTGATATAGATGCTGCGAAAGTTGCTGCAATGAAAGCTGCTGAACTAGGTAACCAACTTTATTTTTTTAATCAGAGTTATATTTTTTCTATTATGTTGCTCCCTCCTCTGCAATGCTTTGCAATTTGAATAGGATGTTTCATGTTTCTATTTTCTGTAGCGTAAATGTATCCTTATTATTTTCCCAGACAAAATAGCATCTTAAATTTTTAATATGGTAAGTAAATCTATAGACTGATGGTTTGGATTTTTTAAATTTTTATTGGTGGGGAAACTCCAAAGTTAATAGGAACCTAATTGGAACGGGATACATGTCTGCTGACCAGAAGAAGAAGCTCTTATGGGGGAATAAAAAGAACACCACTGCTGTTGAAGAGGTATATGCTAGATGTATTGCTACTTCATTATATATCTTTGTGTCTATGTATCGAGAAACTTTAATCTTTGTTCAGTGACTTCTACTTATTTAGTACCATGTGGAGAGTCTAAATTGATTTTAGTTTCAACCTAATTCACATGAAAGAAGTTGTGATGATTTAAAATCTTGAATCATCACAATTTGGGCTGCTAAATTAGATAGTTGCAAGTTGCAACAATTTTGGAAAAGTTCTAGAAAAGCTTTGCAAATCAGACAGACTTATGTCAGTCTCGATGATGATCTCTGTCGTCCCAATCTTCCGTGCAGATATTGTTGTAATCTTCTGATTTTTTTTGTAATGTGTGAGATGCTTTGCATTATTCACTTCTTTTTTCTTGTTGGTGTATTCTTTGTTCAATGTCTTTCCAATCTACAGTCTACCCATCGATGGGATGCGTCCCTGTTCTCCGACCGTGAACGACAAGAGAAATTCAACAAACTCATGGTAATAACCTCATCTTTTATTTGTTCTTGTGCTTTTTAATCAGGAATTTAAATGCTACATCTCTTTTAATATTTGCTCCTATTTTTCTTCCCCCCCCCTCCTTTCCCCTTTCCCCCCTTTTCTTGGTTTGTTATTATTCCAACCTACTAACACACTTTTAGAGTCTGAGGTTGCCTTGGTACATATGGCCAATTGTAGGGTGTGAAGGGCGAGGCACGAGTAGAACACAAACCAGACAATCAAGACGGAAGCAGTGTTGTCCAAGTCGAGAAGCAGAATCAACTACAGTTGGATTTGGAGAAGCAATATACTGCCGGACTGCGTCGAAGAGATGGGCGTACAGTTGGACTAGGTCTTTGAGACTCTTCCTTGAAATATTTTGTACTTGTGTGATGAATCTTAGTTGTTACATTTTGGTATACAATTGTGCAAGAAACACGTTCCTCTTGACCCACGATGAGGGGTTTATTATTGCAATAAATATTAAGATGATGCTGATAATTGTGTTGCTTGGCGTCTTAGGAATTGAGATGATGAAGTAAATTAACAAGTTTGCTTCAGGTGTCTGTTTTGGTTGAGAAATTCAACAAGAGTCATTTTTAGTTCAACAATAGTCAATTTTACAGGACTATTTTGACATTTTCATAATTAACACCCCTCTCATATGATCGTAAGACCCACGAATTATTCAATGCCAACGGAACTTTCTATGGATGGACTTCCCATTCCCGATAGAATTGATTCTCTCATTCCAAATACATCTGGGCTAGATTGACCTTAAACCACTTGGTCAAATTGTCTGTCCTTGGTTTCAAATTATAGTGAAAATTTAAGAGGAATAAAAGTTTGATACCAAAAACATGTTCAAAAGGGCATTGGTGCAAAATTATCCCTTTAGTTTTATCTGAAAGCAATGAACTTTTTTTTTCTTTTATAAATTTCAGTGAATAAATTTTGCTGACGAGACAATCATGTATTCATATTTTTCACTTCTCCATTTTTCTTCCAAACAAGTTGCTCCCTCCCTGAAAAAATTCAATTCAACAGAGAGACATGGATTCAACAAAAAAAGGCTTAATATGCAAAAACATCCCTCATATTCTTTCATCGTTCGTGACACCGGCATTTACTTACCCCCAACCCCTATTTCACCTCCATTACAGACCACGTATCCCTCTCCTGACCGCCTCATTGTCGTCGGACAAGTCCAAACAAGCCCTATGCCTCGCCAGCCTAATCGAGTAGAATTAGACCAAAATATGCAACAAAAAACTCAAAATATATAGCGAAATTCTTAATCGTGGAGGTAAGTTTTAGCCAAATTTTTCATCAATTCAGGTACAAATCAACTACATATGCTCGAAATCAACTCTATAAACATTCCCCTACAATCCCCATCACACCAAAACCCTCATTAAACTAATAAACTCCCTCACATTTTATCAGAATCAAGTTTTTCTTCATCTCCCAAAAATCAACAAAACCCAAAACACTACACATACACCATAAGTATAAATTTATCCACATATATTCAAAAAGGAGTATTTTTTTCTTTAGTTGCAGAGAAGAAAGAAAAGGAAGGTGGGTTTTAATGGCGTTGAGGTTTTTGTCATTAACGTTTATAAGGCCGAAGAGTTATGGAGATTTATCGGTAACCCACATTATCCATCCATGCCCAAGTACACAAATGGGTTTCAATGTCATCGGAAGAAGAGAAATTGATTCAGGGATCGGAGGCAAAAACTCTGTTCTCCGTCATCGGAATGACTTGTTCTACGCCGGATTTGTCGAGACTGATCTTTCTGTTGCATAGGAACAGGGGTTCTAGGTAGACTCTGTTGGTTAGATCTACCCTCATCAGTCTTTTGATCTCAATCAAACTTTTAATGTCAATCGAGAGGACTCAATTCAGTGGGACTCCATTCAGACTTCCAAAGTCAAAGCGTCTATGATATGGAATTCAATCAAATCTGAAAAACCTCAGGTCCAATGGCACAATCTGATATGACATAAATTACAAGTGCCTAGATTCTCCTTTGTTATGTGGATGACTGTTTTGCGAAGGCTTCAAACTCTAGACCGGATTGCTAAGTTCTCTCATAGCGTGGATCCTTCTTGTTGCCTCTGCACTAATCACACCGAAAGTCATGCCCATTTATTTTTTGAATGTGCTTACTAGGGCTCCATTCTCTTTCTGTCATCTCTTATGGTGGCTGGGTTAATGTTTCCACAAACTGGCAGGCCATTCTTGATTGGGCCCCTCATAACCCAGCCATCAAAACTGATATTTAAAACTCGCGGTTGCATTCAAACCCGGGCCTCCCTTCCCGTGCTAAAATTGGGGATTGTTCCCTTCTTGTTTGGGATATTTAGGAGGTTTAGTTTGTTGGGTCTACTTTGCTAACTTGTTAGTTTTCTTTGCTTTTAGTTGGCATCTAATGTCTCGCTCTTGAGGTCCCTTCTATTTTGATCTGGGGTATGGCCTTTACTATTGTATATATTCCTTCTTTCTATTCAATCTTAAATTTAGTAACAAAAAAAAATATGTTGATTCAATTTATATATTGCAAATAGAATATGATGACTTTCAATACAGGAAAGAAAAGGATCTGAATATTTAGATCCGTGAGATGAAAGACAAGATGGTGTTTAAAGAGAAAGGATGAATATGAGGAGGAGAAATGGGGATCTTAGGCTATTTTGGGTATCTAGGCTGATGGAGAAATTCGTATAAGAAGGTGCAAGGAGAGGACGAAGAAGAGAGGTGTTTTCCCCTTCTTGGTATGAATACTTGCAACAGAAAAGAGAGAAAGGGACGAGTGTAACATCTCGTCCCACATCAAAAAGATATGAGAAAAATTTATGTGTATATAAAAAATTAAATTATTAACAATGATATTTTCAGTTATGACATTTTGAGTGATGTTATTAACAATTGTATTTTTAGTCGTGATCTTTTGAGTGAGTCTGCTTTGATTCGATTCGGACATTAAATTTGATCCAAAATCTGTTACGAACTCAGGATTTGACCCGAGTTATTTCAATGAAAATAGTGGGATGAGATGAATCCACGAATTTTGTCTTGTAGAGAGAGAATAAGAAAGATAAAGTATATTATGCACTTACATAAATAATAAAGGTTTTCTTCATGTGTCAGCTACATTAGAGAGGATCCGGATCCTCTATGAGGATGTTGTGAGAGTTTTGTTGTGGGGTTGACAACATATCAAAAAGAATATCCAATGGTTCATAACTCTTTTTTTTTGTCAGTGTTGATACAACGTCGTTTTGATAGGATTTTTTTTATAAGTTGACAGAAAATTAGAAGTCATCAACCGCCGTTTATTTTTACATATAATTATTTTAAATTTCTTGATTATTTTGTATATGATTTTTTATATTTAATAACTTTGGTTGCTATTAATATTAGGATAACTGTAAGACCCCAACTTATTATTAATGAAATTTAATTTTCTCTATTTATTATTTTGAAATAGTAAGAGTTGATTTGATTAATGTGGATAGTTATGGGTAAAGTACTCAAATATTTCAAAATAAGCAAGTGGTTATAAAATATTCATTGTTGTCGGGGAATATTCGTTTGGTCGTGGAATATTCTTGCTGTCGGGGAATATTCGTATGACGACGCAGTCTTTTGTGGGCCCCATAACGGATAGCGATTGGATGAAGAAAACGACAAATATAAGTTATTTAAAAATAACGGCGTAGTTGTTACTGTTAATACTGTTAAAATACTCGGTGGTTAAAATACAGTAGCACACGGTATTGCACCAATTATTGATTCTTACGTAAGAAGGCACTACTCAATAATGGTTACAGTAATTACTGTTCAGTATTTTATTTTATTGATTCAATAATTGCTGCGTTGATTTTTTTATATTACTGTTATTTTAATAATTGTCACTACACAGTATTTTTCATTATCGAAGCAATAATTCATATTATCTGAATAATATTATTAGATAATATTATTGGCAATGTCTAGAAAGTTCTGTCTAAGGAGAGGTTTGGTCACCTAATTGCGCGCCAGTAAGGAGAAATTCTTATTGGAAAGCCCCCTCTTTCTTGGGAACGGCCTGGTTGCCAGTACTGTGATTCTGTAATATTATTTGTGAATAATTAATTATTAATTTATATGATGAGGAAAATATTGATTTTATGTGGATATAGAAGGAGAAAATTTTTAATGTGACAATTGTTGAAAATTAATATTTTATCTTTTTCTGATAAAATAATTCATTTAAATATATTATTTTAATAATATATTAACGGTGATATTTTTATAATGAATGTGAAATATGTGAGTATATGAGGAAGAAGAGTATTTTTGTTGCATTAAATGTTTAACACATATTTTGTGTGTTGGTGGACACAATTATTGACCGAAATTTGATTATAGCCTGTAAAATCGTCCGTTTATGAATTTCGGTCAATTTCTGTTTGAAATTTGGAAAAACTTTCTTCTGTAAAGTTGTAGAGAATTGAATTTTATATAAAAATTCGCGAGATTCAAATTTTCTGATAAAAGGGCTATTTATTATGAATTATTGAAGTTCCGAAGCTCCGAAATAATTGATTTTTGGAAGTTTAAAATATTTAAAATAGGAAAAACATTTTTTTTTGTGGGCAGCCCTAGCATATGCAAGATAAGCTGAAATCAGTTGTCAAAATATGCGTAGAAAATTTGTAATATATATAATATTATTATATTAAATTTTTTACTTTGGTGTTCTAAGCATTTTCCTATAAATAGGGTGCTTAGGTTAGAATTGAAAATCACACCAGAAACTGAAGTTTTCTCTCTCTATATTATCGAGCGTATTCTTGTGAGTATTTTGAGTATACTTTGAGTATTGCTATACGGTGCAAGTTCAAGTCATAGCCTATATCCGGTGTTTCAACTAGAAGTACTGTCTTTCGAGGTAAGGGATGTTATTTTCTTCGTAAGTGATATTATTTCTTTAATATCATTATGCCGAAATATTGGTTGAAATTTTTATCAAATTTGGAATTTTTTTCATGTCGGGGTTACTATTCACGAGTTACTATTCATGAGTTACTATTCACGAGTTACTATTCACGAGTACTATTCATGAAGCATGATGATATTTTTTGTGAAATTTCTATCTTTTGGTGTCGGAGTTACTATTCACGTATACGACACTATTCACGAATACGACGCTATTCACCGAAAAATAAAATTTCTTCTTTTTGTCCAAAATATCTATTATGGATACTAGTTTTGATTGTATCCATATTTTGATCATTCTTGAATTTTACTCCACTCTGATTACTTATGAAGTATTTTTGAACTTGAATTGTTTAAAATACGAATCCTTAATATTTGTTCTTTTGTTTCACCGGATTCGTTTCCTTTAAAATATTTTTCATCATCCTCAGTCCTAAATGATGAAATTACTGAATATATTTGGCCTGTAGTGCAAAGATGAATGATTTCTTGATGAATATCTTTGGTCCGTAGTGCAAAGATGAACAGGTGTTGAGATGAACATGACCGACTGATTAATATCTTTGGGCCGTAGTGTAAAGATGAACATGTGTTTAGATGAACATGACCAACTGATGAATATATTTGGCCTGTAATGCAAAGATGAATATTTGATTCCAGATATATATTGATTGAGGTTACAGGGATAAAATATCGACAATGAACTTTTAAATTCATATATAGAAGATAATAGTTTTCATTCTCTACTTAACTCTTCTAATGAATTGTTGTTTCCGCTGCAATTGTTGATTTAAAACTGGTTGTCTATTGTATTCTGTTAGATTTTTCCTTGTTAAAGACTAACGATAATTTGTTGTATATTATCTTAGTCATAATATTCTTTACTGAGCTAGTTGAGCTCACTCTTTTTCTTCTCAGGAGGCGAGAATGTAGTGAGTACTAGTCGGGGTATGGAATGAAGGTTCTAGAGAGAGTTGTTTAGTAGTCTTCACAATTTTTATAAAATAATGTATCAATAATTATGATGGAGATTTATTTGCGTGTAGATATTGTCTGGACGGCAATATCTGTATTTAAACTCACAGTTTATATGTTGTAATAATAAACTTGTAGTTATTTCTGTACCATGTATTTGGCGACTCAGAATGAATTGGATGGAATGGACATATTTTGGGGGCGTCACAATAACTACAAACTTGACTCAAAAAAATGAATAAATATATCGGTTATAATTATCGTTAATGTTTTCAATGTGGCTTTAGTTATTTTTTGTTTATTATTGTTTATGTTTGTTTATTTATATTATTATTATTTATTATTATTATAATTTGTATTTATTTGTTCCATAAAAAGAGTTTACTCTCACCATTGAAAATATTATTATTACTTACTCTAACCATTGGGCCGTCTTGGTCAACCAAGAAAATATTCTAGACCTATTAATTATTATTATTTACATATTCTTTTATATCTTTTTTTATTATTAATAATCGTTTTACTTTACATCTCTTAATCCACTGCTCAACGGTGACAATCACCATCATAACTCAAATACTATTTTAAATGTACTCTTTTTTATTTTACTTCGTTTGTTTGGTAAAAGTAAATGGCGTTTGGTGGCTTTCAATTTTTTGTCAACTTGTAAAAAAAAATTATATCAAAACGACGTTGTTTTGATACACAAACAAAAAAAGAGTTGTGAGTCATTGGATCTCCTTTTAATGTGTTGTCAATCCCACAGTAAAACCCTCACAAGATTGTCACAGAAAAATCCTCATAGAGGATCCGGATCCCATCAAAGAAGTTAACACATGTTTGTCTATCTGACATGTCATTTAACGGAAGGGACGTTGGCAAACTAGTTTTTATAACGTTAGAGGTGTTAGTGAAAATTTGAAATCCAAGAAGGAATAAACTATATATATATATATATATATATATATATAAAATAAGGATCAGGTCCGGACCTCCCGGACGGGAGAAAATCCGGACCTGATTTTTTTTTTTTTTTTGTAGAACAACTAAAAAAAAAAATTTATGGAACTGAAATTTTTCAATAATACAGTGTTTTGGGTGTATTTTTAATATCTACACTAACCAATGTATGTACAGTCTGCCCAGACTGTACAGACATGTTTTGTTATAGGCATCCAAATCACGCCCAAAACACTGTATAATGTAAAAATTCAAATTTCATAATTTTTTTTTTAGTTGTTTCAAAAAAAAAAAGCAAAAAAAAAAAAGGTCCGAATTTTAACAAAATCCGGGAGTCCGGACTGGATCCGGACTATATATATATATATATATATATATATGTATATGAACCAAAATGCAAGAAATAAAATTATCAAAGCTAGTTGTACTTTGTACTATATGCTTAAGACAATTATGCCCTTCTTATTGGTGCTTAGAGTCAATGACACTTGTCTCCCAGAATACAATGACACCGTGTGTTATATCAACACTACAAAATATCACACACAACGAACCAAAAGAATGCTTCAAACTCTCTCACAAATGAACTATGAAACGAAGAACATTATAAATGACTTTACAATGCTTGAATGCTTGAAGATTTGAATGAATGAAATGGTCACCCCACCTACTCTATTTATTGGTGTTTTTGGCAACCCTTCAGATGGGGTACGAACAAAATTACATCTTAACATTTATATATTTTACAAATAAAATTATGTTTGTCAAACAGGGGAAAGCCATGCGTTTGAGCTGTTCTTATTGAAATTTAAAAGGTTATTTGAATAACGGTGGGTGGGTGGGTGGGTGGGTGGGTGGGTTTAGCTGTATCTTAGTAGTAATTAATTAATTAGGATTATGAAAATTTTAATCAACCCAAAAGTGTTCAATATTTGTTGAGTGTCACACCAAGAATTAACTAGGGTTTGCTCAACTACTATAATTTGATCAAAATGGTATCCCAAACAATTCCCAGGTCAGAAGACTCGAACTATCACTACCATATATGTCGAGTGTTAATCATCAACTTAGAGATATTGACGAAACTGATTAATATGAAGTTAATTTTGGTCAATTGATTAATACAGTGTCGACACGCATGCGAGAGATGATCTTTTTCTCTGCGTGTCAGTACTGTATTGATCAATTGACCAACTTACAATGAAGTTAACTTCATGGTAACCGGATCCAGATATTGACTATCCACGGGTAGGGTAGCTGTCAAAAATTACTATACATCGGTCCCACAAAAAGTTTCAATTTGATTTTTTTCATTAAAAAAAATCATTTGCAAAATTTTTAAGATTCAAAATTAATATGACTATATTCCAACTTTGTTAATTAAGCATAATTATTGTAAGTTCTATTACTTACAAAATTAGTTATTTCACAGACTGACTTGCATTAATTTTTAATTTCATAAAAAAACGTCAATTATAAGTTGGTGGGTCATTTTCAAGTGTAAATGCGCAATCTAATCACCATGCATGGTGGTATCTAGTTAAACAAATTACTACTCCTACTACTATGCATATAGATACAAAAAACTACTATATGTACACGAAATCTATAATATAAAACAGAGCGGAGAGAGAAAATAGACAAATGTCACATCAAGTTTACGCCAGATGCTCTCTCTCTCTCATTCCAGTTTATTCAAATTTCAAACCCTCTATCTATTCTACCACACACACAGAGCTCTCTCTCATTCCCCTACATACAAATATGTGTTCTCATTATGTTTCAGATTTACAATTGTTTAATTTTGACTCACATATTTCGATAATTTTTAAATTTCAAATATTTTCAGGTATATATTGAAGGATACATGGTATAAGCTGTAAAGTAAAGGGTCTTATACTCAACATGTTGTTTCTCTATTTTCTGCATGTATGTATTCATTGTGTTTCGTCTTTTATAAAGTTAGCTAATTATACATGGTTATGATGATTTTGGGTATGAAATGATGGTTTTTATGGTGGTTTGGATATGTATGGATGATTGTAGTTTTGTAAACATGTTTAGATTTTTTTGGATATCTATTTTTAAAGGAAACTCTGCCGAAATTTCTTGAAATTAGTAGCAACTAGCTTGATATTTTGGTGGTTGGATGTGTTGATGATTGAGTATGTATTAATTTCTTCATATATGTATTTTTTTGTGTTTCGTATTTTGTAAATTTAACTAATTATGCATGGTTATGATTATTTTGGGTATGGAATGATGATTTTTTTGGTGGTTTGAATATGTTTGGATGATTGTAAGTTTTATAGACATGTTTATATTTGTCTGGATATCTATTTTTAAAGAAAATTTTGTCGAATTTTTTGAAATTAGTAGCGACTAGCTTGATGTTTTGGTGGTTAGATATGTGTTGATGATTGTGTGTTCCGTATTTTATAAAGTTAACTAATTATACATGGTTATGATGATTTTGGGTATGAAATGATAATTTTTTTTGTGGTTTGGATATGTAATGATGATTGTAAGTTTTGTAGACAGGTTTAGAATTTTCTGGATATTTATTTTTAAAAGAAATTTTGTCGAAATTTCTTGAAATTAGTACCGACTAGCTCGATGTTTTGGTGGTTGGATATGTATTGATGATTGGTATGTATTAATTGTTGTGGTGATATGTGTCTTTAGATAATGTAATATTTTTCAAATTTTAATTTAATTTTTCGTTACACTGTGCCTTCAGGCACGGGTTAAACAAACGTAAGTTTGTTTGTTTGTTTGTGGTAGTATTTGTTATGGTATTGTACGTAGTATCTGGTTGGACAATGAGTAGTGTCATGTAAATTTGTTTGCGTAGCTCACCTAATTAATCTCCTCAAAACTTGAATTCATAGAATGAATGATGGGGGGGGGGGGATACTGCATTTACAAATTACAACCACTAACAAGTTACAAATCTCCAGAGTAATTCAAATTACAGTAGAACCTCTAATCCTCTATAAATAGGTCTCTTGTTTTAAAGAGAAATAGTATTAGGTATTGTATTATTTTAGGTTAGAAGTAGGAGTAAATTAAATCACTTTTCTATGGGGGATATTGCATTTACAAATTACAACCACTAACAAGTTACAAATCTCCAGAGTAATTCAAATTACAGTAGAACCTCTAATCCTCTATAAATAGGTCTCTTGTTTTAAAGAGAAATAGTATTAGGTATTGTATTATTTTAGGTTAGAAGTAGGAGTAAATTAAATCACTTTTCTATTGTACGTTCGTTGGATGATAGTTAGTTAAAGGGAGTTTTCTTATTTATTTTTAATATTTTTCTTTTCTTTATTTTAGTTAGTTTAATTATTTTTCATGTATAGCTAATTTCTTTAATCTAGGATGAAGATGAAATTAAAAAATTATTCATGATAATATTTTCATCTCTTCTATTATTTATGTTTAATTAATTTCGCCTTCATGTTTCATTATTGAAATACATTCGTTTTATAGTTCTTATGTGATTTTAAATTAATTAAGATGTTTTGATAGATTATTGTTAAGATATGAGTTTTGTCATAATTCATGTTTGCTCAAAGAAATTTTGATGAGTTATAGTTAATCTTTAAAATTTTATAGTTTTTACTTGCCCACGTTAATTGTAAATTACTAAATTAAAGGGGAGGGAGATCAAAATTAAATTTGAGTTGTAAAAATAGAAGATATTGAATTATATGTTATGTTTATTATTTAATAGATTCGAATTCCTAGATTATTTCCTTATTATTAGTTTTCATATTCTAGTTAAACAATTCTCAATCTTTATTTCTAATTCGCCTAAAATAGATATTAATGAAACATTAAAATTAATATAGTTTCTGTGGGTTCGACCTGTACTTGTCAGTTCTTCAATTTGACATTGTGCACTTGCAATTACATATTTTTATCACATTAATAAACATCAATAAAATACAATAATTTTAATGTAATTAAATTTATGTTCACCGAATAAAAAAATACTTTTTAAATTAATAAATTATTAATTTATCGATTAAATAATAACTTGCTAAATTAATAAAAAATTTCAATCCCAACCGTATTAATTTATTGAGTATATACTTTATTTGTTCGTAAAAGCAAATTAGAAGAGGATCATTGCTTTTCTCGGTAGGGGAAAAAAAAAAGACAAGGGCACATTGGAAACATCAGTTGAACAAGTTACAACAAAGGTTGGACTTTCTAAACTCCCTATCTCTCAACTAGCTGGGTCCCGTGCCTCCGGCACTATATGAACAATATGATTTATCTCAAATTTTGAACGACCAAAATAATTTATTGAGTGAGCGAGAAATTTAAAGTCATTTGTATTTTATTAGATTATTAGATAGATAGATGTATTTTATTAGATAGATGTATGAACGGTGGGATTTATCTCAAACTTTGGACGGCCCAGATGATTTATTGAGTGAGCGGGAAATTTAAAATCATTTGTATTTTATTAGATAGATTTTTGACAGCCATTATTAAATAATCCCTCCATCCCTAAATAAGTGACATTTTAAAGGTTTTTACATTTATTAAGGAAGTCATTTATTACTCTAATTTTGTCATTAAGATTGATATGTATTACCACAATTACCTTTGCATTAATTAAGAAAAGATGTACTCCATATAGTTGTCTAGATAAATGAAATACTCCATATAGTTGAGGGCAATAGAGGAAAAATTGTAATTAATGCTTCCTAAAAACTTGGTAACGTCAAATATATTGAAAAATTTTGAACTCTTTATAGCGTCAATTATTTAGGGATGGAGGGAGTAATATTTCATCTATTTCATATAACTCTGTCCCATAATAAGTGATTTTTAAGTTTAAATCACACATACCAATACACAAGCTAAAATGACAAAAATACCCTTAATATATTTTCTTTGAAGTTGAAGAGTTAATGAGTGTCATTTAATTGTAGTGATGGTAAGATGCAATAAATACCATTGAATGCATAAGGGCATATACGAGAAAATATTGCAAAAATTGTATTGGATTTCTAACACATCACTTATTTTGAAAAAAAAATATTAAATGTAAAAAAACACTTATTGTGGGACGGATGTAGTACACATTTAAACATCGAATTTATTTCACCAACTAACGAGCATTTGTCATTTACTTAGCCTACATGTTGTCTTGGTATCCCAGAGGCATAATACTCCATGGCTTGGCCGCCCTTGGGTCACTCCCATGGTTTACTTTCGAACTAAAAATGACTCTTGTTGAATTTCTCAACCAAAACAGACACCTGAAGCGAACTTGTTAATTTACTTCATCATCTCAATTCCTAAGACGCCAAGCAACACAATTATCAGCATCATCTTAATATTATTGCAATAATAAACCCCTCATCGTGGGTCAAGAGGAACGTGTTTCTTGCACAATTGTAGTACACATTTAAACGTCACTTATTTTGGAAAAAAATATTAAGTCTAAAAAAGCACTTATTGTATTGGAATTCTAACACATCACTTATTTTGAAAAAAAATATTAAGCATAAAAAATCACTTATTGTGGGACGGAGACAGTAATAATTTAAACTTTATGCACATGAATTAAGAAAATTATTTAATAGTTAAAATTTGTTAAAAACCACTACTACAATAATCTCTCCGTTCATTAATATAAGTCGTTTTAAAGAAATGTTTTTGTTTCTTTATATAAGTCGTTTGAGAATTTCAAATAAATATTAATTGCTTAGTTTCTAATATTACTTAAAATATTAAATGTAACTTTGGTTCTCTCACTATTTTCTATCCAATAAATAACAATCTCTTATTCCAATACAAGGGTAATATAGAGAATTGATATTATAGTTAATGATATACAATCATTTCCTTAATACTTGTGCACAACCCTAAAACTACCTATATTAAGAAACAAAATACTACAACAAAGAGAATTTCTTGAGATAATGAGAAAATTTATAAGTGATACATGAAAGTAAATTATTTATTCTCTCAATTAAATTGAAACAATTTTTTTTCTCTAAAAAGTTTATTACTATGAAATGGAGAGTACACTAATACTGCTACTAATTTAATCCTCCACTGTTTTTCTTTTACTTATATAATAAGCAATCACATTCTCTTCCTTTGGCCTGTGGCTTAAAATTAATGCTTCTCGCAGCTTTTAATTCTCATTGTATGTAGGTAGAGTTTGTTGGTTGACGGTATTTAGGCAAATTGTATGAGGTGTCATTCACAAGTATAACTCCTTTGTCTTGAGACCACTACTTTGCTAGCTGTTGCACCCACCCACCCACCCTCCCACCCACCACAACTAAATTTAAGTGCCCTCTTCTTTTTTGTCATAAAACCCCCCTTAGGCCATCAATTTTATGCGTCATTTTTCTTTTCTTTTCTTTAGGACAAATTATATGCTAAATTTTGAGATGAAATGAAGAAGGCCCATTTCAAGATTTATCTTCTTCTTCATTAATCTTTCACCATTGTCCCAAATTTTGTTTTCTTGCTCCTTTTAATCTATTGTTAGTACTTTTTTAATGTTTCATTGGAGATTTGAATTTACTAGTAAATGGTAATTAGTCCTTTTCTGATGTATTCGAAGGAGAAAGGTGGTTCTTTGAATATACACATTCACCAATTTGATGGGTATTTATCAGTTCTAATCTTTTAAAAGAAAAAAACTTTTTTTAAAGATATTAGTCCTCTCTCCATTCTAAAATTTCCCAATCTTGGATTAACCCCTGTTCCCAAATTGTGTTTAATTCTCAAAAAACCACTTTTATTGGATTCAACTAATGCAACTACTTTTGATATGCAATCTTTTTCTACTTTGCTTTTATCAAAGTGTGTTGTTGTGACTACCTATATTGAAAGCTTTGTCAGCTGCGGTGCCTACAAATGTTCAGTCCCTCTTAGTAAACGTGACTGGCTTAAGGTCTGCTCGTCAACTCCGCCATTCTCACCACAAATCTTAAAACTCTCTTACTTTAGTCAATAGATCTCATTGTCCTCATCGAAAAAAAAGTTTCTTTGCCTATTCTTTTTCCCCTTTATATGTTTCTGCAATCACCATTTGCCTTAATTATTTGCAGTTGGGTTTTTGCATAATTCTTATTTTTTTCTCTTAAACCCATCCGGAAAATCTCTCAATCAATGCTTTTCTTGGTGATATCTTGTTTCTCCTTCATCCTTCTGTCCCAATTCTCCTTTCTCAAATCATTCATGGCTTGGAAGAGTGAGATGAGAACATTGTTATTGCCTTGGATTTTAGAAGCATTGTCTCTTTTTTTCATTTCTTGGTTCAAAAGAAGAAGGATTAATGTTGCTTTCTTTAAAGTTCCTACCTTTATGCTCTCCATTTACAAGCTTATTAGTTCAAAAGTAGAGAATGTAGTGGTTCAAGACGAGAATTCCCTACTGGGTTTGCCTGATTTGGCCTTAGAATGCATTCTTGAAAAGCTCTCACCAGCAGAGTTGAGCAAAATAGCAGGAATAAGCATTTCTTTGAGGAATATGTGTACAAGTGACCATTTATGGGAGAGACACATGCAAGAAAAATGGGGTAGACTTATTGGCGATGTTGCTTATGGAGAATGGCAAATGAGTATTATTGCTGCAAAAAAGAGACAAACCCTCTTAGATTGCTCAAATCAAAAGGGTATTTTTGGGTATTTTTCATGGAATAGGTTGAAGTTGGATAGCAGGGGAAAGCTGAGAACTACTTTACCTGTTGACTCAATAATGTCATTGTATCTCTCTCTTGAGACCGGCAAGTTCTGGTTCCCAGGTCAAGTTTTTAACCGAGAGGTAATTATCCTATAATTCTTGACAATTAAATTCTCTGTTCTAGTTTTTGCATATTACAGTTGTGGGGTTGATTGTATTTGTCTCGTTTCCGTTAATACTGAACAAACCACTGAAAGTTGCTTAATGTTTTAAGGTGCAGAATGGGCATGTTGGGTTTATGCTGTCATGCTATGATGCCGAACTTTGCTATGATTCTCGGGCAGACAACTTCAGGGCAAGGTACAGAAAGATGTGTTATTTCAAAACTAGTTTGTGTTTGTGTGCTGTATGCTGTTAAGATACAAATTCTTGAAAGATGACTCCATAATTTGTACTTTCATTGTTTGTGGTAAAAAATTTGAATGGAAAGAAGCTGGCTGAGCTATTTTGATTGATATTAAGACAAATTCAGAAGATTGATAATTGATTGATTGGAGCTCTGTGTTGATGTTCAACTGAAATTTGGTGTTACAGGTTCTCAGCAGAAGGTAGAGCAACAGTGGAGCATGATATAGAGTGGAATAGGCTGAGAGCATCAGCTGTTGATACTCCTGCACACAGTCTTCATCTCTCAGATTGTTTAGACGACTTAAAACCTGGGGATCACATTGAGATTCAGTGGAGGCGAAACATAGAGTTCCCTTATGGTAGTTATTCTAAACAGTTACTAATGCGTTATCTTTGGGCTTTAACAAATCCTGTAAGAAAGAATAATATTGGCTTGTTTTGTAGCTCAAGAGATTAAAGTTAGAAACGGGCAGTACAAGCTAGTTACATATAATCTGGTTATGTGATTTGTTAATTTACCCAGCATAATACTATATCCCTAAATGCATTGCAGGTTGGTGGTATGGAATTGTTGGCCACTCGGAGCCATGCGATGGGTGCAAACTTCACTGCCAATGTCATAGCTCTGGTGAGAAGATCATCCTACATATAGGAACTACTTACATTGTCCTTTTTGCTTTTGACTTTATAATATGGACAGAAAATGTTTAGAGACAAGCAAAGTTATATACTATGTTGAATCTTGTTTCCTTTAAATAATTAGTTATTGGTTTTATACTCTCTTGTTTCATGGATTAAGTGAACATTGGCCTAGTTCTATATGCTCTTTTTTTGGTACTTAGTAATCTCCTCAAGGCATCTGCCAGGAATTTGGCATAATACTATCTAACAACGTATAGTTACCCGGTCAAACCTTGTATTTGTACCTTTCATTGGCAACTATTTGGGTTTTGAGATGATCAAGGGACATATGTCTCAAGAAAATTGACTTTTTCTTAGATGGAATACAGAATGAGCCTATTCAATCCATAGTAGAATATGAACTTACTTTCCTTGTAAATATAGATTTTTTCCCTTCTTAAAATACACCGCTTAACTCGGTAGGTTATATTACTAAAACTAATATAAAATTTACTTTTCATAATCTGATCGTGTTGTGCAAGACATAGGAGTATTCTGCTCTCCTTTTTGATTCTCCTATAATTCCAAGAATAATAACCTGTTGAATGACAGACACGGTGCTGCTGGAGTTCAAGCAGTACACCCTTGGTTCCCGATGGAGAAAAACCGTTATAAATAGGAAGGATCATCGCGAAATAGGTGATGAAGCAAATGGATTCTATGGCGGAATCAGAAAGGTTTACAATGAAGAGGAGATATGGATGTGGCAGCGCCTCTGGCCAACACAATCCGTGGAATAGTACCTAATATATGCACATGACTCTTCTGTAAATTAAGAAGCCTCTTAATTTGTCTGGAGTATATAGATTAGAATGTCTAGGCAAGTAACCAGTAGCATGTAGAATAGAATAATAAGCTGGCACCAGTTTTTTTCCCAGTGGATGCACAGCCCCTTGAATGTATGCACTATTATGCAGCACCTAAAATAAAATAAAGTGCACTTTTTTAAGCAGAAGAAATACAAGTTCAAGTTTACCTGTATTTCAAGGCTTGGAAATTTTGATGTAATCTTGTCCTTTTGGTAAGAAACAGAAGTATCAATTTTCCTTCAAAAAAGGGTATGAAGTATCTAGTGTAGTAAATAAACCTTGGCTGGTTGGCCTTATATCACCTTCTTACATGAAAGTTGTTTTAGCTCAATGTAAATTTTATAAAACAAGCTTAAGATATTAAAATTCAATAAAGTAAAAAGTAAAGTATATAATTAAGAAAACTGATACAATTTAAATTTAAAATTACAACTAAAAATAAAAAATATTAAGGTTGATACAATTTATATCAATTTTATATTTGAAATGTCTCGAGTATATTTTTAGAAAATGAACAATCTTATATTTATAACTATTATACATATATAATAAGGAGAAAGATCATTTATTTAATTAGTTTTTTTTTGTTGGTATAAATTGGTTGGTTTGATCATTAATCCCGGCCTCTCTCTTAGTGGGAGTTCATAGTAATTACTCCTATTTTTTAATTTATATTGTTATCAAAATTCTTCAGGTGCAAAAATGTGTCGGTTAAGTATGAAGACAAAATACTAATTTTGTAATGTCTCAAATTAATTTTAAAAAATTAATAATAGTTTTATACATTTTGGAACACGGAGAATATATATATATATATATATATATATATATATATATATATATATAATATAAAACAGAGCGGAGAGAGAAAATAGACAAATGTCACATCAAGTTTATGTCAGCTGCTCTCTCTCTCATTCGAATTATTCAAATTAATATATATATTATACTAGAAAATGACAATAAAATTATACTATTTCTGAAAATATTTTTTAATTTTTTAGTTAATATATATATATATATATATTCTAATTTCATAATGTATAAAAAAAATTGGATAATTTTTAATAATTGACTCCATATTAATTTATGATTAATTAAAATGACTCAATAAAATTATTGAATAAAATCTCATGTTTTTTTTAATATGTGGATCCTCAGTACGAATTTTATTAAAGACCTAAAATTTCTTGCATTATTTAGTCTAAATTAATTGTTAATAAATACGGACATGATATGCCCTTTAATTATTATCATCCACATATTTAAATATTTAGTTAACATTATCTATAATAAAATCTCTTTATTTAGTCTGACAACATTAATATATATAATCTCATTTTTTTGTCTTATCCTGACCAAATTGAGATAAATAATAATATAAAATGTTAGTCGTCGTCTTAGTTTTTAGCGACACACAGTATATATAACGACGAACAACATATAGCGACGGACCGAATCTATAGCAACGGACCTAACCGTCTCCCGATTAGGAGGTTCGTTACTAAAGAGAGTATGCAAGATATGTTGGATAAAGAGTATGTTCTTGATCATTTCTATATATATGACTATTTATATATCGATAATTTAATAACAAATTTGAATTGCGACCTAAAATTGTTTTATGTATGGAGTAACACCTAATTCAAATTTTAATTTAATTTTTTGTTACGTCGTGCCTTCATGCACGGATTATAGCTAGTATATATATATATTGATGGATGTTTGTGACGAAGGTAGTATATAATAATCCTCAAAAATGTTTAAATACTTAATAATATAATATTGTGTTGTTATAAATGGTTAATTTATTTTATGTATAATATTATTTTATTAAAATAAATAATCAAATAAAGGAAAAAAAGGCCCTTGCCTTGCAAGTTACAAGTGCATGTATTCTAGTATCATATAAGAGATAGCAACAAATTAACAAGTATTTATAGGGATATATAATTTCAAAATAAGAAGTAAATTTTATATAATAGATTACCAAAAATAATTATAATTATTTTTAAAAATAGAAAATATACCAGCTTAATACTTGTAAATTAGGTAGAGAGGAAACCTTTGCGTGGAAGTGTATATAGTCGTCATCAACCAACATAAGAAATACTGCTCGGAACCCAATCTATTTTTTTCCCAACCGAACATAAAGTTGTTTGAATTCGACTGAAAATATTAATTTCATATTCGAATTCGACTTAAATTCAAATTGTATTTAAAAAATTATACTCCATTCAAGCTGATTAATACTCCCTCCGTCCCAAATTAATTGCTCAGTTTTGACTTTTTAAGTCAAACTGACTATTTTTAGAATTAATAATTAAGCATATATAAATATATTTCTAAAATTATAAAAATTAGGATTAATAATAAATTGTATATATTTTCTTTTGGTTATAATCTCTTCACTTAAATTTTAGCAAAAATAGTAAAAAGATTAGTTTTAAAAATGGTCAATTTGACTTTAAAAAGTCAAAACTGAGCAATTAATTTGGGACGGAGGGAGTATTTATTATTCGAATTCAATCCGACTCTGTTCAAATTATATTCAAACTACTCGCAAGCTTTAAATTAAGTTCGAATTCGAGTTTCCACATAATAACTAGTTTTATAATAAATATAATTATAAATTAAATTTGTTAGTTTACTTAGAAATGAGAAAATATATTTACACTTTACAAATGTAAAATCACAATTAAAAGTAAAAATAAAATAAAATAAAAATTAATTATTCAAATTTGATTTAATTTTATTTATATTATAAGAGAATTTATTCAATATCTAATCAAATTTATATTAATTGAATATGTATCGAATTATAATTAAAAATTTAATCAAATAATTTAAATTTTAAAAGAGTTGAGTATAATATTATTCCAACTATTTTTTTTATGTCGCTAGTATTTTTTCGATTACAGCCCTACTTTTACCAAGAAAAGGAAAACGAGGTATATTGACTGAGAGTCTGAGAGACTTGGAGAGAAAGAGAAGGTAAAGAGGAATTAGAGCGAGGAGAGAGAAGGCCGGCCCAGGGGAAGAAGGTCGTTGCTTCACTTTGAAGATGAACGGCGGCCCATCTGGTTTTAGTACGCATACACTTCTCACAAATTTCCGAATTTATCTTGTGCAATTGGTGATTGTATAGACATATTTTTGATTTCCCATCCTCTTTGTTTGACAGACAATGCTCCGATCACAAGAGCATTTGTTGTTAGCTGTGTCATCTTCACGATCGTATTTGGGATCCAAGGTCGTTCTAACAAGCTCGGATTCTTTTATCAGGTTGTCTTTCTTTACGGATTCCTTTTATTTTTCACTAGTTATGGGTATTCCCTGTGTTGTGTAGAATTTGATGGATAAATTGTTTTCTGGGTTTTGTCTAGATATAGGCTTGGCGCTTCTTTTGACTGTTAGGAGTAATTATCTCCTTTTTGGTTGGGGGTTTCTCATATTGGTCGATCATCTCCATACTATGTGTCTATAAACGGCTTTCTGGGGTTTGATTGACATTGAAAATTTCATGTTCACTTATTATTGGATATGAATTTTAAAATTTAATCTGCTCTTGTTCTTCTGGTATATAGAAACTGATGTTTTTTCCGACTTTTTGTATGTATCGGCCATATTCGGGATATTGCTTTATGGGTTTTGGTTGACCGAGGATTGAAAATTCAATGCCAACTAGTTCAAATATTGGAATGTTAGAATCAGTAAGTAGGACTTTATAATTATTGTCATCCCGTTACTGTGAACTTACTTGTATTTGGTGTTCTCTTGAATAGGATTTGTAGGATTTTAGGTTTCTTTGCTCAATGTAAACAGTGTTTGAGTTTTTCCTCAGTAAAGACTAAAACTTTGAGGACCATGTGTTTGGAGGGATACATTATTATCTTATTTTTTGATCAAGAATTTACATCGCTTCTTTTTCTTTCTTTCATTTTTGAATATGATACACATTTTTTCTTTCATTGTTGAATGTGATACACATTTTTTCTTTCTGGCAATTTATAAACATATGAGTTCATAACTTAGGGCAGAGGCTTGTGAGTTGTGAGTCGGTCCCCCACTCTTGATATTTTCTTGAGATAATCATATCATATGTCTTACCAGTCTAGATATTTAGCATCTTTTACGTAAAAGAAGAGATTTTAACAGAAATGAGGAAGAGTACAGGAGGGGAGGACAAGAAGTCCTCTAAAGATAAAAACCAAAAGTGAAAAATAAATATGATGTCCTTAAATGGAGGATAGCCAGCCAATCATTATTGAAATTCATAAAATTCCAAAAACTTATATCAGTCTAAAAGCTCCCATGGCAGAGTTTCAAAAAGAAACTATCATTGCCACCAACTCTGTAAAATTGCAAAAGAAGGTTATAGTTTCTGAAATCTTCGGCACTCCTCTCTGTCATTATACCCAAAGATGGAAAATCACTCAGTTGGAAACCTACCTTCCTTTCCTCCACTTCAAATCTGATTTAAAGCAAACTCTCCAAATTCTTAAGGCAGGCCTATGAAGGTATAAGCCTAAAGCTTTAAAATTTCATTGCTGCTAATCAAAGAAGAAACATGTGATCTGTGATCATTAGACTTCTTTTTGCTTAAAAGTACAAATAATTGTTTGATTTGCTACTCTGTTTACACTTTTTTTGATAGGTTACTCAGTTTTTACGTAAGTGATCTACATGTAATGGAGCTTATAAGGATTACCACATATGGAGTAAAGTCTAGTGTTTAGCCAATTATTAATTGAAAACCAAACAAAAGGCTTAATCTTTGTGGGGCCTTGGCTTCAAAAGAAAACCAGAAGGAACTTAACAATGACATTAGCTTGTAAGGAGGTGTGTGATGTGTTTCTTTGAGGAAGAGGCTATTAACCATTTGTTTCTTCATTGAGTAGCAGTGAGGAGTTTGGTGGACGGTGATTTTCTGCTCTGTGGTTTGTCTTGGGTGATGCCGAGAGTGATGACCGAGATGTTATACACGTGGGGAGGGATAAAGGTTATAAAGGAGTATAGAAGGAGTGAGTTGGTCCCTCGTACCATTTGGTGGACAATTTTTAAGGAGAAGAACTTCCAGTTATTTATTGGCAAGAGAGATCCCTTGTTCATATTCAGTTCATTTTTATTCTCCTCGTCTCTCGAGCTCGATCTTGAATTTTATGGACTTTTTGGGAGAGTTTGCTTTAGGAGCCTATTACTGGTAGAACTTTTTAAGACTCTTTGTATATATGGTTGGGACTTTGAATATCATATGCTTTTGTATACTTTGTGTACTCGGGTTTGCCCCAGTTTGGCATTTCTAGTGGATTTATTTACGTATCAGGAAAAAGGAACTTCATCTTTATTGCTCCCTTAGTCCCAAATAAAGATTATTTGACGTAGTTTGACTGGCACATAGTTTAAGGAACATAATATTTGACCAATACTAAGATTTACTTCTCATTATCCCTAATGGAACAAACAAAATTTCAAATATAAAAGTAATGTGGATCACTAAGTTTAAAATAGTAAGGGTAAAATAGTCAAATGTACATAGATATGTGAAACACATTTACTTATTTTAGGACATCTGATGGAAATCTAGTCACTTATTTTGGAATGGAGGGAGTATTATTGTTATAGAATTACGATGGAACTTAGCTTTGAGTGGGAGCTTGTCCTTTAACATGTAAAATGAGCAAAAAGTTAAAGGAAATCAGAAAGATTACCAAGAAGTTTTGTAATAGTTGTTGGCATGATTTAAAGTCGCGGTAGCGGCGTATGGTTCGGAAGGTCATTTTTTGACTCTTCAAATATTTTTTTAAAAATAATTTAAAAAAATTCTAAATAATAAGAACAACAAAATGGATTAATTAAGTTCACAAAAATACTATATAGTACACATAACACTGTCAAATGATAAAACAAACATCTCGCGGATGTGTGTAATGCTATATTGCATAAAAATTGAACAGTAAATTATTAAGATATTTTCAAGTTATACTCGAGTTATACTTAACTAGGTAGTAATTAATGTATATAATTTCCAAGTAAAGTGGCTACAATTTTTTAAGCTCTAGTTAACCTAGTACTATATAATATGTATAATTATTAAGATATTTTCAAGTTATACTCAAGTTATACTTAACATGAACACTAATCTTATTTTATTTTGTCTTTTAATACCGATTTAGGTGCTAGTGAATGCATTAAGCACAATTTTTTAAAATCTTTTTATGTGTTGCGTTTCTCCCCTTTATGCCGAAATATCTCTGCTATTTTGTCCAAAACCATTCCGCTACACTGATATGCCGAGATTTGTATCAAGGTTGCGTTCGGCAAGGGCTCAATACGACGAAACTTTGAACCTTGCTGGACTATTAATGCTTCTTACTAATCTTGAGCTCCTTAAAAGTTATTTTAACTTAAATTTTGTTGATATTTTTTTCCCCTATAATAACAGGACATTTTCAAGAAACTTCAACTGTGGAAGCTAGTTTTGTCAGTTTTTTCCTTTTCATCAACACCAGAGTTGATGTTTGGAGCATATCTACTGTATTACTTTCGTGTATTTGAGAGGCAGATAGGTTCAAACAAGTACTCTGTAAGTTTTTTTTACTACTTTTTTTTCTTTATTAATTATTCCAGCTATTTATTATTTAGAGAAATCATAATCCTTCTCTCTAGTCAGAAACATTAGATGATGTACTAACTACTACGTCGTTCATGTGTTGTCAACAACCTTATGCGATTAATAAGGATGCGTGAATGGGGGAAACAATCCACAAGGCCTAAACCTATCATTTTTACAATAAATTCTTTTTCCTTAATGGAATATAACATGCTAGAAGGGGATCTAAAAAGAAACTGGTAAGCAAAGAGAAACAAAAGACTGCGAGGAAGCAGGGGTTGAACTGACTGGACTGAAGAGATCGCTATGATGTATCTGCAAAAATAGCATGTGGGATTATTTTTATCATTTCAAGAAAACTGAATAAGTACCTCCAAATATTCAACGGTGCGATGACTGATGCTCAATTTCATTTTTGTGGAAGCAAGACTTGAATTATCTTATAGTATAACATACAAAACTTCATTAAATTCTTGTTTTTTCCTACATTATAAACCTTCATTTCAAGATGTTATGCAATGTATCTAACTACTGTTTTTCACTTTTTCCCTTAATAGTTATTACCAGCAATGTCAAAGCCTCATTCACCTTTTTTTTGCTAATAAATGCTTGTTCCCTCTCTCCCTTTATTTCATATATGATTAAGGCTGTAAAATGAGCAAACAGTTTGGGGTCAATTCGTACTCGCTCGACTAAAAGTTCGATTCGAGCTCGACTCGAAATATAAATGAGTCAAATATGAGCAAATTTTAAAGTTCAATAAATTATTTGAACCTTTTCAAATTGTAATTTTCTATTGATACTGTGATCATATTCGTTTGAAAAGTTCAAACTGCTCGGGCTCAATTCGGAATCGTGCTCGACTCGGTAGCTAAATGAGCCTCAATCAAACCTTATTTCATACTCGATAAATTTTGTGAACCAAATCTGAGCAACTCAATACTCGGATCGACTCGGTTTGTTTACTCCCTTGTATATGATGCATGGATCTTATTTTACTAGCTGGTTCCGAATATCTTATCCACAGTGGAATTTTTATGTTCTTTCAAACTTGCCAGTGTTTCATCAGTGCTTGGGTATATAGGTGTGCCAGCCAAGAGTGAGTATGGGATTACTTTATTGAGTAACTTGATCTATTTGTTTTGCGTGATTTTATTTTTGTAACTTTATCTTGTTGCATTTGCTTTGTTCAATGATGAAATGGTGTAGTGTTTATTCCCTTTATTTATTCTTGTACCATTAATACTAATACCTGAATGGATGAATCTGTGGTTGATGAATAGTTGACACTACTCTTCTGCATTATTGTCTACTATACTTTTTAGTCAAATGAAAAGTGAAATCAACCTTGGCAACATTTTTGGCATCTGCATATTGTATCATTAAACTTTTAATCCCTGCCTCTCTTTATACAGGTGTTTATTTTGCTCTCTTTAGTTGTGTCTTCGCTGCTTGAGGTCCTTGTGATAGCACTTCTTAAAGGTATGCTATGCTAGTGATTATTTCACGTGGTTATTTTCTACATGGTCTATTGGATATATTTTCCAGTATGTCGTATGCATCTTAGTATTAAATTTAGTATTTTTTACAAGTCTAATGAATTTAGTGCAAGTAAATGCTGATGTATTTTCCATTGGTGCTTTTTTTTAAAAAAATTCTATGGGTAAGATATCTTGTCCTACTTTTGCCAAAGTTTAATTTTGTGTCTTGATTCTAATTAAACTTATTCTTTTACTATATTTATATAGGCATATATTTATAAGTTAATATATCTTGTCTAACATAATAATAATGACTTATCATATGTTTAATTAAGTCAGAGGGCTATTTGGTATAGTGGGTTGCCATGATTAGACTTGATTGTGAGCTAGTTCGCACAACACAGGTAAAGGTTGAAGGATTTAAGAGATCCATGGACATTGAAATCTTTGATTGTACTTCATTTCCGAGAATCCGTTGGTCACTAATTCCTCTTGGTCTATAACGGAATCTCGAAAAACGTTATCATGCTAGCGAACATCATTTTGGTACCCACATTTCAAAATGTGGTACACTTTCATTCGGAAACATTTAATTTATGATTCAAAATTTCTTATTTGGCATTCTCATCTCACTTTGTCTGTCATGGTCAACAATGCACACATTTTAAGAGTATGAAGGTTGACTAATTTCTTCATATTTTCTTGTGATTACAATATTTAATAGGGTACAGACAAGAAACATTTTGAGTTCCCAAAAGATAAAATACATGACACTGGAATGTAGGGGGTATATCTTTATGATTTAATCACAGGATGAAACTTCAAAGAACATGAATACGAATTTATTTGAGACAAAACGAGTTTATAGTATCACATGGTCCATCTTCCCGTTCTGCATACCTAAATGTTCTGCATTTTAGATGTCAAAAGTTAGAACTCACACACACACACACAAGTATATAGTGTTGTTTTCACTGTTTTTAGAATACCAACTGAATTTTTCTCTTTATTAACGCGTCTTCTTTTTAGTGTTTTTTGGCATGTCTTCTTATTTTTGTTATTTTATTTTGCAGATCCATCATTGAACTTCCTCACATCTGGCCCCTATGGGCTTATATTTTCTGCATTTGTACCCTTTTTTTTCGACATACCTGTTTCAACACGATTCCGTGTATTTAGCCTCCGCTTCTCCGACAAGTCTTTCATATATTTGGCTGGTCTTCAGGTGATTTAAAAATGGTAGTGCGGCCATGATTTGTTACTCCTTATTATGTATCATCTAAATGACGGGCAGATTTTTTTCTTTATTACCTCCCCACTCCCTCTCCTCCCCTCCTGCTTCTCTCCCATTTCTAACTTACTTTATTCTCATTCTTCATCCATATTAAATTGAGTTTCTTTCTTGCAGCTTCTTTTGTCATCCTGGAAGAAATCTATTATACCGGGGATTTGTGGCATCCTTGCTGGTTCCTTATATCGTTTAAACGTCTTTTACATCAGAAGAATGAAGGTTATCATGCTCTATTGTGCTTTGTAAAAAATAATACTAGTACATCTTTTTGCTGCTTCTGCACTTCTACGTCGACAAGCTTTACAGGCTAACTTTATACTTATGTTGGCCATATGCATTCTGTACATGTTTCCTTACAGCTGTCAGCTTCATCTGAAATATTAATACGGTTAAAGTTTAAAATGCAAAATAGAATTAGAGAAATGTGAGTGTTCAGCTGATGGTATTTGGTCTCATCCTATCCTGATGTCCTTATATGCATATATTACATGATATATGTATAGATGGAAGACATTACATATGAGCTACAGACTGAATTCTTGTTTTTGATCATTAAAGAAGTCGATTATTCAATATCAACCCTTAGACAGCTATGCTAGACAGCTGATTGCAAACTATTTGGTTGAATAGGATTGAAATGCAGGATAGATTTCGTGTTAGGATGCTATATTAACAATATTCTTATGTTTCTGCTAAAGACAATCTTCTTATCATAATGACTTGATAAATATTGTAAAGAAGTCTCTTTGGTATCACATAATAGCTATTAAAAAATGTGAAAACTTAGAGTTGAGCTTTTTCTTCTTTTTTTTCTTTTTGTTGGATTCTCTCAACAATTGAATTGACTATTGTTACTGATATGCGGATGTCATTGGTGGAATCTGATATTTCTACAAATTCTGCATGATGCATTTTCATTTTTCAAAATTTCAGTTTCCAGAGTTCATTGCCTCATTCTTTTCACGCCTTTCTTGGCCATCGGTTAGGAGTACATCACCTGCATCACCAACTAGAAATGCTCTGGGAAATGTACCACCTTATGCAGGTCGCCAAGTGGAGGCAAGTATAATTTTTTCATCATTTTAGCATATGCTTGAAGCGAATTATGTATCTAACTTCCTTGGTAGCCCCCTGACAGATGTTTGCCTACCTATTTGCTTTCCTCTAAATCCTTTGAGAATATAAATTAAAGAGAAAAGGAAGAGGAAGGGGAAGGGGAAGAGAGTTAAACTGGGGGCTTGTCTTTGAGTACTTGCATTTAAATTCAACAATTTACAGCATGAACATGCATGTATCAACACTAGTGTGGTTGATAACAATGGCATCCATGAGAGGTTATATATATATATATATATATAGGGGACCGATTTATAGCAAACGTTGTAAAAAAGAGTAGTTTTACAACACATCGCGACCCTCCATCCCAAGATCGAGCGGTTAAATAGGGAGAGACCGTCCGCAGTTTAATATTGCGAATGGGACAAATGTTTAAAATAGCCCTCCTTGTAAAAGTTTCTCGTCCGCAATATTAAACTGCGGACGCTAGGTATGACCAAATTCAAATTTTGTTTAGTTTTCTCTAAACTTTGCAATATTAAACCATATGAGAAAAACAAAACTAATATTACCTCTTGGGGAGCTCCATTAGAAGAAGAAAACCGCTCTTGTCCTAAACAAATTCACCAAAGGATTCGTATAATTAGTCATCAATACCTTCGTGGCCTTAATAATCTCCCTAAATTGACAATGTCAATTTGGAGCATATAAAGATCTCGGTAAAACAAATGAATTGGCATCTGTGTTACTCGGAATCGTGTGCGGGTATCGGGTGTGGATACGAATTTAGGTGTCGGACACGTGAAATCAAAAAATAGAGGATACGCGAATATGGATCCAAATTTGGACACAGGTGCGGGGATACGGTATGTTATGATTTTTTAACAATAATGTTTTAATTTATATCACCAAGTTTTTTTGCTCTAGGGGCTGAAGTGCAAAATTATAAAGAAACAGGGGCAGAAATGGGAAAAAACTACAGGGATTGATATGTAGTTTTTCAGGGACTATTTTGAACTTTCAAAAAATGTGAGGGACTAAATTAAATTTTTTTAAAAACTATGGGGTACTTAATTGTAATTTTCCTATGATATTTTAAAACTCAGATCTACAATCTGATCTCTCTCTTCTTCTTCTTCCTCCTCTCTCGCGTCTCTTCTTCCCAAACAACCGTATCCAGATTTATGTTGCCGAATCCCGTACGAATCCCGCACCCGTACCCGTGTCATATCGACACGGGTACTCCACCAAAAATGGCGAATCTGAGTAACGCAGACTGGCATTACAATTGGAAGAAAGAGTCCTTCCCGAAGTAATCGTCCCAATCTCAAAGTCATGGCCAATTGGAAAACGATGTCCCGATCCTGAAGTCATGGCCAATTGGAAAACGACGTCGTATTGTTGGCCAAATTCAATTTTTTAATATTTTCTAGGGTTAGCAATATTAAACCGTGAAGCGTGATTTTTTTTCCTTTCCTTCATCCCTTAATTTTCTTTTCCATTCTCTCACCTGGATGTGATGACCGCCTGTTTAACAGTTAAAGAATAGGTTCCTTGCTTAAGTACATAATAGTTGTTCAAATTTGAACAAATCTGGCACAATAAACAAATGATTCCGAATTTGGCGAGAGTATCTTCTTCTTCTTAAAACCACAACAAAACAATCTAGCACCAATCTAATTGATTCCTACAAAAATCCAAAACAAACAAACAAACTAGATCTAGCACATTAATTACAAAATCCCAAATTCCCAATTCAGATCAATACAAATCACAAACAAGTTGGTAAAATTAGTCAAAAAGTACACCTAAAATCGGGACGCGTGTATGGTTGGTGGTGGTTGCGGAATACAGCAAGTCGCACTTGGAGTAGGTTGGGAAACACTCGATTATGCGGCGGACAAGGTTGCCGGCGCGTGATCTGAGGGTGCTTAATCCGATGCTTTTGTATCTGTCTACGATATTGGGGAGGGAAAGGGCGATTGTGGTCAATTTGGAGCATATAAAGGCGATTATTATGGCCACGGAGGTATTGATGGCTAATTCTACGAATCTTTTGGTGAATTTGTTCAGGATTTACAGGAGCCGTTTTCTTTTTCTAATGGGGCTCCCCAAGAGGTAATAGTAGTTTTGTTTTTCTCATATGGTTTAATATTGCGAAGCTTAGAGAAAACTAAAAAAAGTTTGAATTTGGCCATACCTAGCGTCAACTGCGGACGAATTTTTTTTACGAGGGTTATTTTAGACATTTGTCTCGTCCATAGTATTAAAATGCGGAATACTAGAAACTAAACTGCAGACGGTCTCTCTATTTAACCGCTCGATCTTGAGATGGAGGGTAGTGTTTTAAAAATCCCTGCCTAGGTGCTAGGCTCCGCCTAAGCGCTAAGCTTAAGGCGGCAAAAAATCACTCCAGAAAATTAGGCGGGCTAGGCGAAGAATTTTTTTTAATTTTAATAACTACCCAAACCAGATTTTGATATATTTATTTTTCTAATGATTTACCATATTCATAATACTTGTAGCATATCAAATCACAACAAGAAGTAAATAATATCAAGTCAAAATGTATAATTTTATTATAATTGTAATTTTGAACTTGTACCAACTTCAAATTATATAAATGATAATACATTTATAATATTTAGTTTAATTCAATATAATTCTTAAATTTATGTTTAGTTTTTTGAGTTTTAATATTTAATTGAATTCTTGAAATTTTATTATTTAATAGCAATCTTGTTTATGAATAAAATTAATACATTAAAAATATGTTTGAACTTGTAACAATTGCATGTTTGTGTTTGAATTTTGACATTGACAATATGGATATATGTTTGAACTTTAAGAAAAGACATTTATTATCTTTATTATAGATTGTTTCGTTTTATATTATTGTTTTGTTTGAATAAATGTAAGATAAAATATTAAAATTGACTTAAAATCAAAAATCCCGCCTAGGCCCCCGCAGCCGCCCGCCTCTCGCCTAGCGCCTTGCGCCTTTTAGAACATTGATGGATGACTCTTTTTTACAACGTTTGTTATGGATCGGTCCCCGTATATATATATATATATATATATATATATATATATATATATATATATATATATATATATATATATATAATTTTATGTCTAGTGTTATCAATGTCTCCTTTAGTCCCCCCAAAAAAATAAAAAATAAAAATAAAAATCCCCCTTAACCCATGATGAGTCAACCCACATTTTATATATTGAAATTGGATAAGCAAATATTTGACAATTTTCCTGGAAAGCTTTTCCCATCATGATTGCAAGTTTAACAGTTTAACCAAACATACTGGTCAGGTGCAAGCTTGTTGACAGTGGTTTGTCTCCCAAATGTCCTTAGGTAGCAAATTCAAGAATTTTGACATAAAGCACCTAGTTTAAACCATATGAACATTTTCTTTTCATCTATTGAGTCTATGTAGTCATGTATATATGACCTAAAAGGCGACGCTTTGCAGTGTTTAAAACTTCACTGTTTTGGACTTGAATATAATTGTTTTCCTCCCATGATTGTCATCCTTTATCTACTTTTTCGTTCCTATGAAACAACTATAATCAGCTTGGCTGGTTTCAGGTAAACCATCCCGCTCCTGTGTCATCCACATCAGAGCCACCAGAGGACTCAATTGCTACACTCGTCTCAATGGGTTTTGACAGGAGTTCTGCCAGACAAGCACTTGTTCATGCTAGAAATGACATCAACACTGCGACAAACATCCTTCTTGAGTCACAGTCGCACTGAGTGAAATGGTTTCCTTGCTCTGCCAGAAAAAGGAAGCCAGATTTAGAATGAGAGGAGGAAGCTCCGTAATACAAGGAGACTATCATCTAACGAAGCAAAAAATGGATTGAACTGATGCTGGGAGAACCCTTCCATGTCATGATATTCTTCTTTAGGGTTGTCTCCTTTTAGACCCATTTATTTTATTTGTCAACGGTACGAATGCCGTTTAGTCCTGAAACTAGACGTTACTAGGATTGTTAACTGCATGTCAGATGTGCTTGTTCTCAGTTTAATTATAAAGATGTGTATAGTTGCAACTTAAAGCTGCCAGGTTTTCAGTTGGGTAATGCTAGAGGTATCAAAATTTTGGTCAGATCTCAAGTGATGTCGTTGAATATTTTAATTGTAGCACCAGTAATCACAAAAGATGTATTCCACTATTATAGTTGTGCATCATTTGAGACTCCTAACATTATCTTTTCAGTTACTATTTGACAAAGTGAAATTCCAACTTGTGTTTTAGGTATGAAATTTCTGGCCTTAGTTGAATGCTCCACCGATTACCATTCATCCTGATGGAGGGAGTTTTATGCAGAGTTGTATTCTGTTGTCCAATGACACGGTTGCATATTCTTTCACCCAATTTTTGTGAATCTCAGATGAAAATTCAGCCATATAATCTAATGAAATCAGATGACCGGTATGCTAATCCTAATATCAGTCATGCCTTTATCATCTTCTGGTAAATAAAAATTGTAACATGGTCCGTCGGTCCCCAGATGTGTGCAATTACTAAACAATTTGAGAATTTAGCCTGCAAAAGTACATAACCATTTTTGGAAGACTAACGGGAAATTTCACAAACAATAAAAGAAGGGAAAAAAGAGATGCGTAAATACAATTAACTATAAATTGGAGCACCTCAAGAACCCAATAAAATCAATATATAGGTTAAGGGTGAATCAGAACCCGAGGTAGCCTGGCAAAATGGCAATTTCTTACACATGTTTTTGCACTTGGAAAAAATAAATATAAAACTTGTTGCTCACATAGGGAAGTACATTATTACAATACATAGGCAAGGTCAAGCAAATAGATCTCAAAATAAAATATAATCATTCGACTGATTGTATACCATCATCAGAATATGAAGGCACACAACATCTTTCAGCTGCAACTTTATGAAAGGAATTGTGCAAAAAGCAACACAAATGAATTCCTAAATATCCATTTTAGTTATAATTGTAGCTCCAAACCATATAGGGTGTTTCAGTGATGCAAAAAAATCATGAAATGGGAAAAATATTTGCAATATGAACCACTGGGAATATGAAACCGTGGATTTGGTTTGTAGGCCTTTCTTCTGCCTCTACAAATATTAGACAGTGCTGATGTCAATTTTGCTTTTGTGGAGCTGAAAGGCTGGGGTAACCCAGGATCCACAATTGCATTGGATGCCTGACCAGTTGAAATAACCCAAGCGGGCTTCACAGTGCACACATGACAGCTTCCCTTCCAATCCACCTTCTTCAACTGGGTGACATGGTAAACACATAAGAAACTTAATATATTCACACATGTTAATGGATTTGTTACATTTGAATTAATATAAATCTAAAATATTATGCTAACTTGGACAGCTACAAGACAAAAGCAGAGCCCAACAGAAGTGCGAAACACTAGCAGCAACAATGGGATGACGACTCGTGGAATTTTTAACTAAATCCTACACCACCATCTGTTACATGCAACACCTAATTGGAGACTACATACAAGGGAAGGGGTATTTGTGGGACTATCCACAAGAAATATCAGAAAGTCCTAAAACATTGTGATATGTTGTACCTGTTTTCATCCAACGTAGAGGCTCAACAAAGAGAGATGTGCACTCGAATTCATCATTTTTGTTGAAAGGGTTGCCACTTCTCCTTTTAGACCACTCAAAGGAAGCCTCACCCTCTCCAGGAGTGTGATAAACAACACTCCTCTGCAATGCAACAACTCTTCTGCATTTCTTGCAGCGGTATGCCGGGGTAGAAATAAGTGCTTTATTAATAGACGTTCCAGTCTCAGAAAAGGGTTCTTCTGTTGGCAGGCCAGGATCAGCTCCAAATTTGGAACTGTCAATTCTTTCTCCACGATTATAAGAATCACCTATTAGTCATGGGGAATAACATATTTTCAGCGAAGGAAACCCACACTAACAATGTACCCTTACTTCTAGTTCTTAACATGCAGAGTAAGAATCTTAAAACAACAGGTACATTACAAGTCAGAAACTTGCAAGCTAGAGGTTTCAACTTGGAGATTGTACTGCTACTATTCAGAAAAATAAGAAGAAAAAAATGGCAGGATCAGTAATTAATTATCAATCTGATGCAAGTTCAAAATATTTGGCCTTCATATTTGCATTTCTGAATTTTTCATAGGGACTGAAAAAAGGCAATGAAAGCACAAGTAGAAAACACCACCCACCAATCATTCATGTCTTTGAAAAAATTGAGAAGATTTCAACAATGCAAAGAATACTGATTAGTAAGATATTATACCTAATAATGTTAAATGGAATCGTTTGTATATGGGGCTACAATGATCGACCTTGAAACCCATGTCTTCAAACATTTTCAACTGCAATTAAAGATGGAGGGGGAGGTATTGAGAATCAATTACAAGGAAAAAACACTGAAAACTAATATTTAGAATCACTTGGCAACGTAGACTTGTTGGTTGGAACAGGATGCCTTGTATCACCTGATCCAGAAAACCATCATTGGGACACACAGATTCGCAACTCTGCCTCAAAGAATTGAGTGCATCTGCAGGCAGACCAAGGCAAGGAAGAAAAAGAGGAGATGAAAAGAAAAATTAACTAATTATTTTATGTGAACTACACTCACCTTAATATACAAGCTCAGCACAAAAATCATCCAGATGTCCAACATATTAAAGTTGAAACTCACAAGGATATAATACTATGCATATTCATAGAACTCCAAACAAATGAAGAATTTGTTCAAACCTTCAAAAGATAGTTGCTCAGTTCTCATCAGGTATGCTGCAATGATGGCCGCACTGCAATGAACACATTGATAGGAGGGTGTAAACCATTATGGATCAACAAAGTAAATAAGTAAAATATATTACGATGTGTGTGTTCTCTGAACAACTTTGGACAGTAATCATTAGTTTGATATACGAAGGCATCAACGCTAAATTCTACAGATTTTGGGAGCATTAACAATAAATTCACTAAAGAAGATTTCCAAATAGCAGATAAACAGTCATGACTCTGAATTTTTAATCTAAGCTAGAGGACCCAACCATCTATGGATGGCTAGTGACCAATTAGAATAATAGAATTGGCTGAGTTCTCGATATCAAAAATAACACCCATGATAACTAACTTGCATATATATAAGACTTGATAATTAATTTGATAAGAAAAAAGATCACCAATTCATGTTTGATCTTATCTATATCAGATCAGTATGGACCAGATTCAACCATATGCCAGAGTAGTATATCGCCTTACCATTGTTGTGATCTCGTAACAAATTTCCCATCATGGCAGCAAAACAGAATTTGTGGTGAAACTATTACTACAAGTTTTATTCAATCTAATTATATATGCTTCTCAATGGGATCTGTGCCTTTGGATATAATCAATGTATCTATTCTCAGAAATCATAAATACTGTAAGTCTGAACAATTTCCTGAAGATATCAACTAAATCTATTAGGCCCGTCAATGTAGTACGTCAGCTAACGAACTAGACCTATAATCGTTCTGGTAGACAAGAAAAGAGTAGGGATTAGGATGAACATAAGCTTGAAGAGTAGTTTTGAGAGTAATGGATTTTAACATAAGAAAAATAAACAGTTATTTAATTGATATAGACCACCTAACAGATAATTGTTATTAAAAGGGCATGCTAATCCAAATATAAAATAAATAATCTCTGTAAAGGATGGAAATTGCTCTAATCTTTAACAAAATGCTTCAGCAGTCGAATAAATGCCTAAAAAGATGGTATAATGCATACAACCAGATGTAAGATGTACCTTCTTGACACACCAGCAAAGCAGTGCACTAAGACAGACCCTTGTTTTCTACTTTCGTGAATGAAATCCAAACAAACATCCAAATAATCAAGCAAATTCTCCCTCTCCATATCTCTCAATGGCACAGCCATCCTCACCAGCTTCAAATCCTTGCCAGCATACTCCAGCAAATACAGAAGCTTTTCTGATGACTGTGAAGTTCCTGAACTGTCACCCGGATCCGCATCCGATCCTAAACTTCCAACATATACTTTGCGGATCTCTTTGGTGGGGATTGACAGACCACTACGCCATTCAGAGAAGAATGATATTGAGGCGGAGCTTAGAACTGATAGGATATGGGTAATTTCGCCACTACCTTGCTGAAGAACTGTTGCTGCGTCGTTTATGTTGCTGATAAATAAATTCTCACGTACCAGATACGGCATATCATACAACCAATACAGTTCTAACAGAGAAACCTAGATTAACTGTTGCCTGCCAAAAGAAAAGAAGCTACAAACCTTTATAATTGTTCTATTAAATTTGACTTAATTTTGCAGCACAACTACTTATACACAAATTATTAATTGTTGTGAAAATTGATACTAGAACAAATTTAAATATAATGAAGGAATGTGAATGAAGTTTATTCCTTCATTTACAAACTCAAATGATTCAACTAAGTGATAAATTTTAGTACCAGACCAAGATTCCTTCAACTCTGCTTGGCTCTGTGAATTGGTAAGAGCAAAATTTAAAGGAACATGATTTCCTCTCTTTTCTCTCCTACTTAAATATAACTCATAAATACAAATTTCTATAGAAACTGTAAGGTATCACAAGAAATAAAAAGGGAACTAACATGAAATAATAGGAAACAAAAGTCCTCTCTTGGCTTTCCCCTCTTTTGTCAAAGAAGGAAAAATAAATGAGGATCATTGCATTCTCCTTTCCACTCCCTCAACGTTTCGGAAAATGAATCGAAGACTTACAGAACCGAAATTCCGAATAATTAAGGGTTTGCAATCATGAATTGAACTTCATTTCAGTACACTCATACACAAACACAATAATCAGACATCCACATATATATTAAATCTTGAAACATGGTATATATATATATATGTATATGTATATGTATATGTATATGTATATGTATATGTAATCCATACCTGACGAATTAGATTCTCCGGCAACTAACAGCGGTGTTCGGCGTCACAAGCACCAGCTCCCTCTCTCTCTCTCTCTCTCCCCCCTCACGTACCAGTGCTTTATCGGCTGCGTTTGCGAGTTTGTAGAAAATAAAAAGAGTGAACAATAGGGACGGTAAACTATTTTATTAGTAGGTAATATTAATGCTATTTAACCCTGTTAAAAGGTAAATTTAGGACTAGTTACACATTTGTTAGGTTAAATACTTTAAACCCTAAATAGCGGGCGAATTAAAATTTTGTCCGCTTCTAATAATAACAGGTGACGAATTTAAAACTTTAATCTAAGTCATTAGTTCTTGTGACATGATCATTAGCATGTACGGGTTGACTTGGACTAATTTTGGGCATTTTGTCCCAAAATTTATTTAATCCTTATAGGTGAAAATGTTATTTGTCCATTTTTAATTCATAACAAATACATATTATGGATCATTCTTTCTCTCTATATATATTAGTAACAGTCACGTGCCTCCGGCACTATAGACGTTAGAATTTATTTCAAACTTTGGACGGTTAAGATGATTTATTAGGATAAGCGGAAAATTCAAAATCATTCGTATTTTGTTATGACAAAACTATGTTTTTCACCACTATACTTGGCAAGTTTACTTATTACACCACTGAACTTTTAATTTTTTGTATTACCCCATTAAACTAATTAAAATATTAAAATTGGGTCATTCCGTCCAAAATAGTTGACATACGCTAAAGTGGCGCTGATGTGGCAAAAAAATAAAAAAAATATTGCTTATGTGGCAAAAAAAACAAAAACAGATTTTTTTAAAAAAAAATTTACATTTTAAAGTTTTAAAAATAACAAAAACATAATAAAATAAAACAAAAAATAAAAAAACAGATTTAAAAAAAACAGAATTCAATAAAAAATATATATTTTTAAAAAATAGATTTTTTTTTAAAAAAAAGTTTTTTAAAAAAAGATTTTTTTTTAAAAATAGAATTTTTTTAAAAACAGATTTTTGGGAAAAATTGATTTTTTTAAAAAACAGATTTATTTTAAAAAAATAGAATTTGTAAAAAAACGGGACTTTTTAAAAAAACAGTTTTTTTTTAAAACACATTTTTTTAAAAAAACACATTTTTTTTAAAAAAACAATTTTTTTAAAAAACAGATTTTTTAAAAAAAATAGTTTTTTAAAAAAATATAATTTATTTAAAAAACAGCTTTTTCAAAAAAAATATACTTTTTTAAAAAATATTTTTTTTAAAAAAAAATATGTTTTTTTAAAAAAAGGCGATTTTTTTAAAAAACTGTTTTTTAAAAATTCTCTTTTTTTTAAAAAAATCTGGTTTAAAAAAAATTTATTTTTTTAACAAAATTTGTTTTTTAAAAAAAGTATATTTTTTTTAGAATTCTATTTTTTTTAAAATCTGTTTTTTAAAAAAAATTCTGTTTTTGTAAAAAAATCTGTTTTTAAAAAAATTCATTTTTTATAGAATTCTATCTTTTAGAAAAAATCTGTTTTTTTGTTAAAAAAATATTTTTATAGAATTCTATTTTTTTTTAAAAATCATTTTTTTTAAAAAAAACTGTTTTTAAAAAATATATATTTAAAAAATCTGTTTTTTTAAATAAATCTTTTTTTTTATTTTTTGTTTTATTTTATTATGCTTTTGTTATTTTTAAAACTTTAAAATGTTAATTTTTTTAAAAAAAATCTGTTTTTGATTTTTTTTGCCACATCAACGCCACTTTAACGTCTGTCAACTATTTTGGACGGAATGACCCAATTTTAATATTTTAATTAGTTTAATAGGGTAATACAAAAAATTAAAAGTTCAGTGGTGTAATATGTAAAACTTGCCAAGTATAATAGTTTTGCCATTTTGTTATATATATAAGGCTCCGCATATGGTCCGTTTTGTAATTATGCTTTTTTTATATATAATTATGTTTCATTTGGTCATTCAGCTTAGAAGCTAACTGGCATGATTAGACAGTAAATAAATTCAGTCTATATGATCGAAACACTGAAGAAGTATTTGACGAGATGATGAGTAGATGGAATGCCTAAAAAATGTTGGGGTAAATTCTATTGCAGAAGGCAATATAGTCGTAACAAAATAATCACATAATTGAGTAGATGTTCTTTTCTGTATACAATAGATATTACAGAAATAATTCCGTGCCACTCCTCTCAGACTACTACTGGCACAATATCCATGCAAACCCCCACAAGATTCTTGATCTGCAATGTAGACTTTTCTCATTCTAATGCTGGAAAAGTACAGAACAATAGATAAATTTGACCAACCATGATGTGAAAACATTATTGGTAGTGCCAAGGAAAATATTGGGAACCTTCATAGGAGATCATGTCAGCACTCCTCCCCATCCCTTGTATAAACTGGTATTTGCCATACCTTTGTATTCTTCTTTGGGTCGTCAGTAAGGCTAAGATCTGTATCACCTTCTTTGAATGTTCGAATGAATTTTTTTGCACCCATCATGATAAGCCTTTCTAACATGAACAGTTGGTAGTTATTTTCAACCAATGGATCCAACATGCTGCTGTAATTGGATGAATATGCTAACTTGTACCTACAACATTGGCCGGCCATTAGGTTAAATTGTTAGATGCATGTAATGCTTCTCACAAAAGTACAGATTACAGTTATGCTTTCAAGTCATTGCATCATTTTGTAAGTTCAATATATTTCAAGCTTTTAGTTACATAATCAATCCCTCAGATGCTTAGGAGGCCAAGTTAGCACCATCAAGGGTCAGGAACATAATCCCTACTTGCTTTTCAGTTGACGAAAATGCTAACATTTCAAAATAAATGTAAACAGCATTTCAGATGAGCAGCATTAGCCAATTAGGTACTGCATGGCTGGTTTGGCTTATCTAGAAACTTAAAACAGCGAAACTTAACATAAAGTGGTTAATAAGTTACTGCAAGACCTAAACAAAATATTCCTTCCACAATCAATACCTTCCCCTTCGAGTCCAACCTTTAACCCCATGGCCTCATTGTGGGTAGCCTTATTGCGACCACTAGAACAGCACAACCTAACAACAAAACAACCAAAGCAAAATATTTTGCTAAACACCACTTCCTCTGCCATATCCCATGAACTTGGATCAGACTGATTTATTATCCTTTCCTCCCTTCTGCAAACTCACTTCCACCGCCACCTGGCACCAACAATGTTCTAAAAATCGTTAGGAAGACCTAGGCGGCGAAGCTAGTGCCTAGTCGTTTTCCTAGGCAGATTAGGCGTTTTCTTAGGCAATCTCATTTACTTATTTTTCTATTGTATATAGTTGTTATACTATACGAAACATGTAGTATATGTAGTTTTTTAAAATTTTACATGAAACATTACCAAAAAACAATCTTTTAAGGTTTAACAAATTCATTAAAGTATCGTAGAGCTTCAAAGTACAGGTCTGATTTTGACTAGGCGGGGACCTTAGGTGTCTAGCCAAATGAAGGCGGTAGGCGCGGGGATTTTTAGAACATTGGGCACCAGCGCCTCTAATCTAAAAATACTGATTTATTATCCTTTCCTCCCTTCTGTAAACTCACTTCCACCGCCACCTGGCACCAACAGTGTTCTAAAAATCGTTAGGTAGACCTAGGCGGCGAAGCTAGCGCCTAGGCGTTTTCCTAGGCAGATTAGGCGTTTTCTTAAGCAATCTCATTTATTTATTTTTCTATTGTATATAGTTGTTATACTATACGAAACATGTAGTATATGTAGTTTTTTAAAATTTTACATGAAACATTACCAAAAAATAATCTTTTAAGGCTTAACAAATTCATTAAAGTATCGTAGAGCTTCAAAGTAGAGGTCTGATTTTGCCTAGGCAGGGACCTAAGCGTCTAGCAAAATCAAGGCGGTAGGCGCGGGGATTTTTAGAACATTGGGCACCAGCGCCTCTGATCTAAAAATTTTAACACCACCTACCACCACTATTTCCATAACCCAAGGATATTGTTACTTTTTGAACAGTTCCCCCCCCCCCCCCCCCAACAATGTATATAGAGCAAGAGAGGTGACGGTATGAATTAGGTTTCACATGCAGAAGCAATCTTGGCAGATTCTAAAGTCTAAAGTAGACAAAGAAAAAGACTACATTTCCACCCCTTTCACACTGTTCTGGAAAGAATATCCGGACAGCATTAAAACCACATAGTTTGTGTTGGTTTCAGATGGGTTCATGCAGCATTTAGTCAGCAATTTAAGACACATACTTGGGAATAGCAATTGAACAATTTACCTTAAAGAGAGAGATGAAAAAAAACCCGGTGTCCTCTCGTTTGAAGCAATAAAAAGAGTTCTTCCTGCTGGAACCCATCTTGAAATTCTACAAAGAATAAATTCTGCATGCGTATCCCTGTCAAGATGTGGATGTAAGCTCCTATCAACCCCAAACCTATCCTTCCTAGTTTTCAATTTATCACCTCGACGAACATGAATAGCATCATAATCACCAAGGAGTGTCTTAATCTGCGGGGTCAACATTAATTTATGGATGAGAGGTTAATCACAGGATAAAATGAAAACATTTTTCCAATGAACTGAAGCCACATTAACACAAAAAACAGCAAGCAAATGAATTGTACAAGAATGCCATTTAACTAAGATAGCCAGTTAACAGCACAAGTTTGAAAAGGTTGCATGATTCATCTTTAAAGCTGATTTCACTCTTGCAGCCATCAATGAAATACTTGCAGCATATGCTAATTTGAAAATCTAGAAACATATTGAGACCTCCTGATGGAGGAAGATATAGGTTTTGTTATGGTTTATTAATTCATTTTGTAATTTTTGGATTTTTTGTTTGTAGGATTTTCTAGTCTTATTTCACCTTTATTTTAGGCTACAATAAAGGAATCTAAGTTCTATTAAATTGGTATCCCAATTTAGGAAGATTCTTAACTAATTTTGTATTGTTTTTCCGGTTTTGTAGTGCCTATATAACAACCCCGATTTTATAAAGAAATTGAAAATTGTTCTCTTTAGCTGCCAACCAACAGCTTGAACGATATCAAGTCAAAGTGTCCAACATCCATCCAGCTTGAAGGAAATCGTCTACACTTTCGTACTGCGTTACATCCATAAATAAACAAATCAAAAATTAATCTGTGGATATTTCTAATAATGCCTTGTGTCCATGTTGGAGTGATTTGGACCATATCATATATTGAGAGTTTACAAATCCCACAACCCATATAATAGACTGATCTTAATGCATTCTTGTACTAGATAACAAATATCTTAACACTTCTACTTTGGCCAACATGGCAAATTGTGATGGACAAACTTAATATATCGAGATATGGTGTGTTAATTTATCCAAGAAACGTAAACTAAAATAAGATGGGGGAAGATTATATTAAATTTGGAATTGTTGAAGAGAAGTCATCATGCTTGTATATTTTAAACATATACACACACAATACTTTAAAAATATACACACGCACAGATACATTTACATGTTAATACTTGCACAAGCCAAATGGGTATACATATCCTTATTGTGTCTATCTGCTTAAAATAGGTGACTTTAATATTAGATTTACTTGTAGGAAATGTTTATTGCATATACTTTTCTTTTGTATAACAAATTCCCTTCATTACCATGTGCTTTGGCATGTCTTTCTTCTCCATTTTAAAATATTATAAGTTAGTGTCATGCCATACACTCATCCAATATCCAGTTACAATATCAAAAACCAGTTTCTACCCCTATCACCAATATAGAAATATCCAAACAATCTAAAGGCCGTAGAAAAATCAGAAAAGCTAGCCTACTATTTTACCAAAAAATTATGAAACTTTCTTCTATAAGTACCCTTGGTCTTTCTTTTGCTTTTTTTAAAAAAAAACATTATGTCAGGTAATTGAAAAATAAATGATAAAGTTGATTCTGGAGCAGAAGTGACCAACGACCTTAAGTAGGGTAAAACCTTTTCCAGGTTAATCTACTATGCTGCGTCAAACAAGCATCCAAATGTTAACATAAAGTTTTATGTTCCAACTTCTAATGCAGGTGCTTTTATATATGATCTTCAATAGTGAAAATAAAATAGGTATGCATCTAACGCTACAGTATCACAATCACTCAGATCACACATCTAAAGTCGACATGCCAATTAAAAGGAATGATAGCTTTCCCCCTCTGAACCAAATTTTCTTATGGATCTGACATTCCATAGCATCCTCCATTATGTAGCTAGCTCCAACCTTTTTATCAAATCAAACAGTATGTAGTTCGTACTTAAAATTTTCTTGTTGCACATATTAAGAAGTGCTAAAACACCTTCATATATAGCACATTAGAAGTTCAGTCCTCAGGGAAACCATCTATCATTTCCATAATCTAAGTACTATAAGAGATCCTCATTTTATCAAATTCTTCTCTGCAAAATCTTCCATCCAACTCACAATACCAATATTTGGAGAGATACCCAGAACTTTAGCAAAAAAATGTCTCCCAAACTTACCTTGTCTGCTGCATCTCGTAGCTTCTTTGAAGCCATGGAAGGAAGAAATGAATATGGTAACATGATAGCACTGCGATTGTTTCTATCCTTGCATTCCATAAACCTGAATGATTATCATGATTAATACCTACACAAAAACTTTCAAGACTCAAAAACTCGGTAAATCATCATTTGCTTCACAAGGCAAGATGTCAGAGAGAGAGAGGTTAATAAAACTAGTCCTTAACCAAAACAATAGGACTACAACAATCACAATATTAAAAATGAAGCAATTGAAATTCACTTTCAAATGCATGTCAATTCAGACCGTCCCTTCCCCATGATTTGTCAGACAACAATCAGTCAATAGCAATAGTTCAGAATGGGCTAAACCAACATTATTTAATGAAGTACAGGAAACTAGAACATGGGCTTTGTATATAGGTATTCTCTTCAACAACAATTGAAAACAGATTATCAAACAAGTTGAAATATGCCCCCAATCCCACAAAAATAAAAAATAAAAATCCAACCACTGCAACACATGGAGAAGGAAGGGAGAATGTTTGTGTGCAAGGGGAGAGAGAGAGAGAGAGAGAGAGAGACTTATCAGATATAGTAGATTTACCAGGAAAGAGGGCTTGCAGTCCTATTTATGAGCAAAAAATTTGAGTGTAGACTTTTCTCTTTGAGATCAGCCCGAGTAACTCCAGCAACATGAGCAACCCCTCTTGTACCCAACTTCAGACCGGTTGATTGTATTTGATACCACAATTTTGAATTGTCCAGAATTACAGGTACAGTCTTGGATATGAGATCTAGATCATACAAAGAATCCATCGCACAAGAGCTAGCTTCCCACCTAACAATAAGTTAAACACACAGAAAATGCATCAAACGCTATTTTTTTTTGGCAAAATTACACTTACGAGTCATCCATGAATATGGCAAAGAACAATTATCAATGTAACAAGGTACTATATATCCTTTTGCAATTATCACATTAAATAGATTAAAAGGTAATAACACAAGTAAAGCATCCTTGTCCTAGTGCTGCTTTGTAAGAAACATATAACCAATATGCATGGCAGACATGAACCCCCATGCTAATGGCCTTGCAAAATTGTATATTGTTAGAGATAAAATAGATGTATTGAATATTGTTTTTGTTATATGGAATATTGTTGTTATGTTATTACAAAGAGTACTAAAGCCTTATATATAGGCTACAAGTTGAGTAATGGCCAAATATGTGTGGGCACCAAGCATACTTGGTGACCAAGTAATAATCTCTAATATATACCATATGTTGAGAGCGAAACTCTGCCTCAATTTGGTTCTATAAAAAAGCAGGAACTACGAGTAAAGGGCTAGTAGCAAGAGAAAACTCACCTGTCCTCTAAACTTTCATTGTTGGACTGATGAAGAATCCCTTTCTTATTATGTATTGGATTGATGCACATCCTTGAAGGCATCACGAAAGTTCTGCAAAACAAAAGTGTAGTAAGTGGAAGGATCATTATTGGTCTACTATGTTTCTAAAAATGGACTAAGCATATTAATCAAGTAATATTGTGGAATCACCATAACTAAAATATAAGATACAACTTCAGACTTCAATTAGAATTTAGAAACGAACCAACTATGACAGCCAGAGGCAAACACTGAAACATGCGACCAGGGGACCAGGAATAACCATATAAATGGTTCCAAAGTGTTGAATTCCTCAAAAAATACATAAAACATTAAAACCATGAAAAGAAGAAGCCTTGAAGCAGTTAAAACCCCAAGAATGCACATCAATTAGCTAGCTAGAGGTCATCTGCTATGCCCAAACTATACATGACGTACATGTTGGAAAAATACGAATAAATATAGGATTCAACTATAAAATAAAAGAAGGGCAGAAATAAAACTTATCGATGTAGAGCAAATTATGTTGAGCAGAGGCGTGCAATGCATTGTCCTTAAGTAGAAATTTCACTCCTCGGAGAACTTTTTTCTCGGTGCTAAGGTCACTGACGAAATCCTACTCCAGGATTCAACGGCTCTTCACCCAACTAACCAGCACTTGAAATAGTTGAATGATCCAGGAACAACTTCTAATTTCTCTTACTCAAACTCAAAATATAAACCGTGTATAAACAACAAAATATAGATATGAATTACTATTTATATATATATATAATATGTGACGCCCCCAAAATAGGTCCATTCCATCCAACCCATTTTGAGTCGCCAAATACATGGTACAGAAACAACTACAACTTTTACAACCCATAAACTGTGAGTTTGAATACAAACATTGTCATCTAGACAATATACATACCCAACTATGTCCTCAATACAATTATTGATATATTATTTTACAAAAATGGTGAGGACTACTAAACAACTCTCCCAAGAACCATCAATTCATACCCCGACTCGTACCTGCTATATTCTCGTCTCCTGAGAAGAAAATGGAACAAAAAGGAAAAGGGTGAGCTCAACTAGCTCAGTAAAGAATATTATGACTAAGATAATATACAACAAATTATCGTTAGTCTTCAACAGGGAAAAATCTGATAGAATACAATAGACAACAAGTTTTAAATCAATATTCGCAGCGGAAAACATTAATTCATAGAAGAGTTACGTAGAGGATGAAATCTACTAATGTCTATGAATTTAACAGTCCATCAACAGTATTTTTATCCCTGTAACATCAATCAATGCACATCTTGTATCATATATTCATCCTTGCACTACAGGCCAAGGATATTCATTTGTTGGTCATGTTCATCTAAACACCTGTTCATCTTTGCACTACGGGCCAAAGATATTCATCAGAAATCATTCATCTTTGCACTACAGGCCAAAGATATTCAATAATAACATCCTTTAAGACTGAAGATAAAATATTTTTAAAGAAGCGAATCCAGTGAAACAAAATGACAAGGATTAAGGATTAAGGATTCGTACTTTGTTTTATCCATGTCCAACAATACCTCAAAAATAATCATAGTGGTGTAAAATTCAAGAATGATCAAAACATGGATACAATCAAAGCTAGTATTCACAATAGATATTTTGGACGAAAAGAAAAAAAAATAATTTTTCTGTGAATAGTGTCGTATTCGTGAATAGTGCCGTATACGTGAATAGTACCGTATACGTGAATAGTAACTCCGGCACAAAAGTTCCAAATTTGATAAAAACGTTCACCAATATTTCGGCATAATGATATTGAAGAAAATAATATCATTTAAGAAGAAAATAACATCCCTTACCTCAAAATAGCCGTACTTCTGACTTAATTTCGGTATAGTGCTGACAGAAACTCGCACCGTATAGCAACACTCAAAGTATACTCACAAGAATACGCTCGATAATATAGAGAGAGAAAGAGAGAAAACTTTGTTTCTAGTGTGATTTTCAATTCTAACTTAGCCCTCTATTTATAGGAAAATGTTAGAACGCCAAAGGAGACTAAAATAATAAAATATTATTTTTTTATTTACCAATTCTCTACGTATGCTCATTAAGACCAAGACAAGCCACCATCTTGGAAAAATTTCCAGCAGCCCTCATGCTAATTCCACCAACCAAAAAGTGGGTCCCGCCATAATTAATAAAAAAAATCATTTTATTTTCTGAAACTTCAATAATTCGTAGAAAATAGCTCGTTTATCAGAAAAATTCGAAACTCGCGACTTTCCATGGGAAATTCCATTCTCTACAACTTTGCAGAAGAAAATTTTTCCAAATTCCAAATAGAAATTGACCGAAATCCACAAACAGGCGATTTTACAGTCTATACTCAATTTTCCGTCAAAAATTATGTCCACCGACACACAAAACATGTGTTAAACATTTAATGCCACAAAAATACTCTATCTTCTCATATACTCATATATCCCACATTCATTGTAAAAATATCATCGTTAATATATTATTAAAATAATATATTTAAATGAATTATTTTATCAGAAAAGGATAAAATATTAATTTTCAACAATTGTCACAATAAAAATTTTCTCCATCTATATCCACATAAAATAAATATTTTTTTTATCATAATAATCAATAATTAATTATTAAAAATAATATTACAGAATCACAGTACTGACAACCAGGCCGTTCCCAGGATAGAGGGGGCTTTCCAATAAGGATTTCTCCTTACTGGCGCGCAATTAGATGACCAAACCTCTCCTTGACAGAACTTTCTAGACATTGCCAATAATGTTATCTGATAATATTATTCAAATAATATGAATTATTGATCTGATAATGGAAAATACTGTGCAATGACAATTATTGAAACAATAATAATATAAATATCAACACAGCAATTATTGAATCAATAAAGTAATGAACAGAAACTCCTGTAGCAATTATTGAGTAGTGCCTTCTTACGTAAGGATCAATAATTCAAAATACTGTGCAATACCGTGTGCTACTGTGCAACAACGCGTATTACTGTATTTTAACCACCAGGTAACCCAACAGTGTTAACGGTAACAATTTACGCCGTTATTTATAAAACTCAATCTTTGTCGTTTTCTTTCATCCAACCGTTTTTCGTTATGGGGCCCACAAATGACTGCGCCGTCGTACGGAGATTCCCGACAATACGAATATTCCACGACCAAACGAATATTCCCCGACAACAATGAATATATTATAGCCACTTGCTTATTTTGAAACATTTGCGTATTTTACCCATAACTATTCACATTAATCAAATCAACCCTTACTATTCAAAATAATAATTAAAGGAAATTAAATTTCATTTATTAATTATTTGGGGTCTTACAACCTCCCCTCCTTATGAAATTTCGTCCTCGAAATTGACATACGTACCTGGTGTTTCGAAAAGGTGAGGATACCTCGCTTTCATTTCTGTTTCCAACTCCCAGGTCATTTCCTCTATAGCATGATTCCTCCACAAAACTTTAACTTGTGGTATTACCTTCGTGCGTAGGACATGCTCCTTTCTATCCAAGATCTTGACAGGTACCTCCTCATACGTTAAATCTTCGGCTATCTCGTCCGGTTCTAACTCAATGACGTGGTTCGGGTCTTTCACATATTTACGAAGCACAGATATATGAAAAACATTATGAACACGAGACATACTTGGAGGTAACGCGAGTCTATAGGCTACATTACCTACTCGATCAAGAATTTGAAATGGACCAATAAATCGTGGATTAAGCTTTCCTCTCTTCCCGAATCTTGTAACTCCCTTCCATAGGGCAACACGCAACAATACATGATCCCCAACACTAAATTCTACGTCCTTTCGATGAAGATCCGCATAACTCTTTTGTCGATCTTGTGCCGTTTGTATACGTTGTCGAATCGTTTGGATCTTCTCCGTAGTCATACGTACTAACTCAGGTCCCAACAATGTTGCTTCACCCACCTCGTCCCAACATACTGGAGAGCGACACTTTCGTCCATACAATGCTTCAAATGGGGCTACACCAATGCTTGCCTGATAACTGTTGTTGTAGGAGAATTCCACCAATGGTAAATATTTATCCCAACTGCCCTTGAAGTCTAGGACACAGAGTCTTAATAAATCTTCAAGAGTTTGAATAGTCCTCTCTGATTGTCCGTCCGTTTGAGGATGGTATGCCGAACTGAATCGTAACTCCGTACCCATAGCTTTTTGCAAGCTAACCCAAAATCTTGAAGTAAATCTTGGGTCACGATCCGAAACTATGGATACTGGCATGCCATGCAATCTTACAATCTCATTTACGTACATTTGAGCAAGACGTTCAAGGGAATAAGTCTCCCGTATCGGCAAGAAATGAGCAGACTTGGTTAATCTATCAACAATAACCCAAATAGCATTGATGCCTTGAGAAACCGTAGGAAGACCCGTAACGAAATCCATAGTAATGTGTTCCCACTTCCATTTCGGAATCTCAAGTGGTTGCAATGGACCCTTTGGCACTTGATGCTCCGCCTTTACACGTTGACAAGTTAAACATGTTGAAATAAACTTTGCAATCTCTCTCTTCATATTGTTCCACCAAAATGTATGTCGAAGGTCACGATACATTTTGGTACTTCCAGGATGAATTGCAAACGGTGTATTGTGTGCCTCCATCATGATCTTGTACTTCAAATCAGGATCGTTAGGAACACAAAGTCTGGAGTGGACTCGAAGTATTCCTTCTTCATCAATTCTCGCTTCTGGAATGGCACCTTCTTGTACTTTCGTCTTCATATGCATCAGCTCCGGATCGGTGGCTTGAGCAACCTTAACTTTTTCTATTAAAGTTGGCTCTATGCGTATACTTGACATCATTGCACTCATTCCTGCATATGATCTTCTACTCAATGCGTCAGCTACCACGTTCGCTTTTCCAGGATGGTATTGAATAGTGTGGTCGTAATCTTTCAACAACTCGAGCCAACGTCGTTGCCGCATGTTGAGTTCTTTCTGCGTGAAGAAATATTTGAGGCTTTTATGATCTGAATATATCTCCACTTTCTCCCCGTATAGATAGTGCCTCCAGATCTTTAGCGCGAAAACGACTGCTGCCAACTCTAGATCATGAGTAGGATAATTCCTCTCATACTCTTTAAGTTGTCGCGAGGCATAGGCTATGACTTTCCCACGTTGCATGAGAACACATCCTAACCCTTTGCCCGAAGCATCGCTGTAGATAACAAATCCATCCGAACCAGATGGTATTGTTAGAACAGGTGCCGAAATAAGTCTCCTCTTAAGCTCTTGAAAACCCTTCTCGCATTCCTCGCTCCATATGAATTTTGTATCCTTCCGAGTTAGCTGAGTTAATGGAGTAGCAATTCGAGAAAACCCTTCCACGAATCTCCGATAATAACCAGCTAAGCCCAAAAAGCTACGTACTTCAGTAACCGACTTCGGTTGCTCCCAACTTTGTATTGCTTCAATCTTCGTCGGGTCAACAGATACTCCATTTTTTGACACCACGTGCCCAAGGAATGTTACTTCCTCAAGCCAGAACTCGCATTTCTTCAACTTAGCATATAACTTGTTTTCACGAAGCCTTTGGAGTACCAGCTTCAAATGGTGCTCATGATCTTCACGGCTTTTGGAATATATGAGGATGTCATCAATAAAGACAACAACGAATTGATCCAAATAATCCTTGAATACTCGGTTCATCATATCCATGAAAGCAGCAGGAGCATTAGTCAATCCAAAAGACATGACTAAGAATTCATAATGCCCATACCGAGTCCTGAAGGCAGTCTTTGGAATATCCTCAGTTCGAATTTTCAGCTGATGATATCCAGAACGAAGATCGATTTTTGAAAAGAATTGTGCTCCTTGCAACTGGTCAAACAAGTCATCAATACGAGGTAGAGGATACCTATTCTTAATGGTGACATGGTTCAATTCCCGATAGTCAATACAAAGTCGCATACTCCCGTCTTTCTTCTTTACGAATAAAACAGGAGCACCCCAAGGAGATGTACTAGGACGAATGAAACCAATGTCCAATAACTCCTGTAGTTGGACTTTTAACTCCTGAAGTTCAATAGGAGCCATTCGATATGGGGTTTTAGAAATGGGCTTTGTACCAGGTTCAAGATCAATAAAGAATTCAACTTCACGTTCTGGGGGTAGACCGGGAAGTTCTTCAGGAAATACGTCAGGAAAGTCAATAACAACAGGAATATTATTCAATTTTGACGTGTCTTTATTCAAATCCATAACATGGGCTAAGAAAGCTTGACATCCGTTTTTCAATAAACGAATAGCTTTATGATTAGATATGACAGTGATTGATTTTAATGGTTTAGTTGCCTGAATTCGAACAACAGGTTGATTAGGAATATGAAAACTAACAACCTTACGAAAACAATCAATTTTGGCATGATGAGTAGTTAACCAATCAATCCCTAAAATCACATCAAAAGCAAGTATCTTTAAAGAGATAAGGTCAACAGGTAAGGTGATGGTGCCAACTTGAATCAAACAAGATTTATAAACAGTGGATGTGATAATAGTTTCTCCTAACGGAGTTTCCACAGATAGGTCAAAGTCTAATTTCTCCGGAGTCAAGTTTAAACGTTGAGCGCAAGCAGGAGAGATAAATGAATGGGTAGCACCGGTATCAAGTAAGGTATAAACTTCGCAAGAATTTATAAATAGCTTACCCGTGATCACCTCGTTTGGGTTCCTCGCATGTTGACCAGTCACAACAAACGCTCTTCCAGGAACCATTGACTTTGGCTTTTCTGGGACAGTCTTTTGAGTCACCGTCCCCGCTGAACTAGGTTTCGCTACCGTACAATCTCGAGCGATATGTCCTTCCTTTCCACAATTATAGCATACCTTGAACTGTTGTGGGCAGTTTGGACTGATATGTCCCTCTTTCCCGCACTTATAGCATATAACCGGTGGTCTTTCTCCTCCTTTAGAACCAGTTGCTGCCGGCACTGTCGTCTTCACATGGTCATTGTTAAATCTCCTCTTTTTAAAATCTCCTCCTGACTCGCTTCTTCTATTTTCATAGCTATGATTACCACCAGAGTGGTTACCATTTTTGTCCGTCTTTTTCTTTCTCCACTGATTATTGTTGTTTTGCTGACTGCTATCTTCAGTATGATCCTGATTGTGGTACCTCGGTTGACCGTACTCGTTGTCTCGCTCCAACAATTGAGCCTTGTTAACAACATCTGAATAGAGAGAAAATTTATGAGAGATGAGATATTGTCGTATGCCGGGTTTCAAACCTCTCAGAAACATCCGCGTCATACGTTCCTCATTCTCCACCAAATGAGGTGCAAACCTGGATAACTCTGCAAACTTTGCCTCGTACTGAGACACCGTCATGTTATTTTGTTCTAATCTGATGAACTCCACTTCCTTCATATGACGAACACTTTCAGGAAAGTATTTGTCATTAAATAGTTTCTGAAACGTCTCCCAAGACATGCTGAGTGCGGCTGGATGGGTACGCTTCACAGACTCCCACCAGTAGTCTGCCTCACCACGGAACATAAAGGTGGCGAATGGAACCTTCTGTTCCTCCGTGCATCCCAAGACATCGAATATCTTTGTAATTTGTTTGACCCATGTCTCCGCCATGATCGGGTCTGGCTTTCCCTTAAATTCTGGTGGTCCTAGCTCTTTGAACTGCTTGGCTGTGACAACCCGTGAATTGTTATCATTTCCTCCTGTATTTTGAACACGAGTCTCCCTCGTCTGATTTTGCATGAACTGCAAAAAGCTTCTAAACATTGCGTCGTTCATCGTCTGATTAGTGGTGTTGTTCACAGGAGGAACATTACCAGCCTGTTGCACGTTCTCCTCGTTGGTAAGTACAGGCATCTCCACGGTCTCATTAACTCCATTGTTAACATTCTCGGTTGCCATTCTTAAATACTGCCATAAAACAAGGGTTAATTAAGCAAATCACATATCACATAATATCCCTATATACTGACCAACTAACAAATAAGCTTAGGTAGGACAAACTAGCGAAGGATTTACTCGTCTCTCCCCTCCTAGTTCTATTCCCCGATCTCCGCCAGATATCATATCCCTAAGCTCTGATACCAACTGTGACGCCCCCAAAATAGGTCCATTCCATCCAACCCATTTTGAGTCGCCAAATACATGGTACAGAAACAACTACAACTTTTACAACCCATAAACTGTGAGTTTGAATACAAACATTGTCATCTAGACAATATACATACCCAACTATGTCCTCAATACAATTATTGATATATTATTTTACAAAAATGGTGAGGACTACTAAACAACTCTCCCAAGAACCATCAATTCATACCCCGACTCGTACCTGCTATATTCTCGTCTCCTGAGAAGAAAATGGAACAAAAAGGAAAAGGGTGAGCTCAACTAGCTCAGTAAAGAATATTATGACTAAGATAATATACAACAAATTATCGTTAGTCTTCAACAGGGAAAAATCTGATAGAATACAATAGACAACAAGTTTTAAATCAATATTCGCAGCGGAAAACATTAATTCATAGAAGAGTTACGTAGAGGATGAAATCTACTAATGTCTATGAATTTAACAGTCCATCAACAGTATTTTTATCCCTGTAACATCAATCAATGCACATCTTGTATCATATATTCATCCTTGCACTACAGGCCAAGGATATTCATTTGTTGGTCATGTTCATCTAAACACCTGTTCATCTTTGCACTACGGGCCAAAGATATTCATCAGAAATCATTCATCTTTGCACTACAGGCCAAAGATATTCAATAATAACATCCTTTAAGACTGAAGATAAAATATTTTTAAAGAAGCGAATCCAGTGAAACAAAATGACAAGGATTAAGGATTAAGGATTCGTACTTTGTTTTATCCATGTCCAACAATACCTCAAAAATAATCATAGTGGTGTAAAATTCAAGAATGATCAAAACATGGATACAATCAAAGCTAGTATTCACAATAGATATTTTGGACGAAAAGAAAAAAAAATAATTTTTCTGTGAATAGTGTCGTATTCGTGAATAGTGCCGTATACGTGAATAGTACCGTATACGTGAATAGTAACTCCGGCACAAAAGTTCCAAATTTGATAAAAACGTTCACCAATATTTCGGCATAATGATATTGAAGAAAATAATATCATTTAAGAAGAAAATAACATCCCTTACCTCAAAATAGCCGTACTTCTGACTTAATTTCGGTATAGTGCTGACAGAAACTCGCACCGTATAGCAACACTCAAAGTATACTCACAAGAATACGCTCGATAATATAGAGAGAGAAAGAGAGAAAACTTTGTTTCTAGTGTGATTTTCAATTCTAACTTAGCCCTCTATTTATAGGAAAATGTTAGAACGCCAAAGGAGACTAAAATAATAAAATATTATTTTTTTATTTACCAATTCTCTACGTATGCTCATTAAGACCAAGACAAGCCACCATCTTGGAAAAATTTCCAGCAGCCCTCATGCTAATTCCACCAACCAAAAAGTGGGTCCCGCCATAATTAATAAAAAAAATCATTTTATTTTCTGAAACTTCAATAATTCGTAGAAAATAGCTCGTTTATCAGAAAAATTCGAAACTCGCGACTTTCCATGGGAAATTCCATTCTCTACAACTTTGCAGAAGAAAATTTTTCCAAATTCCAAATAGAAATTGACCGAAATCCACAAACAGGCGATTTTACAGTCTATACTCAATTTTCCGTCAAAAATTATGTCCACCGACACACAAAACATGTGTTAAACATTTAATGCCACAAAAATACTCTATCTTCTCATATACTCATATATCCCACATTCATTGTAAAAATATCATCGTTAATATATTATTAAAATAATATATTTAAATGAATTATTTTATCAGAAAAGGATAAAATATTAATTTTCAACAATTGTCACAATAAAAATTTTCTCCATCTATATCCACATAAAATAAATATTTTTTTTATCATAATAATCAATAATTAATTATTAAAAATAATATTACAGAATCACAGTACTGACAACCAGGCCGTTCCCAGGATAGAGGGGGCTTTCCAATAAGGATTTCTCCTTACTGGCGCGCAATTAGATGACCAAACCTCTCCTTGACAGAACTTTCTAGACATTGCCAATAATGTTATCTGATAATATTATTCAAATAATATGAATTATTGATCTGATAATGGAAAATACTGTGCAATGACAATTATTGAAACAATAATAATATAAATATCAACACAGCAATTATTGAATCAATAAAGTAATGAACAGAAACTCCTGTAGCAATTATTGAGTAGTGCCTTCTTACGTAAGGATCAATAATTCAAAATACTGTGCAATACCGTGTGCTACTGTGCAACAACGCGTATTACTGTATTTTAACCACCAGGTAACCCAACAGTGTTAACGGTAACAATTTACGCCGTTATTTATAAAACTCAATCTTTGTCGTTTTCTTTCATCCAACCGTTTTTCGTTATGGGGCCCACAAATGACTGCGCCGTCGTACGGAGATTCCCGACAATACGAATATTCCACGACCAAACGAATATTCCCCGACAACAATGAATATATTATAACCACTTGCTTATTTTGAAACATTTGCGTATTTTACCCATAACTATTCACATTAATCAAATCAACCCTTACTATTCAAAATAATAATTAAAGGAAATTAAATTTCATTTATTAATTATTTGGGGTCTTACATAATATATGTATATAATACTTGCAATTTGCAAAGGATAATATATATATATATATAATATGTGTAAGAGAATAGAATTTAGAAGTGACACCAGCTTGGTTACTATAATATATATATATATATATATATATATATGTATGTATAATGCTAGGCGCAAGCTTTATCAAATATGGCAGTAATCATACTTTCCACCAAGTAACTCAGCTCTTTATATAGGGAAACAAAGTAGCAACGGTAACAAAGATGCAACGGTAATATAATAATTAATATCTCAATAATAAGAATTTAATATATATTTAACCGTTACAAATCTTCATAAATATGTATTATAACTCATTTAATTTACACATTAAACTCTTTTAATGGTACATCATTAAATAAAATATAAAAATATTTATTTTTATTTAACTTTGTAATATATTATTTGTATAAAATACAACAATCCCCCACATATTACAAAGTAAAAATAAAATAAATTGAGTACGAAAATTAAGAATGCAGTGCGTTAACACTGGTGTCTTTTGGACTATGAACCAATGTATAGAGTGAATAGGACTTGATTCACAGGAATTTGGTGAAATAAAAATTTCTATGAACCTTCTTCCTTATTATGAATCAGTAATCATATTACTCACACTACAAACTTTGATTAGAAGTTGTTCTACGCGATTTGGCACATTTTGGCCTTGCGCCATACCTGGAATTCATGAGCGCTCTAGAAAACCTGTCTTATTTTCATAAGAGGCGGCCTCACCTCTACACTCATATAAGTGTTTCCATCAAATGTGTTCTACAGTTAAACACATCACCCAACAGGACTATGGAAAACATTGAGTATATAACTCAACCTCTTAACACTGTAGAATTACATTATCCTACACCATAGGGATGAACTCAAATATTTATAAAATGGATAGTGTCTCAACCAATCAACCAATGACTTGTTGTTACCCATATGAACCTACTTCCTGAGATTACCATTCATATAGGTTGGGTTACCATCACTGTTGATTTCTGTAATAGACAGTAGTCCCATCCCCCTCGATGTATTGCTCACTAGCCTCTTGCTTAGTGGCTTTGTCAGAGGATCCGCAAGATTTAACTCTGATCTAACAAAATTAAGGGATATAATCCCGTCATATAACATTTATCTCACAATATTATGTGTTAGGCGTATATGCCTACTCTTGCCATTATAACGCTCTTATTTTTAGATCTGCCATTAGCAGCTTGACAATCACAATGTAAAGACACAGATGGAACTGCTCTCGTCCACAAAGGAATATTTCTCAATAAATTTCTGAGCCACTCTGCTTCAGAACCTGCCTTCTCTAAAGCAATAAACTCAGACTCCATAGGAGCTATACAAGTCTGTTTAGTAGACTTCCAAGAAATTGCTCCTCCTCCTAAGGTAAATATGTAGCCACTCGTAGATTTGATCTCATCTGAATCAGAGATCCAGTTGGCATCACTATAGCCCTAAAGAACTGCAGGATTACCGCAGTAATACAAACCAAATCCAATGGTACCTCGCAAATACTTGAGTATTCTACATAAAGCAGTCTAATGATCCTTATTAGGATTATAAATGTATTTAATGAGTCTATTAACTGCATATTAACAGTTTTAGAACCAATTTTTCTTTTTTTAGGGTCAGGTAACATTACCTTAGCAAGACACCCCACATTTTAAGATATTTCTAGACATATCACCTTAGTCTGAATGAATTAAACTGAGAGGTTCAGATTCTCTAACTAATATTGATTGCCATGTCTTTTTAGTAGTTTTGACTTTCACACACACTTGACATTTCTTGGTATTTGAAATTTTAACATCTTTTTAAATTCCCAAATAATTCACATGGCCTAAAATATCATCACGCATTAAACATGCCAGATCACTCGGTGCACACCCCAACTGTTGGAAAGAGTAGAAATAGCAGAGAAGAGGCATCACAGAAAATATCCATTGTTGGAATTTTCACACCTCAATTAATAGTAGATTCTCAACAATAATAACAAATGCAGTGCATGTATTTTTTAGTAGTTTTGGCTTCTACATTTATACATGCATTAAAATTGGTAAACGGTGCACTACACTTACTAATAGAAAGCCTGGATAAAACATATCATGAACCTAGCATGGAATTCTATTCTATTAGTTCTTCTTAATAAGTAAATTTCATACTAGCTATAACCAAAAGATTAATTATCGAGGCATCAATATGAAACAGTGAGTGCTAGTTAAATACAAAGACCACGTAATAATGGAATTGCATAAGAGATACTACTACAAAAGGTGGCATTTCAGGTTATCTAAACATGACATTACTTGTGCTCAAATAAAAGTTGGATAAAACATATAATTTAGGACCAGACAAGGAATTCTATGTTGGTAAACTTAATCAGCCCTTGTAATCGGCTTCTTTACCGTTAAGAAACATGAATTAGACGGTAATCCAACACTCAAATATTCACCTCCTAGCATCTTCTTTTACCATCAAACATTCTAAGCACACTGTACTCTTTATGGGTTCTTCTTCTTTTGAAGTGATTTAAGTAAAGAATCTTATTTGGATCTATAAAGCAAAATAAAAAGCTGTAAAAATAATTTTCTTGATTTAGCTAGTCAGATCTCTTTGATACCTTGAGTTGTTTCAGGCAGAACATCCGACCTATAAAGCAACATACGCATTTGAGCCCAAACAAGTAACACCATACTCTTCTTTGGATAAATTCGTCAAAGTATACAAATCATCAAGTCCCTCAACATCAATAAGGTAGGGCCTTTTCCCAGTATGTTGGATTTTTCTCACTTTCATTTGTCCATAATTACCTCCATTTTCATTATGTTTATTTTTGTGTTTCACAAAACTCGCCTGACATGAATAATAAATAAAACCTTATTCATGTAAATAAGTTCTTCTAAAAGTATTAAAATTTCTACTTAAGATTGTTGGAAAAATACGAATAAATATAGGATTCAACTATAAAATAAAAGAAGGGCAGAAATAAAACTTATCGATGTAGAGCAAATTATGTTGAGCAGAGGCGTGCAATGCACTGTCCTTAAGTAGAAATTTCGCCCCTCGGAGAACTTTTTTCTCGGTGCTAAGGTCACTGACGAAATCCTACTCCAGGATTCAACGGCTCTTCACCCAACTAACCAGCACTTGAAATAGTTGAATGACCCAGGAACAACTTCTAATTTCTCTTACTCAAACTCAAAATATAAACCGTGTATAAACAACAAAATATAGATATGAATTATTGTTTATATATATATATATAATATATGAATATAATACTTGCAAAGGATAGTATATATATATATATATATATATATAATATGTGTAAGAGAATAGAATTTAGAAGTGACACCAGCTTGGTTACTATAATATATATATATATATATATGTATAATGCTTGGCGCAAGCTTTATCAAATATGGCAGTAATCATACTTTCCACCAAGTAACTCATCTCTTTATATAGGAAAACAAAGTAGCAACGGTAACAAAGATGCAACGGTAATATAATAATTAATATCTCAATAATAAGAATTTAATATATTTTTAACCGTTACAAATCTTCATAAATATGTATTATAACTCATTTAATTTACACATTAAACTCTTTTAATGGCACATCATTAAATAAAATATAAAAATATTTATTTTTATTTAACTTTGTAATATATTATTTGTATAAAATACAACGGTACATTCACTGGCGAAGCTATGGTACAAATGTGGGGTCAATTGACCCCACTCAATTTTTGAAATCACATTAAAAAAAAAATTTACCTCATTCAATTTTTGACCTCCACTCAATTTTTGACCCCACTAAGATATTTTTTTTAATAAGAGATACCCAAGCGGCCAAGCCTCAGTCCTAAATCTCATACATCAATATATGTTCAGCACTTCAGCCAGAAAATAGAGAGAGAAGGGGCAAAGCCAATTCGCAAAAGGAAAAAATCAAACCGTGAACCATCAAAGCCTTTCGCGAGTGGTCGGAGTTGGTACTGGTGATTGGCGAGCCACAAGTATAGAGACTGGGGAGTGCGACTCTATTCTACTGTGACTCTCTTGCAGCCTTGTGCCCTTGCGGGTAACATAAATTACTCTATCTTCAATTTCTCCAACCTCAGTTCTGTTTTCAGAAATCAATTATAATTTTCCCCTTTTGTTAGTATTATTAAATTGGATATTTGGATGCATTTGTCTAACCCGAAAGTATAAAGTATTAAAAAAATAGCGCCCCCGAATCCCGCCAAAATTTTTATAACTTACTAATAATTTTGACCCCACTGCTAAAACTTTCTGGCTTCGCCACTGCGTACGTTAATTCTTCCTAATATCTACTGCAAACTTTAATAATATCTTCACCTTATTGGTCCAGCAACTTCACTACGACAAGTCCTATGACCCCTACTACATTTGACAGCACCCCAATCCAAGGCAAGGAAACTATCCAGAAACTGGAGAGTTAGAAAAACGCCAAAAACACTTGTACATCGAGCTGCAAATATGGTACATTGTGATCTACTTGTAAAGAAAGTTCATTTCATACCATTTAGCTAATACTTTCTACTAAGAAAATAAATAAGCCAAATTAATGGAGATATATTGCTTTACCTCTGAAGAAACATGGCCTCTTCAAGGGCACACCTAAGGCTGGATTCCTGGTGCCCTAAACCCTCGCAAGACCCACAGTGCTTTCCAGGACAGTCAATTCTGTTGCCCCTAAGTATAGAATCTTATTTGGATCTATAAAGCAAAATAAAAAGCTGTAAAAATAATTTTCTTGATTTAGCTAGTCAGATCTCTTTGATACCTTGAGTTGTTTCAGGCAGAACATCCGACCTATAAAGCAACATACGCATTTGAGCCCAAACAAGTAACACCATAGATTCTTCTTTGGATAAATTCGTCAAAGTATACAAATCATCAAGTCCCTCAACATCAATAAGGTAGGGCCTTTTCCCAGTATGTTGGATTTCTCTCACTTTCATTTGTCCATAATTACCTCCATTTTCATTATGTTTATTTTTGTGTTTCACAAAACTCGCCAGACATGAATAATAAATAAAACCTTATTCATGTAAATAAGTTCTTCTAAAAGTATTAAAATTTCTACTTAAGATTGTTGGAAAAATACGAATAAATATAGGATTCAACTATAAAATAAAAGAAGGGCAGAAATAAAACTTATCGATGTAGAGCAAATTATGTTGAGCAGAGGCGTGCAATGCACTGTCCTTAAGTAGAAATTTTGCCCCTCGGAGAACTTTTTTCTCGGTGCTAAGGTCACTGACGAAATCCTACTCCAGGATTCAACGGCTCTTCACCCAACTAACCAGCACTTGAAATAGTTGAATGACCCAGGAACAATTTCTAATTTCTCTTACTCAAACTCAAAATATAAACCGTGTATAAACAACAAAATATAGATATGAATTACTGTTTATATATATATAATATATATGTATATAATACTTGCAAAGGATAGTATATATATATAATATGTGTAAGAGAATAGAATTTAGAAGTGACACCAGCTTGGTTACTATAATATATATATATATATATAAATATATATGTATAATGCTCGGCGCAAGCTTTATCAAATATGGCAGTAATCATACTTTCCACCAAGTAACTCATCTCTTTATATAGGAAAACAAAGTAGCAACGGTAACAAAGATGCAACGGAAATATAATAATTAATATCTCAATAATAAGAATTTAATATATATTTAACCGTTACAAATCTTCATAAATATGTATTATAACTCATTTAATTTACACATTAAACTCTTTTAATGGCACATCATTAAATAAAATATAAAAATATTTATTTTTATTTAACTTTGTAATATATTATTTGTATAAAATACAACGGTACATTCACTGACGAAGCTATGGTACAAATGTCGGGTCAATTGACCCCACTCAATTTTTGAAATCACATTAAAAAATTTTTTTACCTCATTCAATTTTTGACCTCCACTCAATTTTTGACCCCACTCAGATATTTTTTTTAATAAGAGATACCCAAGCGGCCAAGCCTTAGTCCTAAATCTCATACATCAATATATGTTCAGCACTTCAGCCACAAAATAGAGAGAGAAGGGCCAAAGCCAATTCGCAAAAGGAAAAAATCAAACCGTGAACCATCAAAGCCTTTCGCGAGTGGTCGGAGTTGGTACTGGTGATTGGCGAGCCGCAAGTATAGAGACTGGAGTGCGACTCTATTCTAGTGTGACTCTCTTGCAGCCTTGTGCCCTTGCGGGTAACATAAATTACTCTATCTTCAATTTCTCCAACCTCAGTTCTGTTTTCAGAAATCAATTGTAATTTTCCCCTTTTGTTAGTATTATTAAATTGGATATTTGGATGCATTTGTCTAACCCGAAAGTATAAAGTATTAAAAAAATAGCGCCCCCGAATCCCGCCAAAATTTTTATAACTTACTAATAATTTTGACCCCACTGCTAAAACTTTCTGGCTTCGCCACTGCGTACGTTAATTCTTCCTAATATCTACTGCAAACTTTGATAATATCTTCACCTTATTGGTCCAGCAACTTCACTACGACAAGTCCTATGACCCCTACTACATTTGACAGCACCCCAATCCAAGGCAAGGAAACTATCCAGAAACTGGAGAGTTAGAAAAACGCCAAAAACCACTTGTACATCGAGCTGCAAATATGGTACATTGTGATCTACTTGTAAAGAAAGTTCCTTTCATACCATTTAGCTAATACTTTCTACTAAGAAAATAAATAAGCCAAATTAATGGAGATATATTGCTTTACCTCTGAAGAAACATGGCCTCTTCAAGGGCACACCTAAGGCTGGATTCCTGGTGCCCTAAACCCTCGCAAGACCCACAGTGCTTTCCAGGACAGTCAATTCTGTTGCCCCAATACAAGTATTTTTCATGCCCACCTAAATGTGGTCTGTCATGATTAAGTGAAGCCAATTCTTTTAGGTTTTTTGTAGTGGAAAACGAAGAACAGAGAGAAGAAAGAAGGTACAAGAGAGCAACTGCAACAATGGAGGCTGTGAGTATGAGAATCGGAGATCTGGGTTTTTTGGGTTTGTTCTTTAAGGTTTTGTGGATCGCCATTGATATTGTAGAGAAATGGAGTACAAAAAGATTCACTAACCAGTTGCAGTGAGTTTGTTAATTTATACAGTTGTCTGAGGCGTGGAAAAGTATAATAACTCTCGGCAGGCAGGCTTCATCAAGTACAATATTGATAGTTAATTACAACTTGGTGCCGGAAGGTTTAAGAATGTTTTCAATGTGATCCCTATAAACTACTAAGTACGACTACATAAATAAACAAAACATGAAAGATGAAACAATATTTTTTACTTTGGACTCCGTTTATATTTAGGAGAATGGAAACTTGATTTAAGTTAACATTACGAGTGCAGTGAAATTATTATTTAATTCGTAAGTAATTTTCAGAAGAGAAAAAAAATAATCCTATTTTCTCTCAATATAAAACGTCCAACTTTTATAATAGTCTATTTGATAATTTTGAGTCATATTTATAAACATTGGGAAGAAAGAATTACAAGTGTATCCCTTAAAGAAATGAAACTCGATGAACCATGGTCATCTTAAATATTTGATGCGATCCACAAACAAATGACTATGTTCCCCATGTTCAATTGAATGCACTGCTGGATACACATGAATAACAAGAGAAATGCCAGGACACCAAATTTTGGGGTCAGGGTCAATCATCAGTAATGTAGTACTTAGTGCAATAATGATGCATTATGGATTCAAATTTGGAAGAAAATATAAGACCACTAGTTATTCAATTTGAACAGTTTCCTGCAAGAGCTTCGCGGATTTGCCCATATCACAACAAAAATGAACAAAGAGAACTTCTAACAGATCACAATATGAATTTATTAAGAAAATGAACAGGGTACCCAAGAGATACACCCAAAAGCACAACATTCACTTCAGCATTAAGCTGGTTTCTAATCTCCTAAAAACATTTTATGATCTACCTCATCTGTACAATCCTCTAAATCTCAATGGCAAAGAAACTTTTTAATAAAACATAATGACATAAGATTTGCTTCGACTGCTCCTCATGCCGCATCTGATATGGTTTTTCAACTTAACAATAACTTTTGTTCTAGAGGTTTGTTCTTGATTTGGCAAGTAATATGTCTGCTATATATATAATCCACTTCAAGGACACAACAAAAAGGGTCTAAGGATGAGTATTTGTGGCTGCTTAATATATCAAGCTTTCTGAAATGCACGAGAAGAAACCCCATGTAGAAGTCTCACAAACCCCAAGAAACTGAGTTTTCCATCCGAGTGTCTTATCCAGTCCTGGAGGACTACATGAACAGGTACTGATGGGCTGAGTCCAAGCTCCTGAAAAAATCAAATAGTGGGGAAGACAAGAAATTTGATTAATAAAATTACAAAGAACAAACCAAAAAATTGGAAAAGAACGTGTCTTCCTACTCTTTTAACAAATTGAATAGCCGCCGAGGATGAAATACATCAATAAAGAGCCAAAATTGTAAGTATATCACGCCAATATTCAAGATTATTTTGACAGACTTCTTTATAATTCGAAAGAGTAATGGAGGGAACTTTTAATCTATAATAGGCGACTTGGAAGAGAATATTTAGATCCAAATAACCTTCTTAGAGGAACAAAGAAAACGCTAAGATATTATATGGTCCAACAATCAGAAATTCATTATCAATTTCTGTGTTATGTATTAATTTATGATCCAATCCCTGTTGCTGATGCTGTTGCTGTTGCTTGCTTAAAAGAACCGTGCTGGAGACCAAATGCCAGTTGATAGAATACCGGATTGGTCTCCATGCATATACGTTCATATATAGTATAACATTCAGAAGCTCAACAGATTAGGTTCCACATAAAAGAACCCCGCACAACAAACTACAGGTTACCGCCAGCACCCCCACTACATGCCATGCACACATAAGCATGCATGTAATTAATATATATATATATATGTAAATACACACTCATCGAGTGAAAGAGCGTGTGTGAGTGAGTGCAAGAGAGAGATCATACGGAGGCAAGTTCCTCTATCATAATAGGTCTATTTCCATCTTTCTCAAACAGTTCGTAGGCACGGCGTGCATGTTGCTCCCAGCTGTCCATTCCTTCCAGCTGATGTACACTTATTGCTGCGGCACAAAATTCTTCGAAGTCCAATTTTCTATACTGAAGGGAACTCACCTGCGAGACACATGACTAGACATTCAGCCACAGTTCTCATCTTTTAACTGGCTACACAGTTAATATTATTTTACTCTGAAGAAAGTTAAGGATCAAAGAACGTGACCATGTTGGCAAAATCTAGAACCCGTGAATCCTTTATGGCCTCGGTGCAGTTCTTTGTCACAGCCTGAGAATTTTGTTATTTAGAATGACTCCAAAAAGTCATATAATAAAGAAAAACTGGAATAACTGAGATAAGATAAAGGATAAAAGTCTTGAACCAATTTGAAGTTCTGTAATGATATGAATCCACTTTTGCTTGGGCCAAGCAATGTAAATTGTTCACGCAGATATGCTAGCTGGGGTATTGTCAATGTTTTAGCAAGAGCCTGTCACAGTTCCACAACTTTTTTTTAATATAAGTACTGCTTTTAAGATATATATCCTGGATGAAAATGCATGAGCGTTAGATGAGTATATGAAAGTTCTTATCTTAGTATCTTGCAAACTTGGTAAAAAAAACTACCAAATACCAATACCAAAAGCTTAACTAAGCCAAAAGTTTTTTTTTCTTCCTTTTTTCCAATTCTTCATTTCCACCAAACTGGCTGTGTAGGGGGGAAGATACAACAGGCCAGATTTAGACAAACGGAGGAAATAGAAAACATAGTAGATTTATATTAATGAGAAACCTAAACATGTAAACCTTATAAAACATCATGATACAACTAAAATGAACATCTTGAGCTACGGCACTTTCTGATGTTTTTTCTCAAATTGTTTTCCTCTAAATATTTTACTAAGTTTACAACTACGAAGATGTTTTTAATAGAATGAAAATGACATACCCCCAAAGCTGCTTTTCTCAGAGAAGATGAACAGATATAGGCTTTTACAACCTTGTAAATTATCATGTCCAGAGGTATCTTGACATCATGGTAATTGGCCAGCCATGGATGACCTAGCAAGAAATACCAAGCACAAACATTAGATCCAGAATATCATTTTAACATAATATGAACCAAGCATAATGTCATCCCTATCTATGGGAGTAAAGTACCAAGCGTTTTTCTGAAATTATGACTGGGAGATGGGAAACATGAAAAGACAAATTTGTTGCGTCTTATTCCCATGGAAAAAATCAAATAAATGAAGAGATCACTTGCAGCAGTGCATGGATATAAGGCCCCATCCCCCCTCAACCAAGCGTAATTGAAATAGTTTCCACCAGCATGAGTTCACCATAAAAGTGGGTCCATGTTCTAAGTAACTTACTAAGAGCCTGTGCAGCAGTTAATCTCTTACGGTAATCCTTGTTCAACAATCTTTTCACGAAGTCTACTGCATCAGAAGACAACGAAGGCCACGGGGATTCATCAAAGCTTGGATCTGCTTTAAGGACAGCTCGGAAGATTCCAGATTCTGTCCGAGCCCAAAAAGGGCGGCTACCGCATAGAAGAATATAAGCAATTACACCAATACTCCACATGTCGGCCTCGGTTCCATATGATCTATGCAGAACTTCCGGAGCTACATAGTATGCACTCCCTACAATATCATTCAGCCTTTCATCTGCACAAACCTACATCTATCAGACTTCATAAATATTATGTAATAACAGAAAAGCATAAGTTTCACTTGTTAGATTTAACCTGGCTTTACATAATCGGAGAGTCCGAAGTCGATGGCTTTCAGTGGGGAATGCTCATCTTTAGAAACAAAAAGAAAATTCTGAAGCAAAATTTAACAAGTCAATCTCACAAAATGAAAATAATGGAAACAGCCAAACAGGTGAGAGTTGGGAAAAGAAATCCATAAAAATATAGATAGACTCCATCTCACTCGGACCTTGATCCCAAAAAATAAAAAGAAGGTTTTCTGAATCATCTCAGACATGCAATGAATCTGGAAAGTTCAAAAGTTAATTTCAAGTTCATTTATATCTAGGGTAACGATAACAAGACTATGTATTATTGGTAAATCATAACTATCATATCGACTACATTCTCTTGCGTTAATAGTTATTTAATGCAATTTCAGAAACAAGCGTACTAGTGTTTCAATTTCAAACATGAAAGCAGAGACTAACTTCTTGGAATTGTGGAAGAATTACATGAAGTGGTCATCTCTGACGGGTTTCCAGTTTACCCAACAATGATTTGTCTCAAATGTAAGTCACGGAATCAAGAAACATTTAATTTCAAACGAAAACAACAAGAGTCTAATATTTGAGTTGTTACCAAAAGAAAGCAATTAAAGGGAATTTGAGTTAATCTATCATGAAGATCTGGAGTTCTTGAAGAGAACTTCATTCAACATTAATATCTCAAAGTAGGAATTTCTTCCAGAGGCTTACACTTCATGCCATTACAAACTGAAATAATTAATGAGAAGTTTATATTAATTACCTCGGGCTTCAAGTCCCGGTGGACCACTCCTTGGAGATGACAGTAAGCAACAACACTTAAAATTTGGACCATGACGGCTTTTGCATCCTCTTCTGTGTATTTTCCACCCCTAGAGAACACAAGTACAGTATTATCCAACTATAAGAGAGAACCATAATAGGCCAAGGATTCATAAAAGGAAATTATGAAATAATATAGTACCTGGAAAGTATCCTATCTAATAATTCCCCTCCTTTGCATAACCTGAATAACATAATACATCACAGAGAGTTAGCCCCAAAAGTAAAGATATCACTCCTTGATATGTGAAAGACCAATTTAAGTATACATCTCATTGTTTTCTTGATAAGTAGATAGATATCTCATTATTCTTAGAGACTTAGAGTTACTAAATATGAGACCAGAAAAGAATAAATGTAAATAAGAGGATGACAACTAGAGAAAACCAAAATTTTGGTCCAAGATTCCAAATCTCTTGACGATTCAAAAGTTAAGACAACTATCCAGTTAGCAAATTGCAATCTCACAGAACACATACATGGGAATAAGGATGACTCAGCCAGGTCACTTCAAAATGAATGTGTTATATACAATTTAACAAGAAGCGATATTCTATAGATTTAATTGACCGACTTAAAATACTCGAGTTAAAATGCATTTATTATTGACATGCATGGTCGTCGTGCATACAACTACCTTTTTTACGATTCTGCAAAATATAGTATGTACTAAAAACAACAACGAAGATACACCAATAACAGAAAGTTTAAGCAACAACAACAATGAAGATACAACCATAACAGCAATTTTAAGTGCTTCACAATCAAGTACAATTAATAACAGTCATAGTTCAAGCTTACTCCATCACTACGTAAACATTGTCTTCATCCTCATAGGCATCATAAAATTGTACAAGGTTTTTATGTCCTGTCAGAGCCCGTAATATTTTAACTTCTCTTCTTACATCCTCAATGGCAATTGCTGTAGTCATCTGCAAAAGAAAATCATTTCCTTATTAGAAGAGAATAGAGTGTTAAACCACTTCCAAACTGTTCAAAGCTAAAGGGGCAATATTTAATATGACACAGTTCCACGCTTAAAGTATAAGAGCACACTTCAGTTAACAACAACTATTGCACTAATGACAAAGTCTCCAATGATTTGAGAGAAAACCCTTTTTGTATTAAAATGGCATAAAAGATGACTACAATTTCCTTCTTTTGGAGTAACTGAAGATATAATACCATGATAAACTTTGATGTACATTTAGAAATTAATTGTAAAAGGTATACGTGTATAATAGATTAAATGGTCAGAAAATACTATATTAATACATTAGATCAGTAAAAGTGGACTAAGTAAAGAAAATCAATAAATACAAATGGCAAACCCTAACAAACCTTTTTTAACTAGATGATAGCTAGGAACTGTTCTGATGGATAGCGTTTGTCTTACTATTGCATTGAATACAATCTCTTCTATATCAAATGATAACATTGTATTAAGTTTTATATTTAGACAGCGTAACTTCGAGATTTTCTTTTTTCTTATTTTAGATAAAGACAACATAACTTCAAAAAAAAATTATCTTATTTTATATAAAGACAGCATAAATCCTTCCAGCTTTAAGCTCAACTCTATTGTCAAATTTAAAAGGTAAACAATGTCTATTCTAATCACTACAGGAAGAAAGGCATCCATTATACTCTATTCCACCTCTATCCCTTCTAACAATTCTCCAAAATTACACAAGAGACCAACAAGGATACAAATTCTTGCAGGAAAAAATTCTCAAAATAACATATAAAGTATGAAATTGCAAAGCACCAATAATATTAGCATAGAAGCACTCAAGATTTCAGATCAAGCTCTAAACCTACTCAACCAATAAACATATTGATACATAAAACTAAAAGAAGCAATAAAGTTCATTTTGCAAATCCTATTGGAAAACTAATCCAGATACTTCTACTGTGATTTTCATATGAATCCTCTCATTATCAAATCAATAGAATATAGCAAATTAACAGTAGAATAAAGGAATGTACACTGGACCTTTGATTTTGGAATAACTTTAACAGCCACATCCTGCCCCTTCAAACTCCCTTTCTTCCCCTTAGCTGAACAGGTATACCCAAAATGCCCACGGCCCACCTCTTCACCAAGCTCATAATGGGTTAACAATTGCTTTGAATACCCAAAACTCTTATCCAAACCAATCTCAAGCTCATTTCCTTCCGGAATTGAGGCCTCATTAGGTTTAATTGACCCATGCCTTCGCGCAAGCAATGCCCGAATGTGCTTTGCTGGAGAAGGCGGAGGGAATGGACGCTTAAACAAGCGAAGAGGAGTGCGAAGAGGGGTTGAACTAACACTCGAATTGGCGGGTGAGTCCTTGTATGCGCCGGGCAGAGGACTTGGGCTGTAAAAGGGAAACTTTGATGCTTTCCCAGATTGAGAATTCAGTACTAGCTCGTTCTCACTGGGAATAATTGGGTTTCCTGGTTGGTTTTGGGAGTTTTCAATGGGTTTTCCATGACAAAGTCCCATGGAATCAGAAACCCAACTGTAAAAGAATAACAAAAACCAACCACAAAGAGAAAAACAAAGTTTAGAACTTGTGTTTCAAGTAAAAATAAGAGAAATAGTAAAATCTAAACCATAGGTACAGAAGAAAAATAGGTGAAAACTAAATTCAGGGAAGTTGGAGCATCAGAAATTGAATTGAACAAAGAACTGAAACTCGACCCAAACACGAAATTTCTTAAAACTGAATAAACCCATAAGACTAGGAAACAAGGAATTCCAAAATCTTGAATTGAAAGATTCAAAAATATAATATATTTTTTCCAGTTTGATCAACAGAACCCAGAAAGGATTGGGAAAGAATTCCCCAATAAATTAAAATTTCCAAGAAAGAGAAGCCCAAGAATGGAAAAAAGAACTAAAAACATACAAATAGAAAGCTATTGAACTTTCTGATCAAAGAAATGAAACCCATCAAAATTTACTGAAATTTAGTAAAAGATTTCACCTGCAGAATGGAAATATATAGAAGAACTTGAAACGCCAGAACAAGAGAACCCAGAAATATTTCAACAAGGTAAAGAATAGGACCGGGGAAAAGATAACAAAAGTGAGCCAAAGATGCTTAGCAGAGTCTGCAAGAAAAAGCAAAGAGGAGAAGAAAAGGGAAAGAACCCATTCCTCTTTTCTTTCCCTGCTTTATTTGTTTTTATTTTTTTACTTTTGATTATATTTTCCTCTTAGTGGTTTGTGTGAAAATTAATCAATTTTTTTTCTTTTTAATTAAATTTAACATTCTTATCTTTGACCCAAGTATTCAAGTATGCACCCAAGCCTTATAAGCCCCCTATTATTAATCTATAATAATAATAATATAAAATTTAATTTAAATTTTGATGAGAAAATATAAGAACAGTTTAAATTTATTTTAATTTTTAAATTGTTAAAATGAGAGGAGAAAAAAGCAAAGAGAAAGAGGAAGAATTTTATTACTTTGTGACTTCATACCCTGACAATTAATAGTCGTAAATAATGTGAGTGGGGTTGGGTTTGGATCCTTCCAGCCTGTCCTTATTGAGAGAGAGAGAGAGAGAGAGAGAGAGAGAGAGAGAGAGAGAGAGAGAGAGAGAGAGAGAGAGAGAGGGGAAGGACACAAGGAGTTTGTTTTCACTTTTTCTTATGTAATACATAAACATTTTGCAAACAATTGAGCTCTACCATTTGTTCAGACTTTGCGCTTTGACCAACTTTTGTAGTCTATCAACTTTGTTTAAACACAAATTAAAGTCCTTCTGATTTTGGTGAAGTGCTAATTTTGTATATATATTGTGATAAATTTATATTTAATTATAATCTCGGAGTATATTAAGATATAAAATTTTAAGAGACCCCAGTTATTATATACATATTCAAAAGAGTAATCATTTAATATAAGTATCTACGCGACAATCAAAAAAATATTCTTCATAATATATATCATTTTCTTTTAAAACGATTTTTCATAAACAAAAATTTATAACCGTGAGATTCAATTATTTACGTAAAAAGATGTCAAGATTTGGATACGTCCAATTTTTGATATTTTAATTCACAAATAAAATTGTATTTCATTCCTCTGGCAGCCTGGCTAATATATTTATGATTCCCTGGGCTGACATATATAAATAATAAAGGGACCAAAATAAACTTGTTTTCAGACATTAAACTAACAGGAGAAAAATGAAATTACAAGGCAGGCAGGCAAACATTCTCTGCGAAGTAGTAGTTACAATATGGAGTAGTTAATTCATTATTTTCATCGCGTATTTCATTTATGGTTGTTTACGTAAGATAAGATTGATGATCTTGAACAACACATGTCTTGACAATCTTATCTAGATTTTTGTTTTTCTCTTAATATAAGTTATTAATATCTTTTTAATATAAAATTTACACAAATAATAATAATAATAATATAAAAATATGAAAAAAAATTGTTGATACTAATTTCATCAGCTCTTTGACATGCAACTCCATTAGCCGACATTTGCAAAATATCATCTCACTAGTTGGGTCCCGTGCCTCCGGCACTGTATGGGCAGTGAGATTTATCTCAAACTTAGAACGGCCCAGATGATTTATTAAGTGAGCGGGGAAATTCAAAATCATTATTAGATAGATTAGATAGATAGATGTATTTTATTAGATAGATGTAAGGACGGTGGGATTTATCTCAAACTTTGGACGGCCCAGATGATTTATTGAGTGAGCGGGAAATTCAAAATCATTTGTATTTTATTAGATAGATTCAATGCGCATATCAGCGGACTAGATTTTTTTTATATCGATACAAGAAAGAAATTTAAAAATTATTCCCTACGTCCCAAATTAATTGCTCAGTTTTGATTTTTTAAAGTTAAATTATCTATTTTTAAAACTAATCTTTTTACTATTTTTGCTAAAATATAGGTGAAGAGATTATAACTAAAAGAAAGTATATACAATTTATTACTAATCTCAATTTTTATAATTTCAAAAATATATTTATATATGCTTAATTATTAATTTTAAAAATAGTTAATTTAACTTAAAAGGTCAAAATTGAGTAATTAATTTGGGACAGAACGAGTAATAAAAAAAATTTATATTTCGTAAATAAATAAAAAATAAAAAATTGTGTCTGGCTTGGCCTTCTGAGCTTCATGATCTTTCTAAAGCAATAGAAGTAGGCTACCAATGTGATGTGAGGTTGGTGACCTATATTTACCATCATTATTAGTTTGAACATATGTACTACCTCCGTTCCATAATAATTGTCTTTTTAGCTTGATGCACATAGATTAAGAAACTCATTTAATACTATCATTTAAGAATTAAAATTTGTAAGAAATTCCATCACTACCCCTTTATAGGAAACTAAAAACTATTAATACAAGAGAGAAAATTTCTTGGGACAATGAGAAAAGTTAGGGGTAACCTAGGAAAATAAATAATTTATTCTCCTAGAAAGTTGTAAACGACAAATAAATTAGAACAAATCTTTTTTTCTAAAAAGACAGTTATTATAGAATGGAGATAGTAATATTTATTATGGTTTAAAATTTTAAAATATAATATTTAATGAAATTGTTTCTGAATACGGACGGGAGAATCGATCGTCTTGCCCCGATCAAAGGACCCCAATTTTTTTTATATGTAGTACAATAAGATAAGATAAAATCTTACTTATTCAATATCGATCAAAAACGGGGAAATTTATTCATTCATGTTACTGTTACCTATCTATCTATGATCTATCTGTCTGTCCTCTATGAACATGTTCACTAAAGAAAAGACAAATAAATCTATCTAATAAAATATAAATGATTTTGAATTTTTCGTTCATTCAATAAATTATTTGGGCCGTCCAAAGTTTGAGATAAATCCCACCGTTCATACATCTATCTAATAAAATACATCTATCTATCTAATAATCTAATAATAATTTAATAAAAAACAAATGACTTTAAATTTCTCGCTCAATCAATAAATTATTTTGATCGTTCAAAGTTTGAGATAAATTATATTATCCATACGGTGCCGAAGGTACGGACCAGCTAGTCTAGTTTCATTCTGTGCCAAAGCCAAAGGTATTACTGCCAAATCAAATAAGATCATTTATGGGCCATCTAAATACCTCCTATTTATTTATGGTAGGTAGGTAGATAGATCATATATATTAGAAAGAAAATCAATTATATTTCATTAATTAAATTTTAATAATAAAATCTAACATAACCTTTGAGAATTTTTATAAACAAATCTACCTACATTTTATTTTATACATTATCCGTGATTTATGGATCGGGATATGAAGTTAATTTTATAGTAAGTTGGTTAATTGACCAATACAATATTAACACGTAAAAAAATTTATTTTTTATTTACGTATCGATTGTATTGATCAAAATTAACTTCATACTAACCCCTTCCGTTATTTATATTTTTCAATTATTGCAATCATTTAAAAAAAGAAGAAGAAATCACCACTTCACCGGCGAAGCCAAAGCGTGCACATTTAATTTATGTAGCAGAAGAAAATGAGTTCATGTCCCTTGTCATGACACTGCATATGTAGGGTAGGGTAGGGTAGGGTAGGGGCGGTGTATGGATAGGCTAGGTGAGGTGGGTCCTCAACTTTTTTCTGTACATACTTTATTTTTTTAATTGAAAATCATCCACATTAAATATCCTTAACTTAAGGCCAAAAGTAATTGTTTTGTCTTGACTTATTCCCTTTTTCTATTTATTTATAATTTGTCCAAAAGTGTACTAGCAAGTATAGAAATTAAGGAACAATCTTCTTTTACATGCATACTCGGTACGGCTATAAATTAAATTATATGGGATAAATTAATTTTTTTAATATAATTTAAAGAATTAAATAAAAATATAAAATAAATTAATAATATAATTAAAATTATAAGGACAAAAGAGAAGAAAAAAATAGAAACGTGATACAAATTCACCAAATAGCTTGGATGAACCGTTTTATAATTAATAATATAATTAAAATTGTAAGGACAAAATAGAAGAAAAAATTATTTATTGACGCTTGAAGTATTTCTTTCAAATTTAATTTGCCCAATTATAATATTTCACAACATTATATTTCAATCATTGTCAACTTTTGAGTTGTGAATCTAATGATTTTAAATATATATATATATATATATATATATATATATATATATATATTAATTTTCCCCAAACTATGGGATTATTAATCAAACTTTAAAGTTTTTAGTCAACTGATTAGTTATTTTTATAGATAAATTATAAATTATAATATTATATATTCAAAATCTTATATTGTGGTTCTGGTCATCTTTTTTGGATACAACTCAGATGAGCCACTCAAATAAATAATAATAGTAATAAATAAATAAATAATAAGTGGGAGTTCAATTCTCATCCCCTTTTCCCATTTGTAATAGATTAGGCCTTAATAAGAAAATAATAATAATGATTAATATTACTCAAAATAAATATTAGAAAAATTATATATACATGAGTGGCCGTCCTTTTTCAAGACGAATACCATAAATAAATTACTAAATTTTGGAACTAATAAATCAGATTATAAACTAGTAGACAGGATCAAGAATAAACCTCTTAAGTAGTAGAATTCTCTTAAATAATAGAACTTTATCAAAACGACGTAGTTTTGATAAGACGCGGTGACATTTTTATAAATACCCAAAACTCTGGGGGGGCGCGGGTGGGGGTGAGCGTGGGTGGGTGGGTGACGGTGGTGGGTGGGGTGGGGTGGGGTGGGGTGGGGTGGGGTGGGTGGGTGCCCTGAGAACATTCTATATTATGATGATGCAAAATTGCAAATTAAGAATGAGTTTATTTGATCTTTAAGATTTAAAATTCAATTATCATCTTTGTGAGCCTAACTTTTGATTTGGAACAAAATATGGGTCAAAAAATGGTTAATCGGATTGGAAGCATAACCAACCTGAATAAATATGGTTCTAAACTTTAACCAACCTGAATAAATAAAAATGTTTAACCAACTCATTTGATTCCAGTTAATATGGGTTGACCCGACAGTTAACCAACTATATTGTCAGGTCTATATATACGGCCAACATAGATATAAATAAATAAAACTACTATCCTAAACTATAATCCATTTGTCCAGGAATGGAAATTGCATTTTATCTTATGAGTTCTTTTATGCGGACATGAAAATTGAACTCGAGTTTATTTGAATTTAACATATTTGTATGTTTACCTCATTGAGATCAAAATACAATTAGGGAAAATTTAAGTACACCCGGGTCCAATTTTTATGTCCCTGAGTTTTTGTTAACTTATTAACATCCTCAGACATATATATATATATATATATATATATATATATATATTAGTATTTGTGTAAGATACACTTTAAAAGAATTTTAATAATAAATTCTGATTTAAGTTCTAATACTATTTTTAAATTTAAAAAATTATGTTTAAATACTATGTGGTACATAAATAAATCTTATATATGTAACCCTCATTCGAAAATCGAGAATAAGGAAAGGGATTCAAGCACTGCGTTGATACCTGGCCCTTTAATTATTCATATAGTGGACGCTAGCTTTGTGCAAGGCAAAAATTCTTATTCTTTTATACCCTTCTTTCCACCTTATCTTTTAAATGGCATAAAGTACTACCTAAAAAGATCTATGATAAAAAAGGAATATGTCCCTCCCTCCCTCCTTCTTCCCATCCATATTTAAAAAATCAATATTTGTAATAAAATAAATAATCTTCTAAAAAAATATAACTATATATATATAAGACAACTTGTAAATTAGTCGAAAAATTGGTGTGATCCGAGACCTTTTAGTTTATGATAATGTACGGATGTTGGAAGTTATATCTATCTATACAAAACACAAATGATTTTGAAATAAACTAATTTCCCGCCTACTTATAAACTAATCTCAGCCATCAAAAGTTTGAGACAAATCTAGCCATTCATTTAGATTAGTTACCTTGCATAATAGAAACCGATTGGCACAAATCTGTCACTGCTCTTCTTCTCCAAAGCATACAAAGAAAATACGTAGAGAAAAAAACCAGCGAGAACCAGCCACCGGAGAAAGGCAATCGACGGTAACAAAAACAACGGCGACATGGAAAGGCGATCGACGGTAACCAGCCACCGGAGAAAGGCGATCGACGGTAACAAAAACAGCGACCACGTGGAAAGGCGATCGACGGCTAACACTGCTCTTCTTCTCCAAAGCCAGCGACGATTCCAGCAACGATTCCAGCGACGATTCCAGCGACGATTCCAGAACGATTCCGGAGATTCCAGCAACGATGACGACCAGAGTTAGCGACGATGACGGTAACTAAACACTCTTCTTCTTCTCCTTCTTATATTATGTGAGCATAAATTGAAGAAAGACTGTGATACCCTTATTAAATAACTGCAGCATCCTAGCAACACTCTTCCTCCTTCCTTACATAATCATCTCAAAAACAAAATCACTATCAATCTGGGAAGCATATCTTGACACATTTAATTTTGCTCCGTTTATTTGGGTCTTCATCGAATTTGGAGAGTTGGATTGAAACCACTTCTTGGCGCTGATTTAGGTTGAGGAATAGACTATTTGTTCTGTAATTGAACTGGAGTTTGGTGGGATTGCAATGGGTTTTGAAGGAATTGACGTGAGTTTTGGTTAGATTAAAGTGGGTTTTAGTGCGATTAGTGGAGTGGGTTTAAGATGTTGTTGAATTTGGTTTGAGGGGTTTTGATTTTCATCTTCGGGATACCATTTTTACAATTCAATCAAATTCTTAGCTTTAATTTCTACCCTTTTTTCATGAGGAATTGATTTTCTGAATAAATTACTACTCTTTTTCAATAGCTTGAATAATAGTAAAAGATCTTAATTGCAGCCTAATAAAAAGCAGCGTATATGCCATTTTTACAATTCAATCAAATCCTTAGGTTTACTACTGGTTATTATGAATAATAGTAAAAGATCTTAATTGCAGCGTAATAAAAGTACCATACAATTATAATACAGATTCATCAACAAAATAACAAAATGAGCAAAAACTGAATTAAGCCCACATACCGAATCCAAAATGCATACCCCACTATCAGAATCATACCGAATCCTTGGTTCCTATTGTGCGATCCAGCCACCAAACCAGTATTTGCCTCCATTTCTTTTCAATATAATAAGAGGATTACAGTGAAATGTACACCAACAAAACTGAAACCCCTGTTAAATTATTGGTTTGTTTTGATACAGGTCTTAAAATTAAATTTGAGATGGGGTTTTGCTCAATGGGGTTGCAACAATGGAGCAAAAATGTTACTTCTTTTTATGAAATTATAAGATGGTAATGGGATAACTTGATTATAAGTGTGAAAATTATTCTTTTGGGTAGCTTTTACTCGATTATATGCAGTATAAGTAGCGTTTAGATCTATGTCTTCAGCTGAAAATTGGTTCTTTACATGAAAACTGGGAAATGGGTACTGCTTAATTTTGATTTGGACTCTTAAATTTGGTGTGTTTTTTAATATTTTGATTTTTGGTTTATTCCTTTTGCAAGTGTGAATGTTGGTTGTATAAGAATGAATAACCTCAAAGTTCTGATTTTTTTTGTATCCTTTTGTTCTCACGGATCAATTTTGTTTGAATGAAGTTTTGATCTTGCTAATTTATCATGCTAATTTATCATGTTCCACCCACCCACCCACCCATTATTGTTAGTCTCAGTGAGGATCTTCATTAAGCTGTCTGTAAGATCATGGCCAGCAAGGTCCAACCGAAGGATTGCATGGGGAAGGGCATAGCCTTCATAAATTGGAACCGTGTGACTAACACCATCACCAGAATCCAAAATAATACCTTTTCAAACCATATAACCAGTTAATAGGAGGAAGAGACAATAAAGAAATATATATGTAGCTCAGATATTCTTCACACATTATATTAACATCATTAGTAAAAGCAATTGCATACATATAATTCAATAATTTAGTCATTTTCATATTTCTAGAACTGTTCATTATCATTTATTAGACCTTTATAAACTTCCATTCTAAAGCTTATAGTCATCACCCACCCCCTCTTCAGTCTTACAAATATCCCTCAACTCAAAATAAATGGTACCAGTGAAAAAGGGGGGAAAAGAGAGGAGCTTTTCTAACATATTTGAGTTCTTACTTATTTTAAAAAATCATATCAAACTTGAGTTCTTAACAATGTGAATCCTGATTTCATGAACATAACTGAAACAAATAAAAAACAACATGTGCTACTGATTAGTTAGGAAGGACTTCATCGAGCTTCTCTAAAAGTTCACTAAATCATAATCTCACTTATTTCTTTCTATACATAGTCAAAAGCATATTAACATGCTTACTAAAAAAACCATGAATTCGGACACCCTGTAATTAAAAAGACTAACATGTTGTACGACCACTAGCATAAAGAGACAACACAGCCTGGATTGTAACATACGTGGCCGGCACATTGAAGGTCTCAAACATGATTTGAGTCATCTTCTCTCTATAATGGGTCTTTGGATTTGCTTATAACAAATACTACAAAAGTTTATCGAAATACTAAGCATGTTTGCTTATCTCGAAATATGCATTTTGTATTTATAGTAGGATCATATTTATTTGTTTTCCCCCCATTGAGTATTAGTGTTGCCGTTAATAAGCAGTGTTAATGGTCCAAGTGTATAAAATTTTATTCTTTGTCTTAAACATGCATTTTTTTTCCTTTCTCCAAGTACTTGAGGTATGCTATTTTCATCCATTTTTCACTGTCATTGTACTTTTATGTGTTCAAGCATCTTTCAAATGAAATTCATTACTTATTTTGTCTATTCTTTTATTGATGTTAAGTTATATTAAGTAAAAAAATCTTCAAGCTAAGGATATTTTTATGCATTCCTAAGTTGTCAAGTGCTTTACACAGTTAGGTTTTATGTAAATTTTTGGCGTTATATATTGGTACTTGGTTGCTTCAATACTTGATACATAATGTGCTTACTAAAACACAAAAAAAATTGTACAAGTGTTTATTGTAGTACTTTTGTACAAGTGTTTATTGTAGACATTTGAAAGAAGTTAGCATTGATTAATGTGCTTGCTATAAAAATTATTGGAATCCAAATCTGTTTGGAGAAATATATATGCTTAATGAATATGACTTCACCCCAGATATGAAGTAAACTTAAAGAGTAGACATAGAGGTGCTTGGATATTCATTTGGGTTCTCTGTATTTATGTCAACTAATTTATTATAGTATGTTTTATTTTGTATATTGGATACATTCTGAGGAACATAATTTGGTGATTCTAGATGAAGCCAAGCTCCTTATTGGAAATACATAATGGGTCTTTGGATTTGTTTACTTGCAAAAAATTGTTATAACAAATACTACAAAAATTTAGTGAATGCGCATGCTACAATGTTTGGGAGAATTGCTTAGCTCTAGCATACCAGGGCATATAATGGATTGTCGAAATTTTGGTCTTCAGAAAATTACCAGTCCTCTTTTGTGAAAGTTTTTAATATTTTTTAATGAATAGATAAATTAGCCATGCTGCCTATTATTGCTTTTGTATTTATAGTTGGATCATGTTTATTTGTTTTTACCCCATTGAGTATTAGTGTTGCCGTTAATAATCAGTGCTAATGGTCCAAGTGTATAAAATTTTATTCTTTATCTTAAATATGCGTTTTTTTCCTTTCTCCAAGTACTTGAGATAGCTATTTTCATCCATTTTTCACTGCCATTTTGCTTTTATGTGTTCAAACATCTTTTAAATGAAATTTATTACTTATTTTGTCTATTCTTTTATTGATGTTAAGTTATATTTAGTAAAAAAATCTTCAAGCTAAGGATATTTTTATGTTTTATGCATTCCTAAGTTGTTTTTTGTTGGTTTTGTTTTTTAAGATATGTTTCTTGCAATATATTTTGTGGTTCCAATTATCACTCATATAGTGGTCCCAATCTTTCCATCTGTTTTTTGATTTTAAAGTCTTTTGGTATGTAGAATAATGGTGGGTTTAGATTAAGCTACAGTTTTCAGTGGGTTTAATATTGAGCATTGATGTTTGAGAATTTTTGCTGGGTTTAGATTAATTTATGGTTTTTATTTTTCTTCGGGTTTTAGAGCTAAATATTTGATTGTCTCCATTGTCGTTGACAACCCAATATATATGATATATATATAAGTCATAATTTAGGTATTGCTTTTTACCAAGTAAAATGAGCCCAAATAGTGATGCTTAGTTACTGCATCTTCTATTGATTTGCTCAAGACACGTGATATGGGGTAAAGACATGTGGCTACTGATTTAGTTTACTGCTCTGGTTTCTCCCTTTTTCTGTTTCTATTTAAATTATACCTAAAATACTATAGTTTGTAAAAAATTTAGATGTGTATATTTTTTTTGAGTCACAACCAATTTTTTTTTTGAAAATATTCAATATTCCGGTCCAGTAAACATGTCCATATAGAAGGGCTGGCTATAGATTGTTTGTGTCAGTGTTGGACTGTTGTTTGAGCTCTGTAATTCATTATTATGCTATTAATTATTTGTTAACAAGGTTAGCATGTCTACTGAAACAAGCTCTTATTTGGGTAAACAGTATCTCAAAGCTAGCTGTATCCAAGACATTCTAAAAACCAAGTTTAAACCAAGCACTTTTAGGAAAAGCATCTTGAGAATTTTTCTAATACAGCTATAACATAAATGTTTAATATGAAGAATTTTTAATGTTTAAAAATTGCTACAAACACAAAGATAACAAAAACTCGATTGATCAACCATACAATGATAATTTAGCATCATGAGCTCAAATGTTGTACTTCTTGGCTATTTTTCTCTATATGTTTTCATGGCTTTTTTCATTTCTCTGTATTTATGTGTGTTTGTGTGTGTATATGTATATAATTTTATTGTATAACTAAAATTATGAAAATGGTAGTTTCTCCAAAAATTATTTGTGCCCCCTTTTTTAATTTCTTTTTCTGTTTGATATGTTTCTCTAATTTAGTTGACTGACTGTATATTTCTTGAACATTTATGGGAAATCAAAATGGAGTAATATGAGTCTCTTATAAGCAGTTTGATTAGGGTTCATTTCTTTAAAACCCTTCCCCCCTTTTTCTAATTAGGGGTTTGAAATTTCTGTTTTTCAATGTAACCAGTAATTCAGGATGTTTTGGGTTTTGATTGGGTGGTTTTGCCTTGAATGACTTCTTATTTATTTTTTGCCAACTGATGGGTGTTTTTGTTTGGTATATCTATTTTTTTTGGGATTCTTTGGGTCTTGAAAAAGCGTGTGTATATGAAGTGTATATACACACACATATGTTATTATTCAGTTGTGATTGTGTACATGCTTTCCTTCTTAGAGTTTTCCCCCCCCCCCCCCCCCCCGTTTTTAAGCTGTTCTGTATCAAATATGTGTTGAGTTTTGTGTTCAAGTTGTAAGTTTCCCGATTATGGTAATGTTTGGTTACAAATTATTATTTTGATTATGATAGTATGAAAATTGGGTCCAAATTTTGTAGTGTGTAATATCCTTTTAAAATGACAATTTTACCCTTTATTGAAAATTAACTTCTTCTTTTCATGACACATTTATTCTATTTTAAACAATCATTTAACCTTCTTTTTAAAACAATTAATTCGTAGTTAAATATTGTGAATTATTATTATTTTGAATGTGAAATATTATTTTAGTTGTGATAGATTTAATTAGTAATAAGAATATTCTTTCATCACTGAATTTAATTTGTTTCACACTAATACATTTTTTTTAATAGCGAGTATGAATCATGAGGTCTCCCTGCCCATGGGACCACCTTCTTATACCATTTTTGGATATGTAAGTCCCTTTTTCAGACTTAATGAAAATTAAAAAATTAATATTCCTTTTTGAAATTTCTAATGTGTCTTTTAATTTGGGACAGGAGGATTATATTTTGCAACGCACGGTAAAATTATTTTCGTCTTTTATAGCAAACGTGCAATTTAATAGTTTTTTTATACTTTATATATTTAACATTCTTTTTTCCTTTCTTTAATAGAGAGAGCATTATCGAAAAAAGAATATTGGCATTGTCATTAGAGAAGAATCTGACTTGAAGATTATGCGTAAGGCAAGATAAGATTAATTTTACTTTTCTTAAGCTCATACTTTATTTTCCAAGACAGATCATCTTATATTTGTACGCTGTCAGGAAAATCAAAGAAAACATCGAGCAACAAAAAAAGGGAAGAAGTTTCAAAAAGGAAAAGAAAAAGAAAATCAAGCTCCCAATTTGCATGTGGTAAGTATGCAATATTCCAAACATTTACGTTAGTAGTTATAAATATTTGTTACACAAAGTCATTTAAACAAAAGATTTGAACCTAATTTATTAACGACACTATGCCTTCTTATGTTTATAATTATACATCTTTTTAGGATTTCAATAATAATATCCTTTACGAAAAGGCAATAAACATATTGCATAGCGCTTTCGTGTGAAATACAAAACCAAGCAAACTGAATATATGCACCCTAATCCGAATAAATAGAAAACATTATTTTTTGCTCAAAAAAACACTACAACCTCTTCTCTTTACACTTAGATATCTATTGTTATTTGTAGGGATCCAATAAAAATATCCTTGACGAAGCTCCAATTCCTCGACGTAAAAAACGAGAAAGGGGTAATGGTGATGTGCGTCCAATACATATTGCTCAGCGCTTGCGTCGTGAAAGGGAGAAGCAAGCAAAAATAATACAATCTCAACCATATCCATTTCAACCAAGATTTTTCCCTGGTTTGATCCCCAGGCCATCCAAACGCGCAGCTTATGAACGAGATTGTATCGCGATCAAGAATCATTTTTATCCGCATCCGTCGTTGTTAAAACCTGCGCCTCCGGATTCTAATCGAATTCCTCCAGTTCCGATTTTACCACCTCAAGGGTTACATTCAACTAACTCAAATTCAATGGGTGCAGAAATCCTCCTTCCACCAAATAATATAGAGCATGCACATGACTCCCGTAACATTATATCTTCCATGCCTACATCACCAACTGAAGGGTTAGTTCAATGCAAATTATTTATAACTATATACCATAAGGAGTGTTACGATATATGTGAACTGTTTGAAACAAGTTTATTTATTTTCTAGGTTATTACCAATTATTCAGTCAATCATTGATGAAGCTTGCGTACAAGAGGAGTCATTGCCTACAAATATAGCACCTCTGCCGCATCCTATTTCAGGAAGACACTACCTTGATAAAATGAATATACAGTGTCCTCACTGCTCAGCATTGCATTGGACAGCCGAAAAGTTATCAAATTCATCCGTTGACCGCCGATTCTTCGGAACATGTTGTTTGCAAGGAAAGATTCGACTTCCACAACTATTAACGCCTCCTCCAGAAATTCAATCATTATATGATGGCAATGATGATCAGTCAAAGTCCTTTCGATGTTATACCCGACTGTACAATGCGTCTAATGCTTTTACGAGCTTAGGCGTACATATGGATGATAGAGTGGTTCCTGGTAGGGGTCCCAACGCATTTACAATCCATGGGGAATTGCGACATCGGACAGGGTTACTACAACCTCCAGCCGGTCAAGATCCAGTATATGCACAGTTGTACATTCACGATGCCACAATTGCTTTAGAATATCGTTCTCGAAGAAACCCGAATCTGCGAGAGGATGTCCTAAGAACAATCCAGGATAGTCTTTTGAGATACAACTCATTTGCGGGTAAGTTTAGACATGCAGCTGCAATTTTAAGCAGGGAAGATTTGAACAATCACGATATCCCAGCCTATCTTCATTATAGTGCAGCAAAAGACCGTCGAACTCATAATTTACCCACGTCAGATGAGGTTGCTGTCATATTACCTGGAGATGGTGCTGAGTTCTCTGCGATGAGGGATATTATTGTACGGTTAAGAGGGAGTGACCAGTTGATGCAGATAAATGAATGTCATCCAGCTTATTTACCACTACATTACGTATTGTTGTTTCCGTATGGTGAGCTTGGATGGGAACCAGATTTTAAGCAGTGGGATGTCAATCAAGGTAAAGCTTCATCAAAAAGACTTACGCAATTGCAATATTATGGGTACCGTTTGTTTGAAAGACCTACTGAGTATTCAACTATCTTGAGGGGTGGAAGATTATTTCAAAAGTTTATTGTAGATGCATGGGCGGCAACAGAGCAGAATCGATTAACATATTATAGGCTCAACCAACAAAAATTACGATCTGATCTATACCAAGATCTGGTCGAGGTAGTTCCTGATGGGTTAGAGGCTAATCAAGTAGGTAAACGAGTAGTTTTGCCTTCTTCTTTTTCTGGGAGTCCAAGGCAAATGTTTGAAGTCTTCCAAGATTCTATGGCCATAACTCGGTATAACCAACACCCTGATATTTTCTTAACTATGACTGCAAATCCGAATTGGCCCGAGATAAAAGATGCACTGTTACCACATCAAACGTCAATTGACCGCCCAGACTTGGTGGCCCGAGTATTTGAATTGAAGCGACGAGCTTTGATGATGGAAATTGATAAGAAGAAAGTATTTGGTGCAAAGGTGGCACATGTTTTCACGATTGAATTCCAAAAACGTGGGTTGCCGCACATGCATTTGCTAATATTTCTTCAGGGGTCTGATAAAATACGGACACGTGAACAGGTAAATCGAGCTGTGTGTGCCGAATTCCCCGATCCAATTTCTGATCCACTTCTATATGAAACAGTTAAAACTTGCATGATACATGGACCATGTGGTGTTCGAAATATTAAATCACCATGTATGGAAGATGGTAAATGCACTAAGAGATATCCTAAATATTGGGCAGAAGAAACTACAATAGGCGAAGATGGGTATCCGATATATCAAAGGCGCAATGACGGTTAAAAACATTGTCTAAGGTCTGGACATGAAGTTGATAATAGAGATGTTGTACCATATAATCCACACCTCTCTAGATTGTTTGGTTGCCATATAAATGTGGAAGTTTGTGCAGGAGTAAGGTGCGTAAAGTATATCAATAAATATATCTACAAGGGTTACGATCGCACAACTTTGGTATTGGGGGCCGTAGATGAGATTAAGCAGTATATTGACTCAAGGTACATTGGTCCTACAGAGGCGGCATGGCGTATATTTTGATATCCTATGCATCAAGAGTTCCCTCCAGTTATACGTCAAGTAGTTCACCTAGAGGAAAAACATCACGTCTGCTATAACCCTTCTGAACCAATAGCTGCAATATTGAACAGAGCTCAGGATCAGCAGACAACTCTAACAGGATTTTTTGCATGCTGCTTTACTAATGATTTAGCTCGAACTCTCACATACCAACAATTTCCAAAGCATTTCGTTTGGCAAAAGAAAGAACAACTCTGGACAGAGAGACAAAGGGGATTTGCAATCGGAAGAATGTATTTTGCCAGTCCAAATGAAGGTGAAAGGTTTTATCTGCGTCTTCTATTGACGGTTGTAGAGGGACATCAATCTTTTCAATGTTTAAGAACAGTTGATAATGTTGTACACCCCACATATAAGGCTGCATGTATTGCAAAAGGCCTTTTGGAAGACGATGAAGAGTGGATTCAATGTCTTAGAGAAGCATCAATAATGAGAACAGGCTCTCAATTAAGAAGGTTGTTTTCTATTATCTTGACACAATGCTCTCCTTTAAATCCAGAAGCGTTGTGGAATCAATTTTCTATGCATATTTGTGATGATTTATCACGCAAAATAAGTACATGTTATGGCATTGATGTTCCTACTAATGCTCAAATTTTTTATTATGGTTTATACCTTATTAATCTTTTGCTTCAAGAGTCAGGGAAGAGCTTTTCAGATTACCCACCAATGCCACTGCCATATGCTAATTGGAGAATTATCGTTGGCAATCGACTTATATGGGAACATAGGCAGTTACAACTTGAAGTTGATCAAATAAATGTCCAGCAAAACATTGATCTACTGAATGAAGGTCAGCGTATGGCTTATAATGCAATCATTTCATCTGTTTATGAAAATAGAGGAACAACATTCTTTCTGAGTGGGGGTGCAGGAACTGGAAAGACTTTTCTCAACAATACAGTTGCCAAAAAATGTCGTTCCTTAGGCGATATAGTAATTACAGTAGCATCCTCTGGAATTGTTTCCGGGTTGTTACATGGGGGACGTACTGCACATTCAACATTCTGCATTCCACTTAACGTATTAGAAAATTCAGTTTGTGGATTCACGAAGCAATCATCACACTCGGAATTATTTCGGAAGGCTAGATTAATTATATGGGATGAGGTTCCAATGCAGCATCGTCATTGTGTTGAAGCAGTTAATCGAACCTTACAAGACATTCGTGATAACTCCCAACCATTTGGAGGTGTTACTGTTGTTCTTGGGGGAGATTTTAGGCAGATTCTTCCTGTTATACCTAGAGGTCTTCGTGAGCATATAGTGGTAGCGTCACTACGACGTTCTTTGCTTTGGAAAGATATATATGTCTTGACATTACAAGTTAACATGCGCTTGCACGATGACCAACCATTATTATTTGATTTCTCGGCTTTTCTTAATGAGGTTTGAGTATTTATATCTTTACTCATATTGACATCTATATATCGTTGAGAATATTTGATAATTTACTAATACTTCTTATTGTGTAGATTGGGTCTAACCCTCAAGAATCTATACAACTTCCGGGTTCAATAAAAATAACTCAAAGTGTAGATAATCTTATCTCGATCATCTACCCAGAGCTAGAAGTGCCAAGTAAGGTCACTCCCGAATTCTTAAAAGAGCGCACAATTCTATCTGCTAGAAATGATGATGTCAATGATATCAACCTAGCTGCGTTGGCAGTTTTTTCGGGAGAAGTACATACATACTATGCTGCTGACAAAATGGTTGAAGATGATGATGTGGATCGGACTATTATGCATCGGTACCCCAATGAATATTTGAACACAATCAATCCCCCTGGACTACCACCGTTCAAATTAGATTTAAAAGAGGGTTGTCCAGTAATGCTTCTAAGGAACATTGCACCGAAAGATGGCCTTTGTAATGGTACTAGACTTATCATAGTCAAGTGTGGTGCTTTAGTACTTGAAGCACAAATTTTAACTGGTGATAAGCATGGCGACTTGGTATTCATTCCAAGAATTTCTTTGACTCCTTCTTTGTCTGAGTTAAGTATTAAAATGACGAGAAGACAATTCCCAGTGAGGTTAGCGTATGCAATGACAATGAATAAATCACAGGGCCAGTCTGTCAAATTTGTTGGGGTAGATTTACGTACGCCAGTCTTTAGTCACGGTCAACTATATGTAGCTCTGTCAAGATGCACAAGTTCTTCCCGCTTATGCATACTTCTTCGTGAATTAACTGACAAGTCCACAACAAATATCGTCTATCCTGAAGTTTTGTTATAATTTTATATGTTCGAGGTATCATTTCTTATCTTCGTGTATTATTGGTCTTCTTACGATAAAAGTCTTGATATGTTTTGAATTGACTGATAAAAGTTTTAAATTAACTGACAAGTCGAAAACAAATATTGTCTTTATGAATGTGAATATTTGTTAATTGTTATAAATGAGATACGTGATTGAATAAGTTGTGGCATCATTGTAGTTATGACATATGCTAGCAAGACTCCTAATCGGTATACGTGAGTCCTACAGTTATGTGAAATTGAACTTTCTAGGACTAACAATTTTGCCTATATAAATAGCAAGCCCCATAAATTATTGTAGGGTGTAATACAATATTTTTAGTTGATCAAGCCGAGTCTTAAAAAACATTAAGTACAGGTAATCAAATTACAATGATACATTTGTCAAATTACGACTATTACACATACAACCTCATGTTTTCTTATCCACGTGATACATTTGTAAACTTATTTTACAGATGATGCCTTCGTAAAAGTTACTCATTTTCTAATTTGCATAAATTTGGTTTACATTTCCTTGCTCTTTTCTTTGTAAGCAAATTTGATAATACTTCGAGAGTATGATGCCTCCACTGAATAACAATTCCTGCTTTGGCCAACTGAATACATGATTTAGTAATGTATGAACATCAGATAACATATCTTACAGGAAACCATTCAGATAACATACGAGTATATATATATGTGTGTGTGTGAAGAACAAATTTGAGAAGCTTGATCATCGCAGTTAACATAATAAGTTTGTCTATGTTGGCTGAGCTATAATATGCTTATTATATATAACTTATGTTTTACTTTTACTTGCACCTGATTCGATCAATTTGTACATATATCCTTCTCATTATATTTTGTTATCAATTTTCAAGTAGATTATTTAATTTGTTGAATTAACTAAGCGATTCATTTCAATTTTTGCAGTCTTGGGATGATATTGCTATTGAATGGAAACATGTTCATTCAACAACAAGTCGAGGGTGGAGAAAAGCTAACAGGGTTATGTGTATTTTATAATTCTTAAATCGTATTCAAGTAATCACGTGTCAATTGTTTCGTTCTTACGATACTACTAACATTTTGCTTTCTCTTATAAATAACAGATTTTTGTTACAAACAATATTTGTTGGCCGTGGACGTTAGAGATGGATAGCCTTTCTTTTCAAAGGTTTATGTACCGAAGACATGGTAAAGCTTGACAAATCTACAAGGTAAATGTTATTATATGTATTTTCGGGTATATATTGAAGTATACTTGGTGTAAGTTATAAAAAATATATTTGTTATAAGATGTAAAGTAAAGGGTAGTGCTCAACATGTTGTTTCTCTATTCTCTGCATATATGTATTTTTGTTCCCCGTCTTTTGTAAAGTTGGGTAATTATACATTGTTATAATGATTTTGAGATTGAAATGATGTTTTTTTTTGGTGGTTTGGATATGTATGGATGATTGTAAGCTTTTTTTAAACAGGTTTAGATTTTTGGATATCTATTTTTAAAGGAAACTCTGCCGAAATTTCTTGAAATTAGTAGCTACTAGCTTGATATTTTGGACCATGTATGGATGATTGTAAGCTTTTTTTAAAACAGGTTTAGATTTTTGGATATCTATTTTTAAAGGAAACTCTGCCGAAATTTCTTGAAATTAGTAGCTACTAGCTTGATATTTTGGACCATGTATGGATGATTGTAAGTTTTTTTTAAACAGATTTAGATTTCTGGATATCTATTTTTAAAGGAAACTCTGCCAAAATTTCTTGAAATTAGTAGCTACTAGCTTGATATTTTGGACCATGTATGGATGATTGTAAGCTTTTTTTAAACACGTTTAGATTTTTGGATATCTATTATTAAAGGAAACTCTGCCGAAATTTCTTGAAATTAGTAGCTACTAGCTTGATATTTTGGTGGTTGGATGCGTTGATTATTGAATATGTATTAATTTCTGCATGATATGATGGTTTTGGGTATTAAATGATGGTTTTTTTTGGTGGTTTGGATATGTATGGATGATTGTAAGCTTTTTTTAAACAGGTTTAGATTTTTAGATATCTATTTTTAAAGGAAACTCTGCCGAAATTTCTTGAAATTAGTAGATATAGCTTGATATTTTGGTGGTTGGATATGTATGGATGATTGTAAGCTTTTTTTAAACAAGTTTAGATTTTTGGATATCTATTTTTAAAAGAAACTCTGTCGAAATTTCTGGAAATTAGTAGCTACTAGCTTGATATTTTGGTGGTTGGATGCGTTGATTATTGAATATGTATTAATTTCTGCATGATATGATGGTTTTGGGTATTAAATGATGGTTTTTTTTGGTGGTTTGGATATGTATGGATGATTATAAGTTTTTTTAAAACAGGTTTAGATTTTTGTATATCTATTTTTAAAGGAAACTCTGCCGAAATTTCTTGAAATTAGTAGCTACTAGCTTGATATTTTGGTGGTTGGATATGTATGGATGATTGTAAGCTTTTTTTTAAACAGGTTTAGATTTTTGGATATCTATTTTTAAAGAAAACTCTGCCGAAATTTCTTGAAATTAGTAGCTACTAGCTTGATATTTTGGTGGTTGGATGCGTTGATTATTGAATATGTATAGATTTCTGCATGATATGATGGTTTTGGGTATTAAATGATGGTTTTTTTGGTGGTTTGGATATGTATGGATGATTGTAAGTTTTATAGACAGGTTTAGATTTGTCTAAATATCTATTTTTAAACAAAATTCTGCAAAAAATTTTTAAAATCAGTAGTGACTAGCTTGCCCAACTTTGCGATGACCCAGATGATTTTTTTGGCCATATGTTTGACCAAATTTACCTTCTTCTTTTTTGCGGTTGGGTCAATTATTTTTAAAGTTCTTATTTTATTTTAATTTTTATTTAATCAGGCAAAAGACCTCCAAACCAATTTGGTTCACATGAACCTTTTAAGCAAGTGGGTATCATTATGGTATTTCATAGCAACAATGCTTTTTCTTATTAATGTATCAGCGACTGGTATTCCATGGACATATTTGTATGATGTATTGTGCTTAAAATAGTTTTACTAATTAATTCGTGTTCCATTTAAAATTGCAAATTAAATGAAGGGAATCAATAACATATAGGTGAAGAGAAGTTGTTTTAAATGTGCTTTAAGAAAATATGAAGGTCATTGACATTGAGATTGTTTCGAATTTAATAAATGTAGTTAACTGGCCTAGGTCAAATTTATTGTTGAGTGAATGTGGATGTTGGCTTTAGCTGTTTCCTTAACAAATTCATTTATTATTGCCAGTCTCGATTTGTAAATAATGAGTATGTCGATACAATTTGTGATAAATTCTTGACCTCTTTATTTTTTGGGGTGAGATGTCTATCTTGATTAGAAATTTTTTTATTTACAACAAAATTTTATTAAATATATACTCTTTAAACATTGTAACTCACATTTTTTATTATACGAGTATTAGTAGTGCCGGAGGCACGGGTTTACCCTAGTATATATATATATATAGTCCATTTCTTAGGCTCACCCCCCTTATTGAGCTCACTCCAAGCTCACCCTGCCTTTTTTTTTTATAAAAAAAACATAACTAATAAAAAATATATAATAATTTTTAGAATTGAAAGTTTTTTTTAAAAAAAATATTTTTGGTGTGATTTGGATACATATAACAAAACAGTGTTGTACAGTCTGTACAACACTATTTTGTTATATGTATCCAAATCACACCAAAAACACTTTTTTTAAAAAAACTTTCAATTCCAAAAATTATTATACATTTTTTATTAGTTATGTTTTTTTTATATAAAAAAAAGATAGGGTGAGCTCAATAAGGATGAGCTTAAGATCCTTTTCGTATATATATATATATATATATATATATATATATATATATATATATATATATATATATATACTAGCTTGGTCCCGTGCCTCCGACACTGTATGGACAGTGGGATTTAATTACTATCTCAAACTTTGAACGGTCCAGATGATTTATTAAGTGAACATGAAATTTAAAATTATTTGTATTTTATTAAATAGATATAGAAAGAGGGAGAGAAGTGCTACATAGTTCGTGTTAGTTATAGGTTGTGTTCTAATTAAGGATTGTGGATTAAGATGGTGAGGGTTCCGTCGTTAGAGAGAGTAGCGGCCAACAAAAATTGTAATAATTTTTTATGCTAGCAGCTAGAGGGAGTAGCGGTTAATTAAAACGTTTAAAATTAAGTGTATTTTGGGACTTGTCCTGGTCGTATGAGGGAGTAGTGACCAGTTTGACCGGATCTTAGGACATTCATCTAACATTTTACTCCATTCACATCCATATGCTTAAACAGTTGCAGAAATTTAGCTTTGGAGAGAATTTGCTAGTTCTGAGATTAGAAGAAATCACTTGTTCGTGCAATCAATTTTTGGTAAGTCTTCATCAATGACTTTCATGCCTGCTACAAATATATTTTTATCTAATTTTTCTTAATCTCTTGCTAGCTTAGATTGTAGAAATGAATCGGAGTATGTTAATGATGCTAAAAATAGTAGTAAAGAGATAATGGTTTCTTATGTTGGTCAATTGTTTTTAAAATTGGAAGAAGCTAAAAAAATTTATAGATTCTATGCCCAAAAAATGAATTTGAGATTAGGATTGCTACGAGTCGTAAACATGCTCACAGTAATGATTTGACGTCAAGGTTATATGTATGTAAAAAAACTAGTAGACCAAATGTTGTAAAGACTTCATTAAATGATGAATGCGATAACGATAATAAAACAAGACAACGAGACTTAATTGACCGAACACTATGCAAAGCTACAAATGTCTCATAATAGACTCTTTATATACATCATAGATTGAATAAATATTACCACAAATCATTTTATTTTTAATCAACACATATTTAATCTTTTAATAATTATTAATCATTTATAACTTTTCGTCTCAATTATTGATTTAATAATATAACATATTATACAGATGATACTGTGACAATAATTGAATCAATAATATAAGAGATATGATGCAGCAATTACTGTAGCAATAATTGAGTATAGCTAAGTGACTTCTCACGTAAGCATCAATAATCAATACCGTGTGCTACTATGCAACCACGCGTATTACTGTACTTTTACTACCAGGTAGTTCAACAGTTTTAACGGTAACACCTCCGCAGTTATTTTTATAATGTATTTTTGTCATTTTCTCAGTCAGATAATAATTCCTTTGTGGGGTCCACCAATGATTGTGCCGTCTTATGAATATTCCCCGATAAAAAGAATATTCTCTGACCAAACGAACATTTTATAACAACTTGCTTACTTTACAAAATTTATAAATATTATCCACAACTATAACATTATATCAAATTTACTCCATAATATTCAAAAATAATATTTATAGAAAATTCATCTTTATTTATAAAAGTTAGGGTCTTACAACCATTATTATATTATAATAATATAATAAAATCATATTTTATCAGAAAAGATAAAATATCGATTTTCAACAATTGTCACTTTAAAAATTTTCTCCATCTATATCCACATAAAATGAATATTTTCCTCATCATATAAATTAATAATTAATTATTCACAAATAATATTACAGAATCACAATAATGACAACCAGGCAGTTCTCACGAAAGAGGGGGCTTTGCAATAAGAATTTTTTCTTACTGACGCGCAATTAGGTGACCAAACCTCTCCTTAGACAGAACTTTCTAGACATTGCCAATAATATTATCTAATAATATTATTCAGATAATATGAATTATTGCTTCGATAATGGAAAATATTGTGTAGTGACAATTATTAAAACAACAGTAATATAAAATATCAACGCAACAATTATTGAATCAATAAAATACTGAACAGTAATTACTGTAACAATTATTGAGTAGTGACTTCTTACGTAAGAATCAATAATTCAACAATACCGTGTAAAACCGTGTTCTACTGTGCAACAACGCGTATTACTTTACTTTACCCACCGGGTATTCCAACAGTGTTAATGGTAACGATTACGCTGTTATTTATAAAAACTCAAATTTGTCGTTTTCTTTATCCGACAGTTATCCGTTATGGGGCCCACAAATAGTTGCATCGTCGTACGAATATTCCTCAACAGAAAGAATATTCCACGACCAAACGAATATTCCCCGACAGAAAGAATATTTTATAACCACTTGCATATTTTGAAAAAAAATTCATATATCACCCTTAACTTTAACTTTTATCAATTTAACCATTTATTGAATTGTAATTATAAGAAAAATTGAATACTTTTATTTCATAAAATTCGGGGTCTTACATTAATACTCAACCCTTAAATTTTATCTTGAACAGTTGGATAACAATTAGAAGAACAGTACTCATAACTAACGCGAACTATGGAACAGTACTCATAATTGAGTGATGGTACTCTTCGAGTGTGTGAATCTGTTGTTACTTGGTTGTGATTGGTAAATAAAAAATATATATATGCACAAATTAACATGAAAGAACATGGGGTACGTACATATGTTAAATTAAACAAAGCAAAGCAAAGCAAAGCCACCGCAACAAATTTCTTTATGAAGAAGACAATGTTAAACATTAAGGTCAAGGGTTGGTAACAACTTGGTTAATATGAAGGAAGAATCCAATGACAATATTGAGCTTCAGCTACCGTGTATATATATATATATATATATATATATATATATATATATATATATATATATATATATATATATATATATAGGTCTCCATCCACAGCAACCGGTTGTTGGGGAGCGACCCATTTTTGGCCAGCCGGTACAAGCTGTTACGGCTTATAAAAAAAAAAAAAAAAATTCTAAGGCCGGTACAAGCTGTACCGGCTGGCCAAAAAGGAGTTGCTCCCCAACAACCGGTTGCTGTGGATAGGGGTGGGCAACCGGTAAAAACCGGCCCGGACCGGACCGGTACCGAACCGAACCGGTACCGAAATTACTCAAATTTCGGAACCGATACCGGTACCGGTTGGACCGGTATACCTAACCGACGGTACCGGTTCGGTACCGGTTTTTACCGAAAATTAATATAATTATTATTTTTATTATTATTTTATTATTTTTATTATTATTATTAATATTTTTATTAATATTATTATTATTATTATTTTTTATTATTATAATCATTATTTTATTATTATTAATTATTTATTAATAATAATAAAAATTAGAAAATCGGTACGAACCGGTCCGGTCCGGTTTATACCGAACCAAGAAAACAAGAAACCGAAACCGGTACCGTTTAACCGGTACGTACCGGTTTTTTGTACCGAAACCGAACCGCTTGATATTTATACCGAACCGGCCGGTTCGGACCGGTCCGGTTCATCAAAAAACCGAAAAAACCGAAAAAAATGCCCACCCCTAGCTGTGGATGGAGTCCCTATATATATATATATATAAATTAACAACTTCTTATCTTATGCAGATTGTGATGTAATCAATTTTTATTTTTATTTTAGACTTTTTCAAAAATACTGTCCAACTTTTAAAGTAATTCTTATTTTGTCATTTTTATATTATTTTTTTATTTAGTCATTTAAATTTTATAAAAATTTATTTTATCTCACATAATTTATACACACATACACTAGTATACATGCCACAAAGTGCTAATATATATAAAATATTATGAAAAAATAAAACAATTATTGGGTATTCATATTATTCTCCTTTTTAAAGTTGAAATTAATTATTACTACATAATTTTAAAAAGAAAAAATTGATGCTAGTCATGTAATATTATAACTTATATAATACATTTATTTATTAATTTGAGAGAGCGTGGGATTATGACCGATCAAATTAATGTTTTCCACTTGATACATTTAATTTTTTTTAAGAACATTGTAACGATTTGGATCCATCACAAGTTTGTACTAACACTTAATTTGTATTTCTAAAAATATCAACTTGTATAATCTTAATACATCGCAAACTAATCTAAAATGTCATAATTTATAAATACTTTTAATATCAAGATCAATTATTAAACAGTTCAGTATTATTTGAGATTGACGTTACAAATAAAGTATATTATTTTTGTTTTAGTTCATTACCAATCATGAGGATTTATTCCAACTTATTTCCTCTCATTTTTATGTCATTTCAACATATTTTTTGCACACATGCAATGTCAAAAACAAACAAAGTATTAATATAATTATTATAATAATAGTAAATTATAATGCTAATAATTAAGTAAGCAGGTCTATTATTTGTCACCATGGTGTAGCAAGGTGAATATAGACACGGTTCCACTTTGCTGGTGTGTGGGGGCATGATGAAAGAGATTTTGATAATTAAAATTGTGGTAGGGTCCTTACGAAATGGCTGTTTATGCTTTTTCCCATTTTATATTTATAATTTTCCACTTTTTTATTTATTGAAAAGTAAGTAATTAAATTTCTAAAACTGTGATATATTCTCTGACTATTCCTTCCAAAAAGATTATGCTTTGATGGAGTCTCGTGGGGATCGCAGATTCTCTGGCCAAAAAATTTCAGCCTTGCCACTTGCTAATTAATTAATTATTAGGAGTGTTGTCTGTAACCAACTTCCTAACAAATGTTTGGTTGCCCTCGCCTAGACCTGACAAACAAACGGGTCGGGCCGGATCGAATGCGGGTCGGGTTAATGGTGAGCCGGACAAAAAAGTTTGGATTTTAATGGGCTGAAATTATGAGGCCCGTGGCGGGCCAGTCCGGCCCGCTGGCTTCTCGCTTTAATTTTTTTTTTTATAAACTCTTTGCTACATTAAAAATAGTAATAATAATAAATATTAAAAATAATAAAATAATTAATAATAAACAATAATACAAACAAACACGATTAATTAACTAACTACATATCTCAATCAATTAAATTTTAATAGTATTATAAATTAGTACTATTAATTAATTACTTACATTAACTACATATCTTAATTATAGACTATCTAATATCTATGTTAAATAATTGAATTAATTATTACAAATTAATTCTTTATACATTTTTATCTTTGAAAATGGGTTACTATCTTTTATCCTCATATTCTCTCTTTAAAATGAATGATTTGACGCTTTATGACTTCATGTACAGGGCAGTGATTGACAAATATTGTAGTACTGTTTGGCCTTATAAAGGGCGAGGTTTAAAAATTTGCTGACTTTAAATATTAATGGAACCCATTAATATTTACTTCAATGGAAATGGAATTATGGAACTCATTAGTCAGAGACAGTATAGTCCTATAAGGCTATGAGTAACGTTGTAAGACCCCGAATTTTATGAAATAAAAATATTCAATTTTTTTTATATTTATAATTCAGTAAATGGTTAAGTTGATAAATGGTTAAAGTTAAGGGTGATATATGAATTTTTTTTTTCAAAAATAAGCAAGTGGTTATAAAATACTCATTGTTGTCGGGAAATATTCGTTTGGTCGTGGAATATTCTTTCTGTCGGGGAATATTCGTACGACGGCGCAGCCTTTTGTGGGCCCCGTAACAAAATAACTGTCGGATGAAGAAAACGACAAATTAAAGTTTTTTTATAAATAACGGCGTAATCGTTACTGTTAACACTGTTGGAATACCCGGTGGGTAAAGTAAAGTAATACGCGTTGTTGCACAGTAGCACACGGTATTGCACCAATTATTGATTCTTTCGTAAGAAAGCACTACTCAATAATGGTTACAGTAATTATTGTTCAGTATTTTATGTTATTGATTCAATAATTGCTGCATTGATATTTTATATTATTGTTGTTTCAATAATTGTCATTACACAGTATTTTCCATTATCGAAGCAATAATTCATATTATCTGAATAATATTATTAGATAACATTATTGGCAATGTCTAGAAAGTTCTGTCTAAGGAGAGGTTTGGTCACCTAATTGCGCGCCAGTAAGGAGAAATTCTTATTGGAAAGCCCCCTCTTTCCTGGGAACTGTCTGGTTGTCAATATTGTGATTCTGTAATATTATTTGTGAATAATTACTTATTGATTTATATGATGAGGAAAATATTGATTTTATGTGGATATAAATGGAGAAAATTTTTAATGTGACAATTGTTGAAAATTAATATTTTATCTTTTTCTGATAAAATAATTCATTTTAATATATTATTATATTTTTAATAATATAATAATGGTGATATTTTTACAATGAATGTAGGATATATGAGTTTATGAGGAGAAAGAGTATTTTTGTTGCAATAAACATTAAAAACAGATTTTGTGTGTCGGTAGACCTATTTATTGACTGAAAATTTGATTATAGCCTGTAAAATCGGCCGTTTGTGGATTTCGGTCAATTTCTGTTTGGAATTTGGAAAAACTTTCTTCTGCAAAGTTGTAGAGAATTGAATTTCCTATAAAAACTCGTGAGATTTGAATTTTCTGATAAAAGGGCTATTTATTGTGAATTATTGAAGTTCTGAAGCTCCGAAATAATTGATTTTTGGAAGTTTAAAATATTTTTATTTACAAAAACGTTTTTTTTGTTTGTGGGCAGCCTAGCATGTGATGTAAATGCTAAATTCAAAATCTAGAAAGTGTGCGTAGAGATTTTGTTATATATATTATTATTATAATAAATTTTCTGCTTTGGTGTTCTAAGCAATTTCCTATAAATAGGGTGCTTAGGTTATAATTGAAAATCACACCAGAAACTGAAGTTTTCTCTCTCTATATTATCGAGCGTATTCTTGTGAGTATTTTGAGTATACTTTGAGTATTGCTATACGGTGCAAGTTCGTTCAGCGTTATTCCAGTCAGAGGTACTGCTCTGTTAAGGTAAGGGATAGTAAGGGAGGTTATTTTCTTCTAAAATGATATTATTTCTTCAATATCATTATGTTGAAATATTGGTTGGAACTTTTTATCAAATTTGGAACTTTTTCATGTCGGGTTACTATTCATGAGTTACTATTCATGAGTTACTATTCACGAGTTACTATTCACGAGTTACTATTCACGAAGTTACTATTCATGAGTTACTATTCATGACAAAATTGGTTTCTTTTTCTAACCAAATTATAGTTGATTTATGAATATTACTCTGGAGATTAAAACTATATATTGATTATATTGATTTTATTATCATATATAACATTTTTATAACCCTGATGTTGAAATTCTCTTTCACTGGAGTGTAAAGATGGGTAGATTATTGGTATGATCATGACTAGGGTTCTCTTTGGCCAGTAGTGAAAAGTTGAATTGTGACTGGTATGATCATGACCATTGAATTTATAATTGAATATCTTTAGCTTAAGTGCAAAGGTGAATTGATCAACATATATGGTTATAATTATGGTTTATATAAATTCTGAAATGATTTTGTATTTCTTTAAGATATGAATATCTTTGGCCTGTAGTGCAAAGATGACTTGTTGATGAATATCTTTGGCCTGTAGTGCAAAGATGACTTGTTGATGTATATCTTTGGTCGTAGTGCAAAGATGAAATTATTAGTATGATTATGAACATGAACTGTGATTTGGTATAACCATGATCTTTGATGTTTCAGGTGATAAAAATTATCTTTGTCCTGGATGAAAAAAGGAATTTAGAACAACAATTACGATTATGAGTTATATATGTGATTGTGGACAGGAATTGTTGATTGATGTTATAGGGATAAAACATTGTTGATGGACTTTTAACATGGAGAAGATAATAAACTTTATAGTTTATTTGACTCTTCTAATGGATTGCTCGTTCCGCTGCAATTATGGTTGAAATTTTTTATCATATACCATATGTTCTAAATCTCTGATTTATTACTGTTGAAGGCTATTAATAATTTATTTATCTTTAGTCATGACATTCTTTACTGAGCTAGTTGTGCTCACCCTTTTGCTTCACAATTCCTTTCAGGTAATACGAGTGTAGCTGGGTCGAGCAGGGGAAATAACAAGGGAATAGAACGGTGGTCTATAGATGTTGAGGGTGAGGTGAATTTAACTTGGAAGGGTGTTTTGTCACTGTCATACAAGATGTCTAATGACATACCACCTCGTGTCATCATAAGACATGGATGTGCTCATCCACTTGCTGAGTATATCTACCAGCACTATTTATATGATCTTGGAGTCTATTTGAAATATAACTCTCAATTAGAGACAATGGAGATAATGATATGTCAAGAGAAGACTCACCATTGGGAAGAATATGATAGTAACCTTCTAGTTTTTCTTTGGGGTCTATTGGATCAACCAAGGATAATTCTGTGGTCATATGATATCTATAATAATCTAGACGCATGGCCTCCCATGTACGAAGGTTTCCTTGAGCACTTCCCAAAGATTCTAATTTCTAAAACAGTTTTCGACTATACCTTTATGTAAGGTGTCAGTATGAGGTGCTGTCCACGGTTGGGACATGAGTCACAGTTGATATATATTTGTATCCAAACTCACAGTATATGTGTTGTTGTATTTTGCACGACAATTGTTGTAATAGAGTTGTAGTTGTTTTCTGTACCATGTATTTGGCGACTCAGAATGGGTTGGATGGAATGGACCTATTTTGGGGTTGTCACATTTGGTATCAGAGCTTAGGGATATGATCTCTGGCGGAGATCGGGGAATAGAACTAGGAGGGGAGAGACGAGTAAATCCTTCGCTAGTATGTCCTACCTAAGCTTAATTGTTGGTCGGTCATAATATATGGATATTATGTGATATGTTAATTTGTTTAATTAACCCTTGTTTTATGGCAGTATTTGAGAATGGCTGCTGAGAATGCTAACAATGGAGTGAATGAGACTGTTGGGATACCTCTAATCACTAATGTGATGACAGACGAAGAAGGAATTAGAGATATCCATGTGGTGAATGAAGAATTGATAGTTGCACCCGAGATAGTCGCAGAGGTAACAGTTGAGAGCGAGGAAGAAGAGGAAGAAGAGGTACCTGAGGAGAGTTTATTAGAGGTATTTTATGATCAAAATGTAGAATTGCAAAATCGTATTCATGAGTTAGAAGAGCAGGCTGAAGAATTGCAGGCAGTCGTGGAGCAAAAGGATGCAACAATTCAAGCATGTGTTACCCGATATGTGATGCTTGAACAGAAGCATTCTTTGACAGGGTATAAGATGATAAAGATGGAATCTGAGCTGAAAGAAGAAAAAACTGAACGAGTGAGAATAAGTGATGCATGGGTTAAAGCCACACGACACGTGGATATTGTGGAAAGAGATGTCCGATCTAAGAAGGCTAAAATAGATGATATGAATTTCTCTTTTTGGAAAGCAATTGGGAGAACTCAACATCGAGTTTTGAATTACCCTGTACAGAGCGGTCAATCTGAATTTGATATAGATCGAAGATTGATGATTCAGATCATGAATCAGGAGTACGAAGAGGCAGTTGAAGGAGGAATATGCCCTATAGAAAAGTATATTCTAACGGTAGTGATGACGCCAAATGCTGTCCCAGACAAGTCAAAGCCGAGTAGTTCGAGGGATAGCGGTTGTCATGACTTCCCAACAAATGAGGAATGCAAATGAAGTTATCACGGGAAATGAGTAATGGAGAAATCATAATGACTCGGGAGAAAGAATCTGAAATGAAAGCAAGGTATTCTCAACTTTTCGAAATACCAGGTACGTAAATTTCGGGGACGAAATTTCATAAGCAGGGGAGATTGTAAGACCCCGAATTTTATGAAATAAAAGTATTCAATTTTTCTTATATTTACAATTCCGTAAATGGTTAAATTGATAAATGGTTAAAGTTAAGGGTGATATATGAATTTTTTTTTCAAAAATAAGCAAGTGGTTATAAAATACTCATTGTTGTCGGGAAATATTCGTTTGGTCGTGGAATATTCTTTCTGTAGGGGAATATTCGTACGACGGCGCAGCCTTTTGTGGGCCCCGTAACAAAATAACTGTCGGATGAAGAAAACGACAAATTAAAGTTTTTTTATAAATAACGGCGTAATCGTTACTGTTAACACTGTTGGAATACCCGGTGGGTAAAGTAAAGTAATACGCGTTGTTGCACAGTAGCACACGGTATTGCACCAATTATTGATTCTTACGTAAGAAAGCACTACTCAATAATGGTTACAGTAATTATTGTTCAGTATTTTATGTTATTGATTCAATAATTGCTGCATTGATATTTTATATTATTGTTGTTTCAATAATTGTCATTACACAGTATTTTCCATTATCGAAGCAATAATTCATATTATCTGAATAATATTATTAGATAACATTATTGGCAATGTCTAGAAAGTTCTGTCTAAGGAGAGGTTTGGTCACCTAATTGCGCGCCAGTAAGGAGAAATTCTTATTGGAAAGCCCCCTCTTTCCTGGGAACTGTCTGGTTGTCAATATTGTGATTCTGTAATATTATTTGTGAATAATTACTTATTGATTTATATGATGAGGAAAATATTGATTTTATGTGGATATAAATGGAGAAAATTTTTAATGTGACAATTGTTGAAAATTAATATTTTATCTTTTTCTGATAAAATAATTCATTTTAATATATTATTATATTTTTAATAATATAATAATGGTGATATTTTTACAATGAATGTGGGATATATGAGTTTATGAGGAGAAAGAGTATTTTTGTTGCAATAAATATTAAAAACAGATTTTGTGTGTCGGTAGACCTATTTATTGACTGAAAATTTGATTATAGCATGTAAAATCGGCCGTTTGTGGATTTCGGTCAATTTCTGTTTGGAATTTAGAAAAACTTTCTTCTGCAAAGTTGTAGAGAATTGAATTTCCTATAAAAACTCGTGAGATTTGAATTTTCTGATAAAAGGGCTATTTATTGTGAATTATTGAAGTTCTGAAGCTCCGAAATAATTGATTTTTGGAAGTTTAAAATATTTTTATTTACAAAAACGTTTTTTTTGTTTGTGGGCAGCCTAGCATGTGATGTAAATGCTAAATTCAAAATCTAGAAAGTGTGCGTAGAGATTTTGTTATATATATTATTATTATAATAAATTTTCTGCTTTGGTGTTCTAAGCAATTTCCTATAAATATACAAAATTAACTTTAGAGTAATGCTACATATACAAAATATTTTACAAACTGTTGATGTGGCGTACTCCACTTCAGCGTATTGATCAACAAATTATTTTAATGTAGTCTTTAGCCCCACACAATATGCTGAGGTAGAATATACAACATTAACCATTTGTAAAATATTTCTAGAATAGTTTGTTTCTCTAATATTATTTTTAACTTTATACTAATCACTTTTTTAAAATTATACTCCCTCCTATTCATATTAAGTGTCTTTTTAGAGTTAAGCACACTTATTAAGAAATAACATAAAATGTTTTGTATCCCTAATTAACTATTTCTCTCTCCACAATGGTCAATGGAATTGCATTTACTAAGCATATTAAATAGAGGGGTAAATTAGAAAAAAATAGTGCAATATTGCATAGAGATTCTAAAACGACACTTATATTGAATAAAATGAAACTCTCTAAAACGACACTTAATATGAATATGAGGAAGTATATAGTTTTTTGTAGAATGAAACAAGTTACATGATAGAATAGGTGCAACTTGCAAATGTGGAGTGAATTACCATTATGTCCTTGGTTGGTAGGAAAATATGATTATATATAATGTCTTTTAGACCAACCAGTACACATGTTATGTTGACTGTTGTATATTCATATTCTCACAATTGCAGCTAAGTAAAGGGTATATGATAAAAATTAAATGAATTTGAATGAGTTAAATTTGAATCTGAATAAAAAAAGTTATTTAATAATTGATATGTTTGAAACAATCTGAATAATAAATTTTTCTTATTTTACCCCTCTAAAAAAATTCAAAATTGTTATAAATATATTTAATATTATTTAATATAATAGTTAATATTATAAAGAAAATACTTCATTAAGCCCTTATTCAACCCATTCAGCCAAAAAAATGACACTAAACTATTCAGCCCAAATTGTCTAAATGACTTGCCGATTCAGCCATTCAGATGATTTTTTTTTTCAAAACAAACGCACTTAATGGCTGATCGATTTAGTCATTCATACCTAAAAAACAACCCCTAAGTACTCGAGATTAAAAGAATATATAATTAAGGAGAAATGATGGTTAGGAACACAAGAATTATCAACTATGCCTATAATTAGAAATATGAAAAATATTTAATATACATACTACACTTGTATATTACTACATGTTTTAAGTTGAATATTTTTTGAGCTGACAATATAGTATTTGTTTTGGGAATAATCTCTTTATTTAACAGAAATAGTGAGTACAAGGGCGGAGTTAGGAATTTTTGCCGTCCTGGGCTACCAAGTACCAACCATATACACAAGAAATTGTCCCACCAAGATCAATCATAAATTCAAAAAATACATAAAGGTTACATTACCCAAAACATTGGCTAATTCACAAGTTTTAGCATAACAACCTCTTAGAGTCAAAATTTCAAACACCTTGAAGGCGTACTCTAAAAACCCAAATTTCATAAGCATAATAGATGGAGCCAAAAATTTCATCCTTATTACTTCAATTAGCATATGTACATAACCTCCCATCACATCAACAAAGCAATTTTAATACGTTATTTATCTCAAATTCACGAATTTAACAAGTATAAACTAAATTACCTCTTTGCTTCATGTTTTTACTTGAATCCTTGATTCAATTCTTGCTCCAAACTTCCTTTGATTGAATTAAATTCTTCATTTGGACAATATTTTTGCTTCACTTCTACTTTAATTTCAGTACTTGATAATCTCAATTCCTTAACATCTTGATGGAGTTTTTAGCCCAAGCAAAGAGAAAGAGGTTGGAACGGATGAAAAGCAAGAAACTGTCAAAAATTTCACCCGGGCTAGAGCCCACCCCAGCCCAAGCGTGGCTCCGCCCCTGAGTGAGTAGTTTTTGAATGGTAATCTCACCATTAAAACAACAAATACAGATAATCAGTAATTGAGAAACCTTGTAAAAATATAAATTTTTACTTGTAAAAATAACAACTCCCTATAGGAAAATGATATTTCCTCAACCGTTTTTGATATTTTCACACTAAAAGTGTATAGCGACGATTTTTACATCTACAGCGATACTTTGCGTATAAAAATATCAAAAATTGTTGTGAAAATATCGCTTGCCTTCCCTATATTATTATAATATACTAGTAATATATAAGACATTGGTTATTTACGTGCTACATCCATTTATAAAATAGCCACGTTAGTTATGATGATAATGATGAGTGGTATAGATCTGATGGTCTAGAGTGAATGTAATAAATTAGAAGAGATAGTTGGAATGAAATTTTTGTGTCAAAAATAATTTAATCGGTTTGGGCTTAAATTTTTTTAAAAAATATGAGCTCAAATTTTACCTAATCAAAATAAATAAAAACAGTTAATTAACTTAATTAATGTTGAGAAACGGATGGAATATGAATGAGAAAATTGATGGCTGGATTTATAAATGCTTTATGGACATCAATGATAGATTTAATCCCATTTATTGATGATTAATTCCTTGCTAGTATTAGGCGTTTTGAAACTCAACTCTTTAAAAGATTATCCTTCTCCTAGGAAGACGATGGGAAAATAGTGGGGAAAAAATAGTTTAGGCCTTCTTCTTTGTTCTTCCTTCCTGCTCGGTGATAATTTTTCTACACACGGTAAAGTTTGCTTCAGAGTATTGTTGTATCCTGGGAGACAATTTGTCCTGCCACGGCCAAATATTGTCTTAAGGAAACTGTTCTTACAGTACTCAAAGCTACAATTTTCTAGTCTGTTCAACGTCCATTGTATTAAGGTTAAATTTGTTTTATTTTATTTTGGGTTTTACGTTAATATCAATATAGAATTTTTTTCTGAATTTTATTTTATTTCTACTTCTGAAAAAAAAAAGATTATTACTAACGTGGCTAACAATCTTAAGACAATACTTTTGTTTTGGTTAATCTTTTATTAAGTTTCAGATTATACCTTTGCTTTGGAATACCTTGATTTGGTTTTCTTACTTGGACTGTTCTTGGTTAATACTCAATTGGACCGTTCTGGAATAATTAAATAATAATATGTTTCCTATTTAAAACAGTTGTTGTTTGTTGTTTTTTTTAGATTAACTTAGTTTGTTTGTATTTTCTGAATGAATATTATTCCTGAGAATGAAATTGTTCCAACTGGTCCACAGAAAAATCTAGGTTCTAGTTCACAGAATGGCACCGATGGACAGAACGTATCTGGTTCACAGAACATTGGTTCTGGTCCTATATACGGGTCTGGTTTCCAGCAAGAATGGGGAGAAACTCTACATGGGCAATGCTGCAACTTCCAAGATCAAGGGAAGTGGTAATGTAATTCTAAAGATTACTTCGGGAAAAGAAGTGACTCTGAAGAATGTTCTGTATGTTCCTTAAATTAGGAAGAATCTTGTATCTGGTAGCCTCCTAAGCACTCATGGTTTTAGGATGGTATTTGAATCGGACAAGTTTGTTTTGTCAAAAAGGGGGAATGTATGTGGGAAATGGGTATGTTTATAATGGCATCTAGAAAATTAATGACATCTCTAGTAAGTCCAATGCAATGATAAATAATAAGAATAATACTTCTTCTGCTTATATCATTGAGTCTCTTAATTTATGGCATGGTAGACTTGGACATGTAAATTATAATACCCTACGTAGGTTAATTAATTTACAACATATTCTAACATTCCAAATTGATCATAAACATAAATGTGAAATTTGTGTTGAATCAAAATTAATAAGATCTTCATTTCATACAGTTGAAAGAAATACAGAACCACTTGATCTGATACATAGTGATGTATGTGATTTAAAATTTATACAAATAAGGGGAGGTAATAAATTTTTTATCACTTTCATTGATGATAGTACAAAATATTGCTATGTATATTTGCTCAAAAGCAAAGATGAAGCTTTAGAGAAATTTGTTCTTTATAAGCAAGAAGTTGAAAACCAACTTAATAAGAAAATTAAGGTGATAAGGAGTGATCGTGATGGTGAATACGTTAAACCATTTGGTAAGTTCTGCTCCCAACATGGTATTATTCATGAGGTTACACCACCTTACTCCCCTCAATCTAATGGGGTTGCTGAACGCAAGAATCGTACTCTGAAAGAGATGATGAATGCGATGCTAAACAGTTCTGGGTTGCCACAAAACATGTGGGGGGAAGCTATCTTATCAGCTAATTACCTTTTAAATAAGGTGCCTCGTATGAAATTAGACAAGACACCACATGAGTTGTGGAAAGGAAGGAAACCTTCCTATAACTACTTAAAAGTGGGGGGGTGTCTTGCAAAAGTTTTGGTTCCGTTGCCAAAGAAAATGAAAATAGGTCCAAAGACGATGGATTGTATTTTCATTGGTTATGCGATTCACAGTAACGCATATCGGTTTCTTGTTCATGATTCTAAGAATCCTGATATACATAAGAACACATTTATGGAATCAAAGAATGCTTCATTCTTTGAACACATTTTTCCATGCAAACATGAAGAGATTGCAACGGTTCTAAACGATCTATTGATATTGTTAATGAAGACAGTCAAGGCATTCAATATGAAGTTGAAGTTGAAGTTGAAGTAGAAGGGAATGAAGAGGTAGAGCCTATAAGGAGTAAAAGGGCAAGGTTTGAAAAATCTTTTGGACCAGACTTTTTAACCTATATGTTAGAGGTTGGACCTCAGAATTACAGTCAAGCTGTAAATTCAATAGATAGTCCGTTATAGAAAGAGGCTATAAGAAGTGAAATTGACTCCATCATGCAAAATCATATCTGGGAATTAGTGGACCTTCTTCTGGAAACGAAACCACTAAGTTCTAAATGGATTTTCACATGGAAAATGAAAGCAGATGGAACAATTGATAAGTACAAGGCCAGATTGGTTATAAAAGGATATAGACAAAAGGAAAGCCTTGATTACTTTGATACGTATTCTCCAGTGTCGAGAATAACCTTTATTAGGATGATACTTGTTATTGCCGCTTTACGAAATCTCGAAGTACATCAAATGGATGTTAAGACAGCCTTTCTGAATGGAGATCTTGATGAAGAGATCTACATGGAACAACCTGAAGGTTGTGTAATTCCAGGTCAGGAAAGAAAAGTTTGTAAATTGGTGAAGTCCTTATATGGACTAAAGCAAGCACCAAAACAATGGCATAAGAAATTTGATGATGTCATGATGGCTAATGGCTATAATATAAACGAATGTGACAAATGTATTTATGTCAAAATCACAAACAAAGGATATGTTATTCTGTATTTGTATATTGATGACATACTGATTGTGGGTAGTAATGAAAATATGGTGAAGAATACTAAGGACATGTTAAACTCTAAGTCTGATATGAAAGATATGGGACTGGCTGATGTGATTTTGGGAATCCAAATCAAGCATTCATCTAATGGTTTCATTTTAACCCAGTCATATTACGTGGACAAGATACTTGGGAAGTTCAGCAAGGATGATTCTAGTGAAACTAGAACTCCTCTAGACATCAGCCAACATCTCTGTAAAAACAAAGGTGAAAGCGTTGACCAAGTAGAATACGCAAGGGTTATAGGCAGTCTGATATATCTCATGACTTGTACAAGACCTGATATTGCTTACACTGTAAACAGTTTAAGCAAATACACGAGTAATCCAGGGGATAACCACTGGAAAGTTATCGTTAGGATACTTCGGTATCTAAGATACACTCGTAATTATGGACTGCACTATACGAGAGAACCTGCAGTATTAGAAGGATTCTCTAATGCTAGTTGGATTTCTGATATAAAGAACTCCAAAGGTACAAGTGGATACGTGTTCACTTTCAGAGCCGGTCCTGTGTTTTACAAAGCCCAGGGCAAAAAATTTCAAGTGTGCCCCTTTTAGAGATGGCAAACGGACGGGCGAGCCGGGCTCTGGCCGGGTCCAAAATGGCCCGAATTTTGGCGGGCTGAAATTGTGAGGTCCGTGGCCCGGGTTGGGTCGGGCCGCGGGCTTCTTCCTTCCTTTATATATTTATTTTTTAACAAAATCTTGCTACACCAAAAATAGTAATAATAATAAATATTAAAAATAATAAAATAATTTATAATAAACAATTATTCTAATTACCTGCATTAACTACATATCTCAATCAATTAAAATTTTAATAGTATTATAAATTACTTTCAAAGTATATAATCAAATTTAATTTTTTAAAATTATACTTTAAAATTAATATAATTTATTTAACTTTTAAAAAATATCTAGGATTATTACATATCTACAGATACAAGGATTGTTACAAAATAATTCTATTTGGTACGGATTGTGACTTTTTTGGAGGTGTATTCAACACAAGAGACATAATTTACACTATATAACTATATAAAATTAACTATTTATTAGTACTAGTTTGTTTATATAAATATATAAAATTCACTTTAATATCTTTTTGTTAAAGGTTAATTACTATCTCGAGAGCAGTTTTGCCCCTGCCCTGGCCATATATTAAGTTCAATTGTCGTATTTTTATTTAAATGCATATTTATGAAATATCATTAATTATGTACAATAAATTATACAATTAAATGAGAATTTAAATATGGATAAATTTTTTTATTTTTTTTATTTTTAATATACATATAAAGTCAACTAAATTTTTTATCATAATGCGGAGGGAATAATAAATATAATATTAAAACTCATAATCAAAAATCAAAATAGAACTTTTGTGTTTTCTTAAATTGTTAGCATCTATAATATAGAGATGTGTAATATAAACATCTTTTTAATCAAGTATGCCATATTTTGCAGTTAAACCGTAAATCAAATATTTATCCTCGTCAGTTAATACAAAATATTTTAAATTTTGCAGTTAAACCGTGAATCAAATATGAACTGAGAGGGTTGAAGAGTTTTTTTTTTGTGTGGCTAAGAGTCTATTTTGATTCTCCATATTAATTTATTGATTTATTTTACATTATATTTTATAATTATTCTTTTATTTTTTTATACACATATATACACAATTTTTAAAAAATTTTGGGCCCTCCTCAACTTTGGGCCCTGGGCGGTCGCCCGATGGACCTGCCCCAGGGCCGGCTCTGTTCACTTTGGGAGGAGGAACAGTGTCCTGGAAATCCTCAAGGCAAACGATCATAACCAGATCCACGATGGAGTCTGAGTTTGTAGCTCTGGATAAAACCGGAGAAGAAGCTGAATGGTTACGAAACTTCTTGGAGGATATTTCTGAATGGCCTAAGCTTGTGCACACAATTTGTTTACATTGTGATAATCAAGCATCGATTAAAAGAGCACAGAACGTGGTGTATAACGATAAGTCGAGACACATGCGTCGTCGTCACAATACCGTTAGGCAACTGATCACAACGGGGGTTATCTCTGTTGATTATGTAAAATTAAAGGATAACATTGCGGATCCGCTAACCAAAGGTTTAAACCGAGATCAAGTTGAAACGACATCAAGAAGAATGGGATTGATGGCCATAAATATTTAAAGGTTCTATGTGAAGGAAAACCCAACCTTGTTGACTAAAGATCCCAGAATCTAGGTTCAATGGGACAACCTAATTGCATAGACAAAGTATTATCAATGTAGGGGGTCTAACCCTTATCTGTAAACAGTGATATGAAATCGAATAAGGTTAAGCTATGCTTTTAATGATTCTTGTGCGTAATTAATCTGAACAAAAAGATAAAATCACCTATGTGAGAATGAAGTGAGGTCGCTTCAAGGAAAACTAATGAGTTTAGTTATCTTAAATTCTTGCAGAACCAGGAGATGTTCACGACCATAATGAACATAACCATGAGAACCAAAATCGTGTTATGTTGGTATTTGTGTGAGGTATATCATCGTTTACACAAACGGTAGAATAGTTCAAGGACATCACGTCTACTAGTCAGTCAGTAAAGTAAATATACTTCACAAGGGAAGGTTCAAGGGTATGCCTACCTATCCTATGCTAATATCAACTGTAGAGAGTTACCACTACATCGGATTCTTTTGTTTTCAATTTTCATTCATATGGGGGATTGTTGAGAAACGGATGGAATATGAATGAGAAAATTGACGGCAGAATTTATGAATGCTTTATGGACATCAATGATAGATTTAATCCCATTTATTGATGATTAATTCCTTACTAGTATTTGGCGTTTTGGAACTCAACTCTTTAAAAGATTATCCTTCTCCTAGGAAGACGATGGGAAAATAGTGGGGAAAAAATAGTTTAGGCCTTCTTCTTTGTTCTTCCTTCCTGCTCGGTGATAATTTTTCTACACACGGTAGAGTTTGTTTCAGAGCATTGTTGTATCCTGGGAGACAATTTGTCCTGCCACGGCCAAATATTGTCTTAAGAAAACTGTTCTTACAGTCCTCAAAGCTACAATTTGTTAGTCTGTTCAACGTCCATTGTATTAAGGTTAAATTTGTTTTATTTTATTTTGGGTTTTACGTTAATATCAATATAGAATTCTTTTCCGAATTTTATTGTATTTCTGCTTCTGAAAAAAAGAAGATTATTACTAACGTGGCTAACAATTAATATATAGTTTATGTTTAAATATTTTTTAAAAATACGGGTTCAAATTTTATCCAATTAAAATAAATAAAAACATTCAGCCTAATCATACCTAGAATTAGAAATAGTGTCTAAAATTCACTTGATAATTGGTGTTATGTGCTCTATTTTAGTCAAAGATTCAAACTTCACAGCTAATTACACCTTTTAATACACATATATGCATGTTTTAGCAATTTAATCTCATATCATTATTGTATGGGACTATAATTTTAATTTTTGACGAATATGTTCCCGTATAATGTTTGACCATTCCTTTCTTATTTCTTTTCCATATAATATGAAGTCCACCTCTAATTCTCTTTTCGAACAATTATTATAGTATATATCGAGAAGTGATGTCCAATGGACAAATAAGACTCTAAACTAGTTAAATAGTTTGGGCTCCATAAAAGAAATTCGAATTCGTTAATAATATAATTTAAATTTAAACATAAAAAATAATTTAAATAAAAATATGGATAAAATTTGAGCAATATTATACTTGACTCGTTTAAGATTCAAACTACTTAAATTCTTGATTGTTATTCGATACATACTCGATCGATACATATTCGATTAGATGCTCGATACATTCTCTTATAATATATACAAATTTAAATCAAATTAAGATAATTAATTATTATTATTTTGTTTTATTTTTATTTTTAATTATGATTTTATATTTGCAATGTGTAATAGTAAATATATTTTCTCATTTTTAAGTAAAATAACAAATTAAATTTATAATTATATTTATTATAAAAATAGTTATTATGTGAAGACTCTAATTCGAGTTTGAATTTGAAGCTCGCGAGTAGTTTGAATATATTTCGATCCGAGTCGGATCGAATTTGAGTAATAAATATTTTAGTCGAGTCGAATCTGAGTAATTTTTTTTAAATATAATTCGAATTCGGGTACGAATTTATCATTTAAAGTCGAATTCGAACAACTCTATGTTCGCTTCGGTTCGACTGATTTATACCTTTATGACAAATATAGTTAGTCACCCCAATTGGTGGCTCATTCAATTGGATTATCACTAATTGTGTTCTCCTTATTTATATCAAGTTGTTGCGGCCATCGCATTTGAAACCATCTATTTTCTTCCGAACAAACATTTATTAATTTCGCTGTGGCCCTCTTTCAACTAATACTTAGAGAATTGTAATGTTACTTCGTTGACTTTTTAAGTTACAATTTTACTTTTGAAAAGGAAGGGATATGTCATGTATTAGTGGTTTGAGGGAGAATTAGGATTCAATTATAAATTCGAATGTCTTCACTTTGACTTTCACTTGACGTAATATAGAGGTCACGGACCACATGCGTAAGTATGTTTCGAAAACCTTATTCGGAATGAAAAAATTAGTCTGGATACTCCAAATATATATGAAAAAAAGAATATGTCAATGGAAGTAATTTTCAATCTTACTACATGTAACAGAGACGCGAGGCGAATGGGTAGATTTTAGATATTAAAAATAAAATAAAATATGAGCCAGCCACAAATGATAGATAGATACAGAGGAGGTGTGCCATTTCCGAGTTGTGTGGCCCAAAATCCATTATACTACCTTTGATAATCATTTGTGCTGAACTGCCTCTTTTACTGGGCCGAAGCGAAGCTTTGGATTCTCCATTACATCTTTTATTACAAGGCCCAATTTCTTTGATCCTCATCCCTAACAAACGTTATAATGGTGGCGTGATAGACTAAAAATAAAAATAATAATATGTTAAATTTTTTATCTCACTTTTAAGTATAAAAATAAAAATATGTCTCTAATTTAAAAATTAAAGAACTTATTATCAAGGAAGCTCGAGCGGGTAACATTCATGAATTGACCCTTTTGTTTAGAATTGGGCTAAAAAGTGTATGTATTGGAAACTCGTATTTTGGTATGTAAAGAAAATAAAATTATACAGACGTGAAATTTATTCACTAGCCATATGAGAGATTATGTAAAACTAGTGGTGCGCGTTTAAATTATGTGGGATGAAATAAGAATTTTATAAAATTTGAAAGACTAAATAAAAATATTAAAGTAAAATAATATAAAAAGAGCAAAATAATAATATAATTAAAATTGTAGGAACAAGAGAAAAAAAATATGTGAAATTGACATTTCCACATGTATTTTTGATATTTACACATAATCCTCTCTTACACGAGAATAAAGTGGGTTTTATGTGAGAGAAGACCATGTGAAAATATCAAAAACTAGTGCTCCCTTCAAAAAAAATTAAAAGTATTAATCACTGTATAGAATCACTAAAAATAAATTTAAAACTTTTTTACTCTATTTTATCTATTTTTATTTTTTTAATATATGCACAAATTATTTGCTAGGACGGAAGGAGTAAGAGATATTATCATGCAAAAATATAGATACTACTATTTTTTTTCATAAGAAAATATGAGTTCCCCTATAATTATATGAATATAGTCTTGTAATTAACTTAGCCCTAGCTGGTGGAGTTCCACCATTTATGTTTGTCAGTTCTGTTATGTTCTGTTCTGTTCATTTATGCTAAGGCTAATGAAGTAGGGAATGCAGCGTTTCCTCATTAATTGAATTAACTGAGCTCACATTATCGTTTGTGTGGGAATCTGGATAAAGAGGTAGTTAGTTTCCTCCGCTTGCATATTTTAATCTCAAATCTAAACATAATGGTATGAATTAGTTAAACCATATATATATATATATATACAGTCCGGATCAAGTCCGGGATCCCGGACTGTACTAAAATACGGACTTTTTTTTTTTTGCTTTTTTTTTTAAACAACTAAAAAAAAATAAAAATTTATGGAATTGGAATTTTTACATAAAACACTGTTTTGAGCGTGATTTGGATGCCTATAACAAAACATGTCTGTACAGTCTGAGCAGACTGTACATACATTGGTTGGTGTAGGTATTAAAAATACACCCAAAACACTGTATTATGGAAAAATTTCAGTTCCATAATTTTTTTTTTGTTCTACAAAAAAAAATAAAAATAAAATTTGGGTCCGGATTTGATCAGGTCCGGGAGTCCGGACCTGATCAGTTTTCTATATATATATATATATATATACAAAGTTTAGGCTTCAAATTCTCACTTTAGGTGATCAGTTTATTCTTCATCTTGTTTATGAGTTTATTTCCTTTTTATTTTCTTTGGTGAGGTTTAATTAATTTTTAATATTATAATAATAATAATGTACTTAATTATGAAACTATATTGGACTCCCAAAAAGTAAAATTTTCAAAAAAATAATATCAACTTTAATCATGACTTTCTAAATTGAATTGTATGGAGTTAAATAACTCAAAAAAAAAAAGCTTACAAATATTTCACTACCTTAAACTATCAGTCATATTCTACTTTGTGATCCACCTTTTAATTTTATGCAGAGATTCCGTTGGGTTTAAAATATTTTTGACTTGTTCCAAAAAGTACGAAGAAAGCAAAGATGTCATCACAAGGTTCACAACGAAAGGGAGAAGGCAATACAAATTTAATAGCTATCATAATAATAATCATATCAATTTTCATGCAAACTCTAATATTGGAGTATATATCTTCCACTTTTCTCTCCTCTACCATGCATTTTCTCTAGTGCTACAAAGTCGTAATCCATTTTCATCTGTTAGAAGCCAAAAAACCCGGCCATGCCAAAAGGGTCAGCTTTAGAGCGACTAGTTTAGCTCCAGCTGCAGCATTACTGGTTCAACTTCAAAGCATCAGCAAGATGTAGTAAACTAGAGTAATTGGTAGAGCTATCAGCATCCCAAATATAACCCTGCAACAAATAAAATGATAAACCAATATGTAAATAAATACCCAGTCCAGTGCTTTTCTTTCTCTTATGACAAATGGAATCCATTACACAAAACTCGGCATTAACTAGGCTAGGTAATTATATTATAGAAAATATATGATGTATAGTTTCTTCAGTCAATTTGATATATGTGTGATGAAATGATGTTCCACATCTTCAATGCAAGAAATAAAATGAGTTCTGAGATCTAACCCAGTGCTAAGTATGTTGGGGTGAACATTACATTCCTTAGCAAAGACAAAAGGGACAATTCCTTGTGGAAGGGCTGCCTGAAAATGCAGTGCACAAATATATGTAAAACTAACCAATGACTAAAAGGTAATTAAATATATGTTTGACCAACTTTTACCTGAACAATTGCAATGTGCAACAAAACTCCTCTCAAACCAACGGCAATTGAGGCAGCAGCCATGACTGCAGGACCTGTGAGGGATCGTACGCCCATAGAAAAGGCTGCGGTTGAGTTCCCGCATGCAATGATTCTAGGTTGTAATGCCATGAATAAGCCTGCAATTCCACATAGTACAATCAAATATCTTACTCTAACAAATAGCCACTAGAATACATTAGGCCTTACTTTGTTAATAGAATGGTGCATGGTACATACCAAGACTAAACATGGCCATTCCAAGACCAGCATCAGATAGAATGGATATTGATTTTGCAATTATAGCAGGCATTTGAATACCCCACCTGAGATTTTTTTTATGAACAATGATGATCACAACTTCATAAATAGAAACAAGGCCCAATTAGAAATGAGTGCTTTTGCATACTTGTATGAGACCAAAGACCAGGTGAGGCCAAAGAGGCTGGAGTATGTATTTGGATTCCTAATGAGTTTTCGCCATACCATAATTAAAATAAGTCTGGTCATGACACTAGCAGGTGGCAGTGCGGTGGCCTTGTTCTCACCATTAGCCACAGGGTTGGGGTGCAGCTCAGCTGTGGAGCTTGAACCAAGCTTGGATAGTACAGGTCCTTCCTGATCAACTCATTATGGGCTTGTCTGTTCCCAAAGCTAAACTCATTTCGACCAACTTCATCATACTCTATTAAGATAAGATAAATCACATCATGGATAATACAATTTAAAATCTGATGTTAACAAAAGCTGTGCAATTTAAGCAAGACACTCGTAGTATCATCAATGACAAAACTTACATGGATAACAAATAATATTAACTATAAAATTGATATTTTCACGACACTTTTTGATATTTCCAATGACACTTTTCATATACAAATATCATTTTCTGTTTTGGAAATATCAGTTTCCAAAAAAAAAGACCATAATCTCATGTCTTCTAGCACAGGACTAGGGATAATATAACAGGAAAAAGATATACCAAAAACAAACAAAGTCCACATCACTTGCAAACAGATAAAGAAGGTTAAATCCTAAAACGGATTCATCAAGCCAAACATATACCCCCTCCATACCTTCAAAATTAAACATACAATTTGTCAATTTGACTTTTGAGGTCAAAAATTGACATATTAAAATTTAAAATTGATACGTCACATAAAAATTTAGTGATTAATAATAATTATTATAAATTATACAATTATAATAATTGTTTGAACTAAAAGTAAATCAATTTAAAGTATAATATAATGTTGTTTATCCTCAAAACTCAAATCGTAAGAACCGACATAATAGTTGCAGCAAAAGTAGAAAAGGCCATTAGTCCAAGCATATGTACATTATCACATAAAAATTCATAACCAAAACAAAACATGCAAGTGATCAAGTGGACCATCAAAACAATCAAAATCCGCCAACTACAAGTATTAAAGTTCAAACCTTTAGGATGAGCAATCCCACTAAGGTCATTTCCATACTCTCCTCCCCTGAGCACATGAATCCCTCCATCGGAAACCGGTGAAGCGCTCGAGCTCCAAACAAACATATGAATATCTTTACCACCATCTGTCCCATTTGCCTTCTTCTTTGCCCCTGGTCCAGCAACCGGAGAATAAATTCCAGCAGCAAGCGGTGCAGGGCACCCTGCACTCCCCTGCCCATAAACCCCATTACCCTTTGTATGATTCCCAAACCCTCCCGTTCCATTCTCCTCATCAAAACCCAAGTTCCCAATATTTGATTGCCTTGGACTCAAATTGCTAGCATTTTTCCCATTCACCATGGAATAGAAATCAGTGCGATTAAAGCTTGATCCCCTAGGTGTTGGGCTTCTTGATGATTGCAGAGAATAAATCTCTGCATTTGTCAAGTTTGATGGTCTTGGTGTTAATAAAACACCCGAATGAGGCCCATGTGATCGCCTAGAGAAAATTTCAGACCTTGAACTAGTTGATTTTCTCACTATTACATGTAATTTTCCATCTTCACCAATCTCAGCCTCAGTTTGAAATGGTTCTTTACCATCTAAAGATAAGATGTCAGAATCAACTCTAAATGATATTATAGAGCCAGCAGTATCAGGAAATTGTTCTGCAATGAGAAGCCTAGCTCCTCTGTATTCGAACAAGAACAACATCAAAGTGTACCAAATGATACATTGTAACACAACAATTTGAACCATTAGGCTTCCTGAGGCTTCACCATACATGCCCTTTAAAAGAGGAATCCCCATGACTAGAGTGTTGGGGAGACTGGAGAGAGAAAACAGAGTGATAGACCATTCTAAGCAGCCTCTAGAACTGGTTCTTGACCAAATGGCTAGAACAACGAGGACGATGACTTTTTGTAGGGTGTCAGCAGCTATGAACCTGAAGTTCATGGCATAGGGATTGTTGGTGGAGATGAAGTGAAATGAAAGCAGAGGAACTGCAAAGAGGGCTACAAATCGGTTAATGCCTGAACACTGGTCAGGAGTGAAGATTTTCCACCATTTCACTGAACCATAAGCTAAGATCATGGCCACATAGAGTGGAACAACAGCAGTGAGAACATGGTAAAGGTCTGAAAGGGTGATCATTTTCTTATTTGAGGTGGGTTTTAAGGAATACACATATGAGGAAATGGGGAAATCAAATAGGTTCACTACAAATGGAAGAAAAAGGTAAAATGTCTGGCGTTTTCACTCACTAATCCTTTGTTTTCTTGCAAAAAAAGAATAGTTCAAGAAACTCAACGAGTGGGAGTCGTAACTATAAAAATAAAACAATATGATTGTGTATTGTAGAATTGCTTGTATATATAGATTTTTCAGTTATTGGTACTGAAAAATACGGATGCAATTAAGATGCAGAACAATACCCAGTCGAGAATAAGGTTAAATCAGATCATATTCATAGTTGATCAGAAGGGGTGATAAAAATGGAGAGAGATATCATAATGAAGACGGGACTGTAAAGAAGACGGCGGCTGAAAATGGCTGTGACCTGATTTTCCGGCTTGAGAGAGAGTAGAAAAAGAAAAGAAGTGATGTGTTATGAATAGTAGTTATTGCAAATGAATGGCATGCAAACCGAGAAATAGTAAAAGCTGAGGAAGTCTTTTTTTTAATAGTAATAGTGATAGAGTGTTTTGATGATGAGAGAGAAACATGTAACACAGCCATAAGAAAGAAAAGTAGCATCAGCACTCTCAGTTGTGTACGAGAGGGAAAAGAGCAAACACCATGGAATGGAAGGAAAAAAGAAAATGAGAGGAAGGAAAAGGGGAAATAAAACAGAGCAAGTTCCAAACAGAGCTGCCGGAGCCGAGTCTGGCTCATACGTTTGATAATTTACTTTAAAAAAAATATTCTCTACTACTTAATTTTTCTAAATATAAGTTTGATAATTATGTTATCCAAATAATATTCAATACAGACATCATTATATCATGTTATTAGTGGTAGAAAATACTCTCACTGAATTATGATGATTTCTCGTGAGTTGGGAAAAGATTTTCTTTTTAGTTTTCCCCTATCTCCCTCTCCCTCTCCCTCCTGATTTTGGGTGAGCTGGATACAATACAACCTATGAATTTTGCATGCTTTTGTCAGGCAGGGCTACTAGTTTTAAAGATTTGGGAATATTATGGTGGTGCAGCAGCACATACACAAATTAACGATGTTTACTGTCATTTTTATGTTTTAGTTCTCTCTTTCGTATTATTTACAAAAATATATTCTCTCCTTTTAAAAAAATAAAAAATCAAATAGTGAATATATATTTATATATATATATATATATATATACCCTAGAGACCACATAGGTTTAGTACGTTTATTTTTCAGATAAATTCAACTCTACAAATAAAAATATGAACATATGAATTTTCATGTGATTTGGTGATGTCTATTATCGAATTTGTGGGGATAATATATTTTTTTGTCACTGTCTGTGCATATTTTTGTTGACGTGGCATGCTTAAAATTTATTTTAAAAAAATATTGTCGAACTTCAGACCTAGAAAGTTTATATTCCTACAAAAGTCACTGAACCAACCAAATACACATCATGCTAGAATTATGTAACAATAATATTTAAGCCACCTAGCATTATTTTTATGCATGTGAAGATGAGATAATACATTTTTTGGTCACTGTACTAGGAATTTTTAGTGAGCCAATTCCTGAATTTCCAAATGGTTGATTCCAAAACTGTTGTGAATCAAGTTCAAGAACTCCAGCTGATTATCCATGGGATTCATGCTGAACGTATGGTAATTAGTGAATCTTTCCAAGTGGCTTGTATTATTGAAAAGTTACCACCTGGTTGGAAAGACTTCAAAAATTACCTTAAACATAAGCGAAAGGAGATGACAGTTGAAGAGTTAATTGTTAGACTTCGTATTGAGGAAGACAACAAAGGCTCGGAGAAGAAATTTTCCAACGTTGCCCGCCAGTCTGAGGCTAGGGTGAATGTGGTGGAGGTCAATAAAGACTCCAAGAAAGGAAAAAAGCCTCAATATGGGTCCAAACTCGGTCCTAAGGGTGGCATTTCCAAGAAACCAAAATTCAATGGAAAATGCTACAATTGCAATAAGGAGGAACACAAGTCCTCTGAATGTAGGCTGCCTAGAAAGTTGAAGCCTAATGAAGCACATGTTGTGGAAGTAATTGCTAGAGATGTGTCTGACATTAACTTATGTACTGTGATTTCTGAAGTCAACCTCGTCGACTCAAATCCAAGGGAATGGTGGCTGAATACCGGTGCCACATGTCATGTCAGCTGTGACAAAGATTCCTTTGCTAAACTGGTTCCCAGCAAGAATGGGGAGAAGCTCTATATGGGCAATGTTGCAACTTCCAAGATCAAGGGAAGTGGTACTGTAATTATGAAGATGACTTCGGGAAAAGAAGTGACTCTGAAGAATGTTTTGTATGTTCCTGAAATTAGGAAGAATCTTGTATCTGGTAGCCTCCTAAGCACTCATGGTTTTAGGATGGTATTTGAATCGGACAAGTTTGGTTTGTCAAAAGGGGGAATGTATGTGGGAAATGGGTATGTTTGTAATGACATGTGGAAAATTAATGCCATCTCTAGTAAGTCCAATGGAATGATAAATAGTAAGAATAATACTTCTTCTGCTTATATCATTGAGTCACTTAATTTATGGCATGGTAGACTTGGACATTTAAATTATAATACCCTACGTAGGTTAATTAATTTACAACATATTCCAACATTCCAAATTGATCATAAACATAAATGTGAAATTTGTGTTGAATCAAAATTAACAAGATCTTCATTTCATACAGTTGAAAGAAATACAGAACCACTTGATCTGATACATAGTGATGTATGTGATTTAAAATTTATACAAACAAGGGGAGGTAATAAATTTTTTATCACTTTCATTGATGATAGTACAAAATATTGCTATGTATATTTGCTCAAAAGCAAAGATGAAGCTTTAGAGAAATTTGTTCTTTATAAGCAGGAAGTTGAAAACCAACTTAATAAGAAAATTAAGGTGGTAAGGAGTGATCGTGGTGGTGAATACGTTGAACCATTTGGTAAGTTCTGCTCCCAACATGGTATTATTCATGAGGTTACACCACCTTACTCCCCTCAATCTAATGGGGTAGCTGAACGCAAGAATCGTACTCTGAAAGAGATGATGAATGCGATGCTAAATAGTTCTGGGTTGCCACAAAACATGTGGGGGGAAGCTATCTTATCAGCTAATTACCTTTTAAATAAGGTGCCTCGTAAGAAATTAGACAAGACACCACATGAGTTGTGGAAAGGAAGGAAACCTTCCTATAACTATTTAAAAGTGTGGGGGTGTCGTGCAAAAGTTTTGGCTCCGTTGCCAAAGAAAATGAAAATAGGTCCAAAGACGGTGGATTGTATTTTCATTGGTTATGCGATTCACAGTAACGCATATCGATTTCTTGTTCATGATTCTAAGAATCCTGATATACACAAGAACACATTCATGGAATCAAAGAATGCTTCATTCTTTGAACACATTTTTCCATGCAAACATGAAGAGATTGCATCGGGTTCTAAACGATCTCTTGATACTGTTAATGAAGACAGTCAAGGCATTCAACATGAAGTTGAAGTTGAAGTAGAAAGGAATGAAGAGGTAGAGCCTAGAAGGAGTAAAAGGGCAAGGGTTAAAAAATCTTTTGGACCAGACTTTTTAACCTATATGTTAGAGGTTGAACCTCAGAATTACAGTCAAGCTGTAAATTCAATAGATAGTCCTTTATGGAAAGAGGCTATAAGAAGTGAAATTGATTTCATCATGCAAAATCATACCTGGGAATTAGTGGACCTTCCTCTGGAAACGAAACCACTAAGTTCTAAATGGATTTTCACACGGAAAATGAAAGCAGATGGAACAATTGATAAGTACAAGGCCAGATTGGTTATAAAAGGATATAGATAAAAGGAAGGCCTTGATTACTTTGATACGTATTCTCCAGTGTCGAGAATAACCTCTATTAGGATGATACTTGCTATTGTCGCTTTACGAAATCTCGAAGTACATCAAATGGATGTTAAGACAGCCTTTCTGAATGGAGATCTTGATGAAGAGATCTACATAGAACAACCTGAAGGTTGTGTAGTTCCAGGTCAGGAAAGAAAAGTTTGTAAATTGGTGAAGTCCTTATATGGACTAAAGCAAGCACCAAAACAATGGAATAAGAAATTTGATAATGTCATGATGGCTAATGAATATAATATAAACGAATGTGACAAATGTATTTATGTCAAAATCACAAACAAAGGATATGTTATTCTGTGTTTGTATGTTGACGTCATACTGATTGTGGGTAGTAATGAAAATATGCTGAAGAATACTAAGGACAAGTTAAACTCTAAGTTTGATATGAAAGATATGGGACTGGCTGATGTGATTTTGGGAATCCAAATCAAGCGTTCACATAATGGTTTCATTTTAACCCAGTCACATTACGTGGATAAGATACTTGAGAAGTTCAGCAATGATGATTCTAGTGAAGCTAGAACTCCTCTAGACATCAGCCAACATCTCTGTAAAAACAAAGGTGAAAGCGTTGACCAAGTAGAATACGCAAGGGTTATAGGCAGTCTGATGTATCTCATAACTTGTACAAGACCTGATATTGCTTACACTGTAAACAGTTTAAGCAAATACACGAGTAATCCAGGGATAACCACTGGAAAGCTATCTTTAGGATACTTCGGTATCTAAGATACACTCGTAATTATGGACTGCACTATACGAGAGAACCTGCAGTATTAGAAGGATTCTCTGATGCTAGTTGGATTTCTGATATAAAGAACTCCAAAGGTACAAGTGGATATGTGTTCACTTTGGGAGGAGGAGCAGTGTCCTGGAAATCCTCAAGGCAAACGATCATAACCAAATCCACGATGGAGTCTGAGTTTGTAGTTCTGGATAAAACCGGAGAAGAAGCTAAATGGTTACGAAACTTCTTGGAGGATATTCCTGAATGGCCTAAGCTTGTGCACACAATTTGTTTACATTGTGATAATCAAGCATCGATTAAAAGAGCATAGAACGTGATGTATGACGGTAAGTCGAGATACATGTGTCGTCGTTACAATACCGTTAGGCAACTGATCACAACGGGGGTTATCTCTGTTGATTATTTAAAATTAAAGGATAACATTGCGGATCCGCTAACCAAAGGTTTAAACCGAGATCAAGTTGAAACGACATCAAGAAGAATGAGATTGATGGCCATAAATATTTAAAGGTTCTATGTGAAGGAAAACCCAACCTTGTTGACTGGAGATCCCAGAATCTAGGTTCAATGGGACAACCTAATTGCATAGACAAAGTATTATTATTGTAGGGGGTCTAACCCTTATCTGTAAACAGTGATATGAAATCGGATAAGGTTAAGCTATGCTTTTAATGATTCTTGTGTGTCAGTAATCTGAACAAAAAGATAAAATCACCTATGTGAGAATGAAGTGAGGTCGCTTTAAGAAAAACTAATGAGTTTAGTTCTCTTAAATTCTTGTAGAACCAGGAGATGTTCACGACCATAATGAACATAACCATGAGAACCAAAACCGTGTTATGTTGGTATTTGTGTGAGGTATATCATCGTTTACACAAACGGTAGAATAGTTCAAAGACATCACGTCTACTAGTCAGCCAGTAAAGTAAATATATTTCACAAGGGAAGGTTCAAGGGTTGATGCCTACCTATCCTATACTAATATCAGCTGTAGAGAGTTACCACCACATCAGATTCTTTTGTTTTCAATTTTCATTCATGTGGGGGATTGTTGAGAAACGGATGGAATATGAATGAGAAAATTGATGGCTGGATTTATGAATGCTTTATGGACATCAATGATAGATTTAATCCCATTTATTGATGATTAATTCCTTGCTAGTATTTGGCGTTTTGGAACTCAACTCTTTAAAAGATTATCCTTCTCCTAGGAAGATGATGGGAAAATAGTGGGGAAAAAATAGTTTAGGCCTTCTTCTTTGTTCTTCCTTCCTGCTCGGTGATAATTTTTCTACACACGGTAGAGTTTGTTTCAGAGCATTGTTGTATCTTGGGAGACAATTTGTCCTGCCACGATCAAATATTGTCTTAAGGAAACTGTTCTTACAGTCCTCAAAGCTACAATTTTCTAGTCTGTTCAACGTCCATTGTATTAAGGTTAAATTTGTTTTATTTTATTTTGGGTTTTACGTTAATATTAATATAGAATTCTTTTTCGAATTTTATTGTATTTCTGCTTCTGAAAAAAAAAAATTTATTACTAACGTGGCTAACAATTAATATATAATTTATGTTTAAATATTTTTTAAAAATACGTGTTCTAATTTTATCCAATTAAAATAAATAAAAACATTCAGCCTAATCATACCTAGAATTAGAAATAGTGTCTAAAATTCACTTGATAATTGGTGTTATGTGCTATATTTTAGTCAAAGATTCAAACTTCACAGCTAATTACACCTTTTAATACACATATATGCATGTTTTAGCAATTTAATCTCATATCATTATTGTATGGGACTATAATTTTAATTTTTGACGAATATGTTCCCGTATAATGTTTGACCATTCCTTTCTTATTTTTTTTCCATATAATATGAAGTCCACCTCTAATTCTCTTTTCGAACAATTATTATAAGTATATATCGAGAAGTGATGTCCAATGGACAAATAAGACTCCAAACCAGTTAAATAGTTTGGGCTCAATAAAAGAGACTCGAATTCGTTAATAATATAATTTAAATTTGAACATAAAAAATAATTCGAATAAAAATATCTGTAAAATCTGAGCAATATTATACTTGACTCGTTTAAGATTCAAATTACTTAAATTCTTGATTGTTATTCGATACATACTCGATCGATACATATTCGATTAGATGCTCGATACATTCTCTTATAATATATACAAATTTAAATCAAATTAAGATAATTAATTATTATTATTTTGTTTTATTTTTATTTTTAATTATGATTTTATATTTGCAATGTGTAATAGTAAATATATTTTCTCATTTTTAAGTAAAATAACAAATTAAATTTATAATTATATTTATTATAAAAATAGTTATTATGTGAAGACTCTAATTCGAGTTTGAATTGAAGTGCGCGTTTAAATTATGTGGGATGAAATAAGAATTTTATAAAATTTGAAAGACTAAATAAAAATATTAAAGTAAAATAATATAAAAAGAGCAAAATAATAATATAATTAAAATTGTAGGAACAAGAGAAAAAAAATATGTGAAATTGACATTTCCACATGTATTTTTGATATTTACACATAATCCTCTCTTAAACGAGAATAAAGTGGGTTTTATGTGAGAGAAGACCATGTGAAAATATCAAAAACTAGTGCTCCCTTCAAAAAAAAATTGAAAGTATTAATCACTGTATAGAATCACTAAAAATAAATTTAAAACTTTTTTACTCTATTTTATCTATTTTTATTTTTTTAATATATGCACAAATTATTTGCTAGGACGGAAGGAGTAAGAGATATTATCATGCAAAAATATAGATACTACTATTTTTTTCATAAGAAAATATGAGTTCCCCTATAATTATATGAATATAGTCTTGTAATTAACTTAGCCCTAGCTGGTGGAGTTCCACCATTTATGTGTGTCAGTTCTGTTCTGTTCTGTTCATTTATGCTAAGGCTAGTGAAGTAGGGAATGCAGCGTTTCCTCATTAATTGAATTAACTGAGCTCACATTATCGTTTGTGTGGGAATCTGGATAAAGAGGTAGTTAGTTTCCTCAGCTTGCATATTTTAATCTCAAATCTAAACATAATGGTATGAATTAGTTTACCATATATATATATATATATATATATATATATATATATATATATATATATATATATATATACAAAGTTTAGGCTTCAAATTCTCACTTTAGGTGATCAGTTTATTCTTCATCTTGTTTATGAGATCATATCAATCAATAAAAATTTAATAGCTATCATAATAATAATCATATCAATTTTCATGCAAACTCTAATATTGGAGTATATATCTTCCACTTTTCTCTCCTCTACCATGCATTTTCTCTAGTGCTACAAAATCGTAATCCATTTTCATCTGTTAGAAGCCAAAAAACCCGGCCATGCCAAAAGGGACAGCTTTAGAGCGACTAGTTTAGCTCCAGCTGCAGCATTACTGGTTCAACTTCAAAGCATCAGCAAGATGTAGTAAACTAGAGTAATTGGTAGAGCTATCAGCATCCCAAATATAACCCTGCAACAAATAAAATGATAAACCAATATGTAAATAAATACCCAGTCCAGTGCTTTTCTTTCTCTTATGACAAATGGAATCCATTACACAAAACTTGGCATTAACTAGGCTCCGTAATTATATTATAGAAAATATATGATGTATAATTTCTTCGGTCAATTTGATATGTGTGATGAAATGATGTTCCACATCTTCAATGCAAGAAATAAAATCAGTTCTGAGATCTAACCCAGTGCTAAGTATGTTGGGGTGAACATTATATTCCTTAGCAAAGACAAAAGGGACAATTCCTTGTGGAAGGGCTGCCTGAAAATGCAGTGCACAAATATATGTAAAACTAACCAATGACTAAAAGGTAATTAAATATATGTTTGACCAACTTTTACCTGAACAATTGCAATGTGCAACAAAACTCCTCTCAAACCAACGGCAATTGAGGCAGCAGCCATGACTGCAGGACCTGTGAGGAATCGTACGCCCATAGAAAAGGCTGCGGTTGAGTTCCCGCATGCAATGATTCTAGGTTGTAATGCCATGAATAAGCCTGCAATTCCACATAGTACAATCAAATATCTTACTCTAACAAATAGCCACTATAATACATTAGGCCTTACTTTGTTAATAGAATGGTGCATGGTACATACCAAGACTAAACATGGCCATTCCAAGACCAGCATCAGATAGAATGGATATTGATTTTGCAATTATAGCAGGCATTTGAATACCCCACCTGAGATTTTTTTTATGAACAATGATGATCACAACTTCATAAATAGAAACAAGGCCCAATTAGAAATGAGTGCTTTTGCATACTTGTATGAGACCAAAGACCAGGTGAGGCCAAAGAGGCTGGAGTATGTATTTGGATTCCTAATGAGTTTTCGCCATACCATAATTAAAATAAGTCTGGTCATGACACTAGCAGGTGGCAGTGTGGTGGCCTTGTTCTCACCATTAGCCACAGGGTTGGGGTGCAGCTCAGCTGTGGAGCTTGAACCAAGCTTGGATAGTACAGGTCCTTCCTGATCAACTCCATTATGGGCTTGTCTGTTCCCAAAGCTAAACTCATTTCGACCAACTTCATCATACTCTATTAAGATAAGATAAATCACATCATGGATAATACAATTTAAAATCTGATGTTAACAAAAGCTGTGCAATTTAAGCAAGACACTCGTGTCATCAATGACAAAACTTATATGGATAACAAATAATATTAACTAGAAAATTGATATTTTCACGACACTTTTTGATATTTCCACATGAAAATCGTCGATATATTACGACACTTTTCATATACAAATATCATTTTCTGTTTTGGAAATATCAGTTTCCAAAAAAAAAGAGACCATAATCTCATGTCTTCTAGCACAGGACTACGGATAATATAACAGGAAAAAGATATACCAAAAACAAACAAAGTCCACATCACTTGCAAACAGATAAAGAAGCTTAAATCCTAAAACGGATTCATCAAGCCAAACATATACCCCCTCCATACCTTCAAAATTAAACATACAATTTGTCAATTTGACTTTTGAGGTCAAAAATTGACATATTAAAATTTAAAATTGATACTTCACATAAAATTTTAGTGATTAATAATAATTATTATAAATTATACAATTATAATAATTGTTTGAACTAAAAGTAAATCAATTTAAAGTATAATATAATGTTGTTTATCCTCAAAACTCAAATCGTAAGAACCGACATAATAGTTGCAGCAAAAGTAGAAAAGGCCATTAGTCCAAGCATATGTACATTATCACATAAAAATTCATAACCAAAACAAAACATGCAAGTGATCAAGTGGATCATCAAAACAATCAAAATCCGCCAACTACAAGTATTAAAGTTCAAACCTTTAGGATGAGCAATCCCACTAAGGTCATTTCCATACTCTCCTCCCCTGAACACATGAATCCCTCCATCGGAAACCGGTGAAGCGCTCGAGCTCCAAACAAACATATGAAGATCTTTACCACCATCTGTCCCATTTGCCTTCTTCTTTGCCCCTGGTCCAGCAACCGGAGAATATATTCCAGCAGCAAGCGGTGCAGGGCACCCTGCACTCCCCTGCCCATAAACCCCATTACCCTTTGTATGATTCCCAAACCCTCCCGTTCCATTCTCCTCATCAAAACCCAAGTTCCCAATATTTGATTGCTTTGGACTCAAATTGCTAGCATTTTTCCCATTCACCATGGAATAGAAATCAGTGCGATTAAAGCTTGATCCCCTAGGTGTTGGGCTTCTTGATGATTGCAGAGAATAAATCTCTGCATTTGTCAAGTTTGATGGTCTTGGTGTTAATAAAACACCCGAATGAGGCCCATGTGATCGCCTTGAGAAAATTTCAGACCTTGAACTAGTTGATTTTCTCACTATTACATGTAATTTTCCATCTTCACCAATCTCAGCCTCAGTTTGTAATGGTTCTTTACCATCTAAAGATAAGATGTCAGAATCAACTCTAAATGATATTATAGAGCCAGCAGTATCAGGAAATTGTTCTGCAATGAGAAGCCTAGCTCCTCTGTATTCGAACAAGAACAACATCAAAGTGTACCAAATGATACATTGTAACACAACAATTTGAACCATTAGGCTTCCTGAGGCTTCACCATACATGCCCTTTAAAAGAGGAATCCCCATGACTAGAGTGTTGGGGAGACTGGAGAGAGAAAACAGAGTGATAGACCATTCTAAGCAGCCTCTAGAACTGGTTCTTGACCAAATGGCTAGAACAACGAGGACGATGATTTTTTGTAGGGTGTCAGCAGCTATGAACCTGAAGTTCATGGCATAGGGATTGTTGGTGGAGATGAAGTGAAATGAAAGCAGAGGAACTGCAAAGAGGGCTACAAATCGGTTAATGCCTGAACACTGGTCAGGAGTGAAGATTTTCCACCATTTCACTGAACCATAAGCTAAGATCATGGCCACATAGAGTGGAACAACAGCAGTGAGAACATGGTAAAGGTCTGAAAGGGTGATCATTTTCTTATTTGAGGTGGGTTTTAAGGAATACACAGATGAGGAAATGGGGAAATCAAATAGGTTCACTACAAATGGAAGAAAAAGGTAAAATGTCTGGCGTTTTCACTCACTAATCCTTTGTTTTCTTGCAAAAAAAGAATAGTTCAAGAAACTCAATGAGTGGGAGTCGTAACTATAAAAATAAAACAATATGATTGTGTATTGTAGAATTGCTTGTACATATAGATTTTTCAGTTATTGGTACTGAAAAATACGGATGCAATTAAGATGCAGAACAATACCCAGTCGAGAATAAGGTTAAATCAGATCATATTCATAGTTGATCAGAAGGGGTGATAAAAATGGAGAGAGATATCATAATGAAGACGGGACTGTAAAGAAGACGGCGGCAGAAAATGGCTGTGACCTGATTTTCCGGCGTGAGAGAGTAGAAAAAGAAAAGAAGTGATGTGTTATGAATAGTAGTTATTGCAAATGAATGGCATGCAAACCGAGAAATAGTAAAAGCTGAGGAAGTCTTTTATTTAATAGTAATAGTGGTAGAGTGTTTTGATGATGAGAGAGAAACATGTAACACAGCCATAGGAAAGAAAAGTAGCATCAGCTCTCTCAGTTGTGTACGATAGGGAAAAGAGCAAACACCATGGAATGGAACTATGGAAGGAAAAAAGAAAAGGAGAGGAAGGAAAAGGGGAAATAAAACAGAGCAAGTTCCAAACAGAGCTGCCGGAGCCGAGTCTGGCTCATACGTTTAATAATTTACTTTAAAAAAATATACTCTACTACTTAATTTTTCTAAATATAAGTTTGATAATTATGTTATCCAAATAATATTCAATACAGACATCATTATATCATGTTAGAAAATACTCTCACTGAATTATGATGATTTCTCGTGAGTTGGGAAAAGATTTTCTTTTTAGTTTTCCCCTATCTCCCTATCCCTCCTGATTTTGGGTGAGCTGGATACAATACAACCTATGAATTTTGCACGCTTTTGTCAGGCAGGGCTACTAGTTTTAAAGATCTGCGAATATTATGGTGCAGCAGCACATACACAAATTAACGATGTTTACTGTCTTTTTTATGTTTTAGTTCTCTCTTTCATATTATTTACAATAAAATAGTGAAAAATGAATATATATATATATATATATATATATACCCTAGAGACCACATAGGTTTAGTACGTTTATTTTTCAGATAAATTCAACTCTACAAATAAAAATATGAACATATGAATTTTCATGTGATTTGGTGATGTCTATTATCGAATTTGTGGGGGATAATATATTTTTTTGTCACTGTCAGTGCATATTTTTGTTGATGTGGAAGTCATGCTTAAAATTTATTTTAAAGAAATATTGTCGAACTTCAGACCTAGAAAGTTTATATTCCTACAAAAGTTACTGAACCAACTAAATACACATCATGCTAAAATTATGTAACAATAATATTTAAGCCACCTAGCATTATTTTTATGTATGTGAAGATGAGATAATACATTTTTTGGTCACTGTACTAGAAATTGTAATAATTATTATTGTAATAATAATAATAAATTTTAAATAATTAAAAATGTAAATGATAATAATAATAATTATTATAATAATACAGTGACCAAAAAAGAGGATAATACACTGTATTATTAAAATAATAATAATGATAATAATTATAATTATTAGATCGAGTTGTTTCAAATAAACAAAACCAGAACCAGATCAATCACATAGACGAACAAAAAAAAAAGGTTAAAAAACTGCTGATAGCTTAAATAAAAATGTCAAAGGGCAGAGAAGCAACCTCTAATCTGTATTCAGTCACAGCTCTTAAAAGTGCTACCGCTAATCAATGTGATAGCATGTATTTACTTCATTAGAAATTAAAATTTAATAGAAAAATAAAATAAAAAATTAGATCACAAATATAACTGTCACAAATAAATAAATAAATTTGATCATTGCTATTGAAATGTAGCATAATCATATCAACCAGACAACCCTCGCCTCAGTAGAAATTGAAAAAAAATATATACAAGGAAAAAAAAATAATAAATAAAATTTTATGAATAAAACAAAATAGAATTTAAGACTTTAAACTCAAAACAGCATCATACATTCACATAAATGTATGTATATGCGTGTGTATGTATTAGTGTAAGAGTGTTTATTAATGATGCATTTGACTGAAATTACTATTTTGTAAGGTATAACTTCAAAAAATACCTAAACAAGACTTGAAATCGGAAATGGCGGACGTTACTACTTCAATTATTATAATAATATAATAATTACTGTAATAATAAAATAATTAGTGAATTAATTCAATTTTGGTCACAGTATTATTATTATTGTAATAATACAGTGTATTATCTCTTTTTTGGTCACTGTATTATTACAATATATAATAATAATAATTATTAATTAAAATTTTAATTATTATTATTATTTTAATTATTTAAAATTTATTATTATAATTCTTAGTACAGTGACAAAAAAGTGTATTATCTCATCTTCACATGCATAGAAACGATGATAGGTGGTTTAAATATTAGTATTACATAAATTTTAGCATGACAGATAGTTGATTTAGTGTCTTTTGTTTGAATATAAGATTTTTAGTTTGGAGAGGTCTGAAGTTTGACACGTGTGATCAACATTTTTTTTAAAGAATTTTTTAAGCCTGGCAACAGAGCCGGCCTTGGGGCAGGTCTACCAGGGCGACCGTCCAGGGCCCAAAGCTGAGGAGGGCCTAATTTTTAAAAAAAATTATGTATGTGTATAAAAAAATAATTATAAAATATAATATAAAATAAATCAATAAATTAATATGGAGAATCAAAATAGACTTTTAGCCACACAAAAAAAAAGAAAAAACCTTTCAACCCTCTCAGTTCATATTTGATTCACGGTTTAACTGTAAAATTTAAAATATTTTGTATTAACTGATGAGAATAAATATTTGATTCACGGTTTAACTGCAAAATAAGGGATACTTAATTAAAAAGTTATTTATATTACACATCACTATATCATAGATGCTAACAACTTAAGAAAACACAAAAGTCCTATTTTGATTTTTGATTATGAGTTTTAATATTATATTTATTATTTCCTCCGTAATATGATAAAAAATTTAGTTGACTTTTTATGTATATTAAAAATATAAAAAATAAAAAATTTATTCATATTTAAATTTTCATTTAATTGTATAATTTATTTTACATAATTAATGATATTTCATAAATATGCATTTCAAATAAAAATACGACAATTGAACTTAATATATGGTCAGGGCAGGGGCAAAACTGCTCTCGAGATACTAATTAACCTTTAACAAAAAGATATTAAAATGAATTTTATATAGTTATATAAACAAACTAGTACTAATATATAGTGAACTTTATATAGTTATATAGTGTAAATTATGTGTCTTGTCTTGAATACGCCTTCAAAAAAGTTACAATCCGTATCAAATAGAATTATTTTGTAACAATCCTTGTATCTGTAGATATGTAATAATCCTAGATATTTTTAAAAGTTAAATAAATTATATTAATTTTAAAAAATTAAATTTGATTATATAGTTTAAAAATAATTTATAATATTATTAGAATTTTAATTGATTGAGATATGTTGTTAATGTAGGTAATTAGAATTATTGTTTATTATAAATTATTTTATTATTTTTAATATTTATTATTATTACTATTTTTGGTGTAACAAAATTTTACAAATAAATAAATAAATAAAAAAAGAAGCCTGCAGCTCAGCCCGACCCAGGCCACGGGCCTCACAATTTCAACCCGTCAAAACCCGGGTCATTTTGGACCCGGCCCGAGCCCGGTTCGTCCGCCTGTTTGTCTCCTCTAAAAGGAGCAAATTTGAAATTTTTTGCCCTGGGCCTTGTAAAACTCAGGACCGGCTCTGCCTGGCAAGCCCACCTCCACGTCAAAATAATGACCATTTTGTAATTTTTGAGAATACAGTTATTCGATTGTAACAAAAAAGTTTCGGTAACCACAATGAAAATCGGACCCTTGTACAGTGACAAAAAAGTGTATTATCCCGAATTTGTGGTAATGAAAGTTCAATAAATCTTAGCCTCAAATTAAATAAAAATTTAGGCTTACTTATATTTTTGCATTATTTTTTTATCTGTAAGGTTAAATTTTACTAAAAATCTTGAGATAAATTTATTTTATAAAACAAAGGTAAAATAAAAACTTATCTCCCGCAAGCTCAATAAACCAAATTAATATCACATTCAATAGAAAAACAAAAACCAATAGCGGTTCCCTACATATCATGTTAACCTAAATTCCCGTGAAGCTCCTCATCCTCTGATCACTTGTAGGAATTTTTGTTTTTCTCAATAAAATGAAATAACTTTAAAAATAAATAAATATTTGAATCCCAAGTTTGGAATTATCTTTTCAACTTTAGTTATATGGCATATTGTTTATCTTTTCTTCATTTTTAGAAAGAATAATGCCAGAGAAACAAACTATTTTACAAACATTTTACAAACGGCTAATGTGGTGTGGAACCGAAGACTACATTAAACAATTTGTTGATCAATAGGCTGACGTGGAATATGTCACATCAGCAATTTATAAAATATTTATAAAATAGTTTGTGTCTCTAGCACCACTCTTTTAGAAAACACGTAGCCTTGAAATAAGATATTGATTTTTGAAGTTAAGAAAATTAATGTTGAATATGATCTTCAATCTGTGTGGGCTTGGGCCTTTTTCCTGAAAGGCAGAATGGAATAGAATTGTAAGGTTTTGATCATAATAAATCAAACCTCCTTGTCTCTTAGAAACTGGAAAATCTTAATACACACAAAATGTAATAGTTGAGTATTTGTCATTGATGCAAACTAATATGCAATGTCGTCTGATTGTATTTTTAAATTAAAATTTGGTTGATAAGTAATCTGGTTTTTAACCATGTTCATTCTTGCCCATTGGGTTGGGAATAAGCACATAAATAAATACTAATATTGCTGGGCCAGAACTTTTAATTACGAGGTCCGTTTGACAAAACAATGCCAGCCCATGACCATAGGGATGTACCAAATTAGTGTTGGAACAATTACATTTTATAGTACATTTAAAAACATAATTACAATAAAAGTGCACTCATTAAATATTTACATAACTAATACACTTTCATATTTATTTACATATTCTAGTGTAATTAGGATTCCTTGATTTAGGGAATTATAATTCAATTAGAATTCCTTAATTTAGGTTCTTCTCTCTTTCCTCATCTAGAATAACTGTATTAATTAGTCTCCCCCTTTTTCTTCTTCTACATTCAACGTATTCATTCTTGTTACTGTCCTTCTCATTTTCCCTACTCCACCGCCCTCCTCATTCTTGTCAACGTAGGATTAAGTAATTAATATATTAAAACAAACTAGATATTTCTAATGTCAGTACTGTTGACTCCGGCAGCCGCGATGCCCCGATTATTGATTCTACCAAAGACAAAGAGAGAGGCGGGTCTTCCACGTTGGAACCGGAGGAGGAGGAGAAGGGTACCAGAGATAATATTATTAATAACAATGAAGAGGAAGAGGAGGGAGGAAGGAGTTCAGATTATGAGGGTCTATTATGGATTAGGTCACCCAGTTTTAGAGATTATTGTGTTGATCATTCAGACAACGACGATAGCCTCAAAAATGTTAATGGTGGTGAGCTTTTCACGAGTTGGGACAGAGTAGAACCTGGATTCATCTTTTTGCAGTTAACATTTTTTATTCTATGCCTCCATCAAATTCACGCCCGCCTCTTTTAGAGTATTGATTTGTGCCCAGGTAAGGGCTTGTAATGTTATATTTTCTATTGTAATTTATAGCTTTGCAATTTATTTTTTATGAATATTTGGTTACCCACAAAAATTAAAATTGTTACATTTGTACGAAAGTTTGGCTACCAACTGTAACATATTCATAATAACCTTTTAAAAATAAAATTATTTTAAATATAGTGCAGTTGGTAGCCAAACCTTCATACAAAGGTAACCATTTTAGTTTTTGTGGGTAACCAAATATTCATAAAAAAAATGTTACCTTTGGTATAAAGATTTGGTTACCTTGGTATAAATGTTTGGTTACATTGGTACGAAGGGTTGGTTATCAATATTACATTACACATCACTCTCTTATCTCTCTCTTTCCTATGCAGTGTTCCATTTTTTATTTACCTTCATAAAATTGGTTGCCAAACTTTTAGACCAATGTAACAAATTCATACTGCATGTGTGAAGATAGATTTGGTTACCTTGGTATAAAGGTTTGGTTACCTTGGTATAAATGTTTGGTTACCTTAGTACGAAAGTTTAGTTATCAATATTACATTTCACATTAGTCTCTTATCTCTCTCTTCCCTATGCAGTGTTCTATTTTTTATTGGTTACCTTGGTATAAACGTGGACATGGTTGTAGTAGAGAAATGAGGTCGGAGCAGAGAAGGTACTAGAGGAGGAAGAGAGAGAAAATGATAATGGATGTCCACTGTTGTTACAAAATAGTTGTAGTTTTTGGATTTTGAATTTGAATTTGAATTTGAAATTATGGCAGTTATTTTCCTTGATTTTAGGTTTCTTTATTAATGTGAATTGTACTAGTTTTTTGTAATATGAATCATAATTACACTCTTTTTGTAATTATTTAGTTGATGCACTTTTCTTGTAATTATTTTTTATTTGTTGTATACTTATGTAAAGGACCCTTCTTTATTTGCTATTCTAAGTTGTTTGATAATATGATGTCCAAATAATTTTAAGATGGAAGGGGTAAAAAATTGTTAATTAATTTATTATATATAAATATCAAATAAATTCTTAGGGATTTTAATTTTAACATTTTACAAAATAACTTAAAAAATGTTTCTGCTAATATGATGTCCAAATAATTTCCTAATTAAGGTGGTGGTTAAACTGTCCAACAAGCATGTAATTTGTTGGTATGTGCATACGTACGTATATTACAAATCTTATTAGTGACGAATATATTACTAGTTTTAAGAGTAGGCACATCACCCATTATAGAGGTCTCCAAATTCTCTGTTTCTTTGTGTCCCTCCACTTAAATTTTGACACATATTCTCTTATTTAACTCTAATTATATTCAACTTGTGTGCGGCCGCCAGCCAGCCAGCCAGCCCCGCCAAGGTTGAATGTTTTTGTGAGCATGAGAATATATATAGTAAAGAGTGCAAGAGTGATCTTAATAAAAATAAAATTGAGTTTCAACTTAATTTTTGCATTAAATTGTTATAAATGGTAACTCATATGACTCTAATAAATCGGATCAAGTCATTTAATTAAATTAATAAAAGTAAGAAGACAAAATCAATTAATTCTACTTGTGCTAATAATAATTTCCTACATGCAGACGCAGTGAATGAAGATAGTAAAAGTTGAGATTCTTGATACTACATATATAGTGAATCTAAACTTAATTTTATTTACAACTCAGGCGGCAACTTGGAACACGTACGGTCTATTGCTCCAGTCAAAGACTCTCAAGTACTGGTAGTAGTAGTTTGTGGATTGATTTTATTTTTTTGGTTAAAGAACAGTGAGAACTATTATATTTATATATATATATATATATAGAGAGAGAGAGAGAGAGAGAGAGAATTGTTTTTGTTGTGCAATTAATTAATTAAACTTTGGAAAAAGAAAAATGATGGGCCGGGAAAGAACACAAGAGACAAGTACAACAAAAGAAGGATAATGGATTGAAAATATGAGTAAGTGAGGGTATTTAACCCCTTTCATCTTTATTTGATAAAATTAAGAAAAGCATTTTTAATTTAATTTTGATCCTCTAGTTCTTCAAGCTAAACAATACTTTTTCTTAGATACAAATGTTTATTGACTAACTAAAAAGAAGAAGAAGAAATTCTTCATCCTACGTGGCATTTCATTCTCATATTGATTTTGGGTTACATAAAATAAGTTTGAGTTAATTTTGAAATATATTTAATATGAATTATGTGATTTTGATTTATATGGTTATGGGTCAAATCAAGGTCGACCTATTTTTCAAATTATAATTTCACTAAAATTTTTATTTTTATTTTACTAAACGAGTCTTATTTTAATTTTTTAAACCCAAATTTGAAACTAAAAATTTTAATTACTGTGACTAATTTAAGTATTAAAAACATTAATTTTGCAATTATATGCACTTTTAAAAAAAATTCATTACTACTTATTATGTTAAATAAAATTAATGAAATTATTGAGAATTTTATAATAATAATAATAAGTAAATAATTTTTTTTAAAGTGTATATATAATTAGTAAATATTATAATTTTTTTGAGATGGAGATGGGGGTCGGGCTGTCGGGGTGGTGGCAGGGTGGGAGTGTATACATAATTAATAAATAATATTTTTTCGTGGGGGGTGAGGGACGAGGGGGAGGGGGAGTGGGAGGGGGAGGGGGAGGGGTTGGGAAGAAGGGCGGTGTGGAGGTGTATACATAATCAATAAATGTTATTATTATTTTTTGGGTGAGGGTGAGGGTGAGGGTGAGGGTGGGGGTGTACAATAAATAAAAAAATTAATACTAGTGCTGTGGGGTGAGCATTTTTACTTTGTAAAAATATTACTCCATTATACCCTAGTTTATGGGTCAAAAGTTGTATATTTAATTTATAGTCGGCCCGCAAGAAATAATCAAAGGACAATTGATCTTTAATTAAACTATAATAACAATTAATCTCGTATTTAATTTATGTAGGGATGCTTCTGATAAGGATCTTATTTAATATTTATTCTGTTCTTTAATATAGGTCGTTTTAGAATTGTGCACAAGTATTAAGGAAATGATTGTTAAACATTAAATATACTATCAATTGTCTATATTGCCATTGTATTGAAAAAAAGAATATTACTCCATTTATTGGGCAAAAAATAGTGAGAGAACCAAAGTTATACTCCATTTATTACTTGGGATAATATTAGAAACTAAACAATTAATAATTAATGTTTACTTGAAATTCTCAAACGATTTATATTTAGAAACAAAAATATTTTTTTAAAATAATTTATATTAAGAAACGGAGGGAGTAAAATAATTGACATTTCTAACACATATTTACTCCTACCACAATTACTCCAATTATTTATTTATTCAGATGAATTATAAATATATTATAACCAATATGTGGGAAAGGGTGGAAAGAATGAGAGGGATAAATATAGTGCTGGTAGTTTTGGAGCCTCGTTTGTGGAATATTAGGTCCGATCTTGTAAGACTTGTAATTTACCATCGTGGACATTTGGTGCGCTGGCTTAGGGCAAGCAAGAAAAAAAATAAAATTAGGGCTAATAACAAAACTGTCCCTCAAGTTTGGACCAAAAATATTTTAATACTCAAAATTTAAAAATTGTCAATCAATACCTTGGTATTTAAAAATAACAATTTAGTTCCCTTTTGGCCGAAAGTTGACACGTGTTAACTTTTGGTGAGTTAAATACGCATCGACTACAATTTAACCTTTTTATATGCATTGACGTGTATAATACCTAAATAAATCTATTATTTTTAAATACATACATTATTTTGGTCCCCCTCCCCTCAATTTTCTATCTCCTCAAGAACATTCAAATTCCAATCTAGGGGGATCAATTTGAGCTTTACTTTCACCCCAATCTAAACTAGATCAAAACAAAGTTCCGGCTAGTCCAGTAAGTTCTATCACTCTGTTCCCCGACTAGTTCCAGCTACGTTCTCATTTTCTGAAGAGAATAGTGAAAAAAAGGGTGAGCTCAACTAGCTCAGTAAGAAATATTATGACTAAGATAATGCAAAATAATTTATCGTTAGCCTTCAACAGTGTTAAACTGATAAAATATAATAACTATCAAATTTAACTGCAGCGGAACAAGCAATCCATTAGAAGAGTCAAGTAGGGAATAAAATCTATTGTCTTCTATGATTTAAAAGGTTTTTCATCACTTTTATCGCTATGACTCGACTTAATTAATAATCCACATCATCGAATCACCCATGCACTACGGCCAAGGATATTCTTTAGTATCACGATCATGAATTATCCATGCACTACGGCTTAAGATAATCATGTTTTCATCAACGGTCCTGATCATGCCATAAAATAATTCATCTTTGCACTACGGCCAAAGAGAATCCATAGCCATAATCATACCAAAAACTGTCCATCAATACACTACGGGCCAATGAGGACTTTTTTCACATCATTATAACATTACGGTTATGATTATACCGAATAATCCCTGGTCATAATCATACCAAGTCCATCTATGCACTACAGGCCACAGATGACTTTCAACATAATATAAACATGAGGATGATGACAATGATATAAGAATTCAATAAAACAAGTTCAAGAATTAATTTATCCAGGAATTGATAACGTTCAAATTGTCAACATGATACTGCTTTATAGAGTAAAATTCAAGAATGCTCTGAAGAATATTTCCATGAAAAGATACTGGATGAAGCGCAAATATCAAGGATATTCCACTAATTTCATGGAGTATAGAAGTCAAAATTTTAACCAACTGAGTATAATAAAGAATGGAATAACAAAAGAAATCACCATGCATGCGATAGACCGCACAGACAGGTTATTCCAACAGAATAATAAAGTATGGAACCAGGTCCGGCGTAAACGCACAGACAGGATATTTAGACAGAATAATAAATAATGGAACCAGGTCCGGCGTAAACGCACAGACATGATTTTCCGACAGAATAATAAATAATGGAACCAGGTCCGGCGTAAACGCACAAACAGGATATTCCGACAGAATAATAAATAATGGAACTAGGTCCGGTGTAAATGCACAGACAGGATATTTCGACAGAATAATAAAGAACATGATATTAGAAGAATGTCACCGTGTATAGGGTAGCCCGCGTATACAGGTTATTCCAACAGAATAATAAATAATGGAATAACAGAAGTTCTCTTAATGAGTACAACAAATAACATCCTTTACCGTAAAAGAAACTGAATATAAGAGTAGGGAAGTAGCAGAATACTTTTCTATAGGTTCTCTTGTAATTCTCTCTCTAGAGTTTCAGTGAATTCATAAGAAATAATGAAGGAATGAGCTTCTATTTATAGAAAAATAGAATGAATAGTAACTAATTCATGAACGATCCATATTGGTTTATTATTAAAACTTAAAACAACGGTCCATACTGATTTACTATTAAAACTTTAAACCATCGATCCATATTGATTTACTATTATAACTCCACCAGCGGTCCATATTGACTTACTATTATATCTTCAACCAACGGTCTGAAAAATTAGCACATCTCCTCATGGAATAATATGGTACCCAAATACCCGAATGCACAATACTAGAGTGAATAGTAACCGGGAGAATAGTAACTCGTGAATAGTAACTCATGAATAGTAACTCTAACACGAAAAGTGTCCCGAATACACGATTGAACAATATTATAAATAATAATATGAATAAGTTTGCCGTCTCAATTATTGATTTAATAATATATCATATTATGCAGATGATACTGTAACAATAATGTAAGACCCCAAATTATTAATAAATAAAATTTAATTTCCTCTATTTATCATTTTGAAATAATAAGGGTTGATTTGATTAATGTGGTTAGTTATGGGTAAAATGCGCAAATATTTCAAATAAGCAAGTGGTTATAAAATACTCATTGTTGTCGGAGAATATTCGTTTGGTTGTGAAATATTCTTACTGTTGGGGAATATTCGTACGACGGCGCAGCCTTGTGTTGGCCCATAACGGAAAGCGATTGGATGAAGAAAACGACAAGTATAAGTTGTTTATAAATAACGGCGCAGTTGTTACCGTTAATACTGTTGGAATACCCGGTGGTTAAAACACAGTAATACGCGTTGTTGCACAGTTGCACACGGTATTGCACCAATTATTGATTCTTATGTAAGAATGCACTACTCAATAATTGTTACAGTAATTACTGTTTAGTATTTTATTTTATAGATTCAATAATTGCTTCGTTAATTTTTTATATTACTGTTATTTCAATAATGGTAACTACACAGTATTTTTTATTATCGAAGCAATAATTCATATTATCTGAATAATATTATTAGAAAACATTATTGGCAATGTTTAGAAAGTTCTGTCTAAGGAGATGTTTGATTACCTAATTGCGCGTCAGTAAGGAGAAATTCTTATTGGAAAGCCCCCTCTTTCCTGGGAACGGCTTGGTTGCCAGTACTGTGATTCTGTAATATTATTTGTGAATAATTAATTATTGATTTATATGATGAAAAAAATATTAATTTTATGTGGATATAGATGGAGAAAATTTTAAAAGTGACAATTGTTAAAAATTGATATTTTATCTTTTCTGATAAAATAATATTTATTATATTATTATAATATAATAATGGTGATATTTTTACAATGAATGTGGGATATATGAGTATATGAGGAGGAAGAGTATTTTTGTTGCAAAAGTTGTTTAAAACATGTTAAACATGTTGGTGGGCCAATTTCTTTATTGAAATTTGATTATAGCCTGTAAAATCGTCCGTATGTGTATTTCGGTCAATTTCTGTTTGGAATTTGGAAAAATTTTCTTCTGTAAAGTTGTAGAGAATTGAATTTCCTATAAAAAGTCGTGAGATTTGAATTTTCTGATAAAAGGGCTATTTATTATGAATTATTGAAGTTCCGAATTTCCGAAATAATTAATTTTTGAAAGTTTTAATTGTTTTAATGAACAAAAACGTTTTTGTTGTCTTTGGAACATGTGTGGCTGATTTATTGACCAAAGAAGAGGGTGCGTAGGAAATTTGTTTATATATAATATTATTATATTAAATTTTCTGCTTTGGTGTTCTAAGCAATTTTCTATAAATAGGGTGTTTAGGTTAGAATTGAAAATCACAACAGAAACTGAAGTTTTCTCTCTCTTTCTCTCTCTATAATATCGAACGTATTTTATGAGTATTTTAGTACTTTGAGTATTGCTATACGGTGCAAGTTCTTTCAGCACTATATCCAGTATTCTAGTCAGAAGTACTATTTTTGCGAGGTAAGAGACGTTATTTTCTTCGTAAGTGATATTATTTCTTCAATATCATTATGCCAAAATATTGGTTGGAACTTTTTATCAAATTTGAAACTTTTTCATGTCGGAGTTACTATTCATGAGTTACTATTCACGAGTACTATTCACGAAGCATGATGATGTTTTTGCGAAATTTATATATTTTGGTGTCGGAGTTACTATTCACGTATACGGAACTATTCATGAATACGACACTATTCACAGAAAAATTAAATTTTTTTTTCTATGTCCAAGATTGTCTGTTATAGTTCCTATCTTTGATTGGATCTATGTTTTGGTCTTTATTCTTGAATTTTACTCCAGTCTGGTTATTTATGAAATATTTTCGAACTTGGATTGTTTAAAGTACGAATCCTTAATATTTGTTCTTTTGTTTCAATGGATTCGTTTTCTTTAAAATATTTTTCATCATCCTCAGTCCTAAATGATGATATAATTGAATATCTTTGGCCTGTAGTGCAAAGATGAATGATTTTATAATGAATATCTTTGGCCCGTAGTGCAAAGATGAACATGTGTTTAGATAAATATGACCAACTGACGAATATCTTTGGCCCGTAGTGCAAAGATGAACAGGTGTTGAGATGAACATGACCAACTGATGAATATCTTTGGCCTGTAGTGCAAAGATGAATATTTGATTCAAGATGTATATTGATTGATGTTACAGGGATAAAATATCGATGATGGACTTTTAAATTCTTAGATGATAGTATATTTCATTCTCTACTTAACTCTTCTAATGAATTGTTGTTTCCGCTGCAGTTGTTGATCTAAAACTTGTTATCTATTGTATTCTATTAGATTTTTCCTTGTTGAAGACTAAGGATAATTTGTTGTACATTATGTTAGTCATAATATTCTTTACTGGGCTAGTTGAGCTCACCCTTTTCCTTTTTGTTCCATTTTTCTTCTCAGGAGACGAGAATATAGCGGGAACTAGTCGGGGGTGTGGAGTAATGGTTCAAGACAGTTGTTTTAGTAGTCCTCACTATTTTGTAAAATAGTGTATCAATAATTATAATAAGAACTTATTTGAGTGCGGATATTGTCTAGAAGACAATATTCGTATTTAAACTCACAGTTTATGTGTTGTAGTATTTTGCACGATAATTGTATTAAGGAAGTTGTAGTTATTTCTGTACCATGTATTTGACGACTCAGAATGTGTGATGTATACCTATTTTGGGGGCGTCACAGTTGGTATCAGAGCTTAGGGATATGATCTCTGGCGGAGATCGGGGAATATAACTAGGAGGGGAGAGATGAGCAAATCCTTCGCTAGTGTGTCCTACCTATAAGCTTTTTTGTTAGTCGGTCATAATATATGGGTATTATGTGATTTGTTAATATGTTAAATTAACCCTTGTTTTATGACAGTATTTGAGAATGTCGACTGAGAATGTTAATAGTGGAGTAAATGAGACCGTGGAGACACCTTTGCTCACCAACGAAGAGAACGTGCAACAGGCTGGCAATGTTCCTCCTGTGAATAATACCACTGAGTAGATGACGGTAAAACTTCCGCCGTTATTTTCATAAAGTATTTTTGTTGTTTTCTCAATCCGATAATAATTCCGTTGTGGGGTCCATTAATGATTGTACCATCGTACGGATATTCTCCGACAAAAAGAATATTCTCCGACCAATCGAATATTATATAACAACTTGCGTTCATTGCAAAATTAATAAATACTACCCACAACTATAACATTATATCAAATCAATACCGTAATATTCAAAAATATAATTCGAGAAAATTAAATATTTATTCATAAAAGCTGGGGTCTCACAATCTCCCCTCCTTATGGAATTTCACCCTCAAAATTTACGTATGTACCTGGTATGCTGAACAGGTGAGGATACCTTGACTTCAATTCAAATTCTAACTCTTGAGGTATAACCTTTGAGCGTCGAATATGATCATTTTTATCCAAGATTTTAACACGTATCTCTTCATACGTTAAATCTTCTCCTATCTCGTCCGGTTCTAAATTAATAATGTAGTTCGGGTCGTCCACATTTTTACGTAACATCGATACGTTAAAAACGTTATGAACACGCGACATACTTGGCGGTAAAACGAGCCTATAAGCCACAGTTCCTACTTGATCGAGGATTTTAAATGGATCAATTAAATCGAGGGTTGAGATTTCCTCTCTTCGTCAATTCTTGCTTCTAGAATAACGCCCTCTTGAACCTTCTTAATTTTTCATATTCATCAGCTCCGAGTGTGTAGCTTGAGCGGCTTTAACTTTATCGATTAAAGTCGATTCTACTCGTATATTCGTTATCTTCACATAGGTTCATATATTCGCACTTGTAACCGCATATGATCTTCTACTCAACGTGTCAGCTACCACGTTCGCTTTTTCACGATGGTATTGAATAATATGATCGTAATCTTCAACAGCTCGAGCCAACGTCTTTGGCACATGTTACGTTCGTTTTTGGTGAAGAAAATATTTGAGGGTTTAAGAAATGGGTTTTGTACTGGGGTCATTACAAAATTCGACTTCACGCTCTAGGGTAGGCTAAGAAGTCTTCAAGAATATGTCAGGAAATTTATTAACAATAGAAATATTATTCAAAATAGTGACTCTTATCCAAGACTTGGATAACACGTCACATTGATACCTATCAACTTGTCATCGTCATTCACGACGTTGGCAACAGAAAGTCTGGTTTCGGTGCATTCCACACAAGAAAGTCAACAACGAAAGGATCGGGGCTCTATATTTATGGCTTGATATGACAATGATTGACTTTAGTGGTTTGGTTACTTTGAATTCGCATAACAGGTTGGTTAGGAGTATGAAAGCTAACAACCTTATGAAAAGCATGATGAGTAGTTAACCAATCGTTTCCAAAAATCATATCAAAGGCAAGTATTTTCAAAGAGATAAGATCGACAGGTAACGTGAAAGTGTTGATTTAAACAAGATTTATAAAAAGTGGAGGTAACGAAGGTTTCTCTCAACTGAGTTTAAACAGATATATCAAAGTTTAACTTCTCCGGAGTTAACTTCAAATATTGAACACAACTAGGTGCAATAAAAGAGTGAGTAGAACCGGTATCTAACACGGTATAGACTTCACAAGAGTTTATGACTAACATTCCCGTGATAATTTTATTAAGGTTCCTCGTCACGAAAAAACGCTCTCTCTTAAACTACCGGCTTTGGCTTGCCTGGGACATCCTTTGGTGCCTCCATCCTAGCTGAACTTGTCTTCGGTGAACGACAAAATCAGGCTAAGTGACCTTCTCTTCCACAATTATAGCATGCTTTGGACGGCATCACGCAGTTTGGACTGATGTGTCCATCCCCTCCGCATTTGAAGCATATGATAGGTGGTCGTTCTCCTTCCTTAACAACGGGTGTTGCTGCTAACGTATTTCCATCATTGTTGAATCTCCTCTTCTTGAAATGTCCATTCGTATTGTTTTGATCATAATTACCACCGAAGTGGTTACCATTTCTGGCATGTTGATTCCCTCCATGCTTATTGTCACCGCTTTGATGACTGTTATCACCGGTATTATCATTTTTCTGGCTGCTCTCTTTTGGTTTCGTTGACTCGTTATCGCGTTCCACTAACTGAGCCCTATTTATAACATCTGAATACAAACACAGTATTTTTTACTGAGCAATTTTTTTTTGTTTTTAAAGTTTTAAAAAGAGTGATTTTAGAGAGAAAGTATTTTTTAAGAATTTTTATGGTTTAAATACGGTCAATATATATTATTGTTGGTCAAACTGTATTTTTGACGATTAATTTGGCTGGAATGGCAAAAAGGAATAGAATTATTGTTTTTAAATACATAGAGGTCTTAGTTGACGATTTTTAAACTTTGAGTATCAAATTGATTTTTGTCCAAATTTGGGGGATAGTTTTGTCATTAGCCCTATTTTTTTTTCCTGCTTGCCTAAGCCAGCGCACCAAATGTCCACGATGGTAAATTACAAGTCTACAAGCAAACGAGGGGCTCCACCACTACCATCGGTCTATCACTATATTTATCCCTCTCATTCTTTTCTTCCTTCCCCACATTTCCAACTTGCTTACTGTTCTAGAGCAAAAATAAATCAATCGATGGCCAGCCCCAGCAAAGTGTCGACCCAGCTAGAGCCATGGTGCGATCTAGAGGACAAGGTGGTTCTGATCACCGGAGCATCATCGGGCCTCGGCTGGGATTTCTGCATAACCCTTGCCAAAGCTGGTTGCAAAGTGATTGCTGCCGCTCGGCGCGTCGATCGGCTCAAGTCTCTATGTGATCAGATCAATCGGTCCTCTACTACTCCTCGAGCCGTTGCTTTGGCGCTCGATGTCACCGCCGATGCTCCGGCCATCGAGGCAGCGGTAGAAAAAGCTTGGGCAACCTTTGGACATATTGATTGTTTAATTAACAACGCCGGCATCCGAGGTATGCAATTTCAACGTCTAAATCTGAACCCTTTTTTTCACATATGAAAAGTGGAATTATTAGGACTCTAATTTTTTATTATTTGGATCTAATTTTTAAGGTATTTGTTTTTGTATTTTTTATTTTCTTTGTAGAAAGTATAATATTAGTAAGAAAAACAAGTACTGCTAGGTAATTATATAATTTTTGTCTAGTTACCTATAATTTTCCAATTAAAAAATGGAAATATTGTCAGCGATTAAAATATAGGCAATATGCTTGGACGGAATGCATTTTATTGGAAAAATTCCATGCGGACATTATAATTAATCACTCATGTTCATGTCCAATTTACATGTCCTCGTAGAAGAGCTCATGTTATTGTACAAATTAACTATTTCTTCCTTAAATTGTGCACGTAATTGAGTTATTTTGTTCAAAATTGGTTACAAAGAACAATTTTACAAAAATAAATAAATAAATAATAAATTAAAATATTATTTATAACATGGAAACATTTATATTACGATTCAATCAGGGAATAGTTGTACAATTAACTCTTAAATTAAATATATGTAGGAAGGAACACTTTACATTTCAATAATTGAATTATGTACACATATGGAACACAAATACCACTTCCCTAATTATTTCACTAGTTTCATAAAAGGAAATAGAACTAGGCTTATATACTCTCCATTAATTACTTCTAAGTTTTAACTAACGTAGTACATGTAAACCTTGAAATCTGATCAGGGAGCACTAGTTCTACAATCGAATTACCAAAAGAGGAATGGGACAACGTGTTCAAAACAAACTTAGACGGAGCCTGGTTATGTTCAAAGTACGTGGGAATACGGATGCGTGACGCGGGTAAAGGCGGTTCGATCATCAACATTTCCAGTATTTTTGGCCTGAGCAGAGTGCAGAGCAATGGAAGTCTTGCTTACAGTTCTTCCAAAGCAGGAATGCACGCCATGACGACAGTAATGGCCCTTGATTTTGGGACATACAACATTCGAGTGAATGCAATTGCCCCATCAATTTTCCAGTCAGAGATCACAAAGGAGCTATTTCAACAAGAGTGGCTCAAGAATGTGGTCAAGAAAACTCTGCCACTCCAATACACGGCCACGGTTGACCCGGCGTTGACATCGGTGCTCCAGTACTTAATCCATGACTCTTCAAAGTATGTGACGGGCAACATTTTCATTGTTGATGCTGGCACTACTCTTCCTGGTGTTCCCATCTTCTCTTCCCTTTAGATTTCTAAAAGGGTTTTCTTTTTGTCCTTTAAATGGAATAGTATCATGTATGGATGTTCTGTATGGTTTCTGGTTGAATATAATCGATACAAAATTCCATTTACAAACTGCGAAAGTGAACGTTACATGTCATACCACCGGTTGTCATGTGGGTTGCCTTTCTTTACTGATTTCAAAGTTGGTTGGCGAGGCTTAAGGTTGAAGAACTAGACTTTCAATACATACATTTTCTCCCACTTCAAAATAAGGTGAGCTTTTGTTTTCTCCCATTAAATTAAAATGTAATAAAATATGTTGTTTAAACGTTTAGATTGAATGAATGGAATAAACAGTGGAATGATTCATTTTATACCAATCGCAACAAAACATAATTTTTTTTATTCTATAAGAATGAATTATTTTATTATCATCTTCATTAATCCGATCCAAAGTAGCATAAAAATACTAGTAATAATTTTAGTTAAAAAACTATGCTTTTTTATTTGGTCTAAACCTGTAGTCCCCATGCGTTGCTTTCCATTTCTCAAAAAATTGGATGATTTGGTCCAAATAGGCGGGCGCAGGCTGTAGTTGTTGAAATACAGGTATCGAAATAAATAAAATATACAGAATCTGATCAAGATGTTGAAAAACAAGTATGGAATATTAAAGTCCAAATATTAAATACACGTAAAAGTACTCAACTCTCAACTATGGATGTGTATTTTATGTTGAGTTTGATTTGACGAAATTAAATGATTTTAAAATATTTTATGCGTCTGTTTTGTTTGCTTGTAAATGCGGTCATATTATGATTATGATACAATCGAATAATAAATTTTTATTCAATTAAAATAATTAATCGTTTAAAATGATCTTTAAATACATTTTTTTTCATTTCTTCATCTATTTAATTTTCTCAATCCAAACTTAGTTAGGGTTGAGTGTAGATCATATATTTTAATTTGTACATGTTTACACATAAGAAATATAGTTGGTCGTCTCAATAAATAAAATATAATTGAGTGAATAAGTACTCCACTTTTTTTAACTTTGTTATAATTTTATTAATTTAAAAAACATACAAACGGGATGTAAACAATTAGCCGCCCTATCACTTTAATGCCTTTTTATTTTAATTTTAGCCAAGGCGAACAATGTCAAAATTAATAATGTCTATTACGGTAGTATATACAAATGACCCCTTCCATTCTCTATCTTGAGAAGAAGTGTCTAGCTGAACACAGTCAAATTATTAATGGCGAGCACAGTGTCCCGCCAACTGGAGCCATGGCGCGATTTAGATGGCAAGGTGGTCCTAGTGACCGGTGCATCCGCAGGGCTCGGCCGAGAGTTCTGCACCGACCTTGCCAAGGCTGGTTGCAGGATTGTTGCGGCCGCTCGGCGCGCCGATCGCCTCAAGTCTCTTTGCGATGAAATCAACCAATTCGCCACCACTCCTCGAGCCGTCGCCCTTGAGCTCGATGTCACCGCCGATCGCAAAACGATTGAGGCGGCTGCCCAAAAAGCCTGGGCGGCGTTTGGACGTATTGATGTTTTGATCAACAATGCTGGTATTAGGGGTATTTTCTTATTCTCACTCCTCATTTTTTGGGATATCAAATACAGATTCTGAAAACGCTTTCTTCTTGTTTCTTTTCTGTAAGTATTTTAATTAGAAGTTTTGTCTGGGCGATTATATTAACATAAACCATTTAATCTAGGAAATGATCAGAACAATATTTATTCTTAGCAGAACACAGTAGAATATTTATAGCCACGCTGTAAAATGCCATGAGGCCAACTCGATTTAAGGATAACAAAATATGCTTTTATCATATATGTTTCCATTTTGTAACAAAGCTTTTACTCTGCAAATCAGAGAGATTAAAATTAAATGAAACTAGGACTATCCTAATTTTTTTTAGTTAGAATAGCTTTTTAGGGAATTACTATGATCCATGTTACACTAACTCCCTTAACTTTATAAGCTTGATTTATCTAATTTGTTTTAGGACATCTTAAAATTATTATTCCACCACAATAGAAATGCATGATTGTCTATTGATGGTTCTTACCATATCTGTCTTAAAAAAAATTAAAAAATTAAAATATACTTCTTAATTAACTGTGATCACCTATAAGTCAGAGATGGGTATTCCTCACGAGGGTTCCACTTACAAGTCACTAACACAGTAATGAGCTCTTGTTCTCTTTGGCTTAATCTAATAAGATCTAACCAAGGCTTTGAGTACCTTAGGGTTGTATACAAGCGTGGATCTACACACACAACGTGTCCCACCATGAGTTTGGGAGAAAAGTAATTTACTAATGCTAAAAATATTAATTTTCATAAATTAGATAAAAAAGTAAATACATAAAAATTTGGCCACCATGATATTGGACTTTTTTTGCACTAACATCAAATATTGACCTCCTTGCATTGTTCAAAGTATGGTTGATACTGGTATGTATCGACATCAGCATCAGCTACGACCAATATGTAAAGCGGTATCAGCCATTATGTAAAGCGGTAAATATATCTTACAATATTTCTATATGCAAGATATAAAAAGAATTCACATTTATTCATCCAGAAAATGTTAGCAAGTCCAACCGTTATGTATCATGCGTGTATAATGTTATATGTACTAAATGTCTTCATTATTTTACTTATTCTTAAGTAAAATAGTGTGACTTCTTGATATATTGTCAGTAATGGGACTTTGAACCCAGCCTCCTTGTATATATACGAAATGACCAAGATAAACCTTTGCCCACCTTGAAAAAAATTTCCTACTGGTTGTAAGCTATGCAATTGCTTTGGGGGTTTAAGCCATGGTATTTTCTCTTCCTCTAAATACTTTACGGAGATTTCTGATTTTTCAGGTTTCTCTTTATGTTCACAATAGGCTTTTAGATTTATCTAACTACTCAAGTTTCTAACACATGCATATCGACATGTAAGATGTAAAGACATAGATGACGCATTCTTGTCACTATACCACTTAATATATCAAAAGGTCAAGTTGATCTTTCATTTAAGCACACTCTTTCATCAACAGTCTCTCCATGTGTTCACTCCTGTATTGTATTTATTAGGTGGCACAGATTCTTCACTAGATATAGCTGAAGACGAATGGGATGATGTCTTTAAAACAAACTTGGATGGAGCATGGCTAGTGTCGAAGTACATAGGCAGATGTATGCGTGAAGCAGGTCAGGGAGGGTCAATCATAAACATTTCCACTGTTTTCGGTTTAGATAGGGTGCAACAACATGGAAGTGTTGCTTATGGTTCTTCGAAAGCAGGCATGAACAACATGACGAGGGTAATGTACACCCTATTTTTCCAAACATAAAAAGTTTGATTTTGAATGTTGTTTGTCAAAATGAGGTTATATATATATATATATATATATATATATATATATATATATATATATATATATATATATATAGTCCGTTTCTGGTGCATACTCTTTTATTTTACATACCCTGCTCGCTACATTTAGTGACGAACCGGACGACGGTTTGGTCCGCCGCTATAGAACAGATAAACGGTTTATATGTTATGACGACGGTTCGATGCGTTGCTAAAAGTTAAGACGACAGTTCTCTGATATACGCGACGGACCGAACCATCGCTCGGTCCATCGTTAAAGGTGGTGGGCAAGGTATGTTAAATAAAAAGGTATGCATTTGATCCTCTCCGTGTATATATATATATATATATATATATATATATATATATATATATATATTTAAAAGTTATCTTCATTTAGGGATATTTTGTGTGGCTATTTTAAGAGGAAAATGCCTCTTTTGCTTTCTTAGAAACTAATAGAGTTTGAAGTGTAGTACCAATAAATTTTCCTTTATTTTGAAAGAGATTACTGGTTTTTTATAAGTAAATATTTTATTAAAAATAACAACAAGGATGCGCCACTCATTTACAGCAAGAATAGGAGAAATACAGGACAAAACCGCGACACCAAAAAATAATTTCCAATCCTTAAAAAAAAGATACCTCAAAGAATTTAAGCAATCTAACTAGATGTTGATTCCTCCCCAATTGCCCAATACAATAAATGTATCCAAGGCCCAATGTGCAAAAAAGCTAAAAGGCACTAGTGTGCAGCTTACCTCTGAACTCAGGCACAAGATGTTTAGTTGTGCCCAATTGGAATTTTAAAAAAAACTTATTTAACAAAGAAAAATCATAAATTCTATTAACTATTATTATTTCACGTGTATTGAGAAGCAGCATATCATTGGCCAAGAGTGCTGAACAAACTAAGCACGGACAAAGAATGTCTCACTCTTGTTTTTCTTTGGATTTGATCTGTCAAATCTGTAATTTTGTGAGTTTATTATGTAATTGATGAATCTGCTTTGTAATGTTCTATAATAACTGTGCTTTCTATTATATTCTCTTACACTTGATAAAAAAAATATTACCACTCCGTTCCAAAATATAAAATCAACTTACTAATAATGTACAAATTAAGGAGATGGCTTATCCTCTTGAGAAATGAGGCACTCACTTGTATATTTATACTTTCAAACGTCATTATGATCTTTTATATTTTGGAACAGAGGGAGTACTTTATTTTTACAATAAGCTTTTCGCATGTAAAAATGAAAGCTACAAATTACATACTTACCCAGGAGACAACTCAACTTTGGTTGGTTACTATTCTTAATTATCCATAGGACATCAACTGCTTTGATCACAATAAATTATTTGCAAGTTAACAGTTTCTATTGTTTTTAGTTTTTTTCATTTTTATGTTTATTTGACACCTTTGGTGGTGTTATTAGGATCACAATACAAAAGTATATTATCCCCTTAATTGTTTCTTTCCAATTTTTGGCCATTACAGGTGATGGCCCTAGAACTTGGAAGGTACAAAATCAGAGTGAATGCAATAGCCCCTGCCATTTTTCCATCTGAAATCACGGAGGAACTGTTCAAGAAAAAATGGCTGAAGGAAGTGACTAAGAAAATCACACCATTACAAACATCTGGCACATCGGACCCAGCATTGACATCAGTTGTCCGATACTTAATTCATGACTCTTCAAAGTATGTGTCTGGTAACATCTTCATTGTTGATTGTGGTGCAACCCTTACAGGCATCCCTATTTTCTCTTCCCTTTAAACCTTTGCAGACAATATTTGTGTATTTGTATTGGCTGTAATGGTCCTGCAAATAAACAATTTATTCTAGCTTTGTATTAACAATTATCAAATAGTACTTTTCCTTATGTTGTTGATAGTTGAATATTCAAGTGAATCAGAAGGGAAGAAATTATCCGTGTTGAATGTTTGATTATAATAGACCAAACAGACTAGTGAGTCTTCAGGCTTTGGCAGAACATAGCAATCACGGTCTTTTGTGAATGATCTGCATAAATCACTTGTGATTGTTGCGGTGCGGTTTTAATTGATGCGGTTTTGGTTCCAAAACCAATTGAAATAACAAAAACATTTAAGCCTTTAATAAAATTTAACACAAAATTTACATCGAGCAATTAACTTAGTGACATAATCGGCAATGAGAATTATATCAAGTATAGAACCAAAGCTCCTTCTGTCAAATATGTCAAATTCACCATCAAATTATAGAACAATGAGACACATAAAATAGTTTTAGTTTATAATAAAGGAACAATGCTTTAAAACTAAAACATACGATATATAAAACAACGGAGATCATATATTCGATAACAAATAAGAAAGTTTATCTATTTTCCCAAAAATTAAAAGTATATACTGGAGATATAATGAAATTCTATCTTATATATTGCAGGGAGGACTTATAGAATATAATTCTAACTGTAACTAATTTGAAAAATAATCTATTAAACTATTACTACTATACCATAGACTTTAACCAATGCATCAAGTGCTCGAACCAACGAATTTGACCTCTCAAGTAACGCATCAAACAAATCTGAAATTCCAAAACTCAAATGCTTAATTTTTGACTCTATAACCTCTAACCATCTTCTTTCAATTGGTGAAAAAATAAAAATGCAAAACTGAGGTTTTTCTATGAGTGTGTTCAAGTGAAAAGTAACTTTAGAATTTACTAGAGATAATACATACATATACACACATGGTGCGGTTTCGGTTTTATGCGTGCAGTTTTAGCTAGTAACCAAACCGGAATCGTAAATTTAGTTATTCAACCCACCTAAAACCGTCACATACGCTGGAACCGTTAGTGCGGTTCGTATGGTTTTTGGTGCGATTTCAGTTCCAATTTAATTATTTGGTCAGCCCAAAGTGTATCTATGAGAGGTACGTTTGTTCCTACATATACCCTTTCCACTCCTTCCTAAGCTACATGTTACAATTATTTCAACATTTTTCCTATATCACGTAAGCTCTTTTTGTCATGTCATTTATGTGGCTCAAAGTTTATTTTATTGTCATGCGTCAATCATAAGAACAAATACATACAATATCATTAGCACAAACACATACAACATCAATAAAATAGAACTTGCATATGTGATAACAAAAACATTTTGAACAACTGTTTTACTGAAAATAAAATCTTTTTCATTACAGAAGAATTGAACTTACATGTGATATTTATACCAGTCCAAGCTAATGCTATGGATGCAGAAATCATATCTAACCAACTATAACAGCTGTACTAATATGTACTCAAGCTCATGGCTTTGTATTCTCTATTAAATATTACTCAAGCTAAGCCAAATAGCCAATGCCAAGTTATGTTTTGAACCAAATGGAGCGCTCCATGGTGCAATTTACAAGGCAAGGTGGTGATGGTGACCGGAGCATCATCAGGGCTCGATCGGTCGAGACTTTGTTATGGACTTAGCCAAGGCAGGCTGCAAAGTTGTTGCAGCCTCACGTAGAACGGATAAGCTCAACTCTCTCTGTGAGGTGTGAGCACATCAATCAAACCACTGCACAGAGACCTACTACTACTACTACTGATCTAGCTGTTGCTGTTGCTGTTGAGCTGGATTTGACTGCCGATGGTAGGGACATCAAGTCATCCGTACAAAAATCTTGGACTGCATTTGGACATATTGGTTCTTTGGATAACAATGCTGGTCTTAGTTTTCCTTAAATAGCTTTACTATGCTGGTAGTTATATTATTGGCTTCGTGTGCATCAAACATATGGTCAATCTAGTACCTTATTCATGTGGTCGATGTTAATAAATACTCCATCCGCCCAATATTAAAGATACATTTTTTTTAATAATCCGTTCTAAAATCAGGAATACATTTCTAATAAACTATGAAGTGACAGAAATTCCAAACTTTCAATTACTTATTTAGTTTCTAAATATATTTCTAACTTAATATGTTTGGAAAAATAATATTTTTTAGAAGGAGAACACTACTGTGTTTTTGATATTTCCACATGATTCATTCTCACATGAAAGTGAAACTCACTGTGTGCTCATGTGAGATAAGACCATGTGAAAATATTAAAATACATGTGAAAATATCAGTTCCCTTTATATAAATGTATATCTAATTTTGAAACATGGTGTGGGTTCATGATCATGTGTTTATTAACCAAATAACATCCTTAAATTTATATTAATTAGGTGGAACACGATCTTCATTGGATTTGTCAGAGGGGGAATAGAACAATGTGGTGAAGACAAACTTAACAGAAGCGTGGTTGGTGTCCAAGAACTTTGGGTTATGCATGCGGGATGCAGCAGCAGAAGGATGTATCATCAATATCTCTTCTATTTCTTGTTTTTACAGAATCCAACATGGAAGTCTTGCTTATAGGTCCTCCAAGGCAGGCCTTGATTCCATGACTAAGGTACTACTTTCATTACATATATTTTGTTCTATTTTTAACATTTGATTACATAATCAACAGGCAAACATTTGATTACATAATTAACTGACAATGGCACTGGAACTAGGGAAGCACACCAATAGAGTAAATTCAATAGCCCGACCTTTTTCTATTTGAAATAATTAATTGGCAAAATGAGAGTCGTCTCTGATATCATGTGAAACAACTCAGGTCAAATCTTGAGTCGCATAAATCTCAAGTCAAATTTCAAGTCCGAATCGAATTAAATTTATTCAAACAAGGTTTCAAACCACTATCCCAATAGTATCTTTTTGGTTTAAAAGACCACAAGTAGACCTCACAATATAGTTATTTAACTGTTGGGTTAATTCATATTAATTGGAACCAATTGGGTTAGTTAACTATTTTTATTTATTTAAGTTGGGTCAAATTTGGACCCATTTTTTTAGAAAAAATAGGCCAAAGTGGTAAACTATTTTCACCCATTCCAAATCATTAACATCGTTAAAATATAGGGTTGTTTACACTTCCTAATATATTTTCTAAAAAAATTACAACAAAAGTGCATCGGAAAAAAATTACAGAATTAATATATTTTTAATATTTTATTTACAAAATTAGTGCATTTGAATAATTAGTTGCAATGTGTATCGGTGGTGCTCTCTCTCATTAGCAGTAGCTTAGATGCCTCGCGAACACGTCAATATAATTATTATCAGAGGGTGCTAATTGGGATTTTATGATGATGGATTCAAGTATTGATTTCCAGTACATAGTTGTTCTCGTGGATGCAGTCGCTGAAATGAAGCACCAAGGATTATCATCTGCATCAATTTGTGAAGGGATAATAGTTCATTCATTGAGTGACGGGGTTTAAAGATTTTGTTGGGATTTTTAAAGGACTGCTCGTAGCAGTTTCTGGCCTGCGTTTTATCAATGTGAGAACTTTGCAATTGTCTAGACATAAATTACTTGAAATCACTTCAGCAGTTCATTACATCCTATGTTGGGTGGCCCAACACACACATTGTACATAGTTATTGCAATCAGATGATTCATTCGACACAAGATTGCTGCAGGACCAAATTTATGCATTTGCTCTGTTTCTAAATTTTTAGACGCCGCTTCTCCGTTTGTGGTCGTCGTTGCTGCTTCATTTGGTTACTGTTATATTCTAATTTGGTTACTAGATACTTTTTGACAATATGGAGGTTGATTAAATTGGTTTTGAAAATCTGTTGATTGTGTTTTGGTTATTAGTGCTTATATATTTGGATACTGCTGATTGGTCTTTGATTCTATTACCGGTAGTTTGAAATTGTTTGTTTGTTCATATTGGGCTTTTTAGACTCTTTTCTTTAGAGATAACCAAACGACAAAACTTCATCATGCTGGTTACTATTTATCTTTTTATTATTTTAACACATTAAACATATTGAGAAATTCCATTATTACTAATCCAATTTACATATTAGGGAGGGTTGTAAGTCATGTTTACCTATTATCGAAAGTGTTGTCAAAACAATTATTTTTCTATTAAGTCTTGCTATGTATTGTATTAAATTTGTACCGAATTACATGCGAAACGTATTAATATATGTGATTAGACAGAATTATAATGAGATTTACTTTTATATATTTTTTTTCTAAAAGAGTTATTATTAATAATTATTCACGTAATTGACAATAAAAAAATTGAAGTAAACTTTCGCAATAAATACTATTTTCTTTATTTCTAAAACAACCATATGATACGAGAGAATTCTGAAAATGAAGTGTTGAAGTTGGGATTCACAATAACATGGGGTTACAGTTCAGTCCCAACCATGTGTTTCTTGGTCAGAGAATAGTTCTTATGTATCGAGCTTCAAATTTATTGGACCTAGAAATAACTTTTAACATTTTGCTTTGATCGACACCAATACAAAAGCTACGACCAGTCTTACTAGTACTCTCATTTGTATTGGGCAGCCAATATGAAACTAAACCCAACTCAATATTTATCCTATAATTTGAGTCAATCAAACTAAACCCAACTCAATTTTTTTAAGCACAAGTATGTTGGAAAGCTAGTGATTGTTGATAAGGGTTCGATTCGTACTTACTCAACTCGAAATATAAATAATTTAAATATGAATAAATTTTAAAATTGGATAAATTACTCGGGCATCTCAAGTTGTAATTTTCTATATTAATACTAAGATTATATTCGCTTGATCAAACTGCTTGTGCTTGATTTAAAATCGTGCTCGACTATGTAGTTAAACGAGCTTAAATCATAACTTAAAATTTGTAAATCAAATATAAAAAACTCAATAACAACAATTAATGAAAAAGAAGTGCACGTACGTACGTTGTATGTACAATTTAGTTTTGGTTTTGAAAATGAGAATTTTACATGATTAAGTTATAGAAACTAATGGAGTAACAATTAATTAATATTTGGTTGGTGCATTTTCATTAATTAATTCTTACTTTTAATATATAGATAGATAGATAGATATAGATCAGCTTTTACAGGCATATATGCTCATTGTGGAAACGACTGAATTTGCACGAGCCTTCTCTTATTGAATTATTATGTCCATAGAGATTGTAGGGGCGGGGCCGGGTTGGCAGGATTTTATAGGTGAATTAGTTATAGTGCTGCATGGTGTAGAAAATTAATGAAACCTAACTAGATCAAAATAAATCCTGGAGTAATTCATTCATGGCTGGTAAGATCAACTCAATTAATTAACTGTGTCTGTGTGCATGCATCTGAAAATGGAGTCGGTGAGTGATGAGTACTCCATTAATTACTTATTAAGTTGCTCCATTTTTATTTTTGTTCTTTATTTAAGTATAGGTCTAGGTATATGTATTGGTATTACACCCATCTTAATTCCTCATTTGAAAGGATCGATTATAGTATATGTTTATGTTGTTACATTAATTAACTATAATCTTTTTATATATAAATTTAATATTAATTTACTTGTTCGTGCGATTAGTCATCAACTAAACAATATAGGAAAACTAAAAGAGAGAATTAAGATTAATATATAATGACAATGGAGCATATTCTTCTTTCTCTATCAATGATATTTTCTTTGAAAAACATTGATTTGGTAGTTCAACACAAAATGCAACATACTCAAATATATTACTCCCTCTGTTCTTAAAAGATTGTCGTTTAAAATTTTGGTATATAGATTAAAAAAGTGTCATTTACCAAATAAAATTTATTTGAAATTCTATCACTACCCCTTTATGAGAAATTGAAAACTATTAATACAAGAGAGAGAATTTATTGGGACAATAAGAGAAGGTAGGGGTAAAATTGGAAAGTAAATAATTTATTCTCTACGAAAGTTGTAAACGACAAACTTTTTGAAACAAATTTTTTCTTTTAAAACGACAATGTTTTAGGAACGGAGGGTAGGGGTGCTCATCGGTAAAAAACCAAACCGGTACCGAAAAAATCGAACCGGTACCGAACCGAAAAATCCAAAAAATCAAGAACCGGTACCGGTACCGAATAACCGGTATTCGGTACCGGTTCGGTACAAAGTCGGTACCAGTTTTTTCGGTTCGGTTTTCGGTTATACCGCAATAATTAAATAATTTTTTTATATCACCAAAATTTTTAAAACTAAGAAATTAGACTAGTAAATTATCATAAATTCATAATTAATATATATTCCGAATTAATGAAATAAAATCACTAATTAATTCCTCTTTACATGACAATTAATCTTTAAAATTCTGTCCAAAATCTCTAGTCTCCTGTTGATTTAATTAAATAACCCATGAACACAGAAAATTAAAAAGTTTGATTTATTCAACAATGATATCTTTCAGTGCATGTGTAATAATTAATCTAAGAAATAATAGTATATAATCCTGTTTACACCAATACATTAATTAGTGCACAAAACGTAACTACTACAAACAGAATTATTATTCCTTAGATTAATACTCCATTAATTATACTGTGGACTATATAAAGAATATTAATATATATAAATTATAAATAATAGTATATCTTAATTTGAAATATACTTTTAATATGGTAATTAAGGATATACTACTATTAAGCTAGGCGATCTTAATTAATTTAGCTTGGAATTCAACTGACTTTTACATTTATATATGTTTACACTGTACGCAAAACAACTTTAAAAAAATGTTCGGTTTTCAGTTTTTTTCGGTTTTGAAATAGACTAGAAATTAGAAATAGAATTAGAAATTTTCGGGTTTTTTTCGGTTTTACCGAATTCAAAATTTTAAGTACCGCTACCGGTACCGAAAAATATAAAAAAACCGAAAAACCGGTACCGAAAAAAACCGGTACCGCCGGTACCGGTTCCAACCGGTTCGGTAAAAAAATCGAAAAATCGAAATTTTTGAGCACCCCTAACGGAGGGAGTACTATCAGTCAGTTGAAAATTAATTAGTTAACCACATAAATTTTTTTAGTTAGGACAGGACTTGACTGAAATATGAGATATATGATCGTTAATTATATTCGTGTAAATCATTTAAATATGTTAAAAATAATAACATCAAACTTTAAAGGCTTACTAGTATTTTAAAATATGATGTGGCGTGCCTAGGTAGACAGAAATACCTCTTAATTTGTCTCAGTTTTTTTAAAAGTAAATTGTAACACCCCCTTCTCGAAAAGGAAAGGGAGGTCACGTGCAAAGCACAACAAACCTCAAAATAAGAAAACAGAGCACTAACAACCTCAAAACATTAATAATGATATCCACCAATGAAGTACTAATTATAATTCTCCAACTAGAGTCAAAATAATCAAAACTTAAAATCGAAACAACCTAGATTGATGGTCAAAGACAACTCCCTCATTACACTAGCCCTGAATCACCCCTGCAAACCTGCCGGAAGAAAAACACAGCATGAGCCAATTGCCCAGTACGGATATAAAGATACAAAAGATATACAACTGAAATACGAAATCAACATAGACAAAATATTGCCTTTGACAAAAATAAAACTCCAAAGATCTGAATAGAATATATCTGAACCAACAGGAATAACGAAACAAACAGAGGAGTAAAGAAAATAATGAACTGAAATAACTAACCCAATTAATTGAAAGGAGACGAAACGAACTGAAACAAAACAAATAAAACTAACACAATAAAATAATAGGCTGAAACAAATGGTTGGGTTTATTTCATACCGATTGAGCTCAGAAATATACCTTGCCACATAGGCAAGTCAAACTAATGCCACACAGGCAAGTCAAATGATGCCACATAGGCAACCAAAATAATGCCACACAGGCACATCAAAACAATGCCACACAGGCAAGTCAAAATATATAATGCCACACAGGCAATCACACATTGGACCGCGAATCCAAATGTATGCAAATCGGATAGGTGTGTTTGGCACAACATCACCAATCCGCAGAACAGAAAACTAGGGTTAACCCATACGCCTCCCACAACAAAACACCAAATGGCCCACTTACTCCGGAGCCCAAAACGGAGACGCCGTGGACTAATCACACCGCCACGGAGAGTGTCATGTCTCTCGTGCCAAGACGACATGCCTGTGGTACCCCCACAGGTGGTTATAGCTCAGGTATACCCTACGGTATATTCTAATAAAAATACCATGTCACAACACATGCGACATAATACCAACAAAAGGGTTCTAGATGTACATGTTGAACCAAATCAAATTATGGTCACAAGGTCTCAAAAGAAGGTAACAACATGTACCGCTCTACAATTATCAAAAATAAATACTAAACATGATATCCTAATTCAAAGAGTACAATTACGAGTCATATGTATCAACTCCAAAATGAAACAAATATATGAATTTCACAAGAAACAATTATGTGAAATAATAACAGAATTTTAAAATAAGAGACAAAACGAATAAATCAAATTTAACAAGAATGTCGCTGAAAGAGTACGGAATCCGTACCTGACACTTTCAAATCATTTATAGCACACTCCACGAAATCTTATCCTCAAATGCCAACGATATCAAATACGAAACGTTATTCACCACCTAAACATATTCACCTCAAATTAAATATAATCCAACTCATAAACTCCAAAATAATTTGTTATTCATTCAAGGTACATTTAATCATCACCTTAAATCAATTATTAATATTCCAAAATTTATATTCTAAAAATGGCTCGTTAAATTCCTTCTGTTCGAACTAATAATAAAATAAAATTTTATTACAAATCTAACCATTACTAACATAATATTAACTAATTTTATTAAATAATATTTTTTTTTATAATATTAACAAATATACGAATTCGATTTGAATTAATATACAAAACTTTCGGTACAATTTCTAAATATAACATAATAATTAGTTATTTATTAAGCTAGTATACTAATCTTATCACCCCACTGCCATTCGAAATTAGATTGCTAAGAAACAAAATATCTAAGCTTACATATTATATTCTAATAAACAAAAACAATATATCTACATATATATATATATATATATATATATATATATATATATATATATAATGATAGTAGTAATAAGCCACCTGATATATTCATTATATATATACCCACTTCCTATAGCCACTTTAATCAATTTCGGTAATCACTTTGCAAAAGTACTATGCATATAAAATATATTTTTAAACTTTCTTATGAATTAGTGAACTTCCAACAAAATAGATCTAATAGTTTTTAAAATAATAATAATAATAACTTACTAATTGGATATTGCAAAATTTAAAGGTTGATGAATTTTCTTCTCTTTTTTTTGTGCCGCCATTGCTCTCCCTTCTTTTCTCTCTCTTCGTAGTAGAGGTTGCGCCTTTTTTTCAGTCACTTATGAGAGGTATGTGAGATAGATTAGGGTTTAAATATTTATTAACCTATCTTATTAACTCTCCTAATTTTAATAGGATTTTAATATTATCCAAATACAAATTAGACCCAATTAGTATAAAAGCCCAAATTAATGTAATCACCTACTTATTATAAGCCACACAAATTAAATACAATTTGATCCAAACATAATAAAAGCCCAATTAAAAATATGAATTTAAATATTTTTTTATTTTTATTTTTTATTTTTTTTACCGGGTATTACATCACCTACCCCTTAAAAGGATTCCGTCCCCGGAATCAAAATAATGGAACGCACCAAATTTTCAAAGAGATGCAGATACTCTGCTCGAATAGACTCCTCCATCTTCCATGTAGCTTGCCGCTCCGAATGATTTTACCACAAAACTTTAACAAAAGGAATTATCTTCTTCAATTTTAATTTAAAAAAATAAATAAAAAAAAAAATATGGGTTATTACATTTTTCACCCCTTAAAATAATTCCGTCCTCGGAATTCAAATAAGCTACAAAAAAAATTTAGTTACGACGTAGCGTCTCCATTTGTAACGATCAACGCGAATAAGTTATCGGTCCACGTAATTATTAGTGTACTTGTAAACGATTCGTCAGCTACCGTGTCAGCCTTGGTAAGGTTGTTCGTGTTGCATCAAATTAGATCCCATGATCCATCGTTGGTGCGGCTGTCGCTAATATCTTTGAATTTCATTCTTGCAAACGTACGTACTCTTCGGAATATAATTCGAAATCACAAAAATTTCTCTTCATCTAAATACGATTCGAATACCCAAAATATTTAAAATTATTTTAATTCATAAAACGTTTATATTCCACACATGACAAAGATATAACAAATTATTTTTATTTAATTTTACATAAATACACGCAAAACTCTAAAGACATCAGATAACCAAAACAACTATACAAACCATATTACCAACTCTCCCTAAGTCCTCAAGAGCTTCAAAATATCTCATCCTCAATTTGAACTATTCACCGAATAATATTACGCCAAAGAATATACTACTAATATCTCTTTATCACCAACTCTCTTAAGTCCTTAAGAGTTTCAAAATATTATAACCTCAAATCTAATTAGTTCTCAAATATTATTACACCAAAAATATATTACTACTAAGATCTCTCCATCACTATACCAAACTCCAAATCATATATCTTACTATCTGAATAAGCAAACTATAACTTCCAAAATTTCTTAAAGATTCATCACTTAATATCTAATCATTTAATAAATCAATCATTCTCTTAGTGCAAACCTTAACCCAACAAATTCCAAAATCTCCTCATACTATCACTCAAAATTTCATATAAGATAACTCCAATATTCTACTAGGAAATAATCGCAAAATTCATTTACTTCAAAAAAAATTAATCTAATTACCTCGAATATCAACCACTTAAATTATAAAAAATCCTCTATACTTAATAATTTTCACTTCATCATAATATGCCATTATTACACAAATCTCAAATTATCCACAAGCTTAGCATAAATCAAAACCTAACTTAAATCAACTCCTCAATTCCACGATCATAATATTTGTCACAAAAAAAAAAACAACTCTAACCATTAATTTCTCAAAATCAAATACTCGTCGATTCAAATACTCACATCATAATCACATCTCATATAAGATCACTTCTTATCTGTACAAAGTATAACTTTATTCACCTCAATCATTAAATGTACAATTCTTAACTAATAACATTACTCAATCACCTTAATAAATTATTCCACTTCCTCAAATCAACTACAAATCGAAAAGAAATCGAAAGTGGATCAAAATAGAGACCAACCAACCAAAGAACAAAATCAAATCAAACTCCTACGTCTACCCAATGGTCTACCCACAACTCACAGGTCAAACCTAAATAGGTTTTCTACAAGAAAGAACCTAAGCTCTGATACCATCTCTGTAACACCCCCTTCTCGAAAAGGAAAGGGAGGTCACGTGCAAAGCACAACAAACCTCAAAATAAGAAAACAGAGCACTAACAACCTCAAAACATTAATAATGATATCCACCAATGAAGTACTAATTATAATTCTCCAACTAGAGTCAAAATAATCAAAACTTAAAATCGAAACAACCTAGATTGATGGTCAAAGACAACTCCCTCATTACACTAGCCCTGAATCACCCCTGCAAACCTGCCGGAAGAAAAACACAGCATGAGCCAATTGCCCAGTACGGATATAAAGATACAAAAGATATACAACTGAAATACGAAATCAACATAGACAAAATATTGCCTTTGACAAAAATAAAACTCCAAAGATCTGAATAGAATATATCTGAACCAACAGGAATAACGAAACAAACAGAGGAGTAAAGAAAATAATGAACTGAAATAACTAACCCAATTAATTGAAAGGAGACGAAACGAACTGAAACAAAACAAATAAAACTAACACAATAAAATAATAGGCTGAAACAAATGGTTGGGTTTATTTCATACCGATTGAGCTCAGAAATATACCTTGCCACATAGGCAAGTCAAACTAATGCCACACAGGCAAGTCAAATGATGCCACATAGGCAACCAAAATAATGCCACACAGGCACATCAAAACAATGCCACACAGGCAAGTCAAAATATATAATGCCACACAGGCAATCACACATTGGACCGCGAATCCAAATGTATGCAAATCGGATAGGTGTGTTTGGCACAACATCACCAATCCGCAGAACAGAAAACTAGGGTTAACCCATACGCCTCCCACAACAAAACACCAAATGGCCCACTTACTCCGGAGCCCAAAACGGAGACGCCGTGGACTAATCACACCGCCACGGAGAGTGTCATGTCTCTCGTGCCAAGACGACATGCCTGTGGTACCCCCACAGGTGGTTATAGCTCAGGTATACCCTACGGTATATTCTAATAAAAATACCATGTCACAACACATGCGACATAATACCAACAAAAGGGTTCTAGATGTACATGTTGAACCAAATCAAATTATGGTCACAAGGTCTCAAAAGAAGGTAACAACATGTACCGCTCTACAATTATCAAAAATAAATACTAAACATGATATCCTAATTCAAAGAGTACAATTACGAGTCATATGTATCAACTCCAAAATGAAACAAATATATGAATTTCACAAGAAACAATTATGTGAAATAATAACAGAATTTTAAAATAAGAGACAAAACGAATAAATCAAATTTAACAAGAATGTCGCTGAAAGAGTACGGAATCCGTACCTGACACTTTCAAATCATTTATAGCACACTCCACGAAATCTTATCCTCAAATGCCAACGATATCAAATACGAAACGTTATTCACCACCTAAACATATTCACCTCAAATTAAATATAATCCAACTCATAAACTCCAAAATAATTTGTTATTCATTCAAGGTACATTTAATCATCACCTTAAATCAATTATTAATATTCCAAAATTTATATTCTAAAAATGGCTCGTTAAATTCCTTCTGTTCGAACTAATAATAAAATAAAATTTTATTACAAATCTAACCATTACTAACATAATATTAACTAATTTTATTAAATAATATTTTTTTTTATAATATTAACAAATATACGAATTCGATTTGAATTAATATACAAAACTTTCGGTACAATTTCTAAATATAACATAATAATTAGTTATTTATTAAGCTAGTATACTAATCTTATCACCCCACTGCCATTCGAAATTAGATTGCTAAGAAACAAAATATCTAAGCTTACATATTATATTCTAATAAACAAAAACAATATATCTACATATATATATATATATATATATATATATATATATATAATGATAGTAGTAATAAGCCACCTGATATATTCATTATATATATACCCACTTCCTATAGCCACTTTAATCAATTTCGGTAATCACTTTGCAAAAGTACTATGCATATAAAATATATTTTTAAACTTTCTTATGAATTAGTGAACTTCCAACAAAATAGATCTAATAGTTTTTAAAATAATAATAATAATAACTTACTAATTGGATATTGCAAAATTTAAAGGTTGATGAATTTTCTTCTCTTTTTTTTGTGCCGCCATTGCTCTCCCTTCTTTTCTCTCTCTTCGTAGTAGAGGTTGCGCCTTTTTTTCAGTCACTTATGAGAGGTATGTGAGATAGATTAGGGTTTAAATATTTATTAACCTATCTTATTAACTCTCCTAATTTTAATAGGATTTTAATATTATCCAAATACAAATTAGACCCAATTAGTATAAAAGCCCAAATTAATGTAATCACCTACTTATTATAAGCCACACAAATTAAATACAATTTGATCCAAACATAATAAAAGCCCAATTAAAAATATGAATTTAAATATTTTTTTATTTTTATTTTTTATTTTTTTTACCGGGTATTACATAAATGATAAAAAAATCTTATTTTATACGTACAACTTTCACAAAAAATAGTAGTAATAATTAGTTTAATAAAATTGATTAAGTAGTACTCCCTCCGTTTCTAAAAAATTGTCATTTTAAAAGAAAAAAATTTGTTTTAAAAAGTTTGTCGTTTATAATTTTCGAGGATAATAAATTATTTACTTTTCTATATTACCCCTACCTTCTCTCATTGTCCCAAGCAAGAAATTATCTCCCTTGTATTAATAGTTTTCAACTTTTCATAAAGGAGTAGTGATAGAATTTCAAATAAATTTTACTTGATAAATGATACTCCCTTCGTCCCAAATTAATTGCTCAGTTTTGACTTTTTAAAATTAAATTGACCATTTTTAAAACTAATTTTTTTACTATTTTTGCTAAAATATAGGTAAAGAGATTATAACCAAAAGAAAGTATATACAATTTATTACTAATCCCAATTTTTATAATTTTAGAAATATATTTATATATGCTTAATTATTAATTCTAAAAATAGTCAATTTGATTTAAAAAAATCAAAACTGAGCAATTAATTTGGGACGGATGGAGTACTTTCTTAATTCATTCTCCCTCCATTCCAAAATAATTGTCGTTTAAGGTTTTTGCACATGGATTAAGAAAGTCATTTAATACTACTCCCTCCATCCCATTTTAATAGACGTTCTACAAGTTTTCACATAAATTAAGAATGAATACAATTTTACTATTTTACCCTTAATTAATATATTATCCCATTAATGCTTCTGTTTTCTTCTAAAAATTCTCACTCATTCTTCCTATTACCGATAGCAGGATGCAAGCCTTCATCTTCTCTCTCTCCCTCTCTCTCTCCAGAATTAAGATCTACTCCATTGAAGATCATCCGAATCACCCTTCACCCGCCGGATCTGACCGTTCAGATCGCCGATCGCTGGTCGCCGGAGATGGATTCATCTTCTTCATGGGTTTGCCGGTCGCTGGGTCTGACCATTCAGATCGCCGGTCGCCGATCGCCGATCTTTTTCATGGCTTCACCCGCCGGATCTGACCGATCTTCTTCATGGCTTCACCCGCCGGATCTTTTTCGTCGCTGGATTTGACCGTTCATGACTTCAGCCGCCGGATCTGATCTTCTTCATGGCTTTACCATTATTAATGCCTATTGAAATTTCAGGATCTGATGATTTTTTAATTCAAAATTTTTTAATTTCCGGAGATGGATTTAGTAGTCCGATCGTCGTGCCGGTGATGAATTTATTTTTAATATCCTAATCGGAACTCTTTTCAATAGGCATTAATAGTGGTAGAGAAGGAAGGGTAGATCCGGAAAATAAATGGCAAAATATTTTTGGGATTGTAGAGCGTCAAATATTTTGGGAAAAAAAAACTCTCCTAAAACGTCTATTAAAATGGGATGGAGGGAGTATCATTTAATAATTAAAATCTGTGTGAAATTTCGTCACTACTCCTTTATGGGAAGTTGAAAACTATTAATACTAAGTGTGAGAATTTCTTGGAACAATGAGAGAATGTAAGGTGATATATGAAAGTAAATAATTTATTCTCCTTGAAAGTTGTAAACGACATATAATTTAGAATAAAATTTTTCTTCCAAAATGTCATTTATTTTGAAATGAAGGAAGTATATCAAAATTTTAAACGACAATCTTTTAAGAACGAAGCTAGTAATACCAGTGAAACGAGCAAAATTTAACATGTACTACTACAATTGATATGGTGGTGATTATTTAATGAAGAGTGCTGAATTTTATTTATTTCTTGGAGTTCACACTACACCCGCCTACCCGGTAAACATTTGTAAGAGGGTTGGGTCGGGTCTAATTGGGGGGCGTCCGGTACCCCTAACGACGGATACGTCCGGTGCCCCATTTTTTTTGTTTTTTTTTTCCACAATTATGAGAAAAAAAAATAATAGAGCAAGTTTGAACAAAAAATTATAAAAAGAAGTACGATTTTTATTGAAAAAGCACTGTAAACTGTTTACAGTATTTTTTCAATAAAAACCGTACTTCCTTTTATAATTTTTTGTTCAAACTTGCTCTATTTTTTTTTCTTCTCATAATTGTGGGAAAAAAAAAGGCACCGGACGTACCGGTCGTTAAGGGTACCGGACGCCCCCAACCCGGTCGGGTCATGGGGGGCCGTGTAAAGTTTCTGGCAATGTGAAAAAGGAGTAGTTAGAATTTATTGGCACCAGCTTTTATTGCACTGAAACTTGGTCGGCTTAGACTCGTCAAGTGTGCGCAACAGTCTCAAGTCTGTTTGTGAATTCTATCATTCTATGACAACCTAACTTTTGTGCACATTAATTCAAAAAGCCTATATAAATAACTATTTATATATATATAGTGATAAATTATAATTATATGCATGTTTTACTCATTTATCAAAAAAATACTACTAATTAATCAAAACAAATAAAAACAAATTATTTCTCCTCTCTACACCAGTGACATCAACCTAGACATGAAAAAAATATGATTATTAATTGATTTTAATTTATAAAATATAATTACGCTTTCACTTAAGAACTAAAATCATATTAACTATTTTTAACTAAAATCATATTAATTATTTTTAATATAGTTATAGTTCAAATATAGGTCGACCCATATTTTAAATTTTAAAATTATTTTTATTATGATCCAATTAAATAAATTATTATTAAATATATCATGTAAACATAATCACTAAGTAATTTTTTTAAATATAAATCACTGGATATTAATTTTTTTAGAGTGGAGGTATAATAATTGTAAGACCTCAACTTTTATTAATAAAGATGAATTTTTCATAAATATTATTTTTGAATATTATGGAGTAAATTTGATATAATGTTATAGTTGTGGGTAATATTTATAAATTTTGCAAAGTAAGCAAGTTGTTATAAAATATTCGTTTGGTCGGGGAATATTCTTTTTGTCGGAGAATATTCGTACGACGACACAATCATTGGTGGACCCCACAACATAATTATTGTCGGATTGAGAAAACGATAAAAATATTTTATGAAAATAACGGCAGAGGTGTTACCGTTAAAACTGTTGAACTACCCGGTAGTAAAAGTACAGTAATACGCGTGGTTGCATAGTAACACACGGTATTGATTATTGATGATTACGTGAGAAGTCACTCAGCTATACTCAATTATTGCTACAGTAATTGATGCATCATATCTCTTATATTATTGATTCAATTATTGTCACAGTATCATCTGTATAATATGTTATATTATTAAATCAATAATTGAGACGACAAGTTATAAATGATTAATAATTGGTGAAAGATTAAATATGTGTTGATTAAAAATAAAATGATTTGTGGTAATATTTATTCAATCCTTGATGTATATAAAGAGTCTATTATGAGACGTTTGTGGTAAGTTTGATTATTTTATGGGGAGGCCCGTATGTCATCTAAGAGTCTCTTCGTCAATAGTAATTACCTTCGTCAATAGTAATTGTAAGACCCCAAATAATTAATAAATGAAATTTAATTTCCTTTAATTAGTATTTTGAATAGTAAGGGTTGATTTGAATAATGTGGATAGTTATGGGTAAAATACGCAAACATTTCAAAATAAGCAAGTGGTTATAAAATATTCATTGTTGTCGGGGAATATTCGTTTGGTCGTGGAATATTCGTACTGTCGGGGAATATTCGTACGACGACGCAGCTATGTGTGGGCCCCATAACGGAAAGCGATTGGAGGAAGAAAACGACAAGTATAAGCTGTTTAAAAATAACGGCGTAGTTGTTACCGTTTACACTGTTGGAATACCCGGTGGTTAAAATACAGTAATACGCGTTGTTGCACAGTGGCACACGGTATTGCACAGTATTTTGAATTATTGATCCTTACGTAAGAAGGCACTACTCAATAATTGCTACAGGAGTTACTGTTCATTACTTTATTGATTCAATAATTGTTGCGTTGATATTTATATTTTTATTGTTTGTCATTGCACAGTATTTTCCATTATCAGATCAATAATTCATATTATTTGAATAATATTATCAGATAACATAATTGGCAATGTCTAGAAAGTTCTGTCAAGGAGAGATTTGGTCATCTAATTGCGCGCCAGTAAGGAGAAATCCTTATTGGAAAGCCCCCTCTATCCTAGGAACAGCCTGGTTGTCAGTACTGTGATTCTGTAATATTATTTTTAATAATTAATTATTGATTATTATGATAAAGAAAATATTTATTTATGTGGATATAGATGAAGAAATTTTTTTTAATGTAACAATTGTTGAAAATTAATATTTTATCTTTTTCTGATAAAATAATTCATTTAAATATATTATTTTAATAATATATTAACGGTGATATTTTTATAATGAATGTGGGATATATGAGTATATGAGGAGGTAGAGTATTTTTGTGGCATTAAATGTTTAACACATGTTTTGTGTGTCGGTGAACAGAATTTTTGATCGAAAATTGAGTATAGACTGTAAAATCGCCCGTTTGTGAATTTCGGTCAATTTCTATTTGGAATTTGGAAAAATTTTCTTCTGCAAAGTTGTAGAGAATGGAATTTCCCATGGAAAGTCGCGAGATTCGAATTTTCTGACAAAGGAGCTATTTATTGTGAATTATTGAAGTTCCGGAGTTCCGAAATAATTGATTTTTGGAAATTTTAATTATTATTATCAACAAAAACGTTTTTCAAAGGTTGGTGGGCATCTTTAACATGTGTTTGATGGCTAAAATCAGATTCCTTGGTGGTTGGCTTGAATGTTTTGTAAATATTAATATTATATTAATTTAGTCTCCTTTGGCGTTCTAACATTTTCCTATAAATAGAGGGCTAAGTTAGAATTGAAAATCACACCAGAAACAAAGTTTTCTCTCTTTCTCTCTCTATATTATCGAGCGTATTCTTGTGAGTATACTTTGAGTGTTGCTATACGGTGCGAGTTTCTGTCAGCACTATACCGAAATTCAGTCAGAAGTACGGCTATTTTGAGGTAAGGGATGTTATTTTCTTCTTAAATGATATTATTTTCTTCAATATCATTATGCCGAAATATTGGTGAACGTTTTTATCAAATTTGGAACTTTTTGTGCCGGAGTTACTATTCACGTATACGGCACTATTCACGAATACGGCACTATTCACAGAAAAATTATTTTTTTTCTTTTCGTCCAAAATATCTATTGTGGATACTAGCTTTGATTGTATCCATGTTTTGATCATTCTTGAATTTTACACCACTATGATTATTTTTGAGGTATTTTTGGACATGGATAAAAAAAAGTACGAATCCTTAATCCTTAATCCTTGTCATTTTGTTTCACTGGATTCGTTTCTTTAAAAATATTTTTTTATCATCTTCAGTCTTAAAGGAGGTTATTATTGAATATCTTTGGCCTGTAGTGCAAAGATGAATGATTTCTGATGAATATCTTTGGCCCGTAGTGCAAAGATGAACAGGTGTTTAGATGAACATGACCAACAGTTGAATATCCTTGGCCTGTAGTGCAAGGATGAATATATGATTCAAGATGTGCATTGATTGATGTTACAGGGATAAAAAAATACTGTTGATGGACTATTAAATTCATAGACATTAGTAGATTTCATCCTCTACGTAACTCTTCTATGAATTAATATTTTCCGCTGCGAATATTGATTTAAAACTTGTTGTCTATTGTATTCTATTAGATTTTTTTCCCTGTTGAAGGCTAACGATAATTTGTTGTATATTATCTTAGTCATAATATTCTTTACTGAGCTAGTTGAGCTCACCCTTTTCCTTTTTGTTCTATTTTTCTTCTCAGGAGACGAGAATATAGCTGGTACGAGTCGGGGTATGAATTGATGGTCCTTGAGAGAGTTGTTTAGTAGTCCTCACCATTTTTGTAAAATAATATATCAATAATTGTATTGAGGACATAGTTGGGTATGTATATTGTCTAGATGACAATGTTTGTATTCAAACTCACAGTTTATGGGTTGTAAAAGTTGTGGTTGTTTCTGTACCATGTATTTGACGACTCAAAATGGGTTGGATGGAATGGACCTATTTTGGGGGCGTCACAGTTGGTATCAGAGCTTAGGGATATGATCTCTGGCGGAGATCGGGGAATAGAACTAGGAGGGGAGAGACGAGTAATTCCTTCGCTAGTGTGTCCTACCTAAGCTTATTTGTTAGTTGGTCAGCATATAGGAATATTATGTGATATGTGATTTGCTTAATTAACCCTTGTTTTATGGCAGTATTTAAGAATAGCAACCGAGAATGTTAACAGTGGAGTTAATAAGAACATGGAGATGCCTGTACTTACTAACGAGGAGAACATGCAACAGGCTGGCAATGTTCCTCCTGTGAACAACACCACTGATCAGACGATGAACGACGCAATGTTTAGAAGCTTTTTGCAGTTCATGCAAAATCAGACGAGGGAGACTCGTGTTCAAAATACAGGAGGAAATGATAACAATTCACGGGTTGTCACAGCCAAGCAGTTCAAAGAGTTGGGACCGCCAGAATTTAAGGGAAAGCCAGACCCGATCATGGCGGAGACATGGGTCAAGCAAATTACAAAGATATTCGATGTCTTGGGATGCACGGAGGAACAGAAGGTTCCGTTCGCCACCTTTATGTTCCGTGGCTTGGCAGACTACTGGTGGGAGTCTGTGAAGCGTACCCATCCAGCCGTACTCAGCATGTTTTGGGAGACGTTTCAGAAACTATTTAATGACAAATACTTTCCTGAAAGTGTTCGTCATATGAAGGAAGTGGAGTTCATCAAATTAGAACAAAATAACATGACGGTGTCTCAGTACGAGGCAAAGTTTGCAGAGTTATCCAGGTTTGCACCTCATTTGGTGGAGAATGAGGAACGTATGACGCGGATGTTTCTGAGAGGTTTGAAACCCGACATACGACAATATCTCATCTCTCATAAATTTTCTCTCTATTCAGATGTTATTAACAGGGCTCAATTGTTGGAGCGAGATAACGAGTACGGTCAACCGAGGTACCACAATCAGGATCATACCGGAGATAGCAGTCAACAAAATATCGATAACCAGTGAAAAAAGAAAAAGACGGATAAAAATGGTAACCACTTTGGTGGTAATCATGGCCATGAAAATAGAAGAAGCGAGTCAGGAGGAGATTTTAAAAAGAGGAGATTTAACAACGACCATGTGAAGACGACAGTGCCGGCAGCAACTGGTTCAAAGGGAGGAGAAAGACCACCGATTATATGCTATAAGTGCGGGAAAGAGGGACATATCAGTCCAAACTGCCCACAACAGTTCAAGGTATGCTATAATTGTGGAAAGGAAGGACATATCGCTCGAGATTGTACGGTAGCGAAACCTAGTTCAGCGGGGACGGTGACTCAAAAGACTGTCCCAGAAAAGCCAAAGTCATTGGTTCCTGGAAGAACGTTTGTTGTGACTGGTCAACATGCGAGGAACCCAAACGAGGTGATCACGGGTAATCTATTTATAAATTCTTGCGAAGTTTATACCTTACTTGATACCGGTGCTACCCATTCATTTATCTCTCCTGCTTGCGCTCAACGTTTAAACTTGACTCCGGAGAAATTAGACTTTGACCTATCTGTGGAAACTCCGTTAGGAGAAACTTTTATCACATCCATTGTTTATAAATCTTGTTTCATTCAAGTTGGCACCATCACCTTACCTGTTGACCTGATCTCTTTAAAGATACTTGCTTTTGATGTGATTTTAGGGATTGATTGGTTAACTACTCATCATGCCAAAATTGATTGTTTTCGTAAGGTTGTTAGTTTTCATATTCCTAATCAACATGATGTTCGAATTCAGGCAACTAAACCATTAAAATCAATCACTATCATATCTAATCATAAAGCTATTCGTTTATTGAAAAACGGATGTCAAGCTTTCTTAGCCCATGTTATGGATTTGAATAAAGACACGTCAAAATTGAATAATATTCCTGTTGTTATTGACTTTCCTGACGTATTTCCTGAAGAACTTCCCGGTCTACCCCCAGAACGTGAAGTTGAATTCTTTATTGATCTTGAACCTGGTACAAAGCCCATTTCTAAAACCCCATATCGAATGGCTCCTATTGAACTTCAGGAGTTAAAAGTCCAACTACAAGAGTTATTGGACATCGGTTTCATTCGTCCTAGTACATCTCCTTGGGGTGCTCCTGTTTTATTCGTAAAGAAGAAAGACGGGAGTATGCGACTTTGTATTGACTATCGGGAATTGAACCATGTCACCATCAAGAATAGGTATCCTCTACCTCGTATTGATGACTTGTTTGACCAGTTGCAAGGAGCACAATTCTTTTCAAAAATCGATCTTCGATCTGGATATCATCAGCTGAAAATTAGAACTGAGGATATTCCAAAGACTGCCTTCAGAACTCGGTATGGGCATTATGAATTCTTAGTCATGTCTTTTGGATTGACTAATGCTCCTGCTGCTTTCATGGATATGATGAACCGAGTATTCAAAGATTATTTGGATCAATTCGTTGTTGTCTTTATTGATGACATCCTCATATATTCCAAAAGCCGTGAAGATCATGAGCACCATTTGAAGCTGGTACTCCAAAGGCTTCGTGAAAACAAGTTATATGCTAAGTTGAAGAAATGCGAGTTCTGGCTTGAGGAAGTAGCATTCCTTGGGCACGTGGTGTCAAAAAAATGGAGTATCTGTTGACCCGACGAAGATTGAAGCAATACAAAGTTGGGAGCAACCGAAGTCGGTCACTGAAGTACGTAGCTTTTTGGGCTTAGCTGGTTATTATCGGAGATTCGTGGAAGGGTTTTCTCGAATTGCTACTCCATTAACTCAGCTAACTCGGAAGGATACAAAATTCGTATGGAGCGAGGAATGCGAGAAGAGTTTCCAAGAGCTTAAGAGGAGACTTATTTCGGCACCTGTTCTAACAATACCATCTGGTTCGGATGGATTTGTTATCTACAGCGATGCTTCAGGCAAAGGGTTAGGATGTGTTCTCATGCAACGTGGGAAAGTCATAGCCTATGCCTCGCGACAACTTAAAGAGTATGAGAGGAATTATCCTACTCATGATCTAGAGTTGGCAGCAGTCGTTTTCGCACTAAAGATCTGGAGGCACTATCTATACGGGGAGAAAGTGGAGATATATTCAGATCATAAAAGCCTCAAATATTTCTTCACTCAAAAAGAACTCAACATGCGGCAACGACGTTGGCTCGAGTTGTTGAAAGATTACGACCACACTATTCAATACCATCCTGGAAAAGCGAACGTGGTAGCTGACGCATTGAGTAGAAGATCATATGCAGGAATGAGTGCAATGATGTCAAGTATACGCATAGAGCCAACTTTAATAGAAAAAGTTAAGGTTGCTCAAGCCACCGATCCGGAGCTGATGCATATGAAGACGAAAGTACAAGAAGGTGCCATTCCAGAAGCGAGAATTGATGAAGAAGGAATACTTCGAGTCCACTCCAGACTTTGTGTTCCTAACGATTCTGATTTGAAGTACAAGATCATGATGGAGGCACACAATACACCGTTTGCAATTCATCCTGGAAGTACCAAAATGTATCGTGATCTTCGACATACATTTTGGTGGAACAATATGAAGAGAGAGATTGCAAAGTTTATTTCAACGTGTTTAACTTGTCAACGTGTAAAGGCGGAGCATCAAGTGCCAAAGGGTCCATTGCAACCACTTGAGATTCCAAAATGGAAGTGGGAACACATTACTATGGATTTCGTTACGGGTCTTCCTACGGTTTCTCAAGGCATCAATGCTATTTGGGTTATTGTTGATAGATTAACCAAGTCTGCTCATTTCTTGCCGATACAGGAGACTTATTCCCTTGAACGTCTTGCTCAAATGTACGTAAATGAGATTGTAAGATTGCATGGCATGCCAGTATCCATAGTTTCGGATCGTGACCCAAGATTTACTTCAAGATTTTGGGTTAGCTTGCAAAAAGCTATGGGTACGGAGTTACGATTCAGTTCGGCATACCATCCTCAAACGGACGGACAATCAGAGAGGACTATTCAAACTCTTGAAGATTTATTAAGACTCTGTGTCCTAGACTTCAAGGGCAGTTGGGATAAATATTTACCATTGGTGGAATTCTCCTACAACAACAGTTATCAGGCAAGCATTGGTGTGGCCCCATTTGAAGCATTGTATGGACGAAAGTGTCCCTCTCCAGTATGTTGGGACGAGGTGGGTGAAGCAACATTGTTGGGACCCGAGTTAGTACGTATGACTACAGAGAAGATCCAAACGATTCGACAACGTATACAAACGGCACAAGATCGACAAAAGAGTTATGCGGATCTTCATCGAAAGGACGTAGAATTTAGTGTTGGGGATCATGTATTGTTGCGTGTTGCCCCATGGAAGGGAGTTACAAGATTCGGGAAGAGAGGAAAGCTTAATCCACGATTTATTGGTCCGTTTCAAATTCTTGATCGAGTAGGTAATGTAGCCTATAGACTCGCGTTACCTCCAAGTATGTCTCGTGTTCATAATGTTTTTCATATATCTGTGCTTCGTAAATATGTGAAAGACCCGAACCACATCATTGAGTTAGAACCGGACGAGATAGCCGAAGATTTAATGTATGAGGAGGTACCAGTCAAGATCTTGGATAGGAAGGAGCATGTCCTACGCACGAAGGTAATACCACAAGTTAAAGTTTTGTGGAGGAATCATGCTATAGAGGAAATGACCTGGGAGTTGGAAACGGAAATGAAAGCGAGGTATCCTCACCTTTTCAAAACACCAGGTACGTATGTCAATTTCGAGGACGAAATTTCAGAAGGAGGGGAGGTTGTAAGACCCCAAATAATTAATAAATGAAATTTAATTTCCTTTAATTATTATTTTGAATAGTAAGGGTTGATTTGAATAATGTGGATAGTTATGGGTAAAATACGCAAACATTTTAAAATAAGCAAGTGGTTATAAAATATTCATTGTTGTCGGGGAATATTCGTTTGGTCGTGGAATATTCGTACTGCCGGGGAATATTCGTACGACGGCGCAGCTATGTGTGGGCCCCATAACGGAAAGCGATTGGAGGAAGAAAACGACAAATATAAGCTGTTTAAAAATAACGGCGTAGTTGTTACCGTTTACACTGTTGGAATACCCGGTGGTTAAAATACAGTAATACGCGTTGTTGCACAGTGGCACACGGTATTGCACAGTATTTTGAATTATTGATCCTTACGTAAGAAGGCACTACTCAATAATTGCTACAGGAGTTACTGTTCATTACTTTATTGATTCAATAATTGTTGCGTTGATATTTATATTTTTATTGTTTGTCATTGCACAGTATTTTCCATTATCAGATCAATAATTCATATTATTTGAATAATATTATCAGATAACATAATTGGCAATGTCTAGAAAGTTCTGTCAAGGAGAGATTTGGTCATCTAATTGCGCGCCAGTAAGGAGAAATCCTTATTGGAAAACCCCCTCTATCCTAGGAACAGCCTGGTTGTCAGTACTGTGATTCTGTAATATTATTTTTAATAATTAATTATTGATTATTATGATAAAGAAAATATTTATTTATGTGGATATAGATGGAGAAAATTTTTTTAATGTAACAATTGTTGAAAATTAATATTTTATCTTTTTCTGATAAAATAATTCATTTAAATATATTATTTTAATAATATATTAACGGTGATATTTTTATAATGAATGTGGGATATATGAGTATATGAGGAGGTAGAGTATTTTTGTGGCATTAAATGTTTAACACATGTTTTGTGTGTCGGTGAACAGAATTTTTGACCGAAAATTGAGTATAGACTGTAAAATCGCCCGTTTGTGAATTTCGGTCAATTTCTATTTGGAATTTGGAAAAATTTTCTTCTGTAAAGTTGTAGAGAATGGAATTTCCCATGGAAAGTCGCGAGATTCGAATTTTCTGACAAATGAGCTATTTATTGTGAATTATTGAAGTTTCGGAGTTCCGAAATAATTGATTTTTGGAAATTTTAATTATTATTATCAACAAAAACGTTTTTCAAAGGTTGGTGGGCATCTTTAACATGTGTTTGATGGCTAAAATCAGATTCCTTGGTGGTTGGCTTGAATGTTTTGTAAATATTAATATTATATTAATTTAGTCTCCTTTGGCGTTCTAACATTTTCCTATAAATAGAGGGCTAAGTTAGAATTGAAAATCACACCAGAAACAAAGTTTTCTCTCTTTCTCTCTCTATATTATCGAGCGTATTCTTGTGAGTATACTTTGAGTGTTGCTATACGGTGCGAGTTTCTGTCAGCACTATACCGAAATTCAGTCAGAAGTACGGCTATTTTGAGGTAAGGGATGTTATTTTCTTCTTAAATGATATTATTTTCTTCAATATCATTATGCCGAAATATTAGTGAACGTTTTTATCAAATTTGGAACTTTTTGTGCCGGAGTTACTATTCACATATACGGCACTATTCACGTATACGGCACTATTCACGAATACGGCACTATTCACAAAAAAATCATTTTTTTTCTTTTCGTCCAAAATATCTATTGTGGATACTAGCTTTGATTGTATCCATGTTTTGATCATTCTTGAATTTTACACCACTATGATTATTTTTGAGGTATTTTTGGACATGGATAAAAAAAAGTACGAATCCTTAATCCTTAATCCTTGTCATTTTGTTTCACTGGATTCGTTTCTTTAAAAATATTTTTTTATCATCTTCAGTCTTAAAGGAGGTTATTATTGAATATCTTTGGCCTGTAGTGCAAAGATGAATGATTTCTGATGAATATCTTTGGCCCGTAGTGCAAAGATGAACAGGTGTTTAGATGAACATGACCAACAGTTGAATATCCTTGGCCTGTAGTGCAAGGATGAATATATGATTCAAGATGTGCATTGATTGATGTTACAGGGATAAAAAAATACTGTTGATGGACTGTTAAATTCATAGACATTAGTAGATTTCATCCTCTACGTAACTCTTCTATGAATTAATATTTTCCGCTGCGAATATTGATTTAAAACTTGTTGTCTATTGTATTTTATTAGATTTTTTTCTCTGTTGAAGGCTAACGATAATTTGTTGTATATTATCTTAGTCATAATATTCTTTACTGAGCTAGTTGAGCTCACCCTTTTCCTTTTTGTTCCATTTTTCTTCTTAGGAGACGAGAATATAGCGGGTACGAGTCGGGGTATGAATTGATGGTCCTTGAGAGAGTTGTTTAGTAGTCCTCACCATTTTTGTAAAATAATATATCAATAATTGTATTGAGGACATAGTTGGGTTTGTATATTGTCTAGATGACAATGTTTGTATTCAAACTCACAGTTTATGGGTTTTAAAAGTTGTGGTTGTTTCTGTACCATGTATTTGGCGACTCAAAATGGGTTGGATGGAATGGACCTATTTTGGGGGCGTCACAGTAATTACCTTTATCAGACGTTAAACCACTTGCCGTTTCATATTACAGGCGTCGAACCAATTGTCGTTTCACATTACAGGCGTCAAACCACTTGGTGTTTTACATTACAGGCGTCAAACCACTTTTCTTTTCACATCACCAGTCGTAAAGCCACTTGCCTTTTCACATTTCAAGTGCTAAGCTAGAAATCTTCTATAAATAGAGGCCTAGTGCTTCATTATTTTTCACGAATTCATTCAAGCTATAGAGAGAGAAAGTATAGAGAGAATAAGAGAGAAAGAAGAAGAGTATTCTGTTACTACACTACTGCAGTATTCAATCTCCTACTAATGTAAGGGGTGTTATTCTTTCTTATTCATGAAGAGAACTGTTGTTATTTCATTGCTTATTTTTCTGTTGGAATAACCTGTATACGCGATTTACCCTATACTTGGTGACATTCTTCTATTATTCTGTTGGAACATCCTGTCTGTGTGTTTTACACCGAACCTAGTTCCGTCTTTATTATTATTTTATTGGAACATCCTATCTGTGTGTTTTACACTGGACTTGGTTCCGTCTTTATTATTCTGTTGGAACATCCTGTCTGTGCAAATTTTGCCTGACCTGGTTCCGTTATTATTATTCTGGTGGAATAACCTGTCTATGCGAAGTACCGCATGCATGGTGATTTCTTTTGTTATTCCATTCTTTATTATACTCAGTTGGTTAAAGTTTTGACTTCTATACTCCATGAAATTAGTAGAATATCCTTGATATTTGCTCTTCATCCAGTATCTTTTCATGGAAATATTCTTCTGATCATTCTTAAATTTTACTCTACAAAGCAGTATCATGTTGACATTATTAGTTCCTGGATAAATTAATTCTTGAACTTGTTTTATTGAATTCTTATATCATTGTCATCATCCTCATTTTATATTATGTTGAAAGTCATCTGTGGCCTGTAGTGCATAGATGGACTTGGTATGATTATGATCAGGGATTATTCGGTGTAATTATGACCGTAATGTTACAAATGATGTGGTAAAAGTTATCATTGGCCTGTAGTGCATTGATGGACAGTTGTTGGCATGATCATGACCATTAATGAATACACGAATGTCCTTGGCTGTAGTGCATGGATAATTTGTGGTCATGATACTAAAGAATATCATTGGCCATAGTGCAGGGGTGATTCGATGATGTGGATTATTTATTAAGTTGAGTCCCAGCGATAAAAGTCATGAAAAACCTTTTAAATCATAAAAGATAGTAGATTTTATTCTCTTCTTGACTCTTTTAATGGATTATTTGTTCCGCTGCAGTTAAACTTGATGTTGTTATATTTTATCAGTTTAACACTGTTGAAGGCTAACGATAATTTATTCTGCATTATCTTAGTCATAATATTTCTTACTGGGCTAGTTGAGCTCACCATTTCTTTCAATATTTTCTTCAGAAAATGAGAACATAGCAGGGACTAGTCGGGTAACGGAGTGACGATCCAGAGGATAGCATTAGTAGTCCTCACTATTCTGTGAAATGGTGTGTTAATAATTGTAATGATGACTTCTTTTGAGTTTGTATAATCTTTAGTAGACAATAATTGTATTCAAACTCACAGTTATGTTTTGTCGTATTGTACACGACAGTTGTATTAGTAAGTTGTATTTGAATTTTGTACCATGTATCTGACGACCTAAGATGGGTGATGTATACCTAATTTTGGGGGCGTCACAATAATCACTGCATTTTTTTTGGGTTTGGGTTTGTGGTGGGGACACATACATAATCAGTAAATATTTTTTTTGGGTGGGAGTGGGGGTGGAGGTGTATACATAATCAGTAATTTTTTTTTTTTGGTTTCGGGTTGGGATTCAGGTTGGGGTTTGGAGTAGGGAGAGCAGATCATCTGTCTCCATTTTCTATGTCCCATTTGTGTCCCCCACTTAAAATTTGACACATGGCCTCTTATTTAATTTTAGAGTTAATTGGTGTTAAGTAAGAAGTTATGTGTCAAAATTTAAATGGGGGACATGAAAAATAGGGACATATGATCTACTCTCGGGGTGAGATGGAGGTATATACATAATCACTTAATATTATTTTTTTGAATCAAAAATTTCTGAATCTGGGATGAAAAGAATTTTTGATTTAAATTTAGAATAAAATATGGGTCGAAAAATAGTTACCTGGTCTGGACCTATATTTCTTTTAAAAAATATAATTCCAAACTTTGACCAACTTAAATAAATAAAATAATTAACCGGTTCATTTGATTCTAGTTAATATGGGTTAACCCAATAATTAACTAACTATATTGATAGGTCTACATTAACCCACAAATTTTTCTACTTCCGTCTTTAGATCTTCAAAATAAAGAGAAAAGCAAGCATAATCTATTTGAATATGAACATTAATTAAGCAAAAGAAAAATGGATCATGTTTTTTTACCTTAGCGCAGAAAAACTTGGTCGAAGAAGTTGAAAATGAAGCGGTTGTGCTAATGGAAGCTGGGCAGATGATTGTGAGGTTCTCGCTAGCAGTTATGGATAAGTCCAGCAATGGGTTCAAGAAGAGAAGGCGCCGGTGATTGTGTATGATGTAATTGGTAATGATATTTGAGTGAAGGAAATTGTTGGTGGTGACGAGGGTGACGGTGTGGTGCGGTGGTGGCACCGACACCGACAATGGTGGTGGTAAATCAACTAGTATTTTTTCTTAAACCAAAGCAAGTATGTGGGATTTTTTTTAATAATAAAATTATTTTGTCTTTCATTGGTAATGTAAGTTTTATGTACATGAATAAACATATAAATAAATAAAGTTATTTTCTCTCTTTCATAATTTTCTGGTCTAATTTGTCTTATAATAATAATAATAAAATTATTATTATTTTCCTTGCATTTTTACCTTAATTTCCTTCTATTTCCACTTAAATGGTTCGAGCCGGATATTTATGGGGGTGGGTAAATTGATTTTTATGGATGAACTACAAATGTCGTGTAAAAAACTATTAAAAGAACATTTCAGCAAGGATTTAGTGTATATGTGCCATGTCAAACTTTTGTTAAATAATTTAACACAGTAATGAAAATTTAATAATTTTTTGTAAGAAAACAAAAGTGATTTAGTTGACAGTAAAAAAAATTAATTATTCTGGCTTAAAATAAAGTGATATAAAAAATATTTAACCGTGTGTGATGTGTCCAAGGAAGTTTTTGGACTTTGCACACTGAATAGCTTAAAAAGTAGAAGAAAATCTGAAATTGTGGTATTGAAAAGATCCTACTTGATTAAAGTTGTTTTTTGGGTTTGAAAGAGGCTTTTTCATCAGTTTTCGCTGGTTACTTTGTCAATCCATATACTACCAGTTTTCCTTTTTTTAACACTTACGCAATGGTAATAAATTATCCTCTTAACATGAAAGTTAATTGATCAATTCAACAGTGATATTTCGTCTGCGTGTCAGCACTTTATTGGTCAATATAATTCTACATTTGGCTGAACAATTTAAAATTAAATAATTTAAATATACAATTTAGAAGACATAAGTAGAATGAATCTACATTTGTCCGTACTTGTATTTAGAATATGAATGGATTATTTTTTACGACCTCCAAATTTAACTCTTCCAATAATCTGTCCACTTAAATTTATTTATCCAACAGAAGCTGCCCCTAAATAGATATTATTACAAAGCCAAGGCTTTAGAACGGTTAATTGTCTTACAGTGGTATTAAAACTGGTAAAATAATGGTAAGACAAAAAACTCCATAAACTGTAAAAAAAACAAAATTTATTTATCGGTTGAAAAAGAGAATAGAAAACAAAACATTGGGTGGGGTGGGACCTGTCTCAGCTCTCAATTACCATCATTCATTAACAAGAAATTAGCATCATGAGTTGCCAAAAAAGAAATTAACATCAGTGGAAGAAGGTACAAGAAAAAGATAACCTTCTCAATGAAAAACAATTGACCAAACAGACATACAGACAATGAAATTTTAAGTAGCAGGCAGCTACTATTTACCGGAGTACTTCTAAGCGGGCAGGAAAATTTTATCGGAAGAACAAAATAAATTTGTTCCCGCGAACGAACAGAGACAATACTATCTATTTATTCGTTGGAATAAATTCATTTTGTTCTTCCGGTCCAATTTTTCTGTATGCGTATCCTTGTTAGTACTAATTACTGATTTCCAGCCCCTGGCCGAAAGGATCCGGTTAGCATGAATTATTTTTTTGGTAAGTTGGTCCATTGGCCAATAGAATACTGACACACATAAAACTTCGCATGCGTATCAATATTCTATTGGTCAATTAACCAACTTATCCCAAAATAAACTTCATACTAACCGATTCCTGGCCGAAAGAGAAGAAACCCCACTAGGTAGGTATCTGTATGACAGTTCATGTGGTGGGTCCAAACTCCAAATAGATTGTAATTCATAAGTGCCCTTAATTGTTTCAGTCTTCACCTGCAGGCAAATCGTAGCCTAGATTAATTAATTTCCCCCCACATATGCACACCTCCTCTCCTCATAACATACATACATACTTGTACTACTTTTAGGAAAATTTCAAGGTTCAAATCTTTTTTTATAGTGGGTGGGTCTCTTTTCTTGTTTAAGTTTCTCCGGCTAGCTAGGCTGGGCACACTTAAATATTAGCCTTCTCCTAGAATGGTAGACAATTTTGTTTAGCCTCCAAGATAAAAAAAATAAATCCTATTAATTTCTTATATCAATTCATATATATATATATATATATGGTAAGATTACTATATATCTCTAATACAGTATTTGTTTTTATTCCAATTAGCCTCCTCCGAGGAGTACTACTACCTACCTACCTAATAGTAGTAATGCAAAACTAAAAAATCAAAGGAGTTAAGTCCATTGAAACCAAATCATCCTCATTATATGTAGTACCAGAGAGTCTAGCAAGAAATTGGAGCACCAAACAAACAACAACATTAGTCTATTCATTTCACCACCAACCTACCTAGCTACCATCATAATTTTACCTAAAAAACACTAGTGCATAATATATTTCTCTAAATGGTACTCCAAATTTTACCTCATATATACATCAAACAAAAAAAATAATCAATATCTGCTCAACAAAATTAATCTTCCATATACAAATCATGTAAGGTAACTACTTGAAACATTCCTCTGAACCTTGAAGAAGCATATATCACATACAGTATACATTATCAAAACAAAACAAAACAGCAAGGAAAAGAAAGCAAGCAATTGAGAAATTTGATTGCTTGAAAGAAAGAGAAAAATCAAGCCTTCTACTTATCTATTGTGTAGAGGATTGGGCCCAGTATTGACTTTCCTTTTATCAGCACCAAAAATTTCATCACCATCCTGCAGCTCCTTTCCTTTGAATCTGCCATTTATAGAACTGGCTGCTGCAGTAGCAGCTTCACTTTTAAATCTGCTGAATTTATTAGCAGCACAACATGGAGTCGTCGCCGTAATCTGTAAATGTAGAAGCATCAATAGAAGAAGTGAAAAGCAAGCCAACCCTTTTCCCAAACCCATTTGTTTTTTGATAACATTAGTCCAACTCATAGCTAGTATATATCTAGCATGGGATCAATTATATAATAAACTTCTCTCCCCTCTCTGTATGAACCGGCCTGGGGGTGGGGATAAAGGTGGAGTGAGAGTGATTGTCAATTTTATGGAAGAAGAAGAAGATTCTGTTTGGCTTTATATGTATGAAAAGTAAAAACTAAAAAGCCTTGGAGTTTGAAGAGAAGAGGAGAGGAGGAGGAGGTTAGTCAATGGGGGTGGGAGAGAAGAGAGAGTCAATTTGCATAAATTTTGCTGCCTGCCCTCATCTATTTTAAATTTGGTGCAATGGGGTATTCTTGGAAACTTCACTTTTTTATTTTTCCTGATTACATAGTCTTTTTTTTTTAAATGCTGGGAATTCTCAATACAAAATGCATAGAGAGAGAAGAGGAGATTTAAGTGTTTGTTCCTCAACTAGCGTTTTGTTTGGTGTTTGGCGTATTTAATTGATTTAAATGCATCACACACTAGTATAATATATGTTCGTTTGTAATGATAATTTTTGAGATTTTATTAGTATTAATTTTAAATCATTTATTTTAAAATTTGAACTTGAGACTATTATAATAATTTTTATCATTTTGAATTAAAATTAATATTTATCTTTTTAAAAATAATCGGTGTAACATATACTATGTATTTATACTCATACTACATAGAATGCGATCTCTTAATTTGTTATTACCGGTAATAGTATAATAATTGAAACAATAAGTTTTTATCTAATTCTTTAAATAATATTAGACAAAACAAACATAAAATAAGATTATTTTAAGTTATCCCATTAATAATCTCATTCTAAAAAAGCATATGAGTAGAAAAGGGGAGAGGGGCTAGCCAAAAAGGAGTAGGAGTATATTATATTGAAAGGGAGGGATAGCCATAGCCCATAGGGAGTTGGCTTCATTCAGGTAAGTGAGAATGTTTCACCCTCTATTGACTAAGAATATACTGAATTAAATTAATTATGGAAGTCTTATTAATGTGAAGAAAAATGCTTTGAAAAATGACCATGTAGTAGTAGTAGTAGTATAAGTTGAAAGAAAGAAATAAAGAATGGATTTAGTGTAGTGTGTTGTGTAGTGTAATGGTGACTTTCTTACAAGAAATGATGGTGTCCCTTGTTCACTTTTTTAATCCAAGAAGAAATTACATGAAAGTCATAACTATTGATGGTTTTTTGCACCCAAAAGGTGGCCGGCCGGCCCCAATAATACATACACTTCTACTACTAAAAGTTACTACTAGTAGTAGTATTTTTTTTTTTTTAAATTAACAATCTGCCTTGGTGCTTCTTTTCTTATTCAACCACCTCATAACCATGTTTCTTAATCTTCCTACCATATTCACTTTCACTATTTCTTACGTCAATTTTTTCATCATTTTATCAATAAAAATTAAACATAGTGAGTGAGTGAGTGATACATACATATATATATCTATTACTATTCCTTGTAAAATCTGGTGGGTAAAATTTATAAAGTAGTCTCTCCTACAGCAACATTATATTAATTACTGTACAGAATTTGATTGTTTTCTTAACTTGATCTTACCGCAACAATTGATAGAGGTTTGAACACAAGTACAGTGGTAGTTAGTTCCCGTTGAAGATTTTAACATATTCTGTATCCCTTCTTAAAATATTATCGTTTAAGGTTTTGGCACATAGATTAAGAAAGTATCATTTATCAAGTAAAATTTGTTTGAAATTCTATCACTACCCCTCTATGGGAAGTTGAAAACTATTAATACATGAGAGAATTTTTTGGGACAATGAGAAAAGGTAGAGGTAATATAGGAACGTAAATAATTTATTATTCTTGAAAGTTGTAAATAACAAATATTTTGAAACAAATTTTTTCTTCTAAAACGACAATCTTTTAGGAACGGAGGGAGTACTATTACTGTATCATAAGATAATTAAATCTTGTAATAAACAATGTCATATACAGTCATAATTTTTTATGAATCATGTCCATACACACGGACAAGCGTGTGTGTATATATGTCTGAGACATGTGCTTCTGATTTCTAAATTTTTACAAACAAGTACGCACTCCTCCTATCCTATATTAACGCAAAACAAAAAATAAAACATAGTATTCCTTCCATTCCTATACGTAGGTCGTTTTAGAATTTTTTTGCTATTTTTAATTATTTGTCGTTTGTGGTTATCTAGGAGAATTGATCATTATTTTTTCCAAATTGCCCCTTATTACTTCAACTAATTTTTTGATCCATATTTATGAGATAAGTAAGTTGAAGGGTATTATAGACAATTGATAATATAGTTAATGTTTTTCAATTATTTTCTTAATTCTTGTGCACATATCTAAAACGACCTATATTAAAGAACGAAATAAGTAGTAGTAGTATTATAGTAGATAGATACTCCATTGTTGTACACAATGGTATTGACTCTTTAGGGATCTCCCCTTTGTGTTGGTCAAAGTCATGGTATTAGCCAGCATCATTGGCACATCAATCCTCTACCCCAAATTTCTCATTAGGGGTGGCCACCCCCACCCGCATTCGCATTAATTGGTAATCATGTTTAAGAACCCCATTCTACTCCTCTCTTTCTTTTTTTTTCTAAATAATTGAAACAAACAAAAGTTTTAGTTTTATAAAATTCTTCTCACCATATCATCATTAGTTATTAGATCAACACAACCGACCGACCAAGATATTGATTAAACTGATTCACTCCAATTTACATTTTTAAATACTAATTAACACCAATATTTTTAAATAAGAGACTAATTAAATTAAACTCTACTTAATAACAAATAAAATGAAGAGCAACGGAAAAAGCTGGTTAAGTTTAAATTCAATACAAAAAACTATGTCTCACCTGAATAATAAATAATACATCTCAACTCATTTGAGAGAAGAGATGGTATAAGAAATTATTTCTTATTGAGAATTTTGAATTTTCTTCCACCCTCCTCCCTCCTCTATGCGAGATATTGTTTGGGACTTACTTGTAGAGAAGAGAAGACACTACAAGACAGATCATTTCAAAAACAATAATGGATTATTTATAGGGTAAGATTTGGGCTTCAAAGCTTCCCCTTTTCTTCAATCAAGGTTTTGGGGGGTTATCTATGGAATCTTTGGACCAAATGAACTTGTCACTTTGTTTATGGACTTATATTTTGTCCAAGCCCTTTTTCTTAGTTGCTGCTGCTGCTGCTACTACTACTTAATAGTCACACAAAAACAAGGTCTTATTTTAATTTTAGGGCAGCAAATTATAGCTTTTGATATTCATACTTTAACCATTCATTCTTTTGAGTGCCAAATTTTTGTTTGATAAACTGGGGCATACGCCCATCATATCAAGATGTCTCTCTCTATACATCATAATATCAATTCACACTGTATATGAGCTCTCAATTATTTTACTCCATAAATAACTGTGAGAAATAACTTAAATCATTCTTTTAAAAAACACAAGAAATATCATCCATCATCTTAAATCTTAATCTTTTAAAAAGTATCGTAATTTAATTTGACGATTGTTTTAAAATAATGATAATTAGACAAATGAATTTTAAACTCAAGCCCCACTTCACCACAATTACATCTGAAAAAACATAAAATAATGAAATTTAATTTTTTCTAAAAAAAATATTATAAAATCAAAAAAGAGTATTTTCATTTGGGTGATTACTGCATTGACCTCTTTTGTATCTCTGCTCTCAGTAAACAGTAGGGGTAAGCAAGTAACTTGCTAATGGCATATTCGCCTAAACCCTCTTCTTAAACCCTATCACCATTTGTGCCAACCCCTGAAGTCTGTTGTGTCCTTGTCTTGTACTCTTTAGTCTTTCCTCGACTAGTAAAATGGCTAAGCGTTTTATTCCTCTGCTGAATCGGGTTTTGATTGAGAAAATAAACCCTCCATCCAAGACCGCTGCTGGAATTTTACTCCCAGAGAAGACCGCCAAGGTTAAATTCCCTGAAACCATCATCAGTTCCTTCTCCTTTTTTATATACTCTAGGCTAATGGGTCTATCTTTGGCATGTCTAAATTACATGATATGGGTAAGGCTTAATTTATAGATCAGGATTTAGTTTAGTGTCATCAATGTAATGGATGGTTTTCTGTTTCTTTAAATGTGCTTGTGTGATTTTTTTGGGAATGCCACTTGTTTGTTTTACATTTAATTGCCTTAAGTTAGTGTGTGGTTGCCGTAAAACAGTGTGAAGTGAAAATTAAAATTTGGACTATCAGGTTGTTCAAATGTATGGTTGAGACTTGAGAGTTTATAAAGTTTTTAGATTATTTGCTTCCCATGTTATATTGCATACCAAATGGTTGGTAGTAGTGGACTTTCCTTGGGATGAATTCTGATATGGAATTTATATTTTTTAGATAAATATTGGATTTTGATTTGCATTTGTTATACATCTTTGGTTTGGATCATTTAGCTGAACTCCGGAAAAGTTTTTGCTATTGGTCCTGGGCACCATGACAGCGAGGGAAAGCTCATTCCTGTTTGTGTGAAGGAGGGGGACACTGTTCTGTTACCTGAATATGGAGGAAAAGAAGTAAAGCTCGGTGACAAAGAGTAAGTATATTTTTGCTAAAGTGCATTTTCCTACCAGTTTTGGTCTTTCCTTTAAACTTATGATTATATGATTCTCCCCCATTCGTGTTGCTTCTTCCACCTAAAAAGTTCTAAGACACGCACCCAAAAAAAACAAAGAAAAGAAAATTATCAATAACACCCTGAAATATTAAAAGCACCGCGAAGATGGGTTAAATTCTTTAAACCAACTAAAATAGTTATGGTTCTTTGATCCAACTGAATATGAAATTTTAGTTGTTTTATTATACCTTTATTTAACCAAAGAGCTAGAAATTTTGAAGTTGGAACTTTTCCTGCATCAACCAAGTATTATAACAGTGCTCTTTGTTTCTGTACTTCGGGCTGTGCCAAAAGCTGACCTTTGAATCCTAATAATATACACAGAGCATTTCACCATTGCACCTATATGCAATGCATAGTTATTGCCATGATTATTCATGTCTTAGATAGTTGAGAGTGAGTGAGAGGTGTCTCAGAAAATGCTTGTGTTTTTATGGAAATTATGGTGTGTCAACGGGTGTCACCTCCATTTCACCATTACAAACACATAGGAATTTAAATTTAGCTACTACGCGTATTAACTAATTCAGAATCATAGGAAAGTTAATGTGCAACTAAGTGTCCTTGCGGAAACCACCAAGTTTGTGAGTACCATGTGTCTTTGTCCAAGTTACCCATTTTGCCTCCGAAATATTGAAATGTACCCATCAAGTATGCCTCAAGTTGAAAACAGAAAAATTATGTTATGCTGTAACCCATGTATTTTTCATGCTAATATAAAGCTCTTGTATCAGGTACCTTCTGTTCCGAGATGATGATATACTGGGAACGCTGCACGATTGATTTAATGCGTCTTCCCTCCATGGATGTGTTATTTACAACTACTTCATGAAGGACCCATTTGGGTTGAAGCTATATAAAATTAATGGTAAAGTTTGAGGATGGTCTAGCAGCAGACCAGTTTCTTTTTCTAAAAAGTTCTCTGGATTTGGATGAGGACTATGTATGTTATCAGCTGGATAGATGGCTCTTGATTAATGCTTCTTTCTTGCAGACTCATTTATAACATGAAAATGAAATTGTGAAATGTCTCCTTTTGATGATTTTGTTGTGTTGATGCAAGTTACCAAGATGCACTTGTCTGTGTTTTGCCATGCACTTCAAATATTGCAATGCCTATTTTGATTGATTTGTAATATCTTTAACAATGCAGTCTGTTTTCCTTAGGACCTATGGATTGTTGCCTTCACAAGTTTTCCTTGCATTGTTTAGCTGCAAGAAAATAACTCATTCAAACTGTGATCATGAAAAGATGTGGGTTTGTTGAAGAATTGAGCTGTGAATACTAATATTATGTACTTCCTATGATTTTTATCATGTCATGCCTGTTTTTGCACACAGCAATCTTACTTCTTGATGTTAAATTGTTTACATGATGCGTAAAATACATTTTGACCTTTTCTGTTTACATGAAAATACTAGAAAATACATTGTTCATTTTAGCAATTTAACTCGTGTTAATCTATTGCATAAATTTGCAGAGGATAGGCCAAATTATTTATGCCACAGCAGTAAATTTGTAATCTTTATTTTCTCTTTTCTTCCATTCTGGCCAAACAAATAAAGCATGAAGACTTGGGTTCTCCCTTATCATCTTGTGTGAAATCGGTCTGAAGATAGAGGGGTCCCTCCTGGAGTTGGTAGTGATTCCGAGCGAAACAGTCAACTGCTTACCCCTTGGGCTTTACCGGTTTGGAATGAGAGCCTTCTCACCCTCTCCCCACAATGATGCCTCTGTTGTCTTGGGGAGCTTCATGTCAGCCTTCTCACCCTTCTTTCCACAATGATGGCTCTGTTGTCTTAGGAGAGTTGAAGCTTGCTTCTTCTTTAGAGTTTTCTTGGTCATCAACACGACCTGTCCTTAATATTCTTTGAACAATCGGAATTTAGTACTAACCTAGTTGAGCTCACCTTTTTCTTTTTTGTTCCAGTTTTCTTCTCAGTAGACGAGAATATAGCGGGAACTAGTCGGGGTGTAGAGTGATGGTTCAAGACAGTTGTTTTAGTAGTCCTCACTATTTTGTAAAATAGTGTATCAATAATTGTAATGATGACTTATTTGAGTGTGGATATTGTCTAGAAGACAATATTTGTATTTAAACTCAGAGTTTGTGTTGTCGTATTTTGCACGACAATTGTATTAATGAAGTTGTAGTTGTTTCTGTACCATGTATTTGATGACTCAGAATAGGTTGGGTGGATTGGACCTATTTTGAGTGCGTCACAATGTTTGCTTCTGTTGGGAATAGAAAAGACTTGCAAAATTTAGTTGTATGTTTGATATTGTAGTAGAAACTAGAAACTAGAGCTATGCAATAATAATATTTGAAATTCACAAAACCTTTGTTCCAGCAATACTGATTTCTGAACAAAACATTGCCTCTTGGTTGGTTGGAAAGGGCCATGCCAAGTCCAACAGATGAACAACCAGGCCCAAAAAGAATTCTGGGACTTTAATCCACCATTTTTTCAATTCAGTTTAAACCTTATACCTCCATTTAACCAAAGAACCAGAGGCTTTGAAGAAGCGGGGTCTGTTTCTGCTTCAACAAACTAGTAGTAAAAGAGAGCTCTGTGTACTGCTGGAAACTTAAAGATTTTATGTGATGAATAGAATATTACTGCCATAATTATCATTATCAATTTCTGGGATCCGGTTAGCATGAAGTTATTTTTTTGGTAAATTGGTCAATTGACAAATAGAATACTGACACACATATAATCTCGCCTGCGCCTGCGTGTCAATTGATCAATTGACCAACTTACTCCAAAATAAATTTCATACTAACCTCTTCCCAATTTCTGAGATGTCATTGTTGAGGAAAGGGGAGAAAGTAGTTGGTTTGTGAGCTTAATCAAAAGTTTGTGTTAAGATGCTGATAAACCTCGAAAAAGTGAAAATAAAATATCATTGTGTGTTTTAAGAGACAACTAACTGTAAATTGTCAATAAAGCAGATTACCGACTATTATTATTATTTTAAGCTACGACTTGTAATTTAGTTATTTGGACGGACCTCTATGTTATTGTTGATATATTCTGAGTTCTTGGAGTTTTAAGTTGTTTATTTTATATTTTTTAAAATAATGCTAGTGGGGTGAGCATAAACATTGCAGTTGATTTTAATTGTTTATTTAATTTATCTCTATGTTATGCAGGAAGCTGTTATTATACTCCTATATTAGCACAAATAAGTGCTTGTGATCACATAGAATGAATCAGTGGTACAAATTCAGGAAAACGAATGAGAATTGTGTTAGCTAGCTGCCGCCATACAATAAAGATGGTAGCTGCTTATTAATTAGAATACTAGTACAATTAGCATTACAAAAGCTCTCAGTCAGAGTAGATCAACGTGTCTGTGAATATGGTCTGATATTCACAAGCTTATTCGTTCGTGCCAAGCCATTTGCCTTTGGTAGTGGCTTCCCCCTCACAAAAGCTTTAAAAAGAACAAGTGATCTCTCAGGTTGCGAAAATGGTGCTTCATGAGAAGCTCCTCTAATGGTGGCATAAGATAGAAAATCTCCATAAACTTGTGTCCATCCACCAACCTGAGAGGTAAAAAAAACCCCACGAAAAACAGGATGAAAGACATATATATTACGCACTAAATTATGGAGTTTTTATAACAATAATTGAACTTAAATCCCTAACCTGTCGGCCTTCAAGCCAAGCGCTGTATGGCACAGTTGTATTCAGGTCCAACTCCTTTGCCAGTTCGTTAACTAGTACCCGAGTTCCAGTTAGTGGGAGAACTGAATCTTGGTCTCCGCTGTAAGTGGTTTATATGTTGATATTACAAGAGAGCTTTAGAACAGGAAAAAGCGAACTTGAATGATAAATTTAGGGAGAGCCACAACACAGGAACTCACCTGTAAACCAAAACTCGAATGCCTGACTTGACTAGTGAACCCAGAATATGAATTGTTGGTATCTCTAGGTCTTGCATCTCATAATGTAAGATACTGTTGTGATGACAGAAAATAATTTTAGTATCTAAAAGTTTCAAGTGGAAGAAAAAGAGAATTTCATGCACAATAGGAATAATAAAATACTTATATGATGATTTTTTTTAATAATTTGAAGTAAAAAGATCGTTTAAAAACAAACTATATGAACAAATTCAAATACAGGCTCTAAGTAGTATATATATACTCTTCTTTATAACTTCCAAGAACTGTCGCTAAGCTTCTGATTATTAAAATAAATAAAAAAACTACCCGTTTTCTATTGAACCAGTTGCAGAAATCTTCTAGTTGTTCATTGAATTATGTCAAAATAAAAATAAAAAAATCAGAAAGGGACTAAGAATATTATAGAATTAGGAGAAAGAATATTGCAAAAATTACTCGCTGCATGTGCTCCATTTGGTGACACCAACAAGCCTAGCATGGAGAGCCTTTTGCACATCTATCCGGTTCAAGTATTTAATTGTTTCTTCCTCCACACAAACGTCTATTTCCTCAGTACCATGCTGTTAAAAGAATTCGAAAACAGAGGAGAAATTAGTGGTGAAAGCATAGGAAAACAAAATTGCCAAAATGTTGAAAATGAGAATAACATAAGCAAATGATATTTATGCTCTCACCAATTTCTCTAAAACTTCAGATTGTGAAAGAATCGAGGACAAACAGACATCAAGAGTAACATCATAAGAATCTATGTATCTCCCAATCTCTGTTGAAACTTGATTTAACACTCTAGAACAAACAGGTGTAAGATAGCCATTTTCGTATTGTCTTCGAATTTGAGAAAAGTTGCAAACTTTTGTGAACTGATGATGAGTAGCATCTGATATCAAACCATGAGACCAGAGGAATTCGGATCTTGAATTGAAATCAGTATTGAATTCCAAAAGTGGATTCCCTATCTGCAAATGCATATAATCCAAAGTCGGAAACTTTTTTATTTCAACACAATTTTGCTACAAGTTCAAATAAATTTTACTCACTGCTATTCCCTTGAGATTGATTTTCACTTTGGACTGAATAATGAGGTTTGCAAGTTGTGGAACATAGTGTCCTACCAAAAACAGAATATTTAAGCTTTATTGAACTTCAAAGTGACTTCATTTAGTATTATAAATTGAACTTTTTGAGCTGAAACTTACCCCCATAACTCTCCCCAGTGATTAAGAAATCTCTGCTCTTGTATTCCGGGAATTTGTCGAACCAACGCTGTAGAAAAACAAGATTGTCTCTTGCTAACAAAAATGAAGCAAGAAGAGACAATTTTCTGGTTAAATTCTCACATTTATGGAAGAGGTATGAAAACAGCAACCACCTGATAGCAATTCATTAAACATAGTACCAACCTTTTATTAAAAAGTGAAAATGAAAATTCTGGAAGAAATTTGTTTTTTTTGGATCCGAGGAATGAAATTGGTGAAGGAATGTAATAAAAAAAAGGAATGGGATGAAGACTCGACTGATTCATTCCATTCCTGATTGGAATAAGTCATTACATGCCCTCACCCCCTCACCCCCCACTGAATGAATAAAATTCTCAAATTTGACAGGAATAGTAATGGTTCATTCCATTTCAATCAAATAACTAGACATAATAGAATGTGTCATTACATTCGCACCTTAATTCATGCGATCCAAAGGTATCATTTAGAGCTTTTAGTCATGTATATGAAGTAGTATTAAAGGAAAACCTGTCATCTCATCATCCACCGAGGCATAAAAGGACTTATTAGCAGAAAAAGAGAAGCCAACTCCTGCAGGTGACTCCAAGTACAACATGTTTGCTTCTGTTAAGAATATCAAGAATTGCTTGCAAGTTAATTACAGACAATTGAGAAGAGAGAGAATCTATAGGCAGGCACAAATAAAAAGTCTCAAAGTACTAATAGATTGTTACCTTTGTTCCAGCTATACTCATTTTTGAGCAAAGCATTGCCTTTTGGTTTAAAAGGGCCATGCTCGACAAACGCGCCAGCTCCAACCGATGAACAACCGGGCCCTGCAAAATCAAATTTCAAATCCCTGAATTCTTTAGACAGACAAACAAAATTCTGGGATTTACTTGTCCAACCGAGTATGAAAGATTTTACCTCCATTTAACCAAAGAACAAGAGGTTTCAAATCCGGTTCTGTTTCAGCTTCAACAAAGTAGTAAAACAGAGCTCTTTCTTGCTTCTCATCAATGGTGACATACCCAGCAAATTGCTGGAAACTGACCTTTGGTTGGCCGGGCAAACTCACAATCTTATCAGATTCAGAGTGAGATTCCACTGTACCAAATATATGTAATGCACAGAGTATTAGTGCTGTGATTATCCATGTTTGAGGCACCATGGTTGAGAGAGAAAGGTAACGTGGGGTTGTAGCTTTCTTAATAAATCTAATCTGATATGTTAAGTTCCAAAAAAGGATAGTGCTAGGCTTTTTCTTATGTACCTTGTTATATTACTAAAATGAGTGAAGATTGAAGGAACATTTTACCGCAGAAAAAGAAAATGATTGAAGGGTCAAGGAGTTTTGTTTTTTAGTAGTAGTGAATTACTTCATATTAAATGGGCGGATGCATCTGGTTATGGAATGGTTAGTTTTAGTGCAACAACTTTGGATTATTTTTTTTAGTATGCCCGTGATATTTATTTGGGTGTCTGGGTTTTAGAAATTTATTTGGATTATCTTTCTTCGGCTGAGCTTATTTAGAAAAATAGAATTAGAATTCTCTATGTTTCATGTTCCAAATTTAAAATGTGTTAAAATGTGATATCATGATCATCCAGATAGATAATGATGGATACTATGATCATAAGAAATTGCATAAAATTTACTACTCCCTCCGTCTTAGGATAAAAGTCCTGGTGAACTTTTCACGCATATTAAGAAGGGGAATAAAATGACAAAATTGTCCATAATAATGTTATTAAATATGGAGAGAGAATTAGAATAAGAAAAATATGAGATATTTAATGCTACGGACATAATAGAAAAAAATGTGTAAAAATTTGGTTATTAAAAGAAAGTGGACATTTAACACGGGACAACCCAAAATAGTAATAATGACTTTTATCCTGGGACGGAGGGAGTATTAATCCAAAATTTTTGTAATAGATAAAAGTATATTTATATATGTTTAATTATTAATTTTAAAAATAATCAATTTTATTTGGTGACAGAGAAAAGTATAGTGAGATAAAAATATATAAAAATTGGATGGAAATTTCAAAATTAATCCTAGAATTGGTTCTTTTAGACTTACCTTTTGGCATGTTGACATAAAATTTTGGCGAGTATAGTTGCGTTTCGTTTAAAGACAAACACGCCGTGAAAGGTGGAATTTTTGGTGGGAAAGTTGAATTCTTTGTTTGTGTAGGCCTTCATTTTAAATAGTCGAATCGCTTTGCAGGCCACGTGATCCGCAATTTCTACCATATTCCACAGCCCACAGCCCACTTATTTTATCTTCTTTTCTTTTGATAGAAAACAAAGCGAAAACAATAAGTAATATTACAATTTTCGTCCTAATAAAAATCTTTATTATTATTTTAAATAATTTCAAGTTAAATATTCACTTTCTTTTAATAATCAAACTTTTAAACAATTTTTTCTATTAAATGTGCCGAAAATATTTTGAATTGAAAAGTTAGAAAGTCACTCTCTCACCTCACCTACATTTGAAGTAATTAATGACATTATTATGAACAATTTTATTATTTCATTCATTTCTTAATATGCGTGAAAAATTCACCAAGATTTTTATTCTAGGACGAATGGAGTAATATTTTTAGAATATATATATATATATATATATATATATATATATATATATATATATATATAGTCCGGTTCCAGTCCGGACGCCCGGATTTTATCCCGTCCGGATTTTTTTTTTAAATCAACTAAAAAAAATATTTAATATTTTATGAAATTAAATTTTTTTCATAATAAAGTGTTTTGAGGGTGATTTGGGTACGTATAATAGGTATTCAAATCACCTCCAAAACATTGTATTATGGAAAAATTTCAGTTCCATAAAATATTAATTATTTTTTTTAGTTGTTTTTAAAAAAAAGCAAAAAAAACACAAAAAAAATTTGGTGCGTCTTTTACTCCAGTCCGGGCGTCCAGAGACTGGATCCGCTGTGTGTGTGTGTATATATATATATATATATATATATATACGGTCCGGATCAAGTACATACCCTTTATCTTACTCACCCGTGCTCACGCCCCTTTAGGCGACGGTTTCGATCATACAACCGTCGTCTATACTTTTAGCGACGCTATATGTTGTCCGTCGCTAAAAGTATAGACGACGGTTGTATGACCGAAATCGTCGTCTAAAGGGGGGTGAGTACGGGTGAGTAAGATAAGGGGTATGCACCTGATTCTTGCTCTATATATATATATATTGGGTGTGTATATACATATACTCGTTCCATTTGACTTTTGAGATCAAATGACGACATATTAAATTTTAAAATTAGTATAACTCATAAAAATTTATAATTAAATAAATTTATGATTAATAGTTTTTATTATATACTATATAATTATAATTATTATATCAATTAAAATTAAATAAATTCATATCATTTTAAAATTTAATATACCATCATTTGAAAAGTTAAATAGTATATATAATTTTAGAATAAAAATAATAATATCCAATAGATGATGATGATGATAATAATAATAATAAATATGAGGACAGAAATCGAGATTCAAAAGAAAAGCAAAGGATATAGCCACATAATCATTGAATCCTTGTCAATAATCAGCCATGCCTTCGTTTGTTGGGGTTTTTTCACAGAAAGGAAAAATAATAATTTAAATTTAAAATATTCTGTCAATAATATTACTATTACGGCAAAAAGGGATATCCACAAAACTTTAATAAAAAAATTATTAATTGTATCCTGAATCTATCTCTGTTCGATCCTCACGTGCATCCACCTCATCTAATGCAAATCTCTGCTTATTACTAAAATGGCAAGTTTTGAAGAAGCTAATAATAGTAAATTAAAAATACAGATCAGAATCTGAGATGCAATTCCGTATCTGACCAAAAAGATAGAGGAGAAAGAAAGTAGTAGCACTACTTTACTTTTCAAGAGAAGTGGTTATTATGAAGTTTATTTTGGGTAAGTTGGTCAATTGATCAATAGAATACTGATACACATGCGAAATTGTATGCATGTCAGTATTCTATTGACCAACTTACCAAAAAAATAACTTCATACTAACAGGATCTTTCTTGACCAAATGACTTTTGACAAATCTGAGATAAATTTGGAAAAAAACGAATTACATGTGTAATATAGTTGAGAGAAATAAAAACACGTTATGTCGCATCTTGTATCTAATTAATATATAAATAAACTAATTAAGATAGAGACAATTCAAAATTCCAAAAATGAAAAATAAAAAATTTCAAGAATAAAATCCACAAAAAGAAGAACAGACTCTATATATCTAGAGAAGGGTTTGAGTTTAGTAGACTGGGGTTTATGAGTCATGACTAGAGAGGGGGAAAAAATGAGTGATCAAGAGTTGTGAATCTTGATTCTCGATTTTAGGTGATAGTTTAATGGTGTTTTTTTTTTTAACCTGGAGTGATCACAAATTTGTGTATAGTAATGATATAAATTCTAAAAAAAAGTAAGATAAAAAATAGTGTTGTTGACAAATAGTTCAAAATATTAGATTAATTTTGACTATTTAAAATTGATATAAATGTATAAAATATCATTATGAATTTTATAAAGTATTTAACGCGGAGGTACTAGTTACAAAATTATAAATTTAAAAAATTTCTTAAATTAACTTTAAAACTCAATAATCATCTTATATTATTTTATAACAAAGAGAGTATTATAAGTATAATTAATTAAGCTTGATTAAAAATTAAAATTTTATAGAGATTTGTTAATTAATTTTTTAAACAGTTTTTCTTTATAATAATTTTTAATTAAATTAATTCTTTAAACAAATGATATTCTAGCCTAACTAGCTCCACAGTCCATATACTAAACTTTTAGTGGGCGGCCCAAACTTCAGAAACCACCCATGACCCATCCACGGCTGCTCTGTCTCATGAGATCCGAAGCCCATCGCAGAGGAGTATTGAAATAAATTCTGAAATTCATCGTTTCCGTCGTAATTAACAAGCTAGGTCGTAGCAGTTCTGGCGATCTGCCCATCCCTCGCTTCAGGTAACTCTGAACTCAATTCACATAACTATAGTCTATATATATATAGATACTTATTTGTCCATTTGTATATCAATGTATTTTTTGTAAATCTTGTGTTTATATTTATAGTTTCATGTACTGGTTGATGGTATTTCACTCGCCTTGTCAACAAGTCTTGACACTTGACTTAGAACTATAGGGTACCTAGTTGATGAATTTTTTTTTGAATTTCCTAAGAGCACAATAACTGTATTAGGGATTACCAAATAATTTTACCTAAAAAAAATCAAATGGCAATAACTTTATAACATTCAGAAGAACTAGTTGATGTAGTTCTGGTTTCTGAATTTGGGGCCAAAGTTTCTTTTGAATTTTAGTGATGCAGATTGATCATATAAAAGAATGATAACTATTGGTCATTCATTGTAGGTATTGTATGTTAATTATCAAAAAGAGTGTAGTTTTTGTATAGCTATGGATATATTTATTGTGATTGTTTTCCTCTATATACAATTGAGGAAGGATGAGATATTCAAAGCAAAAAGAATACTGATAGAAAATGGACAAATTTTTTACTTTCTCCCCCCACTAAGCTAAAATCTTCTTCAACATAATACATGAAAAACATTAAAAATTACTTGGTCTTTTTCTAAGATTATAATGGTCATAGTATGAATGCATCATCATCAATGTTTTACTAAGAATCCTTGCATGTTTTTCTTAACCCATGATGATCCTATAGTTTTTTTTTTGGGGGTGGGGACTGTTCTTGAGGTCTCGGTTAGAATGGTGATGATTCTGCATTGTGGAGTAAGTTTGTTCAAGAAACTGCATTTTGATCTAAATTTTTGAGACATCTCCAAACTCTAAAGATTTGTGGTGATCGTTCATCTCACAGATTATTTGCTCAAAAGAACTTCTTAGTCATTTTGACACTATGTCAGTGTGGACTAAATTTGATGGACCAAAACAATCTGACATCTAGGATCTTGAACATGGTGAAATGGGTGAAAAACAACACCTACTCAAATATTCCCCTCTGCAACAGTTGAGAGCGAATGTCATGTCCTCTTCTTTTGTAATTCCAGTATAGTTCCCTTCTGCAACAGTTGACAGGGCATACCATGTTCTCCTATCTGTGGCATGTTGTGTTGGAACTGGTTTTCTAGGATAATCATAATACCGATTGCTTTAAATATATGGAAGCCAATGAGATAGTTGTAGAGAGAAGTGGCTTGAAGGGATGTGGGAAAGGATTAAAAAGTTTGATGAATTGTATGGATGGGTCTGATTCCAATTTTATGCACTCCTTTCATATCTAGCTTTTTACTACTATAATGCAATTAGCAATGTGTGTATGTGTGTATTATATTCATATGTATAATTCCAGAAAAGGGGTTTAAAGAACTTTACAAGAGTAACATTACAGACAAAGTGACCCTCTTTAATAGGCATTTTTACTGTTAGGTTCTTATAATATTGTTAGCGTTAGTAGAATGTTGCAATATTTTCATGTATCCTCTCGATAGACAAATGTATCATAATTCTATCCCTCATTCCCTTTTTCTACTATGATATTTTTGTAATGTTTATAAGACAAATTTCATACATTATATCATTTCAGAATCGTATTCTTTTACAAAGCTGTAAACAAATGTAATATCCATTTTTACATCTTTGTACATGCATTATGTACTTCAATCATTAATTTGTTTTTCCAGACTAATTTTATGAGCTCTGTAATGATCAGCGTCATTTGACTTGCCCTAAAAATAATAATGGTAAAAATCAGCTTCATTTTGGTATATAAACTTTTCATTCCATGACATTGCTTATGTTTTGTGTCTGCTTACTAGAGTTTCCCTTTCAACACTTTTGCATTTCCAAATCTTTTGTATAATATTGTAAAAGTTTGATCAACTACATTTAGTTGGTATGCAATGTGTTCACGCCTCCACGTGGTTAAAATTTCACCTTGGTGTTTCATCATGTTAGGTTTCTAGTTCATGTAAATTCTTTGCGAGCAAGGAAATTGTAACAAGTTAGGGTTTCGTGTTGGCTGTGGATGAAAGAAATTTACGAAGAGTACGTAATTGATTGATGAGTTGAAGAGGGGAGAAGAACATTTGAACAATTATTCCAGTAACGTGGTAGAACTTTTAGGTTCCAAGTGCCTTCTTAAGTATCAAGGATCCAGAGGGCTTTCTTGAGTGTCTAGAGTTCAGAGAGAGTCAAAAGGTCCTTTCTATTAGAATGGAGGGAGTATTTATAGAGTTTTTTGGAAAGTGGTCACGTGCCTGACACATGTCTAGGTCTTGTGCCTGACATGCGACTTCAGAAGAAGTTCCAGAAATACCCTTAGTTACTCGAATAAGGACCAAATCATCCTGTCATTTTAGCCACTAATCTAATTCCTTAATCAATTCTCAAAAAATGAGTCGCCATTAGTAATGTTCTGTCTCGGGACTTGTGAAAGCTTATTTCAGGTCTCGCTTTTTTATTTCTGGATTTTAGTCTTTTCACTTAATTCTTTAGGTTGCATGTGAACTCTAATTTTTATTTGGGGTCACATTTGCCCCACGCGCGTGAGTCACACTTTTGGAGTGACGATCGTGTAAAATATTTCAAGTCTTCGAGTTTTGCTTCAATTTTCTGAACAATTCGCGGAGCTTGATCTTGCAAGTCTCGAAAATTAAAATTCTAGAAGAAGGAACCCCTAAAGGTGCTATCCCAGGATATCTCGGAAATCTTTTATAAAATATTTCCAAATCTTGATCAAATCATTGTTTCCCTAATTTATTTATATATTATTATTTTATTTTTTTGAAACTAAATCAATATAAATCAAAATTTAATTTGGAAACTCCTTATTACCAAATAAAATCAAGTCTTTTATTATTATTATTATTAGTAGTAGTATTATTATTATTCTTATTCTTACTATTATTAGGGTCCCGTTCCACAACTTATATTAGTTGGCGGAACTATTCCAACTAACAGATTTGTGGTCATCGAACTAATTATCTAAGCGCTAAGATTATATGAGGTTGGTACCCAGCTGCAGGTAAGACTTGCAACCGGTGCAACTCCTTCCTATTGGTCCTTCATGCGACCGGTCAAAACCACAAAATTTCTGTAGGTCCTTCCATTGATAAACACATGTCGGCAGTTGCCCCCATCTGCAGGTCCTTCCATTGATATCCTTCGAATTGCACATGTTTCTTGTTTTTGGAACATTCAACTTGTTCCAAGGTTAGCCTCTTTTCTTTCGCAAAAACTTGTCCTCCTGCACCCTCTCTTAGCTTGCTAGCTTCAGAGAATCAGGCTTGACAATATGGTTTTCTCCTTCTTCGATGACATCATCGAAGAAAACTGCTTCAATGATACACTACTAGAAAAACAAGAATATGTGACAGAACTTTGTGACAGTTTTTAAAAACAATCACAAAAGATAGTAATTTGTGATGGACTTTTTAAGCAATCACAAAATAATAGTATATATGATGACTCTTAGTTATAACTAATCTTGTCATCAATGTATTATAATTGTGATGGTCATGTCAATCACACTAATTTTTTTAACACAAAATAAATTTTCTTTTTATGACTCACTAAGTCATCACTTATAGATATACCGTTTAAACAGACGTTTCATTGTCGATGAACGCCCTCCACACTTCCATGTCATTAATTATTGTTGTCACATACAGTGGTCTATTATTTAGTACCTCACCTCTCTTTTAGCTTTAGAGAAAGAGATTTTGTTCTCCTCCTTCACCGCCCTCCCAAACCCTTTGTTGACTGCCATACAAGTCTCCTGTGCTTCAGCAACTTTAATGATTGTCTTGGTTGTTTCTATCCTTGCTTTTTCGGCCAATCCTATCTGGTTGAAAAAATTTCTAAACTTAACTCCGTTAATCAACGCGGTCATTTGCAAACCTGGATCAGAATCGTCATCTATCACTTCTGTGTTCTCCATCATCTCCACTTCTCTTCCTTCTGGTGCTTCACTATGAGTAATGGTGTTGCATGATTCTTTTTCTTTGTGGTTGGGCAATGACTTGTCCAACACGATGCTTACTCTTTCCAATTTGATTTTTCCTACCGCCAACTTCTCTTCTCTTCTCATGGTAGATCCTCTGCAAACTGTAACTGTAACAATCCAAAATTTTATTTATAATTTTAAATATTTATTGAATTAAATAAATATTTTTAATTGATGTGTTTGTTGTTTAGTAGATATTTGTTGGATTATTTATTAGTAAGTAAATAATTCATGAGTTATAAAAATTAACTTAATTAAGATAAAAGAGTGATGAATTAAATTTATGAGATAATACTTTAATTTAACTTAATAACTAAATTAGAGAGTTGTTAAAGATTATATAGTTGCTAGAATGTTGTTTTAATTTAATTTAGTAATTAAAGTGATATGTTAATTTATTAAGTAAAATTATAATGAAAATTATAATTTTGTAGTAATTAGTTTTGTTTATTTAATTAAGATTGGATATGGAAATCCAAGTAAACAATGTGGGACAATAAACTATGATATAAATGATTTATTGAAGTAAATTAAAGTAGTTTTAAATGGATTTACCAAACAAGGCTTAAAGATATTAAGTCTTTATTTTAAAAGTGTTTTGCCAAACAAAGCCTTATGGCTTTTGAATTTGAATTAAAAAAAATAAAAAAATAAAAAAAATATATTAAATTTTATAACTGATATATAATTACTATATTTAATAAAACGTTGGTTTTAGACGCTTGAGTTTTGTGCGTTGGCTTTATTCTATGTTACGTAAAAGAGTTGGCCTAAGCCTGAGAAAAGAGAAGAAGGGAGAGTTTACAGAGAAGAATTTGAGAGAAAGAAAGCTTAAGAAAGGAGAGAACTGTGATTCTAAGCAATTCTCTGTGTTTTAGAAAGGATTACCAAGCAATTGAATGTATACTTCTAAAAGCTTAATATTATGTTCTATGTTCGCAAGTTTCAAATTTTCTGTAAATTCAAATTAGATGATTTGTTGAAATACCAACTGATTAATTGTGTTTATTAGTAATTGTGTGATGTTAGAGTTATCATCTAGACAAGGAATTAGTGTGCTAATTACGTTCAAAAAAAAGAAAATCGTTTACAGTGTATATGGTTATGTATATGGCTTGTGAAAGTACAAAAAATGGTTGTTAGTTTGTGAACTAAACTGTAAATTGAGTCGAGAATATGTTAATACGATAAGAAACGAAAAGAACTCAAGTTGAATGAATCAATTTGGTTAAGAAACGATTTCGTAGTGAATGAATTCGCTAAACATGTTAAAACATGAAAGTATTTAGGCTAGTTAGTGTTTCTGTAAATTGTTATAATTCTAGTATATTGTAGTTCTATGAATTACGAATCCATATAATCGAAAACGGACTAATTTGGTTGTGTAAAACTCAAGTTATGAAGATTAGTAGGAGAAAAGGTTAAAAAATCGCGAGAACAATGAACTTTAGAGTCCCGTTTCTGCTAACGGGCGCAGTTGCGTTGTGCCCTAAGTCTTTTGGGGCGCAGTTGCGACTAAGGTGTGACTGTTTTGACATGTTTTTAATAAAATAGGCAATTTTTTCATACGAACTCTGATTGAGGTGATTCAAAATGATCCGGAACGAGGACGAAATGGTCATTTTTAGGACTGTTGTGTTTTCGGGGACAATCGGAGGGCATAGGGCATGCACGTATGCAAGTGTAGTGCTTCTGACGATAAAAGATGTTCTAAGTTATAAAACATGAATGTTATTAAACATAATGATGCTTAACGTTAATAATTGATGTATTAGATAAGTTGTATAAGCATACTAAGCATACACAAGAGAGACAAATCGGGCGTGTGACGAATGAACGTCGAAACGCCGTAACAAATGATAAAGAATGTAAAAAGTGTTTTAAGTCAAATGAAATGAATATTATAAGATATGAAATGTGTTTAATATAAAATCAATAATGATTCCTAGCAAGTCTTAAACACTTGAATGAACTTCGAGTACGACCTAAGAAGTAATACAGTGAGATGTAAGTCAAAAGTTAACACAATCAAAATTAAACATTGTGTATTGATTAATAAGAAGGGTTATCAGATATAGAGTAAAGTTTACATTACAACTACTATGTGTTGCTATGTGACTAATAGTTAATGCGAATGATTATATAACAGATAGCTGTGAGCTGTTAAACTATTATTGGTAAACAACGATCAAGGCAAGTCTTTCAGTTCCTATTTTCTATGTGAACTTGATGATTAACTGTTTTAAATCTTTATTGCAAAGAGAATGATGTGTTATATGTATGTTGAAAGTATGAAACATTAAAGTCAATTTATGACTACGTTGATTGAGTAAGGAACTCAATCTTTATACTTGTTATATGAAATGCAACATGTATGTTATGTTAGTCCAATGTTTATGAGATATATGTTGATCATGTTATTATGTGCTACGTGATGCATGAAAACTGTTAGATTTTGCTGGGCTGTTGAGCTCAACCTTGCAAATAACCACTTTTGCAGGTTAAAGATTCAAGGTAAAGTTATGTGCTACTTGAAAAACGTGAATCAGATGTGATACTTAAAGATTTATACACTTTTGCTGAATTTAAGGTTCCGAATAATGTTTAATGTTTAATAGATGTTGAGTTATAAAGTTTAAGTTTTGTTTGATTGTATGAAAGGGTATTGAATCTGAATGTAAGTTTTATTTATTAACTCTGATAAGGTGAGTAATAAGCTAAGTATGGTTTAAATGTAGGTAAAGATAAAGGTTTTGAGAAATGTACTTGATAAATCACAATGATGATATAATGATAAACTGTCAAGTTTGAGTTATCTGATATGTAAAGGTTATCAGATTGAAATGTAAAATTTTTATATAATAACAGTGATGAAGCGAAGCATAAAATAAGATTGATTTAGAGATATGTAAATGATAAAGTTTTTGATTCAGGGAATTAAAGTAAGAAGATAGAAAAGTTTAAATTATTCCGTATTTTATTAAGTTTAACATTGAATAATGATGTAAAAATCAGAAGTTGACGTGTTATTAACGACTGAAGTCGATAATTGAATTGTATGAAATTTGGGGTCGTTACAGTAACAATCCATAGTGGAATGTACAACGTATTTGTCGTATACACAGAAGTCTGGTCTCTTCTTCATCTCTTTCGTCACAACAAATCTGGACCTTGGAGGTTGATTACGTCAAGTATATAATCTTGGTCACATACTGGTTCGACGTGTGAACTCTCTGGGGTGTTGTAATGTATTGATGTATCAGCGGTGTATGCGGTAAAGTGATTGGCTGGTGTACACTTGCATCATGCAAAACCTGCATGGGTTGCACTTGTTGGCCGGGTTGCTGGCTGTGGCTTGGAATGGTTTGAATTTGTGCTTGTGAAAATGCGGGGAAGATGGCTGGAATGATTGTTGGTTGGAGTTGGCTCGTCTCCACTCTATGTTTCGTCACATCACCATTGTTCTGGGGTTTTAGGTTGATAATTGGAATTTGTTAACTTTTCTTTATCGGAGGCGCATTCTGATTGTTCTTGTCATTGTTATCCGCTCCTGCCCTCGCTACTTGTGTACTTCCTGGAAACACAGCTTTAAAGGTTGGGACTTGCATTAATTGTTGGCAGAAATTCACCATTTCCTTTTGCTGTTTTTGCATTTTGGTCATCATTGCCATCATCATTCCTTGTTCTTCACGTGTCTCCTTCAACGCCTTCAGCATCTCCCGTTGCACAACATTTATCGTCATTTAATCTTTTGTTGTTTCCTCACCCTGCATACTTGTGTTCGCATGTATGGTGTTTGTTTGTTGCTAATCAACCATCTATGGCGAAGTTGAACTTCCTTCCAAAGCGTCTTCTACTATTGGTCTGTCAAAATCCAGATTCGCGCCTTAGAAAGCTTGATTCGCCTGTCTTGGAGTTGGGTCCAATGAGGTAATACTTGTTGGTGGTGAAACTCTTCCCGTAGTTCTCCCACTCCGAGTTGTGGACATACCTTTCACGAATTATACACCTCCCCAGCAGAGTTGCCAAGAAATGTGGGCAAGAAATCGTACCTCAATCAATTTTCAAAAATGAATCGCCTTCAGGAGTCTTCTGCCTCGGGACTCATGAAAACTTCTTTCAGGTCTCACTTATTTATTTCCGGATTTTTCGTCTTTTCATTAATTCTTTAGGTCGCATGTGAACCCTAATTTGTAGTTGGGCTCACATTCTTGATCTTGGTTTGTAATTTTATTGTGATTTTCATAGTCAAAAAGGAATAAGTTATCTTTTTTGGTTGTTTTTCAGATTTTGTCTTGTAGGTTTAGTCGATCAAAACATAAACTTTCAGAAAGAAAAAGGGAGGGCTGCTCGTACTGCTAGAGTCTCTTGACCTGGCATTTGGCATGTCAAACATTCTGGAAACTGGCGCTGCTCGTACTGCTAGAGAGTCTCTTGACCTGGCATTTGGCATGTCAAACATTCTGGAAACTGGCCTGGATCGTCACACCCTATCTGTCCTCATAGCACTCTGCAATCTTGACCTAAACCCTGAGGCACTGGCTGCTGTTATAAAGGAGCTCAGAAGAGAAGCTTCTTCACCCATGGGAACAACTGCATCAACCAAGGCTGGTTAATGTAAGCTTAATTCAGCTCTGGGATTGTGTGTGAGTATCCTATCTGGGGATACTCACTTGTAGGTTTTCAGTTTTCCCTTTATATTTTGACGTCTGTCTGGAATTTATATTACAAACAACAGCTTGTGCTGCATGCAGATTAAAATAGAGGTGACAACGTACATATATAGTTTCATGGATACTCATTCCGGCCTCAACTAAATCTGACTACTTTATTAGTAGTATATGGCTGTTTGACAATAATAGTTCGTTTACCTATGAAAATCAGCAGGTGAGGTGAGGTGAGGTGAGGTGAGGTGAGGTGAGGTGAGGTGAGGTGAGGTGAGGTGAGGTGAGGTGAGGTGGGGTGGGGTGGGGTGGGGTGGGGTGGGGTGGGGTGGGGTGGGGTGGGGTGGGGTGGGGTGGGGTGGGGTGGGGTGGGGTGGGGTAAGTTTTGATCTTTGTCATTGTTTGTATTTTCTGTTTGTAGTATTGAAAAATACTAGTTACAATCAATCTGTACGAGGACTCGTACTCCCTCCATTCTTATATGTAAGTCGTTTTAGACTTTTTTTTTATTCCTAATTATTTATCATTTGTGATTATCTAGGAGAATTGATTACTATTTTTTCCAAATTGTCCCTTATTTACTTCACCTAATCTTTTGATCCATATTTATGAGATAAATGAGGTGAAGGGTATTATAGACAATTGATACTATAGTTAATACTTTTCAATCATTTTTTGTGCATATGTCTAAAATAATCTATATTAAGAGACGGAAGGAGTACTCCATATATAATGGGAAAGATGAGAGTTATACTTGCTCTTTGGATACTGGAGTCTGGAGTAGTCCTCATAAATGTAAATAAATACGAGCGTTCTTCTTAATAATTTATGAGATTATAATTTCAAGATTATTAATTTTAAAATTTTAATTTGGAATTATAATTATAATTTAAAAATTATTAAATTATTTTATAATCTCTAAATTATGTTACAAAAGATTTGATTATATAAAATTAATACATTAATTTTGTTATGGATATATTTATATTTAGAGGAATAAGACGTAATGAATATAAGTTCAATGCATCCGGTTGTAAAAGATTAGCTAGCTTGCAACCAAGTTCAACTAGTCATAAAAGATTTCTGAAATTATCAATTTAGGGTATTTATATATTAATACCTAATAAGTTCTGATTATATACACAACGTAAGTACGTTATTTAATTATTTTTTAAAAATAATTGACCCTAATTAAGTATTTATGATTATAAAATATATTCTAATAGACTTTATAAGAACAAATTAACCAATTTTAAAAATATATTAAATATATTAAAAAATGACGCACAATCTTATGATAATAACTTTGTAACTATATCTACTAAACTTAATAATAATCAATTAAAACAAATAAATATATATGAAGGAAAAGAATAATATTTAATTTTTGATTTTAAATAAGTGTTGATGCTTGATGCCTTTATTTTTCAAAAACAAAAGAGATTATTATCTATATCAGATTTTATTACAATAAATTGCATCAGCAAAATAAGATTACAAGGTCGTTATAAATTACTATTTTTTTCTATGACGCATGCATTTATTAAGTGACTGATGATGATGTATATTTTTATATTATATTTTTGGTCAACCATATTTTCTTCCATCATTAATGGCACTTATTACAAAAGATTTGAATAAAATTAATACATTAATTTCTTTTCAGCTTTTTGCTTTTAACTTTGTTATGGATTATATTTATATCTGAAAGGAATCAGATATACTAAAGTTATCAATTGTGGTTGTTTATATATCAAATACTTAATAAATTTTTATTATCTTAAAATAATGGACTTTAATTAAGTATTTATGATGATAAAATAAATTTTATATAATACTCCATTCCGTTTTAAATTATAATATCAATAATAATTTTTTAAAAATTATTTTCAAACACATAAATTTATTTCGTTTATATCATTACAATTACAATAATAAATATTAAATTATTTATTTTTTATATTAATTATAAGATTTATTATTTTTTTAAATTTAAATGAAACAAATTAAATTTAAATTTAAAAATAATTTTTATATTTTGATTGTACAACTTTTGGGATTGTTTCGACAATAAAAAATGTCCTTAAGCCGCACGTGTCAGCTGGATTGGATTGGATTGCATGCAAACTTCGGTTTCTGTAAACAAACCCCACTAAGGAAATCTAATGGGACCCACCCCAGAGACTACTATATCTAGAGGAGTACATACTTATGCCCCCATCCGAGCCGAAGCCTACTTGATAGTGGGTCCCGGTAAACACAGCTTGTCCTTTTCCTTTTTAACGCCTCAGATAGACAAGTCAGACTCCTCTTCCAACTTCATGCACCGTTTGGCCCTTCCCAAATAAGGCTCCGTTTGGTTCTCCATCATCTCACTATTTGCCACACAAAATCTAATTTAGAGTAGTAATAAATACAAGAATTAAATTTATACTACTAGTTAATACTTGTGCCTGCTTGTATTTATTTATATTAGTAGTTGAAAAGATTAGAGATATACTACTACTACATAATTGTGTTTAAAGAATATTATTAATAGAAACTAAGCAAACAATTAATTTTCCGTCAAAATTTGTTTTTCTTTTAAGCAATATATATATATATATATACTCTCTTTTAAAAAATAATTAAAAATGAAGTGAGGACCATATTTAACTTGATTAATAAATTATTTTAAATTTTATAATTCATACAAATTTATTTAAATTTAATATTGATCATTATAACTAATGTAAACATACTAAAAATAATACTTATTGCCTGCCAATGTTTGAATTAAATAAATTTATATTAATTTTAAAATTTAAAAATAAACATAAAAATATGTGTTTAATTTTAGAAGAAAAAATATATTTGAATAAATTAAAATCTTTTTTGAAAAAGGTGACGAATTATCTCTATTCAATGGTGGACATGACATCTACCACCAAACAGTTCCCGTTAGAGATTAGAATGCAATTAATTAGCAGATGCAACTCAATATCTAAATTAATTGACAACAAAACAAAAACACAGTGCATATAATAAATTTTAGAAAACCAAACATGCCTTTAGTCTCTCCTATCACCGTCTATATAAGTCCCCCAAAGTCAATTTCTCTCTCCAAACCCGCCTTTCCTTTTTCAAAATACTCCAGAAAAGAAAACGAAACGGTAAAACCACTACCAACACAGACGCAAATAATCTATACTCAAAAGCCCTTCAAATCTCGCCAAAACATCCAAAATCCAAACCTTAGAAATGGCTGACCGAGAAGACCCAGTCATTAACTACATGAGCCTCGACCTGTGGACTGATTTCTCACAAACCGATGACACAACCGCCGGCGCCGGTTTTTTCGTACCCCACCCACTATATTCAGGGGAAATATACATGGTGGGTTTCGTCATAGCCCAAATAGTGGGTATCCAGTACAACTCCGGCAATATCACCGGCCGGGAAATGGTGGGTCTCATCCGGGAACCCTTAAACCCGCATGACCCACACGCTATCGCAGTTTTCAACACGAGCGAGTTGCAGGTGGGGTACATTGAGCGCTCAGTCGCAGAAGTTTTATCCCCATTACTTGATCAATGTCTGATTACGGTGGAAGGGATTGTGCCCAATACGCCCGGGCGAAGTATAAGGTGTAATCGGTACAAGATACCTTGTCAAATCCACATATTTGCAGGCCCTGAGGGTTATGAGATGGTTAAATCTTTGATTTTCGGATCTGGGTTGCACTTGATTGTTCAAGATGAGGCTGCTTTTGGTTTATCCGAGGCGGTGATTGTGAGGGAGGCAAATGGTGGTATGGACGTGAAGAGATTAGATGACATATTTAAACTCGTGGACGAAAATGTGAGCAGATTGGGGTTCATGGAAGTAATGGAGCCGCCCGAAGACGTGATCATCTCAGAGCTGTTTTTACACCAGAAGGAAGGTCTGGCGTGGTTGGTGAGGAGAGAAAATTCAAGCGAGCTGCCCCCTTTTTGGGTTGAGAGGAACGATGGAATTTATATTAATGAGCTGACTAATTACCATACTGACCAGCGGCCAGAGTCCATTCGTGGTGGGATTTTTGCAGATGATATGGGGCTCGGTAAAACTCTAACCTTGCTTTCTTTAATTGCTCTTGATAGATTTGGTTCTGGTAGTTCTGGTATTAATAATTCTGATGGTAGTGGTAGTAGTACTGGTAGCCTTAATAATGGGGGAAGTGAGGGAATAGATGAAGATGATGGTAGTGGTAGACTTACTATTGCTGGTGGTAAGAAGTCAAAGAGGGGGAGAGGGACTAAACTGGTAAACAATTCAAGTAAAAAGCAAAATGATGGGGTCACCCTTTGGGATATAAGAAATAATGCCAAATGTGTAGGTAGTTCCAGTAGGTCCGCTGACAATTCAAGGAAAAAGCAAAATGGTGGGGGCACCCTTTGGGATATAAGAAATAGTGGAAGATGTATAGGTAGTTCCAGTAGTTCAGTTGATCCTTCAGGCTTGGAAACGACATTGGTAGTGTGCCCGCCATCTGTATTTGCAACTTGGATAACACAGTTGGGAGAGCACACCAGGCCAGGAAGGTTGAGAGTTTACTTGTATTATGCAGAGAGGACAAAAGATGTTACGGAACTTCAGAAGTATGATTTGGTTTTGACAACTTATAGTACTCTGGGTATTGAAGAATCCTGGTCTGAGTCACCGATGTTTAAAATGGAGTGGTGGCGAGTGATTTTGGACGAGGCACATTTGATTAAGAATGCCAATGCTCAACAAAGTCGTGCTGTGACTAAACTGAATGCTAAGAGGAGGTGGGCTGTCACAGGAACACCCATACAAAATGGCACCTTTGACTTATTCTCTCTAATGGTATTTTTGAGGTTTCAGCCATTCTCAGTCAGAACCTATTGGACTACCTTGGTACAACGCCCACTTGCTAATGGAAGCGAGAATGGGTTCTCGAGGCTGCAGGTATTAATGTCTTACTTCTTTTATTCCTTTTACATCAGGGAAAGAAATTCTCATTCTTTATGTCCAGTGTTCATTTCATTGGTTTACAAATGTAATTTTGTGCTGTTTGCTTGGCTGTTCACCACTCTGGATATTTCAGGATCTAATTGGTTGATTATATGCACATACTGCTAAATGTTTAATGTTCTCACAATAATCTCTGCCTTGTATATCTCAATGAAATGCTTGCTAATTACAGTATGTTACAATAGTTGCAAGTTTGTTAAAAGCAAATTAATGTAAAGTGTCAGATTCATTTCTTGCACTTGGAATTTATATCTTTGTATATTTTGATCCATTTTTGATTTATTTCACTTATAGTGCATAGGCAGCTGGATGTGGTTCTGAGGTTTGTAGGTTGTTACATAGTGATATATTTAAACATTTATGGTAGATTCTATGTATGTGGAGATGTCATGTTAAATATTCAGGTCATACAACCCACAAGTAATCTCTCAAACTCTCAGTCATTTAACGGGTGCCTCAATGTGTCAAGAAACTTGGAAGCTGAAAATTTTCTACTCTTTCAGCTAATCACTTCAATTTGCTTGGCTTTACACTTGCCTTCTATCTTTATTTGTGTGTGTGGGTCTATCTTTCTCACACATCAAACCAGTGAGCACACACACAAATACGAATTTTACGCACATATGTAATCCACATGCAGTGATTTCAACTTCAATAATCTCTTTTTTAAAATTTTACACGATGCTTTTTTATCAAATTGCAAAAATTGTTAGTAATTTCGTGGTTGACAATCCAGTAGGGATCTTGGACCATGCTATATTGAATAGAGTTGTGCTCGATGAGGCCACAATATATTTGAAAACCGACCTATTCATGATTTGATTTAGTGAACTAGATTTTCAAGGGTGAACAGGCTGTGAGAATCTGAAAGATTTGTATGGTTGATCATGTTTTAGGAGAGAAAGAGAATGGCAAAGATTTGTCTGATTATTCATGTTTAAGTACAGAGTAATGTAAAGGCTTCTAATTATCATGTCAAATGGTCTCATATCTTTCTGAATTGAAGAACAAAAACCATTTAGATGCGCTATTAATGATCATTGAGTTTCCTCTGATTTCTTTCTCTCCATTTTGGTAGTCATGCATTCTTATTTCTTTGGATAGTTTTTGTTTATTGTTTGATTGTTAACTTGGAATAATGCTTCTTGTCATTCTGATGTAATGTGCTTATATCATTTAGGCTATAATGGCAACCATTTCCTTGAGGAGAACGAAAGACAAAGGCTTAATTGGATTGCCACCTAAAATTATAGAGACCTATTTTGTGGATCTTTCGGCTGAAGAAAGAGAGCTTTATGATCGGATGGAAGGAGAGGCTAGGAGTGTTGTCCGGGATTACATCTCTGCAAATAGCGTAACAAGCAATTATACAACTGTACTTAGCATTATTCTACGACTTCGCCAAATTTGCACTAACATAGCCTTGTGCCCTTCAGATCTCATAGCATCTCTTCCAACAAACAATATAGAAGGTATTTCACCAGCGCTTATCTCTATCATTTATTCACATACATTGAGTTTGTGAAGTTTTCAAGTAGATCATGATTATTCTTTTGATAGTTGATACTAGCCTTTGCATAGTCTTTTCTTTCCGTTGGATACTTTTTTCCCTTTCCTTGCAAGCATGCCTTCTGTAAACTTAGAACCTAATATCTTGATTACAATTCTGGTGTGAAAAATTGCATTACTGTTTAATTCATTCTAGCTTCTCTTATTTGCAGTACTCCAATTTTCCATTTGTTCCATGTGGTATGGAGGAAGTTACTCATTTCGTTTCAATAATAGCAAAAATTGCTTGTATTGTAGAGGTTTTATGTTTTAATTTTCCTTTTGTTGGCTTATGATTATTATTTAGTTATGGTTAACTGACAATATAACATACCTTTCTTTGAAAGTGTGTGCAAGAGCATGAAAGTTGGTAATTTGAAAATACAACCCTTTGACAGTGGATCCAGAACGATTATGTACGTGAATGTATTATAATTGTTTATATCCATTTAATTCAAAAAATAAATATATGACGATTTTTTTATATCTTATTTTATATATATTCTGCGTAGGTGAGTTAATATTAGTTAATGTTGAAAGAACTAGTATTCTATAACTGAATTGTTAGCAGAAATCTTTGTTGAGTGTTGTCTCATTCCACACGCTAGGACTGTTAGTCGATTCTTAGAAGAAATTTTTTGATTTACTAATAGGAGCTCCTGTTAATGTGCATTGCCAGCGCTTGTGATGGTGTGACGTGTCCTTTTCTTATTCTTTGAAATTTTGAAATACGCTCTCAGCTTAAATATAGGCGCATTTGACCCAAATTTGCACTCAACTCGCCAATCTGCGAGTTTGCGCCTACAGTTGGGCAAATTTGGTGACAAGGGGTCATTTGTTTATTTTAATGTCTTGCTGACAAATTACCGGTCTACTTTTTCCCTTTTCCCCATCCTTTCACGTTTCCTTTGGTCGAGTTCGCTGTATCCCCTAAAAGTATTAATCTTTCATAAACTTGTCTCTACTTTAATGACAAAATGAGGTTGCGAGAGACAAAAAACATCATGCTTATTGAAAGAATGCATTTTCAGGAAGAAATATGATGTTACCCAGTAACAGGCCACCCTTGAAAATTAACTAAAATTACTTCCACTTTGAATTTTTTTTGGTGTTCTTCTTCTTTGTTATACATATAAATATACTCCTTTTGAAGATTAGAGCTGTATTTTTGTTAAGAACAAATTCGGGTTGGTGTGAAAGCAGTTCACTAATTATGAGAATTTTATAGCTGCTTTTGTTCCTTGTACATGATATAATTATGACGAGTGCTTACAAGTTTGATTGAATCGAGCAGATGTATCCAATAACCCAGAATTGCTGAAAAAGATGGTCGCAATGCTACAAGACGGGGAAGATTTTGACTGTCCAATTTGCATTTCTCCACCAACTAATATTGTGATCACTTGTTGTGCTCACATTTTCTGCCGGTCCTGCATCCTTAAAACACTGAAACGTGCTAAACCCTGCTGCCCTCTTTGTCGTCGTGAGTTATCGGAAACTGATCTCTTCTCAGCCCCACCAGAAGACAGCGATAAAATCGACGCTTCCTCTTCTAGTGCATCTTCTAAAGTGGCTGCTCTCTTGAAACTTGTAACAGCATCAAGGGATGAAAACCCATCAACAAAATCTGTAGTGTTTTCTCAATTCAGGAAAATGTTGGTTTTCCTTGAAGAGCCTCTAAAAGCAGGTGGTTTCAAGATATTGCGCTTAGATGGGTCGATGAATGCAAAAAGGAGAGCTCAGATTATAAAAGAATTTGGTGTCCCAGCACCAGATGGTCCTACAATTTTGCTCGCCAGTCTCAAGGCGTCAGGTACTGGTATTAATCTTACTGCAGCTTCTAGGGTCTACTTGCTGGAGCCGTGGTGGAATCCAGCAGTTGAGGAGCAGGCAATGGACAGGGTGCATCGGATTGGGCAAACAGAGGACGTGAAAATAGTGAGGATAATTGCACGCAACAGCATAGAAGAGCGCATATTAGACTTGCAAGAAAAGAAAAAGAAGCTGGCAATAGAAGCTTTTGGTAAGAGAGGAGGAGGAGGCCAAAAGGATCGGCGAGAAATTAGCGTAGACGATCTTCGTACTTTAATGTCCTTGTGAGTTATTCTTACTTTCTGCATCATCTATCTGCCTGTCATATTATGTACATACTCTGTATACTTTTGAAGTCTTCTGGTATGTAAAACATCTACATCTACTCATGCATGCATGCGAGCAACTTTATGGATTTCATATAATGCAGTGGCAGTGCCTCTTTTGGTTATGATTTTGTTATTTTACTTGTGTACTGTAATAATAATAATAATAATAATAATAATAATAATAATGATCCAAATTTTCTACCAAGTTAACATAAATATGTCCCAACCAATTTTGGCCATGGAATCAGTTTTTGACATGAATCAGTTTTTGGTCTAATCTCCCCTTTCTCTTTCAAATCCATCCAATATCAATTAAAATCCAAATTTGATGTCCTACTGTAATAATTCATATTACCCCACCACAAGTATTAAATCATATTTGTTTCTTTCCCATGTTTTCAAAAAAATAAATAAAATCTATTACTATTTTTTAACTTCAATTACCAATAAATAAAGGAGTAAATTGGAAAATGCCAGAGGGCAGCCAATTTATAACTTAGCAATTCAATAGAAAACCAAATGACGGGGTAATTATTTATTTTGGTCATAAAAAGAAATAAAGAAAGAAACAGTACCAAGTCCATGCCTTATAAATCTTTAGCAGTTCTAATGGAGTCAATAAGACTAGAGATAGGGCTGACCCTAAAGTTTATTATAAGTGAGCCGTGAGCCATTATTATTGTATCGGATACAAGGAATTAGTATTTATTTGTATAATTTGATGATTAGTTTTATATATTTTTATCTTTATCCATTCAAGTCGTTATTATTTGTATTTAAAAAGTTTATTTAGTTTTTAGCAGGCGAGTGTTTTATGTGGGCCTTAGGCCTGAAGTAGTTATATAGTTGATTGTTGACTTATTATTGGGTTTGGGATTGACATTCGGGCCGGGCCCACTATTTTAAGTTTCTTAGAGAAGTGAAGCGCCTTGTTGTTCTCAATAGAACCATACCTTATATAGGTTGATGGTTTTGGGTAGAAATTATCATCCTCGAATTAATTGGTTGGTTAACCCAAAAGTAGAGAGTTTGGCTTTAACTAAATAAAAACAACCTAAACGTAAAACTAATCATTCTATTTAATAAATAAAAAAATGACTTAAAATGAAAGTAGCCTTTTTATTTAATTAAGAAAATATTTTTTTATTCTAATTTTATTTTTAACTAAATAAAATGGTTAGGTACATTTTAAAGTCAATTTGATGAAGGTTCAATATTGTTTGGGTGTTTTTTGATGTTAATTAAACTAAATAATTTATTTTTAATTAAATAAAATGGCTAGTTTTATTTTTTAAGTTGTTTTAAATTTATTAAAAATAATTTAATACGATGTTAGTAATAAATCATAAAGAAATAAATAGTTAACTTTGGTTAGAGAGTTGATAAAATTTTAGTTATTGTTGTACCATTTATTGGTTTAATTGAAAAAAAAAAGCACGAAAGTTCCTTGGGGTGGTCAAGTCGTAGACATCATATATGGTAGGTAATTTGTGATCATAAAAGCTTGTTTAGTCAGTCTCGTACGGTCGTGGGAAGTTGGATAATAGATTTAAATTATGTGGGAGTATTTTAGAAGAGTAGTGGAGAATTTCAAGTGTTCAACGTCGTTACTTGTTTGTTGCTCGTGAGCAGCTAGCTAGCTAAGCTAGCTAGCTCAGAAATATATATATATATATATATATATATATATATATATATATATCTCCTTTTAATTAACCTCCATCTATTTTGATCCACTTCCTTTGAGTTTTCTGGATGATAGCTAGCTAGGTCATAAAATCAATCTCATGTATTCCAAACCTAGTTTTATGTGTTGGGCAACTCGATCGTTCCTCTAATTAGCTTAAGTGCTCAACTATATTATACGTAGCATTATTGGATGGATGTTTTTAGGATCACTTCGTACTACTTGTTATATATATATATATATATATATATATATATATATATATATATATATATATATATATATATATCGAAGCTGGAGTTGGTTTATTGATCTTATCTGTTATAGTACGATGATCATATATAGGCGTACGTAATTAATTGAGGCCATTTGCTTGTAGCTAATTATGGTCTAGCTTATGATCTAGTATGTGATGTGTTGAATAAGAGATTATATATTTTTCCATTAAAATCTTCATCTGTCATATATATATGGATCGGAAGAGTTGAAGATTGATGAAATGTTAATTTCTTCTTTTAGTCATTGATTATCACATGTATACCGTATTTAAATATTATCTCTATGATATGATATGATATGATCCACATTGTGGAGAATTAAAGTACTAGTCATCAAGAATTAATAGTGATCATGACAAATAGATAGATATATAGGTACTTCAAATAATTAAACCACGTCCGTACTATTTATAATTGATCCGGAGTAGTGGAATAAATAAGCCATGCATAAAATTATAGTAGTAATATGGTTATATATTTTTGAATGGGTTTAATTGTGCATGCAGACAACTATGGGAAGAAAGACTTTGGTCGTGATTGCAGATCGACTTAATTAACTGGAGGAAGAATGCAGACAAGTAGTATACATGGGAATTGGTCATGCATGATTGTAGACGACCGACCTCGACGACCAAGACTCTTATATACTTTGAATTAGACTTTTTGAATTAGCTAGTGAATAATATTAATTCTTATATAATTTGACAGAAACAATTGATCATGGTGGGTGGCTTTTAATAAGAAGTTAATTAATTTGTATATTTTTCATTTCACAGACAACGTAACGTAACTAAGGCTGGCTGGCTGGCTAGCTTTTCAAACATTTCTATGTCCGTCCCGTCCGTATTTCTTTTTTTATCATAAATTAATAAATTGGAAATGGGAGTCTTTTTTTACTACGTACGTTTACGTACGTACCTAAAACTAATTCGATTTATATATAACTAACTACTTATTGTTTTAGACTTGAGTATTTGTCGTAACGTCAATTATAAACGTAGTTTATTTAATTGAAATCAGTTAATGCTCTCTATATCATATGTGAATTAGTAACGTCCATGCATTTTGTCAAACTATATATATAGAATAAGGATCAGGTCCGGACTCCCGGACGGGAGAAAATCCGGACCTGATTTTTATTCTTTTTTTTTTTTTTTGGTAGAACAATTAAAAAAAATATATATATATATATGGAACTGAAATTTTTCCATAATACAGTGTTTTGGGCGTGTTTTTAATACCTACACCAACCAATGTATGTACAGTCTGCCCAGACTGTACATACATATTTCGTTATAGGCATCCAAATCACGCCCAAAACACTGTATTATGGAAAAATTTCAATTCCATAAATTTTTTTTTTTTTTTTTAGTTGTTTCAAAAAAAAAAAAAAAAAAAAAAAAGGTCCGTATTTTAGTAGAGTCCGGGATCCCGGACTGGATCCGGACTCATATATATATATATATATTTCATTTCTCATAAAGTGATCAAAGTTTATACGTACGTAATTCTGTAAGAGATCGAGAAGTCAGTTAAGAATTGATGGAAATGGAACAAGTTTGTCACAAGATTATAATTCAGATTATAACTTATTTGGCATTATATAAAGTCGATTGATTTGTGTTTAAGAATTTTTTAATTGCAACTTTTGAGATATATATGAATGATAATAATATGCATGTTCGATTTGTAGAAAGTTTAAAGGCATGACATCGAGAATTGAGATATATATATATATATATATATATATATATATATATATATATATATATATATATATATATATATATATATATAGAAATGATCCGTGGACAACGTTAGCTATTGTCCCTATTTCAACTAACGCTCATCCAGCCGTCCAAAATTGGAGTTAGTGGCTGAGATGAGCGCCCAGCCGCTAGAGGGAGTAGCGGCCAGCAAAAAAAGAAATTTGGCTTAATTACTGATTATCCTAATTATTCTCGTAAAATAAAATAAAATAATAAATAATTATAAGGATAATTATAAGAATAATCAATAATTATCTTTATACTTATCCTTATACATAGAAAATAAAGATTGAATTATTACTGATTATCATCATATGATTTTTAATTATAAATAAAAAAATCAGTAATAATTAAAAATCATATGATGATAATCAGTAATAATTCAATCTTTATTTTCTATGTATAAGGATAAGTATAAAGATAATTACTGATTATTCTTATAATTATCCTTATAATTATTTATTATTTTATTTTATTTTACGAGAATAATTAGGATAATCAGTAATTAAGCCAAATTTCTTTTTTTTGCTGGCCGCTACTCCCTCTAGCGGGCAGTCAAAACACGTCGTTTTGACTGGCCGCTAGAGGGAGTAGCGGCCAGCAAAAAAGAAATTTGCTGGCCGCTACTCCCTCTAGCTGCTGGGCGCTCATCTCAGCCACTAACTCCAATTTTGGACGGCTGGATGAGCATTAGTTGAAATAGGGACAATAGCTAACGTTGTCCACGGATCATTTCCCATATATATATATATATATATATATATATATATATATATATATATATATATAAATAGAAATTTATCATCTTAATAACATATCATACCCATTAGCCTGTCCCATAATACCACAGATTTCGTGTATGAATGAATTATGTTTTATTTTCGACTTTATTTGGGCCAGCATGATTAATTATTTAGATGATTATTTACATATTTTGAATTTGAATGTGAATTAGATTGTGATTATAGATTCAATTGGGGTATGTAGATTATTAATTTATTATAGAATAATGTTAGAGACACAAATTATTTTACAAACTGCTGATGTGGCATACTTCACCTCAGCATATTGTGTGGCACCGAAGACTATATTAAAATAATTTGTTGATCAATACGCTGAGGTGGAGTATGCCACATCAGCAGTTTATAAAATAATTTGTGTCTCTAGCATTACTCATTATTATAATGTGTTGGTGTTACGCTACTTTGTTTCTTAACTATTGAAAACTTTTATAATTAATTTTTTTTAAAATACAAATAATAATATAGCATCACATAAAATTGATATGAATATAGGGTTAGATGATTCACAACTCGCCCAGAATTCAGAACATCATAAACACGTGTTTACACTATTTTCTACTCCGCTCTTTCTTCCCATAGTATATATATATATATATATATGATCATGTTTTAAATTATTTTATTTTTTATAAAAAATTATTTGATATTTTATATAATTAGTCACAATCTTTATAAAATTACCCTTTCATGAAAAAATATTACAGACGTGATAGAGAAAGAATATGATCAAATAAGTATATATGATAAAAGATATTATATACAATTAATATTATATTTAGTGATATATAATCATTTCCTTAATTTTTATATACAACTCTAAAACGTCATATTATACCTTCATTACGGGAGGGATGAAGTATTGAATAAAGAAAATTTTAATTGATATTGATTTCTTTTGATGCACGTGCTAATTTAAATCCGCATGTACATACATACATATGCCATGCCTGGTTAATGATATATTAAAATCCCCCACTATATATTTTAAATTTCTTAAAAACATTATTCTAAATTTTAAATTCGTTGATTGCCTAATCACATATACATATTCCTTTTTAGTGTGATACAGAGTTAACAATATATTTAGTCCTATAAAATAATATCCATTCATTATACAAATTTAAAAGGTATTGATTTTGACTTTTGAAATCAATTAATAAAATATTTTAAATTTAAATTAATGTATACTATTTAATTTTAAAAACGTCAAATTTGACATAAACAATGAAGTAATTTTTAAATATTCCTAATTAAAATTAGGCCCTTTTTTTATTTCTTTATGGAAAATAAAATTCCCCTTTTTCATAGCTTAGCCAATGCCAAGTCTTGAAAACACAGGCTCATAAATGTGATGGATGATGGTCATATCATCATATCAATCTTTTTCTTTAGGCCATTTTTAATTAATCGGTATGCCTCTCTGTTTAGGACAAATTAAAGTCCACATTAATTAAAAAGTTGGTCCACTTTTGAGGCATAGTTAATAAATTTAAATAGACTGATATCGCTTGACTTAATCTAATACTACTATTTCCATTTAACAAGAAAATTGAAGTATATATTTAAATAGACTGATAAATGTTTCCAAACAACATAAAATTAAGAATATGATCTTACATCATACTTATAATACATAAGGCTAAATCAATTATTTGGACGTAAGAACTTTGACAATATAAATGGAATGGGTCTCTCTATCTTGTCTTGACGGTGCATAATCTCTGTTAGTTTTAGAGTTGTATTATATATTATCAAAGTTTTCGGTCAAATTACGATTGTAACATATCTTTACATGGATAGGTAAGAATTAAAAATGATCTTATTTTAATTTATTTTATCTTATCGCATACGTATCTAAGTTGGTCGCAAGTCAATTTCGTCAAATATTTATCGACATATATATCATTTTCCTTAATTTTAAGACACGACTATTTCGGACGCCTGTAACCCCTCACTTCTCACACCTATACATATAGAATATTGATATTTTACGAGAAAGTAAAAAATATTATTAATATTTTGTTTGATTTATAAATTCAATACTATATTTCTAAAATTAATTGAAAAAATGAAATAGATAATTTGATTTTTAAATTAAAAATAATATGAAAAATTAATTATTAGTGTTTTTAAAAAATCTCAAAGTGATTAAAAAATATATTCTACCATCTAAAACGACATCTCTATATAATTTGACAAAGCACAACAACGTCTAAGATTCATTCTAACTTAATCTAAGAGCATTCACAACAGTTTTCTTATCTATATCCCTACTCTACAGTGCTATTGGGTCATTCTGTATGATAGAGATTTAATTTTTTCACTATGTACCCAACAGGTTCCTTATATTGATTCTTTAAATATTAAATTTTGAAATTTAAAAGTTCCAACAGTCAAATCATGTTTTGAACGTTGTAACTATTTTTTATTTAAAAGTAATTGTAGTTTGAATTTAAAATTTGCAATTATTTTAATATAAAAATAGATATTGCTAAAAATCAAAATGTGTAAAGATCATTATGTGTTTATGAGAACTAAAACAACATTATTTTAATTATAAAATAATAAAATTTATAATTAGTAATAATATTTTTTACAAAAATGATCAAAATCAAAATTTGACTGATTTTTAATTTTTTTTATAGTTCTCTTTCTTCTCTAAATCCTTATTTAAAAATAAAAATGAGTGAATTTGATAGGTATACCCAAGTCAGCAATTAAGTGAGGTAAGATCATTTAACCAACATAAAATCGTAATAAATAGGGTGTGAAATGTCATTTTACATAAATAGGAAACGCGCTTTTGATTCCCTCACCCTGAGGAGTCAAATCATATATAGGGATTAAAATAGAGAATTATATAAGGATAAGAAAACTGTTGGATACTGATTTAATGATATATTTTTCAAATGTGGGGATAAAGAGTATTGAGGAAACTGTTGTGCAAGCTCTAAAGGCTCACATTTCATCTCACATAAACAAAATTATGACGCCCCCAAAATTAGGTATACATCACCCATCTTGGGTCGCCAGATACATGGTACAGAATTCAAATACAACTTACTAATACAATTGTCGTGTAAAATACGACAAAACATAAACTGTGAGTTTGAATACCACTATAACAAAAAAGCTTATCAGCGATGTGACGCCCCCAAAATAGGTCCATTCCATCCAACCCATTTTGAGTCGCCAAATACATGGTACAGAAACAACCACAACTTTTACAACCCATAAACTGTGAGTTTGAATACAAACATTGTCATCTAGACAATATACATACCCAACTATGTCCTCAATACAATTATTGATATATTATTTTACAAAAATGGTGAGGACTACTAAACAACTCTCTCAAGGACCATCAATTCATACCCCGACTCGTACCCGCTATATTCTCGTCTCCTGAGAAGAAAAATGGAACAAAAAGGAAAAGGGTGAGCTCAACTAGCTCAGTAAAGAATATTATGACTAAGATAATATACAACAAATTATCGTTAGTCTTCAACAGGGAAAAATCTGATAGAATACAATAGACAACAAGTTTTAAATCAATATTCGCAGCGGAAAATATTAATTCATAGAAGAGTTACGTAGAGGATGAAATCTACTAACGTCTATGAATTTAACAGTCCATCAACAGTATTTTTTATCCCTTTAACATCAATCAATGCACATCTTGAATCATATATTCATCCTTGCACTACAGGCCAATGATATTCATCTGTTGGTCATGTTCATCTAAACACCTGTTCATCTTTGCACTACGGGCCAAAGATATTCATCAGAAATCATTCATCTTTGCACTACAGGCCAAAGATATTCAATAATAACATCCTTTAAGACTGAAGATGATAAAAAATATTTTTAAAGAAGCGAATCCAGTGAAACAAAATGACAAGGATTAAGGATTAATGATTCGTACTTTGTTTTATCCATGTCCAAAAATACTTCAAAAGTAATCATAGTGGTGTAAAATTCAAGAATGATCAAAACATGGATACAATCAAAGCTAGTATCCACAATAGATATTTTGGACGAAAAGAAAAAAAAATAATTTTTCTGTGAATAGTGCCGTATACGTGAATAGTACCGTATACGTGAATAGTAACTCCGGCACAAAAGTTCCAAATTTGATAAAAACGTTCACCAATATTTCGGCATAATGATATTGAAGAAAATAATATCATTTAAGAAGAAAATAACATCCCTTACCTCAAAATAACCGTACTTCTGACTGAATTTCGGTATAGTGCTGACAGAAACTCGCACCGTATAGCAACACTCAAAGTATACTCACAAGAATACGCTCGATAATATAGAGAGAGAAAGAGAGAAAACTTTGTTTCTGGTGTGATTTTCAATTCTAACTTAGCCCTCTATTTATAGGAAAATGTTAGAACGCCAAAGGAGACTAAATTAATATAATATTAATATTTACAAAACATTCAAGCCAACCACCAAGGAATCTGATTTTAGCCATCAAACACATGTTAAAGATGCCCACCAACCTTTGAAAAACGTTTTTGTTGAAAATAATAATTAAAACTTCCAAAAAATCAATTATTTCGGAACTCCGGAACTTCAATAATTCACAATAAATAGCCCTTTTGTCAGAAAATTCGAATCTCGCTACTTTTTATAGGAATTTCAATTCTCTACAACTTTGCAGAAGAAAATTTTTCCAAATTCCAAACAGAAATTATCCAAAATCCACAAACGGGCGATTTTACAGTCTATACTCAATTTTCGGTCAAAAATTATGTCCACCGACACACAAAACATATGTTAAACATTTAATGCCACAAAAATACTCTACCTCCTCATATACTCATATATCCCACATTCATTATCAAAATATCATCGTTAATATATTATTAAAATAATATATTTAAATGAATTATTTTATCAGAAAAAGATAAAATATTAATTTTCAACCATTGTCACATTAAAATTTTCTCCATCTATATCCACATAAAATAAATATTTTCTTTATCATAATAATCAATAATTAATTATTAAAAATAATATTACAGAATCACAGTACTGACAACCAGGCCGTTCCCAGGATAGAGGGGGCTTTCCAATAAGGATTTCTCCTTACTGGCGCGCAATTAGATAACCAAACCTCTCCTTGACAGAACTTTCTAGACATTGCCAATAATGTTATCTGATAATATTATTCAAATAATATGAATTATTGATCTGATAATGGAAAATACTGTGCAATGACAATTATTGAAACAATAATAATATAAATATCAACGCAGCAATTATTGAATCAATAAAGTAATGAACAGTAACTCATGTAGCAATTATTGAGTAGTGCCTTCTTACGTAAGGATCAATAATTCAAAATACTGTGCAATACCGTGTGCTACTGTGCAACAACGCGCATTACTGTATTTTAACCACCGGGTATTCCAACAGTGTAAACGGTAACAACTACGCCGTTATTTTTAAACAGCTTATATTTGTCGTTTTCTTCCACCAATCGCTTTCCGTTATGGGGCCCATACATGGCTGCGCCGTCGTACGAATATTCCCCGACAGTACGAATATTCCACGACCAAACGAATATTCCCCGACAACAATGAATATTTTATAACCACTTGCTTATTTTGAAATATTTGCGTATTTTACCCATAACTATCCACATTTAATCAAATCAACCCTTACTATTCAAAATAATAATTAAAGGAAATTAAATTTCATTTATTAATTATTTGGGGTCTTACAACCTCCCCTCCTTATGAAATTTCGTCCTCGAAATTGACATACGTACCTGGTGTTTCGAAATTGACATACGTACCTGGTTTTACACCGGACCTGGTTCCATTATATATTATTCTGTTGGAATATCTTGTCTGTGTGTTTTACACCGGACCTGGTTCCATTCTTTATTATTCTGTTGGAACATCCTGTCGGTGTGAATTTCACCTGACCTGGTTCCGTTATTATTATTCTGCTGGAATAACCTGTCTGTGCGGTCTATCGCATGCATGGTGATTTCTTTTGTTATTCCATTCTTTATTATACTCAGTTGGATAAAACTTTGACTTCTATACTCCATGAAATTAGTGGAATATCCTTGATATTTGCGCTTCATCCAGTATCTTTCATGAAAATATTCTTCTGATCATTCTTGAATTTTACACCACAAAACAGTATCGTGTTGGCAATTTGGACGTTAATAATTTCTGGATAAAATAATTCTTGAACTTGTTTTATTGAATTCTTATATCATTGTCATCATCCTCATGTTTATATTTTGTTGAAAGTCATCTGTGGCCTGTAGTGCATAGATGGACTTGGTATGATTATGACCAGGGATTATTCGGTGTAATCATGACCGTAATATTACAAGTGATGTAAAAATTAAAAATCCTCATTGGCCCGTAGTGCATTGATGGACAGTTGTTGGCATGATCATGACCATTAATGAATACACAAATATTCTTGGCCGTAGTGCATGAATAATTGTGGTCGTGATACTAAAGAATATCCTTGGCCGTAGTGCGGGGGTGATTCGATGATGTGGAATATTTATTAAGCTGAGTCTCAGCCATAACGATGATGAAAAACCTTTTAAATCATAAAAGATAGTAGATTTTATTTTCTACTTGACTCTTTTAATGGATTGCTGGTTCCGCTGTAGTTAAACTTGATGTTTATTGTATTTTATCAGTTTAACACTGTTGAAGGCTAATGATAATTTATTCTGCATTATCTTAGTCATAATATTTCTTACTGGGCTAGTTGAGCTCACCCTTTCTTTCACTGTTCTCTTCAGGAAATGAGAATATAGCTGGGACGAGTCGGGAAACGGAGTGATGGACCAGAGAATAGTATTAGTAGTCCTCACTATTCTGTTAAATAGTGTGACAATAATTGTATTGAGGACACCTTTTGAGTTTGTATGGTCTCTAGTAGACAATAATTGTATTCAAACTCACAGTTATGTTTTGTCGTATTGTACACGACAGTTGTATTAGTAAGTTGAATTTGAATTCTGTACCATGTATCTGGCGACTCAAGATGGGTGATGTATACCTAATTTTGGGGGCGTCACAGTTGGTATCAGAGCTTAGGGATATGATCCCTGGCTAAGATGTAAGAATAGTACTAGGAGGGGAGAGACGGGGAATTCCTTCGCTAGTATGACCTACCTAAGTTTATGTGCTATTTTATTGGTCGGTCAGAATATAGAGATAATATGTTATATGTCAATTAACCTTTTGTTTTGTGGCAGTATCTGAAAATGACATCTGAGAATATTGAGAATGACAATGGAGCACAGACGATCGTTGATTCACCACATATTAATAATCAGGATAATGTGCATCAGGAAGGCGAAAATCCTCATGTAAACAACAACACTGACCAAATGACGAATGATCAAATGTTCAGAGGTTTTATGCAATTCATGCAGCAGCAGGCGAGAGCAACTCCTGTCCAAAACGTAGATGGAAACGCGGGAAACTCTCGGGCGGTCACCGCTAAACAGTTCAAGGAGCTGGGACCACCGGAGTTTAAGGGAGAGCCAAAACCACTTATGGCGGAAACATGGATAAAGCAGATGACCAAGATATTTGATGTCTTGGGATGCTCCGAGGAGCAAAAGGTTCCCTTTGCCGCCTTTATGTTGCGCGGAGAGGCAGATTACTGGTGGGAATCAGTAAAACGTACTCAACCTGCTGTACTGAAGATATCTTGGGAGAAGTTCCAGGAGCTGTTCAATGATAAATACTTTCCCGAAAGTATTCGCCACATGAAGGAGGTGGAGTTTATTAAGTTGGAACAAAATAATATGACCGTGTCGCAATACGAGGCAAAATTTGCGGAGTTATCACGGTTTGCGTCCCACTTGGTGGATAATGAAGAAAGAATGGCGCGAATGTTTTTAAGAGGTTTGAGGCCGGAGATACGTCAACATCTTATTTCTCATAAACTGTGTTTATATTCAGATGTTGTAAATAGGGCTCAGTTAGTGGAGCGCGATAACGAGTCAACTCAACTAAAAGAGAGCAGCCGGCAAAATTATAATACCAGCGAGAGTGGTCATCGAAGCGGTGACAACAAGCGTGGAGGGAATCAGCAGGCCAGAAATGGTTACCACTTCGGTGGTAATCAGGGCCAAAACAATAAGAATGGACATTTCAAAAAGAGGAGATTCAACAATGATGGAAAGACGTCAGCACCAGCACCCATTGTTAAGGAAGGAGAAAGACCACCTATCATATGCTTCAAATGCGGAGGGGAGGGACACATCAGTCCAAATTGCGCGATGCCGTCCAAAGCATGTTATAATTGTGGAAGAGAAGGTCACTTGGCCCGATTTTGTCGTTTACCAAAGACAAATTCAGCTAGGGTGGAGGCACCAAAGGCCGTCCCAGAAAGGTCAAAGCCGGTAGTGCAAGGGAGAGCGTTTGTTGTGACCTCCCAGAAAGCAAGGAACCCGAATGAGGTCATCACGGGTAAGCTTATCATAAACTCTAACGAAGTCTATACTTTATTTGATACCGGTTCTACCCATTCTTTTATTTCTCCTACTTGCGCTCATCGATTAAATTTGACTCCGGAGAAATTGGACTTTGACTTATCTGTGGAAACTCCGTTGGGAGAAACCTTCATTACATCCACTGTTTATAAGTCTTGTTTGGTTCAAATCGGTACCCTCACATTACCTGTAGATCTTATTTCATTGAAAATACTTGCATTTGACGTGATTCTAGGGATTTATTGGTTAACTACTTATCATGCAAAAATTGATTGTTTCCATAAGGTTGTTAGCTTTCATATTCCTAATCAACCTATTATGCGAATTCAAGCGACCAAACCATTAAAATCAATCACGATCATCTCAATCCATAAAGCTATTCGTTTATTGAAAAACGGATGTCAAGCTTTCTTAGCTCATGTCACAGATTTAAACAAAAATACGTCAGTTTTGAACGATATTTCTATTGTTAATGAATTTCCTGACGTATTCCCCGAAGAACTTCCTGGCCTACCCCCAGAGCGTGAGATTGAATTTTGTATCGACCTTGAACCCGGTACAAAACCCATTTCTAAAGCCCCATATCGAATGGCTCCTATTGAACTTCAGGAGTTAAAAACCCAACTGCAGGAATTATTAGACATTGGCTTTATTCGTCCTAGTACTTCTCCTTGGGGTGCTCCTGTTCTATTCGTGAAGAAGAAAGATGGGAGTATGCGACTTTGTATTGATTATCGGGAGTTAAATCATGTCACCATCAAAAATAGGTATCCATTACCACGAATTGATGATCTATTTGACCAGTTGCAAGGAGCCAAATTCTTTTCAAAGATCGATCTCCGTTCCGGGTATCACCAATTGAAGATTAGAACCGATGACATTCCAAAGACGGCTTTCAGAACTCGGTACGGGCATTATGAATTCCTAGTCATGTCCTTTGGATTGACTAATCCTCCTGCTGCCTTCATGGATATGATGAACCGAGTATTCAAGGAATATTTGGATAATTTTGTGGTCGTCTTTATTGATGACATCCTTATTTATTCCAAAAGCCGTGAAGATCATGAGCAACACTTGAGGCTGACACTCCAAAAGCTTCGTGAATATAAGCTTTATGCCAAGTTGAAGAAATGCGAGTTCTGGCTTGAGGAAGTAGCATTCCTTGGGCACGTGGTATCAAGTCGTGGAATATCTGTTGACCCAGCAAAGATTGAAGCTATTCAAAGCTGGGAGCAACCTAAATCGGTGACCGAAGTACGTAGCTTTCTCGGTTTAGCTGGTTATTATCGGAGATTCGTGGAAGGATTTTCTCGAATCGCTACTCCATTGACTCAGCTGACTCGGAAAGATACAAAGTTCGATTGGAGCGAAGAATGTGAGAAGAGTTTTCAAGAACTCAAGAGGAGACTCATTTCAGCACCTGTTCTGACAATACCGTCTGGCTCGGAGGGATTTGTCATCTACAGTGATGCTTCGGGCAAAGGGCTGGGATGTGTTCTCATGCAACATGGAAAAGTCATAGCCTATGCCTCGCGACAACTCAAAGAATATGAGAGGAATTATCCTACTCATGATCTAGAGTTGGCAGCTGTTGTCTTTGCACTTAAAATTTGGAGGCATTACTTGTATGGGGAGAAAGTGGAGATCTTTACGGATCATAAAAGCCTCAAATATTTCTTCACTCAAAAGGAACTCAACATGCGACAACGACGTTGGCTTGAACTGTTGAAAGATTATGATCATACCATCCAATACCATCCTGGAAAAGCAAACGTGGTAGCTGACGCATTGAGTAGAAGATCACATGCAAGTACGAGTGCGATATTGTCAACGCAAGGGCCCATTTTGTGTGACTTGCAAAGGATGGGGATAGAGTTAAAGACTCCAGGGACGCATGTGACGATGGCGAATATACGAGTAGAACCGACTTTAATCGATAAAGTTAAAGCTGCTCAAGCTACAGACCTGGAGCTGATGCGTATGAGGAAGAAAGTGCAAGAAGGTGCTATGCCGGAAGCAAGAATCGATGAAGAGGGAATACTTCGAGTCAACTCCAGACTTTGTGTTCCTAACGACCCTGATTTAAAGTATAAAATCATGATGGAGGCGCACAATACACCGTTTGCAATCCATCCTGGGAGTACTAAAATGTATCATGATATTCGTCATACATTTTGGTGGAGCAATATGAAGAGAGAGATAGCGTTGTTTATCTCAAGGTGTCTAACTTGTCAACGAGTTAAAGCGGAGCATTAAGTACCAAAAGGTCCATTGCAACCACTTGAAATTCCAGAATGGAAGTGGGAGCACATTACCATGGATTTCGTTACCGGTCTTCCTAAGGTTTCTCAAGGCATAGATGCGATTTGGGTTATTGTTGATAGATTGACCAAGTCTGCTCATTTCTTACCGATACGAGAAACTTATACACTTGAACGTCTTGCTCGTATGTACATAAACGAGATTGTAAGACTGCATGGTATACCGGTATCCATAGTTTCTGATCGAGACCCAAGATTTACTTCACGATTTTGGGTTAGTTTGCAAAAAGCTATGGGCACAGATTTACGATTTAGCTCGGCATATCATCCTCAGACGGACGGACAGTCGGAGAGGACTATTCAAACTCTCGAAGATCTATTAAGACTCTGTGTCCTTGATTTCAAGGGAAGTTGGGACAAGCTCTTACCATTGGTGGAGTTTTCCTACAATAATAGTTATCAAGCAAGTATTGGCATGGCTCCATTCGAAGCGTTGTATGGAAGAAAGTGTCGTTCTCCAGTATGCTGGGATGAGGTGGGTGAAGCAATGTTGTTGGGACCGGAGTTGGTACGTATGACTACGGAAAAGATTCAAACGATCCGACAACGTATAAAAACCTCACAAAGTCGACAAAAGAGTTATGTTGATCTTCATCGAAAGGACGTGGAATTCAATATAGGAGATCATGTGTTGTTACGTGTTACTCCATGGAAAGGAGTTACAAGATTTGGAAAGAGAGGAAAACTTAATCCTCGATTCATCGGTCCATTTTTAATCCTCGATCGAATAGGAACTGTGGCCTATAGACTCGCTTTACCGCCAAGTATGTCTCGTGTTCATAACGTTTTTCACATATCCATGTTACGAAAATATGTGAAAGACCCGAACCACATTATTGAGTTAGAACCGGACGAAATAGCGGAAGATCTGACGTATGAAGAGATTCCTGTTCAAATCTTGGATAAGAAGGAACATATTCTACGCTCCAAGGTTATACCTCAAGTCAAAGTTTTGTGGAGAAACCACGATGTTGAGGAAATGACTTGGGAGTTAGAATCTGAAATGAAATCAAGGTATCCTTACCTCTTTGACATACCAGGTACGTACCCTAATTTCGAGGGCGAAATTTCATAAGAAGGGGAGGTTGTAAGACCCTAGTTTTTATAAATAAAGATGAATTTTCTATAATTATTATTTTTGAATATTATGGAATAAATTGGATATAATGTTATAGTTGTGGGTAATATTTATAAATTTTGCAAAGTACGCAAGTTGTTATAAAATATTCGTTTGGTCGGGGAATATTCTTTTTGTCGGGGAATATTCGTACGACGGCACAATCATTGGTGGACCCCACAACGGAAGTATTGTCGTAGTTAGAAAACGACAAAATTATCTTTCTATAAAATAACGGCGGAGGTGTTACCGTTAAAACTGTTGAACTACTCGGTAGTAAAAGTACAGTAATACGCGTTGTTACATAGTAGCACACGGTATTGATTATTGATGCTTACGTGAGAAGTCACTCAGCTATACTCAATTATTGCTACAGTAATTGCTGCATCATATCTCTTATATTATTGATTCAATTATTGTCACAGTATCATCTGTATAATATGTTATATTATTTAAATAATAATTGAGACGACAAGTTATAAATGATTAATAATTGTTGAAAGATTAAATATGTGTTAAAATAATTTTTGGTAATTTTTATTCAATCCTTGATGTATATAAAGAGTCTATTATTAGACGTTTGTGGTAAGTTGAATTATTTATGGGGGGGTCATATGTCATTATCTAAGAGTCTCTTTCATAAATAGTAATTACCATCGTAAATAGTAATTACTTTCGTAAATAGTAATTACCTTCGTAAATAATAATTATTTTCGTAAATAGTAATTACCTTCGTAAATAGTAATTATTTTCGTAAATAGTAATTACCTTCGTCAATAGTAATTACCTTCGTAAATAGTAATTATTTTCGTAAATAGTAATTACCTTCGTAAATAGTAATTATTTTCGTAAATAGTAATTACCTTCGTCAATAGTAATTACCTTCGTAAATAGTAAATACTTTCGTAAATAGTAATAAATCTTCTATAAATAGAGGCCTAGGGCTTCATTATTTTTCACGAATTCGTTCAAGCTATAGAGAGAGAAAGTATAGAGAGAGTAATAGAGAAAGAAAAAGAGTATTCGGTTACTACACTACTGCAGTATTCAATCTCTTAATACGGTAAGGGGTGTTATTCTTTCTTCTTGAAGAGAACTTATGTTATTTCATTCTTTGTTATTCTGTTGGAATAACCTGTAAAAGTGGCATACCCTATACATGACCTGTATACGCGGTACACCCTATACTTGGTGAAATCCTTATGTTATTCCATTCATTATTATTCTGTTGGAATAACCGGTATACGCGGAATACCCTATACTTGGTGACATCCATTTACTATCCTGTCTTTATTATTCTGTTGGAATATCCTGTCTGTGTGTTTTACACCGGACCTGGTTCAATTATTTATTATTCTGTTGGAATATCCTGTCTGTGTGTTTTACACCGGACCTGGTTCCATTCTTTATTATTCTGTTGGAACATCCTGTCGGTGTGAATTTCACCTGACCTGGTTCCGTTATTATTATTCTGCTGGAATAACCTGTCTGTGCGGTCTATCGCATGCATGGTGATTTCTTTTGTTATTCCATTCTTTATTATACTCAGTTGGATAAAACTTTGACTTCTATACTCCATGAAATTAGTGGAATATCCTTGATATTTGCGCTTCATCCAGTATCTTTCATGAAAATATTCTTCTGATCATTCTTGAATTTTACACCACAAAACAGTATCGTGTTGGCAATTTGGACGTTAATAATTTCTGGATAAAATAATTCTTGAACTTGTTTTATTGAATTCTTATATCATTGTCATCATCCTCATGTTTATATTTTGTTGAAAGTCATCTGTGGCCTGTAGTGCATAGATGGACTTGGTATGATTATGACCAGGGATTATTCGGTGTAATCATGACCGTAATATTACAAGTGATGTAAAAATTAAAAATCCTCATTGGCCCGTAGTGCATTGATGGACAGTTGTTGGCATGATCATGACCATTAATGAATACACAAATATTCTTGGCCGTAGTGCATGAATAATTGTGGTCGTGATACTAAAGAATATCCTTGGCCGTAGTGCGGGGGTGATTCGATGATGTGGAATATTTATTAAGCTGAGTCTCAGCCATAACGATGATGAAAAACCTTTTAAATCATAAAAGATAGTAGATTTTATTTTCTACTTGACTCTTTTAATGGATTGCTGGTTCCACTGTAGTTAAACTTGATGTTTATTGTATTTTATCAGTTTAACACTGTTGAAGGCTAATGATAATTTATTCTGCATTATCTTAGTCATAATATTTCTTACTGGGCTAGTTGAGCTCACCCTTTCTTTCACTGTTCTCTTCAGGAAATGAGAATATAGCTGGGACGAGTCGGGAAACGGAGTGATGGACCAGAGAATAGTATTAGTAGTCCTCACTATTCTGTTAAATAGTGTGACAATAATTGTATTGAGGACACCTTTTGAGTTTGTATGGTCTCTAGTAGACAATAATTGTATTCAAACTCACAGTTATGTTTTGTCGTATTGTACACGACAGTTGTATTAGTAAGTTGTATTTGAATTCTGTACCATGTATCTGGCAACTCAAGATGGGTGATGTATACCTAATTTTGGGGGCGTCACAGTTGTGGGCAGTTTGGACTGATATGTCCCTCTTTCCCGCACTTATAGCATATAACCGGTGGTCTTTCTCCTCCCTTAGAACCAGTTGCTGCCGGCACTGTCGTCTTCACATGGTCTTTGTTAAATCTCCTCTTTTTAAAATCTCCTCCTGACTCGCTTCTTCTATTTTCATGGCCATGATTACCACCAAAGTGGTTACCATTTTTGTCCGTCTTTTTCTTTCTCCACTGGTTATCGTTATTTTGTTGACTGCTATCTCCGGTATGATCCTGATTGTGGTACCTCAGTTGACCATACTCGTTATCTTGCTCCAACAATTGAGCCCTGTTAACAACATCTGAATAGAGAGAAAATTTATGAGAGATGAGATATTGTCGTATGTCGGGTTTCAAACCTCTCAGAAACATCCGCGTCATACGTTCCTCATTCTCCACCAAATGAGGTGCAAACCTGGATAACTCTGCAAACTTTGCCTCGTACTGAGACACCGTCATGTTATTTTGTTCTAATCTGATGAACTCCACTTCCTTCATATGACGAACACTTTCAGGAAAGTATTTGTCATTAAATAGTTTCTGAAACGTCTCCCAAGACATGCTGAGTGCGGCTGGATGGGTACGCTTCACAGACTCCCACCAGTAGTCTGCCTCGCCACGGAACATAAAGGTGGCGAATGGAACCTTCTGTTCCTCCGTGCATCCCAAGACATCGAATATCTTGATAATTTGCTTGACCCATGTCTCCGCCATGATCGGATCTGGCTTTCCCTTAAATTCTGGGGGTCCCAACTCTTTGAATTGCTTGGCTGTGACAACCCGTGAATTGTTATCATTTCCTCCTGTATTTTGAACACGAGTCTCCCTCGTATGATTTTGCATGAACTGCAAAAAGCTTCTAAACATTGCGTCGTTCATCGTCTGATCAGTGGTGTTGTTCACAGGAGGAACATTGCCAGCCTGTTGCACGTTCTCCTCGTTGGTGAGTACAGGCGTCTCCACGGTCTCATTTCCATTGTTAATATTCTCAGTCGACATTCTCAAATACTGTCATAAAACAAGGGTTAATTAAGGAAATCAATATATCACATAATATCCCTATATACTGACCAACTAACAAATAAGCTTAGGTAGAACACACTAGCGAAGGATTTACTCGTCTCTCCCCTCCTAGTTCTATTCCCCGATCTCCGCCAGAGATCATATCCCTAAGCTCTGATACCAACTGTGACGCCCCCAAAATAGGTCCATTCCATCCAACCCATTTTGAGTCGCCAAATACATGGTACAGAAACAACCACAACTTTTACAACCCATAAACTGTGAGTTTGAATACAAACATTGTCATCTAGACAATATACATACCCAACTATGTCCTCAATACAATTATTGATATATTATTTTACAAAAATGGTGAGGACTACTAAACAACTCTCTCAAGGACCATCAATTCATACCCCGACTCGTACCCGCTATATTCTCGTCTCCTGAGAAGAAAAATGGAACAAAAAGGAAAAGGGTGAGCTCAACTAGCTCAGTAAAGAATATTATGACTAAGATAATATACAACAAATTATCGTTAGTCTTCAACAGGGAAAAATCTGATAGAATACAATAGACAACAAGTTTTAAATCAATATTCGCAGCGGAAAATATTAATTCATAGAAGAGTTACGTAGAGGATGAAATCTACTAACGTCTATGAATTTAACAGTCCATCAACAGTATTTTTTATCCCTGTAACATCAATCAATGCACATCTTGAATCACATATTCATCCTTGCACTACAGGCCAAGGATATTCATCTGTTGGTCATGTTCATCTAAACACCTGTTCATCTTTGCACTACGGGCCAAAGATATTCATCAGAAATCATTCATCTTTGCACTACATGCCAAAGATATTCAATAATAACATCCTTTAAGACTGAAGATGATAAAAAATATTTTTAAAGAAGCGAATCCAGTGAAACAAAATGACAAGGATTAAGGATTAATGATTCGTACTTTGTTTTATCCATGTCCAAAAATACTTCAAAAGTAATCATAGTGGTGTAAAATTCAAGAATGATCAAAACATGGATACAATCAAAGCTAGTATCCACAATAGATATTTTAGACGAAAAGAAAAAAAAATAATTTTTCTGTGAATAGTGCCGTATTCGTGAATAGTACCGTATACGTGAATAGTAACTCCGGCACAAAAGTTCTAAATTTGATAAAAACGTTCACCAATATTTCGGCATAATGATATTGAAGAAAATAATATCATTTAAGAAGAAAATAACATCCCTTACCTCAAAATAACCGTACTTCTGACTGAATTTCGGTATAGTGCTCACAGAAACTCGCACCGTATAGCAACACTCAAAGTATACTCACAAGAATACGCTCGATAATATAGAGAGAGAAAGAGAGAAAACTTTATTTCTGGTGTGATTTTCAATTCTAACTTAGCCCTCTATTTATAGGAAAATGTTAGAACGCCAAAGGAGACTAAATTAATATAATATTAATATTTACAAAACATTCAAGCCAACCACCAAGGAATCTGATTTTAGCCATCAAACACATGTTAAAGATGCCCACCAACCTTTGAAAAACGTTTTTGTTGAAAATAATAATTAAAACTTCCAAAAAATCAATTATTTCGGAACTCCGGAACTTCAATAATTCACAATAAATAGTCCTTTTGTCAGAAAATTCGAATCTCGCTACTTTTTATAGGAATTTCAATTCTCTACAACTTTGCAGAAGAAAATTTTTCCAAATTCCAAACAGAAATTATCCAAAATCCACAAACGGGCGATTTTACAGTCTATACTCAATTTTCGGTCAAAAATTATGTCCACCGACACACAAAACATATGTTAAACATTTAATGCCACAAAAATACTCTACCTCCTCATATACTCATATATCCCACATTCATTATCAAAATATCATCGTTAATATATTATTAAAATAATATATTTAAATGAATTATTTTATCAGAAAAAGATAAAATATTAATTTTCAACCATTGTCACATTAAAATTTTCTCCATCTATATCCACATAAAATAAATATTTTCTTTATCATAATAATCAATAATTAATTATTAAAAATAATATTACAGAATCACAGTACTGACAACCAGGCCGTTCCCAGGATAGAGGGGGCTTTCCAATAAGGATTTCTCCTTACTGGCGCGCAATTAGATAACCAAACCTCTCCTTGACAGAACTTTCTAGACATTGCCAATTATGTTATCTGATAATATTATTCAAATAATATGAATTATTGATCTGATAATGGAAAATACTGTGCAATGACAATTATTGAAACAATAATAATATAAATATCAACGCAGCAATTATTGAATCAATAAAGTAATGAACAGTAACTCATGTAGCAATTATTGAGTAGTGCCTTCTTACGTAAGGATCAATAATTCAAAATACTGTGCAATACCGTGTGCTACTGTGCAACAACGCGCATTACTGTATTTTAACCACCGGGTATTCCAACAGTGTAAACGGTAACAACTACGCCGTTATTTTTAAACAGCTTATATTTGTCGTTTTCTTCCTTCAATCGCTTTCCGTTATGGGGCCCATACATGGCTGCGCCGTCGTACGAATATTCCCCGACAGTACGAATATTCCACGACCAAACGAATATTCCCCGACAACAATGAATATTTTATAACCACTTGCTTATTTTGAAATATTTGCGTATTTTACCCATAACTATCCACATTTAATCAAATCAACCCTTACTATTCAAAATAATAATTAAATGAAATTAAATTTCATTTATTAATTATTTGGGGTCTTACAACCTCCCCTCCTTATGAAATTTCGTCCTCGAAATTGACATACGTACCTGGTGTTTCGAAAAGGTGAGGATACCTCGCTTTCATTTCCGTTTCCAACTCCCAGGTCATTTCCTCTATAGCATGATTCCTCCACAAAACTTTAACTTGTGGTATTACCTTCGTGCGTAGGACATGCTCCTTTCTATCCAAGATCTTGACAGGTACCTCCTCATACGTTAAATCTTCGGCTATCTCGTCCGGTTCTAACTCAATGACGTGGTTCGGGTCTTTCACATATTTACGAAGCACAGATATATGAAAAACATTATGAACACGAGACATACTTGGAGGTAACGCGAGTCTAAAGGCTACACTACTTACTTGATCAAGAATTTGAAACGGACCAATAAATCGTGGATTAAGCTTTCCTCTCTTCCCGAATCTTGTAACTCCCTTCCACGGGGCAACACGCAACAATACATGATCCCCAACACTAAATTCTACGTCCTTTCGATGAAGATCCGCATAACTCTTTTGTCGATCTTGTGCCGTTTGTATACGTTGTCGAATCGTTTGGATCTTCTCCGTAGTCATACGTACTAACTCGGGTCCCAACAATGTTGCTTCACCCACCTCTTCCCAACATACTGGAGAGCGACACTTTCGTCCATACAATGCTTCAAATGGGGCCACACCAATGCTTGCTTGATAACTGTTGTTGTAGGAGAATTCCACCAATGGTAAATATTTATCCCAACTGCCCTTGAAGTCTAGGACACAGAGTCTTAATAAATCTTCAAGAGTTTGAATAGTCCTCTCTGATTGTCCGTCCGTTTGAGGATGGTATGCCGAACTGAATCGTAACTCCGTACCCATGCCGAATTGACATACGTACCTGGTGTTTCGAAAAGGTGAGGATACCTCGCTTTCATTTCCGTTTCCAACTCCCAAGTCATTTCCTCTATAGCATGATTCCTCCACAAAACTTTAACTTGTGGTATTACCTTCGTGCATAGGACATGCTCCTTTCTATCCAAGATCTTGACAGGTACCTCCTCATACGTTAAATCTTCGGCTATCTCGTCCGGTTCTAACTCAATGACGTGGTTCGGGTCTTTCACATATTTACGAAGCACAGATATATGAAAAATATTATGAACACGAGACATACCTGGTATGCTGAACAGGTGAGGATACCTCGACTTCATTTCAAATTCTAACTCTTGAGGTATAACCTTTGAGTGTTCAATACGATTCTTCTTATCTAAGATTTTAACACGTATCTCCTCAAACGTTAAATCATCTGCTATCTCGTCCGGTTCTAAATTAATAATATGGTTCGGGCCGCCCACATATTTACGTAACATCGATACGTTAAAAATGTTATGAACACGCGACATACTTGGCGGTAAAACGTGTCTATAGGCCACAGTTCCTACTTTATCGAGGATTTCAAATGGGCCAATTAAATCGATGTTTGAGATTTCCTTTCTTCGTCGATTCTTGCTTCTAGAATAACGCCCTCTTGAACCTTTTTCTTCACATTCATCTGCTCCGGGTGTGTAGCTTGAACGGGTTTAACGTTATCGATTAAAGTCGATTATACTCGTATATTTGTTATCTTCACGTGGGTTCCTAGAGTTTTTAATTCTATCTTCATCATTTGCAAGTCGTATGAAATGGGACTTTGTGTTAACAACATCGCACTCGTAAACGAATATGATCTTCTACTCAACGCGTCAGCTACCACGTTCGCTTTTCCATGATGGTATTGAATGGTACGATCGTAATCTTCAACAGCTCGAGCCAACGTCTTTGGCGCATGTTACGTTCGCTTTAGTTGAAGAAATATTTAAGGGTTTAAGAAATAGGTTTTGCACTGGGGTCAATACAAAATTTGATTTCACGCTCTAGGGGTAGGCTAATAAGTCTTCAAGAATACGTCAGGAAATTATTAACAATAGAAATATCATTCAAAACTGTGACCCTCATCCAAGACTTGGATAGTACGTCACATCGATACTTATCAACTTGTCATCGTCATTCGCGACATTGCCTACAGAAAGTCTGGCTTCGGTGCATTCCACACAAGAAAGTCAACAACAAAAGGACTGGGGCTCTTTACTTATGGCTTGATATGACAATGATTTACTTTAGTGGTTTGTTTGCTTGAATTCGCATAACAGGTTAGTTAGGAATATGAAAATTAACAACCTTAAGAAAAATATGATGAGTAGTTAACCAATCGATTCCTAAAATCGCATCAAAGACAAGTATTTTCAGAGAGACAAGATCAACACGTAACGTGAAAGTGTTGATTTGAACAAGATTTATAAATAGTGGAGGTAACGAAGGTTTCTCCCAACTGAATTTAAACAGATATATCAAAGGCTAACTTCTCTGGAGTTAACTTCAAACATTGAACACAACTATGTGAAATAAAAGAGTGAATAGAACCGGTATCTAACACGGTATAGACTTCGCAAGAGTTTATGACTAACATACCCGTGATAATTTTATTCAAGTTCCTAGTCATGAAAAAAAAAATGCTCTCTCTTAAACTATCGGCTTTGGCTTGTCTGGGACATCCTTTGGCATCACTATTACAGCTGGAATTGACTTCACCATACGATAAAATCGAGCTAAGTGACCTTCTCTTCTGCAATTAAAACATGTTTTGGATTGCTGCGTACAGTTTGGACGGATGTGTCCTTCCTGTCCGCATTTGAAACATACGATCGGTGGTCATTCTTCTTCCTTTGAAATGGGTGTTGGTGCTAACGTCTTTACGTCATTGTTGAACCTTCTCTTCTTGAAATGTCCATTCTTATTGTTTTGGCCATGATTACCACCGAAGTGGTTACTATTTCTAACATGTTGATTCCCTCTATGCTTACTGTCACCGTTTTGATGACTGTTATCACCGGTATTATCATTTTGTCGGCTGCTCTCTTTTGGTTACGTTGACTCGTTACCACACTCCAATAACAGATCCCTATTTACAACATCTGAGTACAAACACAGTTTATGAGAAATAAGATATTGACGTATCTCCGGCTTCAAACCTCTTAAAAACATTCGCGTCATTCGCTCTTCATTATCGACCAAATGGGATGCAAACCGGGATAACTCCGCAAATTTAGCCTCGTATTGCGACACAGTCATATTATTTTGTTCCAATTTGATAAAATCCACTTCTTTCATGTGACGAATACTTTAGAGAAAGTACTTGTCATTGAACAGCTCTTGAAACTTCTCCCAAGACATCTTGAGTTTGTCAGGCTGGGTACATTTTACAGATTTCCACAAGTAATCTGCCTCTTCACGCAACATAAAGGTGGCAAAGGGAACCTTGTGCTCCTCGGAGCATCCCAAGACATCAAATATCTTGGTGTTCTGCTTTAAACACGTCTCCGACTTAAGTGGTTCTGGCTTTCCCAAAAACTCCGGTGGTCCCAGCTCCTTGAATTGCTTAACGGTGACCAACCGTGGGTTGCCATTGTTTCCTCCTGTATTATGAAAAGGAACCGCCTTCGCCTGATGTTGTATGAATTCTAAAAAGCTCTTAAACGTACTGTCGTTCGTTAATTGATCAGTGTTGTTGTTTACAGGAGGATTATCGCCATCCTATTACACATTGTCCTGATTATTGATCTGTGGAGAATCAACAGTCTCATGTGCTCCATTGCTTATCTCAACATTTTCAGATGCCATTTTTAAATACTGCCACAAAACAAGGGTTAATTAACATATCACATATTATCTTTATACTCTGATCGACCAATTAAATATCAAATAAACTTAGGTAGGTCATACTAGCGAAGGAATTTCCCGTCTCTCCCCTCCTAGTTCTATTCTCACATCCTAGCCAGGGATCATATCCCTAAGCTTTGATACCAATTGTGACGCCCCCAAAATTAGGTATACATCACCCATCTTGGGTCGCCAGATACATGGTACAGAATTCAAATACAACTTACTAATACAACTGTCGTGTACAATACGATAAAACATAAACTGTGAGTTTGAATACAAAAATTATATACTAGAGATTATACAAACTCAAAAGGAGTCCTCATTATAATTATTATCACACTATTTCACAGAATAGTGAGGACTACTAATGATATCCTCTGGACCATCACTCCGTTTCCCGACTCGTCCCAGTTATATTCTCATTTCCTGAAGAGAACAGTGAAAGAAACGGTGAGCTCAACTAGCCCAGTAAAAAATATTATGACTAAGATAATGCAGAATAATTTATCGTTAGCCTTCAACAGTGTTAAACTAATAAAATATAATAACTATCAAATTTAACTGCAGTGGAACAAGCAATCCATTAGAAGAGTCAAGTAGAAAATAAAATCTACTATCTTTTATGATTAAAAAGGTTTTTCATCAATGTTATCGCTGAGACTCAGCTTAATAAATATTCCACATCATCGAATCACCCTTGTACTACGGCCAAGGATATTCTTTAGTATCACGACCACAGTTATTCATGCACTACGGGCCAAGAATATTTGTGTATTCATTAATGGTCATGATCATGCCAACAACTGTCCATCAATACACTACGGGCCAATGAGGACTTTTACCACATCATTTGTAACATTATGGTCATGATTACATCGAATAATCCCTGGTCATAATCATACCAAGTCCATCTATGCACTACAGGCCACAGATGACTTTCAACATAATATAAACATGAGGATGATGACAATGATATAAGAATTCAATAAAACAAGTTCAAGAATTAATTTGTCCAAGAACTACTAATGTCCAAATTATCGACATGATACTGCTTTGTAGAGTAAAATTCAAGAATGATCAGAAGAATATTTTCATGAAAAGATACTGAATGAAGCGCAAACATCAAGGATATTCTACTAATTTCATGGAGTATAGAAGTCAAAACTTTAACCAACTGAGTATAATAAAGAATGGAATAACAAAAGAAATCACCATGCATGCGGTACTTCACATAGACAGGTTATTTCAACAGAATACTAAATAACGGAATCAGGTTAGACGAAATTTGCACCGACGGAATATTCCAACAGAATAATAAAGAATGGAATAACAACAGAAATCACCATGCATGCGGTACTTCACATAGACAGGTCATTCCAACAGAATACTAATAAGGACGGAATCAGGTCCGGCATAAAATGCACATACAGGATATTCTAACAGAATAATAATAAAGACGGAACCAGGTCCGACGTAAAACGCACAGACAGGATATTCCAACAGAATAATAGAGACGGAATCAGGTCCGGCGTAAAATGCACAGACATGATATTCCAACAGAATAGTAAAGACGGAATAATAGAAGAATGTAACCAAGTATAGGGTAGACCGCGTATACAGGTTATTCCAACAGACTAATAAGCAATGGAATAACAACAGTTCTCTTCATGAATAAGAAAGAATAACACCCCTTATGAGTACAACAAATAATATTCCCTACCTTAAGAAAAAAAGTACTGGATATATAAGTAGTGAAGTAGCAGAATACTTTCTTTTTTCTCTCTATAGTTTATCTCTCTAGAGTTTAGTGAATTCGTAAGAAAATAATGAAGGAATGAGCTTCTATTTATAGAAAAATGGACTGCATAGTAACTAACTCATTAACGGTCCAGATTGATTTACTTTAATCTGACGGTCCATATTTAAAGCAAAATTTTTAAAATAAAATATAATATATTCTATTTATAATCTAATAAAACGATTAACTTTATAAAAGATTTTGCTATGCAAATACTATGCAGATACTATGCAAACACTATGCATAATAAAATATAATATATTCTAATTATTGTCTAATAAAACAGATAGCTTTATAAAAGTATTCTGTTTTATATAAAAAGATTTTACTATGTAAAATACTATGCAGACACTATGCAACATAATGCATAATAGAATATAATATATTGTATTTATAGAATAACCTTATAAAAGTATTTTGTTTTATAAAAAAGATTTTTTGTATTATTACATTAATAATACCAACAAAACTGAGTGACTTATCACGTAAGCATCAATAATTAATACCGTGTGCTACTATGCAACCACGCGTATTACTGTACTTTTAACACCGGGTGTTTCAACAGTTAACTGTAAAACTTCCGCAGTTATTTTCATAAAGTATTTTTGTCATTTTTTCAATCCGACAATAATTTCGTTGCGAGGTCCACTAATGATTGTACCGTCGTACAGATATTCCCCGATAAAAAGAATATTCCCCGACCAATCGAATATTATATAACAACTTGCGTACTTTGTAAAATTTATAAATATTACCCACAGCTATAACATTATATCAAATCCATATCATAATATTCAAAAAATATATTTCGAGAAAATAAAATCTTTATTCATAAAATCCGGGGTCTCACAAATATTATAATTATTACTATAATAATAATAATAATTACTATTATTATAATAATTATAATTATAATTATTAGTACTATTATTATTATAATAATGATTATTACTGTTATTATAATTACTATTATTTTTATTATTACTATTATAATAGTAATAATAAATATAATAATAATAATTATTATTATAACTTTAATAGTAATAATAATTATTATTATGATAATAGTAACAATAATAATAACAACAACAATAATAATAACAATTAATGATAATTGTTATTGATGATTTGTAATTTTTGTTGATAGGTTTAGATTTTTCTGGATATCTATTTTTAAAGAAAAATTAATTATTGTGGTGGTGCGAAAAATTATGATAATTGTTATGTGTGATTGTAAATTTTTTTAGGTTGTAAAAATTATTTAGGTTATGTAGTATTTTTTTAAATTTTAATTTAATTTTTCGTTACGTGGTGCCTTCATGCACGGGCAATAAATACTAGTAAAAAAATATGAAAGAACGCGCAACCACGTGAATGACGAGTGAGTTGGTGCATTAACAAACAAACCCCACAAACCGCCTCTTGTCAACATTCACAATCTTATCTCTCTCTCTCTCTCACACCAAAATTCATTTTTTCTATTTTTTATCTTGAAAAATAAACCCACTTTTTCAAAATTCATACTCCCTCAGTTTTTTTTCTTCACAAAAGTGACATTTTAAAAGTATACAAAGTAAGAAATATAATCAAAATATATAACGTTTTAAATAATTTTATTTATTTTAAATTATTTGATATTTTATAAAATTAAGAGAATTAATCATAATCTTTTTAAAATTACCCTTCATGAGAAAATATTGTAGATGAAAGTACTAACTCAATTCCAAATAATTGATATTTTTGAAGAAAATTTTGTTCAAATTTATTAATCGTTTACAACTTTTTAGGATAATAAATTATTTATTTTCCTATATTAACCCTAACTTCTCTCACTATCCCAATAAAATTTCTCCCTTGTATTAATAGTTTTTAACTTTTCATAAATGGGTAGTAATGGAATTTCATACATATTTTAATTCTTAAATGATAGTATCAAATGATTTTCTTAATTCACGTGCATGAAGTTAATATTACTATTATTATGAAATGGAGTTGTATATGGTAAGGTATATTATAGACAATTAATATTATACTCCCTCCGTCCCAAATTAACTGCTCAGTTTTGACTTTTTTTAGTCAAATTGACTATTTTTAGAATTAATAATTAAGCATATTAAATATATTTCTAAAATTATAAAAATTAGGATTAGTAATAAATTGTATATACTTTCTTTTGGTTATAATCTATTCACCTATATTTTAGCAAAAATAGTAAAAAGATTAGTTTTAAAAATGGTCAATTTGACTTTAAAAAGTTAAAACTGAGCAATTAATTTGGGACGGAGGGAGTATTTAATACTATACAATCATTTACTTAAATGAATTGAAAATAATTTATATTTTCAGAAACAAAAAAGATAGTTTCACAAGTTTCTCTCACATGAATAATAAATGAACCCCGCACTCATTTGAGTAGGAGCGTGTAAAAATATTAAAATTTACTTGTAGAAATATCAATTATATTTCATTAATTTTCATGCATAACTCTAAAACATAGTATATTATGAGACGGAGGAAGTAGTTAAAAAGATAAGAATAGAACATTATTAATTTTGTTCTTTATATGTGTCTTACGAGGATATCGAGGGAGTAGTTAATATGAAATGAACTTCATGGTAAGTTTACTTAATGACCAATACATTGTTGACACGTAGGTGGAGAGATCACCTTCCCTCACATGTGTGATAGTACTGTATTGGACAATGAAGTTCAATTCATGCTAACCGGATCCGGATATTGATGTTAATAATGATGTCGAACTTAAAGCATCTCCAACCGTAGTAGTAAAAAAAAACTCTTCAAATCAAATTTTGTTGACCTATGTGGCAATTTGAAGGGCATTATTTGATACTTTTATATATTGTGTCTCATCAGTCTCTTCAAATCAATGAATTGTACATCAAATTCATCAAGCAAAATAAATATTTTTAATTTTTCATAAATATTTTGAAAATAGAGAATGAGATTGCAAATTCAAAGAGAGAGATGAGATTACAGATTTAATGACTAAGATTGAATTAACTATTGAAAATATGACTCGCCTATTTAAATATCTCATAGTAATTGAAGAGACGGTTAAAAATGCTTTTAATCTTTCAAAACGTGATTTAAACATAATTTATATAACTTATTAAATTTCGTTTGAATCTATAAACCTGACACACAAGAAGATGCTACCTGAACATACATACATGCATACCTTTAAATCAATCCAATCAAAAACACCATACTTTCCCATGGTAACTTTTTTCTTTTCTCAATTTGGACTTTGACCCTCAACCTCAAGTTAAAGCATAAATAAAAAACAAAACAAAACAAAACAAAATTGCAGACTTACTACGTCTCTCTCCTTCCTTCACAAGTGATGGGTCATTTGTTGGGGGAACCGGGTCTAATAAAGAATGGTAATACCGCTTTAGTTGAAGGTTAAATTTGTTAGTCATACATCTCCCTGCTCCCTTCCTCCCTTGTTTTACTTTAATTAAATCTGACCTCCAATAAAATAAAATATTCCGCCCCTTTTTTGCAGCATCTTGTAAAAGTTGTAACCCTCTAGACAGATAGGTAGAGAAAGAGAGAATATCTCTAGTACTGATTTTTCCCCAACTTAGCAAATTACTTTCTCTAGGAATTTTACATTGTTTGATTTCGGGGGAATATAACTGGATTTTTTTTGTTCAATACCTCCTCATAAACCCACCCTTGCAGATATAGATTGTGACATCTTTACCTATAATTTCCCAGAATAGCTTTGGTATTTTTATTATTCTTATTAAAAAAAATTTGTAGAATAACATATCTTAAAGTTTTCAGAAAAATCTTCGGTTTCATTGCTTTTGTTTGCTATTGATTCTGTTTCGATCGTAACTTAAAAGTAATTAACTTTTGACGCAATCGATTTTGTTCATCAAATATCAAAAGAGCAGCCAACAATATTTTTGGTCAAAACTGGAAGAAATCTGGTTTTTCGATTTATGGGTAGGATCAGGAACCATTGAAATTTCGAATTTTGGTTTCTGGGTTTTGACCGGAATTTGATTTTTCGATCTGGGTTTTGTCCAAATTTTTATTCGGCTGCAGTTATGGCGGCTATGAAGACGGGTAAAAACCTCGATAAGTGGAGGAACTATTTCCGTACTTCTACTTCTGATGTATTCGATATAATTCAGCATGGGATTATGGTTGCGGCTTCTGATTACCCACAAGAGTTTAGGCTAAGAAGAGATCGAATTGCTGAGACTTTGTTCTCATCTAAACTGAGTAAATGTGTTGGTTGTGATCGTGTTGAGTTACCAGTGGCTGGTGAGGAGAGAGAAGATGATGGAGGCTGCAAGATTGGCTGTGGGAATGAATTTGAAGCTGGTAGGAGTAAGAAGAGCAAGGTGGATATTGGTAGAGACGATCATGGTGGTGAGATGAATGTGAACCAGATGGTTAGCAATTACAGCTACAGGGATGCTGAGGCATTAACTGATGAGATTGAAGAGGAGTCTCAGATTTTTGGGGAGGTTTTGAGAATCAAAGAGATTGTGGAAAACAGTGAAGATGAGGTTTTTTTCTCATCATTTTCTACTTGTATTCTATTAATTTGTTAGTGTATTTATATGAATATGTTTATTAATTGTTTGAAGCTTTGATACTTATTCTATTGTTCTCAAGTTAATCAATGTGTATTCTTAGCTCTTTTTAGACGGGGTTTGAAGAATTGTTTGGTGAGATTGCGTGATTTTAGTTTGTTTTGAATGGATTTATTAGTTTTCCTGGGAGAATAGTATTGATTGGTTGTTCTTTTTTTACAGTCCTATTCGTTATTGTTCGATTCACTGAGGCGGCTTGAATTGATGGCTTTGTCCGTCGAAGTTCTGAAGGTTTTGATTTAATATCTTTTAATTGTCATTGGGTTTTTTTGTTGTTGCCATTTGTTTTAGGGTTAGTTGCAACTTGTTAAACTTATTCACCATCATTATTGAGTATGGCATGCTTATATAAGTTTTATACTTCAGGCCACTGAGATTGGAAAGGCAGTTAATGCTCTTCGAAAGCATGCCTCAAAGGATATTCGACACCTCGCGCGGACACTCATTGAGTATGAATATCTTGCCTCTTGGCTAATTAAGGTTTCTATGATTGAATTGCGATCGCTTGACAGTGGAATGAACTTGAATTGATCCTCACTTGTGAAATGCCATTGGCATATTTTGTTGTGCTTGTTGATAATCATTGCACTTCTACATTCTCACATATTAGTTACCTTTGTGTTTCTTGGTCTGGTTAATAAATAATAGTTTTCGAGCACGTAGTGGTTTGCTTGCTTTTATGACTAGATTTCTAATTTATCGTTAATGTTAAATCCTAGAGTGTGATTCATGTTTCTTTTTTATTTTTTTGACACGGTTTGATGTTAACAATACCTACATTTTATCTAGATGTAGCACAATTATTATACTTACCAGTTACCAACAAGGCTGAAATTCCATATGTTGTTTCATCCGACTTCAAAATAGAAACTTTTGGAGAAGTAGATGATGCTGATTAAACTTTTCTTACTTCACTAGGCACTCTATAAATGTTTCCATTTTCTGTTCTTCAGTTTTTCTATGTGAATGGATCACAAATTTTAACCAATTTCAGCGCCACCAAAGCCATATGAATTATAAAAAAAATATGGATATCTAGAATTTATTTACCTTTTGTTTTCTGCTTGTTAGTGGGATATTTTTGTACTGTTGGATTCGGTTCACTTCCTTTTAGCTAGAGTGGCATTTTATTTTTCTATTTATATTTATATTTGGCAAGCTCATCTCTTTCTTCTGAACTAATTGTTATGATTGCAGGGCATGGAAAGTTATGGTAGATGAGTGGGTGACTGCTACAACAACTATTCCAGGTAGTTTATCAGGAAGTTTTTTTGAAAGTAACTTTTTCATAATTTCAGCTGAGCATTTTCAATAGAAATTGAGGTCAAAATCCATTATGTTCCATATGAACTTACAGGTGGCTCAGAAGGTGGAACACCAGAGTCTGTGAACCCTTCTGTTGTTGATGAAGAAGAAGGACTCCCTTCACCTCCGTTGGATGATTTAGCATTTTTTGCTACTCAGCCTACTTCAATGGAGTTTTCTCAGGTATTTGCGTTTGTTCATCCTTCTTACTAAGTAATCTGTTTTTTGTGGTGATAAGCTGACTGAGGTATTCTCTCATGTGGGTTTCTCAATTATGCTGTGTGAAGTTCTTTGATGGCCTGGATGATGACTTAAGTGAGTCCAGTTTGTATACCTTATGAGTTTCTGATATGTCTTTGGTATTCGGTTCTTTATTGTAGAATTCCTCTCTTCAAAAGAATTGATGATTTTATTGGTTTTTTTTTTTGCAGATCCTCAAAACAGTGGGGAATTCAACGAGAACCATGAAGCTGGTAGAAAACCAAGGGTGGAGAGCCACAAGGCCCACAATATTCCAAAGCAGAGGCACCAGCTTCCCATTGAGTCGGTCACTCCTATGAAGGACAAGAAGGATGAGCAAACTAGGAAAAAAGAAGCTTCAATTAAAAAGCAAACGATGTTATTGAAACCAAATAAGCCCTCCATTCCGGAATCTGGGCCTGGGAGACCTACAAAACCAAGTTTAGAACAAAAGGTCTGTTGCAAAACAAAGTTGCAGCAAAAATCAGAAAAAGTAACAATCCAGAGGCCACCAGTATCTCAACAAAATGTAAGTTTTGGGATAGCTGGTGTTTTGGTTAACCGCTTGAAGCTTTTGAGGTTCTCTATCTAATGCTTGTTAAAAAAAATTGACCAGAAATTAAGATCTTCAGATGAGGCTGATGTTCAAGTAAAACTCGAAGCCACAAAGAGGAAGCTCCAGGAGCGCTACCAACAAGCTGAGAACGGTTTGTCTATTCTTTTTGAACCTGAACTTTTGTCTTTTATGGCTTTGCTATCTTGAATTTTCATTTGTTTTAGACCTAGGTAAACTTGGAACCAGAAAATTTAGAACTCAAAGCTTGAAATTTGTGGGAATAATATACTGGAGTGAGTTTGTGATGAGCTTGGTATTCCGGCGGTTGACGGCTCTCCATAGCTTTTCCTCTATATTGAAATTGTTTTGCTAATGTCATCATCTGAAAAAGGGTTACTTTGAAAACTATGTGAATTTTATAGCATAAATAGAAAATTCATCTGATGGTGCTTTATAATTCTTCTTAACAGCCAAGAGGCAACGGACAATACAGGTTATGGAATTGCATGATCTCCCCAAGCAGGGTCTTGGCCATAAAAATTCTCATGTGAGACCTGGCAACCATAATAGGCACTGGGCAAATGGGCGTCGCTAGTTTCTGTTTCTCTAATTTTTCCGACTTGGATTCAATAACCAACCAGCGATCCTCCAACTCCTTAAATGGTACCTTCATCTCGAGTTTGAAAGGTGATTTTTTTTTTATTGACGAGGGTTACTCGTGAGATTTGAGAGGCAAGGTTTTGGAACTACTCCTGTTGAAATTAGGGGAATTTACATTTTGCTTTGGCTCTCATAGTCGATGATCATGGTTCTGAATTGCACAGAATAAGTGCATTTTTCATTCGATCATACAAATGTACAAATGTACAAACATTTAAGCATAAATGTTGCACAATTAGAAGCATGTTATTTTTTTGTAGCATTATGGATTTATTTATCTCAGGCTCAGCTCACCATAATAATTGATTGTACCGAGCAATGTGTTGCATGAGCTTGGAAAGACACTAAACTAGTCTACAAGTTGAGCTTTGTTGTGGTGGAAGGCACTAGGAAGCTATTTGTAGGAAGCAATAGGTCTGGAAATGTATGTGGTAACGAAGTTAAGTGAGACTTGGTACTTGTATATCCATCCAAATATAGTAATATATCATAAGTATTTCTTTATTTTTAAGTTTTAACACAAATTTTTATATACTCAATTATTTTATAAAACAATCAAATTCTTGATGGAAATAAAGTATTGTATGAAGTTTAAACATATGTTTTCTCTTTCAATGAGTATGAAGAAACTAATATGATTTAGAAAATAGAAGAAGAAGAAGAAAGTTGAAAAGCTATTAACTAGTGGAGTATTTTCCACTTTCCTACCCATAGGAAAGCCACTTTACCTACAAAAGTAGGTACCCATTATAATATTTGGTTATCAAATAATAATAATAATATTGTTAATTATGTGTAAAACACTAGAAGAGAATGGATGTGGTCTTACTTAACAAGCTGACCTTACTTATTCATGTGTTGACCATTTTTATTCAAAGGCACTATTGGGCTCTGGAGTGGGCCCACGCGGTTGGATTTCTTTGTTGAATGTTTTTATTCTGTACAATACTGTTTTGTTATATGTACCCAAATCACACCCAAAACACTTTTTTTAAAACTTTCAATTTCAAAAATTATTATACATTTTTTATTAGTTATGTTTTTTTATAAAAAAAAATGCAGGGTGAGCTCGGAGTGAACTCAATAAGGGTGAGCCTAAGAAATGGACTGGTGTTTACCATCTCAATTATTTTTTCAATATATATAAACGAATCCAAAAAGAAATTTCAGCATTTTAATGGGGAAAAAGTAAGTGTAATATAACATTAATTAATTAGCTATTAACTGTGATTTGTGATATTTCATTTGGCTGATCATCATCAATTGTCTAATTTAAATGCTATAGTAATTATAAGAGTTTGATTGGTTTGGTTTTGAGCAATCAAGAAGTTAAAAGTAGATAGATATATGGTTTGGTTTGGTTTGGTCTGGTCACCTCCTCTTTCATGGCTTCTGAGCTTGAAGAGGCCAGGGATACACATGCAGCTATACATTTTATCATCATGTATGTATATATTATTATCAAATCTTATATCTTACGTTAAAAATTACCAATCGAACAACATAATCTCTCTCTCTCTCTCTCTCTCTCTCTTGTACTTGTCTTTGCATGGGTGAAGCGGGAAATTATTAATTAACTTTAAATGCACCTACCTAACCTACTTCATTAATTAAAATCACCCTATTAACTAATACACCTTTTGTACTATCAACGTTGCCACCATATATAATAACTAAACCACACAACACTTGGGGGATTATATATGTTTGTTTGCAAAAAAAAAAAACATATTTTGACATTGAATTATTTGTCTTAATTTATTACTATTTTGGACTATTTTAATTATCACGTGATCGGGGATTAATAGTCGTTTTTTTCACTCCTAAAACTATTTATGAGATATTATATAATCTCATAATAAATGTGATCACATTAATAGTACTCCATATTTTAAAATATCAAATGGTTATTTTTCTGACTAATAGTCAGGATTAATAGTTTATTGTCAAATGATTAAATAGTAATCCCAAACATATGAAAATTGTTCTCTTATAAGGGAATTTTGAAAATTGTTATGGAAATATTAATTCCACATGAGTTATGACTAGCATGATTTTGGTTTAGCTTCAAACAGAAACGGTAGATGACCAACTCTTGGCTTAAAAACAGAAACGTTTCATTGAAGTTTTAAATATTTCTATTATATTTGACAATTGACAAGGTTTGATCGTTTGGATTTGGTTAAAAAGCTGAAAATTTGGATCTTCAAGCTAAACATGTTACTAACATTCAGCTCCAACCGTCAAGTGGACAAAAAACTCATGGTTTAACATTCAGCTCCGATCGTAGAGTTATTTCATTTTACGTTTTAAAGATTCACTCTACGTTTTTACGATAGTAAAATGACTATTCTACTATCAATCAGTGACTACTCTACTATCATAAAGTAACTTAATTTATGATCGTAAACTATGTAAATTTGGAACATATAGAACTGTGCACTTCCATTTTTTATATATATCTATCTATCTAATAAAATACAAATAATTTTGAATTTCCCGCTCACTCAATAAATCATCTGGGCCGTCCAAAGTTTGAGATAAATCCCACCGTCCATACATCTATCTAATAAAATACATCTATCTAATCTATCTAAGTAATGATTTTGAATTTTCCGCTCACTTAATAAATCATCTAGGCCGTTCTAAGTTTAAGATAAATCTCAATGCCGATACAGTGCCGGAGGAACGGGTCCCAGCTAGTATATATATATATGAGAAAAATGTATGTACATAGCTAGCTGTGTAGCCCTATATATATATATATATATATATATATTATTTGTGGGAAGTTTGTAAAATCGATATGATATTAAAGATTCACTTGTTAAAAGAATATCATCATCACCATGTTACACATGAACACGAGCCAAAAATGTTGCAGAAAAGTAATATAGACACCACCACCAAGGGAGGAGCTTCACCAGAATTCTAAATGAAACTCACTTTACAACCAAAATATGCAAATTTATATCAAATCAGGAATTCAAACAGATAATATAACAGAACTAGAACTGGATATCTACTCAACATCCCCAACCTCACAGTCCCCTCACATATCTGCCACCATTTAATACTCTAGCCTGATAAACTTGTAGAATGACGAAAGAAGAGAAAGTGGTAAAAGAACTAGGTAAATTTCGACTAGTAGCAGTCCCACAAATCATTTCTTCAACCAATACAAAGGACCAAGGTATCTGAATCGCATAATGGATCAAGTTCACATCAACTCCCTGCCTTCTTCTTCTTCTTCTTCTTCGTCAACCTCATAATCATCCTCCTCATCAACAGTAGCATCCTGATATTGTTGGTACTCAGACACCAGATCATTCATATTGCTTTCTGCTTCCGTGAACTCCATCTCATCCATTCCTTCACCAGTGTACCAGTGCAAGAAAGCCTTCCTCCTAAACATGGCAGTAAACTGCTCACTCACTCTCCTGAACATTTCCTGAATAGAGGTTGAGTTTCCAATGAAGGTAGAAGCCATTGAAAGCCCCCTGGGTGGAATGTCACAGACACTTGACTTCACGTTGTTTGGTATCCACTCCACAAAGTAAGAGGAGTTTTTGTTTTGAACATTGATCATCTGCTCATCCACTTCCTTGGTGCTCATTTTGCCCCTAAACATGGCTGAGGCAGTGAGGTAACGGCCATGTCGGGGGTCAGCAGCGCACATCATGTTCTTGGAGTCCCACATTTGTTGGGTCAGCTCAGGGACTGTAAGGGTACGGTATTGCTGAGAACCACGGGAGGTCAGAGGAGCAAACCCCACCATAAAGAAGTGTAGACGAGGGAAGGGAATCAGGTTTACAGCAAGTTTCCGGAGGTCAGAGTTCAGTTGACCAGGGAATCGGAGGCAGCAGGTAACTCCACTCATTGTAGCAGATATTAAGTGGTTCAAATCACCAACTGTTGCATAAATAAAAGGTGGTCAGAGTGCTATTGAAGAGAAATCTTATAGAGATTACACAAATCAGCCTATAAATTAATCAGCTCTTCATATTTTCTGCCGAGTGTTATTTAGCTACTATCAGCCACATAAACATAGGCAGACAAATCTCTTCCACAAACTTGATTACTTAGTTCCATAAATATGACTTCATTCCTGATAAAACAACTTCCACATAATTAAGTAAAATAAATATGCAGAACCTTAACTTCAGCAACATAAATAAGTAGGGGAAAACAGCAACTTTAAGGTATTTTTACTCACAGCTAGGAGTGGTAAGCTTCAGAGTCCTGAAACAGATATCATACAAAGCTTCATTATCTAGAACCATGCATTCATCTGCATTCTCTACGAGCTGATGGACAGAAAGGGTGGCATTGTATGGCTCAACCACTGTATCTGAGACCTTTGGTGACGGGAACACAGAGAATGTGAGCATCATCCTGTCAGGGTATTCTTCCCTGATTTTAGAAATCAGCAAGGTACCCATTCCAGAACCTGTTCCTCCACCAAGAGAGTGGCACACCTGAAATCCTGAAAAAAAAAAGAAAAAGAAAACTTTTACAAACAAAGATGTATCCAAAGCATCAAACACCAAAACCTGTTGGAAAGCTACACAATTTTTTTTTTAAAATCCCTACAACAATAAGGACTTCCATAAAATATTGAGAGGCATACTCTCACAGCTTACTCTCTTTAAATATTAAGTTAGCCATAGATTGAAATAAGGATATTGATTAGAAAAGATTCAAAAGAACCAACTTAAACTATGTCAACAAAACTACTTCCATCGTTCTGCTTATTGACATACTAAATTTTCAATGCAACATTCAAAGGTGTACATTATATATACACTATTATCCCTCAGACTTTCAGGAATCCTCTATAGATAGAATGCTAAATTTTGAGACAAAAAGCTCAAGTAAAATTGGGATACTAAGTAAATTTTACCTTGAAGGCAATCACAGTTCTCAGCTTCCTTCCTCACAACATCAAGAACTGAGTCAATAAGTTCAGCACCCTCAGTGTAGTGTCCTTTTGCCCAATTATTTCCAGCACCAGATTGACCAAAAACAAAGTTGTCAGGGCGGAAGATTTGCCCATAGGGTCCCGTTCTAACACTGTCCATAGTGCCAGGCTCCAGATCCATGAGAACGCCACGGGGAACAAACCTCCCACAAGAAGCCTCATTGAAGTATACATTGACACGTTCCAATTGCAGACCCGATTTTCCAACATACTTTCCAGTTGGATCTATTCCGTGTTCATCGCACACGACTTCCCAGAACTTCGATCCAATTTGGTTGCCGCATTGGCCACCCTGAACATGAAGGATTTCTCTCATTTTACCTGAAATTTAAAATAAGAAAAATAATTCAATTCACATGCAAAACTCTATGATCTGAAGCCAGATGTAGGTCTTTCAAATATAAATATATCAAAGTTTTGTAAGTTTCCGTCAAAAAGGAAATTAAAGTCAAAAATTGTGACAAAATGTTCTAATAAAGTGAGATAAATAAGAGTTCTTTGATCATTAAATAAAATTGATTAAATGATATCAAAATAATTTCAGATAGAATTCCTAATGAAATGTGGGTTACTCTGATTATAAAAGATTGAAATACAGATTTAAGAAAGCAAACGTGAAACAAATTGAACAAGCACAGAATTTCACTGAAAACAAAAGACGTAGGACAAAATAGTACGAAACTCAACCGATCTAGCAACATCAGAAACTTAAATCCACACCAAGACAATACAGAATAATTACCAGGGACAAAAGATCGGAGAAAGAAATGGCTTATCACGCAAATTGTAACATAATTCTGACAAGTTTAACAACCTAAACCTTGAAACTGAAGAAGAAATCATATAGATCTACCATCCAAACGAAGATAAACACGATATGGTAATTAGTAACACATAATGTAAGAAAATCAGAACCGTGCATAATCTACCGCCAATTTACAAAAGAAGCCAGCTCAAATTATCGGAAATTTTGTAAAAGATAAGGTACAATTAACGTGGTAAATACAATAGATAGATCAAAATGGAGAAATGTGATTCACATTGAGATTTATACCTGCTTATCTAATTATAAACAACCGAAATTGAATAAATCAATTAAATTCAAGTACAAATATGTATCAACAGATACGAAAAACGAACCTGTGTGCTTGATTTGTAATTACTGTTGAAGGAGAGAGTGATAGAAAGAGCGTGCAGACGGTGGCAGCCCCAGTACGATTTTATAATCGAGTGAGGAGAGAGAATGGGAGATCTAACGGCTGCTATTATTTCCCTCCTCTTACTATTGACGATTGAGTGCCGTCCGATGGTAGAAACCAACGGTGGCGATGAGGTTTAGAGTTGTGATTAACTGAGATTTGAGTTTTAAAAAATGGGGGAGATTTTCGTGACAGATATACCCTTTGTCAAATGACTGGAATGTCCTCTTATTATTTTGTCAATGGCTGGCCTGGCCTTGCTGTTTTTTTTTTCTTTCCCGGAGTGAAAATGTACTTTTAGACAATAATTTCTTTGTATTCGCAACTTTCAAAACAAATCAAGAAAAAAAGAAAACGATTTCTATTTGATTTTTTGCAAAATTAAATGTCACTTCAGTAGAAACTACAACAAGGTTATCAAAGTCATTACACCAGTCAGTACACAATCAGTAGTACTATTTTATTTAAATTTAATACAAGTGTCTCTTTGTCTGTAATCCCATTTATTATAGCGTTTTCAATACTAGTCCACTAATACTAGTCCCATTCACCAATTATTTTATCATAGTATACTTATATTAGTAGGTTCACAATTGAAAATGTTTGACCACGAGTATATTTATTTATGTATATTTAAAAATTAAATATATATATATATACTAGCGATAATCCATGCCTGAAGGCACTGTATAATTTAAAAAAAAATCATGAACACAAAAAAATGAAGCATTGAATATGGACACACACTAAATTAAAAGCCTAAATTAATTCTTAACACACCCGCACTTTTCATACATACTCTACAAAATATTTAAATGAAAATTTTTATGAAGACAAATTTCAATGAATAAATAAATAATATCGAACTTTAATAGTCAAATTCTCATAAATTTAAACTAAGTTTAACTATATTTCAAGATTTATTTTTTATTATTTATAAGCCTTTTTGATTGATTGTAACTTTTTAAATAGTAACTTGACAATTAAAAATTATTGTTTGCTTGTTATAACAATATTTTTTTTGTCGGACGTAGATTGACATACAGTTTTGCAGAGCCGTAACTTGATACAAAAACTGATTGCAGGTCATTATATAAATTTAAAATTATCTCAGCAACGAAGTTTAAAAATGAAGAACCAAGACAAATAAGAGAGAGGGAGAGGTCAAACAAATAAGGTGACGAATGACTAATGGTTAAGTTATATGGTCAATTTTACAACTTGCTTGCAGGATCAAATCTTTATGAATTTTTATCCATAGATATATGGATGACCCATGTAGCTTCCTTCATTAGATCAATCAAATAATGGTAAACAATTATAAAAGGACATGCAAAAATAAAACTTTTTAAAACAGCCAAAAAAAAACACATCTATCCATGCCAAAAAGGAAGGCACAAGAGCACACAGTGAGGTCACTAGATGAGGTCACCCACAAAAAAACTTTTCCAAATAAGGAAAATGGGAAATAGGAAATAAGATGGGGGAACATAAACTTATTTATAGTCTTACTTTGACCATCTAGGCAAAATGACAAGGGCTCCAACAGGGACATGTCAATAAAAACATATAATCTCAAGCCAAATTTTTTTAAAAACAATTGTTCTCCTCCAACCCAGATCAAAAATGTAAGACCCCAAATAATTAATAAATGAAATTTAATTTCCTCTAATTATTATTTTGAAATAGTAAGGGTTGATGTGATTAATGTGGATAGTTATGGGTAAAATACGCAAATATTTCAAAATAAGCAAGTGGTTATAAAATATTCATTGTTGTTGGGGAATATTCGTACTGTCGTGGAATATTCGTACTGTCGGAGAATATTCGTACGACGGCGCAGCCATGTGTGGGCCCCATAACGGAAAGCGATTGGAGGAAGAAAACGACAAATATAAGTTGTTTAAAAATAACGGCGTAGTTGTTACCGTTTACACTGTTGGAATACCCGGTGGTTAAAACACAGTAATACGCGTTGTTGCACAGTAGCACACGGTATTGCACCAATTATTGACTCTTACGTAAGAAGGCACTACTCAATAATGGTTACAGTAATTATTGTTCAGTATTTTATTATATTGATTCAATAACTGTTGCGTTGATATTTTTATATTGTTGTTGTTTCAATAATTGTCATTACACAGTATTTTTCATTATCGAAGCAATAATTCATATTATCTGAATAATATTATTAGATAACATTATTGGCAATGTCTAGAAAGTTCTGTCTAAGGAGAGGTTTGGTCACCTAATTGCGCGCCAGTAAGAAGAAATTCTTATTGGAAAGCCCCCTCTTTCCTGGGAACGGCCTGGTTGTCAGTATTGTGATTCTGTAATATTATTTATGAATAATTAAATTATTGATTTATATGATGAGGAAAATATTGATTTTATGTGGATATAGATGGAGAAAATTTTTAATGTGACAATTGTTGAAAATAAATATTTTATCTTTTTATGATAAAATAATTCATTTAAATATATTATTATATTTTAATAATATAATAATGATGGTATTTTTACGATGAATGTGGGATATATGAGTATATGTGGAGGAGGAGTATTTTTGTTACCAAAAATATTTAAAACATGTTAAATATGTCGGTGGACCCCATTTCTTGACTGAAATTTGATTATAGCCTGTAAAATCGCTCGTTTGTGGATTTTGGTCAATTTCTGTTTGGAATTTGGAAAAACTTCCTTCTGCAAAGTTGTAGAGAATTGAATTTTCTATAAAAACTCGCGAGATTCGAATTTTCTGATAAAAGGGCTATTTATTATGAATTATTGAAGTGCTGAAGCTCCGAAATAATTGATTTTTGGAAGTTTTAAATATTTTCTTTAACAAAAACGTTTTTTTCACTCCTTCTAGAAGATGAGCATGTGGGATGTGTTAGAAATCTGATTTTTCAAGGAGGCGTATGAAATTTATAATATATTTTATTAAATTTTCTGCTTTGGTGTTCTAAGCAATTTCTTATAAATAGGTGCTTAGGTTAGAATTGAAAATCACACCAGAAACTGAAGTTTTCTCTCTCTATATTATCGAGCATATTATTGTGAGTATTTTGAGTATATACTTTGAGTATTGCTATACGGTGAAAGTTCAAGTCATAGCCTATATCCGGTGTTTCAGCTAGAAGTATAAATCTTTCGAGGTAAGGGATATTATTTTTTTAAAATGATATTATTTCTTCTAATATCATTATGCCGAAGTAATGATCTGAACTTTTTCTCAAATTTGAAACTTTTTTATGTCGGGGTTACTATTCATGAGTTACTATTCACGAGTTACTATTCATGAGTTACTATTCACGAGTTACTATTCACGAGTACTATTCACGAAGCGTGAAGATGTTTTTTTTTGTGAAATTACTATCTTTTGGTGTCGGAGTTATTATTCACGTATACGACACTATTCACGTATACGATACCACTCACGAATACGGCACTATTCACCGAAAAATAAAATTTCTTCTTTTTGTCTAAAATATCTATTCCGGATACTAGCTTTGATTGTATCCATGTTTTGATCATTCTTGAATTTTACACCACTATGATTATTTTTGAGGTATTTTTGGACGTGGATAAAACAAAGTACGAATCCTTAATCCTTAATCCTTGTCATTTTGTTTCACTGGATTCGTTTCTTTAAAAATATTTTCCATCATCCTCAGTTTTAAATGATGATATTATTGAATATCTTTGGCCTGTAGTGCAAAGATGAATGATTTCTGATGAATATCTTTGGCCCGTAGTGCAAAGATGAACAGTTGTTTAGATGAACATGACCAACTGATGAATATCATTGGCCTGTAGTGCAAGGATGAATATATGATTCAAGAGGTGCATTGATTGATGTTACAGGGATAAAAATACTGTTGATGGACTATTAAATTCATAGACATTAGTAGATTTCATTCTCTACGTAACTCTTCTATGAATTAATATTTTCCGCTGCGAATATTGATTTAACATTTGTTGTCTATTGTATTCTATCATATTTTTCCCTTTTGAAGACTAACGATAATTTGTTGTATATTATCTTAGTCATAATATTCTTTACTGGGCTAGTTGAGCTCACCCTTTTTCCTTTTTGTTCCATTTTTCTTCTCAGGAGGCGAGAATATAGCGAGTACGAGTCGGGGTATGGAATGAAGGTTCTAAGGAGAGTTGTTTAGTAGTCCTCACCATTTTTGTAAAATAATGTATCAATAATTATGATGGGGATTTATTTGTATGAGGATATTGTCTAGATGGAAATATCTGTATTTAAACTCATAGTTTACATGTTGTAATAATAAAGTTGTAGTTGTTTCTGAACCGTGTATTGACAACTCAGAATGGGTGATGTATACCTATTTTGGGGGTGTCACAGTTGGTATCAGAGCTTAGGGATATGATCTCTGGCGGAGATCGGGGAATAGAACTAGGAGGGGAGAGACGAGTAATTCCTTCGCTAGTGTGTCCTACCTAAGCTTATTTGTTAGTTGGTCAGTATTTAGGGATATTATGTGATATGTGATTTGCTTAATTAACCTTCAACGATTTCCACCATCGCTGAGCATCATCCTCTAGCTTATAAACTGCTAATCTCACCTTCTGATTTTCTGAACATCCAATCACATCAAAAATCTTCTCCAAGTGGGCGATCCAGTTCTCCGCATCAATTGGAGTTGGAGCAAAACGAAAAGAGTTGGGCTTCTGCTTAATGAACCTCTCCAACAACACATATAATGGCTGCACTGGCTGACCCACTTGATCATCGGGAGGAACATTTTGCTCATGTTGTGGTATCTCTGCATCATCCCCTATGTCATTTGCATATCGATTTCCTTGTATCTGCGGAATACCCTGCATAGCCTGTGCCACAGCCTGCGTAACTGCCTCATTCACCATTGCTGCAACCATAGCCGGGGTTATTGTTGCATTCCCCTGAGCCCCGTCATTTCCACCCTGGTTAACAGCCTCAACTTGGGGCTGCCTCTGACCTCTCCTACCGTTATTATCGGTCTGCCTCCCAGCAATTCTCGAAGACTTACGAGCCATCTACGATACAAAATCAAACAGACGAGAACAAACAGATCAAAACAAATAATCAAGGCCAAATTTGTGCAGAACGAAAATCAAATGTAATACAAATCTTATAACTACCCAGTGGTCTACCCATAACTCACAGGTCAAGCCTAAAAGGCAATCTACAAGATCATAACCTAAGCTCTGATACCATATGAAACAACCCAGGTCAAATCCTGAGTCCGGAACAAATCTTGGGTCAAATCCCAAGTCCGAATCGAATCAAATCCATCCAAATAAGGCCTCAAACCACTGGCCCAATAGTATCTTCTTGGGTCATCTAGCCCACCACAGGCTCCCAAAAGGTCATGACTTGAAGGTACTATTGGTAGTTACTTATTTCCTTATATGCAGACAAATTTTTCCCCCTATCTTTCGATGTGGGACTGGGGTGTTACAAACTCCCCCACTTAAATTTCTGACGTCCCCGTCAGAGAACCGATCACACACACGGCCCAAAGATCTTTGCCTCTCTAGCCATTGTGGGATAATACCGGCTGGCTTCGTGTCCCCACCTCCGGCAACCCGATCGGATGACCCGACCCGAGCTTTCGAGAGTCGGCTCTGATACCAACTCTGTAACACCCCCTTTCCCAAAAGGGAAAAGGGATGTCACGCACAAACATAATAAATACAAATCTCTAATAAACCTCAAAATATCTCCAATAAAATTTAATACCAAAAGTCACATACTCCAATTTAAATAGCAGTAACTCCACATTTACATAGTCTCTACTAATAAGAAATAAATGCCAAAATGGCCCAAACATCCATTAACAAAATAATATGAACACCAAGTCTAATAATAATTCTCAAAACTAATCTACTCATTTGGATCAAAGGTAGCTCTCATCCCACATATCCTGATCACCCCTGATTACCTGCCGGAAAAAGAACACAGCGTGAGCCAATTGCCCAGTACGGATATGAAGATGAATAAATATATCACAATAAATAATGAATCTAAAGAATTGAACGAATGAACATATGTGATTTACAAACGAACTACGAATAGATCAAAATTTGAGAGTCCATTAACAAATGACCAACACTGTCAATCGAATAATTATAGCCAAAAGAATTCTAAATAAATAAGGCTGAATCAAATGGTTATAAGATAACAATTTCATACTGAGCTCAAATACAAATAGCCAAAGGCTAACAAAATACATCGGTACCATGATGTATACAAATCAAATCGGATAGTACGCACGACACATACGTCACTAATCCGCCAAACAAATCGAATCAAATCAAATACTGGGTCGACCCATACGTATCCTGAACAAATATATCAAATGGCCAAAGCTCATACCCAGAGCATACAAAAGGATACGCCGTGGACTGATCACACCGCCACGGAAGGTGTCATGCCCTTGTGTCAAGAGGACATGCCTGTGGTACCCCCACAGGTGGTTAGCTCAAGTATACCCTAAGGATCAAACTACAAAATGTAAGCCAAAAGGGGTTCAAATCACAAGGCTTACATGACCATATTCAAATGAAATCGAATTATCAAATACAAACAATATTAATTATCCCAATATATCAATGATAAAAAATAACTCCTGAATGTGAACAAAAATATACGAACAATGGTACAAACGAATAAAGTCTCCAAAATATACTGACACGATTAACTAGTTCAAGGAGTACAAATACGAATTTTAATATCAACACCAAAACGAAACTATCACAATAAATTGGACAACAAGGAATAATCCTAAGAAGCAATACCAAATTTTTAACGAATAACAAAATGAACGAATTATATTTAAAAGAGTCTCGCTGAAAAAGTACGGAATCCGTACCTTAATATAATACCAAAATAATTCGCCGAATCCAAATATCACCCGTCAAATTCCCTCAATCCGATCTAATAATCAAAATAAAATATAAAGCATATAATTAAATTACGAACTCATACAAATTATATTTTCATAAATTTAATAATTTTAATATACTATATTCAGTTTATACTCAAAAGATATATTTTAATTATAATAACAATATTATAATATTATTATTACTAACCCATTTTAAATTTCGGTATCTTATATATATATATAATAATTCAAAATGCTGCAGGAGGTATATATATATAGAGAATAAATAATTCGAACTTCTACAGGAGGTATATATATATAGAATGAAAGAGGCTTGCAAATGAAATAAAGCAGCATAAGCAGGTTAACATATGTATATATATATATATATATAAATAAATTAACGAATTTAGCAGCAGATTATACGATTATATATATAAACGCAAATCGTATATATTTTACCCCAATTGTAAATCAAAATTTCATTAATAAATTCAACTAATTAAACGGCATAATAAAATTTTAAAATAGATTGTAAACACAACAAGAAAATAGATTTTAATTACAATAATAAAATAATTATTTTGTATTCAAAAGTAGTCCAACAATTACCTTTGAGAAGAAGAATATGATGAATAAAATTCTAAGATTTTGCTCTCAAACCCTTTTGCAATCACAGTCACGTTCTCTCGCTCCCTCTTGCGCCTCCTCCTTTTTCTTCCGTTCTATTCTCACAACTCCTCGTACGTAAGGAAGTATAACTAGGTTTTACTATTTAATATTAATACTTCTAATTTGATTAGGATTTAAAATAACACAATTATAAATCTGACCCAATTAATGTAATATAGCTTATTATGGCCCAAATAAATTAAATATATAGAATTTGACCCAAACACAAGGAAAGCCCAATTAAATATTTTAAAGCTCACTTAAATATTCTATTATTATTTTATTGGGTATTACATCACATTCCCCTTAAAAAAGGATTCCGTCCTCGGAATCAAAAGAACAGAACGTACTTAATTTTCAAAAAGATGTGGATATTCCGCCCGAATAGACTCCTCTATCTCCCAAGTAGCTTCCCGTTCCGAATGGTTTTTCCACAAGACTTTAACAAAAGGAATTGTCTTCCTCCTCATAATCCGTTCTTGACGATCTAGAATCGCCTCGGCTTCTTCCTCACAAGTAAGATCTTCTTGAATCTTATGTAACGGGTAGTGCACAACGTGAAGCGGATGATAAGTATATTTCCTTAACACCGAAACATGAAAGATATTATGCACATGAGATAATTGTGGAGGCAAAGCCACCCGATATGCCACTTCTCCAACTCTCTCAAGGACTTCAAAAGGGCCAATGAAACGCGGACTAAGCTTCCCTTTCAAATCAAACCTTCGAACACCTTTCCATGGAGAAACTTTCAAAAACACGTGTTCACCAGGCGTGAATGCAAGAGCCCTCCTATGAATATCAGCATAACTCTTTTGCCGCGATCTAGCTTCTTTCAACTTTCTTTTAGCCACTGCTACTTTCTCCGTAGTAATCCTAACCAAATCGGGTCCTTCTATTATCCTTTCACCAACCTCATCCCAACAAGTCGGAGCTCGACATTTCTTACCATATAATGCTTCAAAAGGGGCCATACCAATACTAGCTTGCCAACTATTATTATATGCGAACTCCACCAAACTCAAATAATCATCCCAGTTTCCTGTCCACTCTAAAGCACAAGATCGCAACATGTCTTCTAATGTCTGAATAGTTCTTTCGGATTGTCCATCTGTCTGCGGGTGAAAAGTTGTACTATAGTTAAGTCGCGTTCCCCAAGCTCGTTGAAACCCTTTCCAAAATCGAGAAGTAAACCGCGGATCTCGATCCGAAACGATAGAAACTGGAGTCCCATGAAGCCTAACAATCTCACGTTGAAAAATATCTGCTAATTTATTTACCGAAAAATCTTCACGAATAGACAGAAAGTGAGCCGATTTAGTCAAACGATCCACTACCACCCAAATAGTATCATTCTTTTTAAGAGTCCTCGGCAACCCAGTCACAAAATCCATCGAAATGTCATCCCATTTCCACAAAGGAATCTCTAACTGTTGCAACAAACCACCAGGCCGCTGATGCTCTATTTTCACTTGCTGACAAGTAAGACATTTACTCACAAATTCAGCTACATCCCTTTTCATTCCACTCCACCAAAAATTCTCCTTCAGATCCTTATACATCTTTGTAGACCCCGGATGAATAGAAAATGGCGAACTATGAGCTTCAGTCAACACTACCTCACGAATCATTGGATCCATTGGAACACATAACCGTTTACCGAACCATATTATACCTTGCTCATCAATACGAAACTCTGGTTGCTTACCCTCATTCATATTCTGCGCTACAGTCCATAACTCACCATCCTCCTTTTGGGCTTCTTTGATACGCAAAATAAGAGAAGGTTCCACCCTCATACCAGCTACCAACCCATCAGAACCTCTAGCATATAGCTCCAAACCCACACGCTCCATATCCGAGATAAGTTGAGGTTGTGTAACCAAGGCAGCTACACTCCCTGAACTCTTCCGGCTAAGAGCATCTGCAACCACATTAGCCTTACCGGGGTGATACTGAATCCTGGCATCATAATCCTTAAGAAGCTCCAACCAACGCCTTTGTCTCATGTTAAGCTCCTTCTGAGTAAAAATATATTTAAGGCTCTTGTGGTCGGTGAAAATGTCACAAGTCTCTCCATATAAATAGTGCCTCCAAATCTTTAGGGCAAAAATAACTGCTGCTAACTCCAAGTCATGGGTAGGATAGTTCACCTCATAAGGTTTAAGTTGTCTGGAAGCATAAGCAATTACCTTACCATGCTGCATCAAAACACACCCTAATCCTTTCTTGGAAGCATCACTGTAAATTTGATAACCTCCTGTCCCCGACGGTAATGTAAGCACTGGAGCCGATACAAGCCTCTTCTTAAGCTCCTCAATACTTTTCTCACGTTCCTCATTCCACACAAATTTTATGCCCTTCTTCATCAACTGCGTTAATGGCAAAGCTAACAACGAGAAACCCTCCACAAATCGCCTGTAGTACCCTGCCAAACCCAAGAAACTCCTTATTTCAGTTACTGTGGTAGGTCTTGGCCAATTAGTGATAGCCTCAACCTTTGCAGGATCCACCTTAATACCTTCAGCAGACACGACATGTCCCAAAAATGCTACCTGTTCTAACCAAAACTCGCATTTGGAGAACTTAGCATACAACTTATTCTTTTGCAGAACCCCCAAAACAGTACGAAGATGCTCTTCATGCTCCTCCTTAGACTTGGAATACACCAAAATGTCATCAATGAAGACAATGACAAATTGGTCCAAATACTCGCTAAAAACCCGATTCATCATACCCATAAACACTGCCGGAGCATTAGTTAACCCAAATGACATCACCAAAAACTCATAGTGCCCATACCGAGTACGAAAAGCCGTTTTTGGAATGTCCTCTTCCCTCACCCTCAACTGATGGTATCCCGACCTCAAATCTATCTTTGAGAAGAACTTTGCCCCTTGGAGCTGATCGAAAAGGTCATCTATCCGTGGCAATGGATATCTGTTCCTGATAGTGATCCGATTTAGTTCCCTATAATCTATACACAATCTCATAGATCCGTCCTTCTTCTTCACAAACAATACTGGAGCACCCCATGGCGATACGCTCGGTCTAATGAATCCACGATCTAACAACTCCTGCAATTGTTCCTTCAACTCTTGTAACTCTAATGGAGCCATTCTATAGGGTGCCTTAGAAATAGGTTCCGCTCCAGGAATGAGCTCAATAGTAAACTCAACCTCCCTTGGCGGTGGCAATCCTGGCAGATCCTTAGGAAATACCTCAGGAAATTCTCGCACAACTGGATAGTCATCAAGTTGGGGCTCATCCCTCGAGGTATCCTTCACATAAGCCAAATAACAGTCATGTCCCTTAGAAATCATTTTGCTCGCCTTCAAGGCTGAGATCAACTTTACAACACCATTCGGCTTGGAACATTGAAACTCGAATTCTGGATTATCTAAGGGTCCAAAAATAACTTTTCTCGCCTGACAATCAATAGTGGCTCGATGCTTACTCAGCCAATCCATACCCAAAATAATATCAAAATCATACATCACCATCGGAAGTAAGTTAGATGCGTACACTCTCCTCCCTAACTTCAAAGGACACTCGCGAAAATACTCAGAAATAATCACAGAATTACCCATCGGGGTAGCAATAGACAAATGAGGATCTAACAGATGAGAAGACAACCCAAGATGACGAACAAATGAAAGTGCGACAATAGAGTGTGTAGATCCAGTGTCAAACAAAACTGATGCCTCACGATTTCTTACAAGAAGGATGCCTGAAATAGTACCTGGTGCTTGGGCCGCCTGATTAGCTGTCAATGCAAATACTCTCCCACCGGTGTTGCGCTGACCGCCATTACCAGCATTACCGCCTCCCTCATTACCACGCTGAACTGCGCAATCCCTTGCTCTATGTCCCATCTGTCCACATAAGAAACAAGCCCCTGTATTTCTATAGCACGCCCTACCAGCATGATATCCACCACAAGTAGCACATGGAACAGGTGGAAGTGGCAAAAGGTTCGGATTGCCCCCACCTGCCGGTCCCGGATACCGTCCCTGAATTTGACCCTGTTGGCGATGCTGACCCTGATTCTGATTTTGCTGGAAGCCCCTGTTCTGTTGAAATCCCCTATTTTGATACTGCCCTCTAGCTTGCCATTGACCCTGCTGCTGACCTCCATGACCACCCTGTTGTATTGGGTAAGCAAAATCCCTTCTTGGATTAAATCGCTGACCCGATGAAGACTCGTTCCAATTATTTTGCCTTCTATTCTGATTCCTGCTAAACTGTCCCATCCCTTGCCCTTGCTGATCATCTCTATCTCTCTTTCGACTCCCATCTGATCTTGAAGCTCGAAAGTCCTTGTGATCCATCTCCACACTCTTAGCTGCATTGGCCACTTGTGATACATCTGTAAAAATGGTGTGGATGATCGATCTCCTATACTCATACTTCAAAGCCCATTTAAACTTTTCTGCCTGATGTGCAGCTGTCCCAGCTATCGAACCCGCAAAACCAGCCAATCTCGTAAACCTCGCTATGAAATCATTAATAGTTTCATCATCCTTCTGCCGAATGGACACAAATTCCCTGATATATGCATCCCTATCAGCATTTGGGAAATACTGCTGATAGAAAAGGTCACAAAAACCGCTCCATATGAGTCCCTCCATAAATCCATCTCCCTGTGTAGCCTTCAACGATTTCCACCATCGCTGAGCATCATCCTCTAGCTTATAAACTGCTAATCTCACCTTCTGATTTTCTGAACATCCAATCACATCAAAAATCTTCTCCAAGTGGGCGATCCAGTTCTCCGCATCAATTGGAGTTGGAGCAAAACGAAAAGAGTTGGGCTTCTGCTTAATGAACCTCTCCAACAACACATATAATGGCTGCACTGGCTGACCCACTTGATCATCGGGAGGAACATTTTGCTCATGTTGTGGTATCTCTGCATCATCCCCTATGTCATTTGCATATCGATTTCCTTGTATCTGCGGAATACCCTGCATAGCCTGTGCCACAGCCTGCGTAACTGCCTCATTCACCATTGCTGCAACCATAGCCGGGGTTATTGTTGCATTCCCCTGAGCCCCGTCATTTCCACCCTGGTTAACAGCCTCAACTTGGGGCTGCCTCTGACCTCTCCTACCGTTATTATCGGTCTGCCTCCCAGCAATTCTCGAAGACTTACGAGCCATCTACGATACAAAATCAAACAGACGAGAACAAACAGATCAAAACAAATAATCAAGGCCAAATTTGTGCAGAACGAAAATCAAATGTAATACAAATCTTATAACTACCCAGTGGTCTACCCATAACTCACAGGTCAAGCCTAAAAGGCAATCTACAAGATCATAACCTAAGCTCTGATACCATATGAAACAACCCAGGTCAAATCCTGAGTCCGGAACAAATCTTGGGTCAAATCCCAAGTCCGAATCGAATCAAATCCATCCAAATAAGGCCTCAAACCACTGGCCCAATAGTATCTTCTTGGGTCATCTAGCCCACCACAGGCTCCCAAAAGGTCATGACTTGAAGGTACTATTGGTAGTTACTTATTTCCTTATATGCAGACAAATTTTTCCCCCTATCTTTCGATGTGGGACTGGGGTGTTACAAACTCCCCCACTTAAATTTCTGACGTCCCCGTCAGAGAACCGATCACACACACGGCCCAAAGATCTTTGCCTCTCTAGCCATTGTGGGATAATACCGGCTGGCTTCGTGTCCCCACCTCCGGCAACCCGATCGGATGACCCGACCCGAGCTTTCGAGAGTCGGCTCTGATACCAACTCTGTAACACCCCCTTTCCCAAAAGGGAAAAGGGATGTCACGCACAAACATAATAAATACAAATCTCTAATAAACCTCAAAATATCTCCAATAAAATTTAATACCAAAAGTCACATACTCCAATTTAAATAGCAGTAACTCCACATTTACATAGTCTCTACTAATAAGAAATAAATGCCAAAATGGCCCAAACATCCATTAACAAAATAATATGAACACCAAGTCTAATAATAATTCTCAAAACTAATCTACTCATTTGGATCAAAGGTAGCTCTCATCCCACATATCCTGATCACCCCTGATTACCTGCCGGAAAAAGAACACAGCGTGAGCCAATTGCCCAGTACGGATATGAAGATGAATAAATATATCACAATAAATAATGAATCTAAAGAATTGAACGAATGAACATATGTGATTTACAAACGAACTACGAATAGATCAAAATTTGAGAGTCCATTAACAAATGACCAACACTGTCAATCGAATAATTATAGCCAAAAGAATTCTAAATAAATAAGGCTGAATCAAATGGTTATAAGATAACAATTTCATACTGAGCTCAAATACAAATAGCCAAAGGCTAACAAAATACATCGGTACCATGATGTATACAAATCAAATCGGATAGTACGCACGACACATACGTCACTAATCCGCCAAACAAATCGAATCAAATCAAATACTGGGTCGACCCATACGTATCCTGAACAAATATATCAAATGGCCAAAGCTCATACCCAGAGCATACAAAAGGATACGCCGTGGACTGATCACACCGCCACGGAAGGTGTCATGCCCTTGTGTCAAGAGGACATGCCTGTGGTACCCCCACAGGTGGTTAGCTCAAGTATACCCTAAGGATCAAACTACAAAATGTAAGCCAAAAGGGGTTCAAATCACAAGGCTTACATGACCATATTCAAATGAAATCGAATTATCAAATACAAACAATATTAATTATCCCAATATATCAATGATCAAAAATAACTCCTGAATGTGAACAAAAATATACGAACAATGGTACAAACGAATAAAGTCTCCAAAATATACTGACACGATTAACTAGTTCAAGGAGTACAAATACGAATTTTAATATCAACACCAAAACGAAACTATCACAATAAATTGGACAACAAGGAATAATCCTAAGAAGCAATACCAAATTTTTAACGAATAACAAAATGAACGAATTATATTTAAAAGAGTCTCGCTGAAAAAGTACGGAATCCGTACCTTAATATAATACCAAAATAATTCGCCGAATCCAAATATCACCCGTCAAATTCCCTCAATCCGATCTAATAATCAAAATAAAATATAAAGCATATAATTAAATTACGAACTCATACAAATTATATTTTCATAAATTTAATAATTTTAATATACTATATTCAGTTTATACTCAAAAGATATATTTTAATTATAATAACAATATTATAATATTATTATTACTAACCCATTTTAAATTTCGGTATCTTATATATATATATATAATAATTCAAAATGCTGCAGGAGGTATATATATATAGAGAATAAATAATTCGAACTTCTACAGGAGGTATATATATATAGAATGAAAGAGGCTTGCAAATGAAATAAAGCAGCATAAGCAGGTTAACATATGTATATATATATATATATATATATATATATAAATAAATTAACGAATTTAGCAGCAGATTATACGATTATATATATAAACGCAAATCGTATATATTTTACCCCAATTGTAAATCAAAATTTCATTAATAAATTCAACTAATTAAACGGCATAATAAAATTTTAAAATAGATTGTAAACACAACAAGAAAATAGATTTTAATTACAATAATAAAATAATTATTTTGTATTCAAAAGTAGTCCAACAATTACCTTTGAGAAGAAGAATATGATGAATAAAATTCTAAGATTTTGCTCTCAAACCCTTTTGCAATCACAGTCACGTTCTCTCGCTCCCTCTTGCGCCTCCTCCTTTTTCTTCCGTTCTATTCTCACAACTCCTCGTACGTAAGGAAGTATAACTAGGTTTTACTATTTAATATTAATACTTCTAATTTGATTAGGATTTAAAATAACACAATTATAAATCTGACCCAATTAATGTAATATAGCTTATTATGGCCCAAATAAATTAAATATATAGAATTTGACCCAAACACAAGGAAAGCCCAATTAAATATTTTAAAGCTCACTTAAATATTCTATTATTATTTTATTGGGTATTACACTACTGGTGGGAGTCTGTGAAGCGTACCCATCCAGCCGCACTCAGCATGTCTTGGGAGACGTTTCAAAAACTATTTAATGACAAATACTTTCTTGAAAGTGTTCGTCATATGAAGGAAGTGGAGTTCATCATATTAGAACAAAATAACATGACGGTGTCTCAGTACGAGGCAAAGTTTGCAGAGTTATCCAGGTTTGCACCTCATTTGGTGGAGAATGAGGAACGTATGACGCGGATGTTTCTGAGAGGTTTGAAACCCGGCATACGACAATATCTCATTTCTCATAAATTTTCTCTCTATTCAGATGTTGTTAACAGGGCTCAATTATTGGAGCGAGATAACGAGTACGGTCAACCGAGGTACCACAATCAGGATCATACTAGAGATAGCAGTCAGCAAAACAACAATAACCAGTGGAGAAAGAAAAAGACGGACAAAAATGGTAACCACTCTGGTGGTAATTATAGCCACGAAAATAGGAGAAGCGAGTCAAGAGGAGATTTTAAAAAGAGGAGATTCAACAACGACAATGTGAAAATGGCAGCACCAGCAACAACTGGTTCCAAGGGAGGGGAACGACCACCGGTCGTATGCTACAAATGCGGAAAAGAGGGACATATCAGTCCAAACTGCCCACAACAGTTCAAGTTATGCTATAATTGTGGAAAGGAAGGACATATCGCTCGAGATTGTACGGTAGCGAAACCAATTCCAGCGGGGACGATGACTCAAAAGACTGTCCCAGAAAAGTCAAAGTCAACGGTTCCTGGAAGAGCGTTTGTTGTGACTGGTCAAAATGCGAGGAACCCAAACGAGGTGATCACGGGTAAGCTATTTATAAATTCTTGCGAAGTTTATACCTTACTTGATACCGGTGCTACCCATTCATTTATCTCTCCTGCTTGTGCTCAACGTTTAAACTTGACTCCGGAGAAATTAAACTTTGACCTATCTGTGGAAACTCCGTTGGGAGAAACTTTCATCACATCCACTGTTTATAAATCTTGTTTGATTCAAGTTGGCACCATCACCTTACCTGTTGACCTTATCTCTTTAAAGATACTTGCTTTTGATGTGATTTTAGGGATTGATTGGTTAACAACTCATCATGCCAAAATTGATTGTTTTCGTAAGGTTGTTAGTTTTCATATTCCTAATCAACCTGTTGTTCGAATTCAGACAACTAAACCATTAAAATCAATCACTGTCATATCTAATCATAAAGCTATTCGTTTATTGAAAAACGGATGTCAAGCTTTCTTAGCCCATGTTATGGATTTAAATAAAGACACGTCAAAATTGAATAATATTCCTGTTGTTATTGACTTTCCTGACGTATTTCCTGAAGAACTTCCCGGTCTACCCCCAGAACGAGAAGTTGAATTCTTTATTGATCTTGAACCTGGTACAAAGCCCATTTCTAAAACCCCATATCGAATGGCTCCTATTGAACTTCAGGAGTTAAAGGTCCAACTACAGGAATTGTTGGACATCGGTTTCATTCGTCCTAGTACATCTCCTTGGGGTGCTCCTGTTTTATTCGTAAAGAAGAAAGACGGGAGTATGCGACTTTGTATCGACTATCGGGAATTGAACCATGTCACTATCAAGAATAGGTATCCTCTACCTCGTATTGATGACTTGTTTGACCAGTTGCAAGGAGCACAATTCTTTTCAAAAATCGATCTTCGTTCTGGATATCATCAGCTGAAAATTAGAACTGAGGATATTCCAAAGACTGCCTTCAGAACTCGGTATGGGCATTATGAATTTTTAGTCATTTCTTTCGGATTGACTAATGCTCCTGCGGCTTTCATGGATATGATGAACCGAGTATTCAAGGATTATTTGGACCAATTTGTTGTTGTCTTTATTGATGACATCCTCATATATTCCAAAAGCCGTGAAGATCATGAGCACCATTTGAAGCTGGTACTCCAAAGGCTTCGTGAAAATAAGCTATATGCCAAGTTAAAGAAATGCGAGTTCTGGCTTGAGGAAGTAGCATTTCTTGGGCATGTGGTGTCAAAACATGGAGTATCTGTTGACCCGGCGAAGATTGAAGCAATACAAAGTTGGGAGCAACCGAAGACGGTGACTGAAGTTCGTAGCTTTCTTGGCTTAGCTGGTTATTATCGGAGATTCGTGGAAGGGTTTTCTCGAATCGCTACTCCATTAACCCAGCTAACTCGGAAGGATACAAAATTCGTTTAGAGCGAAGAATGCGAGAAGAGTTTCCAAGAGCTTAAGAGGAGACTTATTTCGGCACCTGTTCTAACAATACCATCTGGTACGGATGGATTTGTTATCTATAGCGATGCTTCGGGTAAAGGGTTAGGATGTGTTCTCATGCAACATGGGAAAGTCATAGCCTATGCCTCGCGACAACTTAAAGAGTATGAGAGGAATTATCCTACTCATGATCTAGAGTTGGCAGCAGTCGTTTTCGCGCTAAAGATATGGAGGCACTATCTATATGGGGAGAAAGTGGAGATATATTCAGACCATAAATGCCTTAAATATTTCTTCACTCAAAAAGAACTCAACATGCGGCAGCGACGTTGGCTCGAGCTATTAAAAGACTATGACCACACTATTCAATACCATCCTGGAAAAGCAAACGTGGTAGCTGACGCGTTGAGTAGAAGGTCATATGCAGAAACAAGTGCGATGATGTCAAGTATACGCATAGAGCCAACTTTAATAGAAAAAGTTAAGGTTGCTCAAGCCACCGATCCGGAGTTGATGCATATGAAAAAGAAAGTAAAAGAAGGTGTTATTCCAGAAGCGACAATCGATGAAGAGGGAATACTTCGAGTCCACTCCAGACTTTGTGTTCCTAACGACTCTGATTTAAAGTATAAGATCATGATGGAGGCACACAATACACCATTTGCAATCCATCCTGGAAGTACCAAAATGTATCGTGATATTCGACATACATTTTGGTGGAACAATATGAAGAGAGAGATTGCAAAGTTTATCTCAACATGTTTAACTTGTCAACGTGTAAAGGCGGAGCATCAAGTGCCTAAGGGACCATTGCAACCACTTGAGATTCCGAAATGGAAGTGGGAACATATTACTATGAATTTCGTTACGGGTCTTCCCACGGTTTCTCAAGGCATCAATGCTATTTGGGTTATTGTTGATAGATTAACCAAGTCTGCTCATTTCTTGCCGATACGGGAGACTTATTCCCTTGAACGTCTTGCTCAAATGTATGTAAATGAGATTGTGAGATTGCATGGCATGCCAGTATCCATAGTTTCGGATCGTGACCCAGGATTCACTTCAAGATTTTGGGTTAGCTTGCAAAAAGCTATGGGCACGGATTTGCGATTCAGTTCGGCATACCATCCTCAAACGGACGGACAATCAGAGAGGACTATTCAAACTCTTGAAGATCTATTAAGACTCTGTGTCCTAGATTTCAAGGGCAGTTGGGATAAGTATTTACCATTGGTGGAATTCTCGTACAACAACAGTTATCAAGCAAGTATAGGTGTAGCTCCATTTGAAGCATTATATGGACGAAAGTGTCGCTCTCCAATATGTTGGGATGAGGTGGGTGAAGCAACATTGTTGGGACCCGAGTTAGTATGTATGACTACCGAAAAGATCCAAATGATTCGACAACGTATACAAACGGCACAAGATCGACAAAAGAGTTATGCGGATCTTCATCGAAAGGACGTAGAATTTAGTGTTGGGGATCATGTATTGTTGCGTGTTGCCCCATGGAAGGGAGTTACAAGATTCGGGAAGAGAGGAAAGCTCAATCCACGATTTATTGGTCCATTTCAAATTCTTGACCGAGTAGGAAATGTAGCCTATAGACTCGCGTTACCTCCAAGTATGTCTCGTGTTCATAATGTTTTTCATATATCTGTGCTTCGTAAATATGTGAAAGACCCGAACCACGTTATTGAGTTAAAACCAGATGAGATAGCCGAAGACTTAACGTACGAAGAGGTACCTGTCAAGATCTTGGATAGGAAGGAGCATGTCCTACGCACGAAGGTCATACCACAAGTTAAAGTTTTGTGGAGGAACCATGCTATAGAGGAAATGACATGGGAGTTGGAAACAAAAATGAAAGCGAGGTATCCTCACCTTTTCGAAACACCAGGTACGTATGTCAATTTCGATGACGAAATTTCATAAGGAGGGGAGGTTGTAAGACCCCAAATAATTAATAAATGAAATTTAATTTCCTCTAATTATTATTTTGAAATAGTAAGGGTTGATGTGATTAATGTGGATAGTTATGGGTAAAATACGCAAATATTTCAAAATAAGCAAGTGGTTATAAAATATTCATTGTTGTTGGGGAATATTCGTACTGTCGTGGAATATTCGTACTGTCGGGGAATATTCGTACGACGGCGCAGCCATGTGTGGGCCCCATAACGGAAAGCGATTGGAGGAAGAAAACGACAAATATAAGTTGTTTAAAAATAACGGCGTAGTTGTTACCGTTTACACTGTTGGAATACCCGGTGGTTAAAACACAGTAATACGCGTTGTTGCACAATAGCACACGGTATTGCACCAATTATTGACTCTTACGTAAGAAGGCACTACTCAATAATGGTTACAGTAATTATTGTTCAGTATTTTATTATATTGATTCAATAACTGTTGCGTTGATATTTTTATATTGCTGTTGTTTCAATAATTGTCATTACACAGTATTTTTCATTATCGAAGCAATAATTCATATTATCTGAATAATATTATTAGATAACATTATTGGCAATGTCTAGAAAGTTCTGTCTAAGGAGAGGTTTGGTCACCTAATTGCGCGCCAGTAAGAAGAAATTCTTATTGGAAAGCCCCCTCTTTCCTGGGAACGGCCTGGTTGTCAGTATTGTGATTCTGTAATATTATTTGTGAATAATTAAATTATTGATTTATATGATGAGGAAAATATTAATTTTATGTGGATATAGATGGAGAAAATTTTTAATGTGACAATTGTTGAAAATAAATATTTTATCTTTTTATGATAAAATAATTCATTTAAATATATTATTATATTTTAATAATATAATAATGATGGTATTTTTACGATGAATGTGGGATATATGAGTATATGTGGAGGAGGAGTATTTTTGTTACCAAAAATATTTAAAACATGTTAAATATGTCGATGGACCCCATTTCTTGACTGAAATTTGATTATAGCCTGTAAAATCGCTCGTTTGTGGATTTTCGTCAATTTCTGTTTGGAATTTGGAAAAACTTCCTTCTGCAAAGTTGTAGATAATTGAATTTCCTATAAAAACTCGCGAGATTCGAATTTTCTGATAAAAGGGCTATTTATTATGAATTATTGAAGTGCTGAAGCTCCGAAATAATTGATTTTTGGAAGTTTTAAATATTTTCTTTAACAAAAACGTTTTTTTCACTCCTTCTAGAAGATGAGCATGTGGGATGTGTTAGAAATCTGATTTTTCAAGGAGGCGTATGAAATTTATAATATATTTTATTAAATTTTCTGCTTTGGTGTTCTAAGCAATTTCCTATAAATAGGCGCTTAGGTTAGAATTGAAAATCACACCAGAAACTGAAGTTTTCTCTCTCTATATTATCGAGCGTATTATTGTGAGTATTTTGAGTATACTTTGAGTATTGCTATACGGTGAAAGTTCATGTCATAGCCTATATCCGGTGTTTCAGCTAGAAGTATAAATCTTTCGAGGTAAGGGATATTATTTTTTTAAAATGATATTATTTCTTCTAATATCATTATGCCGAAGTAATGATCTGAACTTTTTATCAAATTTGGAACTTTTTCATGTCGGGGTTACTATTCATGAGTTACTATTTACGAGTTACTATTCATGAGTTACTATTCACGAGTTACTATTCACGAGTACTATTCACGAAGCGTGAAGATGTTTTTTTTTGTGAAATTACTATCTTTTGGTGTCGGAGTTATTATTCACGTATACGACACTATTCACGTATACGATACCACTCACGAATACGGCACTATTCACCGAAAAATAAAATTTCTTCTTTTTGTCTAAAATATCTATTCCGGATACTAGCTTTGATTGTATCCATGTTTTGATCATTCTTGAATTTTACACCACTATGATTATTTTTGAGGTATTTTTGGACGTGGATAAAACAAAGTACGAATCCTTAATCCTTAATCTTTGTCATTTTGTTTCACTGGATTCGTTTCTTTAAAAATATTTTCCATCATCCTCAGTCTTAAATGATGATATTATTGAATATCTTTGGCCTGTAGTGCAAAGATGAATGATTTCTGATGAATATCTTTGGCCCGTAGTGCAAAGATGAACAGTTGTTTAGATGAACATGACCAACTGATGAATATCCTTGACCTGTAGTGCAAGGATGAATATATGATTCAAGAGGTGCATTGATTGATGTTACAGGGATAAAAATACTGTTGATGGACTATTAAATTCATAGACATTAGTAGATTTCATTCTCTACGTAACTCTTCTATGAATTAATATTTTCCGCTGCGAATATTGATTTAACATTTGTTGTCTATTGTATTCTATCATATTTTTCCCTGTTGAAGACTAACGATAATTTGTTGTATATTATCTTAGTCATAATATTCTTTACTGGGCTAGTTGAGCTCACCCTTTTTCCTTTTTGTTCCATTTTTCTTCTCATGAGGCGAGAATATAGCGAGTACGAATCGGGGTATGGAATGAAGGTTCTAAGGAGAGTTGTTTAGTAGTCCTCACCATTTTTGTAAAATAATGTATCAATAATTATGATGGGGATTTATTTGTATGAGGATATTGTCTAGATGGCAATATCTGTATTTAAACTCATAGTTTACATGTTGTAATAATAAAGTTGTAGTTGTTTCTGAACCGTGTATTGACAACTCAGAATGGGTGATGTATATCTATTTTGGGGGTGTCACAAAAAAATACAGAAGATGGAAAACAACAAGAATTTACAATTTCAAATCACATGTATTCAAACAAATTTTAAAAAATGGGTAAATTCCAGCTGGGTCAATTACTTGATATAATTGAAGTAGCAATAAAATAAGAAACATCAATCAAGCATAAATTTTGTTAGCTTAAGAATATGAGCAATAAAAGTAATAACAATATAGAAAAGCTTAAATTTTTTTCATGCCTTCAGACACCAGAGAAGACAAACATTCACCCAAGGAGGCATAACATAGCCTTTTAACTCTAAACTATGATTTTGTTTCTTTCATTCTTTCTTGGGAAGTCAGAATCAACATAATGACTACACCCAACAATCAATATAGTTCTATTTATTGTTTTAAAAATAAAGAACACCCATAAATCCATTTATCAAAATAAGAAAATTGAACAAAAAACAATAACCACTAAAAAGGGGAAAAGAAAGGACTCAAAACTTTTCAATCAAATTTCTGCTAGTTTATTCTACTTTCTCAGCTACCAAACATGTCCAAAGTTTTAATTGGTATTTCTGATTAAATACATATAATAAAGTGCATTCAGGCAATTGGTATAATTATATCAAAGATATTTGAATTATTATTATAATAATAATGATTAATTATTACTTGTTAGAAATAAATTAGTGTAGAAAATAAACACACAAATTTTTTATATTAACATTGAAATTTAATAAATTGGGTAGTGTAAAGTTGGTTGTAGTTTGGCAAAATTTTCTTTTCATTTTTAATTTTAATTTTAAAATTAAAGATAAAATTTAAATAATATTTTTTAATTAAAAATTTAATAATGATAATGCGATACACTAAAAAGGTTAAGAATTTTACCCTACGTTGTAATATTAAAATAAAAAATTATAATCAAATTTAAAATTCGAGTGACTTGTTCTATCTATCCGGCCGTCTAACTTAGGAAGGCTATAGAATATGGAATATGGAATACGAAATATGAAATAATGGAAGATTGGATTCACCGTGATAGACGTACGTCATTGGAATACATCATACATTATAGTAAGTTAAGTTATGAAAATTGTTACTTTACACTAATTTCATAATTCCTTATATTTAAATATAATTGCCTATTTTTAAGAATAATAAAAAAATTTATGCTACTTTCGTGAATTTATTTTCAGTCATTTTAGAGTTTATTATACACTCTTGTCTTGTTTACTTTAAATTTTCTATTAAGGGTTAAAACTCTCCCTTTCAAAGTTTCACAAAAATTTACTTTTAACTTTAAAGTATCATTTTTTTCAATGTTAATTAATTTTTTTTATAAAACTGATTCATTTTAAGTGTGTGTGTTCAAATAATGGTGTTTTTTGGGAAGTGAAAGAGTGAGAAAGTGAGAGAGTGGATGTGTGTTTGAATTTTTGAAAGATAAATTATTGGCCGTCGGATCTTGAAGCCCCAAATGATTTGAGACCGTTTGATGTTGAAGCCTTGAGATTGATTTGAGGCCGTTGGATGTTGAAGTCTTGGGATTTGAGCCGCTCTGTTTTATTATATAGATAAGTAAAATAATAATAATAAAAATATTTTTTTGTTTCTTTATAATTAATATTTTATTTTGTTTATTATTTTAAATGCGGTACTAGATATTCTACTAATGACAAAAAAAAGAGTAATCTATGTTTTAGTAGATTTTAAAAATGAATTATTATTCTTAAATATTACTATATATCTATAATTTGTTGCTCTTTCATTTTTTAGTATAAAATTATCTTTAAAACGTAATATTATTGAAATTTTATAATTAATTAGATAAAATATTTATTTATTTATTTCGACTAATTAAAAAATGAACGAACAAAGGAAAAAAAGACAAAATTTCATATATGAAATTCTTATTAATCAGTCAAATTTCATTCATTTTTAAGGTGTCAATGTCCTATCCATTTCCACTTGTTTCTCGCGGTACTTCTTTTGTTCACTTATATATTTTGACTTTTAAACAATTTACCGAATTTTAAATTTGATACTACTGACTTATTTAATATAAATATATATTAACTAAAAATAGAATTTTTTTTTATAAATTTTGTAAAATGTAATAAAAAATATATTAAAATTTATACAGATGTAATGTAATTAATACATATTAAATGAAAAAATAGTTGGCGGAGGTTGGATAATTATTCCTAAGAAGAAAGTGACTTTATGCACTGTACTAATGATCGGTACAATATATATCCGTCCTCTCCAATCTTGTGTTTGTATGTGAGCATTATGAATTTTTTTTTATATGATAGTAAGTAGCGTTGTTAGTTTTTGGGTAATGGAATAGTTGCACCACGGCACATGAGATTGAGAATTGCCATTTGCCGGCATGTGACGTGCCACAACCAATTGCCCTCTCAATTATTACTTCTGTCCCAAAAATAAACACCTTTATTTTATTTTACAAGCTAGTTAAACTAATGAAAAAAGTAATTATTCTCTAATTAAACAAATAGACTCTCCCTTTCATAATAAGCACGTGTGATGCATGTGATAGTAAATTATTTTTAAATATATTTTTGTTGATCTTTAGAAATAATTAATATAAATAATAAATGTAACTTTCTCACTAAATTTCAAATAATTTTTTCTCTTAATTAAACCTTTTAAGATCTCTTAATTTTTTTTCCTAATCATTTTATTTACTCAATATTTAATTGAAGAATGAAAATCATAAAGAATGAAAATCAACTTTACTTTCCAAGAATGATCCATTGTTTCTCTCTCACAAAATTAACAAACATTGTCAAAAGCTTTTTTGAAAAAACATAAAGAATCAATTAATAGTTAAAAAAAATAAAAGAAAGATCATCATCACCACCCACATATAACTTCTTGTTCTTCACAAGGGTGGTGGTGCAGCAACAGTCAAGAGACTCTTGGCCGGTGGAAGCAGGGCAACAGCACCTCTCTCAGCATTTAAGTATTTTCTGTAAATCACTTTCAGCTTATTCTCTGCAGCAACTGAATGGAAGCCAACTAGTGCTTTAGCACAATCCCTGCGTTTAGGAAAAAAAACAAGAAGTAAAACACCATTATTTGTAAACCCAAAATGATGCATTCCATAAAAAAGCCAAAGTGGAAGAAGAAGATGGGTAAATTTTTGTTACACACATTAGCTGTGGCTCTGAAAATCCAGTGTGCAATTTGAGGGTCTCATTCCAAAAAGGGGTCTTGTTTAGAGTGCAGCGTGCCCCATAGACTGCTGAGGCAGCAACCATGGATGGACAGTACATAACCGTGGCATAATTCATCATACCCAACTCAGCCAAGAAATAAGCCATATGTTCCATCATCTATAACAATATACGAGAGCAAATCAAAATGTAAGTACCATACAAAAGAAGGTATTTTAATTGTTTTCCCAACTCCTTTACAAAAACAGTAAGAAACAGCAATTTTGATGAAGAAATTTATTTTTTTCCAACTCACATCAGGCTCATTAGGAACAGATGCTTTGATGAAACGAACAAGGAACACATAAGGAGTAGGCACTGTCAAATTCCATTCCAGCCCACCAAGTATCCTTTTCTCCATTACCAACACTTGCTGGTGGGTATAAGCTTTGTCTGAGATGCACACGAAATCATTCACCTCCGGTGCCCAAATTTCTTCATATTTGGAGGCCACAAGCATGGCACTAATGCCCACCAATTGTAATTCCTTTCTTGGCACTGTCTTCGTTGCGAGGTAGCGATCAACTATGTTGACTGTGAGGTAAAGGGTCTCTGGCATCAGCTCAAATTTGTTGTGAACTTCAATTAACCAGTCCACTAGTATAGCTCTCATTCTCTCATTTATCTCGGGCTGCGAGTCCATATAGTCAAAAATCCGGCTCTCATTCTACAAACAAAGTTTATTTGTAAAATTTAAGTCAACCCATTCAATTTAAATGATTTTTATTGCAAATATTTGTATATGTATATATCAAAATGATGTACCTCAACAAGCTTATAAAACTTGTACATATCCTCAACATATTCAACAACTGCCAATTCATTATTGATATCTGCAGAATCAATGTCAACAATTTGCTCCTTTGGTTTCTTAGTCAACCCACAAGCAGCCTGCAAATATGGGATTGAAATTAGAAACCTACAAGAAAAAAACCTGGCATAATAATTTAAGAGTTTTTAAGGACATAAAAATAATATGCACCTTGCTTCTAGCGGTAAGAGTTGAAGTGAAAGTCTGGCCTTTCTTCTTTGATGACCCTTCATTGGCCTTTTTCCTGTTCAAATGCTTCTCCACCTTATTGACCTCTTCAGTTTCCGGACTAATCTCAATAACAGCTTCCGGCTTCGGCTTGACCGAGACTTTCTTATGGTGAACTGCCTTAGGTACTGCAGCTTCTTTGCCTGCTGCTTTTCCTGCTAAGGCCCCATCTCCAACAATAGCCCTTTGTTTCTAAAAATCAAACAAGAAGATGCACAACATTCAACAGATGGAACAATAATGAAAATAAATCACAATTCTTTCTGATATGATTATATGAACACTGAAGACATATAAATTATATATACATATGCAAGAAAATGGGTTTAAGAAAGAATTTAAACCTTCTTGTTTTCAGCAGCTGCAGCCTGTGCATTAGCTAGTAATTGGGCACAGAAACTCCTGAAAAAGAACAGAAACAGAAAATTATTAAAGATCATTCAAGAAGTATACTAAATATTGTATGATTTTAATGGGGTAGATATAAGAGAGAAGAAAAAGAGAGAGAGGGGACCTTGTGACAGGGCGAGAGACTTGAGGTAGTGGCTTGCCATCGATCCCACGGTTAGTAACAAGATTTCCAATATCACCAAGTGCTCGGCGATTTCTCCCTTCAGCAGCCATGACTTTCTGCTGAACTCCTCCAGCGGCTGCCTCTGATGTAAATTAAAAATTCGATTTTGATAAACAGTAATGAGATTTATGACTTCAATTTAAGAACATAACCGAATAAAAATATAACCAGACAAGTTTGAAACCTCCCTGTAAAATCAATTAACGATTACATATTGAATAAAAGATGGAATACAATAATCAAACCCAAGAAGTGAAATTCTTCGATAAATCAGATATAAAGCAGAATCAGTAGACAAGGAAAATTCAAACAACTCTCTTTCGATCTTTTCATATCAAAGATTAAGTATCAATGTAGTATAACCCATTTAATAAATTTACAAATCATAAATTAAATTTTTCGGTGGATATAAATAACAATGTCCACAGAGAAGGGAATATTTAAACGACCCACTCTCTTTTGATATCAAAAATTAAGCATCAATACAAGTAGAACCAAATCCAAGGACGATTCATATAGATGAAGATCCAAAAGGACTGAAAAACCAAGATTAGAATCATCTAAAAAAAATCAATGACCCGATAATAGAAAGACAAGAAAAAGAGTATATAAAAAGAACCCAGAACGCAAAATAAACCAACAGGCCAGATTTGACACCTCTTTTTTGTTGAACAACGGGTCTTGAAGCCATTACAGAACCTTCAAACAGCGCAAGAACTCCGACGAACAGAAAATTAAACAGACGGATCCTCCCTCCTTCCTTCTCTCTCTCTCTAACTATCTGACTTTTTCGCTCTCTCACATGAATTGCAAAGAGTGAGGATTGAAAGGCTGAAGAAGACGCCCAGCCCCTTTTGAAGCAGAAGAAACATACGCCTCCCCTCAACGGTCTTATTTTTTTTTGAAATTTTGGCCGTAGGATCTTCGTCCAATTTCAACGGTTTTGATTAGGTTTCTAAAATGGGTCCCGATTCCTATTTTAGCTTGCCCAGGCAACCAACCTATGTATAGTTACCGTTGGTTAACTGATTAATTAAAATATATATATAAAGTGGTAAAAATGGAAGCGAAGTTGTATATGTGTCAATATTTTATTAGTCAATTGATTAATTTATTAAAAAAATAACTTCATGCAGGGCACAAATACAATCAATGAAGATAATGATGGCACATCAACTTAGTCCAAATACTATAAAAATATAAGCCCATTATCGGGTGGGTTCTTGGGCTAAAATTAGTCCATTTTATTTGTATGAAATTATTTTAAAAGCCAAAAGTAAAACGAAACAAGTATGGTAAGTAAGTTGGGAACAATTTTGATACTATGAAATGAATGATTCCAAGGGGGTTTAGTTTCAGTAAAACAAAAATATATATACTCCAAATTATGTTGTCTTAAGTTCCCTCCCTTGGTTTCGTTTCATATTTCATATTATTTGTAAGTTTTATTGTTGTATAAATTTTAATAAGTCATCTCGCATAGTATTTGAGATGAGATCGAAAGGCGGCTGCTGCCTGCCTGCTACAAAGCAAGCGGCTATCAAAAGATAAAAAAGGAAGTTTGTTTCTCATTCTTTCACCTAAAAAAGTATGCATGGCATGGGACTTGTAAACTTCACTCAATTTGTCTGGTAAGAACAGCACACCTGTTTCTGGAGTTTAAGTGAAAATGTATAGTACTTCTCTTGAATTGAATTTGGAGTCACGAAGCTCATGTTCCATGTCCATTACCTACCAAAAATACCACAATCTCTCGTTATAAAAAACTGATAAGGATCGTTCATACAACAGAAATGAATTCATATGATTATGCCCACAATAAATATAATGCAGAGGAAAAAAAAATACATAACTTATACAAGTACTAGCTACCATCTGTTGTAGCTTCTTTAAAATTCTCAAGCCAAAGAATTTTAAAAACAATTGTTCTCCTCCAACCCAAATCAAAAAATATAAAATATGGAAAACAACAAAAATTTACAATTTCAAATCACATGTATTCAAACAAATTCAAAAAATTGAAGTAGCAATAAAATAAGAAACATCAAGCAAACATAAATTTTCTTAGCTTAAGAATATGAGCAATAGAAGTAATAACAAGATAGAAAAGCTTAAATTTTTTCATGCCTTGAGACACCAGAGAAAACAAACATCCACCCAAGGACGTATAACACATCCATTTGACTCTAAGATGTGATTTTGTTTCTTTCATTCTTTTTTGGGAAGTCAGAATCAACATAATGACTACACCCAACAATCAATACAGTTCTATTTATTGTTTTAAAAATAAAGAACACCCATAAATCCATTTATCAAAATAAGAAAATTGAACAAAAAATAATAACCACTAAAAAGGGGGAAAGAAATGACTCAAAACTTTTCAATCAAATTTCTACTAGTTTATTCTATTTTCTCAGCTACCAAACAAGCCCAAAGTTTCAATTGGTATTTTTGATTAAATACATATAATAACAGTGAAGGTGACATTAAATTATCATTTACTTACATAATTTTTTGTACACTCCATAAATATTCATAAAAAATTGAAATATACTCCTAACAATTAACACTAATTGAATTATAGACAAATTATTTAATATAAATAAATATTTAACTTAAAATTATCTAAAATAATAATAATAATTTTTATCATATGATATATAATATAATAATTTTAAAATATTTACACGGATGCATAAGATAAATTTAAAATTTGAAGATAATAAGAACTCTTCCACTTTGCTTCCTTCACAAATACATTAAATATGCATTCAACCAATAAAAATATAAAATATAAAATATAAAATTGTTATTTTTTACTCTTTATTTTAATTATAATCATATAAGAACAGAGAGAAAAAGATTATACACCAATCTAAGACTCTTATACTTAATTTTTTATATTACATTTTACTAAAAGCAAAATTAAAAAAGTTTTTAAAAAATCCAAAATTTTCACTCTCTCTTTGAAGAGAGAAGCTAAACCGGTGACAACCACCTTGCCTCCTCTGTCGCAGTTCTTCGGTTTGACCGCCAGGGGGATGCAATCACCTCCGACTTCTCATCATTGCCGGGACTTTTCTCCGTCGACGACAGAACACTGTTTGTTCTCCATTTTCAATTGCTCCACAGTTTCCTTGACGGCGTCGTTTGGAGGAGTGGTTCTGAAGGCACGACGTAACAAAAAATTAGATTAAAATACAACATTACCTAAATAGTATTTGCAACCTAAAATCACTTATAAGACTTATCAGTCAAAATAAAATAAGACGGATGATAGCTTTTAATGAAACTTTTCACTTGTGGAGCTATAGAAAGATGTTCTGGCAAGTTTTTTTAAGCTTATATGTATACATAGCAATTTGAATGCCCAAGGTTTCACCAAATATTATAGTTGCACTGTAAAACACTATTGTCAGAAGCAAATCCTTTAAATTTCAGAACCATCTTAAGTGCACTTTTTCAAATAGAAAGTGATTTATACTACTACAAAGCTCACCAAACGGGCCAACTCGACAAAAAATTTAGACATTTAATAATCCCAATAATCCTAAAATTAAAACAACGAAATGAATTAATTTCAAACTTAAAGTGGAATATTAGAAGCATTCAAGTATAGGGATGATTACATTTTCAATGTAGATTTGGAGTTATAGCAATCACCAAGGAAGACATAGTAAATAAATAAGTAAATGCAAAGACCACCCAATCATAGGAAAACAAAGTTCATTAATCTTTAAGAAATAAAATATCAATTTACTGTCCTCACCGTGGAGACTGTCCCTTAATTTAAATTGTTCAGCTTCAACATTTTTCTTCGCAAATGACAGAGACTCGTACTTTCTATCAACTAATTTGGAGGAATTTTTCTGGCGTTTACCTCTCCTTCCCGTCCGTCGATCAGTAAGTAAAACACCATCCTCCCCATTTACTCCATAAGGTAAGCATGCACAAGACAGAAAATGACAACAGTTTCTAATACGTAATTCCAAACTTCATAGCCTTATGATACAAAAAACTAACTTTGTTTAATTTCTCCATTATAGTGATTGTTATGGGTAATACTACCAATCCTCAGCGATGCTTCATCTCCAGTGTCTCCAGGCACATTCTCTAAAATGTTCAGGAATCCATTGCTCTGACCCAAAGGTCTCTATAATACAATTTTGACAGACACCTCATAGTTAAATGAAATTTTCTTGTCACAGAATGTAACCGTAGTGATATTTCTCATCTTCTTGAGAAACAGAAGATCCAACATATTATCATTCACAAAGACAAAATCAATACAAGAAACGCTCATCTGCCTATAAAGCTTCAACTGTTCAAATAAATCTTCATCATTATCACTGTGCTTGAAGGAAACATCTGGCAGTCCAACTGCTGCCGTTTCCTTTGAAATTGCTACGGTATTTCTTTTTTTATGTTGCTCAGCAAGGTGTTTCTGTTTAGCCTCATTTTCAATTCGTCTTTGATACTACAAAGTTTCTTCAAGCTTTTTTTCCTCTACTTCAAGCTCAATTTTTCTCCGTCTAAATTCTTCATGTTGATTTAAGTCAATGCCCCTCCCACCAACAACAGTTGCAGAATCTAGATGATCTCCATCACATGCAACTGTCGAGGAGCTGCAGATAGAAAAATATTGACAATGCATTATATGATGTCATATTTGAATGTATGAAAAATCCACATCTATTATGGAAGGACTGCCACTTAAATGTCAAATTTTGAGAGAAAGAGAGCATACATCAATTCAGCAGTCTCGTGATGAAGAAGCTCATTGCTATTAAACACCTGAAAAGAGATGTAAAATAATTTGACCTACATAATCACATTATACATAAATACCAGTAAATAAGACATTGAAAAGACTAATTATACATTTCATACTTTTAAATCCTTGGTTTTCCTGTGGTGTCTTTATTATTCTTCTTTTTCTTAGACTTCTCATGCAGATGTCTTGAATTATCAGTTTCCGCACCACTACCCTTTTTAGAATCTAAAACAAGTTCTGCTAAAAATGCTTCTTTAGCAGCATCAGATTTCTCAGTGGCATCTTTTTCTGCTAGACCCTCCAGGCGTGCCTGGAGAAGAAGAGATTCACACAGGTTAATAAAGAGTTTCAAGACGAAGATCTAACCGAAAATAAGCAAAATCATACACCAAAAATAAGCAAAATCAGACACTATTTCTTTTAAATTTGTTTTTATGAGTAATCCATAGTCACTTTTAATCAAAAATCATAGCACAAGCTAAGAAAACACAGAAACACACCATAGCAACAGATGAAAATATCCCAAATCTGTAGTTGTTCTAACTAAGTCAGCTATTAATAAATGTGTAAAATGTGTATAGAAATAAAGAAACCCACATCAACTTAAGCCTAATCTAGAACACCCAGAACCATCAATCAAGAAAAATAAACAAAAAAGCTAAATTAAACCAAGAAGAAAGAAGAAGAACCTGCTTTAATGTGCCAGAGTAAAGCCAACCCAGAAAGTTGCAACACAGATTCAGATCAATTTTAGAGTTCTAAAGTCAGATCCCCAATTTTTTGTCGACTGGACTGAGAAGAAAATGTTAAAATCTTACAACACAGACTTCTGATCCAAAATTGCAAATTAAAAACTGTATAATCCGACATACCCTTTTGAGAATTCAACATGTCCTTATTCTTGCAATCAACTTTGCACCAGAATATTCAATCAAAATAGTAGTAACTCCCCAACCAATCAAAATTTCAAGCAGTAATTCTTGCAGGTCCACGTCCTTATCATCTATTCGAATATTTAACAACTTCAATTCCACGTCCTTATTCTTGCAATCCTGCAACTCAAAAGCAACCCTAGCTTACTATGAATCGAACACGCGATTCATCAACACAAAGACTACCGCCAGTTATTTGTGGAAAAAAGCAGAAAATAAAAAAAAGATTATATAAATGATAAATATGTCATCAATACCATATCTCAAGTCTCTCTCAAACACACATAAGCACAAAAATATACTACTACAACTTACTTCAAACTGATCCATTAAAAATAAATTCTAATCTATCACAATAATTTTCGCAAATCAAATTATTATAAATATACGCAATTATACACAAACACAGATAGCAAACACCACAGATCTAAATATATAACAACATTATATTCCATAATTTTGCAATCAAATAACAAACCCCCCATTTCATTAGCTAATATACAAAAAAATCAATAACTAATACCCACATCTTCTCAGCAGCCAAATAGCGAAACCCTAGAGTGATTGATTTGTAAATTAAAAAATATATATCATATTAGGGTATGGACCTGATTTGGGTAGAATTGTTTCGGTAGTTGTCAGTAGCTTTGAAACGCAGGATCTCAATCTGTTATTCATGGCCATGGTGGGTCGATTTGTTATCGTAGAGAAAATGCGAGAAATGAGAACAAGATAAACCCTATTTTCTCTCTCCTCGCCTGTTCTTTGAGCCGAAATACCTCTTCTTCTGTTAAAGAGGACAGATTTTTGAAATAAAGATGTTGAATTGGGGGGAAAATGAGAGATATATTAGTGAGCGTTTGGGGGAATTCGAAGCCTCAGCTCTGATGTGTGCAAGAAGAGAGAGAGAGAGGGTTTGAAATTTGAATAATTGGGAATGAGAGAGCGCCGCTGACGTGGAACTTTTGATGCGACACTTATGTATTTTCTCTCACTGTTCTGTTTTATATTAAATATATATATATATATATATATATATATATATATATATATATATATATATATATATAGGGATATGATCCATAGCAAATACTTGCTATGGAGGAAATTTGAGCAAATAGCATCATATCCGTCCATTATATAAATCAAGGACGCTGATTAAAAAAGGAAAATGCCCTTACACTAGACGATATGGCGTACGCTAAAAATCTTAATCTCCCATACGCTACATCAACTAGCGTACTACACAAAAATATGATACTGCCCAACCAAGTGCTTCTGATTTCTTTTCTTCAAATTACTACATTCTCAATCAATCTTCATTCATTCATTTTCCTAATTACTAATTTCCCATTAGCTAGTGCCTAAATTAGTATATATAGAGAGAGATGGAACACTGGAATCACACATCAGTACAACAACAACAACAAAACCCTTCCTTCTCCTCCTCTCCCCTCGACCAGATTTACCGTTCTATTGACCTTAATGAACATGAACCAGGATTAGTCCAAACCATGAAGAAACAAACCAATTACAAAAGAACTACTATTTTCGGAGGACACGAATTAGATCTCGCAAATTTTCAGCGACCCTGCTTGATTGAGAAATGGATGGATCACAAAAATAAGCTCACCAACGAAAACATCATAATTCCTAAGAAATCTGCTAGCGCTCGTGAGTTCGGCAGAAATTCACCACAAATTCCTGATTCGATGCTCATGAATTCGACTTCCAGCTCTTCAGATTCTAGCTGTGCCGGTTTATTTTCCGAATCACCATCAAAATCATCCGGTTATTATACTAATTATCATAGGCCCAACAAGCCTATTAGAACAAGCTTCTCAACTCAACCGGAAAGATTCAACGATCAGAAAATCAAAATACACTTGGTCTGGCACCGCCCAACTCAGTATCATATTTTTGTGTAGTACGCTAGTTGATGTAGCGTATGTGAGATTAAGATTTTTAGCGTACGCCATATCGTCTAACGTAAGGGGATTTTTCTTTTTTAATCTGCGCCCTTGATTTATAGAATGGACGGATATGATGCTATTTGCTCAAATTTTCTCCATAGCAAGTATTTGCTATGGATCATTTTCCATATATATATACAGGTGACGATGCATAGTCAACGTTATAAACTTAACATTATCATTACAACAGGTTAGTCGTCCATTTGCGGATTGAATGATGTAATAGAACTCAAATCCCTTTTATATAAAAATTATATCATTTTAACATATAAAAATATCAATTTCCATATTATATTGTAATCATGTGTTTTTTTTCTTCATGGTTTATGTAAAGGTTGTAATCTCTATTGGTAGATTTCATAATAGAATATGGAGTATTATTTAGCAGACATTTCATCATGGCATTAACGAGAATTTGGCATTGACCACTTTGAAGGAAAAGCTTGTTTAGATCTAACAACCAAAACCATGTGGCCAATTATGGCTTATATTTAATACTACTAATCTACTTGTAAGAATGTCAATACACTAAATATGTTCATTGCAACCAAACACCCACCACCACCAAGTACATCGAGCACCCAAAATTGTTCTCTTTTCACACCCGGTCCCCACAAACCAAACACACCTTCAAAATCCACATAAACAAGAAGCGGAACTTGAGCCTTCCTTTCTTTTCTCAAAACTCCTTGAGTAATTCTTTTTCTCCCATCTACCCGTACAAGTCCCACCCATGACCCAACATTGATTAGACTTTAAACACTCTGATATTAGTAATGCCTATGCTCGTGGTTTGCACGCGATGAATACACTATACAACTACAATTTCTTGATACTACCTACGTTACTATTAATAATTGAATTTTAACCAAGAGAAAATGAAACACAGAGAATTATTCCTCAACAAATATTGCTAAAAAGATTACCATCCCAACCCAACTGGTTTGATTGTAAGTAGTGAGAGGGTTGATATCTTAGGATGGTATGGTGGGGTGGGGTGGGTTGGGGTGATAAATATGGGATTAAATGGTGGAGATGATACATACACTGAGTAATAAATATAGATATGAAAGTAAAGAACCCCAAATCCCGGAAAATGACCCCCGCACCCCCACCCCCACCCCCACCCCCACCCCCACCCCCACCTAAAAATCATACTAATAGCAACAGTCCGCTTTGCTTGTTTGTTAGTATAAAGCTGAAAGAACAGAAAAAACAAGATCCTCCTCGATCGAACATCCCCTCCTCCAACTCCAACTCCGCCTCCGCCTCCGCCTCCGCCTCCGCCTCCGCCTCCGCTTCTTCTATCTCTAAAACTAAATCTTTCCGGAGAGAGGGATGGACTGATAAATAATGAAATCCATCTCCACAATTCCATCTTTTAATATTCCCACTTCTTTGTTTATGTCATGCTCACACCCAACTCTTGTTTTTTCTGTTAAACAATTGATACAGAAATCTTAACCCACGATTTTTTTTTCAAAATTTCCATTCTCATGTAGAAACACTCAACTGGGTTTTTATCATAAGTGGTGAAAGAGAAGAGAAATGAGGGAAGATGAGTCAAATTGGTTTTCAAAGTGGGAAGAACAACTCCCATCCCCTGACGAGCTCATGCCCTTATCCCAAACCCTAATAACCCCTGATCTTGCTATAGCCTTCGATATACGAAACCCACATAATATTCCACAAACCCACCAAAACCCACAACCACTGCCCCCTCTACCATCGCTTCAAACACCTTCTTCCCAGCCCAATTCGGGAGAATTTGACTCCTCTGAATTGGGCGGCGGAGCTGCAGGTGATGAGCCGGCCCGGACCCTCAAGCGGCCACGGCTCGTGTGGACGCCTCAGCTCCACAAAAGATTTGTGGATGCTGTGGGCCACCTGGGGATTAAGAACGCGGTCCCCAAGACCATAATGCAGCTCATGAGTGTCGATGGGTTGACTCGCGAGAACGTGGCCAGTCATTTGCAAAAGTACAGGCTTTACCTGAAGCGGATGCAGGGATTTTCTGCTGGTGGTGGCGGCGGTCTTGCTTCTGCCGGGGACCCCGCCACAGATCATTTGTTCGCCAGCTCACCTGTGCCAGCTCATTTCCTACACCCGGGGCGTTCGAATTCCGACCATTTCATGCCGTTTGTGCCGGTAGCTGCGCTGCAGCAGCAGCAGCACCACCAGCAGATGGCGGCGGCTGTTACCGGGCATCCACAGTATCGGCATGTGGGGCATTTCGGGTCTCCCCCAAATGGGCAATTCGAGCATCCATTTCTGGCTAGACAATCACAGCAGCAGGTTCATAGGATGGGAACACCTGTGCATAATTCAGTGCCATCTTCTTATGTTGAAGATTTGGAATCTGCAACAGCAGCCAATGGGAGGAAAGTTCTCACTCTATTTCCAACAGGGGATGATTGAATTGAATTAGGTAAATTACTGTTGCCTTCTCTTTACTTTTTTCTTCCATCAAATTCATCTTTGTGGGTCTTATGATTTGTGTCTGCAGCAACTTAGAGTTGGAGTTTAGCATTTTTTCTTGTTATTGTGGTTGTTCCTAGTATCTGGATTGGAGTCATTGGTGTTGTGTTCGTGTGGGACTCCATCATGTTTGTTGAGAAAGGGAATGTATTCTTAGTGTCAATTCTCGTGTCCTTAATATCATGAACTTCTACAAATGTAATTAAGTTGTGGATAGCAGTTTATGTTCCATCTGTCAGGTTTTTTCTGACTTATAATTGTCGTAAGCGGCAATAATGTTGCATTGGTCTTGGAAGGTAGCAGCAATAATGATGTGGGGTTAATCAGTGACATGGATTCTGAAAGGTTGCTGTTTTCCATGGGAACATGAGAAGCAGCTGAATTTCTTACTTCGCCGTCTTTTTTCTGGATGATGTTGAGGCCTTATCTTTAGCTCTGAGGTAAAAAGTATTAACGCTTACTGGCCATATCTATCAGAATGGGGTTAGTATCTATGGATGGCAAGTTTCTCGCCAATTTCTATTAATCTCCTAGTTAGTAATTTAAAATCTTTTTGATTAGTTTAGTGTTATCTAGACGCGAGTCCTGCTTGTTGTAAATTGTGTGATTTTATACCAGACTTTGGGGGATGCTTCAGGATCAATAACAAATCTGTTGTTTGTAAGAACTTAATTCTATTCCAATGCACATGAATATTGATGGATGGTAACTGCATTTCTTAAAGTTGCTAGTTATTCAGTTCTTTATATAGCTCTTGCCATATCAGTATGCTTTTCTGAAGTGATATGGGAATCATTCAAAAGGTGGTATGTTAAAGCACGTATCTACGGCTTTTAACTTCTATACTTCATATACTTGGTTCCTCAGTCAAGTATAACCTTTTTTTCAGTTTGAAATCTTGTTGGAACTTGGAAGACTTCCAAAATAGGTTGTCCTATATAGGCGAAGTAGTCCCTAGGGGATAGCTCGGTGACCGCAAAGCTACCGCATAATCATTTCTTCATGGTTTCAAGCCTTACCTCAACCAGGAAGAATATTGAGGAAAAGATAACCTATATGTTACTTTGCTTCTCATCTAGTTTGCGTTTCTATTTGTTTGTTTCCAATGCACGTTCTATGAGCTTTAATAATTTTTGCTGCCTGTGTTTTCCTTTACACTTGAGATTGTGGTTTTCCTTGTATTAGGTGCTGTACAGGCAGTCTATCTTCGCTTAGTGATCTTAGTAATTGCAGATTTACCTTATCATTTACTTGGTGTGGGAGATGTATCACTTGAAAGCAAAAGATATTTAAACTTTTTCTTAATCAATTCTTAAGTTGTTGGGGCTAAATAGGCTAAAAAATAATAATAACATGGTACTCTGGTCCAGTCTGAATTCACTAGAGCATTTCTGTTGGAACTTTGATGCATAATTAATGAAATGCTTAGAGCATCTCCTATACCTGATGAAAGAGTCTTGTCAGTATCGGTACGAATGTGTTTATTTTTTAATATGTTATAGATTAATATTTATATGTATGTGTATCAGTGTATGTGTGTGTACATACATACATATATATATATATATATTCTTGTTGTTTTTGCTATTTATGCTGATGTGACTAAGCTAAATGATATACTAGACGAGCTAACAGGTCGTGTAGACCTGACCTGACTTATTCTTTTGTTGATCTTTTGCTGTCTGAATGGTCTGTCTTTATGGACATAGAAAAAGCTTGACATTGTGTATTATTCAACATAAACATTAAGATTATGTTTGTTTGTAAAAAACATGTTTGGGATTAGACTATTTGTCTTAATTTAACACTATTTCGGACGATTTTATCCCTTGATGGGTGATTAATAGTCCTATGGACTATTTTTGTCATTCCTAAGGCTATTTATGAAGGATTATATTATAATCATATGATGAATGGGAGATTAATAGTCCCCCACATTTGAAGCTATCAAATGACTATGGGACTAATAGTCTCATATTAATGTTATGTTTAGATTGAGAGAATGGAATAAAGAAATGAATGAAATAAAAATAGTGTATTTGAGGATCATTTTGAAGGATAAAATATTCCAATAGAATGCCCTTTGTTTTTTTTATTCTATGTGGAGAAGGTGAAATAAAATCTATTCCAATTGAATGGACATGCGTGATAATTTTGTCACATGACAACACCCACCACTATAAACAACCAAATGCACACTTAAAATATTTTAAAATTATTTCATTCCGTCCTTTATTCTATTTCTTCAATCTAAAGAATTAAATAGTTTGAAAAGTAGCGTTAAATTAAGTCAAATAGTCCAATTCCCTAGCCTTAGTGATGGAAAAGCAGTAGGACCTAGGTTTTCACACTTGAACTGAATCTTGAAGATTGCACACAACAATTTGATCTTGTTGTCGAGCCTTTTGCAATCTTGACTTTTAGTTGTTTAGCCAATGTGAAGATATTTTGATATGACAAAAGCAGTCATTGTAACGGAAGTTGTATTTCAACTCCAAAACCGAGTTAAAACCATGATCAGTGTGGTTGTGATAAATGAGAAGAATTTTGATGGCTTCACAGATTTTTAACTTGTCTGTCATTACTTGGTCTGGTATACTAGAAAAATTGTATCGATGAATGCAAAAGAATTTTATGGGGATCTTACTGGTTGTCAGGTCTCGCAGAATAAAGTAATCGACTTCACTTGACTTGATTATTAAGATGATAACTAGTATCTCCCGGGGATACTTGAATCTACAATTTGAATGAAGAAATGTACGTCATAAATTAGTAGTAGTAATTTATTGACCATAAATAAACCAGTTGATGCGTTGTAATGCGTACAACAACTATTGTAATGAATGAATAATGATGAATGATGGTGGTAGTAGAAAGTTGGTGGTTGGTTTCTCATGCACTTCCGATTGCTTTATCAGATACTACTATGTTAAGAAAGAAAAAAAGGTATTATTATATGTAGTACGTACATGCATGAACTGCATAATATCACTAAAAGTGCTTGAAATATCAGTGCCCCAGAATAACGATCATAAACACTACAAACAATAATAGTATATGAATTAATTGTGTAGTAAAACTAAAACTAGTTAAACAAGAATAACAATGAGCCTACAATACTTGGTTGAGTTTAAGGCCAGTTCCCTCTGATGCTAGTGGAGGATATTCAGTAGTTATGGGAGTAATCAAAACTCAGTGGCTGCTGGCAGAACGGGGCCTGCAACAAAAGTATTCATTATTAATGAAGCACACCAAAGTATGAACAATGCAGACAAAAATACACCCAGATGAGTCGTATTTTCTAATCTATAAGGTGACATCTTACAGCCTAAATATACGTCGCCCATTTCCAGATGGGAAAGGTCGTGTTGAAAACATAAGCTTGGGGTCTGGGGATCATCTAACTTTTTATCCTCCCGAGTCACATAGGAAGAAAATAAGAAAGAGGTTTCCTTGAAATATGGTCATATCATTTATTAAGATATAAATGTCATTGAAGAGGCTAACAAAATTTAAACCGCGTACATTAGCCTCTCATGTACAACCCAAAATACAGATGAAAACGAGCATTCCTCTTCCTTTCCTTAGTCCTTTAATTCCTAAGATGAGGGTGAAACACCTTTTTGGATCCCATCATTTCCTTCCTCTCACTATTCCCCTCCTACCAAATGAACCATAAATGGAAAATGTTTACTCCAGGAGAATACATTTCCATCCCCAGCGGTAGGCACTCCTAAAATCCTAATAAACTGCAGAGAATTTAATCAACATAAAGGTTTACCAATAATCAGTTGCTTCTGCAGCAAACTTATAAACCCACTGCCAATTAAATCATTCTTAACAAAAATATAAAACCACTCTAGAAAAGGAACACCCAAGACATGCATAAACTGGCACTTCTTAAGTTATCTGTAGGAACAGCTGCTAGAAAGTTTTGCTTAAAAAGAAAAACAATAGAATAAACTAAACAATCATACCGGCCCAAAATAATATAATACCAAATTTCCTAAAATAAAACCACCCCAAACAAAATCCTAGATTACCTAAATTTCAAAAGTAAAGTCCTTAATGTTACTTGGAAACATTTTGAAGGAAAGGATACCAGAATCAATCAGAAACCCACCTGAAAGACAGCATGTCTAAACTGGTCATATGACTGAGCGTACACCATAGCATGAGATGGCCAATGCATATAGACAGCATCCCTCGATGTCTGATTCAGTCTAATGGCACAATAAGGGCTCATTACAGGACTCCTATAGCCCAGGGAAGCTTGAGAGCTTGGCATCTGTCCCAACTGAGAAAAAACGGATTCATACGGCAGATATGGAGGCTGAAACTTCTGCATATTAACAGGCATCAAGTTGACGTTTTGAGTGTTAGGAAGATTCCTGACATACCTGCATCAGTCGAAATTTTGGACGTATATTTCCAGTTACATAACATATTAAATAACAACAATCAATAGGTAACAGTCATCAACTTAACCTAACCCAACCAATTTATTGATACATGGTATTAGCTCAAACAAGAATTTAATCCTTGAAAGTTTTGCAATCAAAACCCAACCAGCTCAAGATTCCATCCAATGTTTATTTCAAAAGGCAACATATACCATAAAACAGTTAATCTATACATTCACAACTTTATTAAGTTACTGCATCTTGTATTGCTATAAAATCTTTAATAGATCATACAATTAGTCAAGTTTTTCACGTAATTTATATTTTATTGAGCATGTGACAACAATGAGATACTTTACAACTTATTAGGGTGACCAAGCTATATAAACATATGATAGCATTACAATCCCAAAAAGCAGTTCTAGTGCGGCTTAACAGATTTGTAGGAACAATTACTAATAGTGCACACATATGAACACCCCCCCCCCCAAAAAAAAAAAAAGCAAAACGAGTGTATAGAGGGAATATAAGATGATGGGAAATGACCAAACTCAATGCACAACTAAGCAAAATCAAATGAAAATTATTCTGATGGAGCAAGAAGGATATACGGGACAATTTTCATAATACGTAGCACATCCATTAAGAATGAAAGACAGAAAGTTATAAATGTCTAAGTATTAGTGTAAGATATCATTGCATCAATAAGATTGTCATTGTTGCACATTGCCCAAGCTTACACTACTTCCCCTATTTCAATACATAATACATACCTATCATAACTCCGATCATAATCAGGATCTGTGCGATCCTTCTCCCTATCTCTGAAAATGGCTACTCGTGAAGAAGTACCACCATCCCTGCCACTGAAGTTTCTCTCCATGTCCATGACAGTATTCCCTGACCCTACATTTTCATCCCTCGTAAAGTATACATTCTTCCCATCTACAAGGGCCTGAGACACTGTATATTCTGACTCGGGACTGTTAGGACCACTAAATATACGAGCTCGTGCCCTGTCGTACTCTTCCTTCCTCTCTTCCACAGTTCTTATGGAATTTCTTTTCCCCAATTCACTGGTTCCATTTGAGTAGTCTGTAGGCCTTGGTCTAATGACAATTTTTTTCTGCTCAAGTTTGTCATTTTCAGACTCTTTAACTGGTACATCGGACAAACAAACAGCAGGGTATATACTTTCAGCCATTTTTTTCACAACAATTCTAGTTCCCTGACCATCTAAAAAGTTATCCTGAACCATAGTGAGCAGACCATAGTGTTGAGCAACACGGTGTGCTGCAAGACGAAGGTAAGAAGTCGGGAAATGCTGGAACTCAAACTGTTGTTGATCAGAGTTCCGCAGAAACTTTTGAATTTCGAGTTCCATTCGCAGAACTGCCAAAACCAAAGAAAGAGACAAAGTCAATATAACTACTGCCATCCAAGGACATATCTCATACAATCCGCAAAAGTGAGAAAATAATTTCTCCGACTAAAAAAGTTCTCACGAACACCTAAACTCAGAGCAGCCTATTTTACCACATAAATGTTGCTTTACTGTCTTCCCCAGTTACTGAAACGCTACAGGTAGCAAGTACATATAACAAATGCAAGGGGTACATATGATGATTGACATATCCAATACGCATTTTTAAAAAGAAATAGAAGTGCTACTCAACATGCAAAGTCACTTGAAAATAAGCCTAATTTTTTTTTGTCCTCTGATTAACAATAAAATTGCTAGCTTAGTTGATTGTCACGTCAGACAACAAAAGGAAACATGTCAACCAACTAGGTTAAACATACTTCGAACAGAAGGGTTCAAAAATATATATCAATGAATGAGGAGGCTATTTCTAGCAGGCTATCATAAACAAACGTAAAATAAATAAATGAATAAGAACATCCAAATATACCAGAGGCCATGTTAGTTTCCAAAAGGATACTTATTACTTAGTATCCAATCCAAAATTATATTACATATATGGAGCAGTTCAATAGCAGATTTCATTCAACTTTTCTACTGTGCTTCTATTTTTAGAATCTTGTATGACTTTTTTGCAGTAGAAGCCTGAAGGTTGAGTTTGCAAGGGCAAAATGTATATTCGGACTAAGAGTTGCTTGCAAGTTCCAAAACATTTTCTATTGGCTTTCCATCATTTAGTAATTAAAGTACAACTCTAGATTTAATCAGTTTTGAAAAACAAGAAAAGGTTTGGTTATTTCTCTGCAGAACTCACCATAATGTATTGATGCTGAAAATGTACTGTTATTGCTCAGTGGAGATAATACTAGACTCTGATGAACTGCACCAGCAGCTAGCAATCCAGCTCGGGAAACTCAACTGCGATAAAATTCACATGAAAATCCAATTCATCACTGGCCGGAACCTGAATGAGCCCGTGAGCAGAGTCTAGCTGCTAGTGCATTCAACAGAAATCACATACCTTGTGCAATTCAACCATTTACCCCAACACAACATAATTGCAAAGACGATAAAGCCTAAACTCAAGATAATAACTAGCATGGGGGCAGCAATTCAATTATTTACATAAACCCAGAGTAAACCAAAATTTAAAAGAGATTATGTTGGTTGGTTTATTTGCGTGCAATTAACAGTTTATTGTGATTCACACGCGCCAAATCTACAGTGAAACTATCAAAACAAAGAAAAATGAAATTCCTTCCAGATCTGACAGACTACAATCCCTTAAAACTTAAAACCTAATTCAATTAAGCCAACAGTAAAATACAAATACATCAACACATACAATTCAAATCCATCTAAGAATTAAGTAGAAGTCGGAGCAAATAATCGAAATGAAGAAAAAGAAACAACAAAAAAAGAAGGAATAAACTGACTGGAGAGACGATGGCGAGGACTTTGGAGAGCCTCAACCAAGAAGGGATCCACCATAGGTGCGACCACGCCTACGGAATCGGTGGTGACGGTGGTGGGTTGCGGATGTGGTGAAGAAGTCGCGGAGTCCATTTTGTAGACAGAGAAAGTCGCTCTCTCTCTCTCACATCTAAACCTAATAGTATATCCTCTGTATATATAACGTATAGTAAGTAATATCAAGTTGGTAAAAAAGGAATATAAAAGAGAGGGAGGGAGGGAGGGAGGGCGGAAAGTCGGAAACGCCTTGTTAATCCATTTTTTTTCCTTATCTCCTCCCAAAGAAAAAAGAAAAAAGAAAAAAAGTAAACAAAAAATAATTATATATCCACACTCCATTAATTCTATTTAAATTTAATTATATATTTCATAATTATAATTTAACAAAAAAACTACTACTATGACAATAATGTCAGCACTCAAAAAATATTATTATTTCCGGGGAAAAGAAAATTGGGTAAGAGTACACATATTCCATAAGGACCATAACCCACACGCCTCCCTGAAGCGACGTACAAGCACACCATTCCCCCCCTAAATCTGTTTCAGGGCATTGGAATGGCGGACCACACGGTCGCCGATCCGCTCGCTGACTTCAAAGCCATCCCAATTCCATCCCTAGATGACGCATTCTTCTCCGACGATCTCAATTTTTCCGATTATAACTTCATCTCGTTTGACGATAACGGTGACGTTTTGAACTTGGACTTCACCCTTGACGATATCGACCTCCCATCTGATCCAGAATACTTCCTCCATTCAACTTTCTCCGATTCGATCCCCGTACAGATTTCATCCGATCCCGACGTTTCTGTCTTAAATCCAAAATCTTCTGAATTTTGTCAGGTTTCAGATGATCACAGCTTCAACATTGCCGGATATTTTAACGGCTCGTCCTCGGATTCCGGATATAAATCCTCGGATGTTGTTCATAAGCTTTCGAGCTCGGATGCTGGCGCCTTTTTGAATGTTTCGTCATCAGATCCTCGTGATTGTTCTCTGGAATCTGGAAATAAAACTTTGGGTGTTTCTAGGGTTTTGAATTGTGCCTCGCTGGAATTGGAAACTCAGAATAAGGAGTTTTCTGTGCCCACTTCGTCTCAGGGGTCTGATAGTTGTGCTCGTTCTGTTGATTCTTCGACCGGGAATAACTCGATAAATGGGATAGTAGATCAGAAGATTAAACTGCAGGAACCGGGTAAAAACTATTTGTTGAAGAGAAAGAAAGAGATTGAAGATGTTAACCCTGAATCAAAGAGGACTATTAAAAGCGGAAGATCAAATGTTTCTGCTGTTGCTGATCAGTCCAATGATCTTAATGAAACAATTGATGAAGAAGACAAGAGGAAGGCGAGGATGATTAGAAACCGTGAAAGCGCTCAACTTTCCAGACAGAGGAAGAAGCATTATGTTGAGGAATTAGAGGATAAGGTAAGGGCAATGCATTCCACTATTCAAGATCTGAATGCTAAAATTTCATATATTGTAGCTGAAAATGCCACTTTGAGGCAACAAATAAACTGTGGTGGCGCTGTGGGCCATCCCCCAATGCCGGGGATCTATCCGCCAATGGCTCCCATGGGTTATCCATGGATGCCGTACCCCCCTTATGTTGTGAAGTCACAAGGGTCACAAGTGCCATTGGTTCCAATACCCAGATTAAAAACACAACAACAGCCAGTTAAAACTAATAATAAGAAAACTGAGGGTAAAAGTAAAACTAAGAAGGTTGCAAGTGTTAGTTTTCTAGGTTTGTTGTTTTTTATTTTGCTTTTTGGTGGATTAGTTCCCATGGTAAATGTAAAATATGGAGGTGTACGAGATGCTTTCTTGGGTAGGTCTGAATATATTGGAGATAGGTTTTATGATCAGCATCATTATAGTAGGGTTTTGATGGTCAATGGAACTAACCATGACAGCGGGACAAGAGTTTCCAATAAAAAATTTGATGCTTGGAAGAATTATAATAACACGTTAAATTGCGGGAGAGGTCATGTTGGTGGAGTAGAGTCAAATATCAAGCAGTCTAGTTCTGAGGAGTGTGCTCGTTCAGCGAATGCTAGTGAGCCTCTTGTTGCATCTTTGTATGTTCCGAGAAACGATAAGCTTGTGAAGATTGATGGCAATTTGATAATTCATTCTGTTCTAGCAAGTGAGAAAGCCATGGCATCTCATGAAGATAGAGAGACAAAGAGTGGTGGGGGTACTTGTTTGGCAGTACCTTTCAATTTGGCTCCTACTATATCTATTCCAGGAGTTGGACAAAATAATGGAAGACATCCTCATTTATACCGGATTACAGCTGAACAACAAAGGGCTCTTGCTTCTGGTTCTGCAAGTAAGAATAATTTGAAGTCATCACCGGCAGACGGTAAAATACAACAATGGTTTCAGGAAGGTCTTGCAGGTAATTGTTGCTCAATCTTGGATCGTTATTAAAGTTTATTTTTCACGTTGTTACTGTATATGATTCACAAGTTCATATGCCGTTAACTTATAGATATCTAATATGATCATTGAAGCACTAGGATAGTTACCGAAGGACCGGGTGACACTATTAATTACATACAGTAATTACTTAATATCTAGTTTTGGTACATGTTACTCATTACACCATTTATCTCATCCGTAATCAATGTCATTACTGAGAAATTATGTCATTATGTATGTCACAAAGTTGCAACTTATGTTGTCCAAAATGAGGTTAACTTCTCAGACCTTCTAATACTAATAAGTCCTTAGTTGGCCTTCCATGTCCACCCTATATCACTTGTTTGCCCATGGCATCTCATGAAGATAGGTCCTACTTTGATAGGTCTTCCCTTTATGTTTTTCATCATTGAATCACAAAGATATACTTTACATATTGTCGATATCAATCTTGTTATGTTATAGTTATGCTTTAATTGCTTTTTGAACGTTTAACTATGTAGAAATTACTTTTATAATTTTTTGTTTATGGCATCTGATGTTAATTGCGTTATGGTTATTGTTATCATATGCACTTTGTATATTTTAAGGAGTTCATGCATTTTCTCCCTTGTTATATGTATATTGTCCTTTTTGTGTTGATTTTTGCCATCCATTTGCGTCTATAACTCGTGTGTTCCTTTTGCACGTTTTTTGTCACCAACTCTTGCTAGCTGTCTTTAAGTTGATTATTTAATTGTAAAAAAGTGCCTATTCCTCGGTCCTCCACGGAAGACCTATTCGTTGGTCCTTCACAGAAATTCTTTTATAGGAATTACTGCACCAGCATCCAACTTATGAACTAGTAATTATATATCATTTGTATTTTATACATAGTGTCTTTTCATAATTATTGTCATCAGTTACCTTCAAACAATGCAATTCATTTTTTAATGGCAAGTCAATGCATGACACATTGAGAAAAGGGTGTATTCCTATGATGCAAGGTTAACATGACACATTCAGAAATACCATTTTGTGTTAAGTAGAAAATGAAAACAATGAGATTATATTTATTTATTTTTTTGTTGTGCGAAATTGTATATTTAATGTTCACAAATGTTCTTCCGTCCTTTTGTAAGTTACAAAAAAAAAAAAGGTATGCTCATTCTACTGGTTGTACTGAAATATTTCAGTTTCTGCATCTATTCTGTTCTTGGGGTTCACTAGAGTACTTTTTCATGCGAATATCCTCTAAAAATCAAATTGTACAGGTCCAATGCTAAGTTCTGGCATGTGCACTGAAGTATTCCAGTTTGACGTATCACCAACTCCAGGAGCCATGATTCCCGCAACCTTGGTCAGAGATATTTCAATGGAAGAACGTCGGAATTCTAGCCACCTTAACAAGGGAAGGAATAGAAGGATCCTTCATGATCTTCCTATTCCACTTGCAGGAGCTGCCTATAACATCAGTAAAGAAAATACCCAAAGTAATTCACAGAAAGAAAACTCCCATAGAAATAGTTCTCTTTCACCAATGGTTGTTTCTGTTCTTGTTGATCCAAGGGAGGTTGGTGACACTGATGGTGCTGGTATGATGGGGACAAAGTCCCTATCTAGGATCTTTGTTGTTGTACTGTTAGATAGTGTCAAGTATTCAACTTATTCGTGCATGCTTCCGTTCAAGGGATCTAAACATTTGGTGACAGCTTGAGAAGCGGAAAAAGGATTTCAGGGGTACTAAAACGAAACCTATACCTATTTATACCTATACCCATCTCGAGATCCAGTTTTGTAAATAGCAAATTATATCCATATATATATATATATATATATATATATATATATATATATATATATATATATTATAATGGTCCTAATAGCTTCAATAGAGTCTTCATGAATTTCTGTATCTCTAACTAATTTATGCACACTATATGCCCCTGAATGGATTAATTATAAAACTTTTACTTTTAAATTTTAGACTTTGGGAATTACAAATCTCTCGGCCCTTATTTGTGAATGTCTGGTTGAAATAGAATATAATTAACTCTAAAGTGCTAAGGGAGGAATTATCTTGGTCATTATTAAGTCTGAAATATATATCAAAGAGCAACTTTAAGATTATGAAAATGGATTATAGAAAGTTCTGAAATACTTAATTTTGGTATATAATATTTCCCAATTTGTTTTTAATTTGAAGAAGTGATGTTTGTTCTCAATTGAATTTTGATTTTATGAGCCGTAAAATGTTGAACTTCATTCATTCATTCTCCTAATATTTATATAGCACAGTGTTTTTGTTTTAATCAGAATCAAGAGTAAATTGATTCTGATGCTATAAGAGCTAAATGGTGAAGTGCACTTTTGGGCGGATGGAATCATACTTGGAGAGATTCAGATTGAGATTTCATATTCCCAAATACAAAATGCTTTATTTAGGCATGTAAGCTTTATTTTTTACTTTTTTTTATAAAGAGAAGTTTTCCGGCGACCAGACCGCGAACAAGGCTTTCAATAACAGGCTTATGTTGCGACCAAGAACTCCCGATATAAGAGTCTGCCCAATTTACTCAACATAACAGGATTAATGTAATTGTAGAACAGTATAAACACAACAATTATTGCTGCTTTTCTGGCAAGTGTTTTGACTACTAAAGGAGAAATCCAAAAACTGATGATACCTGTAGAAAATATTCTTTTTTTCACGTGAGAAGATCATATTATATATATATATGAAGAAATACTAGTGAACAAATTGAATATAATAACTACACTTGGAAGGAGTCCAGCATAGCTTTTAGTGTTTTCTGTGATGAAGGCCACTGCTTATCGTTTGCACTTGCCACGAATAAGACAACTGTGTTTCCCTTTGCTGTTGCCTTTGCAAGATTGTGAGAACCCGTCAATGCAAATGGAGTCTCAAGGACATATTTATAGTACTGCATACACCAAATTCAGAGATCAGTATCAGTTCAGAATTTTCAGGAGTTGAAAAATTACACACAGAATACCCTAATCACATGAAAGAGGATGTTCCAAATTTCCAACACAGTGCTCACAAAAGCACATAAAATAACTTCCTTTTGTTACTTGAATATATATTATGGTGAGCTCTACTTTTCCAGAATCGCAGATGTTCTAGAGACATAAAACCTGGTTTTCCAAAATGAGCGTCTTCTTAGATCTGTCAATCCTTGGACTCATTCAAGAATTCATTTGCATCATACAATTGAGGCTCCTCTTTACTCATGTTAAAGCGTCATGGTGCCTCTAACTAGTTACATCTCTACAGCCGCTCATGTAGTCAGTTTCTCATGCATAACTTCAGCAACTTGTGGCATAGTTTAACTTCAGAATTATAGGGGAAATGCTATCAATCTTCTTAAACACATATTAAGCACCTATGTATTTTTCTTTACCTTTATCAGCAAATTTTCTTTTAAAGAATATAGTGAGATAAAGATTCCCACATAGTCCAACATATTCATGCTATCGGTAAACCAAATCTACTTCCTCCCCCACCCTTCCTTTTATGTCTAAGCTTGAAGAAGCGGGATTAGTTAGTTATTCGCAGATATAATAAATAAACAATAATAACAAACAAAAAATGGGCATGTAAACTGGAAGAGTAATTATACCGTTTGATCACCAAGCTTCTCAACTGAAGTTTCGAGGAGTTCATCGGAGTCAAATGTGTTTCCAGTGACAAAAGGACCGAGAGCAGCAATAATTTTCTCTGGGCTCCCAATATCTTCAATTGTTGCATTAGGTTTGTTGGTCAGGCGTATTAAAGGAGAAGCCACCACCTGAACTTTTCCCTGCTTTTCGTTTTCAAATTTTACCTCTATCCAAGGCTCTGCACACTTGGGTTGACAGTAATTTCCTGATAGTATATTTGCTATACGATCCTGTTTCCAAGTTGGTGGAAGGATGAATTGATAGGGCTCAACATTTCCTGCAAGCAACTAAATTGAAATTTTCATGATTACCAAAGAGAGAATTAAACAACACAAATTACACTACGTATACTGCATTGCTGTTTTATGTAGTTTCTCTTCAAGAGTTACAGAGGCAGTATGCTCATTAATCAAATTTGTGATAAAGCCCAAGACGCAGATGAAATTTTTCTCTACATGCATGTTATCATTTGTTTCCTTTCCTTGCTGCGGAAGCACAAGATTATTTTTATGAACTTTCAACCCTATATGACATAACAATGAGGAAACTAAAAAGGGTTATTGATGAAAATCCTTATATTAGTAGTTGAAATTGATGATGATAAGGTAAAAATGCAGCAGTCATACATGCGGCCTATATTCCCAGAAAATGCCTGTTAAAATAGGGACCCACATATGTGGCAAAATCATAAAGGCATCATCTTTGTGGTATGATGAGACATTTAGACTCCATTCCTTGGTCTCACCCGTGCAAGATAACACCTTGCCCACACATCCACGAGACTAGCATTTGAGTAGATGCATCTTATTAGGATACTCATCCATAATAGATATAAAGTTGAAGTATTCGGGGATTCGAGTCGAGGGAGGAATTGTTGGGTTGCTCCTCGAATCCCACTAAGAAAAGAATTGATCAAAGAATTGCTAATATGGAAATGAAGAATTCCTATTTTTAATAGGAGTATTATTTTGGAAATAAATCTATTTGTAGTAGGAATTTTATTTTGGAAGTGTCCTATTTTGAATAGGAAGTGTCGAGTTGGTGAAATGTAGCACAATAAAAAGTCATATAGCATCCTAAGAGTTGTGGGTTTGTGTGAGGGAGAAGGTTTTTGCAGCTTTTATATTAATTCCATGCAAAAAAGTTGTATTGTGGGCGGAAGGATTTTGCAGCTTTTAGTCCGTGTCGCTGGTATTATGGAACCTTATGGCGTAAAATTTGGGAGGATTATTGTAAACTTATTTTGATTTAATGAATATTCAGAGTTTGACCGGTGGTTACATCTCGCCTTATTGATGCAGACAGAACTAGGAATCTACTCCTACCTGAAAGGTTATTAATCTGGGGATCATTCACAAGTGAAGGCCTTCATTGTTGTCCCACAGATAGGATCGCGTCTTACGCATACGTACCTTTTACATAGAGACTGACACTGAAAGCCTAAACAACTCATTGTTCACCAAGTCCAAGGGCAGTCATCACTGAAGAAGCTCCTATATTAGCACTCTTAACGTGAAGATTGCAGCAAAATGGAAGATGAGCTTTTTAAAACGATTTTGCCTCGTTATTAGTAGCTGCTGCATCCAGCATGAACAATTGTGGTTAAAAAGATAATGTACCACACTCGCAAGAAATTCTGTACAATTTGTGTTTGATCCACTTTACCCTTCCTCTTTGGAAGTCCAAAGCAGCTTGCCAAGCAAGCCTTCTTCTTAGTTCTTACACTACTTGAGAAACATTTCATGTCCACAAATAAATATAAAAGTGAAATGGCTTTGAATCTAGTACCAAAATTTATGAATGTACTGATTAATTGCAAGACACTGAGGAACAACCATAACTTTGAATGCAATGCACTAGACTTTGTTCAAATGCTGGAAATTGCTAGTTCTGTCATTCGAGATTGTTGGTTATGCTCCAAAATCTTATGTTTTTTGCAAAGTCCCACATTGGCTATTCTTGGAACTTTTATAGTGCATATTAGTACTTGTTGTTATGGGCTTAGTAACATGGTTGAGGAAATAGGGATGGGCTCGCGCACATGAGGACGGCTAAGGAATTGGGCGAGACCAAGCTTGATTCTCGGGCTTTCGGTCAGAAAACCTTAGTGCGTGTGTGCGCGCGATACGCCCGCGCAGGGGGGGTGCAAATCCGGAAAATTTGTGCTTCGCGGGTGCACCCTTGTTTTGCTGAGTCTCTTTTATCCTAACCTTAAATACCCTAGCCGTTTTATCATTAATCCTCAACGTTACCCGCGTATTTATTATTGCAACGTTCCTTTGAACGTTACTGATTCTTCTTCTTCTTCCCGTTTGCTTCCAGCATTCTCAGTATATATATAACAGTTTCGTATGCTCAACTACAACAACATATCACATAAACAGTGCACTCTCCCTTCTTCTGATTCTATTTTTTCCTGTATTCTATTCTGGGCAAATCCACAAAGACAAGTCCATAGCCTTCTTGAATCCTGGAGGGTGAACGCCGTGGAGCTCAACTGTACCGGTTCATATAACCAGTGAGGGCGGAATCACTTTTTAGGACAGTAGCTTTGCTACGCCTCGGCTTCTTTCATATAACAGCTAAGTTGTTCCAATTCTGATAGTCTTGTTAATAGTGCTTCTGTTACTGCAATTGTGTGTGTTGCTGCTGTGACTGCTATATAATTTCCAACAGAGATAATTTTTACTGATTTTTTTTTAAAACCAATCAAAATATCACATATCTTGCAGACCCGATTTTAATAAATGAGAGGTTGAAATCGATTGCAATATTTAGTGAAAGTGTAAAAAAGATGGGGGTGTTGTGTATTTACCTGCACGGAGAGCTGGAGTGTCTTTTGGGGAAGCTTTGAAGAGAACGAAAGAAGGGTCCGACGGCGACGGCGGAAGGAAAGAGCCAACCTCCACCTCCCGGGCCTCGGCCGAAGGCGGCGGTGGAGAACTAGTTATGACAAGCGGTGGTATCAGAGCCAGTACTGCTGATCCTTTCAGGAATTGTCTCCTCAGTAGATCAGGAGATGGGTGTTTCTTGTGGGTGATTTTAAGGGAAGAAGGTGGTGGTGGGTTTGATGATGATGAGAAAATTGCGGTCAGATTGTGTATCACTGAAGCAGAAGAAGCAGCAGCCATGGTGGATTAAGTCGAGGAAAGAGAAATAGAGTCGGAGAGAAGAGAATTTGTAGGTAAGTTGGTTGGGTAGTTGAGGTTTGAGTCACTTTTCTCTCTCTATCTCTCTCCAATTCCAACTTTATCCAATGAATGATGGCTAATTTATTTATTTTTTTCTCATGAATGATGGCTTAATTAAGTATACGTTAATGTAGTTTTAGTTTGATGATTAAAACTGAAAATAATTAAGTTTTAGGTTTGATTTTTGTTATCTTAATATGAAATTCCATTTGACTTTGGTCTTAAACTTGTATTCATTACATATAAGTCTTGTTTGTTTTAGGTAATATAAAGTGATCATCTTTATATATTGTGATTGTTATATTGATAATTTTACATTTTTAATAATTAAATACTCATAAAATATTAAATTTTTAGGTAATAAGTTGACCAAAAAATATGTGGTAGTCTAAGATTACCACAATGGTCATATTGAAATTTTATTTAGACAAAATATCCTTTATATTTATTGATTGGGACATAAATATCATTATTAATCACATAATTTATATTTATTTTATTAATTTTTGATTTTTTCTTGTTTGTTGACATGTTTAGTTTAATTAAAATAATTCATTGTCTATACAAAGTATGTAGTGTTGTTTGTTATTTACTATTAATTAATGACATATTTGAAAATTTTGTGTTTAATAATAAAATAAATCATAAATTGTTATAAATTTTATATACGTATTAAAAAGTTTAATATGTTATAAGTTAAATAGAATTAGTTAGTTCGATAGTACTTGATGATTGTTTATTACATTTGACAATAATCATATGGGTAGATCATTCAATTAAAATTAGTATAAAGATAGTTTAGTAAAAACACAATATTAGAAAAACTATACCCAATAATCTTGAATTCATAATCACATATGTTCTACCAAACAGAAATAACACACAATATGATCATTTTCTATTATGGATAATCAGATACCTAGTAATCTGTGTTTAGGTGAATATCCCATAAAGTGCAAGTTAATCTGTGTTTAATGTAGTAATTATATTAATGGAGAAAATTATTGAGACTGATAATATCATTTCTTATAAAATTCATTATTTTTTTAACTTAATTCATATATATATATAAGGCTATATGTATATACACAGCTGTGTATTACACAGTAGGCCTAGGACGACAGATTGTTTGGGTTATAGCGACGATAAACTGTCGCCATAGCCCAGAATAGTTATGAAGATGGGTGAAACCGTCGCTATAGCCCAAAAAATCGTCGTTATAGCCTATTGTGTAATACACAGCTGTGTACACACATTTTTTCCATATATATATATATGAGAATTGAGGATAATTTAGAATTCATTTTGTTTACTAACATTGAACATTGAACATTGAAGAATTCATTTTCTTTAAGATTCATAATCGAGTATTAAAGAAAGTGTTTTAAAGCAAGTAGAATATAAATTAAAAGGTAAAAATATAATTTAAATTTTGTACCATCAGAATGGTAATGAACATTGATTAGCATAAATAACCAACTACAAAGGGATGATTTAAGCCCTTTCTTATAAACATTTGGTATTAAAGAATTCACAGATTTTAGATTGCATGAGATTTTCCTTTTTAATATAGACACAAAAAATAATGATTTCAAATTATGTACATTAAATTAAAATATGTACTAATTTACTAAACTGGACTGATCTTCTTATTAGGCCGTCCATCCGAAATAAAATTATACTACTACTGCTGCTGCTCCAAACTTTGTTAAACAATGTTGACTTTAGTATAAATAATTACACTGAAATGCTCAATCATTTTGAATTATTATAATTATTTTCGAAATATAATGTGATTTTTCGTATTAATATAAAGTTATTATAAAAATTCATCTATATATTTTCTTAATATTTTGAGTTATAACTAAATAATTGACAAGTGTTTATTAATTATGTATTAGTATTAAATAAATACCCAAAAATGAAAAGGAAGAAATATAATGGAAATAGTAGTACTAATAATTAGGGTTCTTTACACTAGTATATAATAATTTGAAAAGTAATTACAAGATTAGTGCATCTACAAAATAATTATAAAAAGAGTGAAACACAATAACCACGTCCGATCATTCAGTTTTATAGAAATAAGGAAACGCTGAAATCAAGAAGAAGTTACTGCTATCTGCGGCAGACCGGCAGTTACCAATTTTTTGCAAAGGTTCTACGATCGAGTAACCCAAATAAATCGATCATCTCAAATCGAAAAGAGACTGACAATCCAGCCACCAAATCGATCAGTTTATTCAAAATCACGAAAAAGAAGAAACCGGAGTAATCGAATCCCGCAAAAATCCAAAATTGGAATTCACTAAAAGATCGAAGGATTTGGAAACTGACATTCTACTGCAGATACTAATTTTTTTTAAGACTAATGTTACCCACAAAAATTAAAATGGTTACATTTGTATGAAGTTTTGGTTACCGACTACACCATATTTAAAATAATTTTATTTTTAAAAAGTTATTTATAAGTAACCAGCAGCTACATAAATGAAAAATCTTACATGACATTTCGGATACCATCTGCATCTTCTGTTAAAAAATTTAATCATACATATATTACTGTCACTATAAAATTAATCATTCGGGATACCTCAATAAGATTTATTGTTATTACATATTGGACAATTGGACACCTATTTATTGTGTTGTCTAATTGGGGTATATTATACATTGGAACTTTGACATACCATAACTGGATACTTTCAAATTAAAATTCAGAAAATATTATAAATTGGCTAAGTAATAATAGAATTCCTTAATGTGTTCAACGTGTTAAAAGAATCAAAAGGTAAATAGTAACCAACACGATGAAGTTCTGTCACTCACTAATACGCATTTGGTTACATCTAAAGGAAAGAGTCTAAAAAACCCAATATAAACAAACAAACAATGTCAAACTACTGGTAATAGAATCAAAGACCAATCAACAGTATCTAAATATATAAGCACTAGTAACCAAAACACAATCAACAGGTTTTCAAAACCAATTTAATCAACCTCCATATTTTTAGAAAGTACCTGATAATCAAATCAGAATATAACAGTAGCAGCGACAACGATCACAAATGAACCAAACGAAGCAGCGACATCTGAAAACTTAGAAACAGAGCAGCGACGCACTGTACTTGGAAACTGAGTGGTGAAAACATGCAAAAGAATGTACCGACAACGAGTGTTATTGAGCGCCGACAAAGACGGAGCGGACAATGGCGACAACGGGAGATCAACGTCGACAGGAACGAAAAGAACGTCGGCAGAAATCGAAAAGAGAAGAAGAGAAATTTGGTTTCTAAGTTCTCAAATTAGAAAAATAAGGGTTTCTAACTAAAGAAGCCTTCAGTAAAAAAGAGAGAGAAACGACAAAGAGGAAAGACATGCAATTCAAATTGTCACAGATTAGACAACTAACCGAGAACAATTACCATTGTAGAACTGATTTGCTACATCAGCAACTAATTAAAATACCCAACTAAATTAAAAAGATACCAAATGCATTAATTTTGTAAATAAAATATAAAAATTGTATTAATTATGTAAATATTTTTTAGATTCACTTTTGTTGTAATTTTATTTTAAAATGTGCTAAAAAGTGTAAGTAAGTATCTGCGTTGGAACTGACCATAGCTTTTTAAGCGAGAATGTTTGTGCTGTTCAACGAGATGCCAGATTTTGGGCTGACCCAACAACCTCGATCAATTCGCTTCTGGGCTTTTATTAATACAATTTTTAATAGGATTAATTATTATATTATGCCAAACCAAACCAAACCAAACCAAACCAAACCAAACCAAACCTACATTATTCATTTCGTATTTTGTAAACATCGACGAATTATAATTATAATGGAGTAGTATACTAAGCTCAGAGGACGGACCGGAGCGCAGAAACCAAAGAAAAAGAAAGAATCCAAGAAAAAGTGAAAAGGAAATCGGCAAGATTTTCCGAGGAGTCAGAAGAATCTAGGGAGAAATCTTTAAACTCGGTCCTCATTACAACAACTCTTCGGGTTTGTGTCTACTATTTGGGTGTACCATCAAAATTAAGCTCTAAATGTTTGTTAATTTAGCTTTTTTTCCTTTTCAGTTTGGTGTGTGTTGGCATTTATATAATATTTTTGTATATGTTTGTCAAATTTTTACTTAGTTTTTAGTAATCTTGTGAATACCCATTTTGGGTATTCTCGAATCGTTCATTTTTTTATGATATGATTTGGTTCCTGGGGATTTGAATGATTGTGAGATTTATTTGATGAAAACATTTATCTGTTTTGTTTTGCTATGCTTTGGACAATATTAGGAAATATTATCAAAATGTTTCTCTGACTTTCTATTTGTGCAAAATTTACATAATAAATGGTTCTGTAAACTTCCTTTTGTAGTGGGTTCTCTTTGTTTTGTTGTTGCTATTTCTGTTCAGAGGAACCCATTTCATGCATTTACCGGAATATACATTCAATTTAGACATTATAGTACTTCTGTATTTGAGCTTTGGGGATACCTGTTTTCAGTTAAAAGAGAATTCTATATTCATTCTTTTAAAATTTCAATTTAGCATGTATAGTTTTGATTTTTGATGTGTAAAGGTTATCAGGATGAGTGCGAAAACCAAGAGGAGAACTGTGGCAGAGAACGGCGAAACAGGTGAAGATTCGGTCCTTGTGACTTTGATTGGTAATGGAGAGGATTTGGGTCCTATGGTCCAGCTTTCTTTTGAAAGTGGGAAGCCTGAATCCCTCATGCTCCAGCTTAAGAATGTTGTGAAGAAGAAGGAAGTTGAGATTGAGGAGCTATGCAAGCTTCATTACGAGGAATTTATTATTGCAGTTGATGAACTCCGAGGCGTCCTGGTTGATGCTGAAGAGCTGAAAAGTGAGCTCGCAACTGAAAATTTTAGGTTGCAAGAGGTTGGGAGCAGTCTACTTTTGAAACTTGAACATCTACTTGAATCTTATTCGATCAAAAAGAATATTACTGAAGCCATTAAAATGTCAAAGAACTGTGTTCAGGTGTTGGATCTTTGTCTTAAGTGCAACACTCACATTTCTGAAGGCCGCTTTTACCCTGCTCTGAAGGCTATTGATCTGATCGAGAAAGATTATTTGGATCATATTCCTGTAAAGACACTCAAAATGCTGATAGAGAAGAGAGTACCACTAATTAAATCTCACATTGAGAAGAAGGTCACCTCTCAAGTTAATGAATGGTTAGTTCAAGTAAGGAGCACAGCAAAGGATATAGGACAAACGGCAATAAGTTATGCTGCTTCTGCCCGTCAGAGGGATGAAGATATGTTAGCACGTCAAAGGAAAGCTGAGGAACAGAGTAGTTTGGGGTTAGTAGATTTTACGTATACGTTAGAAGTTGAGGATGCTTCAGAAGATTCTCTTCTGAATTTTGATCTAACTCCTCTGTACCGGGCATATCATATTCACACTTGTCTTGGAATCAAGGATCAGTTTCGTGATTACTACTATAAAAATCGTTTTCTGCAGTTGACTTCAGACTTGCAGATCTCCTCAACTCAACCATTTCTTGAATCACATCAGACCTTTTTGGCTCAGATAGCAGGTTATTTTATAGTTGAGGATCGAGTCTTGCGAACGGCTGGTGGATTATTGTTGGCTAATCAGGTCGAGACAATGTGGGAAACAGCTGTTATTATGGTAACTTCAGTATTGGAGGAACAGTTTTCTCATATGGATACTGCGAGCTATCTTCTCCTGGTCAAGGATTATGTGACTCTGCTTGGGGCAACTCTCAGACAATATGGTTATGAAGTAGGTCCAATTCTTGAACGTCTCAACAAGAGCCGAGAGAAATATCACGAGCTTCTTTTAGCTGAGTGCCGGCAACAGATAACTGATGTCCTTGCCAATGACACATGTGAACAGATGGTAATGAGAAAGGAGTCGGATTACCAAACAAATATCCTTATGTTCCATCTCCAGACCTCTGATATAATGCCGGCTTTTCCATATATTGCTCCATTCTCTTCCATGGTACCTGATTGCTGCCGGATAGTTAGATCATTCATCAAGGACTCAGTCAATTACTTGTCTTATGGGGGCCAGATGAATTTTTTTGACTTTGTGAAGAAGTATTTGGACAAGCTCTTGATTGATGTGTTAAATGAAGGTATACTAAACAAAATTCACAGTGGTACTACAGGCGTCTCTCAGGCAATGCAAATTGCTGCAAACACATCCATGCTTGAAAGAGCTTGTGATTTTTTTCTTCAGCAGGCGGCCCAACTATGTAGCATCCCGTCCAGAGCAGTCGAGAGGCCTAAAGGTAGTTTAACGGCTAAGGTTCTTTTCAAAACTTCGAGGGATGAAGCTTATCTTGCTCTTCTAAATTTGGTGAACTTGAAGTTGGACGAGTTTATGGCACTTACTGATAATGTGAAGTGGACTTCTGATGAAATGCCGCTGCATGCTAATGATTACATAAACGAGGTTGTTATTTACCTTGACACTCTTATGTCATCTGCTCAGCAGATTTTACCTATGGATGCTTTGTATAAAGTGGGATGTGGGGCACTTGAGCATATTTCCAACTCTATTTTAGCAGCTTTTCTTAGTGATAGTGTAAAAAGGTTCACTGCTAATGCAGTTACGAGCATCAACAATGACCTAAAGACACTAGAATCTTTTGCAGATGAAAGGTTTCATAGCAGTGGGTTAAGTGAGATATATAAGGAAGGTAGTTTTCGAAGCTGCTTGATAGAAGCAAGACAGTTGATAAATCTTCTGTTGAGCCATCAGCCTGAGAACTTCATGAATCCTGTGATACGTGAGAGAAACTACAATACTCTGGATTATAAAAGGGTGGCAAGTATCTGTGAGAAGTACAAAGATTCCGCTGATAGTCTTTTTGGAAGCCTTTCAAACAGAAACTCGAAGCAAAGTTCTAGGAAAAAATCGATGGATGTGTTAAAAAAAAGGCTAAAGGATTTCAACTGAGAAAGCTTGAAGATCTTTCTGATGTAGAAGTATCTGAGCAATTCAATTTTCTTTTATTGACTTTTACAATGAAATGAATTATCCATGGTCTTGCCTTTCTACTTTTAAGCTTACATATGAGACTCATATGATCCTTCCCCAACTAGTTTGATATAGAAAGTGTTGTTGAGTTAATTAGACAGTTTTGCACGTTACTTTGCCTTCCATATACTCCAAATTTGATGCCCTTTTCTTCTTTGTTCTGCTGATGAAATAATCTGGACCAAAAATTGTCAGACTTTAATGTTCTACAATTCTGCATGAAGCAAAATGCATGTATAAGATCAATTAGTACCTTAAATCTTAATGTTTGTAACATTGGTTTCAAAGTAATCTGTCTAAAGAATTCATTTTCGAATGTGTATTACTTAATTAGTTTATGTCGTATCTTTTTTGGAATGGATCTCTCGGTTTGATTCTGTGATCATTTTTTTTGTTAAATCAGGAAGCAAAGCTTAACAATCTGCCTGTTTACTCTGTTTATAGTGTGTTGACAAGTTTTAGTACTTGAAACTCTGTTCTGTTGGCATATGCTAACTTAAGAAAGAGGGAATCAGCCTGCTTTTATACACTCCGGCCTCTGTGTGCCTTCTTTTCAAAATTTATGGCATTGACTATCACAGCTGCAGGCAACATGAATTGCTGATCCATTAATTTCTTCATACTGCCAACGGTCATGTTTCCAGGTTTGTTTAAAAAAAAAAGTTTCTGCTTTCTCTACATGCACATATTACAAGTAGGTATTGTATTTAAACATATTACAACTAGTTAGAATTTTCACATATTACAATTAGGTCAAATATATTCACATGTTAAAAACTAATTTTTTTTATATAAAAAAATTCGTGTTGGGGGTTCTGTTGATTATGTTTTCAAAAACTTTTCATGGGTCGCTCTGAGTTAGATAAATTACAGGTATTCCTCTGCTGTTGTATTTGGCCCTTGTATATTCTATGTTCTTTTCATCAGTTTCAAACTAAAGATCTATGAATGCCAAGTTATATCTTTGTTAAACTTCTAAATACACTTTTTGTTGGATGATGAGTTGCAATGAGATATATCTAACATTTTGCTATGTGAACAAGAGCATTTCTCTGGTGCTGTGCTCTTTAAAGTATTACTGAACTGTAACTATGCAATGGTAGCTGCCCTGCTTGTCTCACAAACTGAGATACTAACAAAAATGGGTGTTACTTTTGGCTACATATTTAAACAAATTGATATCTTGCCTCTGTGATAGCTGCTAAAGCATTTATTGGGAGAACCTGCTTGGTTTTATTTGAAGAATTCTTTTATAATGTTTTGAGTACAAGTATCTAAGCATCATTGTTGTTGTTGTGATGTTTTCTGCTCTCATTTCTTTTTGCACGTCCTCTCTTCCCTTATTTTCCCAGGAAATGATTTATTTGGCAACTAATGCAGCGTCTTACACTTGAGTTTCTATAATCATTTTCATAGGATTCTTTTTTATTTATTTTGATAGGTAAACTTGCACCAAGTACGGAACAGATATAAGATTAGTCAATTCTGGAATCCAAAAGTAAATAGGTTATTAACCTTGTTCATTTTTTGCTTGGAATTATTTATTTCTTGGTGTAAAATTTGGTTCAACATGCTATTAGATGATTGAGGAATTAGGAGAGATATGTCTAGTGTTTCTGTTGATTTGTGGAATAATAATCAAGTGGTGTGAAATTTGTGTTATTATTACTCAATTAAGCAAAATGATATATGGTTGTTTGATAGCTGCTGAACTTGCCAAGAAATATTTCAGTCATGCTTGTTATTTGGATATTAGTGTTACTATTACTTAATTAAGCAAAATGAAGGAGTACATGTTTGCTATAAATTTTTTAGTTTTCAAGGAACACTTAAATTTGACTACTAGAAGGGACTTACAGTCGTGGAAGTGAAAATTTCTGCTTGGAAACTCCATTGTTAATTACTGTTTCATGTACGCATGCGGACAGGAGTACTGTAAAACTTGGACGAGCCTTTTGTTACTTAGCCACATATTTCAAACTACATGCAGAAGTCAAGTCTTCTTGATCGACATTCATCTCTTTCTTTACTTCTTGTGTGTCCCCTTTTTTGTATGACCTGTGCTGCAGAATTTGTTCTTCTTAATAATGTCCTGTCCAGTCCAGTCCAGTCCAGTCCAGTGTATTAAACTCTTGGGATAATATACTGAACTGTTTCATGCCATTTGTTCTATGCTCTCTCGCTATCTCAACTATGTTAGTTCTGCTTTATTGTGAGTAAGAAAATTAAAAAATGCCTCAGCCTGAGCCCTGAAGCTCAACTCACTTATTGCAAAAGGATGGTCACCAGTCGCTGTCTTGTTCTCGAACACGCGTGCTGGTGCCGGTGCCGGTGCTCTTTTCTCAGATTTGGCTTTGGAAGTTTGGATCCTTCAGCCCAACCATGAAAAGCGATAGGCCTTGTTTCCATTTCGTCTTCTCTTGCTTTCATACTGATCTTAATCTCTTTTGTAACCTCAAATATACCTATAATATTTATATTATTCTCTCATTGGTATGGACATGAGAGGGACCTTGTCAAAAATACCAAAGGTACTTGGTAGAAATAAAAAAATCCAAAAGGTTTTTATGAAATTCAAGGGGAGTTTTTGTATTAGTAATACTACTTTTTAATTAATTTAAAAACCATTAAACTTCATTAAATTAAAACTTTGTTTCCGTTCATTGTTTTCCAACTTTGATTTATTTGATTTAGTGGCCTGCGTTCCACTACTCCGAAACTTCAATAAAGGGTTGTGATATGATCACACTTTGTCCACTCGGAAGGATATATACTTTTAACAGGGGGATGGATGGATGGATGGATCACGTCGCATATTAACTGCCACATAGATTTTTTTTATACAAGTCAGTTGCCGCGTCATCACTTCCGTTATGTCAACTTTGACTTAACGATTTTTTTAATTTTTTATTAGTAAAATCGAATATAGTGAGTTGATTGTAAAAAAAAATTCAATTATTCATCTCTAAGTTGACATATAATACTGTTACTAAAAAAACATTTAACTAGTAATATAGTGATGGAGTACTCTTATCTAAAAAAAACATTAAAAAAAACTGGCAATTCGGGCAGGTCTCACTCTCTTCCGGTATTTCTCTTTTCTTCTCAAGCATCCATTCTATTAGTGTGGTTTATTCGAATGCGATTGTTGGGATTCTGGAGCTCTAAGAAGATGATTATGTGGGGTGTTGATAATTATCCCATACCTGACCATGGTTTTTGTATTCGGCCCCATGCCATCTTCAGAATACAGGTTCATTTGCTTCTTCATCCCTTTATGTTCTTTTCTTTTTTAAGTTGGGAGGGAGAAAACCCGAAGGAGTTTTTTTTTTGTAAAGTTGGGAGGGAGAATACCCAAAGGAGAAATCTTGGGGACAAAAAAACTGTCTTCCCATCTTACAGAAATTAATTAATTTTTTTGATGTTCCAGTCTTTGGGTCAATGCAATTTCAACTTTATTTACAATGTTACTACTTCATTTGGTTATGATTTCCAACAAATTAAAGTTACCAAATTCCTCAACCCTGAATTTTTTTCAGCCATTTGAACTTTGTGCTGGATGCTTCTTCTTAATTAGGCAACATGAGTTCTTATTTACTTCTCTATGTAGTCTTTCATGTATTGGCTTTGGGTTTCATAATCAAAAATTTTGCATGTCAAAAAAATAAATTCTGTAAAAGAACATGGGAGCTTTTCTTGATTAGGTGGCATAAGAGATTTGTTGTGCATTAGACTTTATTTGAGCATTGTACTTGATAGTAGATTTTCCAAAACTATACGAAGTTGAACTTGTATTTGGTAAAGATGATTTTCTATAAGTAAACCAATCTAATAAACCTAAAAAGGGTGAAGCCCGGTATGTGTATACTAAGTTATAGTCTGCATCACTTTTTAAAGAAAGTTTGAACTTATAAGGGTTCTAGCTCTGTATGAGCAGGATGATGTTTAATGCTTTTTCAAAACATTTGTGTTTGAGTCTCAAAAGAAAGTTTAAAAGTTGCCAAACAATATCTGTAAGTTTGTGAATTTGATTATTGCTAATCACAGTACCCTTGTGTTTGTGAACTATAACAGCAAATGAAGTATGTGATAGATTTGCGGGCACTGGTTTTCATGCCAATATGATTACATACCTGACTCAAGAGCTAAACCTGCCGCTGGTAAAGGCCTCCAACATCCTCACCAACTTTGGTGGCACGTCCAGTTTCACACCGCTGATTGGTGCTTTGATTGCCGACTCTTTTGCTGGCCGGTTTTGGACAATTATTGTTGGTTCCATAATTTATGAACTGGTCTCTCTCTCTCCCTTTAAGTTTACATTGCTGATATATTTACTCTTGTAGTTGGGCTCTCTTTATAATTTATATTAGTCTGCTTGGCACACGCTCCCATGTGTGCTTATTTAATTTACTAAAATTTTGAAAATGAGTAAGATAACTTATAAGCAGTGGGTGATTTAGTTATTGAGTTAAAAGAAAATACATACCATTTTAGAGAATAAGACTTATTCTTCTAACTTATTAGTGCATGAAAAAGATGCTAGTTCAAGGTAGAGACGAGGACAAATCCTTGCATACTGGAGAGGTTCATAAAGAAGGGTTGACCTGAGATATACGAGATAAAAAGATAACGAATTATTTAATTCTTACCTGTAATTTTCACATATATAAGCACATCGTACAACCTTTTTGAGACTACCATTTCCACTTGGACTAGTGGATTAGCACTGATAATGCTACCACGTGTTAATTTTATTTCCAGAGTATACATTTAAGCCTCGTTCGTTTAACTGTGTAGAATAAACCTGTTTCTCATGAAAAGCACGAGCTACGATATCAAAGTTAAAGGAAAAATATAAGACAAAAAGGAGAAGGGATAGTTAATTATAGGACCTTTTTGTTTTGATATAGAACTAAGATTTTGATTTTCTTGCCACAGGGAATGGTGAGCCTCACCACATCAGCAGTGCTGCCACAGCTCCGGCCCCCATCATGTCCAACTCAGGATAACTGCATAGAAGCCTCCGCCCGTCAACTTTGGGTTCTCTACATCTGTCTACTTCTCACATCTATTGGATCAGGTGGCCTTAGGCCTTGTGTGGTTACCTTTGCTGCGGACCAGTTTGACATGTCAAAATCAAAAACAGAGTCTCGAGGATGGAATTTCTTCAATTGGTACTATTTTTGCATGGGACTGGCCACGCTAACTGCTCTTACTGTAGTCGTTTATATCCAAGATCGTGTCAGTTGGGGTTGGGGTCTTGGGCTTCCAAGCATGGCCATGGCTTTATCCATTATTATTTTTGTGGTAGGCTCTCCTCTTTATAACAAAGTAAAACCAGGAGGGAGCCCATTAGTTAGGTTGGCTCAAGTTATTGTTGCTGCTGTGAAGAAGAGAAAAGCAGTTGCACCAGCAGACCCGGGTCTCCTATACGAGAATAGAGAGCTTGATGTAGATATTTCGTACAATGGAAGGCTTCTACACACGAATCAATTCAGGTAACAACTACGTACGTTTAATTACATACACGTCTTGTGCATACATATGCTTTGACATCTCCAATAAATTTGAAGATAGGTTGGGTGGATATTGAGCGGTATTATGCATAATTGATGCAGCTCTCTTGGATTTCATCATCACTTGGTTTAGGTACATTAGAAGTTGAACGTTAGGAGTTTTTGTGCATCTAGTTATATAGAGCATATATATCCGGCTTCACATCTGAACAATTAGAATTCAGTTTCACCTGTGGTGGAAGTAGCAGTTCTAGACACCTTTACACCCCAATAGTTTCACGTACTGAATGCTGTCTAAACTTCTGGTGCTGATATTTGGCAGGTGGTTTGATCGAGCTGCTATAGTGACCAATGCTGATGCAAAGGATTCAAACACCCCAAATTTATGGAGGCTAGCCACTGTCCACAGAGTCGAGGAGCTAAAGTCACTCATCCGGATGTTGCCCGTCTGGGCAGCTGGAATATTACTCGTCACTTCACATTCACATCAACACAGCTTTACCATCCTACAAGCCCGTAGCATGAATCGTCACCTCTCTCACTCCTTTGAAATACCTCCAGCCAGCTTGTCGATCTTCAGCGTCGTCACTGTACTCATTGGCCTGGCTGTGTACGAGCGCGTATTCGTCCCCATTGTTATTCGCTTCACGGGAAACCCTGTGGGAGTCACGTGCTTACAAAGAATGGGCATAGGCTTTATGGTCAACATTCTTGCCACTATCGTTTCAGCATTAGTTGAGTTGAAGCGGAAATCAGTGGCTGCAGATCACCACTTGCTAGATAAGCCGACGGCTATTGTACCCATAAGCGTGTTTTGGCTAGTTCCTCAGTTTTGCCTACAGGGGGTAGCTGAAGTTTTCACGTCTGTCGGGCACTTGGAATTTCTTTACGATCAATCCCCAGAAAGCATGAGAAGCACGGCAGTGGCACTCTATTCACTGGCAATATCTATAGGAAATTATATTGGCACCCTGATGGTGTCGATGGTTCACAAATACACTGGCCCGGAAAGAAATTGGCTTCCAAATCGGAACCTTAATAGGGGGAGATTGGATTGTTATTATTGGCTAGTGACTGGAATACAAGTAATAAATCTCATATATTATGTACTATGTGCTTGGTTTTATACTTGTAAGCCTTTGGAAGAGGGGAAAGACACCAGCAATGAAGGAGATGTGGAGGTGGCTGCAGAATCAAAGCAATTGAATGGTGTTAATGGAAATGCAGAAATAGAGGTAGCCAGAGATAATGCTGTTAAACTTTAGGATTTTGGTGGTGTATATTGAATGAATGACGAAAACAGATCCGGTGGTAATTTTAAAGAACTTCTGATGACAGGATCAGTAGCATGTGGCTTTATACGTGCAATGATAATTGCTGTGGAAACAATTTCTTTTTCTCATGGAAGGGTAAAGTATCCAGGTCTCTTGGCCAGTTATTTGTAAGGGAATTGTTGAACAATAAGTATTAGGAAAATGGGACTTTGTCACTCCTAGTCCAAACACAAATTATTCGTTTGCGGGGCTGGACTTGTGTCAAACTTGAACTTGAATCTTATTAATCCGGTTAGCATGGGTTCACTTTACCACTCGGCCTATAAAAGTGAAAAATGGTAACTGTGTAGATGTGATATTTTATTTATTTATATTTTAATATCAATAAGTTACGATAAAAGTTTTGGTTAGGATAGAAAAAGAGGATAAAATGATAAAAATATTGACATCTAAATTTTCATTTAATTGCATATTTCTAGTAATACTCGAGAAATATGCATAGAGAATATAAATATGACAATTAATACTTTTAGATAAATTATTATAAAAAAATAAAATATTTAAGGTAAGTAGACATGGATTACTTAAAATAATAATTTTGGGTCCAAGAAGTCTTGGGACTCATTAGTCATTACGGTCAAAGCAGGAAGGTTAAGATTTCAGCTCAACTTAGCCAAAAAAAAGGAAAAAAAAGAGGAAGTATTAAGTAGAAGCACATCTCCTAACCTGGTTAAGCTAGCGAGTTTGATACTGTCTAGGCAGTGGTCAGAATAATAGGCTAAATCACTAATTGAAAATCAATAATAATTGGTTGTAATTATTAGATACACTCATCTATAATGAAATATTAATTAATTATAAACACAATATTTTGTATTATTTTTTTATAACCATCTTTTATCACTATAATATTACTCATTAAAAATTGACAAAATGTTGGTTGAGACTTGGGAGAGAGTTCTGCTTAATTTCGGGCACAGTATGAGAATCTCTATTTATTTATTTGAAATAAAATGGTCCCACCCTCCATTCCTACATTCCATATAAAAGCAATTTTTTTTGTATAATAAATTTTAATTTAAGACCTTCTCCACCACATATCTCCAATAAGTCCAAATTTACCGTCTCAATTTCTTTCTCATCAACCTTTGTCCAAATCACATTTATCCGTCTCAATTTCTTTCTCATCAACCTTTGTCCAAATCACATTTATTGACAGTAGTTAATATAAAATTAACTTTAATTAAAGGTAAACTAAATTTTAAGAGTTTTTGGGTATTGAACTTCTTCTTTTTTTGTCAACGCATTTTGCTGCTCAGATTCGATCTCCAGTCCTCCAACTTGAAATTTCAACCCAAATGACCACCTGAACACCACAGGTTAGTTGCTTTATTTTCGCAAGGATTATCATTTATAATTGAACAAAGAATTTCCCCAAATTAAAACAAAACCCCTTTTCTTAGATCTGTTAAGTCTCGGTCTCTATTTCATTTCTTTCGATCTTCATTACCTTGTCTCTCTCTATCTCGCTCGCTCGCTCTCATATTTCGTAGCCTTTCATCTCGATAAAGTCTTCTAAATTCAGGTGCACCAAAATGAAATACTTGGTACAAGTCAGTTGTAATCCCATGATTTGATCTTCTTAACTCATCGATATATCCATGCAAAGGCTGCGAAATATGAGAGCGAGCGAGCGAGATAGAGAGAGACAGGTAATGAAAATCGAAAGAAATGAAATAGAGATTGAGACTTAGCAGATCTAAGAAAAGGGGTTTTGTTTTAATTTGGGAAATTTTTTTTGTTCAGATAGAAATGATAATACTTGCGAAGATAAAGTTGCTAAAATGTGGTGCTTAGGTGGTCATTGGGTTGAAATTTTGAGTTAGAGGTTGGGAGATCAAATCTGAGCATCAAAAAAAATTTTTGGTTCAATTTTTTTGGTTAAGGTCCAATATTCGCCACGTCATATATGCCACATGTAAAATAAAAATACACACGTCAGATATGCCACGTGTTCCACGTAGGCGCCACGTGAGCAAGTCAACACATATCTGGCAACAAGGGCTCGAAATCCAAATTTTTTAATAGAAAGGGGCTCAAAATGCGTTGACCAAAAGAAAATGGCTCAATACCCAAAAATCCCTAAAGTTCAGTGGTCACATTTGTATTTTACCTCTTTAATTAATTGACCAATACAGTATCAATACGTAGGTCGGGAGATTATCTCTCTCTATTGATTAATTGATCAACTTACAATAAAATTAACTTCATAATAACAGAATTCACATTTATTGTTAAATCCAAATTGATATAATATAAAGATTTTAATTAATTGACATAAATATCCTCCACAAATCTCTCTTTCACACTTATGTGTAACCCACCTTTCATCCTAAGAGTTAAAGACAACAAATACTCGGGATACATATCCTTATTCTCCACTTCTATTTTGAACCTCTCAATTATAGAGGCAGCAATGGACTTCATTTGAATATAGGCCATATCTTTTCCTAGGCACATCCTGGGGCCCGCATGAAATATCGGAAATTTAAATGGACTCTCTTGCTTACACATAGCGTTTTCATCAACCCACCGTTCCGGCCGATATTCACAACAATCTTTGCCCCAAATATTCTCCATTCTACCCATTGCATAAGCATTATACGTCGCGAACCATCCCTTTTTAATAACCATACCGTCCGGCCACACGTCGTCGTTTAGGCACACCTTAGTATCAACCGATACGGGCAGGTACAATCGTAAAGCTTCTGATATTGCAGCGTGGAGATATTGCATTTCACGTAACTCGTCAAAACTAAACGTATCGCCCCTATTTTTACCGCCATTTTCCCGGATTAATTTGAGCTCTTGTAGTATTCTTTCTGTTACATTCGGTCTTGAAGATAACAGCCAAAAAAACCAAGTCAGAGACGATGAGGTTGTGTCTCGGCCGGCTAAAATGAAACTAATTACGATATCTCGGAGGTATTCGGCCGAGTTTTCGGTTTCCGTCATGAACCGGGATAACAAGTCTTAATCTTTCCTTTCTGCCCGCTCTTGCAATCTTGACCGTATGATCTTATCCGCGAATTCATGGACGATCTTGATTGAATTCCGTAGTTTTCGCTCTGTTCCAATGTTGAGAAATTTTTTAATATCGCAGAAAATCGGTAAGACATACATAAATCGGCCAGAACTTAGTGTTGCTGCGTCTTCAAATGCTTGCATGAACTCGCTCCCGGCGGTTCCATCTCCTTTTAGACAACCCGGATCAACGTTAAAAGCCAACTTACAAATATTATTGAATGCAAACCGCTCTAAAAGGTCTTGTAAATCCAAATCTCGGTTTGTCTCGGACGATTTTTTTAGAATCGGGAGTAACCCGGTTTGCAATTCGACCGTAGCGATATCCATGACAAAGTTTCGTAGCGATTTTGTGTTGAACTCGTAGCTGGCGATTTTGCGCTGGACTTTCCAAGGATGGCCGTCGGAGTTAAAGATGCCTTGGCCGAGAAAATCTTGGAGGAGATTAATGAATCGGGGGCCTTTTGGGTAATTTTCAAAGTTGGTTTTGAGGATGTGTTCGACGTTTAACGGGTTGGCGGTAATGATGCCGTTGATCTTGCCGGGGCGGGTGAATACGGCGGTGTTGGTGGGGCAGTGGGAGAGGACTTGGGTGCTCCATTGGAGGAAGCGGTGGCGGTTTTTGACGAATTCGGGTAGGGATCCAAGTAGTGGGTAGGATTTGAAACAAGGGATTTTGGGGTGTAATTTGGAATTTGGTTGGAGGTGGAAGAAGTATAGGTAGAGATAGATGAAAAAAATGGCGGAGAAGAGTAAGGTTTGGAGAGAGAATAATTCCATGTTTAGAGTATAGAAAGGGACCAAATGTGAGAATTGAATGCGAGTAAATGAACTAATAAATAGTGTATATTATTATTACTCGGAAGTGCTCAATATAAGTTTATTCTAAGTTAAGTTGATTAATTTATCAATAGAATATTGATACACGGATAAAATTGTATGTGTATTAGTATTTTATTGATCAATTAACCAACTTACTTAAAAAATAATTTCATACTAACCGGATCCATATTACTCGTATACTCCCTCCTTCCCTAATACTCCTAATTTAGAGTTGTGCGGAAATAATTGTACTTAGTATTGGAAAGATATCTAATGTTATTTATCAGATAAAAAATAGTGAGAGAACTAAAAGTTAGTAGTACTTGGGACAAATATAAGTTCCTCCGTTCCTTAATATAAGTTATTTTAGACAAATATTTTTGTTTCTTAATACAAGTCGTTTAAAAATTTCAAGTAAGTATTAATTGTTTAGTTTTCAATATTACCCTAAGTATTAAATGTAACTTTGGTTCTCTCACTATTTTTTGTCCAATAAATAACAATATCTTATTCTAATACAAGGACAATATAGACAATTGATATTATAGTTAATGCTATACAATCATTACCTTAATACTTGTGCACAACCATAAAACGACCTATATTAAGGAACGGATGGAGTACATTAATACTTGCTTGAAATTCTCAAAGTACTTGTATTAAAGGACAAAAATACTTTTCCAAAATAACTTATATTAAGAAACGGAGAGAGTATGTCATACTAGTAATGCTAGGTTTTGAATATTAAATTTAGGATTGGAAATACATAGTTCCTATATATGTAAATATGTAATTATCCGTGCTTGAAGGCACGGCGTAACGAAAAATTAGATTAAAATTTAAAAAATACTATATTATTTAAAGACTTTTTTCAACTTAAAATAACTTATAATCAGACATAACAATTATCATAATTTACCAAACTATCACAATAATTAATTTTTCCTTTAAAAATAGATATCCATAAAAATCTAAACTTGTCTACAAAACTTACAATTATCAATAACAATTATTATTATTATTATAATTATTGTTATTATTATTATTATTATTATAATGAATCTGAACTGTACTTGTGATTTTCCGCCCAAATCAATTAGAATGAATCTGAATCTTTATTATATAGATTACTATATAATTATAATTATTGTTATTATTATTATAATTATTGTTATTATTATTATTATTATTATTATTATTATTGTTCTTATTATTATAATAATAGTTAGTATTATTAATATTATTATTATTGTTGTTGTTATTATTATTATTATTATTATTTTGAATTAAAATTAGAATGAATCTGAACCGTACTTGTGATTTTTCGCCCAAATCAATTAGAATGAATCTGAATCTTTATTATATAGATTACTATTACTATTATTATGAGCCTTTAGATTAAGTTGGAAGAATTAAGTTAGAATGAATCTGAACCGTTCTTGTGCTTTGTCAAATAAAAAATTCAAAATGGGTTCTGTTTTATTATATGGATGTGTAATAAAAAGGAAATGTTATACAAAGGGAATAATATTCTTGGTATTATTTTTGTTTAGTTAAAACCCAAGATTTGGTAATAAGTTTGGATATTCCTGATATTAATTTTTGTAGTTAAAACCCAAGATTTGGTATAAGTTTGGATATTCCTGGTATGGTATTCACCAAGTACATAGAATTCCTACCTAGAAAATGAAGGGGGCGAGGATTCTAATTTAAAACGGGCTTTCTTTCATGTCAAAGGAAGTAATATTAATGTATTTTTAAAAAAAAATTGAGAAAAACTGAAACAAAAAAAAATTAAAAACAGTTGATCCCTTTTTTGTAATGTGTAGTGCCAGAGGAAAATGATGTTATAAAAGCAATGTACAACGTTTTATGCATATTAGTCGTGGTTGCACACGTGTGTAAATTATGTGGAATAATATATCTAAAGTTATAAAGCGAAAGAGTAAATATATATATATATATATTAGTAATATTAATATATTGAAAATTAATCATAAAGTGAATCAATGAAATCGTAGATTATCTGGCATCCGTAGTTTAATAATGCGGAGTGTAGAAAATTATTATTTTTTTGAATTTGGCAAATACGATGTTGTTGGCCAATTTGTCTGTCATAGTTAGCGTCAACATTTTAATATTGCGGACGAGAGAGTTTTACAAAGAATGTATTTTGGACATTTGTCTCGTCCTGCGGACGTGACCTCTATTAAACTGTTAGATAATCGGATAGACGCTCACGATGTATTATAAGAATAATCTTAAATTAACGACGTTAGCTATAGATCGATTATATTTATGGAACTTAAAATAAACCAATTCAAACTTGTAAAATTAGTTTGAATCAGTTTAGAATTTTGAATTCTATTTCATTCTTCGTACGTAACGGTGGAGCAATGGAATAAGATTTGATTCGTAAAAAGTTCAAATTATATATGAAAAATGCGTTTTATGTACTTTTAGTTTAATGTAATAACATCGTAATATGTACCAACTTTTAACTTTTCAACAACTTATATTTATATTCAAAACTTCTGCTACTAAAAATACTCTCGTCATATCAGACAAGAGAACAGATCATCTGTCTCCAATTTTTATGACCTCTTGTGTTCTCCCACTTAAATTTTGACATTTTTTCTTTTACTTAATATCAATTAATTCTAAAATTAAATAAAAAAACATGTGTTAAAATTTAAGTGAGAAAACACAAAAAAAACAAAAAAAATAGGGACAGAGAATCAGCTCTCATCATCCAACACTCTATTATGAAGTAATTTATACACACACTTAAACTCCTAACGGCGGCATAGTGTGAGAATTGTAACATTTGGCTATCTTAAATTTAGAACATATTTTACTATTATTATTATTTTACATTATTGGAGTGTTACGTTGCACCCGTCACACCCATACATACCCACGTGGACTAATTGGGTAGTCCTTTATCAATTTCATAAAATTTATTTTTGGTTAAATTGGTCAATTGATCAATAGAATGCTGATACATATAGAGTCTCGCCTGCATATCAGTACTCTATTAATCAATTGACCAACTTACTCATGGGGGTTGCTTTTTATCTATGGTACGACTAATAATTATTTGTTGCAGGGGCAGATTTATGTGAGGGACCTTCTCTATTTTATTTTTTATTTTTTATTTAGTGAATATTATTAATTCAATCTCTTTCACAATAACAAATCTCATTTATCATCTTTTTGTAAAATATTATCAAATTTATTATTATATGTCACAATTATTAGATGAAAAAATCATTATATTCAATAATAAATATATATAAAAAATACATCATTAATAATTGCACAGAGTATTATGAATGCTAAAGGAATCACTTAAAAAGTAGTAATTTGATAATTTTTTATTTAATTATAAAAGTGCCCCCTTTTCATAAAATTTTTTATATGCGGGCCAACAAAAAGTGTGATAGTACAACTGATACATATTGTGTCATCCTATTTTTTACAGCATAGCATAGAAAAAATGAAATGAAATACAGTTGAGTGAGTTTCTATGGACCAACCTCTTGGGCTTTTTTGCTTTTGGGCTACCCGGATATGCAAGATTAGATTTGTGCAAAAATGAATGGTGTTGTGTAGATTTTATCTGAAAACGTTTACTTTAATCCAATGGAGAATAAGCCTGGGCCTGGGGTGCGTTTTCTTAAAATCCACTCATTTATACCACCACGACCCCCATTTTAACATTGACTTTTAAAAATTCTATTTCAAACATTTTTAAATAAGATTTTATTGTTGTTTTAAAACTTAAATAAATTATATTCCTAATTTTTAATTTAAAAATTTGTAGATATCTCAGAAGGCTTAAATCAATTAATCTTTTGTTCATCAAAAGTGTAGGTAAGGTATAAATATACTCTTAGCTGTTATAATTACCAAACAATTTTAGGAAATACGACGGTAGTGAAGTTTAAACTTTAATGGAAATTACATATTTTTGTTTTTATTTTTCTTACCTTTTTTCAGGAGTTTAGTTTTTTAATTCTTATAATTATTAATTTTGAAATATATATATATATATATATATATATATATATATATATATATATATATATATATATATATTTCAAACACCTCTGACCTTTCCTATTTAAGCACGTCTCCTTTTTCTTTTTTCACTTCCTTTTTTGTATAATAAAAACTGGGAATCTTTTTTGACAAATTATTTAACCCTTTTTAATTATTTTCATGCTTCTTGTCATAAAAATAATAAAAAAACTAGTTTGCCAAAAAAAGAAGATAAAAGAAAAGGGGGAGGGTCACCCACACGTACATATGTGATCTGTCCATAGCAAAACAAACCTAGCTAATTAATTTCGTAATTCCTATTAATTTAAATAGGATATTCATAAATAGCAATTTGAAATTAATTTTAATCGATCCCAGGGATGAAGACATTTATATAATTATATTCATCGATTTTCTTCCTTATTTTGTGCCTTAGTATTTGAAGAATGAAGTTTAAGGTGCAACATGTTGCGTTTTTAAAATATATATAGGGACTAGGGTGGGTGCCTGACCAATCTATCACGTAAATTTTACTTTAATATATTAGTTTATGTGGCACACATTATATATATTGTATGTGCAATTAAGAATAAAAATTAAAATATTTGAATAAAACCTATTAATCAAGAGAGATGAGAGAAAATATGGATAGAAAGAAAAGAAATCGGTGATAAGTCATGAGTGTAGTGAGTTTATTATGATAATTAACTAAATATGTTAACAATTTAAACTTTATCATAAAAAAAAGACCAATTAACATATGGAGACAGACCAAGCCCTCCTAGTAATTGTTCGTGCCTTCATCGTAACAAAATCCTCTCTGTCTCTCTCTTCGTTTTAACAATTTTAGTTTCATTTCTTCTCTCTCCTCCTCCTTCTTCCACATCAATTAAAATGAATCTGAATTGTTCTTGTATTTTTCCGACCAATTTCAAAATAAATTCGATAATATATATATACACACCTCAACTACTAAAATTACATTAACAATATATTGAGCACTACACAAACACCAACTCATGAGCCGGGAGCCCTTTTTGTCAACCTATGGTCATGATAGTACATTTACATATTTTTATTTATTTATTTATTTTTAACTTCTTGTCTTAATTTATAACAAAAAAAATAATGGAGAAATTTTAAAAAAAAACTCAGAACTTAACTGGGTAGAAGAGATCACGAGATCAGGAACGTACGTGAGCAGTATTCAGTAAAGAATGTGTATACTGTTTTGGTCCAACTTCAGAAATTAAACTATTTATTATTCAGAATCTGGTCAATGAATAAATTAATTAATTAATGTAAAAAAGGAAGCTAGGAAGATTAATATCTCTCCAGTATTTTGTTGGTCCACTTGTTCTCCATCATTAATTAATTAATTAATTATATTCCTATCAATAAAAGTAGTCTAGCTAGCTAGTTCATTTGAACGTCTTCGAATCGTTATAATTAACTCAATCTACAAATCACTTCTTTAATTTTCTTTGACCATCATTATAAGCTAAGCTTTCCTTTCTTGCGGGACTTTTTCATATATATATATATATGACACCACTCGGCACTCGGTCGGATTGATTGATTAATTGGCCTTTCTTTTCTAATTTTGTACGTAGCTATCTACCTACCTATATATTTATAGCTGCGCTTTCACAAAAAAAAAAAGAGTTGATACAAGAATTTTTATATTAATTTCAAAGCTTGCATGCAGGAGATAATTAGCTTAAATTAAGATTTCATGGATCAAAAAATAAAAATAAAATAAAAGCAGTAAAATATATATATATTGGTTTCGTAGATGCATGATTGAAATAAAGATTCATGACATTCAGTCAAAGAAATGAATCTTTGACCAGAACTACATGTAGACATGTTACTTGCCTTTTCAATAATACATCAGAGTATTGGCAACTTCAAAGATTAAAAGGTTTCAATTAGAGAATTGCTTTGCATGAACGGACGACACCTAATTTTTTGAACGTGGATTCTAAAGTACCACTTTTAGGTATCTGGATTTATTGAAACATACAAAATATATGCATGGTACGTACGTGCAACAAATTAATTAGTAAATGATTAACAAATAATATATAGCAGTTTAATTAATTAATTAGTGTACTGGTACGTAGCTAGTGTTTTAGTCTTCAAAAGGTTGCTCATTGAAAAAGGAACACCGACTAATTTGTTAATTAAACCTTGAAGATTGGTTTTATTATATAACTGAAAGTTTATGAAATAGGAATTAAGTAGGATCTATATATCTGCACGCACCCGTGTGGTGTGGGACTTTAATATTGATGCAATTTAATTTGCTTGTACAACATGCATGCATATATACAAGTGATGATTATATATATATATATATACACCTATATTTCACCAAGTATTTTGTCTTGTAAACATTGATCTCCAATTAATACATACATGATTAAGCCTAATGAATGTTTGAACTTCATTTTCTTAATTTATTGCTTACAAAATCTTATATATACAGTGTGACAGAAAATGGATTGGAAATGTCATTTAATTTGGTCAATTTGTCATCCGATCCTTCGAACACTCCAAAAGCCTCTCGGTCAATTTCATCGATCAGTACCTGATGAGAAACCGACAAATGCCAAAAGAGACCAAGCCAACATCCTAAAAATCATGCTCCTTTAAATTAGATCAAGCTAGCTAGAGCTAGCTAGAGTACCCCATCACCACCATTGCATGTGAAACTGATGAATCCATATATACACTGGCTGCTAGAGTATAAGTAGTTGTTCCTTTGCCTCTTGGAGCCACGGCCTAAAAAAAATCCAACACTACTTACTTGCCCACTTCTTCGTGCACCCCGCTTTCGTTCCATTTTTCATCCTCATCTGATAGTGTAAGGACCCCTGCAAACCAATAACACCAAATCTCTATTTTTACATCCATATAATTGCCTTGCCTTGCCATTTAATTGCAAAATGCCCGGCCCGAAAGATGAAAACCATTTTAATCCGACAACAATGCGCAGACAATCATTAGTTGGTAGCAGCAGTGGTTGCACCATTTGTCGGTACGTTGGATCGTGTCTTACGTAGCTTGACATGACATGAGATGGTGATCTGTCACCATGATTGGGGCTGATTAGATGCCCATTTCCAACCTATTTGCTTCGTTTGTTTGGTGCTCCACTTAGCCATATATGTGCACCATCTTAATTTTTCTCGGCAGTGGCAATCCATCTTTTATTAACCATAATCAGCAAGCTAGCTACACCACATTCCCTAGTGAGCTAATTTTAAGTTTATGGGCTGTGCAGTTGAAAGCTAAGAGGGAATTATTAACAGTATTCAAAATTATTAAGGTATTTGGGTTATTTGACATTTCGATTACACAGTTCTTGCGCATTAATTTAAAATAAAAGTAGTTGGACATATGGGTCCTTGTGACACATGAAGTCACTCCAACTGTTGAAAATGTGGTGCACAAGTATACAACAATGCTTTCCAAACCTGTGTTTTTTACTGTCTCATCGTCTTTGCCTTTTCTACTTCACCGACGTCTTTGATTTTCTCTCATGCTAATGTCAGAATGAAATAACTCACTCTTATTATCGTTCCTATGAAATAAAAAAAATGTTTTCTTCTATTAAAATAAAATGTCTCATTCTCATTCGTGTCAAAATTTTAAATTTATCACTTATAGAATCATAGTATGAATTGAAATGAATTATTCTGTAAAGAATGAAATGAATTAATCATTCCATTTAGTACTATTCTATTGTTTCATCAATTCCATTCTTATAATTCAAACGTAGCATGCATCATTATATTTGGGTTAATGGTAAACGGTCTACTGATCTACTCTAATTTAAGGGAGGAGGATGGGTTGCGCGCTACATTTTGCAACTAGTGCATGAACAGGAACAGCACCACCGGACTCATTATAATTAAAGCTGTATAATTAATTGGAACAATGATAATCTTTTCTACGATCACTACTTCTCAATTGCTTGATTATCAATAAATGTTGATCAATTTCAATTTGAATCCATATGTAGATTTTTTATAAGGAACAGAAGATGATTGGCTTTTCGTAGCTCATAATCGCACGCAACAAATTTAATTGATCAAGACGTCCAGTTCTTTGATTTTTCCACTATAATATGCAAATAATGTTACACCTTTGGTCCCTATCGATAAACCATGCCTATTATGGTCAAATATAGACATATAGAAATGGATTTGTTTATTGAATTTTTAGGATGTTTAAATTAACATGAGTACGCTTTGTAGATTATACTGGGATATATATGCATGTCTTTGGAAAATAACAATACATATTCACGCATAAAACCCTCAAATCGAGCCTTTTTCTTGTTATTTCTTCATTCCCATCAAAATGAAAACCCTATATATATTCCATACGATTTAATTGTTGCCTACCTCTGATATATATATATATATATATATTTGTTCTTCCCCATGTTCAGACTGATAGATTGTTTTCCGACCTAATCGATACCCTCTTTTGAAATACTACCAAACTAGAAAGTATTTTTTGATCTTCTCCAAAAAAAATATGCAAGACATTTGCTAGTGGTAGCCTAATCAATTCATCTTTCCGACCATTTTTGGAAATTCCTAAAGCACCGGACATATATACCCGCGCGAGCAAACTTTCGCCCTGGCTTGCTAGCTAGCTATACATGAATCAAATCACTTGACACCAGAATCTTCATCCTTTTAGTGGTTTATCATTTAATTTATATAAAATTTAGTTTAGCACATGGAAAGAGAATTTAACATAGCACATAAACAGAAAATTCTTAAAGTTGTATGTATCATGCATGGATATTGTGGGAAATTTACTAGTAATTTATGTATAGAGGAAATGGGAGGAAATTTCAAAATACATTCACATGCACAAACAACAACAAATAAATTCCTTGAATAATTAAAACTAGTTGTACCCTTAATTTCCATCTTGACAATTTGTAGTAATAATATATAACATGTTATTTATGATGCTAGCTAGTCTTGTAGTATCGATCTATCTACATTGTATTTTATAATTTTGTGTTACCTTTTTCTAAGTAATTTCCTCTTCTTCTTTTTTTATTATTTATAATAACGTATAAATATAGTTTAATTTTTAAATTTTTTTGGTAGAATTGTAGTTTAAAAAGAATCTTACTAATTATTCGAGGCGTTGCCACAATATTAATTCCCAGCAAGCAACCAAAAGGGACTCAAAGGGTGGAAATGCATGTGTGAAGTCACCATATATTCTTCATATTTCGTAAGATGACCTATAAAGTAAGAATAAGTACTAATAGGAGAACCATAAACTTGGGTTGGCACAGAATTTTTAGGTCTCATCAATGGAAAATCGAAAATTATAGATCTCAACGTGAAAATAGTCGCGCGATTTTCTTTTTCTTTTAATTTTTCTATTATTTTTATTTTTATATCAAATCTAGAAATGGATAATTAAACCTTTTGTTGCAATGTGATCATATATATTAATATACTAAATTTAAAAAATATATATATATATATGCTTTTTTGATAAAGAAGAACATCGATTCCCAAATTCGTATATGTTGAAATTCCTCACAATCACCTTTGTGCAAGTTGATAAAAACAATTATGGTATCGCATGCAAGTACTGTAATAAGCTCCTGTCTGCTGGCAGCTCATAGCTAATTAATTAAGGAATCTTAAAACAATTCATTCACTCTAACGCACTATTAGTGATCCCATTAATCTAATCTAGTCGTAAGCAATTTGATTGATAAGGTATTAAACAAATGAATATCTATATATACATGTAATTTTCATCCTATACACACACACACACACTGAGGAATCATTTTTTTGAAACTCAAGTTTCGGCCATGTTATTAGAATCATGCCCACTTGGATGTATATAAGCCATACACTTGTATATTTTGTTTTAAAAGTTAAAAATTTGGTATATATACATATATTTATACTACTACATCAAAGACATGTCCAAATTAAGATCTAATCGTAGATGAAATCAAATGAAGAACTTATCCAATTTACATTCTTCCAATAAGAAATGCAAAGGTAAAATAAGCTTTCCAAAGTGTGCAACCTTGCTACATTTAACTAACTTATCCGGGAGGACAGGGAATCAGAAAATTGAAACAGGAAAATCATCTAGAACCGATCGATCGAGAATCAATCAAAATGATGCAAATTCATGATTGGAATAAATCCTTCTTTTATTATGATAGGCGCAAAGTAGATTAAGTTTAAGATTAATCATGTTATTTGTTCTTACGTGCAATCTTATCATCGTGATCAATACTTAAAACCAGCATTTGGTTACTTTTATTTATTTATTTATCAAGCAGTCCTATTAAAACGGTAATTTATTACAAAATATGAAAATATTACAATAAAAATTTGAAATGACAATCTTTCTAAATAAAATAACAAATAATTAAGAAGATAGACAATGGTAGTAATCCAAAAAATAATTTAAAAAATGGTTAGTTCAACTTTTGGTAAGTAACTTAGCATGGTAAACTGAGTGCAGACACATTTAATTAGATCTGCAAATCTTTCATCTTTGAATTACGTATACATTAACACAATCACGCACCACTACTTGTGACTGGTGGAATTGAACTATTCCGAGGGATCAGACGGAATGCCGCATCATGGGATGACGTCCGTGGGACCCGTAGTTAAGTGGAGCCCGTTTTTGGCCACCCAGAAAAAAATACTTAGGTTAGGCCCCCTCCATTCTCCAATTCCATTTAGAGCATCAGAATGCACTAACCTTACTTTAGTAAGTAACTTATAAGTAGCTAGCTCTCAAATCAGTTCCCAGTTGCTGCCACGAAGGAAATAAATGAAAAATAAAAGCATTAAGTGGTGCCCGGCCAACATTATAATCCCCCAAGTACTATATATGGCCACGAGGAACCCATATCAACCGTATAATTCATATTTATGAATGGATATATACATACATATACATACACATAAAAATAAGTACTAATAATAATAATCAGAATTAATATTCACCTAGATGCATGGTTACTGCAACAACACGAGTCACGTGTGATCGAGAGTGAGATTCTCACGCTTGAAACTCCTGTTAAAGTTGAACATTTTAATTAATTATATATATATAATAGTAGATTCTTAGATATATATATATATATATATATATATATATATATATATATATATATATACACACACACATGTACATATGAATTAAATAGATAATAGAGGTTAGTTGTAGGGCTGGGTAGCTAGCTAGGTCGGCTATAAATACGAGGCTTCGTTCATTCACATTCCTTAGGACAAACACAATCCTCTTCTTCAAGTGTTTTTCCCTTACTCCATCTCCATCTCAAGAACAATCAATCATGGAGGGAAAAAGCCAAACCCAAAGCCGTTTTGGAAATTTTATTGAGAAGGCTAAGCCTTACATAGCCATGATTTCTTTACAATTCGGATATGCTGGAATGAATATCATAACTAAAGTTTCTCTGAATAGAGGAATGAGCCACTACGTGCTCGTTGTGTATCGCCATGCTTTTGCTACTGCAGTGATCGCTCCCTTTGCTCTTGTCCTCGAGAGGTATAAACGTACAAATTAATATTAATATTCGTTCGATCGCATGATCAAAAATCATGCACTATATATATACTTATGGACTAATTAATTCATGTGTCTATATATGGTTTAATTATTACGTACAGGAAAGTGAGGCCTAAGATGACATATTCGATCTTCATGCAAATATTTGTGTTGGGGCTCCTTGGGTGAGTGCTTAACTGCTTATATATTATATATATAGTTCTGTTTTACAATATGCTCAACCGGAAGATTGTGGTTGCTCATTTGTTCTGAAATATTCAATTCCTATTGTAAATTAATTAATTCACAGGCCCGTGATTGATCAAAATTTCTACTACGCGGGACTCAAGTTCACATCACCTACGTTTTCATGTGCCATGAGCAACATGCTCCCTGCAATGACATTCGTCATGGCGGTTCTATGCAGGTATAATAATAATAATCTACGTACATTAACCATTAAAATTCAATATTTATGGAGAATTAATTAAATTAAAGTTGTGAGTAACAAATGGAATTATTTAAATATATAGGATGGAGATTTTAGACATGAAAAAGATTAGGTGCCAAGCAAAAGTAGTGGGAACTGCAGTTACAGTGGCAGGAGCCATGTTAATGACATTGTACAAAGGAAATGTAGTGGAAATGATTTGGACAAAACACATTCATCCCCACGAATCCTCTGTCCCTGACACAGCGGCTGACAAGGATTGGGTTAAAGGTTCCATTCTCCTTATCATTGCCACCTTTGCTTGGGCTTCTTTATTCATCCTTCAGGTAATTACTAGCTATAAGTGGAAAAAACAGAGTCTATATATATATATATCACAACGGATCAGGTCCTGACTCCCGGACCTGATCAAATCCGGACCCTATATATATATATTTTTTTTTTTGTAGAACAACTAAAAAAAAAAAAAAATTTATGGAACTGAAATTTTTCTATAATACAGTGTTTTGGGCGTGTTTTTAATACCTACCCCAACCAATGTATGTACAGTCTGCCCAGACTGTACAGACATATTTCGTTATAGGCATCCAAATCACGCCCAAAACACTGTATTATGGAAAAATTTCAATTCCATAAATTTTTTTTTTTTTAGTTGTTTCAAAAAAAAAAGCAAAAAAAAAAAAAAAAAAGGTCCGTATTTTAGTAGAGTCCGGGATCCCGGACTGGATCCGGACTCATATATATATATAATGTTTTCTAAATATTTCCCTGTGCGCTAACATAGAAGTAATTTTTTTATGTTTTTTGAGGTACTAAATGTTTGATATTTTGATTAGGACAGAACGTGACAATGAGGAGGTACGCAGCTCCCCTGTCACTAACATCACTAGTGTGCTTCATGGGTACTCTACAATCCATTGTTGTCACTTTCGCCATGGAACATAAGCCCGATGTTTGGACAATTGGCTTCGACATGAACCTTTTGGCTGCTGCCTATGCTGTAAATTCCCCATCTCTATCTCTGTTTTTTTTAGGGTGCGGATTTTTTCACACATTAATTATGATAGCTAATTAATTATTTACTTTTGAAATTCAGGGTATAGTGTCATCAAGCATTGCATACTATGTACAAGGCCTGGTAATGGAGAAAAGAGGGCCAGTCTTTGTAACTGCTTTCAGTCCTTTGATGATGATCATCGTTGCTATTATGGGCTCTTTCATCCTTGCTGAAAAGATTTTCCTTGGAGGGTAATTATTTAATTTATTCAATCTCTCAATTTAGGCAAAGAAAATATTGACATAACAAATAACAAGATAAATTATTAATTAGCCCCCGAGAAAATATTAAAATTCAATCAAATCTTTATCAAATAATTTCTTAATATATAAATTTTTTATTCAGGGTTCTTGGCTCTGTACTGATAGTGATGGGGCTATACTCTGTTCTATGGGGAAAGTACAAGGAATACAAAGAGAAAGAGGCCGATGCAATTCTTGAACCGGTGAAGGGCAGTACCGGAAACAACATGATGATTGGAGATATTGAAGCAAACGATATAGAAATGCAGAAGAACAGTATTGAAGCCAACAGAGCCGCCATGGCGCCCTCCTTTGCCATCAGTGCACCCATTCCAACACCCCCCATGTTAGCAGTGGAAGCACCAAAGCCATAATCAATCAGCTGATGACAAGATAAGAGAAGGAATATATAATAGAAAGAAAGAGGAAGGGGAGAAATAATCAAGTGAGAAAGAAGATAGAGGGGCTTTTTTGTGCTTCCATTCTCAGTGTTTTCTTCACTTTTCTTTTTCTGTTTTTTTTTCTTTCTGTAGTTAGATATTAGGATCTTGTGTTGCGGTTGTCCTTGTTAATTAAGCTAATAGTATATATTTGTAATGAAATTAAATTTGGCGAATTAAAGAAATGAAGGAGAATTATTGCAGAACTTTATTGATGTCTAATAAATTACTATGTGTGCCCTTGTCGTACAAATTCTTAGAATCTCTTTATTTAATTAATTAAAGCTAGCATATATATGGAGCAAGTTTCTTGGCAACTGATTCAGATTCCACTAATTATATAGTGGGCGAGTGGTTGGCCCTTTTAAGTTATGGAATCTTGGTTGTCATTTCATATCAAAACTTGAGCTGTTTTTATTCATGAGATACGTACCCTACTTATATATGTAATTTCTCTCTTTTTTTTTTTTAACTTTTTCATAATTTAGATAATAATAAATAATAATTATTTTAAAAATGCAAGAGTCACACTATTAGGGTGAAATTGACTAGAGTGCCGTGATTAATTACGGAACAAATTATTTTCATTTATAATGTTTAGAGAGAGTGCTATATATCTTTCAATATTAATTATTACTTCCGTATTTGAAAGGAGGCTTGATTATTTTAATTAGACTATATGAATTTTTAAGACGTGTCGTGCTAAAAATAAATTCATGTTATGTGTTTTAATATAGTATAAATATAAGAAAACAAATATTGGAAATTAACAGTGGGTAAGATCATAGCTTTTCCCATGTATATATAAACATTTTTCTAGCATGTTTCAAAAATGGTAGTATATATGTGTTATGTATGTTTTTGCATGGCCAAAAGTGTAGGACTCTTAAATTTTAAAAGGGTGGTGAAATAACAAAGGTCTCCAAGGAAAAACCTGAAAGGATTAATATATACAGAGAGAGGGTAGAAGTAATTAAAATTAATTATTAATCAGAATTAATTAGGCATCTCTGGCACGTATTTCAATCCTAAGTAAACGTGCATGTAGCTCAATTCACCGAAAACATGTAGATTATATAGCAAAAAATCTATTTTGGTAGCAAAATAATGAAAAACACCAACCAGAAATTAACTTGCTTCTTAAATTTCGGATAATACATGACTTTTAATAAGGTCGTCCAGTAAATTTACCTGGAAAAGCATATGCAGATGACCCTGAGGAGATTCATGCATGTCAAAAAATAAAAGATAAGATCGATGATCATAGTTTAACTTTCTCTTAATTTAATTAAGTTATTGGACCTCACTTGGCGAGATTCCTATATACTGGCGAGTTGGAGTAAATGGCTTTTGCCAGATTACTTTAAAAAGCAACCTAGCTAACATGTTGATGCACTTATATGCGGTAACTAATTAACTACATATAATTGATATCTATATTGTTAAGGGGAAAAAAAGTATTCCATATATATTATGCATGGGAAAATGAACATTTAACTTTTCTTAATTTTATTACTATCATAGCGACTTTGTGAAATTCGTATCTTTTTAATCCAACGTGGTACGTATTCGAGAATTCCGCAGTTGTTTTCATACACTGAACAAGCTATAAATATTTATATATTGATTAGAATATATATATATATATATATATATATATATATATATATATATATATATATATATATATATATATATATATATATATATGGCGATGGTGATGGCTATTCTGCTTAATCTGATCAAGAATATGAGAAGTAGGGTTCAATCTCCCTTTCATAATTTATCATGCACAGAGATAAGTTAATGGGGAATAACATATGAATTCGAATCCCCTATATAAGCAAACGGTGGCTGGAATCTAGTAAACAATATTAATGACATCTATGCATTTACGACATCTCCTTCCCTTTCCGACAAACAATATATATATATATATATATATATATATATATATATATATATATATATATATATATATATATATTCGATCCATTGACATGTAGTACAATATTATTAAGTGGCCAAATTGTTGTGTTAATGTACCACCTCCTCGTCCCACTATTACTGTTCAGTCTCTTCTTTCAGCTACGTCTCCATCGTGTTGTCACTGTTGGATGATTGATATATAAACGTACGTGCCAGTTTATTCCAATTCTAGCTACTTCATGGCTTTTGGGAAGGATTAATGCTTAGAGAACAAAATCTTAAAATTCTGTTTACTTTGCACGAAATCACATATTACGTACTTATAATTTTATTAAGAACTTCATATAAAATATTTAATTTCATAAGTGAAGGCCGTGTGTGACAACCACCAAAAAAAAGCTTACAAAAAGGATTAGAATATCTCAAAATATATTTTCAAATTTACAAATATGGAGGAGGAAAAATAGATCTTATATATTTGTTTGGCTGCCGTGAAATTAGTGGAGGACAAGAAGAAAACTAAGGGAAGAAAGAAAGGAATCGAATAAGCATATATATATATATATATATATATATATATATATGTGTGTGTGTGTGTGTGTGTGTGTGTGTAGAGAGAGAGAGAGAGAGAGAGAGAGAGAAGTGACTCATTAGCAAGGTAGTAATCATGCATGCATTAGGCAGAAAACTCGTTGCGAATGAATGAATCTAGAAGCTCGATAGTGAGAATGATAAAATTAATTAATTAAATTACCCCGCATCTTTGATCAGATATGAATGTTGATAATATGGCAGCAGCATCCACTGGTTAAGGTAAAAGGGACGGTCCCAACATCCATATTGTATTAAAACTGTAGGAATAATTAGCCCCATGGACAAATTAAGTTCATGTAGTACTTATATAATTAGATAATAGTATACTACTTAATTAATAGTAGTAGTCAGTATCACATTATTTATGTGCATGTTACAAATAATTCCCGGCAAAGAATCACACTAATTATTTTAGCTCAGCTAAATAAATTAGTTTATGTAATTGCAAAATTAAAGAAAATCAATCATGTTCGTACGTACTGCTAGCTAGTCTGCCAATACATGATAAGCTCTATATATATCTCAAGAACAAGTTCACAAGGCATGCAAGACATTAAGAAAAAAAATAAAAAAATCTAAATTAAAATATAAGCTGTCCGATCCAGAAGAAGAACCCTTCAATTTGGATAAATGTTACTCCATCATTAAGGGCAATTGAAAGATGGTTTATCTGCATGGAAGTCACCATAATTTTTGGCATGATTTTGCAATAACGTTTCACCACATATATTATTTATTATTAGAAGACGTATACTAATTGCATGTCCCCATGTTTCGTTTCTAAGCACTCTTAAGTAAATATCGCCAATATTATCCTTTTACTAGGAGACACTCAAAGAAGGCTTAAATTTGCATTTCCATGTATGTATGCATCACAACCCACTATCTTATCAAGTTATACTAGTATATTCTTTCCTGCAATCATTAATTACCCTAACTAAATTAATGGGTACGTACTGTTGTATTTTTGTCACTGGGTCAATCTTTTACCATAATAATTCTCCATGCATAGCTTTGGAGAATTTCTTTGGCATGAAGAGAGAGAGAGAGAGAGATCGAGATTGATTTTTGAAAAATCAATCTTCAAGTTATATTTATAAAATTTGTAAACATTAAAAATGTATTTTTATAACTTCTTGTAAATAATAAGTTGTTAGTTTAAAAATAATAAGCGCCCTTTAGAATGAATTAAGGTAGCATGTCCCATGCAAGCCTAATGATCACAACTAAAAAAGGGTCATTTGTGATGGCCAAAATTTATCATAAAAAATAGAAAAATCATCACGAAAAGTTTACATGATGACTTTAATCATCACAATAACCGTCTTGTATACATGATGGTTTTAACAATCAAATAATACTTGTAGGATTCAAACATATGTGAGTTGACTTACTAAACAAAATTACTTCTACATAAGATTTAGTGATTGCAATGACACTCACAAATACTCTATAATAATAGTAAAATTAATCATCACTAAAACCTTTCATATATTTTATTATTTTGTGATGGCTTGAAAATTCCATCACAAAATACCTTTTTTTGTAATTGCAAATAAAAGTCGTCATAAAAATTTATCTTTTTTAATGATTGTCATGGTCGTCATAAAATATTGTTTCGATTATTTCTTACATTAAAATATTAGTGATAGCTTAAATGCAATCACGAAAATTGTATATCTATAAATGATGACTTAGTGCGTCACAAAAAAAATTGCGTGGAAAATTTGATGTGATTGACATTAGTCATCACAATTATAATACATTGATGGCAAGATTAGTTATCACTAAGAGTCATCATGTATACTATTATTTTATAATTGCTTAAAAAAAGTCTATAACAAATTACTATATTTTATTATTATTTTTTAAAAATTATCACAAAATTTCGTAACGTATTCTTATTTTTATAGTAGTAAAATTATATTGTCGTTCAGTATGAAAACATATTTTCGAATATGCATTAGTGTAGTTTCATAGCCCTCAATTTTTGGTTTCAAATTAAGACGTGATCACGTGATTAATGTTCTATATACGATGTACTTGATATATATCCGAAACAATGTACTTCGTAATTTCATTTTGTCATCTATGACCCGATCACATTCTGTTGTTATATTTTCACTTAAATTATATATTAAATAAATTTAAAAATATAGAGGAATTAATAAGTATGTTGAGGTCTTATGTTAGAGTCTTAACACAATAAGTAGGAACAATTACATGTTTGAGTTGCATTGATGTGAATGAATTTTTTTTTATTGATCTATTAATCACGAGTGCTTCGCCATTTTTCCAACTGGACCCCATCTATATATTGAAAATTTAACACATTATTTACTATTGGAGGGAAAAAAATAACACTGACAGAAACATAATTAAATTAGTACATAAATATGTATGTGTACGTAATCATGTTAACGGTCATGAACTGATGAAAGTATATAACATAGACTATAACTTGAGTTGAAACAACTACATCAATAAAAATTAGGGTAGTGACAAATGCATACTTTTAAGTTTATTGCTTTTAATTAATAAAAAGTTAATTAACATATTCATTACTTACCCATTTTAGCCTTAATTAAGTTTATTAACCTCAAAACTCAAAGATTAATTAAATAAATAAAAATCTCCAAATTCTATCATTTATCTTCATGAAATAAAAATTATTATCATATACTTTATAAGTCAGGTAATAGGTAATACTTAATATTTTCAATTTAGTTCAATTATTCAATAAGTTTTAAATGTGCTTCAATTTCTAATGTGTCACTCACACTCACTAAGATTGTGTTTAAATCAAAAAAGTAATGTTCATTCAATTTTTTGAAAGACAAAGTTTCATTTGACTTTATAATTAGGTCAATTTGTAAATTTCTATAAATTATATATATATAACGTTATGATAGCAATTTTTAAAAATTAGTTTACAATATCTTAAATATATTGACTAAATAATTTCCTATTTACTACGAATTAAAAAATTTATGAATTTGTTTCAATTTAAAATAAAATCTTTTGGATTAGATAAACCAATTAACTATATTATATATGGTAAATTACTTTAATAAGATAGAAAGTAAAATTATTTCTTATATTAAAATATACCAACAAGAACGTGTACCACTTAATTATAAATCTTTATTCATTTTTTATTTTTTCTATTGTTTTATGTGCTCTAATAATTAATTCAGATTTTGGATAAATTATATTGTAAAATATCTTAAATTTAAAAGAAATTTATTAATTAAGAAGACATTTTATCTAGGAAATATGATGTATAACAAACTTAAAGACAAAATAGATAAATAATAAATGATTAATTGGTTTTATATATGCTAAGAGTAATATAGTCTCTTATAACATATTTGTGTGTATAATTTTCACTTTAAAATGTGCATATATCAACATCCTAAAATTATCCAAATTGGACAGCCAGCCATGAGCCAACCACTATTTATTATGATCAAGTATTGCCTATTGACAATAATTAACATGACTATGTCATCGATCCGTGTCATTTTTTTAATTCTCCCTATCTATTTTCCAAAATAGAATATTATTATAAATTTTTTGAAAGTTAATTTTAGATACAAAATTGATAAAGATTCATTTGGTTTTAATAATTAATAAAATGATGAATATATTAAATTATGTATTGTACGAGTTAATTTTTTATAATTTTTATTATATTAATTTTGAATTTAAAAATATTTTAATTTAATTTAATTTAATTTAACTATAGAACAAATTAAAGGACTGAGGGGAGTATCAATTATTGATTGTACGTTGGCAATAATTAATTAGTAATATACATGACTGTATGTCTTATATGTAGGCAGCAAACAGATCTTTCTTACGACCCCAAAAGAAAGAACCAGATCTTTCTGTACTTTTTTTCTCCCCTCAGATTGGATATATATATATATATATATATATATATATATATATATATATATATATATATATATATATGGGATTCCATCCACAGCAACCGGTTGTTGGGAGCAACCCATTTTTTCCCAGCCGCTACAGCTTGTAGCGGCTTATAAAAAAAAAAAAATTCTAAGTGGCCGGTACAAGCTGTAGCGGCTGGGAAAAAAAGGGTTGCTCCCCAACAACCGGTTGCTGTGGATGGAGACCCTATATATATATATATATATATATATATATATATATATATATATATATATATATCCACATAATTATAATTAATTATATGTAAACCTGTCCTTTTGTTTTCTTAACTTTAAGCGCACTTAATTAAGCAGCCCTAATAATGATAGGAAGCGATGAACAAGGCTGACAAATCAACATTTGGATATCCTTGCACGAATTTAATCAACTGTATATTCTTTTATATATGCAATATATCTCATTATATATATGATTCTAATGACTTTTAATCTCAACTTTTTTGCAGAATTTCTTTTTCTGGATACCAATTCTGTGTGTGACCAATTATAAATAAATAAATGAATAAAGATAAATTGAGAGAATTCCGTGTGTTCCCAAATTAATTCTAGGAGTACTATGATTATTTAAGTTTAGCCATGATGATTTTAAATTTCTCCATGTATAGTAGACATTAGATTAAAGAAAGAAATCCAAATTAATTTAGGGTTTTTGGGTTGCACAAAATAATCGTATTATAAGAGTCTCAAAATTGGCAGTTGACAATGACAGATCGAGCAATAACTAGTCAAAGAAATAAATATTACTGAAAGTTCAAAATATTGCTGAAACAAATATTATAGAAATTTTGTATATATTTGCTAAAACAGCATAAATATTATCCTAACATTATCAACGTCCCAAATTACATTCTACATATATCAATCATTGAAAATTAATGTGATGATTTGAAGTATGAGCTAGTGCAAAAATGACATCATTTGGAACACTAATACCCTACTAGCATTGTAGATTAAATTTTTAGGAATTAATTGGCCCATGGTCCCATGGAGAAGATGAAGAAGTAGTAGCCCCATTTTCAGAAACAAAATCAAGTGTAGATAATTAAAAGGTGAACAGTACAGTACAGTAGTTCATATTAAAAAGGTAACTCGATCCATTTTCATAATGCTAGCTGGAGCATATCTTAATTTGTATTAATAATTAGCATGCTACCCATTGTATATACAATATGATGTCATCTGAAAGAGATCTGTTTCACATAATCAATCCCCAATCAACTAACCTGATCAGTAGTACTGTTTTCATTATTAAGTTTTGTAATGTATGTTGGAATATTGATAGCAGTAGCATTATTAACAAGAAGAACCGAAGAGTAAAAATTAGAACAATTTAGCTGGAAGCCGAGGCGTAACAACTGGGTTATCAAACAAGAAGTTTAGTAAAGTTGATACGTATGTACATTAAGTCAAATATTGGAATGCAGATGATGCATTCATGCATGGGTTATTGGGTAGAGGCTAGGGTTTAGTATAATTAATTAGTTTTATTATGAGGTTGGATGGATGTCAAGTTCTTATATGCTAAATGTGTAGGATTTGCAATAGCCAATGCAAAGCACAATAATTTCAACAAAATAAAGTACGTAATGGGATTCAATAGCCAGCCCAATTTTTACACTGCGGGATGACATTGCCATCACAATATTTTTTATATTCATTCAGAATCTAATCATCTCACTTTATAATCTATAATTACAAATATGATCTGTATATAATTTTAGAACAACTTAGAAGAAAATATATATATATATATATATATATATATATATATATATATATATATATATATATATATATATAGGGACCGGATCTGGTCCGGGAGTCCGGATTTTAACAAAATCCGGACCTTTTTTTTTTTTTTTTTTTTGCTTTTTTTTTTTTGAAACAACTAAAAAAAAAAAAAAAAATTATGGAACTGAAATTTTTCAATAATACAGTGTTTTGGGTGTGATTTGGATGCCTATAACGAAACATGTCTGTACAGTCTGGGCAGACTGTACATACATTGGTTGGTGTGGGTGTTAAAAACACACCCAAAACACTGTATTATTGAAAAATTTCAGTTCCATAAATTTTTTTTTTTTTTTTTTAGTTGTTCTACAAAAAAAAAAAAAAAAAAAAAAAAAAAAAAAAAAAAATTGGGTCCGGATTTTGGGTCCTGTCCGGACTCCCGGACAGGATCCATTCTGTATATATATATATATATATATATATATATATATATATATATTAATTCTCTAATTTTGAAAGGAGTAAAAAAAAGCGCATTTCTAATATATATATATATATATATACATATATATATATATATATATATATTAACCCCAGGATGGGGCTTTATTTGGATCTAGCTAGTACGTAATGTTGATCTTTGTAATAGTATATAATTAAGTTAATGACATTTAATTCCTAGGTAGAAGCTAGTGATGGATTTATACGGGTGGCTTTCAAGAAATTTACGCATGCACGCACTTAATTTCTGTCAAAAAGAATTGAAAATGGCCACTACAACTTGAATATGTGAATATTAATATATTAATTCGGACTAGTTTCAATTATTAAGTAACAGTAATTTCATCAAAATTTGATCAATGATGGATCCTCCTCCTGAAATCTAGCCTTAATTCAACATTACATGGTCCCACAGGGGGGAGGATAGCTACTGTCAACCATGCCATGCATGCATCAATGTTTAGCTCAAGATGGTGCCAATTAATGCATCCCAAATTTAATTAGAATTTTGCAAATTATCCTTTTGGGATTGTCTAAGCCAAGCCGGGGATACAACATTACAAGACATGAATATATATATATATACTAGCGGGATCCCGTGCATCCGGCACTGTATGGGCAGTGAGATTTATCTCAAACTTAGAATGACCCAGATGATTTATTAAGTGAGCAGGAAATTCAAAATTATTATTAGATAGATTAGATAGATAGATGTATTTTATTAGATAGATGTATGGACGGTGGGATTTATCTCAAACTTTGGACGGCCCAGATGATTTATTGAGTGAGCGGGAAATTCGAAATCATTTGTATTTTATTAGATAGATGCATGCGAGGCCAAATTTCCTGACCAGATTACAACTAGGCCTAGTATATATCACCAAAGTTCCATTTGAGACCCGGCCAGCCTAGTGCAGTCACTAGGGTATTTGGTAGTGACTTATAAATTGGTCAAATTAATTTATAAGTCATTTGTCACTGTTTGAGTGTTTGGGAGTTGCTTATTTTTTAACTTATAAGTTGGTTTTTAAGTCAAAAAAAATAAGTAACTATTTGTGACATAAGTTAGTTTGACCAAATGTAATGTCTATTTTGCCTTTCTTTTTATTAATGTCCTTTTTAGTGATTTTTACATTATTTTAACTTATAAGTCATTCTGAGCCGAGCACCTTCATAACTTGTTTTAACTTAATTTTTGAATTATAAGTCAAATTGATTTCAAACACTTTAATTTATAAATCACAACTTAACATAACTTATAATTGAACTTATAAGTCATTTAAAATAAGGAGTAAATTCCCGAACAGGCCCTACTTCTCTCTTGTTACTTGCCCACTCATTCCGAAGTCTTGCATATATGTGTGTGTGTGTGTGTGTGTGGTATAAGTTTCTTGTGCGGGGGCAATGAGCTTATTCTCAAATTGGTTAGCCCGCATTTTATTTTTATGTTGAGATAAAAAGCAACAGCAGTCAGCAGCATCTGAGAGCCCTGAGACTATATAAAAAAACAAAAAAGAATCTCGCTAGATTAAGTAAGGCCCATAAGTGAAACATAGCCCATAAGTGAGACTACCTGATCCAGAAGTAACAGAGTAATTGAGCTACAAGGCTTATACAGAAGCCCAGTCCAGCTAAAAGAAAATTTTCAACTGAAAAACAAACAAGAGGAGGGAAAACAACGGCTGCTTGTCTTCTTCATCTACACTACACACCCCTCCCCTCTGCCGCTGCAATACATACATACATACATACATACACTCCTTATCACCAATGCCGATGGCCCAATTTTCAGAATTACCCGAGATTAAAATTGGAGCTCAAGGACTCAGAAAACGGATTCTGCACAAGGGGATTTCATGGAAAACCCCATCTCCAGGAGACCAAGTCCACGGTTCTTAATTTATTAAATCTTCTCCTTTAATTCAGCTAACCCCAATTCAATTTCAACTATATAATTTTCTTCTACAGTTCATTACAGTGTGTGTCTGGAGAGTGGGGCCTACTTCGATTCCAGCCGTGATAAAGGATCACCTTTCAGGTTCAAGTTAGGCCAATGTATGGTACTATCATTTTTACCCTTAAATTTATGTATGTGGCCAACTTCCACTACTTCTTTTCTATTTCTAATTTGTTTGCTTGTTTACTACTACCACCTCCACGTATTCAAAATTTACAACTTCATATTGTAACACCCAAGTTCCACAAGGGAAAAATTTATTTGCATATAAGGAAATAAGTTACTACCAATAGTACCTTCAAGTCATGATCTTTTGGGAGGCTAAAATGACCCAAGAAGATATTATTTGACCCGAAATTTGTTCCGGACTCGGGATTTGACTCGGGTTGTTTCAGATATGTTTGCCCCTATATTCAGGGGAAGCCATGATTTAATCAACATAATATATATTCATCACTAAAAAGTAAAGTTTCATTATTATAAAACATATTTTTACTAAAACAAAAATAATGTAATATAATAGAATTTGTTTTGACAAATATAATAAATGAACAAGTGAATCTTACAAAATTTTCAAACCTTGAGGGGCTGTGGCCCTGCCTATATTTATTTAGCTTCTAGTTTAATAGTAGTGGCATGATAATGAAATTGATTAGCGAGTATTGTGCTATGGTTATTACGACTGTATTGAAAGGAAAGCTAGCTAGGAATCTTTTATATGAAACTTGTCACTTGCTTTGCTTTGCTTTTTCCCATTTAAGTTGAGATTTTTGTTGTACATGTTGAAATAAATGCGATTATGAGGTTCTGTTACCATTTTGTTTTACAGGTGAAGTTATCAAAGGTTGGGACCAGGGAATTGGTACCATGAAGCAGGGTGAAAGAGCTATTTTCACAATTCCACCAGAATTGGCCTACGGAGAGATTGGTTCTCCACCTTTGATTCCTCCAAAGTCCACACTTGTTTTTGTCATCGAGATGGTATCGTGGAACACCATTAGGGACATAACTGGGGATGGAGGAATACTCAAGATGATGATAGAGGAGGGTGAGGGATGGGATACTCCTAAAGAAGATGATGAAGTTTTTGGTACATTATTAAATTTCTGAGTTTAAGTACTTAAAAGACTTTTTATTTATGCTCAGTTATTAATTTATGTTAGTATAATTTTTTGAACTGGAATTAACTTGCCAGACCATCTATAAGACTTGATAGAATATTCCAAAATGACAATGAAGATATTTACCAATTCATTGATGATATATGTTGTGTTAGTTTCATTTAGTTTTAATGCAAAGGAAACATGATAATAAGATTAGTTACAATTTTGTTTTTTCAGTCAATTACGATGCAAGGCTTGAAAACGGAACAATTGTCTCCAAATCGGATGACGGAGTGGAATTTTGCATATCGAATGGTGAGTTACATTTGTTCAATGATCACCACAAGTAACCCCTTCTTATATGCAATGTCCTAGGAAGGTTTAACCTGTGTAAAAATATGATGCAAATAGGTTATCTCTGTCCTGCCATAAGCATTGCAGTGAAGACAATGAGAAAGGGTGAGAAAGCAGAGCTATCAGTTAAGTTGTCTTGTAAGTTGACTATGTTGGTTCTTTTAGCATAGCATTAATTTTCCTCTTCCAATTAATACTAATCAGGATCAATCTTAACTCGTTCACATTAGATGGATTCAGACAAACTGGAAATGGGAGTACTAGAATTGATGGTGAAATACCATCTAACTCAAATTTAATCATCCAACTTGAGCTGATTTCATGGAAAAGTGTGACTGATATCATGGGAGATAAGAAGGTTCTTAAGAAAATAGTGAAAGCTGGTGAAGGGTTTGACCGTCCCAATGAAGGATCCCGAGCAAAAGGTAACTTTTTCTTTGTTTATAACTGTTCTTAATCTCAAACGTGTTGGTTCTAAATTTTCAGAGAAGTTTGAAGTATATAGTTATATCATACATTGAAATGTACTTGAAGCCTAAGCTGGAATTCTGCTTTTGAAGTGATCTACATTGGTAAACTTGAGGATGGAATTGTTTTTGAAAGGAATGGTTCTGATGAAGAACCATTTGAGTATACGTGTTCTGAAGGTACTTCATAACCCACAGTTTGCATTTCATTCTCAAAAAGAACTAACCTTTCTGGGTATGATTATTTGATCTTCATACTTGTTTCGGCTCTTTCCTTGACAGAACAAATCAATGAGGGTTTGGACAGGGCGATAATGACCATGAGGAAAGGAGAACACGCAATTGTGACCGTTAGTTCCAACTTCTCGTATGGCTATCAAGACATGGGATTGGTTTCTGCAGACTCAACCCGTCTTTATGAAGTTGAGTTGATCGACTTTGCTAAGGTTCGTGATTAAAGTTTTCTGTGAGTACTCTTTAATCAAATTCTTTGAGAAAAGAACTAGTTATTGAATTTTGAAAACTCAGTTTTGTACTAATATTTTCTTTCCAGTTTAATGCTTAGGGGTATGATTCATAACAAAAGGCTTCTATGTTAGCGTCACTTTCTTGCTCAAAATCGCAGAATATAAGGCTGAGCAAATAGCAATTTGGGAGCAAAAGAAATTTTTTGTTTTGTGTTTCATCATCCTAGTGATGGACACTGATAGTTGGTTCTATCAACTTCATATCATACCATATGATTTTGAATCTGGCTTCAAAGGGTCAATGAGGTGATAAAACGATGTTTTTTCTTAGTCCAGTTCTTATTCATGCTCCCAAAAAGGAAGGAAAATAAAATGAAAGACTAGAGTAATACATAAATACTACAAGTCCTAAGATGATGAAACACAAAACACAGAAGCTACACAAATTCTTTGTTCCTTCTCACTAAGACTTTGAAAATAATTGGAAACTAAAAGTTGTACGTTAAGAATTTTTCTCAATTGTACTAGACTCCTTGCTGCTTAATCACATTCTCTAATATAAATATATTGAATCACCTTGTTTTGGTTTTCTGTAATGAGTCCAGGAGAAACCATTTTGGAAGATGGACGCACATGAAAAGTTAGAAGCTTGTAAAAGGAAGAAAGAAGAAGGAAACATACTGTTTAAAGCAGGGAAATTTAGGCGTGCCTCCAGAAAGTACGAGAAGGTGTGTCACCTACAAATTAACAGAAAACTTACCTGCATCTAACAAAGCACATGTAATGTGGAAGAAGAAACCATTATTCTTTTTCTTTCTTTCATGCAGGCCTCAAAATATATTGAATATGACCATTCTCTCGGTGCTGATGAGAAATGTCAGGCAAATGCATTGCGGTTATCATGCAATTTGAACAATGCAACTTGTAAACTTAAACTGGAGGAGTATCTTGAAGCTTCAAGGCTATGTACAAAGGTTTCTTCCTATTCTTTACATAAAATACAGCTGAAATAGGCAAAGCCTTGTTATATTCAACTCCTTTTCACCCAGAAAAAAAGAATCGTGCTTTCTTTGTATTTTACCAAGAAAATGGCACGCAATACATTTTTTCACAATCCTAGCTAGCTGGTGTTCTTAATTACACTACTAAAAGAGAATAAAAAGTTACCAATTTTTTTTATAAGCAAGAAAAACTAACATTTCTATGAATTTATGTCAATTGTGAGTTTGATAATATTTTAAGTTGATTTTAAAAAACTAATAATGGCCTTTTGATTCAAAGAAAATAAAAAATAAAAAAAAGGGTCATATGAGATTGAATTAATTAAAAAGGGGTATGCATATATTGTAATATCAAATAAAAGTAGCACAGCCATAAAAATATGGGTCAGGGGCAAAATAGAATGGAATAGAAAGTTCTTTGTGCTGTTATTTCATTTAATGAAGATGGGGACCAGTTTTTGTTTTTGGCAAACGAAAGGATTGAATATACGTACAGTTAGCCATAACACTACTCTTCCCCTGCAACTTGCTCGCATGCATATTCATGTACCAAACTTAATTTAGGGTCTTAAATAAAATATCTCCCTGGATCAGGGCAGAAAGGACAGTTTATTTTTTTACAATGCTTGTTAATATTTTTATAATAAAAATATCCCTATAAATCTAATCGTCACTATTAGATTTATCAATTTTCTTTATAATAATTCATATCATTTCATTTGTTTAATAAAAAGAAACTCAATTTATAATATTAAATTAATTCATACTAGCTACTATTAATAAAAATAAACTTTATTATTAAAAAAGATGGCAAACAAGACCAACCCTTTTTACGTATTTGAAATATATATGTAAAATTTATTATATAATTGGAGAAATGGGTTGGTGACATTATTATTATTCTTGAGGTGAGGTTCAAAATTAAATCCGAAGAAACGGACAATACAATCTATAGGAGTAGGTTGCTTGTTGGGCATTTGACATGTACTGATGTACGTACCTGAACCACCAAAATACGTGTGGACGTACATTTTCATAGATAACCTACTCAGTTTCATCCACTAGTGTTGATGTAATGTTGTTGTTACTTAATTCTTCGAGATATATCTACATGATGCATGTGACTAATATCACTAATTAATTAAAAAGAACAAAACAAAAGATTAATTTAATTATTTTCCTAACTAAAATATCACTCACCTACCCTTCAATTTTCTTTATCTAAGACATGCAACAACCACCTATGAGCTTAGAACTCATCATAAAACTTCCTATTATTATTTTATGTAAGTCTCCAGTTAAATATTTATTTTTTACAATAATTTACTCATAATATTTTTAGTATTAATTGTCATATTTTTATTATTTATACATATTTATTAGAGTTATAAATGATAATTCGAAAATAGAATATTCGTGTTCATTTAAAGCGGATATTATTCATATATATTCGACTTAAACAAATATTATTTGTATTCGATTTGAGATACTCGCAAATAAACAAATACAAATACATGTATATTGTTATCCGTTTGTCAACATATTTATCGAATCAGATATGTAGTATGCAAATAATTGGTCTTATTATCAAAATAATAATATTTTTTCACATCGTATCTTCCATAAAGATATTTTATTAAATAGAGTAATTAATTTTTTTTCTTCTGAATTTTATAATTTAATTATATGATTTATAATTGTGTTATGTTATATTAATATCATAATAATGATTTTTTAGTTTTTAAAATTTTAAATTATTTATTTACCAATTTTAATTAACTATGTTAATGAATTCGATTAGGTAAGGTAAGGTAATTTAAGCTAATAGATAAGACAAACGTACAATGGCCTGACCAAAATGTCCTTTTCTCTTACCCTTTATTTCTGAGTTTTGAATAGAAAATTTAAATTAGAACAGAAAAGAAAAGAATATAAAACTTAAGTTTTTCTTTGTGTTGTTTCTAAGTTTTTAATAGAAAATTTAAAATTAAGGACATGAATTATAATTTAAAATTTATTATATTAAAAGTTGAGGATAATATGAGAATTATAAAAATAGTACTTATTTCAAAAAATATTCCGTCCAAACGGAAAACTTTGGCTGAAAAAGTGACCTAGTTTTCTATCCATTTCTTTTTTTTTCCGTTTATTAAAAATTTTAAAAACATAAGAATTAGAAAAAAAACTTAAATTTTTCTTCCATTTCTTTTTTTTTTTTGTCTATTTTAAAACTCAGAAATAAATTATTAAATAATAGAATACTGCAATAATTATACACGCCGCTTTGAAAATTTTAGTCAAATTAAATTTAATCAAATTCATAACTTTTTATCATTCTTCATTCTCCAAAAGAATCTATTTACAAAACACTATATTTTCAGATAATTTATAATATTTATGGATATATTAATTTAATATAAATAAATTTATGATAATTTTAAATTTAAAAATATTTTATATTGACTTTAAAAAGTTAATAATAATCTTATTTTTTAAAGTACAAGAAAATTGTGAATATTAAAAATATATTATGTATAACTTTAAACATGATAAACTATTAGTTTAGAACGTTGTGTGATAAGTTTATGAAACTATAATGAAAAATTAGAGAATATTGAGTTATTTTTCACTAATATCACTAATTAAAAAGTGGTATAATTTTATGAAACAAAAAAAATCAAATGAAACTTGTTTTATGCAATAGAGGCATTATAATTTATAATCTTTAGTTCAGAAGGAAATTTGAATACGGATAATTCATTATTCACGTAAAAAAATTTTTGTTATCGATTTATTTATTTTAATTTCTAGTATATATATATATATATATATATATATATATATATATATATATATATACAACACTCCGGACCTGATCAAAAACGGACCCTAAAATTTTATTTTATTTTTGTTTTTTTTTTTTAAAAAATAACTAAAAAAAATATTTAATATTTTATGGAACTGAAAATTTTCCATAATACAATATTTTGGGCGTTTTTGAATACTTATACCAAAAAATGGTGGTACAGTCTGCACAGACTGTACATACATGTTTTGTTATACGTACCCAAATCACACCCAAAACACTGTATTATGAAAAAATTTCAATTCCATAATTATTTATTTATTTATTTTTAGTTGTTTTAAAAAAAACAAAAAAAAAGGTCCGAATTTTGGTCCGGTCCGGGAGTCCGGACCTGATCCGGCCTCTCTCTCTATATATATATATAAGTGTCGACACGTAGGTCATGAGATGATTTCTGCATATCAATATATATTGATTAATTGATTAATTTATCATGAAATTAACTTAATGATAACAAAATCTTATATAGAGATACACCTGTACGACTCATCCCTCCCCACCCCTCTCTCCCCTCCCCTCCCCTCCCCTCTCCTCCCCATGCCATAAATACCGCAGGTCTAGGCTCTTTCATTCCCATAAATACCACCTAACCCACCTGGCCTCGCCTCCGCTCACCACTTTCTATTTAAAATAGGCTTCTCCTCTCAAGTTCAAGACCAACAACTACAACAACAATTAACGAAATACCTAACCCTTTTTTTTTCTTCTTCTTCTTACATGGCCTTGCTTGTATTTTCCGCCTCTCTCTTAATCCTTATAATCTTTCTCCACAAACTCTATCAACGGTTGAGATTCAAGATCCCACCGGGGCCCCGACCGTTGCCGATAGTCGGAAACCTCTACGATGTCAAGCCCCTCAAGTTCCGGTGCTTTGCCGAATGGGCTCAAGTCTATGGCCCAATCTTTTCCCTGCACCTGGACTCTCGGTTGAACGTGGTCGTTACAACCGCGGATTTGGCAAAACAAGTGCTTAAAGAAAATGACCAGCATTTGGCAGATAGGCATAGAAATAAAGCAACTGATATATTTAGTAGGGGTGGCCAAGACTTGATATGGGCTGATTATGGACCTCACTATGTTAAGGTTAGAAAAGTATGCAATCTTGAGCTCTTCACTCCAAAGAGGCTTGAAGCTCTTAGACCAATTAGAGAAGATGAAGTTACTGCCATGGTTGAGTCCATTTTCAACGATTGCACCACCACTTCAGGTATTTTTTTTGTTATCCATTTATTTATTTTAATTTCTAGTATACATATATATATATATCTATCTAATAAAATACAAATGATTTTGAATTTCTCACTCATTCAATAAATCATCTGGGTCGTCCAAAGTTTGGGATAAATCCCACCATTCATCTATCTAATAAAATATAATCTATCTAATTCTATCTATATCTATATTCTATATATCTAATAAAATATAAATGATTTTGAATTTTTCATTCACTCAATAAATTATCTGGGACGTCCAAAGTTTGGGATAAATCCCACCATCCATCTATCTAATAAAATACAAATGATTTTGAATTTCTCGCTTACTCAATAAATCATCTGAGTCGTCCAAAGTTTAGAATAAATCTCAATATTTATAGTGCCGGAGGGATGGGACTGTTGCTAGTATATATATATAATAAAAGATGTCAATGATCTATACAAGTATAAAGTATAAAGGTCTAGTTTATATTTTAAAACTTTATACTTGTAGATCCTTTGTTCTCCTTGAGATCTTTTATCACATATACATGTATATGTATATATACAGAGAGAGACTGATACATAAAATTAATTTTGATCAATTGATCAATATAGTGTAGACATACAGGTCGTGAGCTGATCTTTGCGTGCTAGTATTGTATTAATTAATTGACCAACTTATTAAGAAGTTAACTTAATGATAACGAAATCCTATATATAGAGAGAGACTGGTACATAGTTAACACTCGTTACCATGACTTTATCATGATATGACTGTCGCTACTGTTATATCAGTTGTGTTAAAAACACCGTCAGCTAGTAGTATCAAATGGTTGTAACACGAATCACTGTAAAGTTAACTTCATCATAAGTTAGTCAATTGACTAATACAGTACTGATACGCAGAAAATATTATTTTTTGATCTACGTGTCAATACTGTATTGATGATGGATCAAAATTAATTTTATGACTCCCTTTCATTTATAAGCTAGAATATATATAAACACCTCAACACCGAATTCACGGTGTAATTTCTTCAATATAATAATAAAAGGATAAAATAATTATTAATGAAATTAATAAAATATATTATAATATCATTAATAAAAATATAAAATGTTTGCGAGATACATATACGTGACTGAAGGTAGACTGTAGAGCAGCAAAGAACCCTAATTTTCTGACAAACACGTGTACAGACCAAGAGAGGGGGAGTTTGTCTTTTTGTGTGTTGTCGTATATAAGACGATTTAGACAAATTGGTGGTTGCTGCATGGGATGTGGCGTGTCCTAGAATCTAACCAAAATTCTCGCTGAAAAAGTTGGCGGATTAGGTGGGACAAATATATTTGAAAAAGTCTACTACTTCCTTGGTACGAGATTTTGAATCATTAGTCCACGTGACGTGCTTAGTAAACTCCATTTTAAAATTTAAATTATTATGATTTATATTCAGAATATATATATATATATAATTATTACTAATATTTTTTATATAAGTTATAACTTTATTATTATATTATCTAATTTTTAAAAAAATTAAAGAAATCTTCCGTTTAGAGATATCTCCAAAATTGACCTTTAATGTCAACATTGATTTTGCCCGTAAAAAATTGGGCATGTTATTTTTATAAAAAAAATAAACAAATTAGAGAAATGCTTTAATATTCAAATCACAATAGAATTTTCATATTTGGTATCTTAAAAATACCTATCATCTATATATATAGTTACATATATATATATATATATATATATATACACGACACGTGTATTTAAAATATATTTAAATTCCAAAATATTAAAATCTAACGAAACCTTTATATTTAAACAATGTTGGCTAAACTGCGAGGGATCCGTGACAGACGTGTCAACATTGCCAACAACTTTAAGATATGAGATAAATAAAATATAAATTTCTTACTAAATTAATTAATAACAAAAATATAATTCAAAACAACTAAAATTTATATAAAATAAGCCATAATTGTGCAGTCCATTCAAAATTGGCTATTAGCTGTATAAGCTTTACTTTTGATTCATAGATAAGTGGATAAATGGGAGTAGAAATTGAGAGAAAAATAAGGAAGTAAATAGATAATTGGGAGTTCATTTTGAAAGTTGTGGGTGAGTTTTATTCAAAAGATCAAATTCGCAATTATGTATTATAACACAAAATATAACAAATTATGTTATATATTGCGAAAATTTTTTATAATACATGAGATTATATAAAATTATAAAATTGATCTATTGTATTAAATGCATAATAAAATTATTATCAATTAATTTTATCTATGCATCTCTATACAATAAAAAAAGGTTGATATATAAAGTCGTTATACATATATTAATTGTCAAATATTACATAGTTTTTTTCCAAATTTTGCGGTGCCGTGTCAACTTGACGCCTCGACCCCTACCGCCCCCAAAAACCATGTTTTTACTTTAGGCTTTTTAAAAGTAAAATGTTGATTTTTTTTAATTTATTTGAGTGACAAACACAATTTCTTACTTTTAAATGCTCAAAGAAAAAATTGAGTGCAACCCTCCAAGCACAACTTATTAAAAAAAAAAGAAGTTAAATAAGGACTTCTTTCTGTCACTAGTAGCTTATTTTGGATAAATGAATGTTTTAAAAAAAATAAAAAAAATTGTTCCAAACAAAATATCCAATTTATTGAAAAGATTAGTTAAAAATAACTGTAAAAAATAAATAAATTATTTTTTAAAATAAGTTGAAACAAAAGGGCCGAGGTCTTATGGCAAGTGTCTTGCACTTATTATTTATGGTTAAAGAAAAATATCAAAATTATAGACTAATTTAGTCATTTTGCTAATTAAGATAAATTTAAAGTTATTTAAATAATACAAATTTTATATTGAGAATTGAGGTCTTTCTCTGAAACTAAAATGCATCCGTATAATATAGACAGACAAATGAGCCACCTTCAAGTTTGACTTGAAAAAGGATTTCACTTTGAAAACTGGTGGTGCAACTGCCATTTTCCCATGCATCCCATCTATAGTTTGTGTCAGTTACCAATTTTGACACGGGTTGCCCGCCGTATGAAGGGGCTGCCGTGACTTGAGAAAAATATCTTTGGAATATTTTTTCTAAGAATCAATTCTTTGTTTTCTTTTTTGGTACGTATTTAAAACTTTTGTAATTTCAAAGACGACTTTCCTACTAATCTCAAACAGGAAATAAATTTGGTAGGAAACCATAATAATCAAAATCCTGCCAAATAATTAAAGATGTTTGGAATTGCTTAAAAACTACTACTATTTGTTTTAGTTTATATGCCGTTTTAAAATGTTTAATAACAAAAAAGTATTTAAAAAAGAAGAAAGTGTTTGGTATTCAAGAAATACTTATCTCTTATTTTCATTAAAAATGACCAAAAAATAATATGATGGTAAATAAGAACAAAATTGGGATAAATAGTATAGAGTAAAAAAGAGAGTAGAGATAGAATAGTAAGATTTTTGATCAAACTTGCTTATTAGATTATTTATGTTTATAAAACACAAGCACCAAATTGACGTTACAAAAGTGAAAAAAAAGGAGTGCTTAAATCGGCTAGTTGGCCCAAACAAAGTAAATCTCAAGTTCTTTTTTTATTAGAAAAAAAGAGAGTTGTGGAAAAAAAAATCTTAAATCGGCTGAATAGTTTTAGAAAAACACTAATTCCATATGTATGCATGCAGATAAGGCAGGGAAGAGCTTGGTGTTGCGGCCTTACTTGGGCTCAGTGGCATTCAACAACATAACAAGGCTCTCATTTGGAAAACGATTTGTGACCCCAGAGGGGGGAATGGACGATCAAGGCCAGGAATTCAAGGGAATTGTGTCAAATGGTATAAAGATCGGAGCCAAAGTTTTCATGGGAGAGTACGTGCCATTGCTACGATGGATGTTTGCAGGCGAAAACGATGTTCTTAAACACCACGAAACGCGTAGGGCTCGTCTCACCAAGCAGATCATGGAGGAACATACCCTTGTCAGGAAGAAAACCGGTGGCGCAAAGGATCATTTTGTTGATGCATTGCTCACTCTTCAAAAGCAGTATGATCTTACTGATGATACTGTTATCACACTTCTCTGGGTAAGCCAAATTGTGATAGTTTTTGTCTAGTATTTTTTGATATTAAATGGACACCCCACCAAACCCAAACCAAGAAGTCGCGCGGTAGGATATTTATTTATTGTTTTATGTTGGTAGGTTTGGACGACTTGTAACTCTACTCTTAGCTTGTCTAGTTTACTCTTATCAAGGAAAAGAGTGTTTGTGCATGGCTTATTAAAAGAAAAGGATAACCCTAGGGCTCTGCCAAAATAGATTGACAGACGTTAATAGGGGCCTAAGAAACATACAAGTTGATCATAGCTAGAGATCCTTAGGTTCATACAATTAACTTTTGAAAGCACTAGCTGTTAAACTTTAATTATGTCTATTATTCTGAATTTGTGTTTGTAGGACATGATTACCGCCGGCATGGACACAACTTCAATCTCAGTAGAATGGGCTATGGCGGAGCTAGTTAAGAACCCAAGGGTGCAACGAAAGGCTCAGGAGGAGCTGGACCGCGTGATCGGATCCAGTCGGGTCATGAACGAAACCGACTTCTCCAATCTCCCTTACCTGCAATGTGTAGTCAAGGAAGCCTTAAGATTGCACCCACCTACCCCAATGATGCTCCCTCACAAAGCCAGAGCCAATACCAAACTCGGTGGCTATGACATCCCTAAAGGATCCATCGTGCACGTTAACGTGTGGGCGATTGCCCGTGATCCTGCAGTGTGGAAAGTCCCTCTCGAGTTTTGGCCCGAGAGGTTCCTTGAGCAGGATGTTGACATGAAAGGTCATGATTTTCGACTTCTGCCATTTGGTGCTGGAAGGCGCGTCTGCCCAGGTGCTCAGCTTGCTATCAACTTGGTGACGTCCATGTTGGGGCATCTTTTGCACCATTTTACCTGGACGCCGCAGGAAGGGGTGAACCCGGAAGATGTTGACATCACGGAGAACCCTGGGATGGTCACTTACATGCGAAGCCCGTTGCAAGCTATTGCTACTCCAAGATTGCCCGCAGAGTCATATAAGCGTGTGCCTGCGGACATGTAATGCCCAATTTTTTATTATTCTCCAAATATGTTGTGTGTTTTGTAAATTCTTCTTAAGATACATTGCTTTATATTTGATTATGGACCTAGTCCTCCATTATGTTGGCAATATAAACCTGCAAGGTGTTTGTTCCATGTTAGGTAAGGTTTGTTCCATGTTTGGTAAGATACCACCGAAATATGAGCTTTAAAGAAGTATCTAAGTATAGATTTTATGGGATTGAGTAAATAGGGCGTATGTGTTTTGTCCATAATACTACCCCATAAAGGAATTGAGCAGCTTAATAATGCGAGATCATATGTAGACAAGACCACAGCCACAGGCCTCAACTATCAGCAAGAACATACGATGGTAAACACCACCAACCCAAAAACAAAAACATGACACATAAAAATAGTAGTCTGAAATAACAATAAATTAGTATAAATAGTCATACTCTACTTATCATTTTTATTAAAAAAAACATAGGGTTAGAGAACACTACAAAAAAAATAGTCATAGGCGACGGGGGTATTAGCGACGGCTTATGTACCGTCGATAATGACGTTAATGCCGACGGTATAGCTGTCGCTAATGGGTGCCGTCGATAATAACATTTTCCCAGGAAAAAAAGGTGCGAAGATTTGGCGGTGGAGGGAAAACTCATTGGCGACGGCTATGAATGTCAATACCGACGGTAAAGCCGTCGGTAATGAGTCATGGGTGACGGTACATTAACGACGGTATATGCCGTCGAGAATGAGGTCCTATTTTTAATTCAGCAGATTCAATTTCTTTTTCCTCTCCATTTTATTTCCCTCTCTCGTTTTGTTCCTTCCCTCTGTTTCTCTCACCACGTCACTGTCCTCGCCGTCGCCGTTGGTCCTCGTCGTCTCTTCTCACCGTCGATCGCCGCCGTCGGTCCCCGCCGTCGTCCCCGCCGTCGGTCCTCCACTGTCTGGCCTCCCCCTTTCTTTCTAGCTCCCCTTTCTTTGGCCTGATACACTGTTATAATCTCCCCCAATTTTCGTTCCCTCTCAGCCTTGGTTCTACATTTGTTATTGTTGGCTTCCATTAGTAAGTTACACTTTTTTTCTTATTAAGGTTTTATTTGTATATAAGTTCCAATTTAGTTATCTTAGGGTTTAATTTGGGTTTTTTTTCTATTACCTGTATGTCTTGTTTTGGGCAGTAAGCAACGAGCATTGACCTTCTCTGCATCTCTCTCTTTTTTGTAAGTTTTTCTTTCATCTCCTCTCTTTTTTTGGAGTATTATGCATGTCAGTTGATCATGTATATATGTTTAATATTGTAAGTAAAATCACTGATTCACTTAATTTAATTTTTATTGCTATTAATGAATATTCGAATTTTTCATTGATTTGGAGAATTCGTAACTTGTTGGCGAGGAGGTAATTGGTATGCTGATTTATTGAACAAAACAAATGAAATTAGAGACAGAGTATAAACAGATTCTACATTACCTCTATGAAAAATTATGTATTCTTATTTTCTTAGTAGCTAGGGATGTCGTTAGGGTTAATATAATATATACATAAGACATTGGTATTTTATTGCGAAAAGACCAAGTGAATGGTGGTAGAATACTAAAGACATTGGTATTTTATTGCAAAAAGACTATATGTGAATGTGGTAGAATAAGTAAATACATTTTAGAGATAACTGATAACAGGACCCTCAGTAAGCTCCGATAACATGGTGTAGATACTTTTTCTCTGTATTTTCTTATCTCTTTCAACTAGTGTTAAATTTGAGAAGTCTTGTATCATGTGAATCAATATATTTGGGAAGCAGAAACCTATATCTAGTTAGACTCCTTACTTTTTTGAATATATATCATATCCTCGTCTCGCATAATATTCTTAATGTGATACGTTTGAAAGTTTGAACTATGTGTTTACTTATGTGATACGTTTGAAAGTTTTCCTCAAGAAAAAGGTGTTGGGATATTTAAAACTGAAGTTCTTTAATTTGTTCCTTGTTCTAAATTTTAAGCAAAAGTTGTTGGGATATTTGAAGCAAAAGTTGTTGGGATATTTGATACATATATGAATGTTAGCAGATTTCAAGAAGTGGATGCATTCCTGTTATAGTCTGATTGATTGAATCTCTTTTTAGCTTATATAGATAAGTATGTTATGTTAATTCTCTCATGAAACTATTTTGAGCTTTTATGTCAAAGAAAATCAAAAACAGTTTTTATGAGTAAGAACCATAAAATTTCTAGGTTCATAATTCATATAGTTTAGGAAGCTTAGAAACTCGTTTGAGATTCACTTAGTAGGAGTGAATCTCAAATAGTCCCCGTTTTGGGACTGTTCTTGTATGTTTCGATCTCACTTAGGTCGGTGTTAACGACTTGAGCACGTCTTTATATTTTTTGAATTTTCGGTCAGTATATATCTCTTGATGTTCTTCGGGTGCATATTTAGACTACGATGTGTTAGTCTATTTCGTGTACTTGAAGACCATGGGGAGGTGCTGCCGAAAATTCTGAAAAATGTAAAGATGTGTTCAAGTTGTTGGCATCAGTGAGGCGACACATCCGGGAATGGGATAGAAGCCTGACCCGTTAGAGTGGGAGATGAAGTTAGGAAACTCATAAGCTTGCATATACATTAACTTGGAGACTTGATTGTGTTTGTCTAACTTTCCATATATATAGCAGACAGTTGTCCGAGATGTCTGTTGATCGAAGTTGGATGGAACGTAGGGTAGCCACTGATAGGAGTGGGCTTAGCTCTGAGTATCGTAGTGGGGTTGAACAGTTTCTCAACTTCGCGTTTGAGCAAGTCAGCGGTGATGAGATCAGATGTCCTTGTAAGAGGTGTGTGAATGAAGTGTGGAAGGAAAGGAGTGATGTCATGTGCGACTTATTTGCGTATGGGTTCAAGCAGGGTTATACGACATGGATCTATCATGGGGAAACCTGGTTGGATGAACATGAATCAGAACCGGAATCCAGAGGTGACGAAAACTTTGACTGTACTAACATGATAGTCGAAGCTGCTGGTTCGTACTTTCAGTGGAATACAGACAGGGATGGCAGTAGCGTCGAGCAAGAGCCGAATGATGGGGCTAAGGGTTTCTATGAGTTATTGCATGAAGCAGCGACACCACTGTATGACGGGCACGAAAAACACACCGTCTTATCTGCTGTGACTAAGTTTTTACACTTCAAGAATGAGCATGACTATAGCGAGAGAGGTTTTAATGAACTGTTAAGCATTGTGAAGGAGTGTTTACCTGCAGGCAATAAGTTACCGGAGTCGTACTATGATGTGAAGAAAATGGTCAAAAGGCTCAATCTAGGGTATGAGAAGATTGATGCTTGTGAGAATGACTGTATGTTGTATTACGGTGATGTCAATAAAGATAAGAGGTCGTGTGATATTTGTGGTACAAGTAGATACTGTGAACAGCGCAAGAAAAAGGGAAAAGACGTGCCGAGAAAGATCTTACGTTACTTTCCCATTGCCCCGAGGCTTCAGCGGTTGTTCATGTCAATACATACCGCCGAGGATATGAGGTGGCACTCTACACGGGACATAGTCGAAGGTCAACTGACGCACCCGGCAGATGAGCTTGAGTGGAAAAATTTTGATAACAAGCACCCCTCGTTTGCTGAAGAGGTTCGCAATGTTAGGCTTGGACTTGCTACGGATGGGTTTAATCCGTTTAACGGGCCTTACACAAAGCCTTACTCAACTTGGCCGGTGATTATTGTGGTGTATAACCTCCCGCCTTCGATGTGCATGAAAGATCCCTACATGTTCATGCCTTTACTGATTCCGGGTGATAAGAGTCCGAGTAAAGACATCAATGTATACCTCAGGCCGTTAGTTGATGAGTTGAAGATGTTGTGGGAAAAAGGGGTTCAAACTTATGATGTATCTCTTAAGCAGAACTTTGACATGAGGGCAGCTTTACTGTGGACAATAAATGACTTCCCGGCGTTAGGAATGATCAGCGGATGGTCGACTCATGGGGGCTTATCATGTCCCGTGTGCATGGGGTCAGTTAAAGCTGTGCGGCTCAAACATGGGGGGAAAATGAGTTTCTTCGCAACATCCAGACAGTTTTTGCCGATTGAACATCGTTATCGACGGATGAGTAGACAATTCAATCGAAAAACAGAGAAACGTCAAGTACCTGGCCGTCTTTCTGGGTCAGCAGTGTTGAGTTGGATTAGTCATTTGAAGTTTCCACCTCCAGGGAAGAATCACAGATTAGAGCAAGCTTATGGTTACGGTAAGGTTCACAACTGGACACACAGATCCATGTTCTTTGACCTGCCTTATTGGGCTACACTCTGCATCCGTCATTGTTTAGATCCGATGCATACTGAGAAGAACGTATTTGATAATATTTTTTATACAGTCATAGATGCCACTGGTAGAACAAAGGACAACAACAAGTCGAGGCTTGATTTGGTAGAAATGAACATTAGGGAAGATTTGTGGCTGTATCAGGAGGGTAGTAAGACGGTAACGCCTAAAGCTGAATATACTTTAACCAGGGAACAGTTGATATTGATATGTAATTGGATTAGTGGACTGAAGCTCCCAGATGGATATTCTTCGAATATAGCAAGGTGTTGTAAAGTTGAAGAGCTGAAGTTTCGGGGTCTCAAAAGTCATGATTGTCACGTATTCATGCAGAAGCTGATCCCTGTGGCATTTATCGACTTGTTACCGAAACGTGTGGTTGAAGCACTGACAGAGCTTTCTAATTTCTTCAGAGATCTATGCTTGACGGAGCTTCAGGTCAAAGACATAGATAAAATGGAGATGCAGATAGTGGAAATAATGTGCAAGTTAGAAATGATCTTCCCTCCATCGTTTTTTAATTCAATGGAGCATTTACCTATTCACTTGCCATACGAAGCTAAGTTTGGCGGTCCCGTACAATATAGATGGATGTATCCATTTGAGAGGTAATGACATTAATGTTTTTAATGCGGTAAAATGTTCATTATTTTTTTGTTAATCTATATATCACATAGGTATATGCGACGTCTAAAGCAAAAGGTGAAGAATAGAGCCCGTGTAGAGGGGTCGATTGCTGAAAGTTATGTTATGGAGGAACTTGTTAATTTCTGCTCGTTGTACTTTGAGCCGAATGTTCATACGAAGCACAATCGCTTACGTCGGAATCAGGCTGTTGCGCACGAGGAAAATGGAGAATTAACTGCCTTTAGTCATCCTGTACGCCCATTCGGCGGTAAAAAAAGGCGATTCTTGACCGATAGTGAGTATGCAGCTGCCACATTGTATGCACTTGTCAACATGAATGAAGTAGCGCCATACATTAAGTAAGTAGTCATAACTATATATGTCTGGTGTAATTGTGTCAAGTTCCTTTCCAAACACATTGAGTATATAACTGTTGTGCAGTCAATATGATGTTGAAGTACGTGAAACGAATCCGAGTATATCGGACGAGGATTTGCAAAATTTGAGAAATGGAGAATTTGTGCAATGGTTTAAGGATCATGTAAGTCTAACCTTTAAACGTTCAATGAATCTACCATCATAGACTTATTCTTATGGCGTAATTAACTTTAGAATATGTTGTGTTAATGTACATTAGGTCCTCGCTGATGAGTTAGCTGACAATCGACTAAAGCTTATAGCCGACGGCCCCGAAAGATCTGTAGATACTTATACATGTTGCATTGTCAACGGTTACAGATTTAAGTGTTGCGATATTGGGGAAGTCGCTTCTGCTGATTCTGGTGTTGTGGTGAAAGGTAGCTGCTACGATAACATTTGGGATGACTGGTATGGACGATTGCTAGAAGTTGTCGTTCTCAAATATTGGGGTCATAAAGAATTAGTTTGCTTCAAATGTCATTGGTTTGATGTTCAGAATGGAGTTAAAGTAGATAAAAAATCAGGACGGGTGACTGTTAATGTTAAGTCAAAACTAAGACTGATGAGTGGTATGGACGAGCCTTTTATTTTAGCAAGTCAAGCGACACAGGTGTACTACGCGCGGAGTGTTAAGACTCCTTCAATCCCATGGCATGCTGTTATAACCACCAAAGCCCGTGGTTTTCAAGGCACAACTCCTCGTCCAGACGATGAACCTTTACAAGTCGAGTCTACTAGTGTCACACCTGCTGTTGTGACAATTATTAGTGAGTCTAGTGAAGAAGAGGATGATGTTATCGCTGTCGAAAGTGAAGATGATGTTGTTGAGGAGGTAAATATAATTGAAGAAATCGTTGAAGACGACGAAGATGGTGATGACAACGATAGTGAAGATCTACTGCTCGAAGATGACGATTCTGATATTGATGGCTTTGACGATATAAATGATTAGGAGTATGTACTATTTGTGTCAGTTTAGTTGTATTCAAATGTAATAGTTTGTAGTAGTGCAATCATTATCTTCAACTTATATTAATCTACTAAATAAGGCGTTGAGTTGTTTTATGAGTATGTACTATTTATGTTGCATTCTTTTAATTGTATTTGTATGTAGGTTACTATTTATGTTGCATTCTTTTAATTGTATTTGTATGTAGGTTACTATTTATGCTGCATTCTTTTAATTGTATCTGTATGTTATCCTCTATGTTATCCCTCTTTTACTGTATGTTGCATTCTTTTAGTTGACAGTATACATACATATGGCGCGCACACCACACGGCGATCGTGGTGGGCGTGCAGGTCGTGGGGGCCGTGGAGATTCTACGCGTGATGATCAGGCGGGATCGTCAGGTATAATTCTATATTGTATTGACATTATATTCGTTTATATAAATATTGATGTATTTCAATACATAGGTGATCGACGTAGGCCTCCGCGGGGACTAGCACGTGGCTTGCTAGGGAATCCCCCCCAGGCGCCTCTTATATGTCGTGTTGGGACTCATAGGTAATTTCATAATCCTATATAATATTACTATAATATATCGTATTTAATTCTTATATATTCTTTGTAATTTTCAATTTTAACTGTAGTATCCTTGACGCCACGCCAAGGAACACGTTGCTTGGGATCGTCCGCAACCGATTCTCAAGCCCGTGGATGAGGTGGGCAGATGTGGATGATCGTACACGTCAGTTGATTATTGCTGAATTTAAGATAGGATGTCAATCATTCATATGCTGTTACCTCTTTGATTTATGTAATCTCTTTGATTTATGTTGTCTACTAAACTGCTTAATGTGTAATGTGCAGAGATATTATCGTTTTGAGGACGGGCAGGAAGCCCATGGCATGACTGTTCTGCACAGATACCTAGAGATGAATTGGCACAAGTGGGTCTACGATTGGAAGAAAAAGGCCCAGACGAAGATGGCTGATGGACAGACACTTAAGGATGTCCGGCCAGATTTCATATCTGCTGCAGTGTGGGACCAGATGTGCAGCATTTGGGACGGCGAGGCCTTCAAGAAGATGTCGGCACAGCGTTCAGCTGCCCGACAGCAGAGTCGTCTCCCACACTGCACTGGGTCTCAGTCGTACGACCTATACCGGGAGAGACTTGAGGTGAGTTTAAAGCATGCACCCTCCCGCTTGGAGTTTTGGTGGCACGCCCACCAAAAGAAAGGTGACGGCGGTTATATCTCACATGAGGCAGAACGCATTGCTGTAAGTTATTTAATTCTCTTATTTAATATGTATTTAAAATTCGGATATTCTTTTATATTAGTTCATTTTATACTTTGCGTAACATCCCATCCACTACTGTGTTTTTTGTCAGCGACGGTTCGAAGATCTTGCAGTGGCCCGGAGCAGCCAGAGAGGTGACACTCCAGTAGACGAGTCTACGCGTGCAGACGAGGAGATAGAGGATTGGCTGCAAGCTACAGGGGGACCGAAGAAGGGTAGAGTTGTGGGCATTCCCCATGTCCCAGCTTACACCCTAGTCCCTGCTGCGAGATCTCGACGACGCCCTCCCACTGGAGGTAGTGGTGCGAGTGGATCGGGCGCCGGCCCTTCATTATCCGACGACTTCTTTCGGCGGATCATAGAGGGGTGCATGTCAAGCGGTGTAGTGCAGTCAGGCGCACCATCACGCGAGCGGATCTATCAGCTGGCTCAGGAGGTTGTCCACGGCTCTATCGATCCTACAGCTGCCGTTGACGATCTCATGGGGGTAGTACGGGAGGAGGCCATCCGCGTGTGTGCAGTTGTCTTGGCCAACATCTTCCCACCACATATTCGACAGGTAAAAATAATTAAATTATGTATTTCCTTTTTTAATTTATGTAATTTGTAATTGTATTGCTTAGATAAACATAAGATAAAACCCGAACGCCACGCAAACACACACACAGCACCGCGTAGGTAATAGACACGCGTTACAACTGACGGTACTCGATTCCGGCATACGGAGACCGAGTTATCGCCTAGTTTGCGAAACTGAACCACACTTAGCCAAAAAGCCGAAAAAGAGCCCGAAACCTGCATCGTCCGTCCGAACGCCACGCAAACACACACACAGCACCGCGTAGGTAATAGACACGCGTTACAACTGACGGTACTCGATTCCGGCATACGGAGACCGAGTTATCGCCTAGTTTGCGAAACTGAACCACACTTAGCCAAAAAGCCGAAAAAGAGCCCGAAACCTGCATCGTCCGTCCGAACGCCACGCAAACACACACACAGCACCGCGTAGGTAATAGACACGCGTTACAACTGACGGTACTCGATTCCGGCATACGGAGACCGAGTTATCGCCTAGTTTGCGAAACTGAACCACACTTAGCCAAAAAGCCGAAAAAGAGCCCGAAACCCGTATCGTCCGTCCGAACGCCACGCAAACACACACACAGCACCGCGTAGGTAATAGACACGCGTTACAACTGACGGTACTCGATTCCGGCATACGGAGACCGAGTTATCGCCTAGTTTGCGAAACTGAACCACACTTAGCCAAAAAGCCGAAAAAGAGCCCGAAACACGCATCGTCCGTCCGAACGCCACGCAAACACAAACACAGCACCGCGTAGGTATTCGGCACGCGTTACAACTGACGGTACTCGATTCCGACATACGGAGACCGAGTTATCGCCTAGTTTGCGAAACTGAACCACACTTAGCCAAAAAGCCGAAAAAGAGCCCGAAACACGCATCGTCCGTCCGAACGCCACGCAAACACAAACACAGCACCGCGTAGGTATTCGGCACGCGTTACAACTGACGGTACTCGATTCCGGCATACGGAGACCGAGTTATCGCCTAGTTTGCGAAACTGAACCACACTTAGCCAAAAAGCCGAAAAAGAGCCCGAAACACGCATCGTCCGTCCGAACGCCACGCAAACACACACACAGCACCGCGTAGGTAATAGACACGCGTTACAACTGACGGTACTCGATTCCGGTATACGGAGACCGAGTTATCGCCTAGTTTGCGAAACTGAACCACACTTAGCCAAAAAGCCGAAAAAGAGCCCGAAACACGCATCGTCCGTCCGAACGCCACGCAAACACAAACACAGCACCGCGTAGGTATTCGGCACGCGTTACAACTGACGGTACTCGATTCCGACATACGGAGACCGAGTTATCGCCTAGTTTGCGAAACTGAACCACACTTAGCCAAAAAGCCGAAAAAGAGCCCGAAACCCGTATCGTCCGTCCGAACGCCACGCAAACACACACACAGCACCGCGTAGGTAATAGACATGCGTTACAACTGACGGTACTCGATTCCGGCATACGGAGACCGAGTTATCGCCTAGTTTGCGAAGCTGAACCACACTTAGCCAAAAAGCCGAAAAAGAGCCCGAAACACGCATCGTCCGTCCGAACGCCACGCAAACACAAACACAGCACCGCGTAGGTATTCGGCACGCGTTACAACTGACGGTACTCGATTCCGACATACGGAGACCGAGTTATCGCCTAGTTTGCGAAACTGAACCACACTTAGCCAAAAAGCCGAAAAAGAGCCCGAAACACGCATCGTCCGTCCGAACGCCACGCAAACACAAACACAGCACCGCGTAGGTATTCGGCACGCGTTACAACTGACGGTACTCGATTCCGACATACGGAGACCGAGTTATCGCCTAGTTTGCGAAACTGAACCACACTTAGCCAAAAAGCCGAAAAAGAGCCCGAAACACGCATCGTCCGTCCGAACGCCACGCAAACACACACACAGCACCGCGTAGGTAATAGACACGCGTTACAACTGACGGTACTCGATTCCGGCATACGGAGACCGAGTTATCGCCTAGTTTGCGAAACTGAACCACACTTAGCCAAAAAGCCGAAAAAGAGCCCGAAACACGCATCGTCCGTCCGAACGCCACGCAAACACAAACACAGCACCGCGTAGGTATTCGGCACGCGTTACAACTGACGGTACTCGATTCCGACATACGGAGACCGAGTTATCGCCTAGTTTGCGAAACTGAACCACACTTAGCCAAAAAGCCGAAAAAGAGCCCGAAACACGCATCGTCCACCCGAACGCCACGCAAACACACACACAGCACTGCGTAGGTAATAGACACGCGTTACAACTGACGGTACTCGATTCCGGCATACGGAGACCGAGTTATCGCCTAGTTATCGACATACTGACACGCGTTACAACTGACACAAACTAAAATAATATAAATATGATCTATTTTGGGGACTCCGTTATTAATATTTTAATTTTGTAGGGTCTTGTTGATGAGACTCGTGGAGGTGGAGATGGCGGCACAGGTGATGCTCGTGGAGGAGATGGTGATGATTTCCGAGCTGATGCGGATGAGACTATGGAGGATGGGACTGGCGATGGGACAGAGATTCCTGATCTTGGGCAGTAGTTGTTTATATTTATATTTTGACTTTCATGTATGTATTTAGCTTTTGAGTTGTATAAATTTGAGTTTGGTATCTAATTATATTAATTGTTGATAGTAAAAGATATGATTGTTATTGATATGCGTATATTGTCATTATTTATTTTTCTTAGTTTATAACAGGTACAACAGGTACAATGTATATGTAAATGAACAGGAGAATTTTGCAATTTTATTATTTTTTTTTTAAAGTGGGTCATTGGCGACGGGACCATTGGTGACGGCCGTGCCGTCGGCAATGAGTCATAGGCGACGGCACGCCGTCGGCAATGACACCCGTCGCGAATGACCCACTTGCCGACGGCGAGCGACGGGAGACCGGGGCGACGACCCATACGGCGACGGGAAGGGCGACGGAAATTGCCGTCGCCAATGACCTCATTGCCGACGGCAATAGGATCATTGGCGACGGTATATGCCGTCGGCAATGACCTACTTTTTTGTAGTGGAAATATGATGAATATAAGACAATAAAATGAAAACGAGGTGACAAAAAAAATAGGACACGGAGATAAAAAAAAATTAATTTGAAGTACAATTTATATCACAAGATTCTTATAGTAGTTTATGAGGTTAGTGATAATATTAGATTAATAATTATACTGTTAGAGTAATAAGTGTCGAAAAAGTTTAAGTATTGTTAAAATAAATATAAAAGTGTCGTTAAATGCAAATTTGCTCTGACAATATATATAAATATTACTATGACATTATCAGTAACGTTTATAATACTCTATCTGTTGTATATATTATTTGATTATTATTGACTTTTTAAAATCAATTTAAGAGATTTTTAAATTTGAATAAATTAAATATGTAAACTATCTAAAAATATTATTTATGTAAATTTTATTTTTTTATAAATTTTAATATGTCCCCTCAATTTTAATTTTAAAAATATATCAAATTAATTTTTTTTAAAGTCATTAATGAAACAATGGGAGCATTAAGTTATATATTAAATTTTCATAGATTAATTAAATATTTTTTCTCAAGACCAGGACAACATGTCACGTGTCAACACAAATGATACCGTAATTCACATTTATTTTCTTTCTGTGGACCTGAGCGTTCATGACTGGTTGAGAAATTGGGTGGCAACTGCCAATCGTAATTGAGAGTACACAACAGTGGATGGGTTTGGAAATGATAGAGGCTAACACATGCTTCCGCGGATGTTGCGGCAGCGAATTAATCCCTCTGCATCTCCCTTCTTCTTCTTACGCTCTCTTAGCCCCAATCGCTCGCGGTACGTGTATCCATTTTTACATATACTAGAGTAGTCCTATGAAAGAAAAAATAACGATTCAATAAGGAAAAAAGAGGAAGATGAATTTACAATTATAATTTCCCCCAGATCTGGTTTAGTTTCTATTAATTTTTTTGGTGAGTTTTTTTGGGTTACAGGGGCAGAGAGTACAGTTTATGAAGCAACTTTGGATGGCAAAAGGGTTGCTGTTAAAAAACCCATCTTGTCTACTTCTCAAGACATTGATAAGTTTCACAAGGAATTGCAGTTGCTATGGTCAGTGTGTGTGTGTGTGTGTGTATATATATATATATATATATATATATTCCAGATATACATACTTTAGTTTCCCCTCTCTCTATTTTTACTACTTGTATATACACCCTAGGAAATGTGTATCCCAGACACACTACCAAAACTGCAAAACTGTAATGGGTAATAGAAATACAGATTGAAGTTATATAAAGCTTTTATATGTATGCGTAAAAGTGTGTTATTGAAACATTAATTTGGAATACTGATAATTTTGATTATATTGAGATAGGTAGACACTATAATATAAAAAAGAGTTATGTATTTTGGTATGTTAATGATTTTGGCCAACTTTTTGTGATTTTAAATATACCTTGCGGTGATGAAGCAAGTTGGATCATCCTGGAGTTTCCAGGCTAGTTGCTGCGAATGGGAAGCCGCCCAATTACATGTTTTTCTTTCAATTCTACGAGTCTGGTAGTCTTGCAGACAAAATACATGTGGAAGAATGGTGCCCGAGTATAGATCGGGTGCTAGTGATGACATTGCAGATAGGTATAGCTTGAATATCTCAGCTTCTTTAATTTTATCTAGATGAAACTAGAAACATAGTCTTTATATCTCAAATATCAATAGGATACCACAGGCAAAACCAAGTTACCATATAAAATTCAAAATTCCAACTATAGGAAAATGCTTCTTCATATATTTCAAAATTCCAACTACATGAAAATTGAAAATCTTCCACCTTTGAATAATCGTCTACAAATGGTAGTATTTGTATTAAGTTTTCATAGAGCTATGTGATGTTGTAAATCTCTCCATTTGTTCAAATGTATCGAGGTATCTTTTTTTCTTTTGTACTAATTATTCTTTTCGTTGTACTTTTTGATATCTTGTTTCAAACTATATATAAAGCCAAGATGAGTTTCCTTATGAAAATCTGGAATGCAGCAAATGCTCTTTGCCAATACCACATATATTGGACGGTTCCAAAATAATTAGGCACTTTAAATACGACTTATATGGAGACCATAAAGCTTCTCTTCCATGTTCAGAGCTTTAAAAACTTTTACCTGCCTTTAATGCATGTAGCTTGTTCACAGATATGATTATTTGGAAAAATGGTAATTATTAAATTGAAGAGAGATAAGATTAGGTAGATTATGTGCATGACCATGAAGGAATACAAGAAAGGAAATGATTATGCTGGGAGTTTATGTTTCTTCCGTAGGAATATAGATTTGTAATAAGCTTTTCTTTATATTAAGAAACTAACTTGTATGCTATTCAATCTGGATCTTGATGTGTTAGTTTTTAAATAATGAAACTATATACTGCTGCTCTTGAGTTCACTAGCCAGCACTAGGAAATTTCCTATATTTCTTTTTCTATTGAAGGTAGGGTAAAGTTTATGATAGTTTACCGATTCCCAATGCTTATAATTTCCTATCTTTTTTGCAGCAAATGCTTTGAAGTATCTACATGACCTTGGAATTGTGCATAGGGATGTGAAACCAGCAAATATTCTTGTAATTACCAATTCTTAGTTAGTCTAACATGTGTATATAATATGAGCTAGTGTTATTCTTTAATTTTTAACTACTTTTCATTTTCTTTCAAGTGGACAAATTTGAGTTCATAATGCATCAGTAATTACTTATGTTTCTGATGCAGCTTGACAGGAACCTTAATTCACATCTGGCTGACTTTGGATTGGCGGAGTACAAGAGAGAGATTAAACAGGTCTCTATAGAAAATTGGAAATCTTCTGGCAAACCAACTGGTGGTTTTCATAAAAAAAATATGGTAGGCACACTCATTTACATGGCACCTGAAATATTGAGGAAGGAATTACATAGTGAAAAGTCAGATGTCTACAGTTTTGGAATATCAATCAAGTAAGAATTTTAGAAAGGCTTCTTTCAGCCATTTGAACTAGTGTAGATTGTAGAAATTGAAAAGCATTTATATTTTATTCGTGAGAAAATGCAATAGTGCAGTTGTATTTACACTGGTGTATCTGTGAGCTACACTAGTTGTGGTCTACAAAACCCAATCGTCTCCTTCATTTGTGCACAAACTATAATCATCCATATATGCAACTTTCGCTGTCTCCCCCCTTCCCCCCCCCCAAAAAAAAACCACATGTAATGCGTGTATGTGTTTACGCTTCCCTTTTGGTGTTCGACACCATGTATTTATGGAATCTAGAAATTCCGGTTAAGCCTTTGAGTTCACCATATAAGATTATGACTCGATGCTTTTACATAAACTTTACTTCAGACAACATTTTATATATGACCTTGATAACTTTTCATGATTTCTTTAGGATTATCCTAGTCTAAATGAAGGGTATGTTGAAATATTTCTCCTTTTTCTTTTCACTTCTATATTAACATGAATTTTGGACTTCACCTATTGCAGTGAGCTTCTTACTGGTGTTGTCCCATACACTGATCTTCGCGCGGAAGCACAGGTTAGTCTTTTATTTATTTCATTCGATATTTGCTATAAGACATATTGTCAATATTTTATTACTTACTAATTATGTATAACAAATTCATCACTCATGAGTGTCCTCGAGTATTAATTACTTTGAATAAGTTGACAGATTTTCTCTTGCAACTGACAAAATTAACTTGCATAGATGAGTTACTGTCAGAAGGAAAACCGTCTTAATTTATGTATATAAAAAACTTTAATATATGAGTATCAATTTTGTGAAACGAAAAACTGCTGGCACTTTCAAACACTACATTGAGCAACAAACTTCTTAATGAGGTGAATGTGGAACATTTATCAAGTTATAAACTTCACTGACTGCAAATGAGAAGCCTGATCTGTCCAATGTAAAATGGTACAGCTCACTAATATGTGAACCCAGAGCAACAGATTGCATATCTGTAGTAGAAGTGGATCCTAGTTCGATATTATTTATTGCTAAAAGGGAAGGAGATGATTCAGGAGATGTCATTCTATGGTTTTTATAAATTTAGGTGTATTTCTATATAATATATATTCATATGTACGTTTTACGTGATTATTAATCTGCTATCTTTAATTAGCTTATCACTCTTTATGGTTTGGCTCATAATCTTTGCTTTTCTTTAACTGATAGTGGCTTATTGGCGCATATAATGCTCTTCTGGCAGGCCCACACGGTACTGGAAATGAATTATACAGAGCAGCAACTCACAGCAGCTGTGGTGTATGAAGGATTGCGACCTGTTCTTGCAGGACATGAGTTGGGTGCACCGGCAAGTTTACTGTCATTGATACAAAGATGTTGGGACACAAATCCTCATAATAGACCTTCTTTTGATGATATAGTTGTTGAACTTGATTTCATTTTGGGAATGAATTTTAATAAAGTAAAAGAAGAGGAAAAGGTCCTTCCTGTACCTGCTATATCTCTTCCAGCTCAGAAAACCAAAACTCTTCGATCATATCAAGAGAGTATCAACTGGTTTTCTGAGGGTGAACACTTCTCAAAAATTGCATCTGCTGGCCCAGATTCTTCTGCGAGAATCTGGCTTGATTCTTCATCTGATCCTTTGTTATACCATCCAGTTTTATCATGGGGATCTTTTGCTACTTGTGGAAGAAGGGAGACTATGGAGGATACACACTTCCTTATGCCCCATATGTGCAATAATAGTGATATTCATACATTTGGAATCTTTGATGGCCATCGAGGTAAGTGATACTTTCAATCTATGGTGCTTCTGGGACGTATTCAAAGAATGAAATATTGGAATAACCAGCAAATCTCAGTAAGGAGCTAGTTCATAGTCACAACCAATAAATCATTAAACAAATTATTTTTGAAAATCACAACTGAATCTATTTATTGTGAAAATGGAGAACTGACCTTTTCATGATTGTTAGAAAGAAAATATTTATGGGTTAATGCAAAAGTGTGTACCAACAATTAGAATGGCTTCAAATTCTTGGAACCTGGGACCTTTTCCAAACAAATAATTTGTATTGCAATTCCAACACTTTGAACCCCGATTTTGTCTATGGACAATTTCTTTTCAGTCTGTCTTTCATTATATTCTGCAAAATTTTGGAGGAAAAAGTGACCAATAATATCGTTCGTGCACAAAATCTATGATTGACATGCTTCTAACTTAACACCCACAAAACCTGATACCAATGAGATGTTAACATTTGCCATATTGGTTTGTGAAAGAGAAACAAAAATATTTCAAATCTCATTGACCCAACCCCTTTGTCCTCTGCAAATTTATCCTTGGAATTGGCATCTAAATCTTATAGTATTAAATGAAGAGATTCTTTCATAAGTTGACAAATTTCCATAACCAGAGTTGATAAATGCAGGTGCAGCAGCTGCTGAGTTTTCCACTCGAGCACTACCGGGACTTTTGCAAACTCTGGGCTCAACGAGCAGGTTTCTTTTGTTGAAGTCTTCAAATCTTTCTGCTGATATTAGTTTTTCTGTTTTTGGAACAAAAATAAAAGCATTAAAATTGTTTGCATCTTATAAAAATGCAGTCCCTCTGATGCACTAGTAAAAGCATTCATTAAGGCAGATGTTGCATTTAGGAATGAATTGGATTCCCGTCGTAAATTAAAGGGAGTTATCCAGAAAGACTCGCACCCTGGTTGTACAGCAGTTGTTGCTCTTATAGTTAGAGACAAGCTATTTGTTGCTAATGCTGGTGATTGCAGGACAATTTTATGTAGAGCCGGCCTTCCCTATGTATTAAGTAGGGTAAGTAGGGATTGCCTATAGAACCAAATAACTTGTTGCTCAACTTACTCTACTGTTATTCTTCTAAATAACTAATTATTTCTATATATTAGGACCATGTTGCTAGTGTTCTAGAAGAGAGAGAGCGTGTTATCAGTATGGGTGGACAAGTCAAATGGCAGGTTGATACGTGGAGGGTTGGTCCTGCTGCTCTCCAGGTGATCTTCTTTACACCTTTTTAATGGTGGTTAATGTGATGTTGCAAGCAATATAATTTAGTCCAAGTCCTTGTTCAAAAATGTTATATACTCAGATCTTCAGATCTTCTGTTGGCCAAGTTCTTTTTAAGATGTCAATATGTCATACATAAAACATATATATCTATGTTGCTCTTGTTGTACGTATCCTAGTTAGTGAATGCCTATCTGAGAACCATTTGGTGTATTTTTAATTTGTTTCTTTCTATTCTCTTGTAACAGCAAGCTTGATAGTTCAAAACATAAGACCAACTCCGGCATCAATATTTTTTATCATCTCCCCCTTCCATAGTTTCAGAAATATTCTACTTTATTTCTATTTCGTATTTTCCTTCCTTTCAGGACCATTTATTCTTTTTAAATATTATATGCAAGAATGAATGCTGCATCAGATACCTGTTCGTCATGAAGAATACTACCATAGATATTAGATACCTTATGTTTACCAAAATTGCAGATTTTCTGCAAAATAATTACTTAAATAGTTAAATATTATATATACCTTCAAAATTTATATCTGCAGCGAACATAAATGGTTATACACTTTCTTTAGTGCACTATACAAACTAACGAAAAGATAATTGTGCTCCGCTTCTGGTATAACATGTTTCATTTAACATTTAGTCGTTTACAGTGGTGTGCTTTTGGTAAATTGTGGAGTGGGTTTATCATTTCCTACAAGAAATCACGAGTATTTTTCATGAGTTAAGCTTAAGGGTCACAGTCTGCCCATTTCATTATCAAATAGGTAGGTAATATGATATTCGTTGGCAAATGGGCATGATTCCTGTTGACTTACTAGGAAATCATATCTTAAATAGTTAAATCTCCCATACACCTTCAAATTTATGTTTGCAGCAAACGAACATTGTTTTCATTTTTACCCTTTCCTTAATGCACTTACAAAAGAAACGGACTGATAATTGTGCTCCGCAGCTCTGCTTCGAGTATTAACGTTTAGTCTTTTACAGTATAGTGCATTTGGTAAATTGTGCAGTGGATTCACCGTCTTCCCATCTTATTATCAAATGGGCACGTAATGTGATATTTGTCGGCAAATTGGGCATAATTCCTTTTGTCTTTGTGCAATCTATTGAAAAGAGATGACTGTCTTTTAAGTGTGATGAGTGGCCAATAATGTGATATTTTTTGTAGGCAAACGTGTATGATACCATACTACTCGTCACACTTTGTAATAAAGACAATTGTCTCGAAAGATGACAGGTTGAATTTGGACATTTCATATTGAATTGACAATCTGGAGAAGTGTTCTATGAGATGACAGGTTGAATTTGGACATTTCATATTGAATTTACAATCTGGAGAAGTGTTCTATGAGTTAAATGTTTGATTAGCTCTTGAAACATATCGTTTATAAGGAAGCAAAGAATGGAAGGCATTTGGTATGCTCTTCTTGCGTCTAGTCTTCTGTTTGTGGCGAGAATGTAAATGTAAAATTTTTGAGAGCAACGAAATGTCCATAACAGGATTCAAGAATCTCTTGTTATATATGCATTGTTGGCATGGGATATCTAGTCCAGGCTCAGTCGAAACCTTTTTTGCATTTCTGGATAGTGCGGTTTTGTATAGACTTCTTATTGGCTGTTTCATGTACACTTGGTGTACTGAGGCTATGCCTCTTGTTTGGTAAATTTTGTTGTACTTGAAAAAGAAGGTGTTTGCACTTTTGTATTTTGGAATGCTAGATATGAATACCGAGTGACCTAAATTTATTATTAAATGCTACGTGGTTTAAATGTTCTCTTTCAAGGTTTAACTGTTTCTTCTCTTTCAACAGGTTACACGTTCCATCGGTGATGATGATCTCAAGCCTGCTGTAACTGCAGAACCTGAGATAACTGAGACCATACTGTCTGCTGAGGATGAATACCTTGTAAGGACTATTCTGTAATCTGTTTTTTTATTAGGTTATTAGTTATGCATGTACCAACTTGAGTCTAAAAGTGATGCATTCATTGCTTTGGCCAACTTTAGACTTTGGGGACATGTTTATTTCACTAGGTAAAAAGATATTATAATGCGTGCATGCATGTATAAATCAAATGTCAGGTAATGGCCAGTGATGGACTTTGGGATGTTATGAGTAACGTTGAAGTTGTGAGCATAATAAAGGAGACTGTAAAAGAGGGTGGAATGTGCTCTAAGAGATTGGCAACTGAAGCCGTTGAACGTGGCAGCAAAGATAACATTACAGTTATCGTTGTCTTCCTGCGTCCAGTCTCTACAGCGGAGAGAATTTACTAGCTATTCTTCTCTACAAAGATAAAACAAAAGGAAGTTGATGATTCAGATTTATTACGTTTTTTTGGCATTCACTATACACTGGATGGATGTCAACATTGTTGAGCTTAAAACTACAATGCCAATTCTAGATTTAATGAAATAAAGTTGGTAGGTTTGAGTGTTCTACCTGCTTCAATTGTTCTACCTTATGCCTAAAACTATATTTTCTTTTATCTGCTACCACCCTATACTATATATACTATATAACCTTGTGTTTTTTACTCCATTAATTTGCTCATGTATGCATCGTATGTACCAACTAGGGTTGCACAAATGGCCCGCGGCCCGACCTGGATCCGGCCTGGTCAAAATCTGGACTGATCAGGCCCGGCCTACAAAGCCAACAACAGACCAAGGATTTTTAATACAAATCCGGCCCGACCTGGCCTACAGTTTATTCCGGACCGAAGCCTGGACTGGCCTGAGGCCTGAACCTAACTAAAGCCTGGGCTTGTATTCGGAAAAATTAGACTTAAACCCAAGTGTCAATTCTTAAGTTATAAGTTGACAACCCACACTAGATGGTAAATGTTTTTAAAGGATGCATGTTTTATTTATAGTTTATTAGCCTATGATAAATTTGTGGTTAGAAGATGTGGGACTTTAACTAAGGTCCAATATGATTAGCCCAATAATATGTTGGAACAACCCTTGTAGATATGTACTCCAAATGTGGGACTGTGGGAGCATGCTCAAGCATCATTCGTCAGTATGGTTGGTGGCATGTAGTATGACAGAGTATATGCCCCGACTCTGTTATAGTAAATTGTAATCATTGACATTTTCTTGAAATCACTTTTAAAATTCTTTTCTGAGATCTCATTCTGGTTTTTATGCCATTTCTATTCAATAACTGCTATTTTGATTTTTATCCATTAAATATAGTTACCGCAATCTCTTGCGGGAAGAGCATGTGTGATCTTGTGGGTTGAATCTCTTTTTGGCTTTTTTAAAAAAAAACTAAATTCCATGTATATTAAGATAAATAAACCATTTTAGTTGGGTTTGTTTTTCTTCTGCTCTAAGAATAGGTTGGCGCTTGGCCATAACCACATAAATAAACCATTATGTATACATTATATGTTTTATACTTGGTGCTCAAGCATAATTATTATATATTTTTTTCTTTTTTAATGACTAGTTTTGTTTTCAAAGAGAGAGGAAAACTCCCAATTCTTGCCTGATTTCCCCTCTAAAGTGGACACCATTCCATAGCAGTAACTATTCTTACGCCACCACGGGCTGCCTTTTCAAAACTCCTCTATCAATTCCAAATCGGAGGATTTGCCATTCAATTTCTTATTTCTCCTCATCTAAATCACTAGTGATGGCAAATAGAATTACAAATGATGCTAGTCCTGAGAACCAATTAACTATGCCAGATAGTCCCCCTAAAAAATTTGTGCTGGAAAAATTTCACAGAACAGTAAATCAGTTTCAGGAGCATTCAAATAGAGGAGAGGCACCTCAAAAAACACAAGTTTAATTGCATTTTTGTTTCAAAGTCCCACATAGTCTCATTAACATTTTTTGTCCCTAATTTTCTTCTATAAATAGAGGAGAGTTCAAGTCATAATTTTTAAAGCAAAATGTACTTGAGTTTGTGTTGGGGTTTGGCTTTGCAAAGTCCCACATAGTCTAATAAAAGATTTTTGTTCTTGCCTTCCTTTAATAAATGGAGGATAAGTTTAGTGGGTTTGGCTTATGTTTGGCATAATCCCACATTGTCCAATATAAGATTTTTGTCCTGGCTTTCCTTTAATAAATGGAGGAGGAGTAGAGTGGGTTTGGCCATGCTTGGCATAGTCCCACATTGTCTAATAAAAGGATTTTTATCCTTGCTTTCCTTCAATAAATGGAGGAGAAGTAGAGTTCGAAGTTTTAAGTGAACACTTGGGCCTGGCTCGGCCTGGCCTATAGGCCTTCACAGGCCACGTTTTTTTGTTCTAGATCTTGCCTGGCTCGGCCTATGGATTTAAAGTCAAGGCCTGTTCTGGCCTGGTCAATGGTAAAAGCCTGGCAGGCTTGGGCCAGGCCGGGCCGGCCCGTTGTGCATCACTAGTACCAACCCAAAAGTTGTCAGAATTATTATTTTGTTCGCAAGAAAATTTTGATATTTTCACAATATCTCACGTGTGTTATCAAAAATATCATTATTCTAAATTTATCTAACAAACTTAAAGATGTTATATTATTATTATCAATAAAAAATAGATAAAATCTTTTTTGTGATTTTTTTTAAAAAAAGTGGAACGAAGGAAAGAAGTATAAAAAGTAAGGAATAAGTGAAAAAACAAAACGGATACAGTGGTTTAGGCGTTTAGCTAAAGCTCTTCAAGTTGAACACGAGGCTTTTCACATAATCTTACATGTGGCACAATAGAACATCATCATCATACTCAAATTAGAAGAATAATGTAACGCTCTTAAATTATATATATATATATATATATATATATATATATAGGGACCGGATCAGGTCCGGGAGTCCGGATTTTAACAAAATCCGGACCTTTTTTTTTGAAACAACTAAAAAAAAAAAAAACAAATTTATGGAATTGGAATTTTTACATTATACAGTGTTTTGGGTGTGATTTGGATGCCTATAACGAAACATGTCTGTACAGTCTGGGCAGACTGTACATACATTGGTTGGTGTGGGTGTTAAAAACACACCCAAAACACTGTATTTTTGAAAAATTTCAGTTCCATAATTTTTTTTTTTTTTTTAGTTCTACAAAAAAAAAAAAAAATAAAAAAATTTGGGTCCGGATTTTGGGTCCTGTCCGGACTCCCGGACAGGATCCATTCTGTATATATATATATATATATATATATATATATATATATATATTATTGTGTTACGATTTAGGACCCATCATCATGTCAAACAACCAATGTATGTATGATGACATGTGTAATTGAGATACATTTGATATTCAAAAATTTGACCAAACAAATTATGAGAACAAGATTACTGATAATAAATTATTAAAGTAAAAGTGATAGTTTTACAAGATACTTATGTGAAAGGTCAAATTTTACTTATGAAAATATAAAGTATATAGACCCCACACTCATGTGAGAGATTATGTGAAAATACCAAACTTTACTTGTGTAAATATCAATTTTCTAAAATTATTCCAAAACGAGTCGTTTTAACTTTAAGAACTCAGTTCAATTAAAAATTAATGCATATTAATTCATTCAACTTTCAAAAAAAACCCAAGGAATTTTATAGGTATTAATATATTTAGATAGTTTTAAACATTCAAAATTATACACAACTATAAACAAATTTAAGAAAGTAAAAAACGAAACCTAATTTGGAACGACCTTAATTAATTAAGGATGTGTGTAAAAGCATAATATATTAATTATAGGATTTTCTAAAGTCAGATTTCGAAATCTTAATTAATTTACACTGATTTCTATTGTATATGTCCCAGCAGCAGTTCAAATACAATCTAAAAAGCATGCATAATTAATAACGCCAAGATTTTGTATTTTACTAACATAAATTCTTATCCATGCATGCAATCTGATTTTCAAAATTACAAGAGGGGGTTACAACATCTACTCTATATCTCACTATAAATTCAAGTCATCCTCTTCCTCTTGGAGCACTACACTAAATTTGCTTCATAAAACCCCTCTTTAGATCTTCAAAAGAGTGCTTAATTAATTAGCAACATTCCCTAGACATGTCAAATGCCCCAAAGACATCCAATTCTTCTTCAAGCGACAATCTTGAAAAAAAGCCTGACAAATCCGAGAGCTTCAACAGATCATCAATGATCCGTCAGATTCTTCTGTTCAAGCAGTTCCTGATCAAAGACCATTGGCATATGAATGCCAGCGTTGTGACAAAAAGTTTGCGAGTGTGCAAGCGTATTGCCAGCACCAGAATGCGCACAAGCCCAAGCCAGCACTCTATACACGATGTGGGTGGACAAGGGCCATGCTTATCGCCTGGTTTGATCCTCGCTTTTATGGTGCATCGGCCTCTGGTTCCGCAGCCGTGGAGGGTGAAATGCAGCCAGTGGCCTATCCGCCTATACAGGTACGCCTCCACTTTTGCAGGCACGGTTTTACAGTCATCTTGTCCCGTCACAAGCTCGTGAGCCTAATTGGGCGGACCTCAAAAGGGCGGAGTTTTCAGGAGAAGCAGTGATGGTCAATCCAATTCACGCTTGTTCAAGCAAAGGTGATCAGAAACTCGTGCGCCTAATTGGACTAATGGAAGCAGAGCTACTCAATCTGACAAATATGGGATTGATTTATCTCTTAAGCTGAGCTGCGCGCTCTTGAATGGAGGCACTACGAAGAGATTTGATTTTGAGGAACGTGATGACTCTGGGCTGGACTTATCACTCAAGCTTTGATCCATTTAAACTCAAAAGCATGCATGCATCGTCTTTGATTCTTATGTCTTAATTCTGTCTTTATCGTGGTTTAAGTTAATGTACTCCTATTATAAAACTATTAATGGAAGTAGTTTTGGTTTGTTTTCTTTTTTTTTTTTGACTTAATAAATTCATGGATCTAGCATGCGTGCATGTAATCATGTCCTGAAAAATTAAAATCAATGAAAGGACTAACAAAAGATGAACAAATTTGTGATGACTAACAACACCCTCCTCATATCATAAATTGCAAAGAAAATCTTTACAAACAAAACCTTATTAATTAACTAATTTATGTTCTTCTTTAGGTTTAATTTGCATGGAGAAGAAAGTAACAAAGTAATTAATTGGTAATCTTATGGATGATAAACTGAATCGATTTATTGTCAAACTTAAAATAAAGCCAGTTCATGTAATGTATCTATATAAATATATAAGTCGATTTCAAGAACAAGAAACCATGCACAATCACATGCATCACACAATTAAAAGTAAATTTGCAAAGGCGCCACGTGAAAAACCCTATATATAACCCACCCATGGGGAAGGAATTTAATGGACTGAGTACTTTCCTTGTTAATTGCTGTTGTTACCGAACGTGATTTTCTTTATTCTCGGCCTTGACAAGATTGAACTCGGCTTCAAAATCTTGCTTTGAACATGGGAGAGTAATGGGCTCATTGGGCTTCGCATGGATCTCGTCCTCGTACTGCTCAAGAAATTCCAGAAACCTTTTGGAATATAAAAACTCGAGCGGAACATCGTACTCCTCGCACTCCACGTATATCGGAAAGAAACCTCGAACTGGATTGTGTTCTTGATTTCGGATTATTGTCTTGTTGTATCCGGAACTACGGTGGATCTTCGTCAGCTTCTTCAACAACCAGCGGAGTAGTAATTTTCCTCCTCCTCCTACCCGACTTACCACCGCCATCTTAATCTTAATAAAGTAACCCACACAAGTAAAAAACTTAATTAAATTATTAAGCGAATGAAGCAATAGGAGAGGAATGGAGTGGAGTCTAGTCTCTGTATTTATATCAACAAGTTAGTTATAAAGTCGATCGGTTTCCTAATTTCCGATTCCCAATCCGAACAGGATAATTCCCAGATATATGTAATGATAATCTAAAATCTTCCACCGCTAATAATATTTTTATATATGTATGCCGCGTTAATTCTTAATGCGTGACATACAAGTAAGTTTATGTATATATGTATATCCACTCTTGTGGAGAAAACTGTCTGTGGGCAAGGAAATCATACCTTGCTAGGGTTAGGGTTTCGTGTTGGCTGAGGAGGAGAGAAATCCACGAAGAGTACGGAATTGATTGGTTGATTGAAGAGGGGAGAACGACAGGTGGGCGATTACTCCAACGACGCGTGGCAGAACTCCTAGAATCCGGGAACCGTGTTAGGGTAACAGGGATTCCAAGAGCCTTCTTGGGTCCTTCTAGTTGAGAGAATGTCCAAACCCCTTTCTAGTGCTTTTAGGTGGAATCTCCGAGCCTTTAAGTCACCAAAAAGGGTCCTTTGATCTTTCAAGAGTCCAAGTCTTGAGTCTGGAGAGAAGTCCCTTTCCAAATGGAATGAAAGGGGTATTTATAGGGTTTTCTGGAAAGTAGTCATGTGCAAGACACGTGCTTTCAGGAAAATTCCAGAAATACCCTTTAGTCCTTAGAATAATGCCCATATTGTTCTGTCCTTCTAGCCACCAATCCAATCCCTCAACCAATTCCCAAAATGAGTCGTCTACACGTGTCTTCTGCCTCGGGACACGTGAAAGATTCTCGCAGGTCTTGCTTCTTTATTTCCAGCTTTTCTGTCTTTTCATTTAATCATACTGTGAACCTTCATTTGTGCATTTAATTCAATTAGGTTAAGCGAACCCTAATTTGCACTTGGGCCCACATTTGCCCCCTGCGCGAGAGTCACGCCTTTGGAGTAACGATCGTGCAAAATACTTTGAGTCTTGTTCAAATTTCTGAACGATCCGCAGAGTTTGATTATGCAAGTCTCAAAAAAACGAAAAATCTTAACAAAGGCAACTCCCAAGGGAGCTCTCCCAAATATACCTTGAGTTAAGGTAATTTTTTCCTTTTGAATCGAAAGTCCAAGACACAAATTATGCAATCCCTAGTATTGATTGAATGCATGTGTAAAATCTTAAAATATTGCCTTATAATCTTTATGTTTGAATGGAATATATATATATATATATATATATATATATATATATATATATATATATATATATATATATATACATATTACAAAATAAATAAAATTTTATTTTATTTTGGAAAATAAAATAAAATCTTTTATTATTTGGGAAACTAAATCCAATTTTTCCATATATATATATATATATATATATATATATATATATATATATATATATATATATATATATATTATTTTACAATCCAAGAAGCAAAGGAATCATAGTAGGAATCGGAACATTAAAAGCATATTCTAATGGGAGGAAATGTTGATACCCCGCGTTCGTAATTTGAGGAGCTTTTGTTCCATTTAGATGGAAAGTTTGTTTTTGTTTTTTTTTTTTCAATGACTAAGGGATTCTAATGAGATACAAACTCTAAAGCTTGGTCCCTACGTATATGATTCAATAAATAATAATAATAAAAAATCTTGTAAAACTAAAAGTTAATTTGGTTTTGAAAAGAGCAATTACCGGCAACATGCATTGATTGGAAATCTTGATTTTTATTTCTAAAATGAAATCAAATCTTAATTTTGATTTCTAAAATAAAATTAAATCATGATTTTTATTTCCAAAATAAAATAAAATCTTAATTTTTATTTTTAAAATAAAATTAAATCTTAATTTTTATTTCCAAAATAAAATCAAATCTTAATTTTTCATTACCAAAATAAAATCAAATCTTAATTTTATAAAATCAAATCTTAATTTTATAAATTTTGATTTTATTCTGAAAATTGGAAATAAAATCTTTCTTTATTTTGAAAAATCAAATCAAATCTTTCAAATCTTTATTATTTATTTTTTTTTTGAAAAGATATATATATATATATATATATATATATATATATATATATATATATATATATATTTTAAAAACAAATCAAAATCGGAAATCATATGGTTAACTCATATGACATAAAATCATATGGTTAACTCATGCTAAAGTTCGGCGGCCGAACCGTTGTTTCCTCTTTTTTTTTTTGAAAATAAAATAAAATAAATCTTATTTTATTCAGAGAGAAAAATAAATAAATAAATAAATAAAAAATAAAAATAAAACATTTTACTTATCTCATTTTTGATAGGTAAGAAAATCGATGAGAACGTCTTGCATCCATACTGAAGCCTTTGATAATTCTTTGCATCCAGTTGCCACTCCTCTGTTTAGCCAACAAAAAAAAACAGAGTTCTGCTGCTTTATTTGGGTGTGATAGCCACAGGCAAGCCTCTTTCTATTCACGCCGAACCCTACTGAGTCAATTTTTCTTTTGTTTTCCGAGCCCCATTACCTTGATTATATCTCGGTTTTTTCCCTCGGATAATAAAGAAAGATTGGCTCAATAACATCAGCAAGAGCGGCTTGTTCAAGTAGCGCTTGCGTGTCCAGCACCGGCCCTGGGCTAAAGCCCAAGGTGCCCGGGCTTTAGGCCCACTAATATTGATAAATTTTTAGGGCCCCCAATAGGTATTTTTGTTATGTATATATATACCCAAATAAAAGAGTTCAGTCCACGTCAGTTTAAATTTAAAGGCCAAAAAAAAAATTTACCCAATGAAATAGGCCCAAATCTCAATGGCAGACTTGGTGATAAAATGATATCTAAATGATGCTTTGAAACTATTGAAATAGTCGGTTATTATATTTGGCATTCTTTCGTATTTATGCTTTTTTGTTCAGGAAAAATTCTTAATTTTTTTTATATCTATCTTAATAACAATTAGCAAAAGGCCCATTTTTTTTATCGTCGCTTTAAGCCCTGAAAAACTCAGGGCCGGCCCTGTGCGTGTCATGCTGCTCAGCCTTCTTCTTCACGTTCCCAATATTTGGCCCATCTTCATGATCTTCTGTTAGCTTAGTTAAGTGATACGAGAGCTGAAAACAAGCAGAAGAGCGAAATTGATGAAAAGAAGGTGGAGTGTCTGTGTATATTTATATATAGATATAGATATAATATAATAGCCAACACTCCTCTATTAGCCAACAAAAAACATTGTTCTGCTGCTTTATGTTGGCCGAACCCTATACAAAATGAGGTAATCATCATTCATTTTTTTTTTATATAAATATGTGCGTGTGTATGTGTATTCATTGTGTCCGTATCATCACGAGTTCTGAGAGATAATCCTGTGTTAATCAAGTTCGGTGCTGTCATGGAGACTAAAAACATTCTGATCATATGATTCCTAAGACCACACCATAAAATGTAAGGTACATTCTCGACAATGTTAAATGATTCCCAGCAAATTCAAGTCCTTCCTCGCTGTTTTTGTTCATGAAAATTTCATCATCTGAACACTGACGGAGCTTGACTTGGCTTTAATTAATTAGAAAATCATTTTTTAGTCCAATGTTTCCAGGGATATATGGCATTGGAACTAAGTGAAACCAACCCCACAGGCAACATAATGAATTCTATAAAAAAGCTACTACCTGTTTAATCAAGTATGCATGCTTGAACATGGAAATTCTCTAAAACTTCTCGATCTTCTAGGTGTAACCCATTAAGAGAATCAAGCCAACTTTTTATAATAAGACCTAAGATGGATGGCCCCCACCAATCTGACTCTGATAAAAATAGGCCAGAAGAAGAAAAAGATTTACGCCTTTTTTTTTTTTAGTTGCTTTGTTGTACTAATTTTCACATTCAGTTTGAAGTTCTCAGTGTTCACAAATGTAGTCCTTTTTTGTTATTGTTTCACTACGCGGAATTAAATTTGAATTGACCTTCTAACAAGCAAATGCTATACCAGAAGCTAAATTTTCTCTTCAAGCCATTTGTGATGCTAGGAAACTTGTCATATGACAATAAGATCCAATTTATTTTCCTGGTTGGATTTTTTTTACAAAGCAGCTAAGATCTTATTTTATTTTGGAGAATAAAATATTTCTTTATATAAAATCAAATCATTTATATTATTTTAGAAATATAATCAAATCATTTCTATTTAGAAATAGAATATTTGATTCCATAATATATATATATATATATATTTAAAGGAAATTAACCATTTTTGAAATCTTATTTTATTTCAAACATAAGATAAAAAATTTATTTTTATTTCAAAAAAAATAAGATAAAATTTTATCTTATTTTTGGAAAATAAAATAAAATCTTTCATTATCTTATTTTGGAAAGAAATAAAAATAAAAGAGTGAATATTTATAAAACATGAATCTACAACCACTTATCTTGCATCCGAGTCGCTTTGTTTGGAGGCACGTTGCCACACTCATATTGCCGAACCCTAATGATTTGCATCAGAAAAGGGCAGATTATATATAGCAATCCTTATGTTTTGCCGAACTCATTACTACAGTCGCCTCCACTATCAGCCTCAGTTAGTCTCATCCAAATAATTATTGTAAGTCATGTTGCTTTTTATTTGCCATGTGAATGCAGCCATGGATATTGACCACCAAGTTTTAATTCACACACTTGTACATATACTTGATTAGGCTATATGGTTGCATGAAATTGCAACAGAAGGGACCCATTAATTATTCCAAATTTAATTCAAACTTTTGCAGATCACATACTCCAAGTCCACGACACATCCAATGCTTGACACTAATTGGAGAGACGATTTATCGTTTGCAATAAGCTTAACAGATACCACAATTCATGTTTGCAGGATTAGAGAGAATCATCCCCTTAACACTTTTTCTGGCCAACAGGTATATCCTTGCTATCAATTTGGTCATGGGTTGCATATACTTCAAAAAAAATTTAAATCCTCTCTGTATGCAAACTTTTATAAACAATTTATCATTAATCTTGGTGCCTCATGTATCTACTGCAAACCTCAAAATTCCAAGTACTTTGAATCAGATCAAAGGGTTTCATCCGTGGTTATATTTGAATAGTATACTCCACTAAGAAGTCAATTGATATTTCCGGCCACCAGATTCTTGGGTCTTGCGATGTTTTGTTCAAACAAAGCCTAATTGTGGTTTGAAGACCTCCATCATAAACAGCTTAAAAAAATCAAACCTCTCGTGCTTTAATTTGATAAACCCAAATAATATTAGTAGAGGATTCCGTTTGGTTGATTCTTCATTATTGCCTCATTTATTTCTTTTCTTTTCAGGTAACGGTAGTATTTCTTTTTCGAACCACAACACCGCAACGAGGAAACACCTATTCTGGGCCATTTTCATTTAACAAGGGATCTTGGCTCGGGTAGTCTCGAAGGAAAGGCAACACCACAGTAAGGAAGCATCCATTCCGAGCCATTTCACCTTAACAAGGATCTTGGCTCGGATAGTCTCAAAGGGAAAGCAACACCGCAAGGAGGAGGCATCTATTTCGAGCCATTTCACCTTAACAGGGATCTTGGCTCGGATATCCTCAAAGAAAGAAATAACACCATAGTAAGGGAGCATCCATTCCGAGCCATTTCACCTTAACAATGATCTTGGCTCGGATATTCTCAAAGAAAAAGTAATACCACAAGGAGGAAGAATTTATTCCGAGTCATTTCACCTTAACAAGGTCCTTGGCTCGGATATTCTGAAAGAAAAAATAACACTGCAATGAGGAAGGATTTATTCCGAGCCATTTCACCTTAACAAGGATCTTGGCTCGGATATTCCAGCGAAGTAGCATTTATTCCAATCAGTTGATTCAACGAGCAAGGAGAAGTTAAATGTAAGAGGGGAGAGCTCCTTAGGCGGCTAAACCCTATGGGCTAACCCTTAGGGGGGGACCAACCTAATGGCCTCCTTCTTTATATTTTTGTCTAATTCATCTAGCCATAATTTTTTTTGTTGCATCCAGCTATGACATTTTTCGTTGCATCCAGCTATGCAGGGACACTCGTATCGTTGCGCTCCTCCACATGCATATTCGTCACTACTTAGGGGGAATGCACATTTACTCTGGAGGATGTCTACGTCACCTACCAGTAAGCATTTGCCCCTGCGCGTGAGTCACGCCTTTGGTGAGATGATCGCGCAGAATATTTTTAAGTGTTGAAGTCTTCACTTCTTGAAGCTTGATGTTTTGAAAGCCTTGAAAACGAAAGTCCTAGGAGAGCGAACCTCTAGAGAAGCAAACCCTAGATCATGGCTTTCGTAGTTTTTTCCATTTCCTGTATCAGAAAATTCATGTACATATATTTCATGTAAACTAACACTTGAATCCATATTTTTTTTTTTAATGAATCAGAAGAAATAATCAAGTATAAGTGAAAGTTTGGCAAATTTATTGATAATCAAATTGCTTTTAACGAAAAACATAACGTTTCATATAATAAATCTTGCTTTTATCGAAAAAAGCATAACGTTCACCACTTTTAGAGATAAAGTGCAACTTTTTTGCTTTTGTCGAATAAAGCATAACGTTTGCCACTTTTAAAGATAAAGTGTAACTTTTGGGGTTGAGGGCTTATACTCAGGTGCCTCAATCACTTTTGAAGTTGAAAGTGTAACTTCCGAGGGCTGTTAGTCAGGTGCCTCGATTACTTTTGAAGGTGAAAGTATAACTTATGAGGACTTATAGTCAGGTGCCTCGTTCACTTTTGATGATAAAGTGTAACACTCGGGTGCCTCGTCACTTGGGTCGTCCAATTTCTTGGCAAGTGCAGTCTACGAGGACTTGAAATCGGGTGCCTCGTCACTTGGGTCGTCCAATTTCTTGGCAAGTGCAGTCTACGAGGACTTGACCACCATTTAGAGTGGACCACCATCTTGGGTGGATTTTTTTTTATTCGTCAATTTTTTTTTTGTGCCTCCTCCCTTGGTCATCCAATTACTTGGCAAGGGATATTCCTGAGGACTTAAACCACCATTTTTAGTGGACCACCATCTTGGGTGGATTTTTAATTCATCTGTAGTTCAGAGTTTTTTCGATAGTAGAGCCAATATTTGGGTTCTTGACTTCCGAGACTGCACCATGGGTGATAGTGTTGCACATTTCTTCTCCTAGTTAAATCTCCCCGGCCGCCAGCTTCTCATGGTATATCCTCCGCAGACTATAACAGTCCATAGTGGAGTGCCCCACGTATTGGTGGTATACACAGAAATCTGGTCTTCTTTTCATCTCTTCCGTCACAACCAACCGGGGCCTTGGAGGTTTCACTACTCCGTGCTCGATCCATTGTTCGTACAGGCTCCTAAATGCCTTCTCACTGCATGTGATAGCCTCCGGAACTGGCATCCTGGTATACTTGTCCTCGTGCTTTGCTCCGCTTCACTCAAATTTCTCATTCTTCTCCCTCTTGCCCCCTTGTGGTTTTGACTGAGAATCTGCCAAAGCCACAGTTGCTGTCTTCTTGCCCTTCCATGTAACTATTGCATGGCTGGTGGGAAATGTCATGATTCCTCCTAAGTCTTGTGCAAAAGATGAGAGGGTCGCAAATGAATCACAAGCTTTGGTAATGAGGTGGGGCTTGAAGGCGTCTAAAGCACCATTGTTGCATATGCTAACCAAGTTCTTTTTTTTAATTGGCTCTGCACACTTCTGTGCTTGGGCCCTGAACCTATCCACGTAATTTGATAGCTCCTCGTTTGGCTTCTGCTTGAATCGCATGAGCTCTACGATGGTTACCTGTTTCTGCACATAGAAAAATTTCTTAAAAAATTGTAATTTTAGATCATCCCAATCATGTACCGATCCCTTCTCCAAGTTATAGTACCAACTGAAGGCACTATCCGTCAAAGTCTTGTTGAATTCCCTCATCAACAAGTTGTGGTTGTTTACTTCATCATATCCTAGCCATGGAGACATCGACTCTACGAACCTGGCAATGTATTCCCTAGCATTTCCTTTCTCCCCGTTGTATTTTGGAAACTGCGGGGAATGCTCAATATACCCCATCGGATAAGGTTGCCTCCGAATGTGTGCAGGGTAAGGTGGAGTAAAATCTAACTCCGAGGGTCGGGATGTCTGCCTGCGAAGTTGATTGATCACATCGATCATATCATCCTTCGTCACGTACTGGCTTGTGGCGTGAACTCTCTGGGGTGTTATAATATACTGTTGTATTGGCTGTGTGTTTGGCGAAGAGATTGGTTGATGCACACTTGCATCGTGCAAAGCTGGCACTGGTGGCCTTTGCTGGCTCACTCGCTGGACATGGCTTGGGACGGTTGACATCTGCACCTGTGAAAATGCTTGAAGAAAAGTTGGGATGATGTTCGTTTGAGGTTGGCTTGCTTCCAACCTAAGTTGTGGCCCGTCACCACTGTTCTGCAGCTCCAAGTTGATTACTGGAACCGATTGACTTTCAGTCAATGGAGGTACAATCTGGTTCTCTTTGTTGTTGTTGCCATTGTTGTTGTCCTCCACTCCTACTTGTTCTCCATGCGAATTGCCTGAGAACATGGCCTTGAAGGTAGGGATCTACATCAATTGCTGGCGAAAGTTCCCCATCTCCTCTTGCTTCCTCTGCATCTCCAACATCATGGTCATCATCATCTCTTGTCTTTCCCGTACTTCCTTTAATGCCTTGAGCATCTCCAGTTGCACAACATTGGTCTACTCTCCACTTGCATCCTCCCCTAGCCTTCCTGCGCTTGTGTGTTGTTGATTGGCCATATGTGGTGATGTTGAACTCCCTTCTGAATCGTCTTCAATAATTGGTTGATCAAAATCCAGGTTTTCGCCTTGGAAAGCTTGAGTGGTTTGCCTTGAAACTGAATCCGGCGAGGTAATGCTATTTGTTGATGAAGCAGCTCTTCCTGTAGTTCTCCCACTTCGAGTTGTGGGCATACCCTTCACGAATTCTACACCTCCCCAGCAGAGTCGCCAAATAAATGTGGGCAAGGAAATCGTACCTTGCTAGGGTTAGGGTTTCGTGTTGGCTGAGGAGGAGAGAAATCCACGAAGAGTACGGAATTGATTGGTTGATTGAAGAGGGGAGAACGACAGGTGGGCGATTACTCCAACGACGCGTGGCAGAACTCCTAGAATCCGGGAACCGTGTTAGGGTAACAGGGATTCCAAGAGCCTTCTTGGGTCCTTCTAGTTGAGAGAATGTCCAAACCCCTTTCTAGTGCTTTTAGGTGGAATCTCCGAGCCTTTAAGTCACCAAAAAGGGTCCTTTGATCTTTCAAGAGTCCAAGTCTTGAGTCTGGAGAGAAGTCCCTTTCCAAATGGAATGAAAGGGGTATTTATAGGGTTTTCTGGAAAGTAGTCATGTGCAAGACACATGCCTTCGGGAAAATTCCAGAAATACCCTTTAATCCTTAGAATAATGTCCATATTGTCCTGTCCTTCTAGCCACCAATCCAATCCCTCAACCAATTCCCAAAATGAGTCGTCTCCACGTGTCTTCTGCCTCGGGACACGTGAAAGATTCTCGCAGGTCTTGCTTCTTTATTTCCAGCTCTTCTGTCTTTTCATTTAATCATACTGTGAACCTTCATTTGTGCATTTAATTCAATTAGGTTAAGCGAACCCTAATTTGCACTTGGCCCACACTGCCAAACACCAAAAAGCTCTTGCCTATACTTATGTTGCCAAGAAGTACAAAGGAACATACATATTTTGCCAGGAATATTACATCAGAAAGTTGGGAACCTGGCCTTCATGCTGCTATTGTTTATTCCTGCTGCTGCAGCATTGGAAAGCAATTATGCGACCACCAGACCAAAAAATGCCGCACAAATTTCAAGGAAGAGGAAAGGCGGTCCATATATTCTTTGTAAATCCAAGACGTATAATTCTGGATTGGCTTTATAAAGCTGTTGAAACAGTAACCACATGTTAAATTTTAACCGAGAAATACTATATTACAAATAGAAAGGCAACATATATATTATATATATATATATATTTATATATATATATATATCAACAGATGGAAAATGCTAATACATTACAAACCTAATTCTATCCAAAATGATGTGTCAGAACTCAGAGGTTAGTTTCAAGGAATACGACATACGGATTATCTCATTATTTGGATGAAGTGATGAACTAACCTGGTAGCGAGTGCTTCTGTCCAGCATTTCTTTCCCCCACCCCACCCCACCCCACACCAAATTTATGTTTCTCAATTATTTCAATGACCTTACAGTTGTAACTATTACAGGGATTTTATAGCGAGCAGTTTTACCAAATTTGTAGTTAGCTAAAAAGAACCATCACTACATTAGCCACCAAATCCTAGACTTTCTACATATGCATAAGGCATCCTGTTTGGTGAATGAGCTACCGGTTTCTCAAACTTTATCTTTATTAGTGACCACCATGTAATATAGAAAGCGCATAATTTATCAGAATTTAATACCTGAATTTCAAACTTGACTGCGTCGTATGACTTAACAGCCATTCTGCTCAAGCTCGTGATTATCAACTCCTTGCCATAGATGTCTTTTATATGAGGACCGCCATCGACAATTGTTGGTCTAGAATAGGTAGAAAGCTGAGGGAGCCAGACACACTTCATGTTATAATGTCCTAACTTCTTCCATCGAACATTTAAGCCCTCAAAAACCTTTAGAACGTCTATCATGGTTTCAAAGGAGAGGCCGTAGACTGGATGTAAAATGGCATCACAAAAGGCAAAAGTAATAGAGCATGCAAACATAGTTACTTTTATCAAACAAATACTCTGAAGTCATCATGAAGAAACCTTAAATCCAAGAGCCCACTTTGTTTGTAACTGAGGGGGTGATCTCAAGTATACTTCCGGGCTACCCGTACATTCCTCTGGCTGCAAAGTAATGTGTCAACTGATCAAGTCAATAACCTATTATTAGTAACTTTGTCAATCACTACTTGACAACCTAAAAGGCTAGGGTATCAAATTTCTTGAACAACTACTATTATTGAAAACCAGCATAACAACAATTGCAACATAACATGCACAAAATATAAAAGCTGGGACATGTAGTATTATTGACTATTACTTGAATTGCCACTGAAAAGTATAGATATCCAAAACAAAATGATTCTAAGAAGGTTACTGGACTAGTATAGAACTATCATGTTTAACACTTTAAAAGTTGAAGGAAAATTCTAGAAGAGCCTTCAACACAAAAAATAGAGAAAAACTGGAATACCATTGCCAATGCTCAAAATGAGTTGGGAACTATGTTAAGCCAAAAATATTATGCAATGCAAAATTGGTGTCTATTCGAATGTTGCTGAAAACAAAGAAAACATATTTTACAAAAAGTCATGCAAAACACAATGATACCAAATTATGAATGGCATACTGAAACAAATTTAATATACCAAGCATCCTAGAAGTTCGTTGTTATGCTGACTGTACTGAACTCCAAACCGATTGTGCAACATCAGATAATATGTCACAGTTGCCTGAAATAGAACATAACATCAGTCCTGCATACATAACAACATCACAGTTGAGACAGCTTCGCACCTGATTATGCACTCCGTTATGAAGAGAGTTAACCACTTCAAAGCTGTCACATCCTAACTTAACCATCTCTTCAACAATATCCTTGTCAATCTTACCACATATATAAGACAAGATTAGATTGGAAAAAAACATTTTCAACGCAAGAACTGGTGCAAAAATCACAAATCAAAATTAGAGATGCAAAAAAAGAAATTATTTTTTAAAAAGTAAGAATTGGGAGAGAGAGAGAGAGAGTGAAACCCCAAATGTCCTAAGCAAGTGAAAACATTCTCACTACACAATATGGAGTGCACAAAAAATGTTTAAACAAATTCTTTGAAAATCATTGGCACATTATTATTAATAATGTTTCAAATTTACTGAGAATTACACTAACCTTTTTCGTATTATATGATGCTTTTATTGGGCAGACCGCAATGTGTCGTGGAAGTTGCTGTTGGAACCAAGGATGTTTATGTATTTCAGGAATCGATATGCGGCTAATTGGATCAACAATAAGAATCCGCGTGATCAGGTCTCGAGCTCCAAAAGACAAATGATTCGTGAATGTGTATATTCCACTCTGTCTTAAACACATATAAGAGTTCTCTATATCTTTCATATTAGGAAACAAATACCAGAGGTAGGAAATAAGTTAATTGTAAACAACCATTTAGCCCACCTTTATCTTTGTGTATAAGCCAGAAAGATTATCATCATCAAAGGGAAGTCTTCCACACAAAAGAGCATACAAGATAATCCCACAACTCCAAACATCAACCTCAGGACCAGCGTAAAGTTGCTCAGCGATGACCTGTTGCAAAAGTAATTCAAATAAAATTGGAACCAAAGATTATTATTCTAAGATGCATTTGCTATTATTATAAGTAAGCATGCACCTCTGGAGACGCATAATTTGGGCTTCCACAGCTTGTTTTGAGAAAATGACCATCTCGCATGACATTGCCCAGTCCAAAGTCGGCAATTTTGACATTACGTTTGGTATCTAAAAGTAGGTTCTCTGGTTTAAGATCTCGGTGAACCACCATATGAAGGTGGCAACATTCTACACCTGAAAGAATCTAATCTGACATTCATTAACATTTCTATTCTTTTTCTCCTTAAAATAGAATTTATAAAAGCATGTTAAATATAACTTATGGCAAGAAAATAGTTACAGTAGTTACATGGAAACCATCATTGAAAACTTCTTACCTAATGTATTAAATTTAGTTAGAGTTGATACGTGAAAAAAAATATAGCACAAGGTAAATTTACAAATCTAATATAAATTTATTTGAAAAAATCTAATATAAGCTGTTATAAAATTCATATGCATGAAGTGTTAATTCCTTCAATATATCTTGCTTCTAAGGATCTGCTTTGTATTTAGTATTTTATTGATTCATTACATATCTGATGCATTGTGCTAAAAATTTCTAAATTTGGGCTGGGCTTGGTTCCTGAAAGCATTATACACTCAAATCAAATGAACTACATCTAATTCTAATCATATGTTCAGCTTATGCATGTAATGAAATAATTACAGGCTTACAGCAATCATCCAATGTGTTAAAAGAATGTACCATAAAAGAAAGATATTGATATCATTCATTTGCCCAAAACATGTTCAGAGTGTCCAAGGAGCATTAAGGTCTTCGCAAAACCATACATGAGATGTCCTTAATAAAAGATAACACATTAAGGATAACATAAGACAGCTTTTTCTTCTTCAACCAAGGAATTAAATCTGGGTGGTTGACATTAGAATAGTGGCTAGAAACAAATGGTTGATGGGGTAAATCTGAATCATCCTTTAACTAATGATTAATACACTGAAGAATAGGGTTAAAGGCTACAATTTACTTTCACAAATTAATTACAATTCCCAGTTGATCATAGGGCTAATACTCACCTGTATGTAGTACTTGGCGCTGGACAATCTTTGTGCTACTTTTGGCCTCATCCAAGTTGTTATAACATGATATTCTTGGGAAGACACATCTCATCCTTTGTATGTTTTAACAAATCAAGGGTCATTTTGAGGTTACAGTGAACCCTAACAAATTCGTGAAGAAACATATACTGTTTGATAGAGGCATAAATTTGTCTTGAGAAAGTAACAGCCAAAGAAGCATATGACTTGATTGACAACGAGAGGTTTCTTTATGTACGTACTGTGGGATAGAATCACAAATAAGAAGAGAGTAACATGAGTTAATTGATAAACTCTGAGCTAATCAAACTAAAGGGTTATATTTACTTATGTGACAACTTCTGTGTCTAATTTTCAAATTAGAGTGATGTGAGCACTTCCACTACTCAGAAAGCATCTCTTGTGCGCTTACGTTTCAAGATTTTGGCATCCAAGTTAGCCTCTTCTAAATCATCCCATTTGTTTGTAGATTCAATAGCATCACCCCCATATGACTAACAGGTAAAGAGAATTCTAATTTTATTTTCCTTTTTTTCATATCATTTAAGCTGTCAGTTCTTCTATGACATCCGGCATAAGGAGATTCCCAAAGGCAAGTGCTTTATAAACCGAGAGGATATTCCCCAAGAAGCTACAAGGGATATAAGAGTCAAGAAAACAAAGACAAGAACCAAAAGGTAGAAAAGTTAAACTTTAAAAATCCCAAGGCAAACCGTATAAAAGTACAATTGAAACTCAGTATTCAAAATGGATTTTTAAACTGATATTTCCTTATACATTCAAATATGTTAGGTTTTTCAATTTAATCACCACATTCATTACTCAACAGTCTTCTTATATCTATATTTTTTAACAAAAAAATAATAGAAGCTTAATATCTGCAATAAACTGTAGTAACTAGTGCCCTGTGCCTTTAGGTCTTCTTCATATATTTAATTCTGCAAGGCTAGCATGATATATCATAAAATATCAGTAATATATAACCAACAAAATAATATAACAAATTATTTTTTGGACAGGCCATTTTTACTTCTAATGTCTTAAGCCTCTTTCTTCAATAAACCCAACAATATATCATAAACTGTTGAGATAAGCAGCAATACATTGTACCGGGTTTATATATTTTAACCATAAAATTAGGATCTCAGATAAATATTAAACAGACTAACCAATGAAGAAAAAACATCAAAAGACAAATATCTTAAACACCAAAAGAGTCTTCACAATACCTGTTGAAAGAAGTGGCAAGCCTCGGCCTCCAGGAGTCTACCATTCTCTGTAATATAATCAAACAGTTTACCTGAAGTCATGTACTCGATGACCACATAAATGGTTGACCGAGTCTCTATGACCTCAAAAAGGCGTACGACATGTGGATGTGAGAGTAGCCGCAGTATATTTATTTCTCGTTTTACTGAAACAACACCAATATGAGGAAAGGATGACACAAAAAATGCAATATAGATCAGAGAAACAGCTTTAGGTGTGAATTAATATCTTAAAAACAGAACAAAAAATATGATGGAAACAACAAACACCGGGAAGCTTAGAAGAACATTGCCCAGGAATTGCTAGTATAATTGTATAAGAGAGAAAGTTGGATAAAACAAACAAGTCTTCAACCACTTCAAGATTTTGGCATAACCTGAACATGAAACAGTAGGCATGTTTTCCTATTTATGGATGATCAATTTACATTCACAACGAATTCAGAATTGCAAGATCTTGGTTGCTAAGCCGTCAAGTTGACACATAAAGTGAATATCACATATTGCAATAAGCTTGGTTTCTAGAGAACTTGATACGTTGATACATCCACTGCTTATAATAACTCACCTTAACTTATGTAAAGAAAGAGTACCTAAAAGCTTAAGTTTTAATAATCTTATCATGTCAGATTTAGTTCACCCTAATGTTTCAAGATATTTTTCATTTAATGAACAAATTACTCCTTAACATTTCTGTCCTTTTAAGTAAAGAAACAACATTAAAATTTCTAAAAATAAGTAAACTGTAGTATTCAAATGTACATTCTACCTTTCTCTGCTGCTGAATCTGTAAATGATTGACGATCAAGAATTTTTATTGCAACGTTGATCCTTGTCAATGTATGTAATGCAAGTTTCACTTTACTAAATGCTCCGATGCCAAGGGTCTTCCCCATCCTATAATTGGATAGAATCTTTTGAGATGGTTTGGTTCTCTTAGCAATACTTCCATCCATTTCAAAGCTGCTTGCAGTACACTTGCTTAAGTTGTTTAGTAGCAGTGATTCACAGACAAAAGAATATACAATTCAGCTTAGTATATTAAAATACACTAAGCCACAACTTTTATATGCCCAACAACATAGCCGGCCCTGGGCCAGGTATACCAGGGCCACTGCCCAGGGCCCAAAGCTGAGGAGGGCCCAAAATTTTAAAAAATTATGTATATATGTGTATAAAAAAATAAAAAATTAATTATAAAATATAATATAAAACAAATCAATAAATATGGAGAATCAAAATAAACTCTTAGCCACAAAAAGAAGGAAAAACCCTTCAACAATATTTGTATTTAAACTCACAGTATATATTGTCGTATTTCACACGACATTTGTATTATTGAAGTTGTAGTTTGCTTTATGTACCATGTATTTGGCGACTCAGAATGGGTGTTGTATACCTGTTTTGGGGGCGTCACAGTTGTTATCAAAGCTTAGGGATATGGTCTCTGGCGGAGATCGGGGAATAGAATTAGGAGGGGAGAGATGAGTAAATCCTTTACTAGTGTCCTACTAAGCTTATTTGTTGGTTGGTCATAATATAGGGATATTATGTGATATGTTTAATTAACCCTTGTTTTATGTCAGTATTTAAGAATGACTGCTGAGAACGTTAACAATGGAGTGTACGAGACTGTGGAGCAACCATTAGTCACAAACCAGGAGAACGTGCAACAGGAAGGTAATATTCATCCAGTAAACAACACTACCGAACAAACGATGAACGATGGAATGTTTAGGAGCTTTTTGCAGTTCATGGAAAATCAGACGAGGGAGACTCGTGTACAAAATACGGGTGGAAATGATGGCAACGCGCGATCTGTCACAGCCAAGCAGTTTAAGGAGTTGGGACCACCAGAATTTAAGGGAAAACCGGATTCGATCATGGCAGAAACATGGGTCAAGCAAATTACCAAAATATTTGATGTCTTGGGATGCACGGAGGAACAGAAGGTTCCATTCGCTACCTTTATGTTTCGTGGTGAAGAAAATTACTGGTGGGAATCTGTGAAGCGTACCCAACCAGATGCACTCAACATGTCTTGGGAAAGATTTCAGAAACTTTTCAATGACAAGTACTTTCCTAAAAGTATTCGTCATATGAAAGAGGTAGAGTTTATTAGACTCGAACAGAACAACATGACGGTGTCTCTGTAAGACCCCAACTTATTATTAATGAAATTTAATTTTCTCTATTTATTATTTTGAAATAGTAAGGGTTGATTTGATTAATGTGGATAGTTATGGATAAAATACGCAAATATTTCAAAATAAGCAGGTGGTTATAAAATATTCATTGTTGTCGGGAAATATTCGTTTGGTCGTTAAATATTCTTGCTGTCGGGGAATATTCGTACGACGGCGCAGTCTTTTGTGGGCCCCATAACGGAAAGCGATTGGATGAAGAAAACGACAAGTATAAGTTGTTTAAAAATAACGGCGTAGTTGTGACCGTTAATACTGTTGGAATACCCGGTGGTTAAAATACAGTAATACGCGTTGTTGCACAGTAACACACAGTATTGCACCAATTATTGATTCTTACGTAAGAAGGCACTACTCAATAATGGTTACAGTAATTACTGTTCAGTATTTTATTTTATAATTGTTGCGTTGATATTTTATATTGTTGTTGTTTCAATAATTGTCATTACACAGTATTTTCACTATTGAAGCAATAATTCATATTATCTGAATAATATTATTAGATAACATTATTGGCAATGTCTAGAAAGTTCTATCTAAGGAGAGGTTTGGTCACCTAATTGCGCGTCAGTAAGGAGAAATTCTTATTGGAAAGCCCCCTCTTTCCTGGGAACGGCCTGGTTGCCAGTACTGTGATTCTGTAATATTATTTGTGAATAATTAATTTTTAATTTATATGATGAGAAAAATATTGATTTTATGTGGATATAGATGGAGAAAATTTTTAATGTGACAATTGTTGAAAATTAATATTTTATCTTTTTCTGATAAAATAATTCATTTAAATATATTATTATATTTTAATAATATAATAATGGTGATATTTTTACAATGAATGTGGGATATATGAGTATATGAGGAGGAAGAGTATTTTTATTGTAAAAGTTGTTTAACACATGTTTTGTGTGTCGGTTGACCCCATTTTTGACTAAAATTTTATTATAGCTTGTAAAATCGTCCGTTTGTGGATTTCGGTCAATTTCTGTTTGGAATTTGGAAAAACTTTCTTCTGCAAAGTTGTAGAGAATTGAATTTTCTATAAAAACTCAGGAGATTCGAATTTTCTGACAAAATGACTATTTATTGTGAATTATTGAAGTTCCGAAGCTCCGAAATAATTGATTTTTGGAAGTTTTAATTATTTTTTTCAAGAAAAATGTTTTTGGTGTGTTAAGTGGGTCTAGCATGTGTTATTGATTGCTGAAATCAGATCTCCAAAAGTGGGCGTATAGAATTTTAACAAATAATAATAATATTATATTAAATTTTCTGTTTTGGTGTTCTAAGCAATTTCCTATAAATAGGGTGCTTAGGTTAGAATTGAAAATCACACCAGAGACTGAAGTTTTCTCTCTCTATATTATCGAGCGTATTCTTGTGAGTATTTTGAGTATACTTTGAGTATTGTTATACGGTGCAAGTTCAAGTCATAGCCTATATCCGGTGTTTCAACTAGAAGTACTGTCTTTCGAGGTAAGGGGTGTTATTTTCTTCAAAAATGATATTATTTCTTCAATATCATTATGTCAAAATATTGGTTGAAATTTTTATCAAATTTAGAACTTTTTCATGTCGGAGTTACTATTCATGAGTTACTATTCACGAGTTACTATTCACGAGTTACTATTCATGAGTTACTATTCACGAGTACTATTCATGAAGTATGATGATGTTTTTTATGAAATTTCTATATTTTGGTGTCGGAGTTACTATTCACGTATACGGCACTATTCACGAATATGGCACTATTCACCGAAAAATAAAATTTCTTCTTTTCGTCCAAAATATCTATTCTGGATACTAGCTTTGATTGTATCCATGTTTTGATCATTCTTGAATTTTACTCCACTATGATTATTTATGAGGTATTTTTGGACATGGGATAGCTGAAATACGAATCCTTAATATTTATTCTTTTGTTTCACTGGATTCGTTTCCTTTAAAATATTTTTCATCATCCTCAGTCCTAAATGATGATATAACCGAATATCTTTGGCATGTAGTGCAAAGGTGAATGATTTCTTGATGAATATCTTTGGCCCGTAGTACAAAGATGAACAGGTGTTTAGATGAACATGACCAACTGATGAATATCTTTGGCAAGTAGTGCAAACATGAATATTTGATTCCAGATATATATTGATTGATGTTATAGGGATAAAATATCGACGATGAACTTTTAAATTCATATATAGAAGATAGTAGTTTGCATTCTCTACTTAACTCTTCTAATGAATTGTTGTTTCCGCTGCAGTTGTTGATTTAAAACTGGTTGTCTATTGTATTCTATTAGACTTTTCCCTGTTGAAGACTAACGATAATTTATTGTATATTATCTTAGTCATAATGTTCTTTACTGGGCTAGTTGAGCTCACCCTTTTCTTTTTTGTTCCATTTTTTTTCTCAGGAAGCGAGAATGTAGCGAGTACTAGTCGGGGTATGGAATGTTTTCTAGAGAGAGTTGTTTAGTAGTCCTCACCATTTTTGTAAAATAATGTATCAATGATTATGATGGGATTTATTTGCGTTTGGATATTGTCTAGACGGAAATATCTGTATTTAAACTCACAGTTTATATGTTGTAATAATAAAGTTGTAGTTATTTTTGTACCATGTATTTGGAGACTCAGAATGGGTTGGATGGAATGGACCTATTTTGGGGGCGTCACAGTTGGTATCAGAGATTAGGGATATGGTCTTTGGCGGAGATCAGGGAATAGTACTAGGAGGGGAGAGATGAGTAATCCTTCACTAGTATATCTTACCTAAGCTTATTTGTTAGTTGGTCAGTATATAGGGATATTATGTGATATATTGATTTCCTTAATTAACCCTTGTTTTATGACAGTATTTGAGAATGTCGACTGAGAATATTAACAGTGGAAATGAGACCGTGGAGACGCATGTACTCACTAACGAGGAGAACGTGCAACAGGCTGGCAATGTACCTCCTGTGAACAACGCCACTGAGCAGACGATGAACGATGGGATGTTTAGAAGCTTTTTACAGTTCATGCAAAATCAGACGAGGGAGACTCGTGTTCAAAATACAGGAGGAAATGATAGCAATTCACGGGTGGTCACAGCCAAGCAGTTCAAAGAGTTGGAACCACCAGAATTCTGGGGAAAGCCGGATCCGATTAAGGCGGAGACGTGGGTCAAACAAATTACCAAGATATTCGATGTCTTGGGATGCACGGAGGAACAGAAAGTTCCATTCGCTACTTTTATGTTCCGTAACGAGGCAGATTACTGGTGGAAATCTGTGAAGCGTACCCATCCAGCTGCACTCAGCATGTCATGGGAGACGTTTCAGAAACAGTTCAATAACAAGTACTTCCCTGAAAGTATTCGTCATATGAAGGAAGTGGAGTTTATTAGACTGAAGCAGAATAACATAACGGTGTCCCAGTACGAGGCGAAGTTCGCGGAGTTATCCAGGTTTGTACCTCATTTGGTGGAGAATGAGGAACGTATGACGCAGATGTTTCTAAGAGGTTTGAAACCCGGCATACGTCAGTATTTCATTTCTCATAAATTTTCTCTCTATTCAGATGTTGTCAACAGGGCTCAGTTGTTAGAGCAAGATAACGAGTACATTCAACTGAGGGACCGTAACCATGATCATACCGAAGATAACAGTCATCAGAATAACGATAACCAGCGGAGAAAGAAGAATATGGACAAAGGCGGTAACCACTCTGGTGGTAATCGTGGCCATGAAAATAGAAGAAGCGAGTCAGGAGGAGATTTTAAAAAGAGGAGATTCAACAACGACCATGTGAAGACGTCAGCGCCAGTAGCAACTAGTTCCAAGGGAGGAGAAAGACCACCGGTCGTATGTTACAAATGCGGAAAATAGGGACATATCAGCCCAAACTGCCCACAACAGTTTAAGGTATGCTATAATTGAGGAAAAGAAGGACATATCGCTCGAGATTGCACGATAGAAAAACCCAGTCCAGCAGGAATGGTGACTCAAAAGGATGTCCCAGAAAAGTCAAAGTCAACGGTTCCTGTAAGAACGTTTGTCGTGACCGATCAAAATGCGAGGAACCCGAACGAAGTTAGCACGGGTTAGTTAATTATAAATTCTTGCGAAGTTTATACCTTACTAGATACCGGTTCTACCCATTCTTTTATCTCTCTTGTTTGCGCTCAACGTTTGAACTTGACTACGGAGAAATTAGACTTTGACCTATTTATGGAAACTCCGTTAGGAGAAACTTTCATTACATCCGTTGTTTAGAAATCTTGCTTGATTCAGGTTGGCACTATCACATTACCTGTTAACCTTATTTCTATAGAGATATTTGCTTTTGATGTGATTTTAAGGTTAACTACTCATCATGCCGAAATTGATTATTTTCGTATGGTTGTTAGTTTTCATATTCCTAAGCAACCTGTTATTCGAATTTAAGCAATCAAACCATTGTAGTCAAACATTTTCATATCAAGCCATGAGGTCATTCGTTTATTACGGATGTCAAGTTTTCTTAGTCCATGTTATGGATTTGAATAAAGACACATCAGATTTGAATAATATTCCTGTTGTTATTGATTTTTCCTGATATATTTCCTGAAGAATTTCTTGGCTTAATCCCAAAGCCTGATATTAAATTTTGTATCGACTTTGAATCCGGTACAAAACTCATTTCTAAAATCTCATATCAAATGGCTCCTATTGAACTTCAGGAGTTAAAAATTCAACTATAGAATTTGGTACCCGAGCCTTTATCTGGTGACTTCCTTTGTGGAATGCACCGAAGCCAGACTCTCCGTAGGGGACAATATTCATGCGATAGTAAACTGATAGGTGTCATTGTAACGTGCTATCCAAGGTTGGGATATGAGTCACAGTTGAGAACAACCTAAGTCGATAATCGAAATACGTAGCTTTCTAGGCTTAGTTGGTTATTATCGGAGATTCGTTGAAGGATATTCTCGAATCGCTATTCCATTAACGCAACTGACTCGTAGAGATACAAAATTCGAATAGAGCAAGGAATGTGGGAAGAGCTTCGAAGAACTCAAGAGGAGACTCATTTCAGCACATGTTCTGACCATGCCATCCTGGAAAAGTGAACGTGGTAGCTGACGTGTTGAGTAGAAGATCGTATACAAGTACGAGTAGGATATTGTTAAAGACTCATTTCGTATAATTTACAAATAATAGAGATGAAGATGAAAACTCTAGGTACCCACATGATGATATACGAGTAGAACCGACTTTAATCAATAAAGTTAAAAACGTTTAAGCTACACACCGGAGCTGATGAATATGAAGAAGGAGGTACAAGAAGTTGTTATTTCAAAAGCGAGAATCGGTGAGGTGAGGAAAGCTCAAACCTTCGATTTATTAATCCATTTAAAATTCTCGATCTAATAGGAACTGTGGCCTATAGACTCGTTTTACCGCCAATTATGACGCATGTTCATAACGTTTTTCACGTATCAAAGTTACGAAATTATGTGGACGACCTGAACCACGTCATTGAGTTAGAACCGGACGAGATAGCCGAAGACTTAACGTATGAAGAGGTACTTGTTAAGATTTTGGATAGGAAGGAACATGTCCTACGTACGAAGGTCATACCACAAGTTAAAGTTTTGTGGAGAAACCATGCTTTTGAGGAAATAACCTGGGAGTTGGAAACGAAAATAAAAACGAGGTATTCTCATCTTTTCGAAACACCAGCTAAGTACGTCAATTTCGAGGACGAAATTTCATAAGGAGGGGAGGTTGTAAGACCCCAACTTATTATTAATGAAATTTAATTTTCTCTATTTATTATTTTGAAATAGTAAGGGTTGATTTGATTAATGTGGATAGTTATGGATAAAATACGCAAATATTTCAAAATAAGCAGGTGGTTATAAAATATTCATTGTTGTCGGGGAATATTCGTTTTGTCGTTAAATATTCTTGCTGTCGGGGAATATTCGTACGACGGCGCAGTCTTTTATCGGAGTTACTATTCACGTATACGGCATTATTCACGTATACGACACTATTCACGAATACGGCACTATTCACCGAAAAATGAAATTTCTTCTTTTCGTCCAAAATATCTATTCTGTATACTAGCTTTGATTGTATCCATGTTTTGATCATTCTTGAATTTTACTCCACTATGATTATTTATGAGGTATTTTTGGACATGGGATAGCTGAAATACGAATCCTTAATATTTATTCTTTTGTTTCACTGGATTCGTTTCCTTTAAAATATTTTTCATCATCCTCAGTCCTAAATGATGATATAACCGAATATCTTTGGCCTGTAGTGCAAAGATGAATGATTTCTTGATGAATATCTTTGGCCCGTAGTGAAAAGATGAACAGGTGTTTAGATGAACATGACCAACTGATGAATATCTTTGGCCTGTAGTGCAAAGATGAATATTTGATTCCATATATATATTGATTGATGTTACAGGGATAAAATATCAACGATGAACTTTTAAATTCATATATAGAAGATAGTAGTTTGCATTCTCTACTTAACTCTTCTAATGAATTGTTGTTTCCGCTGCAGTTGTTGATTTAAAACTGGTTGTCTATTGTATTCTATTAGACTTTTCCCTGTTGAAGACTAACGATAATTTGATGTATATTATCTTAGTCATAATGTTCTTTACTGGGCTATTTGAGCTCTCCCTTTTCCTTTTTGTTCCATTTTTCTTCTCAGGAGGCGAGAATATAGCGAGTACTAGTCGGGGTATGGAATAAAGGTTCTAAAGAGAGTTGTTTAGTAGTCCTCACCATTTTTGTAAAATAATGTATCAATAATTATGATGGGGATTTATTTGCGTGTGGATATTATCTAGACGGCAATATTTGTATTTAAACTCACAATTTATATGTTGTAATAATAAAGTTGTATTTATTTTCTGTACCATGTATTTGGCGACTCAGAATGGGTTGGATGGAATGGACCTATTTTGGGGGCGTCACAGTCTCAGTACGAGGCAAAGTTCGCAGAGTTATCCAGGTTTGCACCTCATTTGGTGGAGAATGAGGAACGTAAGACGCGGATGTTTCTGAGAGGTCTAAAACCCGAGATTCGTTAATACCTTATATCTCATAAATTTTTTCTATATTCAGATGTTGTAAACAGAGCTCAATTGTTAGAGCGAGATAGTGAGTATACTCAACCGAGGGACCACAACCAGGGTCATATCGGTGACAGCAGTCATCAGAACGATGATAACCAGCGAGGAAAGAAGAATACGGACAAAGGCGGTAATCACTCAGGTGGTAATCGTGGCCATGATAATAGAAGAGGTGACTCAAGTGGAAATTTCAGAAAGAGAAGATTCAACAACGACGGAAATACATCAGCAGCAGCACCAGCACTAACAACAAATTCTAGGGGAGGAGAACGACCGCCAGTTAGATGTTAAAAATGCCGAAAGGAGAGACATATCAACCCAAACTATCCACAACAATCCAAGGTATGTTATAACTGTGGAAAGGAAGGCCACATCGCTCGAGATTGTACTATAGCAAAACCAAGTTCAGCGGGAGTGGTGATTCCAAGGGCTGTCCTGGATAAGTCAAAATCAGCGGTTTTTGGAAGAGCGTTTGTCGTAACTGGCCAAAACGTGAGGAACCAAAACGAAGTGATCACGGGTAAGCTAATCTTGAATTCTTGCGAAGTTTATACCTTACTAGATATCGGTTCTACCCATTCTTTTATCTCTCCTGCTTGTGCTCAACGTTTAAACTTGACTCTAGAGAAATTAGATTTTGATTTATCTGTTGAAACTCCGTTGGGTGAAACCTTCGTTACATCTACAGTTTATAAATCTTGCACGATCCAAGTTGGCACTATCACATTACCTGTGGATCTTATCTCTTTAAAGATACTTGCTTTTGATGTGATTTTAGGAATTGATTGGTTAACCACTCATCATGCCAAAATTGATTGTTTTCGTAAGGTTATTAGTTTTCATATTCCTAACCAACCTGTCATACGAATTCAAACTACTAAACCACTAAAATCAGTTAATGTCATATCAAGCTACAAAGTTATTCATTTATTAAAAAACGGATGCCAAGCTTTCTTAGCCCATGTTATGGATTTGAATAAAGACAAGTCAGATTTGAATAATATTTTTGTGGTTAGAGAATTTCCTGATGTATTTCCTGAAGAGCTTCCCGGTCTACCCCCGGAACGTGAAGTTGAATTCTTTATTGATCTTGAACCGGGTACAAAACCCATTTCTAAAACCCCATATCGAATGGCTCCTATTGAACTTCAGGAGTTAAAAGTCCAACTACGGGAATTGTTAGACATCGGTTTCATTAGTCCTAGTACATCTCCTTGGGGTGCTCCTGTTTTATTCGTAAAGAAGAAAGACGGAAGTATGCGACTTTGTATTGACTACCGAGAATTAAACCATGTCACCATCAAGAATAGGTATCCACTACCTCGCATTGATGACCTGTTTGACCAGTTGCAAAGAGCATAATTCTTTTTAAAGATCAATCTTCGTTCTGGATAGCAACAGCTGAAGATTAAAACTGAGGATATTCCAAAGACTGCCTTCAGAACTCGGTACGGGCATTATGAATTCTTATTGATGTCTTTCGGATTGACTAATGCCCCTGCTGCCTTCATGGATATGATGAACCGAGTATTCAAGGAATATTTGGATCAATTCGTTGTTGTCTTTATTGATGACATCCTCATCTATTCCAAAAGCCGTAAAGATCATGAGCACCATTTGAAGCTAGTACTTCAAAGACTTAGTGAACACAAGCTTTATGCCAAGCTAAAGAAATGTGAGTTCTGGCTTGAGGAAGTAGCATTTCTTGGGCACGTGGTGTCAAAACATGGAGTATCTGTGGACCCGGCGAAGATTTAAGCAATACAAAGTTGGGAGCAGCCAAAGTCGGTGACCGAAGTGCGTAGCTTTCTGGGCTTAGCTGGTTATTATCGGAGATTCGTGGAAAGATTTTCTTGAATCGCTACTTCATTAACTCAGCTGACTCGGAAGGATGCAAAATTCGTATGGAGCGAGGAATGCGAGAAGAGCTTCCAAGAGCTCAAGAGGAGACTCATTTTGGCTCCTGTTCTGACAATACCATCTGGTTCGGATGGATTTTTTATCTACAGCGATGCTTCTGGAAAGGGGTTAGGATGTGTTCTCATGCAACATGGGAAAGTCATAGCCTATGCCTCACGACAACTCAAAGAATATGAGAGGAATTATCCTACTCATGATCTGGAGTTGGCAGCAGTCGTATTCGCGTTGAAGATATGGAGACACTACTTGTACGGGGAGAAAGTGGAGATTTATACGGACCATAAAAGCATCAAATATTTCTTCACCCAAAAAGAATTCAACATCAACGAAGTTGGCTTGAGCTGTTGAAAGATTACGATCACACTATTCAATATCATCCTGGAAAAGTGAACGTAGTAGCTGACGCATTGAGTAGAAGATCATATGCGAGTACGAGTGCAATATTGTCAACGCAAAGGCCCATTTTGTATGACTTGCAAAGGATGGAGGTAGAATTAAAGACTCCAAGGACCCACATGATGATGGTGAATATACGAGTAGAACTGACTTTAATTAATAAAGTTAAAGTTGCTCAAGCTATGGACCTGGGGCTGATACAAATGAAGAAGAAAGTGCAAGAAGGTGCTATTCCAGAAGCAAGAATCGATGAAGAAGAAATACTTCGAGTCAACTGTAGACTTTGCGTTCCTAACGATTCTGACTTGAAGCATAGAATCATGATGGAGGCACACAACACCCCGTTTGCAATCCATCCTGGGAGTACCAAAATGTATCATGATATTCGACATACATTTTGGTGGAACAATATGAAGAGAGAGATCGCGGAGTTTATCTCGAGGTGTTTAACTTATCAACGTGTAAAGGCGGAGCATCAAATACCAAAAGGTCCATTACAACCACTTGAGATTCCAGAATGGAAGTGAGAACACATTACTATGGATTTCGTTACGGGTCTTCCCAAGGTTTCTCAAGGTATAGATGCGATTTGGGTTATTGTTGATAGATTAACCAAGTCCGCTCATTTTTTACCAATACGTGAGACTTATTCCCTTGAACGTCTTGCTCGTATGTATGTGAACGAGATTGTGAGATTGCATGGCATGCCAGTATCCATAGTTTCGGATCGTGACCCAAGATTCACTTCAAAATTTTGGGTTAGCTTACAGAAAGCTATGGGCACGGATTTACGATTCAGTTCAGCAAATCATCCTCAAACGGACGGACAATCAGATAGGACTATTCAAACCCTCGAAGATCTATTAAGACTTTGTGTCCTAGATTTTAAAGGAAGTTGGGATAAGTACTTGCCACTGGTAGAATTCTCCTACAACAACAGTTATCAAGCAAGTATAGGAATGGCTCCATTTGAGGCGTTGTATGGACGAAAGTGTCGTTCTCCAGTATGCTGGGACGAGGTGGGAGAAGCAACGTTGTTGGGACCAGAGTTAGTACGCATGACTACAGAAAAGATCAAAATGATTCGACAACGTATTCACACTTCACAAGATCGACAAAAGAGTTACGCTGATCTTCATCGAAAGGACGTGGAATTTAATATTGGGGATCATGTACTATTACGTGTTGCTCTATAGAAGGGAGTTACAAGATTTGGAAAGAAAGGGAAGCTCAATCCATGATTTGTTGGTCCATTTGAGATTCTTGACCGAATAGGAAATGTGGCTTATAGACTCGCATTACCTCCAAGCATGTCTCGTGTTCATAATGTTTTTCACGTATCTATGCTTCGTAAATATGTGAAAGAGCTGAACCACATTATTGCGTTAGAACCAGACGAGATAGCTGAAGATTTAACATACGAGGAGATAACTGTTGAGATTTTGGATAGGAAAAAGCATGTCTTACGCACGAAGGTTATACCACAAGTAAGGTTTTGTGGAGAAACCATGCAATTGAGGAAATGACATGGGAGTTGGAATTGAAAATGAAAGCGAGGTACCCTCACCTGTTTGAAACACCAGGTACGTACGTCAATTTCGATGACAAAATTTTATAAGGAGGGGAGGTTGTAAGACTCCAACTTATTGTTGGGCTTCAGCACAGAAACGCACAGCGGAAATTAAAATTTTAAAGCAATTTTCGAAACCCTAAAACATGATCCATGCGAAAAATCAATTAATTCAGAGGTTTAGAGATTATACCAGATATAAAAAAACGAGAATCTGAAACCGACTGCGCCTCGAATCTCCAACGCAATACAAACCGATTGCGCCTCTACGGTATCCACACGAACGCCGCACGAACCATCGAACAATTCTGCAATAAGAAGGACTTGCGGTACTAGCCACCAAAAGGAATGGATTTTCTGAAACTATTTTCTCTCTAGTCTCTCTCTAAGAGCGGCTAGGGTTTTTCATTTATGATATATCCCTAAGTAGCTACTATATATCATATATATAGTAGTTAAAAGGAATTAATCAAATCAAAACCTAATTTCATAAAATCCGAATTTATATATATATATATATATATATATATATATATATATATATATATATATATATATATATATATATATATATCTTAATTAAGTCTTACTTAATTAATATACATATATACAAATTATCCTTTTAATTTAAATTCGTGATTTAAATACTATTAATCATATTAATATATTTAAATCCTTAAAATTTAAATTAATTCCCTTTTAAATAATGTTCTATGTGTGTGACCCTATAGGTTATTATTACGTTGGCAATAATTTTAAAATCATATTATAAAATTATAAACAGTGAGAGGCATCTAGTAATGCATCACTGCTACCCAAGTAATAATAAGATCGATGATTCGATGCAACCTTTTCGTGACCAATGTTTCAATGTAATTTAATCCGTTTAACCTTAATATCCTAGATTAAACTCGAGTCATGGAATGTGTCATACTCTTCATAATTTAATCTGAGTTTTCTTGATCAATGAGTAGACTATATGAAACAAATCACTATTTGAGCATGGTCATGCATTTCATAGTCCTACTCAATCAAGAGGCCTATGGATATCACCCATAATATATAGGATGGTTAAATTCCATCTAGATCACTCATATTTCTCACAATATTAATGATGAACCCAATAATCACCTTTATAGTCCACCCTATTAAAGATGACATTTAATGATATCAAATTACATAAATTCTCGTGTATTAATATAGCGATTTCAGGTCGGAGGACCATTACATCATTGTCACTATGAGAATTGCTAATGACACTTCGCATAATGCTCCATATAGAATTCTCATGGTGGGTCTGTCCAGTACATCGTTCTCTAACATGTACATATGCATTGACTTAATATCTCATATATTTATGACCAATGAGATTTGGTCATCAGTCAATCCACATAATAGTCTCAATGCATCATTGTTGTCTCATCAACAATGATACTCGACTAGGGACATTTAAGAACATTGATACAAATGGTAATATATAGTCTCATGTTCAAGTCACATACTTGAAACTATATAATTTGTATCACTATTCTAAGGAATTTTATTATGTTAACAATTATATTATGCAGTAAATAAAACCATAATAAAATCATATATTTATTCAATCAAATATAATATCAAAACGTTAAGCAATTATATCAAATAATTGGCCTCTAGGGCATAAACTCTAACACTTATTATAAATAAAATTGAATTTTCCTTTATTCATTATTCTAAATTAATAAGGGTTAATTTGATATAATGCTTTGGTTATGGGTGAAATGTGAAAATTTTACAAAATAAGCAAGTGGTTACAAAATATTCTTTTTATCGGAGAATATTCGTTTGGTCGTGGAATATTCTTATTGTCGGGAATCTCCGTACGACGGCGCAGTCAATTGTGGGCCCCATAACGAAAAACAGTTGGATGAAAGAAAACGACAAAGATTGAGTTTTATAAATAACGGCATAAATTGTTACCGTTAACACTGTTGGGTTACCTGGTGGTTAAAATACATACGTGTGGTTGCACAGTAGCACACGGTATTGCACAGTATTGTTGAATTATTGATTCGTACGTAAGAAGGCACTACTCAATAATTATTACAGTAGCTACTGTTCAATATTTTATTGATTCAATAATTGTTGCATTGTTAGTTTATATTATTATTGTTTCAATAATTGTCACTGCACAGTATTTTCTATTATCAGATCAATAATTCATATTATTTGAATAATGTTATTAGATAACATTATTGGCAATGTCTAAAAAGTTCTGTCAAGGAGAGGTTAGGTCATCTAATTGCGCGCTAGTAAGGAGAAATCCTTATTGGAAAGCCCCCTCTTTCCTGGGAACGGCCTGGTTGTCATAATTGTGATTCTGTAATATTATTTAAGAATAATTAATTATTGATTCATATGATAAGAAAATATTTATTTGATGTGGATATAATTGATGAATATATTATTTTATATGGATATAATTGAAGGAATTAATGCTGAGGTGTTTTATCAGTATTTTATCGGACTGGAAGAATTAAAAATCATCCGTTTGTGGATTTCGGATATTTTCTGTTGGGAATTTGGAAAAACCTTCTTTTACAAAGTTGTAGAGAATTCAATTTCAGGCAGAATGGACATAAAATTCGTATTTTTCTGATAAACGGTCTATTTTCTATGAATTGTTGAAGTTTCAGAAAAATAAAATGATTTTTATTAAATTTATGGGGGGCCACTTTTGGTTGGTGGAATATGTACATGGGCTGCTAATTTTATTCAAAGATGGCTGATCCCAACCTAGCATGCGTAGGGAAATTGGTAAAGAAATAATATTAATTTATTATTTAGTCTCCTTTGGCGTTCTAGCATTTTCCTATAAATAGAGGGCTAAGTTAGAATTGAAAATCACATCAGAAACAAATTTTCTCTCTTTTTCTGTCTATATTATCGAGCGTTTTCTTGTGAGTATACTTTGAGTGTTGCTATACGGTGCGAGTTTCTGACAGCACTATACCCGAAATTCAGTCAGAAATATGGTTATTTTGAGGTAAGAGATGTTATTTTCTTCTTAAATGATATTATTTTCTTCAATATCATTATGCCGAAATATTGGTGAACTTTTTAATCAAATTTGGAACTTGTTGTGTCGGGGTTACTATTCACATATACGGCACTATTCACGAATACAGCACTATTTATCGAAAAATAAAAATTCTCCTTTTTGTCCAAAATGTATATTATGGTTACTAGCTTTGATTGTATCCATGTTTTGGTCTTCATTCTTGAAGTTTGGCTCATAATTGTTTATTATGGAGTATTTTTGAATTTGGACAAACTAAAGTACGAATCCTTAATCCTTAATCCTTGTCATTTTGTTTCACTGGATTCGTTTCTTTAAAAAATATTTTTCATCATCTTCAGTCCTAAATGATGATACTATTGAATATCTTTGGCCTGTCGTGCAAAGATAAATGATTACTGATGAATTTCTTTGGCCTGTAGTGCAAAGATGAACAGGTGTTGAGATGAACATGACCAACCGGTGATATAAATGAATATCTTTGGCCTGTATTGCAAAGATGATTAAAGATGTATATTGATTGTTGTTACAGGGATAAAATATTGATGATGGACTCTTAAATATTAGAAGATAGTAGAATTCATCCTCTACGTGACTCTTCTAATGGATTGATGTTTCCGCTGTATTTGTTGATCTAAAACTTGTTGTCGATTATATTTTATCAGATTTTTTTTCCTGTTGAAGACCAATGATAATTTGTTGTATATTATCTTAGTCATAATGTTATTTACTGGGCTAGTTGAGCTCACCCGTTTACTTTTTGTTCTATTTTTCTTCTCAGGAGGTGAGAACATAGCAATATCTAGTCGGGGTATGAAGTGAGGTGTCTAGAAAGATGTTTTAGCAGTCCTCACTATTTCTGTAAAATAGTGTTTGAATAATTGTAATGAGAACTTATTTGCGTGTGGATATTGTCTAGAAGATAATATTTGTATTTAAACTCACAGTATGTATTGTCGTATTTCACACGATATTTGTATTATTGAAGTTGTAGTTTGCTTTATGTACCATGTATTTGACGACTCAAAATGGGTGTTATATACCTGTTTTGGGGGCGTCACATATACTCCCTCCATTCCTAAAAGGGTGTCGTTTTAAATGAAAAAATTTGTTTTAATTTATTTATCGTTTACAATTTTCTAAGAGAATAAATTATTTACTTTCTTATATTACCCCTACCTTCTCTTATTGTCCCAAGAAATTCTCTCCCTTGTATTAATAGTTTTCAACTTCTCATAAAAGGGTAAATTCTCTCAACATATGTTTTGTCTATACCTATTTTGGGAGCGTCACAGTTTATCTAAAAAATCTCTTTGAAAAAGTTGATTCTCAGTTCCTTAATATAAGACTTTTTAGAGTTTCTCAATTGTTCCTAATTATTTGACGTTTGTTAAAATCTAAGAGAATTGGTCACAATTATTCCAAAATTAGTATAAGATAACTATAACAAGATAATATTTAAAGATATTATAGATAATTCAAAATTATTTATATTTTATTAGATAGATTAATATTATATTTAATTTTTGTGCAACACTCTAAAATGGGCAAAAAACACATTTACCCTATGTGGTCGTCGACTTGTAAGCAATTGGCCACTGTGCTTTCTAAAAAAAAAATCAGGCCATTCCGTCTGATTTTTTGGACGGACGTCAAATAATTACACACGTGACATTGAAAACAAAATTAAAAAATTATTATTTTCTTATATGACAATACAAAAAAAATATTGATTATGTGGCAAAAAATTATTAAAATAATAATAAAATTAAAATAAATAATAATTAATTCATTTTGAAATAATTAATTTTTAAATAAAATAATTAAAATAATAAAATTAAAATAAATATTTGGAATTAATGATTAATAATTAATTATTAACTTGTAAAATGATTTTTTTTATTTTAAAAATTAATTATTAATCATTCCTGTTAACTTGTAAAAAAAACATTTTTGCCACATAAAATTTTTTTCTGTTTTTGTTTTTAAAAATTTTGTTTTTAAAAGGAAAAACAGAAAATAAAGTTTATCTTGTAAAATATTTTTAAAAAAAATTGTTTTTTGTTTTTAAAAACAAAAGCAAGAAAAAAATTATGTGGCAAAAATGAATTTTTTACAAGTTAATGATTTTTTAACCGGAATGATTAATAATTAATTTTAAAAATAAAAATAAAATAGTCATTTTACAAGTTAATGATTAATTATTAATCATTAATTCTAAATATTTAATTTAATTTTATTATTTTAATTATTTTATTTTAAAATTTAATTATTTTAATTTTATTTTTAAAATTAATTATTTTATTTAAAAAGTAATTATTTTAAAATAAATTAATTATTATTTATTTTAATTTTATTATTATTTTAATCACTTTTTGCCACATAATCAATTATTTTATTTTTGATTTTTATTGGTATTGCCACATAAGAAAATAGTAATTTTTTGTTTTTTTTTCAATGCCACGTGTGTAATTATTTGATATCCGTCCAAGAAATTGGACTGGACGGAATGACCTGAATTTTTATTTTTAGAAAATAGAATAGTGCAAGTGTATATTTTTAAATTTCAGTGGCCGATTGCTTACATGTGGACAAGTACAGGGGATAAAGTTGCTTTTTGCCCTCTAAAATGTTATGTATGGAACATCATTCTCTATGTAAAACCCTTCTCCCTTTCCAAGTAAATCTCTCTTTCTCTCTCTAAAATCCAGTCCATCTCCGCCAAGCCATGACGGTGACCATCGTTGACCACCAGTTACCGTACGACAGCCACAACCTTTACGACATAACCTTCTTCGACACCGAGATTCGCACAATCGTCACCGACACCCCTTCCTACGTCGACACGTGGATCTCCGACATCCAGCGCATCCACTGGAGCCACCTGAACCGCCTCATCGTCGGTCTCGACGTCGAGTGGCGCCCCAATTTCCAGCGCAACCAGGATAACCGAGTCGCCACTTTACAGCTCTGTGTAGGCCGCCAATGCCTAGTCTTCCAAATCCTCCACGCCCCTTATATTCCTTCCTCGTTGGAGAATTTTCTCGGAAACTCTGATTACACCTTCGTGGGTTTGGGAATTGAGAGCGATGTCGAGAAGCTGCTGGAGGATTATGGGCTGAGTGTGGCCAACACCGTGGATCTTCGTTCGGTGGCGGCAGAGAACTACGGAATGAGGGAGCTGAATAACGCGGGTCTGAAAGAGTTGGCCAGGGTGGTATTGGATAAGGAGATCAATAAGCCCAGGAATATTACTATGAGTAGGTGGGACAATCAGTTTCTCACTCCGGCCCAGGTAAAGTATGCTTGTGTTGATGCTTATCTTTCTTTTGAGATCGGCAGAAGCTTGAATGTGGCTTGAAAGTTGAATCGAATGTTGATGTCTATTTGGGGTTTTATGAAGAAATAGGGTTGTTTTTATTTTAGACTTTCAGGTAGTTGATGCCTTGATGGGTGATTGTTAATATACTTCATATTATGATTTATAGGGTGTCTTTTGGATGTAATAATGTAACGTGTGATATTGGCTTCTTAAGACTTATTGTGGATTTATGGTTCTTTATTAAAACGAGATATGATATCTGTTTATGTCTTTCTTTTGAAATTAAATCATGGTAATCTTACTCTGCGGTGACAGATTTAGGATATGGATTGAATTGGTTTTTAGTTTTTTTTCCTTCAATCTTCATCTTGAGCTTGGAAGTAGCTTGACTAAGCATTTGGAATGTGGTTAACTTTATTTGGAGTGTAGGTAAAGAAGCTTGACTAAGCATTTGGATTTTGGAATGTGGTTAACTTTATTTGGAGTTTAGGTGTCAATGTATGATGTTGGCTTTGTGAATGAATGCTACTTGCTGAAAATTAGTCAAGTTTTTTGTTCAATATGAAATCTGTTTGATGGATGGATGCTGCCTTTCTAGGTTAATTGGATAATGGAAAAACTTTGCAGTGGCAGGCTGGCAGCATCCGAGTATATTGCTGTTGGGTATAGATTGCGTCTTTGCGCTCTGAATTGCTGCTTCAGAATATTTTGTGAAAACATTGGTATAGGTTGCCATTAGTCCATAATAAGAGATTTTAGGCCATGATAGGACACAACATGTATTAATTAATTAATACATGTAGTATAATTTACTTAAAAGCATTTGGTTTTGAGTTCCATCCCATATACATTGTTCTTTAGCTAGCCTTTTGTACTTTATGAATTTCCTAATGAAGGAACGTTTCAGTAAAATGACTATTTGGCACCTGAATTGCTTAGAGGTAGCCTACATAGTAGTTGGTCTATAATTTTGCTTATGAAAAAAGATAAGACGAAGATAGATTCACTTTAGTTCCTCAATGACTGAGTGAATAAATAAATATGAGAATATGGTTGAATACGCGAGTGATCTTCTGTGCTAGCACTTTGGAAAGTTGTAAACTGCTCTCCTGTGGGTACCAGTTTTGCTATGTTTGATTGTTGGATGATGCTGTTTAGTTTTATTCTGCCTGGTTGTTCAATGTTCTAGTTATAAGGGTTTATAAATGCTCAACAAGCATTGTGTTGCTGCATGCTTAAAACCATGGTCTGGAAAAGTGCAAAATGAGAGTTCTTTTGAGTTTTGACCAAGTTGAGCCATGGTCTGAAATAATTGGATTTTTTTTACAAAATTCTCCTCCATTCTTTTTACACCCATCCGACAGTTCAACAAAGTTAATGGACCTCCGACAGTTCATACTATTTATGTAGTATGATTGTGAAAGTCGTCTGTTTATTTCCTACTGAATTAAGATACTTTTCCTCTACCAATTAAACTTCTCTTTTGTACTGAATGAACGACCCCTAATAGCATGGGTTCGGGTTCTAGTTATAGTCCTATTTTTGGGCAACAATTTTTGGTTATGGAAATGGTAAATTATCAAGTATTATCATTACGGAAGAAACTACTACACTGAACCCGTGATATGTGCCTTAAGCTAATCCATTGGTGTTGATACATTGTAGACGTTTAGAGTTGTTAATTTTGTAGCTTTAAAATGTTCCAAGTCTCAGTTAGTCACTTGTATTACTCTACCCAATCAAATCATTATAGACATTAATGCTACATTTGGATTAAAGGAATGAAATGAAAAATAGTATGAGTTATTTCATACTCTTCTTTCTCTAAAAATAAAATTTATAAATTTGGGAAAGAATGGTTGAGTTATTTTATTTCTCACCTTCATTTCTCTAATCTAAACGTAACGTAAGAATATGTTGTTAATAACAAATAAGATTTTAAAACATCTCCCTTAATATTTTAAAATAAAATATGGTTGCGTTCTCACATGACAAATAGTGTTTAATCTTAATATATATATATATATATATATATATATATATATATATATATATATTTAAAAATAAATAAATCAATTCATCACAGTACTTAGATTTAAGGGGTTCGTGTAGTTTGAACCACCGACCGTACAGTCGGTGGTCAAATGGTTCAATTCTTTAACCATACACTTGTATGGAATTCTGATGCAGTGCGAAGGTGGAAAGAATGACGACTTGACAATCACTACACGAACACGATTTAAATACCATTTTAAAGACGTATCAATTTTTAAAACGAATCAACACACTATTCATAAACATGTTATATCATAAATACGTGTATACACGAATTACTCATATTTTTTATGTGCCAAATTACTCTTTGTTCCATAATTACGATATATTTTGAGCTTATTTTTTTTGTCATTTACAAAATCCTAATAAAATCAATATGATTAAAATTCTAGTATAAATAATTATAATTATTATAATATAAACTGATTAAAAAGTACTACCAATTGTCTTATTTATTATTTTTAAAATTTATATGAATTCATATCAATTTTAAATTATAATCATGTACTCCCCACCGTATATATATTTATGAGAACGGGTTTACTCATTCACCTAATCCTTCTGATGAAGATCTAGCTCCTTGGCTTTTTCTAGCAAGTAAAAGTAAAATTTATTTATTCAAACATATTCCTTTAAAAAATGTATTTTAATAATGACATAATATTACTCGATCAAAATGCCAACTGCAATAAAAACAGAATGCTTCTTTTCTTTCTATAGTTAGAAAAGCATAATTGACGATTTTAAAGAGATGGTATGCGGTAGGGGATAAATCACTTTTTGGTCACTTTATTGGGTCCGATTTTTATTTTAGTTACCGAAATTTTTTTATTACAATAGAATAATTGTACTATCACATATTACAAAATGGTCATTACTTAAAATTTTCATCCGAAAAAACGGACGGAAAAGCTGACTGTGCAAATTAGCCCCATTTCTTGCTTACGTGGATCACAGAAATGCCATATCACTTGTGAACTTAATCAAATCATTTCTTCCTTAAAAATCAAAATTAATTATCAGAAACCAAACAGAGGCTAGCTAAATTAAACGGAGTAAAATGCGAAATAAATAAAAATTACCTGATTTCGAACTGGTTCATGCAAATTCCAGAAAACATAGGTCTCAATTACATCCAAACCTCCGTCCTTAGATTTCTGGATAAGGTCTGGCCACATCTGCATCAAATCCACAGTTTAGAGAGCTTAATTAATTATTTACGTCGGGAGTACTACGAGGATAATGAATGGAGCCGGAAACCAGAAGTCACCGTTTGCCGTCGATGACAAACACCGTCGTTATAAAATCTCCGAGCATAAACAACGAGAACAAAATTATAGGAAGATTAAGAGGAATGAGGGGATTGGTGTGACGCCCCCAAAATTAGGTATACATCACCCATCTTGGGTCGCCAGATACATGGTACAGAATTCAAATACAACCTACTAATACAATTGTCGTGTACAATACGACAAAATATAAACTGTGAGTTTAAATATAAATAATGTCTACTAGAGATTATACAAACTCAAAAGGAGTCCTCATTACAATTATTGTCACACTATTTCACAGAATAATGAGGACTACTAATGCTATCCTCTGGACCATTACTCCGTTCCCCGACTCGTCCCAGCTATATTCTCATTTCCTGAGGAGAACAGTGAAAGAAAGGGTGAGCTCAACTAGCCCAGTAAGAAATATTATGACTAAGATAATGCAGAATAAATTATCATTAGCCTTCAACAGTGTTAAACTGATAAAATATAATAAACATCAAGTTTAACTGCAGCAGAATCAGCAATCCATTAAAAGAGTCAAGTAGAAAATAAAATCTACTATCTTTTATTATTTAAAAGGTTTTTCATCACTGTTATAGCTGAAACTCAGCTTAATAAATATTCCACATCATCGAATCACCCCTGCACTACGGCTAAGGATATTCTTTAGTATCACGACCACAATTATTCATGCACTACGGCCAAGAATATTTGTGTATTCATTAATGGTCATGATCATGCCAACAACTGTCCATCAATGCACTACGGCAAATGAGACTTTTACCACATCATTTGTAACATTACGGTCATGATTACACCGAATAATCCCTGGTCATAATCATACCAAGTCCATCCATGCTCTACAGGCCACAGATGACTTTCAAAAAAAATATAAATATGAGGATGATGACAATGATATAAGAATTCAATAAAACAAGTTCAAGAATTATTTTATCCAGAAATTATTAACGTCCAAATTGTCAACACGATACTATTTTGTGGTGTAAAATTCAAGAATGATCAGAAGAATATTTTCATGAAAGGATACTGGATGAAGCGCAAATATCAAGGATATTCCACTAATTTCATGGAGTATAGAAGTCAGAATTCGAATACAATAACAAAAGATATCACCATGCATGCGATAGAGACCGCACAAACAGGTTATTCCAGCAGAATAATAATAACGGAACCAGGTCAGGTGAAATTCACACCGACAGGATGTTCCAACAGAATAATAAATGCGGAATAGTAAATGATGGAACCAGGTCCGGCGTATAGCACAGACAGGATATTCCGACAGAAATGTAAAGACGGAATAGTAAATGGAACCAGGTCCGGCGTATAGCACAGACAAGATATTCCGATAGAAATATAAAGGCAGAATAGTAAATGGATGTCACCAAGTATAGGGTATTCCGCGTATACAGGTTATTCCAACAGAATAACAAAGAATGGAATAACATAAGTTCTCTTCAAGAACGAGTACAACAAATAATATTCCCTACCTTAGAAGAACTGGATATAAGTGAAATAGCAGAATACTCTTCTTCTTTCTCTCTTATTCTCTATACTTTCTCTCTCTATAGCTTGAACGAATTCGTAAGAAATAATGAAGGAATGAGCTTTCTATTTATAGAAAAACTGAGGGTGGCTCTTGGTCTTAACGAAGGGTCAAAATGACTCTTGGTAATATTGAAGAGACAACTACTATTTGTGAAGGGGTAATTAACCCTTGGAACACCGAAGAGGCAGTTAACTCTTGATAATATTGAAGGGACAACTACTATTGACGAAGATAATTACTATTTACGGAGGTAATTACTATTTACGAAGGTAATTACTATTTACGAAGGTAATTACTATTTACAAAGGTAATTTACTATTTACGAAAGAGACTCTTACATGACGATATATGGCCCCCCATAAATAATTAAACTTACCACAAACGTTTAATAATAGACTCTTTATATACATCAAGGATTAAATAAAAATTACCATAAATCATTTTATTTTTTAATCAACACATAATTAATCTTTCAACAATTATTAATCATATATAACTTGTCGTCTCAATTATTGTTTAAATAATATAACATATTATACAGATGATATTGTGACAATAATTGAATCAATAATATAAGAGATATGATGCAGCAATTACTGTAGCAATAATTGAGTATAGCTGAGTGACTTCGCACGTAAGCATCAATAATCAATACCGTGTGCTACTATGCAACAACGCGTATTAATGTACTTTTACTACCTAGTAGTTCAACAGTTTTAACGGTAACACCTCCGCCGTTATTTTCATAAAGTATTTTTGTCGTTTTCTCAATCCGACAATAATTCCGTTGTGGGGTCCACCAATGATTGTGCCGTCGTACGAATATTCTCCGACAAAAAGAATATTCCCCGACCAAACGAATATTTTATAACAACTTGCGTACTTTAAAAAATTTATAAATATTATCCACAACTATAACATTATATCAAATTTATTCCATAATATTCAAAAATAATAATTATAAAAAATTCATCTTTATTTATAAAAACTGGGGTCTTACAACCTCCCCTTCTTATGAAATTTCGCCCTCGAAATTAGGGTACGTACCTGGTATGTCGAAGAGGTAAGGATACCTTGATTTCATTTCAGATTCTAACTCCCAAGTCATTTCCTCAACATCGTGATTTCTCCACAACACTTTGACTTGAGGTATAACCTTGGAGCGTAGAATATGTTCCTTCTTATCCAAGATTTGAACAGGAACCTCTTCATACGTCAAATCTTCCGCTATTTCGTCCGGTTCTAACTCAATAATGTGTTTTGGGTCTTTCACATATTTACGTAACATAGATATGTGAAAAACGTTATGAACACGAGACATACTTGGCGGTAAAGCGAGTTTATAGGCCACAGTTCCTACTCGATCGAGGATTAAAAATGGACCGATGAATCGAGGATTGAGTTTTCCTCTCTTTCCAAATCTTGTAACTCCTTTCCATGGAGTAACACGTAACAACACATGATCTCCTACATTGAATTCCATGTCCTTTCGATGAAGATCAACATAACTCTTTTGTCGATTTTGTGAGGTTTTTATACGTTGTCGGATCGTTTGAATCTTTTCCGTAGTCATACGTACCAACTCCGGTCCCAACAACGTTGCTTCACCCACCTCATCCCAGCATACTGGAGAACGACACTTTCTTCCATACAACGCTTCAAATGGAGCCATGCCAATACTTGCTTGATAACTGTTGTTGTAGGAAAACTCCACCAATGGTAAGAACTTGTCCCAACTTCCCTTGAAATCAAGGACACAGAGTCTTAATAGATCTTCGAGAGTTTGAATAGTCCTCTCCGACTGTTCGTCCGTCTGAGGATGATATGCCGAGCTAAATCGTAAGTCTGTCCCCATAGCTTTTTGCAAACTAACCCAAAATCGTGAAGTAAATCTTGGGTCTCGATCAGAAACTATGGATACCGGCATACCATGCAGTCTTACAATCTCGTTTATGTATATACGAGCAAGACGTTCAAGTGTATAAGTTTCTCGTATCGGTAAGAAATGAGCAGACTTGGTCAATCTATCAACAATGACCCAAATCGCATCTATGCCTTGAGAAACCTTAGGAAGACCGGTAACGAAATCCGTGGTAATGTGCTCCCACTTCCATTCTGGAATTTCAAGTGGTTGCAATGGACCTTTTGGTACTTGATGCTCCGCTTTAACTCGTTGACAAGTTAAACACCTTGAGATAAACAACGCTATCTCTCTCTTCATATTGCTCCACCAAAATATATGACGAATATCATGATACATTTTTGTACTCCCAGGATGGATTGCAAACGGTGTATTGTGCGCCTCCATCATGATTTTATACTTTAAATCAGGGTCGTTAGGAACACAAAGTCTGGTGTTGACTCGAAGTATTCCTTCTTCATCGATTCTTGCTTCCGGCATAGCACCTTCTTGCACTTTTTTCCCCATACGCATCAGCTCCAGGTCTGTAGCTTGAGCAGCTTTAACTTTATCGATTAAAGTCGGTTCTACTCGTATATTCGCCATCGTCACATGCGTCCCTGGAGTTTTTAACTCTATCTCCATCCTTTGCAAGTCACACAAAATGGGCCATTGCGTTGACAATATAGCACTCGTACTTGCATATGATCTTCTACTCAATGCGTCAGCTACCACGTTTGCTTTTCCAGGATGGTATTGGATGGTATGATCATAATCTTTCAAAAGTTCAAGTCAACGTTGTTGTCGCATGTTGAGTTCCTTTTGAGTGAAGAAGTATTTGAGGCTTTTATGATCCGTAAAGATCTCCACTTTCTCCCCATACAAGTAATGCCTCCAAATTTTAAGTGCAAAGACAACAGCTGCCAACTCTAGATCATGAGTAGGATAATTCCTCTCATATTTTTTGAGTTGTCGCGAGGCATAGGCTATGACTTTTCCATGTTGCATGAGAACACATCCCAGCCCTTTGCCCGAAGCATCACTGTAGATGACAAATCCCTCCGAGCCAGATGGTATTGTCAGAACAGGTGCTGAAATGAGTCTCCTCTTGAGTTCTTGAAAACTCTTCTCACATTCTTCGCTCCAATCGAACTTTGTATCTTTCCGAGTCAGCTGAGTCAATGGAGTAGCGATTCGAGAAAATCCTTCCACGAATCTCCGATAATAACCAGCTAAACCGAGAAAGCTACATACTTCGGTCACTGATTTAGATTGCTCCCAGCTTTGAATAGCTTAAATCTTTTCTGGGTCAACAGATATTCCATGACTTGATACCACGTGCCCAAGGAATGCTACTTCCTCAAGCCAGAACTCGCATTTCTTCAACTTGGCATAAAGCTTATATTCACGAAGCTTTTGGAGTGTCAGCCTCAAGTGTTGCTCATGATCTTCACGGCTTTTGGAATAAATAAGGATGTCATCAATAAAGACGACCACAAAGTGATCCAAATATTCCTTGAATACTCGGTTCATCATATCCATGAAGGCAGCAGGAGCATTAGTCAATCCAAAGGACATGACTAGGAATTCATAATGCCCGTACCGAGTTCTGAAAGTCGTCTTTGGAATGTCATCGGTTCTAATCTTCAATTGGTGATATCCGGAACGAAGATCAATCTTTGAAAAGAATTTGGCTCCTTGCAACTGGTCAAACAAGTCATCAATACGTGGCAATGGATACCTATTTTTGATGGTGATATGATTCAACTCCCGATAATCAATACAAAGTCGCATACTCCCATCTTTCTTTTTCACGAATAGAACAGGAGCACCCCAAGGAGAAGTACTAGGACGAATAAAGCCAATGTCTAACAATTCCTGCAGTTGAGTTTTTAACTCCTGAAGTTCAATAGGAGCCATTCTATATGGGGCTTTAGAAATGGGTTTTGTACCAGGTTCAAGGTCGATACAAAATTCAATTTCACGCTTTGGGGGTAGGCCAGGAAATTCTTCGGGGAATACGTCAGGAAATTCATTAACAATAGAGATATCGTTCAAAACTGACGTATTTTTATTTAAATCTGTGACATGAGCTAAGAAAGCTTGACATCCGTTTTTCAATAAACGAATAGCTTTATGGCTTGAGATGACCGTGATTGATTTTAATGGTTTGGTCGCTTGAATTCGCATAATAGGTTGATTAGGAATATGAAAGCTAACAACCTTATGGAAACAATCAATTTTTGCATGATGAGTAGTTAACCAATCAATCCCTAAAATCACGTCAAATGCAAGTATTTTCAATGAAATAAGATCTACAGGTAATGTGAGGGTACCGATTTGAACCAAACAAGACTTATAAACAGTGGATGTGATGAAGGTTTCTCCCAACGGAGTTTCCATAGATAAGTTAAAGTCTAATTTCTCCGGAGTCAAATTTAATCGATGAGCGCAAGTAGGAGAAATAAAAGAATGGGTAGAACCGGTATCAAATAAAGTATAGACTTCATTAGAGTTTATGATAAGCTTACCCGTGATGACCTCATTCGGGTTCCTCGCTCTCTGGGAGGTCACAACAAACGCTCTCCCTTGCACTACCGGCTTTGACCTTTCTGGGACGGCCTTTGGTGCCTCCATCCTAGCTGAATTTGTCTTCGGTAAACGACAAAATCGGGCTAAGTGACCTTCTCTTCCACAATTATAACATGCTTTGGACGGCATCGCGCAATTTGGACTGATGTGTCCCTCCCCTCTGCATTTGAAGCATATGATAGGTGGTCTTTCTCCTTCCTTAACAACGGGTGCTGGTGCTGACGTCTTTCCATCATTGTTGAATCTCCTCTTTTTGAAATGTCCATTCTTATTGTTTTGGCCATGATTACCACCGAAGTGGTAACAATTTCTGGCCTACTGATTCCCTCCACGCTTGTTGTCACCGCTTCGATGACCACTCTCGCTGGTATTATAATTTTGCCGGCTGCTCTCTTTTAGTTGAGTTGACTCGTTATCGCGCTCCACTAACTGAGCCCTATTTACAACATCTAAATACAAACACAGTTTATGAGTAATAAGATGTTGACGTATCTCCGGCTTCAAACCTCTTAAAAACATTCGTGTCATTCTCTCTTCATTATCCACCAAGTGGGACGCAAACCGTGATAACTCTGCAAATTTTGCCTCGTATTGCGACACGGTCATATTATTTTGTTCCAACTTAATAAACTCCACCTCCTTCATGTGGCGAATACTTTCGGTAAAGTATTTGTCGTTGAACAGCTCCTGGAACTTCTCCCAAGATATCTTCAGTACAGCAGGTTGAGTACGTTTTACCGATTCCCACCAGTAATCTGCCTCTTCGCGCAACATAAAGGCGGCAAAGAGAACCTTTTGCTCCTCGGAGCATCCCAAGACATCAAATATCTTGGTAATCTGCTTTATCCATGTTTCCGCCATATGTGGTTTTGGCTCTCCCTTAAACTCCGGTGGTCCCAGCTCCTTGAACTGTTTAGCGGTGACCGCCCGAGAGTTTCCCGTGTTTCCATCTACGTTTTGGACAGGAGTCGCTCTCGCCTGCTGTTGCATGAATTGCATAAAGCCTCTAAACATTTGATCATTCATCATTTGGTCATTGTTGTTATTTGCATGAGGATTGTCGCCTTCTTGATGCACATTATCCTGATTATTGATATGTGGTGAATCAACAATCGCCTGTGCTCCATTGTTATTCTCAACAGTCTCAGATGTCATTTTCAGATACTGCCACAAAACAAAAAGTTAATTGTCATTTAACATATTATCTCTATATTCTGACCGACCAATAAAATAACACATAAACTTAGGTAGGTCATACTAGCGAAGGAATTCCCCGTCTCTCCCCTCCTAGTTCTAGTCTCACATCTTAGCCAGGGATCATATCCCTAAGCTCTGATACCAACTGTGACGCCCCCAAAATTAGGTATACATTACCCATCTTGGGTCGCCAGATACATGGTACAGAATTCAAATACAACCTACTAATACAACTGTCGTGTACAATACGACAAAACATAAACTGTGAGTTTGAATACAAATAATGTCTACTAGAGATTATACAAACTCAAAAGGAGTCCTCATTACAATTATTGTCACACTATTTCACATAATAGTGAGGACTACTAATGCTATCCTCTGGACTATTACTCCGTTTCCCGACTCGTCCCAGGTATATTCTCATTTCCTGAAGAGAACAGTGAAAGAAAGGGTGAGCTCAACTAGCCCAGTAAGAAATATTATGGCTAAGATAATGCAGAATAAATTATCATTAGCCTTCAACAGTGTTAAACTGATAAAATATAATAAACATCAAGTTTAACTGCAGCAGAATCAGCAATCTATTAAAAGAGTCAAGTAGAAAATAAAATCTACTATCTTTTATGATTTAAAAGGTTTTTCATCACTGTTATAGCTGAGACTCAGCTTAATAAATATTCCACATCATCGAATCACCCCTGCACTACGGCTAAGGATATTCTTTAGTATCACGACCACAATTATTCATGCACTACGGCCAAGAATATTTGTGTATTCATTAATGGTCATGATCATGCCAACAACTGTCCATCAATGCACTACGGCAAATGAGACTTTTACCACATCATTTGTAACATTACGGTCATGATTACACCGAATAATCCCTGGTCATAATCATACCAAGTCCATCCATGCTCTACAGGCCACAGATGACTTTCAAAAAAAATATAAATATGAGGATGATGACAATGATATAAGAATTCAATAAAACAAGTTCAAGAATTATTTTATCCAGAAATTATTAACGTCCAAATTGTCAACACGATACTGTTTTGTGGTGTAAAATTCAAGAATGATCAGAAGAATATTTTCATGAAAGGATACTGGATGAAGCGCAAATATAAAGGATATTCCACTAATTTCATGGAGTATAGAAGTCAGAATTCGAATACAATAACAAAAGATATCACCATGCATGCGATAGAGACCGCACAAACAGGTTATTCCAGCAGAACAATAATAACGAAATCAGGTCAGGTGAAATTCACACCGACAGGATGTTCCAACAGAATAATAAATGCGGAATAGTAAATGATGGAACCAGGTCCGACGTATAGCACAGACAGGATATTCCGACAGAAATGTAAAAACGGAATAGTAAATGGAACCAGGTCCGGCGTATAGCACAGACAAGATATTCCAATAGAAATACAAAGGCAGAATAGTAAATGGATGTCACCAAGTATAGGGTATTCCGCGTATACAGGTTATTCCAACAGAATAACAAAGAATGGAATAACATAAGTTCTCTTCAAGAACGAGTATAACAAATAATATTCCCTACCTTAGAAGAACTGGATATAAGTGAAGTAGCAGAATACTCTTCTTCTTTCTCTCTTATTCTCTATACTTTCTCTCTCTATAGCTTGAACGAATTCGTAAGAAATAATGAAGGAATGAGCTTTCTATTTATAGAAAAACTGAGGGTGGCCCTTGGTCTTAACGAAGGGTCAAAATGACTCTTGGTAATATTGAAGAGACAACTACTATTTGTGAAGGGGTAATTAACCCTTGGAACACCGAAGAGGCAGTTAACTCATGGTAATATTGAAGGAACAACTACTATTGACGAAGGTAATTACTATTTACGAAGGTAATTACTATTTACGAAGGTAATTACTATTTACGAAAGAGACTCTTAGATGACGACATATGGCCCCCCATAAATAATTAAACTTACCACAAACGTTTAATAATAGACTCTTTATATACATCAAGGATTAAATAAAAATTACCAGAAATTATTTTATTTTTTAATCAACACATAATTAATCTTTCAACAATTATTAATCATTTATAACTTGTCGTCTCAATTATTGTTTAAATAATATAACATATTATACAGATGATATTGTGACAATAATTGAATCAATAATATAAGAGATATGATGCAGTAATTACTGTAGCAATAATTGAGTATAGCTGAGTGACTTCGCACGTAAGCATCAATAATCAATACCGTGTGCTACTATGCAACAACGCGTATTATTGTACTTTTACTACCGAGTAGTTCAACAGTTTTAACGGTAACACCTCCGCCGTTATTTTCATAAAGTATTTTTGTCGTTTTCTTAATCCGACAATAATTCCGTTGTGGGGTCCACCAATGATTATGCCGTCGTACGAATATTCCCCGACAAAAAGAATATTCTCCGACCAAACGAATATTTTATAACAACTTGCGTACTTTGAAAAATTTATAAATATTATCCACAACTATAAATTATATCAAATTTATTCCATAATATTCAAAAATAATAATTATAAAAATTTTATCTTTATTTATAAAAATTGGGGTCTTACAATTGGACCGTTGGCTGGAGTTTTTGTGGGTGTGAAGGATACTATTTGTACGGTCGATATGCCGGCCTCTGCCGGGTCGATACTATCGGCCGACTTACGATGCTACGGCTGTTTCAAAGATGAGAGAGAAAGGAGCAATTATAATGGGGAAGACTAATAATAATAATAATAATAATATTAATTTTAAAATAATAATAAAATATTATTAATAATAATAATAATAGTATTAATAATAATTTCAAAATAATAAAAAAAAAATTAATTTGTTAAAATTAATTGTATTTGTATTCTCCGATCATTGTTCTGTTCCCTGTCCATTCATTTCATTATTTCCTCTGTTTTCTCTCTCTCGACTCTTCTTCAGAAGAAAACCAAAAGAAAGAGTCAAAAACTCAAGGAATTGATTTGATAATTTCCCAGTTCTTATTTTTAAATTTGTATTTCACGGAGTACTAGATTTATATGAAATTTGTTTTTTTTATTTTAATGGAGAATAAAAAATAATTTGTCAAATTTACCCTTATTCGAATAATTTAAATTAATAAAAATATTATTTTTTAAATACACATCAGCTTCATATAAAAATATTTTTATAATTTATAAAATCTTTTTTTAAATTTTTAAAAGTTATTATTATTGATATTGTTATTATTATTATTATCCCTTATCGTTATTATCGTTATCGTTATTATTGTTATTATCCCTTATTTGGAGTGGTTGGATTTCACGGAGTACTAGATTTGTATGAAATTTGTTTTTTTTATTTTAATGGAGAATAGAAAATAATTTGTCAAATTTATCTTTACTCAAATAATTTAAATTAATAATATAATAAAAATATTATTTTTTAAATACACAACAACTTCATATAAAAATATTTTTTAATCTTTTTTTAAAATTTTAAAATTTTAAAAATTAATATTATTGTTATTATTATTATTTAAAAATTATTATTATTATTATTATTCTGGAAGAGGAAAATTAATTTTGATTTTTTGTTGTTGTACAGTATGCTTTTGAAGGAAGAAATGATTAGGTTAAGTTCAGGCATTTATGTGCTCCACGTAAGCCAAAAAATAGGGCTAATTTGCAGTCAATTTTTCCATCTGTTTTTTCGGACAAAAATTTTAAATAATGACCATTTTGTAACATACGAGAGTACAGTTATTTAATTGTAACAAAAAAAAATTCGATAACCAGAATAAAAACCGAACAGTGACCAAAAAAGTGATTTATCCCTATGGGGTAGCGTCAAGCCTGATACATTTGTTGGATTGATTTCTCGCAAGACTAGAGAAGTCGTACACAACAGTGGAAATGCATTCCATTCCAAGGGCCCGTCACCTCTGTGACTTTGACCTGAAAATGCATCTACCAACTGAATTTTTACTCAAATATTTACATGCACAAAAAACATTATATATCCACTCGGCTGTGAGGCACGCCTCTTTTTGCGTAGCTCCCACTTGCAAAGCTCATCCAGTTTTCATGCTCTGTTCATTTGGATAGATGATACAAACAAGTTCTTTGTCAAATACCCCAGAGAGAGAGAGAGAGTGATTTATGACTTTAAAATAGAGGCAGCTATAAATCTAATACAAGAACCAGAAACAGCAGGATCCACTTGTGAGAGGAAAAGAAACCTGCAGAAGCTGCAAAGCCACGTGTTCAAGCATCAGATTTTATTTCCGATAATAGAACATACCAATGTTTTTCAGCCGTTGAACTCACTAGATTATGTGAAAAAACCTTTATCACGCACAGAATAGGAAAGATAGCATGAACCCAACTTTTAGTAAGGAAAACCAGAATATTAAGAATACTTACATGAAGACTGTAAAGGTGAAACCAACGGTGTTAATTCAGGAGGCTCTGCATCAAACACCCTCTTTGGTGGGGAGTTCGTATGAGAATATACTACATGCGGCAATGGACTTGATGCAGGTATTAGACGGGGAACAGGTGCAGGTGGATTCTCGTGCTGTTGTGGTGAGGGAGCAACATCCTTTACAGGGACCTGAGATGCAACCGGAGGAATAAAATGGCTATGCTTATTACCCTTTTTGGGGAATCTGTTTCTATGTCCATACTGGCAGCCAGGAGGCTTTGCCTTATGACTCTTCTCAGGCGTCGGTGCAGGCACTGGTGCAGATGCAGGTGAACCTTTTTTAGTTGTGGATCCACCTTCCACAGTTGCAGGTGCAGGTGAAGTTGCAGGAGCTAAATGCACATCATGGTGGTGATGGTGGTGATTTGTGGATCCACCTTTCACAGTTGAAGGCGCAGGTGAAGTTGCAGGAGCTAAATGCACATCATGGTGACGGTGGTTGCGGTGATGATGATGGTTAGGATGAGGGAGAGGAGCAGAAGAAGGCGATGAGGTGCCACTACCATCACCACCATGAAGGGAGTGCTGCAGAATAGATGAAAGACTAACTTGTTTAACCCTCCCAAATTCAGTGTTGTTCAAACCAAGGTTTTTTGTAGGAGAGCCCGTTATGGCCTGAGCCAACTGCTTTAACCTTCCCACTGATGGAGTATTGCCAACTGCCAGTAGAACTGAGGATTGCACAGTAGTTGGGGGAACCACGGTTGAACCTTTTGAATTTGTCAGGCTAATATACAAGTTCTGCATTCCAAAAAAAGGGGACAAACCTTTCAGAGGCTATTCTTCCACTATATTACAAGATTTTGTATAACAGAGTAATGTAGAACTCATTACAAAATAGTTAAATAAGATAACGCAACACTTGCTCTGGTATTAACAAAATCAGCTCTAGCAATGCAGCCAACCCAAAAAAAAACATCTTCAGAAATCTCTCATAATTACCCTCACTTTCTACGAGACAAATGTCCCACAGCACACGTGTAAACGCTGTTACACACAATTGACCTAGATTTCTGAAATCTAGCAGACAGACGGTCACCATTATCGCATTTTTTTAGCGCAAGAACTGCATATGAACGATATAAATGGAAAAAGAATAAGAGACAAAAAATAAGAGATATTATTTCCATACCTCATATGGAGCAAGATTCAACCCGGACTTCAGCTGACTCGTAAGTTTGTTGAAATTTTTTTGTATTTCATCAATAGAAAAATTCAAGGTGAAGTTGAAAAGAATCTGCACTTTCTGCAGAAGAAATGCACTCTGCGGAGGACTAACAGTAATGCCTCCAACAAATTTCAGCACGTCAAAAGAAAACGGATCCCCAAACAAAGACGCGGTCAAGCGGAGAGATGATTGGTGTATAATCAGCGATACAAAAGAGGCTCTTATTAAACTTTTAGCCGCTGAAGACATTCTAGAACCCTTGACATCGGGATCAAACCCAAAAATCACCTGTGTTATATTTGATCCAGCCAAAGACTTTAAAGATATGATTTCCACCTGTTGGAAACAAATAATTAGACAATAATATGGAACAGGTCAGACCACAGACACATACACAGAGAGAGGGAGAGAGGAGATACTTTGGTGGTGGGAACACCTATTTCGTCAAAAATGTCATCCCGAAGCTGCAAAATGTTGTCTTCCAGCACAGAAACTGACTTTCTAACCTTGAAAGTTGCTACTATATAATGATCTGGAGAATTAACTTGGTCAATTGCTTAATATCAAATGAAAATAAGATCTTAGATCAAGATCTAGAAAAATAGTTCAAACAGTTAAGAAATTTATTTTATTTTTTCAGCATGGGTAAAAGTTAAGAGTCAGGTTATTCAGAAAGTTTATCACAAAAATAAAAATCAACAATATTTAACAACTTACAAATCAGTAATTGCAAGTAATGCCTCTGAAAAAAGTAATAGCCCATCATATAAATGGCAGTCCAATTAACTATCATTAAATGCACCACTCACTCTTAGATGTTGACATTAGCATTGTTTTAGGGAATATAAGCTGATTGTGACAATAGGAACCATAGATCATGCACCCTATGCTTGCTAAATAAATTATAAAACACAGGTACCCATAGGTTATTACCATCAGCATTTCTTTTGTTCCTGAATAGTAGCATGTGTGCCAGCTTTTACAAGCATCTTACAAGTATATACTACCTATTATGTACTATCCTCGTATGAGAATCTCAGGCTAAGAAGATCTACAAACAATCTCAACAGCCACTTGTTCGCACTACCCAATTTTTGACCCACTGGAGCATTGCTATTTAAGGCGCACCGAGGCAAAAAGGTCTCCGCTCGAGGCAAGGCGCGCACCTCATCGAAGTGAGGCGCACATTTATAAGTAGGTTTTATACCTACATATCCGGTATCAACTAACTACTTTCGTTGCCTAATCCCGTGTTTCATAGTAACTTTTCATGCATTTTATCTGCATTTTGTAGGATTCATGGTCGGGAGCTAACTCAGTGGCGTTGGACAACAACTGGTGATTAGAGCGGCTTAAAGTGGATGGAAACTGCAGTGTTGGGAAACATAAAGGATTAAGGCAATGGAAGGAATGATGCAGAAGCAGAATCACAGACTGGTGCATAGCGTGGCCGCGCCCAACTTAGCCTTTGGGACAGCACGGTCGTGCCAGGATCTCTGCCAGAATGCCCTGTAGCGCGGCCGCGCCCAATTTGACCTTGTGGGCTGCGCGGCCGCGCCAGTCTGACTGACCAGATTTGACTTTCACTTATATGACCAATTAAATCGAGATTTAGCCTATATGTAGGCATATTTGCAGACATCAGAACATCTAAGACTAAATAAATCCTTTTGGGGATAAATCCATCTTGTATATATTCCTTCTTTCTTAGATTAGATTAGATTATAAAACCCTAGATTAGATTAGATTTGAAGGTTGAAACAATTGAAGATCATTGGAGATTCAGATTGGAAGCAATGGAATTCAAATTTGCTTACTTCAAACCCTAAATTCTCTTATTATCTCTTTGTATCTTTCAATGTATAATCAATTGTATATTGCGGATTTTGTTTTAAACTCTATTTTGAGATTGCAATGAATCTTGTTGAGTAGTTTTTTTTGATATGCTTCCTTGTTAGTCTTATTAGCTATTAGCTATTCTTGGATTGTCTATTATGGTTTGTGATTAATTGCTTAATTGTCTAGCTAATAATTACCGTGATAATCCATATGAAATTGAGAGACGGATTATGGGTTTAAATCTAATCATAGTAGCATGTATTTGTGACTTCTACATGTCGATGAAATTCATGATTCGTGTGTAGGATAAAAATATACATATGTACCGCATGTAGTCTATTGAGAACTTGAGCTTCAACCTTCTTTAATTGTAATTCACATAGATATATAGTGGGTTAATTAATTAGGGTGTTCACATTCATTCTATCTGTGGATTTAGTGTGATATGGATATAGTACATCGAGATATGGCTAGGGGTGCTCAAATTTTTCGGTTTTTTCGATTTTTTACCGGTACCAGTTTTTTCGGTATTTTAACACTTTTCCCCACCGGTAGCGGTAATGCCTTTTTGAATTCGGTAAAAACCGAAATACCGAAAACACCGAAATTTAATAATTTAATAATTAATAGTTAATGTTTTGTAATTTTATATATTAAATAATTTTTTTTATATATTAATAATTTCTATATAATAGTAGTTTTATTAATTTTTTATATATATTAATAATGTTTTGTAGTTTTATTTTATATATTAATTATTATTAATAGTTAGTTAATGATTTCTTAGTTTTTAAAAAAATTATTAATATATATAAAAAAAACTAATATATAAAAAAAATTATTTAATTATTATTAATAATTATATATATTACCATGCGGTATAATCGAAAACCGAAAAAACCGGTATCGATTTTGAACCGAACCGGTACCGAAACCGGTAATTCGGTACCGATTTCGTTTCTTGTTTTTTCGGTAATTTCAGATCGGTACCAGTTCGGTATTTTCGTTACCGGTTCGATTTTTTACCGATGAGCACCCCTAGAGATGGCCATATTTACTTTCGTGTTATTGATTAACAATCCGGTATAATTAATTTGGCTTAACAGAAAATGTGTTGATTTAAATGAAACAATAGGTGAAATTGCAATCTCAAGTCTTCATTATCTAGTCACATTCTAGGGGTAGTTAGTATTAATTTAATTTCATATTTTTAAATATAAAATACTAAAACAATCATTTAAATAAGATTGAGTTGGCTACGGGTTGGTGCTTGCTAGATTTTGTTAATAATTCCTCGTTGAAACGATATTTTACTTACTCTTTATTACTTGTTGACCATGTATATTTGCACGCATATATTGATCGAAAAAACGACCAACACACATTTAAAAAAAATAATATATATATATATATACACACACACACATTCAGTCATTTATGTTTTAAATTAATCAACCATTAAGCATGGTTATCAAGTCGTAGCCTAGGCGTCCAGTCGGTGCATATTGGGAAGGCGTCTGGGCGACTTGGTAAGAGGGGAGAAAGTCGAGCGACTTAGACGACATGGGCTACTTGGTTGTCGACTTGGGCGACTTTGTGATTGAGCAAATTTTTTGGTACTAATGATACTTTGTGAAGACAAACCTTAGTGGGCAACAAAATTTATATATATATATATATATATATATATATATATATATATATATACACACATCCATGCTCCACATATATATATATACACACACATATATATATATATATAATATATATATATATACACACATCCCCGTGTTCCAGTAGCTGCTGCCCCTCCACTAGCTTCTGATTTTGTTGCCCCACTAAGGTTTGTCTTCACTTGGGAGAGCATAAAATAAGTAAAATATATTATTTTGCTCTTTCACTCTTTGCATTACTTATATGCTCAAGTTCTTTATATTGTATAAGCTCCAAAGACCAAAACATCAAAACCTTTATGAACTGTAAAACATGCAACTTGGTTTGGGACATACAAATTAATCTATTATACATATATATATATATATATATATATATATATATATATATATATATATATTCCCCGACAATTACCCTGTGTTTAAGAGAAAGAATTTGCTTTAATAAAGTTAATTGAAATAAACTAAATATTACAAAGGTATCACCATTTATATAATTTGAAGTTGTACAAGTTCAAAAAATTACATGTTTACAACTATAATAAAATTATCCATTTTGACTTGATCTTGTTGACTCCTTATTATAATTTCATATGCTATATGTATTATGAATATGGTAATCATTAGAAAAATAAATATATCAATATTCATATAAATATTAAATATATATAATAAAATTTACATTGTTAACGACTTGTCGATTTGTGAACGACTAGTCGGGCGCCTTGTCTCCAAAGCGCTTAAATAAGTTGGTAAACATCAAAACAATAGTGTAGTAAAGTACTTGAAGCTTCTGAAAAAAATTGGGCAACATAACCCCCAAGTATTTTGCAAAATAGCTTTTATTGGGTAAGAGAAGAGAATAAAAAAAAGGAGACGAGATCAGGAGAATGGGGATACTTACTTGAAGGAGGAAGGTGCAATTGGTGATCTAAATTGATTAGAAAAAAAAATTACACAACTTCAATGAGGCCCGCGCCTTGTCCGCCTCATTGTAGGAGCCTCATCTCAGGCTAGGCTCTCAACATTAGGACTGGGCATCAATTTCGGTTTTTCCGATAAAATCAGTTTTTTGAACCGGATCGAACCGGCCGGTTCAGTATAAAAAGAACAGGCCCGGTTTCGGTAAAAAAACCCGGTATATACTGGTTTTTCGGTGCGACCTATTTATGCAGAACCATACCGGTATATACCGGTTTTCTAATTTTTTTATTATTATTAATAAATAATTAATAATAATAATAATAATAAAATAATGATTATAAAAATAAAAATAAAATAATAATTATATTAATTTCGGTAAAAACTGGTTCGGTATACCGGTCCGGTATCGGTACCCAAATTTGGGTAATTTCGGTACCAATTCGGTTTGGTACCAGTCCAGTTCGGACCGATTTTTACGGGTTGCCCACCCCTACTCAACATGGGCAGGGATGGTCCTCATGCCTTAACAACACTGCACTGGAGTTACACTTATTTGCTAAACAGAACAGGTCCATTGTGCTACCAAGGGATCACTAAACCTCGTCCCTCCCTACTACCCTCACACCCCACCGCCCCCCTCACCACCCTTAAAAATGGAAAGAAACAGAAAAGAAAAGTGGTTGATATATGTGTTCCCTCTACTCAGGACATCTGCAAAGATTTGGAATGGGATGATCACATTTTGTAGCAAGTAAACCCACAATATGAACTAATAATTGTTCTTACTTTTACTCAAACATATCACGATGCTTGAAGAATATACAATTTTGCTCAGAAGAAAACGATCTTCCTATTATTTACAAACAACAAAATTTGAAATCACATTAGAAAACCACCAATTCTAATCATCATATCCAATAAGAAAGGTAGGCATTTTGAAGAAACAAGAACGCAAACCAATCAACACATACAAAAGATGCATATGAGTTGGCTAAGTAAATAAACTCAATTTGGATCCAATAAGAACACACATACAGGAAAAAGGCAGGGAAGAGCACATCTCTATACAATAAAGTATCACATAACCGTTACAAAATATATAGCATATGATTTTTTTATTAAACACCTAATAAGGTATGCATTTCTTGTATAAAAAAAATAATTTATATCCAAAAGGAAGTTAGGATCGAAGAATTAAGCAGTCATGCTGCGGCAATTAATAACAGTCACAAAAAATAATTTAAAAAGTAGGGCTCGAAAACAAATTAAAATATATATCAGGTTTATTCGTCAGGCTTACACAACGCATGTGATGTAGGCTTAAAAAAGAATACTACAAAATGGTAATGGTGATGTGAACTGAAGCAGTGCCCAAAATAATGCCAACAGAAGACAGTTTTTTGAACTGCATGAGGTTCCATACTTGCACAATAAAATAATGCTATTTGCTTCCCAAATAAGAGTCTACTTTAAAAAATCAGGCACATTAAGCAAATTTGTCAATTTTCGGTTTAACCTTCAAACTCGATTCTAATATTGATATACAAAGGCTAAGTTTAGTTTTTTTTATCTAGAAATTTTTTTGAGCATGTCGTAACTTTTAGTCTACTTTAGAAAGTGGAATCTCTTTTGAAATTGTACAAAAGTAAGATTTGGCTCCCATTTTGGACCAGAAGGAGCAGTACTGTTTCCATTAAAACAATGTAATAATGTTATACTAAATCAGCTGACCTTAAACCATAAATTTGCCATCTTAGACAACAATGAAATGAAGGGAACACCAACTTGTCCCACTTTTTTCATCAGTTTCTTGATTTCCAATATTCTAATTAAGGTGACGTTTATATTAAATCATGGAATCTCAACAGCATGATCACCAATACTGATTTTGCATTCATAGACTTCTATAACATCTTGTAAGCTCCTACTAATAGAAACAAATACAGATTGTGATCATGCATTCGTGCCGTCAAAGAAGCCTTTGTCACTATTCTATAGATTAACAAAATTGTTTAATATGAAATATGTAAACCAAAATAAAGATCTGCAACCCCAACAACAGTCATTTTTGCATGATTTAAATGCATTTACTGAAGTAGACACTGATGAAACAAATGTACGGGGAATAATTATCCTCCTAGTTGATCATAATTCATATATTTCACCCCAACAAGTTTCTGACGCAAAATATTCAGTCCTTAAAGCTACGCACCCTTGTCATCATCCCTTTTGAGAACGTACTTCCAAGAGGAACACTTTGCAACCACGTCCTCATACACCACCACACTAGCTGGTGTCAGAAAATAGCATCTTGTAGATTCAGCTGACCAAACCTTTGACCAACTAATTGTGATCATTAAAATTTATTAGTCAAATAACTTGGCTCAAAAAAAGTCATCTTTGTTGTCCCATGCTTCGTGCCTCTGCTGACGTAGTCCTCAGATCCAAGCTCTTCAAAGGTAGCGGTTGTTCCGTCACAACCAATTATGGTACCATCTTTAAGGCTCTGAAAGGGATGTAGCCCTAGTACCCCAGATTGGTTATTGGTATTTGTTTCAATCTAGAGCTTGATTTATTGTTTATCTTCTTCTTTTAGAGAACATCACATTTTTGCTTAATACACAGAATTAAAGATAAAATTAGAGATTTGAGCCAATTGTTGAACAAGGTAATGAAAGAAAGTAAGAAAGAAGCATCCTTCATGTATTGCAACAACAAGTCTAACATCCAAGGAACAAAGAGTAGCCCATATCACAACTCATGAGCATGTAACAGTAAATTCCATGTTTTTGATCCACCGCAAATTCCAAAGCTATCAATAAAAGGAGATGAAATACAAAAAAACAAAATCTGCCCATTTGAAAATCAATATTCTGGACATTTGCTGGTACAGGCATGTTGAGATATAAAGTCCCGCATCGGGCAACTAAGACTATATATAACTTGAGAGGCTAATTGCCAATTGGTTTTGAGTTTGATGCTTCAATATGGAATCAGTGCATACACCATCCTGTGCAGGCCCAACAGCCCACATGTGCTAATACAGGTATGTTGAGATATAAAATCCCACATCGGACAACTATGCATGCTACTCCACTGATTGCCAATTGGTTTTGAGTTGGATTCTTCAATCAGGCATGTCGATCTAACAAGTAGACCACACTAGCAGTAAAATCCAAGTGCATAAACCACACATAGACTAACAGTCCTTTTTGAAAAGTACATAAAATTTATTACCACCACCAAACACAACAAAAATCAACTACCCCTGACCACCAAATCATCAAGCATGTTGAGAAAACCACAAATACATAAACACAAACACAATACAGATCTGTATATATCACGCAATGTTGATACCGACAAACAAGAAACCCAAAAAGATGACTGTAAATTAAAGAATGCCCACCTCGAAACTGGGAGATAAGATCCAGATCCCCTCGATCTCCGTGCCTAAAGAAGGGAGGCAACCAAAATACAGCGGAGAGCAAAACTGCAACTCCAAGCAACAGAGCAAACACACATCTAAACCGGATAAACCTACTAACCCTGAACCGGTTCTCTGCAGCATTTTGCTGAGTGCTTTGGGCAGAAACATTTGTGGGTAGAGGCTGCTCTTCCCCGGCCTTTCCCATTGGGAATGTAGGTTGCTTTGCTTAATCTCCATTGTTATGATTTGATGAGAGAGCAGCCATGGCTTCTGTATCCGCTAGAGAGAGAGAAGGTAAAGATGGAGGAGAGAGAGGGAATGAATTAGGAAGAGGAAATAGATAATTTTAATATATTTTAGGGTTTGGACTTTGGAAGGAGCTAGGAAGAGTGGAGAAATGACAACTTTTTGGAAACAAGATTTTGTGTTTTTGTGCTGTGCTGTTGTGTGTTTAGTAGTAACCCAACCCGTGTGTTTTTGTTTGTTTTCCTCTTGTAATAATTTTTTTTAAAAAAGTGGAAGTAAAAATAAGAAAAAGAACATTTGTCTGGTCTATTGTCAATTCTGGTCCTCTTAAAACTTGAAAATTAGAAGAGGAGAAAATAAAGTCAAAAATAAACATAAAATAGTGGTTTTAGAAATAAATAAATAAAGATGACGAAATATTATCTGTTTTCAGATCGTGTGTTTATAACAAATTCTACCTTCTTTATTTTTCGGGTGCTCACAACAAATTCTTTTTTGCTTTTATTAATGGTGCACTCTTTATAATAAATAAAGGAAATTGTTAAATCCACCCTAAAAAAATATTATTTTCACAATATCTATAGCGACACTTTTATTATAAAAATAACAAAAAATAGGGTGAATTTAACAATTCCCTAAATAAATTGATCAGGGCCACAAAAATTATGCACAAACGGTATTAAAAAAATAATAAATAACCAAGGTGCTGAGTCTTACAACTTTTCTTTTCTTTTTTTCTTTATTGTTGGGTAGTGTTTGATTTCATTTTAACATCTCATCTCTCAATGTATCTTAACATCACACATTTTTTGTATTAAAAGGTTATCTGAATAATTTAGACTCATATTTGTATCTTAATGATTTAGAGACATTCAAAGATAAATTTTTATCTCTATTTCAAATATTAAGATGTATTAAGAGCTGAACGGTTAAGATGCAATTTAAAATTATAATTTAGGATAGTTTGAACTTTCTATTAATATGATCATGATAGTTTATCTTCCTTTTAGATTGACATTATTAGTACTTAATTATTTTTTTTAAATACGATATCTATGGTGCTCGTGTGTATTGGGGAGAGCTTATGGCTATATAATTAGGGAGGGGGAGTGGTCCGGTGCTATTCACCGGTATTAACGACAGGTACCTTTTATTTTTTTTTATTTTTTTTTATCACAATTATGAGGGAAAAAAATAAAAAATAATAGAGGAAGTTTGAACAAAAAATTATAAAAGAAAGTAAATTTTTTATTGAAAAAATACAGTAAACAGTTTGCAGTGTTTTTTCAATAAAAAATATACTTTCTTTTACAGTTTTTTGTTCAAACTTCATCTATTATTTTTTTAATTCTTTTTTCTCATAATTTTGGTAAAAAAAAAATTTAAAAGTGCCGGACGTTACCGGTCTTTAAGGGTACCGGACGTCCCCTCAATTGATATAATTATCTTATGATCTACATTAAAAGTGTCACACGGGGAGAAAAAATTATTAGGATAAGTAAATTATCCTGTGTCGTAAGGGGAATAGCATTTTTTAGAAATAACTTGGACCAAAAGTATCAGATTACTTGGCCAAAAAACAAAAAAAAAGTCAGATTTATAGATATAGTGTTCAATAATTCATCTTTGATTTTGAAATAACTACACGTTTTTAGTTGGAAGTTTTTTTTTCTATTCATATATATTTATATGAAGTTAAAGAGACAAAATTTAAATTGAATAAGAGAGAGATGATAGATGAGGGGATTTTGACCAAAATATTTTTTATGATGGTACCTTATATGGACTAGGATCGTCTCCATTTTAAATGAATTGTACTCTTCATTTCAAATGAAATGCAGACTCTTCATTTTTGTATATTATCCATTATCATCTCTCTCTCCCATCATCATCATTTGAATATAGGGAGAATCCTAATTTGAGATTATGGTTTTATCTACAATCATCCCTCTTTATGTTGGTACTTTCTTCAACTTCGAAAGTAAGCAAAAAGATTACTTTTAAAAAATAACAAAAACAAAACATAAAATGTTATGTTGTTTAAAAGTAAGATAAAAATAGAATGATAAAAAAAGAATTAAAAATATAAATTCAGTATCTTAGGATCATTCCAAACTCGACCTTTTACTTTAATTTGTAAAGAATATCATATTGCCTTAATTTGTATAGATTTGTTTATTTATATGTTGGGGGTGGGGGTGGGGGTGGGGGTGGGGGGTGGGGGTGGGGGTGGGGGGTGTGGACATTCAATCAACCTTGGACGAGGTGTTTAACCAAATTTAGGTGAACCGATGTTACATGTTTGGAAGAAGAAACCAATATATATATATATACATATATATATACGGGAAGTTTCAAGAGCATAATTCTTAAATAGCATAATGTCTTAAATTACATAATTTTATCAAAACGACGTAGTTTTGTAAACACGTGGTGATATTTTTGTAAATACGCGGTGGCATGGTATTTACAAAAATGCCACCGCGTGTTTATAAAACTACGTCGTTTTGATTAAATTATGTTATTTAAGAATTATGCTCTTGAAGCTTTCCGCATATATATATATATATATATATATATATATACAGATTTTCTCCTATAAGGACTCAAAGTAAGGACCACATTTTTTTTTTGTTTTTTTTTTAAACAACTAGAAAAAATATTTAATATTTTATGGAACTGATTTTTTTTCATAATACAATATTTTGGGCGTATTTTGGATACCTATACCAAAAAATGGTGGTACAGTCTGCACAGACTGTACCACAATTTTTTTGTTATACGTACCCAAATCACACCCAAAACACTTTTTTTAAAAAACTTTCAATTCCAAAAATTATTATACATTTTTTATTAGTTATGTTTTTTTTATTAAAAAAAAGACGGTCCTTACTTTGAGTCCTTAATTTGAGTCCTTATAGGAGAAAACCTCTATATATATACACACACGGTAAAGATTAAGAGCATTCTTCTTAAATAACATTCCTCTTTAAATAATATTTTTTTATTAAAATTACGTCGTTTTGAAGGAACGCAGTGACATTTTTATAAATACGGGAAATAAATTATTTGTAGTAATAATATTAGTTTATTATGCGGAATAGGGAATCAAATGTACACTTGGTAAGGAATCAAAATAGGGTTAAATATATATTTCTCCACTCTACTCGACCTCGGTTTACAAATACATTATTGGGCTGAATTTTTTTATGATCAACTCATTGAACTATAATTTTTTTACAAAAATTGAAATTTCCGTCCAAAAGTGTTAAAAGTTAACGGAAAATCTACGTGACAATACTTACTTGGAATATAAGATCCACCGTAAATTTATTTTAATAATAATAATAGAATAACTTTATTTTAATTTTTTTTTAATTTTTAAACTTGAATTCTCTCTTTTTTTAAATAACAGATAATTAAATTAATAAAAATATAATTAATATATAATTTTTATAAATATATTTATATAAAATCAATGAATACATATTATTTTTTTAATTTTTAAATATTTAAAATTAACTTTAAAGATACAAAATTATTTAATATAATTTATCATCTTCCCCCACCAACACCAACACCAACACCAACACCAATCCACAAATCTGAATTCATCATCTTCTTCAAATCTGAAACTTATCAAAATATGAAAGCAATACTTTTGAAACTCATCAAATCTGAAACTCATCTTCTTCCCCACAAATATGAAAGCAGTACTTAATCTGAAACTCATCAAAATCAAAATCAAACCAAAGCTAACAACCCAAATTCGTTGGCCCTGTTTCATTATTCAACAAAGGTCGAGAGAGGTAATAAAAATTTCATTGATAAACGTGATTGCTTGAACACCATTGATAAACACGATTTCTTGAACACGATTGCTTTGAGAAATGGATTTTAGAAGAAGGATTTGAAGAAAGTATCATAGGGAGAGGCCTTTTAATCAAATCTATTCAGATCCAGATCTGAACAACCCAGATCCAGATCTGAACTTTTGATACTTCCTAGTTCTCCACCCGCATCTCTAATCTCGTCGTTAAATCAACTTTCCCAATTAAACTGGTCGGGCATGGATGTGTGTATCATTTTTTCTTACCTTGTCGTTGGAAAAAGGATCAGAAAACTCTACAAGTTGGCTTCTGATGTGATAGACTCGCCTCATGTATCAAGTTGGCTTCTTACCGTGTTATGTATGCTGCCTGCTTGTTCTCAGAGATTATTACATGGTTCCTTCATAGATGTAATATAGACTTTATTTGGATTTGTGGTTCTGATTATTAGATTAGGATTTCGGGCTCCTCTAATTAACATGATCCTCTGTTTTGAATTAGTTTACTTTAATTAATATATTTTATTTAACTACTTTACTTATTTGTTAATATATTTTTAATTACTTTACTTATTTGTTAATATATTTTTAATTAATTTAATTAGTTGTTAATATTTATTTAATGATTTCATAATATAAATAATAATTATATTAGTTTTCAAAAATAAAAATAATAATTAATTTTCAAAATTTTAGTTATATTTTTGAAGTTTGAATTTATTTTATAAATTTTAATTTTTAATTTGTGCTTATTATAAAATACTTATGAATAATATTAAAGACATTACTCAAATTCAAAATTTACCCAAAATTTTCTTATTTTAATAATATATATAATAAATCTTAATACAAAACATGTCACACATTTATATGTTATATTACTAATTTTAGTTTTATATGTTATATTACTAATTTTAGTTTTAATGAGTTATTTAAATTAAAAGAAAACTATATAATTATATGTAATTTATATAATTTATTTAAAATTATACAAATATTAATGATTAAAATAAAATTTTAAAATTATTTTTATTGTACTTTTATTTTGAATGCATTATTTTATTTTATTTATTTGATTTTAGATTAATTTAGCATTAAATGTATACAAGTTTCCATCTAGGCATGTCACAAAGAAAAATATCTGACATATAGGATTTCTCTCTCTTACATGGCAACTCGTGTAATTTTTCCGTCCAAAGTCAAATAATTGAACGGAATTTGTAACGGTTAGTAAAAAAAATTTAGTTTAGTGAGTCGAATGAAAAAAAAATCAGTTCAATGATTCATTTATAAACTGAGGTCGAGTAGAGTGGGATAAAGTGTATTTAACCAAATCAAAATATATACTACTATACTTGAAAAATGGAGTACTGGCGAGTCAGTTTGTTAAAAGAATTAATGTTTTTCATGGATAGTATTTGTAAGCAATTGCCTTCTTTTTCTTTTTCTTTTTCTTTTTTTTATAACCAAAACATTTATGTGTATCAGTTATAGAAATAAAAAAGATGACAAAAATAAGTTAGTAATTTTATTTATTTAATTCGGACATGACATGATAAAACAAGGGTGAGTGGGTAGTATTTTATAGTGATAGTGAGCTTTTGGCTTGCTTTTGCTATCGGAATGGGATAGTAGGGCTCAGCTAGGCACTTAGCTAGGATAGTAGGGCTCAGCTAGGCGCTAGCTACTAGCTAAGTTTAATGCGACGGGGACGGGGACGGGGACGGGGACGGGGACGGGGACGGGGACGGGAGGGTCATTTTCTTACAAATACAACCCAATCCAACCCAACCCAACCCAACCCAACCACTGGGAGAGCCGCCAGTCACGGGTATTAAGAGAGTTTCCCATGCCACACACCCGTGATTAAATTCAATCCGGCCGGCTCATGTGTTTTTATTTTTACTGGCAAATGGAAACAATTGTTATATTTTTTTCTTTTTACACTTAACATGATTGTAATATACTACTCTCTCTATCCCTAAATAATTGACGTTATAGGGAGTTCAAAATTTTTCAATATATTTGACGTTACCAAATTTTTAGGAAGCATTAATTACATTTTTTTTCCTCTATTGCCCTCAACTATATGGAGTATTTCATTTATCTAGACAACTATATGGAGTACATCTTTTCTTAATTAATGCAAGGGTAATTGTGGTAATACATATCAATCTTAATGACAAAATTAGAGTAATAAATGACTTCCTTAATAAGTGTAAAAACCTTCAAAACGTCAGTTATTTAGGGAGTATCTTACATCAAGAAGATGCATGCTAGTAAAAATACGGTTGGTTAGATATATTCAAGGATGATATCAAACTCCGGTGCTTCAAGGTGAAACCAAAGCCAATGTCCAGAAATTTATACTCCATGGCAGCAATATCGGAGACTTGAATGAATGGTTAAAACTGTCTCCGTCCCACCGCCCACCGCTACTTGGTTTTGTGAATTGTGTTTAATCATGTAGGTGTTTATGGTTATTGTTTGGATTTTTAAACTTTCAAGACTTGGCATATATATATACACACACTATTAATCAATTCATTTGAAGGGGTGCCCTTTTAGTGACGTGCCTGACGACGGTTCGGTCTGTCACTATATCAGAGAACCATCGTCTTAATTTTTAGGGACTGACAACATATAGTGACGGGTCGATCCATGCAAAGTTATCATTTCCGTACTATTAATATATGAATGAGTGCATGTTTGATCAGTTAAGGCTATGCTTTTCATTGGATCCGGTTAGCATGAAGTTTATTTTTTGGTAAGTTGGTCAATTAACCAATAGAATACTGACACACATACAATCTCGCATGCGTGTCAGTATTCTATTGGTCAATTGACCAACTTACCTCAAAATAAACTTCATACTAATCACTTTCTTTTTCATTACTACTAGCTTTATTATTTCCGGAGTTCACAAAAGATAATCTAATTAAATATTTCTCAATATTTTTAGTTTTCCAAAGGAGTTCTCTTTTTAATTCATTAATAATAGTATATAATAATACATTATCGATCTTTAAATTTCATTATCATGTCCCATTACACAATTAACAACTTATTGATTTATAGGTACATGTATATGTATCTTTAATGTAGGTAATTAAAAAAAAGTGAGAGTACCATATATGTGCATGCCTTTACAAATTATAATACTCCGCCGGCTAATGTTTGCCTAAAATTAGATATAAAATAGAAAAAGACCTAAAGCAATGCTACTCCTAATTAATTTATCAAAATTCCAAAAAATATATATATATATACACCTTATTAGCAATAGAACAAGACTTGTATACTAGCGAGAAGTTACATATAAGCACGCTTCATTTTTCACTATTTTGCAATTGAGTGGTGCTAGAGACACAAACTACTCCATCCGTCCCAAATTATCTGCTGTTTTAACAAAAAAAATTTGTCCCACAATATTTGCTTTTTTAAGATTTCAATGCATTTTTTCCATTTGTTTTCCAAATTTGCCCCTTTATCTTAATTGTTGATAATCATTACTCTCATTAATGTTTCTCCTCTTTTTTAAACATCCACATTCATGCCTCTCTCTCTCTTTAATTAATAATTGTTTCTCTCTATCTCTCTCTTCAATTAATGTGCTGCTTTCTCTCTCTCTCTCTCTTCAATGTTTCTCTCTCTCCAATTAATTAGTTGCTTTTTCTTTCTCTTCAATTAATAAAAAAGTCAGCACAAAGGGTATTTTAGTATTTTTATCATACATATTGGTATATGTGTGAAACTCTAGAACAGCAGATAATTTGGGACGGGGGGAGTATTTTACAAATATTTTATAAACTACGTCAGCCTATTGATCAATAAATTATTTAATGTAGTCTTCGGTCCCACACAAACTGTTAATGTGGAGTATGCCACATCAGCAGTTTGTAAAATATTTATAAAATAATTTGTGTTTCACCATCTTTCGGGTCCCGACAAGCATGCTCACACTCGAACCCTTCTCAGAATTAATTACCCGAGGGAAATCTTTCATCTTTGAATGGTTAGCCCGAAAAGCCAGATTGGGATATCCGCGCTTACCTCAATGGCGGGGTTCGAGAACCTTTATTTACTTAGATTGGTAGGGAAGAACGAACCAGGAGACAATGACTTTCGGAGTTAGCGGGCTTACCTCGTGGAATGGCCTCGGAGTGAACGGGGATAGCATTATTCTTTGCGATTATCTTCCTAAAACTCTTTTAGTAATTCAAGGGCCTCTCGAGTCCATTGAGTTAATGGCTGCCTGCTTATTTATCAATGTTTGCTTCATCTTTCTTAATTTCGTTGTAGTTGCCGTCTACTTGGGGTGAATTTATTGACGAGTTATTTTAGAGAGCAAATTGAATGAATTCAAAAGAAAGATTTTGTTTTTTTAATCATAAATCACGGTGAGATAATTGCATTTTAATTAAAAAATACAATGTCTTCATATCTATTATTATAATTTCATTATCACTATTAAATTAAACGTAGTGATAAATTACGAATAAAATATATTTTTAATAGAGTATTGTTGTATATGACGACAAACTTGTATTAATAATAGATGCTGACGTTATATATATTTATATATAAAACAGTAAAAAATAACAAAAATACATGTATACTTACGTATTAGTTTATCTTATTACTTAAGATTTTGCATTAATTCCAATTCAAATGCGTTATCAGATTTGTCAACATATAAATTATTTTTTTAATATTAATTTATTTTATGAAATTTTTGATATAGGGAAGAAATTAACCAATAAATATAAGAAGAATCATGTAATGCCAATTAAAATTTGCCACGTACTTAACCTGCAGTTGTATCTGTCCCATCATGGATCCAGATCCTCTATGAGAATTTATGTGTGAGGATCTTGTGAGAGTTTTGCTGTGAGGTTGAAAACACATTAAAACGAAGATCCAATGATGTACAACTCCTTTTCTTGTCTATGTATCAAAACGACGTCGTTTTGACATGAATTTTTTTTACAAGTTGACTTCATTTGTTTGCTAATTCTTGTTAGTTATGAGCGGTATAACTTATTTCATGATTGTAATGGGTTGAGTATTAATCTAGTTGGGACGTTTTATTATTTTTTTTTTTTGTGATTTGGAATAGATAGGGTTATTAATCTTTGTATCTTTGTCAAAGGCTAATGATATTGTTTTTTGTTCTTCAAAAAAATAAATCCAACAGATAATTTTTAGCCTATTAAAAAAATTGAGTTTTTATTGTGATTCTTTAAGCCAATTGAAAAAAATAAAAGAAAAAAAATTGGGGTAAACAATATGGAAAAATTTTGAATAAAGTGAAAAAAAAACAATTAATTTGGCTAATGCTAAACCTTGGCGTGCTATGGGAAGAACAAGAAACGAAGCAAAGAAGGAAAGAAAAAGAAAATAGAAAAACGAAGCAAACAAATGAAGTAAACGACGTTTGGTGACTTCCAATTTTCTGTCAACTTTTTTGATAGACAAACAAGGGAAGAAGTTATGTGTCATTGGATCTCTTGTTTGCTGTGTTGTCAAACCATAATTCGTCGATCAATAAAATACTCCCACTTGTAAGACCCCAACTTTTATAAATAAAGATGAATTTTATATAAATATTATTTTTGAATATTATGGAGTAAATTTGATATAATGTTATAATTATGGGTAATATTTAGAAATTTTGCAAAGTACGCAAGTTGTTATATAATATTTGATTGGTCGGAGAATATTCGTTTTAACAGGGAATATTCGTACAACGACACAATCATTGGTGGACCCACAATAAAATTATTATCGGATTGAGAAAACGACAAAAATACTTTATGAAAATAACGGCGGGAGTTTTACCGTTAACTGTTGAAACACCCGGTGTTAAAAGTACAGCAATACGCGTAGTTGCATAGTAGCACACGGTATTGATTATTGATGCTACGTGAAAAGTCACTCAGTTTTGTTCAATTATTGTTACAGTAATTATTATAAATTTTACTTATTATTTGGACCCCCACTTACCCATTTTTTAAAACAGTCAGAGAAAGTTATCTCAGTTTCGTTTTATTTCTTATATATGTGTGTATTATATATATATATATATATATATATATATATATATATATATATATATATATATATATATATATATATATATATATATATATATATAAGAAAAGTGATGATGGGAATGGTGGGTGGGGGAGTGTGTGCGTGTGTAGGAGGGAGTATTATTGTTAGTATATTATATATATAATAAATGAGTGGATGTGGGTTTGATAGTGATGTTAGTGGAGGAATTTTGGTGGTAGAATTGGTAAGCCTTTGCCGAAAGGCAAAGGTTATATATATATTTATATTTTATAAGTTTTGTTTTATTAGATTTTAAATAGAATATATTATATTTTATTGTAAACCAATCTGGACCGTCTGTTTAAAAGTAAATCAATCTGGACCGTTCATGAATTAGTTGCTATGCAATCTATTGTTCTATAAATAGAAGCTCATCCCTTCATTATTTCTTACGAATTCACTGAAACTCTAGAGAGAGAAATTATAGAGAAGCAATAAAAAGTATTTTGCTCCTTCCCTACTCTTATATTCAGTTTATTTTACGGTAAGAAGTGTTATTTCTTTTGTATTCATGAAGAGAATTTATGTTATTCCATTCTTTGTTATTCTGTTGGAATAACCAGTATACGCGGACTACCCTATACTTGGTGACATTCTTCTATTATTTCATCTTTATTATTATTCTGTTGGAATATCCTGTCTGTATGTTTTACGCCGGACCTGGTTCCATCTTTATTATTATTCTGTTGGAATATCCTTTCTGTGCGTTTTACGCAGGACCTAGTTCCGTCTTTATTATTATTCTATTGGAACATCCTGTCGGTGCGAATTTCGCCTGACCTGGTTCCGTTACTTATTATTCTGTTGGAATAACCTGTCTATGCGAAGTACCGCATGCATGGTGATTTCTTTTGTTATTCCATTCGTTATTATATTCAGTTGGTTAAAGTTTTGACTTCTATACTCCATGAAATTAGTGGAATATCCTTGATATTTGCACTTCATCCAGTATCTTTTCATGAAAATATTCTTCTGAACATTCTTGAATTTTACTCTACAAAGCAGTATCATGTTGACAAAAGAGTTATGCTGATCTTCATCGAAAGGACGTAGAATTCGATATTGGAGATCATGTGTTGTTACGTGTTGCTCCATGGAAAGGAGTTACAAGATTTGGAAAGAGAGAAAAGCTCAATCCTCGATTTATTGGCCCATTTTTAATCCTCGATCGAGTAGGAATTGTGACCTATAGACTTGAGTTACCGCCAAGTATGTCTCGTGTTCATAACGTTTTTCACATATTCATGTTACGTAAATATGTGAAAGACCCAAACCACATTATTAAGTTAAAACCGGACGAAATAAAGAAAGATTTAACGTATGAAGAGATTCCTGTTAAAATCTTGGATAAGAAGGAACATATTCTACGCTCCAAGGTTATACCTCAAGTCAAAGTTTTATGGAGAAACCATGATGTTGAGGAAATGACCTGAGAGTTAGAATCTAAAATGAAATCAAAGTATCCTCACCTCTTCGATATACCAAGTATGCACCCTAATTTCGAGGACGAAATTTCATAAGAAGTGGAGGTTGTAAGACCCCAACTTTTTGAATAAAGATTAAATTTTCTCGAAATATATTTTTGAATATTATGGTGTATGTAAGACCCCAAATTTTTATAAATAAATATTTAATTTCTCGAATTATTATTTTAAAATAGTAAGGGGTTGATTTAATTGATGTGGTTAGTTATGGGTAAAATGTGCAAATATTTTAAATAAACAAGTGGTTATAAAATACTTATTGTTGTCAGAAAATAATCGTTTGGTCGTGAAATATTCTTGTTGTCGGGGAATATTCGTACGACGGCGCAGCCTTGTGTGGGCTCATAACGGAACGCAATTGGATGAAGAAAACGACAAGTATAAGTTGTTTATAAATAACGGCGTAGTTGTTACCGTTAATACTGTTGGAATACCCGGTGGTTAAAACACAGTAATACGCGTTGTTGCACAGTAGCACACGGTATTGCACCAATTATTGATTCTTACGTAAAAAGACATTACTCAATAATTGTTACAGTAATTATTGTTCAGTATTTTATTTTATTGATTCAATAATTTCTACGTTGATATTTTATATTACTATTTCAATAATTGTCACTTCACAGTATTTTTCATTATCGGAGCAATAATTCATATTATCTGAATAATATTATTAGATAAAATTATTGGCAATGTCTAGAAAGTTCTATCTAAGGAGAGGTTTGGTCACCTAAATGCGCGCCAGTAAGGAGAAATTCTTATTGGAAAGCCCCCTCTTTTCTGGGAACTGCCTGGTTGTCAGTATTGTGATTCTGTAATATTATTTGTGAATAATTAATTATTAATTTATATGATGAAGAAAATATTAATTTTATGTGGATATAGATGGAGAAAATTTTTAAAGTGACAATTGTTAAAAATTGATATTTTATTTTTTCTGATAAAATAATATTATATTATATAATTATAATATAATAATGGTGATATTTTTACAATGAATGTGGGATATATGAGTTTATGAGTAGGAAGAATATTTTTGTTGTAAAAGTTGTTTAAAACATGTTAAACATATTGGTGGACTCATTTCTTGACTGAAATTTGATTATAACCTGTAAAATCGTCCGTATGTGAATTTCGGTCAATTTCTGTTTGGAATTTGAAAAAACTTTCTTCTACAAAGTTGTAGAGAATTGAATTTCCTATAAAAAAATATCAGATTCGAATTTTATAATAAAAGGGCTATTTATTATGAATTATTGAAATTCCGAAGTTCCGAAATAATTGATTTTTGGAAGTTTTAAATAATTATATTAACAAAAACGTTTTTTACAAGTTAAGTGGGTCTCACATGTGTTACAAATGGCCTGAAATCAGATTTTAAATATGGGCGTGAAAATTTTGTAAATATAATAATATCTTATTAAATTTTTTGCTTTGGTGTTCTAAGCATTTTTCTATAAATAGGAGGCTTAGATTAGTATTGAAAATCACACCTGAAACTAAAGATTTTTCTCTCTTTCTCTCTCTATAATATCGAACGTATTTTGTGAGTATTTTAGTACTTTAAGTATTGCTATACAGTACAAGTTCTTTCAGCACTATATCTAGTATTTCAGTCAGAAGTATTGTTTTTACGAGGTAAGAGATGTTATTTTATTCAAAAATGATATTATTTCTTTAATATCATTATGCCAAAATATTGGTTGGATGTTTTTATCAAATTTGGAACTTTTTCATGCCGGGGTTACTATTTATGAGTTACTATTCACGAGTACTATTCGCAAAGCATGATGATTTCTTTTGTGAAATTTCTATCTTTTAGTGTCGGAGTTACTATTCACGTATACGGCACTATTCACAAATACGACATTATTCACAGAAAAATTAAGTTTTCTTCTCTGTGTCCAAGAATGTCTGTTATGATTCCTATCTTTGATTGGATCTATGTTTTGGTCTTCATTCTTGAATTTTACTCCACTCTGATTATTTATGAAGTATTTTTGAACTTGGATTGTGTAAAATATGAATCCTTAATATTTATTATTTTGTTTCACTGGATTCGTTTCTTTTAAAAAAAATTTCATCATCCTCAGTCCTAAATGATGATATTACTGAATATCTTTGGCCTGTAGTGCAAAGATGAATGATTTTCTGATGAATATCTTTGGCCCGTAGTGCAAAGATAAACAGGTGTTTAGATGAACATGACCAACTGATGAATATTTTTGGCCCGTAGTGCAAAGATGAACAGGTGTTGAGATGAACATAACCAACAGATGAATATCTTTGGCCTGTAGTACAAATATGACTATTTGATTTATGATGTATATTGATTGATGTTACAGGGATAAAATATCGATGATGGACTTTTAAATTCATAGATGATAGTAGATTTTATTCTCTACTTAACTCTTCTAATCATGAATTGTTATTTCCGCTGCAGTTGTTGATCTAAAACTTGTTGTCTATTGTATTCTATCAGATTTTTCCCTGTTGAAGACTAATGATAATTTGTTATACATTATCTTAGTCATAATATTCTTTACTGGGCTAGTTGAGCTCATCATTTTCCTTTTTGTTCTATTTTTCTTCACAGGAGACGAGAATTTAACATGAACTAGTCGGGATGTGGAGTAATGGTTCAAGACAGTTGTTTTAGTAGTACTCACCATTTTGTAATATAGTGTATCAATAATTGTATGAGGACTTTATTTGGGTATGGATATGGTCTAGAAGAGAATATTTGTATTTAAACTCATACCATAAGTGTTGTCGTATTTTGCACGATAATTAAAATAATAAAGTTGTAGTTGTTTCTGTACCATGTATTTGGCAACTCAGAATAGGTTGGGTGGATTGAACCTATTTTGGGGGCGTCACAGTTTCTTTCTATAATAATCGCTCTAAAGCTTTTGTGAATTGGTGAGAAATGAAGGAAGAATGAGCTTCTATTTATAGAAAAATATAGTTTCAATAATTTCATGTTTTGGGGTTCGAAAAATTTCAGTACAATACCTCCAACTTTTCCTTTATTTTTAATTTAGCCATGGAAGTATTATCAAACTTGCACCACCTCCCCTAATAGAAAATAATGTGATTCAGTAGTAAATTATGTGAATCAATAGTTCTAGATATGTAAAAATACAAATTACAGTATAGTACCTCCATCTATATCTCCATTTTTAACTTAGTCATGCAAGTATTATCAATCTTGCACCAACTCCCCTAATAGTAACAAGAATGTGAAACAATAGTATACACATATGAACAAATAGTTATAATCATGTGAAATAATAGCAATCAATTGCTCATTTATCCGGTTAAATACCTGATTGGTCAATATAACCCCCAGACATCAATTATTATCGAAATAATTGTCGATTTTCACTAACACGAATAATTCCAACATAATAAAACCATTTTTATCAAAAATATATATTTCAAAATTTCGAAGTTTGACTTTTCCAAAAAAAGTCAACTGTTGACTTTTGACTAAATAGTGAATTCCAAAAAATTTTGTGTTTATAGACTATTTTTACTAATTTTATCGTTCCGGACTCAAATATCACGTCCGCGTCTCCAAACTCAACTTCGAACACAACTTTAATTTTAATAACATTCATCATTAATATTATAACTCACAATATTTATCAACCAGGTCGTTCCCAGAAAAGAGAGGGCTTTTCAATAAGGATTTCTCCCTATTGGCGCGCAATTAGGTGACCAAACCACTCCTTGACAGAACTTCTAGACATTATAAATATTGCAATTTGATAATATGAATAACTTTGTCGTCTCAATTATTGATTTAATAAAATAACATATTATGCAGATGATATTATAACAATAATCGAATCAATAATATGAGAGATATGATGCAGCAATTACTGTAGCAATAATTGAGTATAACTGAGTGACTTCTCACATAAGCATCAATAACCAATACCGTGTGCTACTATGCAACCACGCATATTACTGTACTTTTACTACCGGGTAGTTCAACAGTTAACGGTAAAACTTCCACCGTTATTTTCATAAATTATTTTTGTCGTTTTCTCAATCCGACAATAATTCCGTTGTGGGGGGTCCACCAATGATTGTGCAGTTGTACAAATATTCCATATTAAAATAAATATTCACCGACCAATCGAATATTATACAACAACTTGCGTACTTTACAAAATTTATAATTATTACCCACAACTATAGCACTATATCAAATCCACACCATAATATTCAAAAATATATTTCGAGAAAATTTAATCTTTATTCAAAAAGTTGGGGTCTTACAATTTTAGTACTTTGAGTATTGTTATACGGTGCAAGTTCTTTCAGCACTATATCAATTATTCCAGTCAGAAGTAGAGCCGACCCTGGGGCAGGTCCATTGGGGCGACCGCCCAGGGCCCAAAGTTGAGGAGGGCCTAATTTTTTTTAAAAATTATGTATATATGTGTATAAAAAAATAAAAGAATAATTATAAAATATAATATAAAATAAATCAATAAATTATTATGGAGAATCAAAATAGACTCTTAGCCACAAAAAAAACTCTTCAACCCTCTCAGTTCATATTTGATTCACGGTTTAACTGCAAAATTTAAATATTTTGTATTAACTGACGAGGATAAATATTTGATTCACGGTTTAACTGCAAAATATGACATACTTGATTAAAAAGATGTTTATATTACACATCTCTATATCATAGATGCTAACAATTTAAGAAAACACAAAAGTTCTATTTTGATTTTTGATTATGAGTTTTAATATTATATTTATTATTCCCTCCGCAATATGATAAAAAATTTAGTTGACTTTATATGTATATTAAAAATAAAAAAAATAAAAAAATTATCCATATTTAAATTCTCATTTAATTGTATAATTTATTGTACATAATTAATGATATTTCATAAATATGCATTTAAATAAAAATACGACAATTGAACTTAATATATGGCCAGGGCAGGGGTAAAACTGCTCTCAAGATAGTAATTAACCTTTAACAAAAAGATATTAAAGTGAATTTTATATATTTATATAAACAAACTAGTAGGGGTGAGCATGGTGCGGTTTGGTGCAGTTTGAAGTCCAAACCGCATCCGAAACCGCTTAGGTGCGGTTTGAAAAATTCAAAACCGCACCCGAAACCGTTTGTAATTGGTGCGGTGCGGTTTTAAAGTGTGCGGTGCGGTTTTAATTGGAGCGGTTTCGGTTCCAAAACAAATTGAAACAACAAAAAAGTTTAAGCTTTCAATAAAATTTAACATAAAACTTACATCGAGCAATTAACTTAGTGACAAAGTCGACAATGAGAATTATATCAAGCATGCTTTAAAACTAAAATATTCGCTATATAGAATAACGGAGACCATATATTCGATAACAAACAAGAATGTTTATCTAGTTCCCCAAAAATTAAAAGTATATATACTGAAGATAGAATAAAATATATTGCATGAAGGACTAAAAATAATCTATTAGACTATTACAATTATAGCATTGATATTAACCAATGCATCAAGTGCTCGAGCCCCTCAACTATAAGCCCCTCCAATAACGCATCAAACAAATTCAAAATTCTAAAATCCAATTGCTTAATTTTTGACTCTATAACCTCTAACATCTTCTTTCAATTGGTGAAAAAATGACAATGCAAGACTGGGGTTTTCTCTGAGCGTGTTCAAGTGAAAAGTAACTTTAGAATTTACTAGAGATAATACATACATACACACACATGGTGCGATTTCGGTTTTATGCGGTTTGGTTTTGGCTAGTAACCAAACCGGAACCGTAAATTTGGTTATTCAACCCACCTAAAACCGGCACATACGCCGGAACCGTTGGTGCGGTTTTAATTGGTGCGGTTCGTGCGATTTTTGGTGCGGTTTCGGTTCCAATTTGGTTACTTACTCAGCCCTACAAACTAGTACTAATAAATAGTGAATTTTATATAGTTATATAGTGTAAATTATGTGTCTTGTGTTGAATACACCTCCAAAAAAGTTACAATCCGTACCAAATAGAATTATTTTGTAACAATTCTTGTATCTGTAGATATGTAATAATCCTAGATATTTTTAAAAGTTAAATAAATTATATTAATTTTAAAGTATAATTTTAAAAAATTAAATTTGATTATATACTTTGAAAGTAATTTATAATACTATTAAAATTTTAATTGATTGAGATATGTAGTTAATGTAGGTAATTAGAATAATTGTTTATTATAAATTATTTTATTATTTTTAATATTTATTATTATTACTATTTTTGGTGTAGCAAGATTTTGTTAATAAATAAATAAATGAAGGAAGAAGCCCGCGGCCCGACCCAACCCAACCCGGGCCACGGACCTCACAATTTCAGCCCGCCAAAATTCGGGCCATTTTGGACTCGGCCCGAGCCCGGGCCGCCCGCCCGTTAAAAGGGGCACACTTGAAATTTTTTGCCCTGGGCCTTGTAAAACACGGGACCGGCTCTGGTCAGAAGTACTATACTTTTGAGGTAAGAGATGTTATTTTATTCGAAAATGATATTATTTCTTCAATATCATTATGCCGAAATATTGGTTGGAATATTTTGTCAAATTTAGAACTTTTAATATCGGAGTTACTATTCACGAGTTACTATTCACGAGTTTCTATTCACGAGTTACTATTCACGAGTACTATTCACGAAGCATAATATTTTTTTGTGAAATTTCTATCTTTTGGTGTCGGAGTTACTATTCACGTATACGACACTATTCACAAATACGATACTATTCACAGAAAAATTAAATTTTCTTTTCTGTGTCCAAGATTGTATGTTATGATTCCTATCTTTGATTGGATCTATGTTTTGGTCTTCATTCTTAAATTTTACACCACCATGATTATTAATGAAGTATTTTTGAACTCGGATTGTTTAAAGTACGAATCCTTAATATTTATTCTTTTGTTTCACTGGATTCGTTTTCTTTAAAATATTTTTCATCATCCTCAATCCTAAATGATGATATAACTGAATATTTTTGGCCCGTAGTGCAAAGATGAATGATTTTATTATGAATATCTTTTGCCCGTAGTGCAAAGATAAACATGTGTTTAGATGAACATGACCAACTGGTGAATATCTTTGGCCTGTAGTGCAAAGATGAATATTTGATTTATGATGTATATTGATTGATGTTACAGGGATAAAATATCTATGATGGACTTTTAAATTCATAGATGATAGTAGATCACATTCTCTACTTAACTCTTCTAATGAATTGTTGTTTCTGCTGTAGTTGTTGATCTTAAACTTGTTGTCTATTGTATTCTATCAGATTTTTCCTTGTTGAAGACTAACGATAATTTGTTGTACATTATCTTAGTCATAATATTTTTTACTGGGCTAGTGAGCTCACCCTTTTCTTTTTTGTTTCATTTTTTCTTCTCAAGAGACGAGAATATAGCGGGAACTAGACGGGATGTGGAATGATGGTTCAAGATAGCTGTTTTAGTAGTCCTCACTATTTTGTAAAATAGTGTATCAATAATTAAAATGAGGACTTATTTGAGTGTGAATATTGTCTAGATGACAATATTTGTATTTAAACCCACAGTTTATGTGTTTTCGTATCTTGTACGACAATTGTATTAATAAAGTTGTATTTGTTTCTGTACCATATTTTTGGCGACTCGGAATGAGTGTTGTATACCTATTTTGGGGGCCGTCACAGTTGGTAACAGAGCTTAGGGATATGATCTCTGGCGGAGATCGGGGAATAGAACTAGGAGGGGAGAGACGAGTAAATCATTTGCTAGTGTGTCCTACATAAGCTTATTTGTTGGTCGATCATAATATAGGGGTATTATGTGATCTGTTAATTTGTTAAATTAACCCTTATTTTATGGCAGTATTTGAGAATGTCGACTGAGAATGTTAATAGTGGAGTAAATGAGACCGTGGAGACACCTTTGCTCACCAATGAGGAGAACGTGCAATAGGCTGACAATGTTCCTCCTGTGAACAACACCACTGAGCAGATAAAGAACGATGTTATGTTTAGGAACTTTCTAGAATTAATGCAAAACCAAATGAGAAAGACTACTGTTCAAAATGCATGTGGAAACACTGGCAACTTACGGATGGTCACCGCTAAGTAGTTCAAGGAGTTAGGACCGCCAGAGTTTTTGGGAAAACCAGAATCACTTACGGCAGAGACGTGGATAAAGCAGATCACTAAGATATTTGATGTCTTGGGATGCTCAGAGGAGCAAAAGGTTCCTTTCGCCACTTTCATGTTGCGAGGAGAGACAGATTATTGGTGGGAATCCGTAAAGCGTACTCAGCCTGTCGCATTGAAGATGTCTTGGGAGAAGTTCCAAGAATTGTTCAACGACAAGTACTTTCCCGAAAGTATTCGTCACATGAAGGAGGTAAAGTTCATCAAGCTGGAGCAAAACAATATGAACGTGTCGCAGTACGAAGCTAAATTTGTCGAGTTGTCTCGATTTGCATCCCATTCGGTTGATAATGAGGAGAGAATGACACGAATATTTCTGCGAGGTTTGAAACCCAAAATACGTCAATATCTCATTTCTCACAAACTTTGTTTATATTCAGATGTTGTGAATAGGGCTCAGTTATTAGAGCGCGATAATGAGTCGGCTCAACTGAAGAATAATGACCAACAACTCAATGATAATCGTACATGTGATAACTGTGACAACCCCAAAATAGGTCCATTCCATCCAACCCATTCTGAGTCGCCAAATACATGGTACAGAAAACAACTACAACTTTATTACAACAATTATTGTGCAAAATACAACAACACATATACTGTGAGTTTAGATACAAATATATATCAACTGTGACTCATGTCCAAACCGTGGACAGCACCTCATACTGACACCTTACATAAAGGTATAGTCGAAAACTGTTTTAGAAATTAGAATATTTGGGAAGTGCTCAAGGAAATCTTCGTACATGGGAGGCCATGCGTCTAGGTTATTATAGATATCATATAGCCACAGAATTATCCTTGGTTGACCCAATAGACCCCAAAGAAAAACAAGAAGATTACTATCATATTCTTCCCAATGGCAAGTCTTCTCCTGACATATCATTATCTCCACTGTCTCTAATTGAGAGTTATATTTCAAATAGACTCCAAGATCATATAGATAGTGCTGGTAGATATACTCAGCAAGTGGATGAGCACATCCATGTCTTATGATAACACGAGGTGGTATGTCACTAGACATCTTGTATGACAGTGGCAAAACACCCTTCCAAGTTAAATTCACCTCACCCTCAACATCTATAGACCACTGTTCTATTCCCTTGTTATTCCCCCGCTCGACCCAGCTACACTCGTATTACCTGAAATGAATTGTGAAGCAAAAGGGTGAGCACAACTAGCTCAGTAAAGAATGTCATGACTAAAGATAAATAAATTATCAATAGCCTTCAACAGTAATAAATCAGAGATTTAGAACATATGGTATATGATAAAAAAAAATTAAACCATAGTTGCAGCGGAACGAGCAATCCATTAGAAGAGTCAAATAGACTATAAAGTCTATTATCTTCTCCATGTTAAAAGTCCATCAACAATGTTTTATCTCTATAACATCAATCAACAATTCCTGTCCACAATCACATGTATAACTCATAATCGTAATTGTTGTTCTAAATTCCTTTTCTCATTCAGGACAAAGATAATTTTTATCACATGAAACATCAAAGATCTTGGTTATACTAAATCACAGTTCATGTTCATAATCATACTAATAAATTCATCTTTGCACTACGGCCAAAGATATACATCAATAAGTCATCTTTGCACTACATGCCAAAGATATTCATCAACAAGTCATCTTTGCACTACAGGCCAAAGATATTCATCAGTTGGTCATGTTCATCTAAACACCTGTTCATCTTTGCACTACAGGCCAAAGATATTCATCAGAAATCATTCATCTTTGCACTACAGACCAAAGATATTCAATTATATCATCATTTATGACTGAGGATGATGAAAAAAAATATTTTTAAAGAAACGAATCCAGTGAAACAAAATGACAAAGATTAAGGATTAAGGATTCGTACTTTATTTTATCCATGTCCAAAAATACCTCAAAAATAATCATAGTGGTGTAAAATTCAAGAATGATCAAAACATGGATACAATCAAAGCTAGTATCCACAATAGATATTTTAGACGAAAAGGGAAAATTTTCATTTTTTGATGAATAGTGCCGTATACGTGAATAATAACTCTGACACCAAAAGATAGTAATTTCACAAAAAAACATCTTCACGCTTCGTGAATAGTAACTCGTGAATAGTAACTCGTGAATAGTAACTCATGAATAGTAACTCGTGAATAGTAACTCGTGAATAGTAACCCCGACTCAAAAAGGTAGAAATCCCACAATGAAATTCATACCAATATTTCGGTATAATGATATTGAAAGAATAATATTTTTTTAAACTTATAAACAAATTATTTTAATTGTTTACACTTTACTAAATAATGCATTTAATCAATATAAAATGCCAAACTCATAAGATTTCATCACCAATAACCAAAACTCTCATCAAAAATATGCATATACCTCATATATGATTCTCAAGCCATAAAATTATATTTTCCAATTTTCTTACTTCACATAACATATTTAATTCATTTACTCATAACTAGAATATTTTCATGAAAAATATTAAATCAGTTCCAAAAATATTTCTTTTATGGGATTTAGCAGAATATAGTCCTATATTGAACATATATTTTTCTCAGAATTTTTAAAAGTCATTTACTATTTTTCACATGGTCAAAACCACCGAATATTTAAACATTTATCATAAATTGTACTTTTATCCAAAAATTTTGAAATTCACAGGGTATACTGATATCATATAGATGTACTCCCAATAAAAATTTCATCAATTTTGGAGTTAACCACAAGGAGTTATAAGCGATTACTTTTAAAAATAGTCTTTTCTCATAAAATCCATAACTCTTAATCTATACATCCAACAATCGTCATTTTTGGACACAATCTACAAAACTCATCAAAATATCATTTCAAATTTTTCCAGAATTTTTGAAGGTTCAGAAGAATTTGGAAATAATAACCCTTAAAATCCCTTATTATCCCTTACCTCAAAAGAGCAGTACCTCTGACTGGAATAACGCTGAACGAACTTGCACCATATAGCAATACTCAAAGTATACTCAAAATACTCACAAGAATACGCTCGATAATATAGAGAGAGAAAACTTCAGTTTCTGGTGTGATTTTCAATTATAACCTAAGCACCCTATTTATAGGAAATTGCTTAGAACACCAAAGCAGAAAATTTAATAAAATATAATATATTAAATTAAATCATACGCATACTTGGAAAACTTATATCAGCACATTTACATCACATTCAAGACCCACTCAACTCACCAAAAACGTTTTTTGTATTTAAATTATTTTAAACTTCCAAAAATCAATTATTTCGGAGCTTCAGAACTTTAATAATTCATAATAAATAGCCCTTTTGTCAGAAAATTCAAATCTCGTGAGTTTTTATAGGAAATTCAATTCTCTACAACTTTGCAGAAGAAAGTTTTTCCAAATTCCAAACAGAAATTGACCGAAATCCACAAACGGGCGATTTTACAGGCTATAATCAAATTTTCAGTCAAGAAATAGGTCTACCGACACACAAAATCTATTTTTAATATTTATTGCAACAAAAATACTCTTCTTCCACATATACTCATATATCCCACAATCATTGTAAAAAATATCATTATTATTATATTAAAATATAATAATATATTTAAATAAATTATTTTATCAGAAAAAGATAAAATATTAATTTTCAACAATTGTCACATTAAAAATTTTCTCCATCTATATCCACATAAAATTAATATTTTCTTCATCATATAAATTAATAATTAATTATTCACAAATAATATTACAGAATCACAATACTGACAACCAGGCAGTTCCCAGAAAAGAGGGGGCTTTCCAATAAGAATTTTTCCTTACAGGCGCGCAATTAGATGACCAAACCTCTCCTTAGACAGAATTTTCTAGACATTGCTAATAATGTTATCTAATAATATTATTCAAATAATATGAATTATTGCTTCGATAATGAAAAATACTGTGTAATGACAATTATTGAAACAAAAGCAATATAAAATATCAACGCAACAATTATTGAACCAATAAAATAAAATACTGAACAATAATTACTGTAACCACTATTGAGTAGTGCCTTCTTACGTAAGAGTCAATAATTGGTGCAATACCGTGTGCTACTGTTCAACAACGCGTATTACTTTACTTTACCCACCGGGTATTCCAACAGTGTTAACAGTAACAACTACGCCGTTATTTTTAAAAACTTTAATTTGTCGTTTTCTTAATCCGATAGTTATTCTGTTACGGGGCCCACAAAAGGCTGCGCCGTCGTATGAATATTCCCCGACAGAAAGAATATTCCACGACCAAACGAATATTCCCCGACAACAATGAGTGTTTTATAATCACTTGCTTATTTTGAAAAAAAAAATCATATATCACCCTTAACTTTAACTTTCTATCAATTTAACCATTTACTAAATTGTAATTATAAGAAAAATTAAATATTTTATTTCATAAAATTCGGGGTCTTACAATAACAGTCATCGGAACAATGATAACCATCGTGGAGGAAATTATTATGCCATAAATGATAACCACTTCGGTGGTAATCATGGTTAAGATAATAGGAAAGGTGAGTCAAGTAGAAATTTCAAAAAGAGAAGATTCAACAATGATGGGAAGACGTCGACACCAACACTAGCAACGAATTTTAGAGGATGAGAAAGATCGCCAGTTAGATGCTACAGATGCGGAGAAGAGGGACACATAAGTCCAAACTGTTCATAACCTTCCAAGGTATGTTATAATTGTGGAAGAGAAGGTCATATCGCTCGAGATTGTACGGTAGTGAAACCCAGTCCAGCTGGGATGGTGACTCAAAAGACTGTCCCAGAAAAGTCAAAGTCAACGATTCCTGGAAGAGCGTTTGTCATGACTGGTCAGAATGCGAGGAACTCGAACGAAGTTATCACGGGTTAGTTAATTTTAAATCCTTACGAAGTTTATACCTTATTAGATATCGGTTCTACTCATTCTTTTATCTCTCCTCTTTATACCCAACGTTTAAACTTGACTCCGGAAAAAATTAGACTTTGACTTATCGGTTGAAACTCCGTTAGGAGAAACCTTCATTACATGTGCTATCAAAGTCTTGGATGAGAGTCGCAGTTTTGAATTACATTTCTATTGTTAATAAATTTCCTGACTTTGATTTATCAGTTTTGAATATTTGATTATGATGTATATTGATTGATGTTACAGGGATAAAATATCTATGATGGACTTTTAAATTCATAGATGGTAGTAGATCTCATTATCTACTTAACGCTTCTAATGAATTGTTGTTTCCGCTGCAGTTGTTGATCTAAAACTTGTTGTCTATTGTATTCTATCAGATTTTTCTCTGTTTAAGACTAACGATAATTTGTTCTATGTTATCTTAGTCATAATATTTTTTACTGGGCTAGTTGAGCTCACCCTTTTCCTTTTTGGTCTATTTTTCTTCTCATGAGACGAGAATATAGCGGGAACTAGTCGGGGTGTGGAGTAATGGTTCAAGACAGTTGTTTTAGTAGTACTCACTATTTTGTAAAATAGTGTATCAATAATTGTAATGAGGATTTATTTGAGTGTGAATATTGTCTAGAAGACAATATTTGTATTTAAACTCACAGTTTATGTGTTGTCGTATTTTGCACGATAATTGTATTAATGAAGTTGTAGTTGTTTCTATATCATATTTTTGGTGACTCAAAATGGGTGTTGTATACCTATTTTGGAGGCGTCATTGTTACCTCCTTATCAAAATTAAAAATATAATTTAATTTTTAAAATCAAACAATAATATATTAAAATTTAAAATTATTACAATTCATAAAAATTTAAAATATTTTATGATTATTAATTTTTATTATATAATTATAATTATAATAATTGTATAAATTAAAGTTATACCTCTAATTTTATACTAATAGACGCACTATTAATTAATTAATGTACACTATTAAAAGCACGACACCTAACATTCTCATAGAAATTATGAACGCAGAATAAGATTTTCTCCGCAAGACGACGAGCTTTATATCAGTGCCTTCCCCCATCGAAGCTGCCAATAAGCCATTCTCTCTCTATATGTCGATGTTTATGTATATGTGTGTGAGGTTAAAGACTATTGCTTTCTTATCGTATTGAGAGTAATCTGAAGATTCCGAGCTTGGGAATTCGTAGAAATTAGCATTTTGTTTATTTAGGGTTTCTTTTGGTTGGCCGTAAAATTTTGTTCCATTAGCAAAAATGGCCGGAAAAGGTGTAATTTCTGACGACGAAGGTGGGTATTTTTATTCTCACAGTAGAAATATGGTCTTGATATCTGATTGTTCAGTTATTCATTGTGTATTTCTTATGCAGATGAGGTGGAGGTGGAGGTGGAAGTGGAAGAGGATGAGAGAGAAGAGGAAACTGAGGAGAGAGAAGACCGCGACGAGGAGGATGATGATGAGGAAGACGGTAAAGATAATATTTTGTTATGATTTGCTCGTTGCTGCTGCATTTTTGTTGTTAATTATTTGTGGGTTTTGGTGTATGGGGCTTTAGTTAGTATTTTGTTGGAGGTTTGATTTAGGGCTTTTATTTTAATTGACTTCTTGGATGAGAGATTAAATCATGATGTATCTTCCCCATGTATACTTGAGTAGAATGAATTATTGGAATTAGTTATAGGTGGAATATCTCTCTGTACTATTATGTGGTGACTTTTCAATTCACTTAATGTGGTATTTGATTTTATACTGTTTGCAATTTTGGTGGGTTGACAAATTAAATGGCGGTTAAGGTTTTGTTGTCTATGGGGATTTAATTTTTCATAGTAACGTGTTAGGTCCGGTTTGTAACATGAGATATCTTGCTCTTTATAGCTAAGGGATGCATTGAGAAAAAATTAGAATTTGGTGATTGTGTATTTGTTGGGGGAGAAAGTTTTGTGGAGCTGGTATTGTCTGCTGAAACAGAGGAATGAATTCTTCATAGAACTCAGTTACCCTTCATGTAGCATTTGGTTGTTATTTTTATTTTAAAGTTTCTAATGGAATTCTGCCCTCTTCTTTGGTTTCTATGTTTCTATAGTAGATTGTCTGTTTGCTCCTTTGCTTTGGTTTCCATTCTAAATATGTTCTTAAATTTACTTTTTGGTACGTTATTTTTTTCAGCGAATTAAGGCAGTAGAAGACCTTCTTTTGCATAGTGTTAATATTGGTTTCATTTAAGCAGACACTAAAAATATCTGTGAGTTGATTATTATGTTGTTTTGTTTTGGAATATATTGATCTTATGTTGTGTGGTACACTGCTGAGTGTGAGCAGAAGAAGGACAAGATGAATATGAGAAAGACGGGTTTATAGTAGATGATGTTGATGAAGAAGAACAACAGGATGAGGAAGAAGAGGGTAGGGCAGACAGTGATGAAGAAAGGCAAAAGAGAAAGAAACGTAAGAAAAGGTGAGTAATTTCTTGGACGCCCTTTTATCATATTTCCTATGTTACTCAGTGTGAATCACCTTACTTTTTCCACTATTAGGGAATCAGAGAAAAATTATGTTCTTGATGAAGATGACTACGAGCTCCTTCAGGATAACAACATCACGGGTTTCCACCGCCCAAAGGTGATTTCATGACCTTTTTTGTTATGACCTTCATTTCGAATTGCACTATATGTTGTTATTGTTAGAAATACGGTACCCTCAAGCGTACCATTTTGTTCAGTAAAATAGTATGTTTGGCTACAGATGTGTACTGGTTTACAGTTGCGTATTTATCAAAAATAATTAGTATAAATAATTATATATGTAATACTGAATAAATACCGTACCCACAACTGTTTTATTCAGTAAAATATTATGTTCCAGTACAGGTGTGTACCCGTTTACAGTTGCTGATTTATCTATAAAAAGTTTAACATAATAGTTATATATATATCAATGAATAAATCTATATCTGAAATGTATTTATATGTTTATACATTAATCAGTCGTATGATTGTACAAATTATATGTTTAATATTTAAGAGAAAGAGCTTTCATTTGACAAAGATACTTGTATGCTAAAATGAGAAAGATTAGTATAGATTGTTGTGATTAAAGTTTTTTCCCAAATTGCAATAAAGTAGAGAGGACGGTGGCAATTGGTCAATGATAGAAAGTGTGTTAACATGTGAGAGAGTGTTGAAGGAAAGTGAACAAACCTCTGACATGCCATTATTTTATACCTGGGTCCACGTGCTGCTATAAATATTCATAAGAATGTTTAGCCGGTAAAATCCAGTAATTCAACATACAGTCGGTACATCTGATACCAGCCCATACCATGCAATATTGGAGGCACACCCCTGTATTTTAACCAGTACGAAACATCACCCAAGATATATCGCTTTCTTCCAAAAATCACAATGTAATGCACGGTACCGGCCGGCACTGTATGAGATTAATAACTATGTTTGCTTTGCGACGCCTGCTATTCGTTAATATGTTGAGGTTTTGTTTGTTAGGAAAGCAAAAAGTTCAAGCGACTGAAAAAAGCTCAAAGGGATGTGGAGGATGAGCATTCTGGATTTTCTGATGATGATGAGTTTGATAGAAGTGGGAAGGGTGGACGAACGGCTGAGGAAAAGCTCAAGCGCAGCTTATTTGGTGATGATGAGGGTAAATTTTGTTTATAACGAATTGTTGAATAGTCATTTATTAGTAACTTAATTTTCCACTAACGTATGCCTGCAAAATTGTAGGACCACAGCTTGAAGACATTGCAGAAGAGGAGCAACCAGAAGAAGAGGAGGATGCTGACATTGGGGATGAAGATGAAATGGCCGACTTCATAGTTGAAGAAGAGGAAGTTGATGAACATGGAGCTCCTGTGAGGTAATTTTGTATTTGATAGGCATTCGTTATTGGCCAATTTTTTGATAGGATTTAATAAATAGTTTTTATATCAATCCATCATGCAGGAGGAGGAAGGTAAACAAGAAAAAATCTAGGCAGGCACCAGGAGTTTCATCATCAGCGCTTCAAGAAGCTCATGACATATTTGGTGATGTTGAGGAATTTTTGAAGCTCCGCAAGCAAGGATTAGCAAAGGTTCGATATAATGATGAATCTGGTGAATGGAAGGAAAGGAGGCTTGAAGATGAATTTGAACCAAGCATTCTTTCGGAGAAGTATATGACGGAGAAGGATGACATGGTTCGGGAAACAGATATCCCGGAAAGAATGCAGGTAAATGTTAGCAATGTGTGAATTGTATTTATAATTTGGCATGTCAGCCAGGTGCTTGGGTTACACATCTGTTGTGTTATCTTTTAGATATCTGAAGCCAGCACTGGGCCTCCGCCAACAGATGAATCGAGTATAGATGAGGAGAGTTCCTGGATTTGTAATCAGCTTGCAACCAGCATGGTACATTTATTTGGGATAAATATAGGGACTACTGAAGAAAGTCATGAACTGTCAATAATTAAGGAAGACATAATGAGATTTTTGGAATTCATGCATGTGCAGAAGTTAGATGTAAGTAATGTATTTTTAATGATGTTACAATTTTTAATCCCATATGATTATCTAAATTATACATCTTATTTTCTCGTAATTAGGTCCCATTTATTGCTTTGTATCGGAAGGAAGAGTGCCTAAGCCTATTTAAGGATCCAGAGCAACATGGCGTGGACGAGTTTCAGAATAAGTCCGACCAAAAGCCAACCTTAAGGTGGCATAAGGTACATGGATTGATTCTTGAATCACTGTACTGCTTTTTAGTATATTGAAGTGCTTATATTTTAAATGAACTTTTAGATGAAGATTTTGAATGTTTGCTTTATTGCAGTTACTTTGGGTCATCCTGGACTTGGACAAAAAGTGGTTACTTCTACAAAAACGAAAGAGTGCTCTGCAGTTATACTACAACAAGCGATATGATGAGGAGTCTCGGAGCATATATGATGAAACTAGGCTCAACTTGAATAAACAGCTGTTTGAATCAATTACCAAGTCACTGAAGGCAGCGGAGTCGGAACGAGAGGTTGATGATGTTGACTCGAAGTTTAACCTGCACTTTCCTCCGGGGGAGGTTGGTGTTGAAGAAGGGAAGTATAAGAGGCCAAAGAGGAAATCACAGTATAGTAGTTGCAGTAAGGCTGGGCTATGGGAGGTAGCTAGCAAGTTCGGCTATAGCTCTGAGCAATTCGGACTGCAGATATCTCTGGAGAAAATGGTCAGTTTGTTTTTGCAGTGTTTACGCTTGATTTAAAAATGATAGGTGTTTTTGATCTTGCTTATTTTTTTTTTTTTTTGCAGAGAATGGATGAACTTGAGGATGCTAAGGAAACCCCAGAAGAGATGGCTTCAAATTTTACATGCGCGATGTTTGAAACACCACAAAATGTGCTTAGAGGTGCTAGGCATATGGTAAGGTCTAAGGATATTATAATGTCTGCAGAGTTGCACCATACTTCCATATTAAATTTTATCTGAAGAGTCGAATACATAGTTGATTAAGCTTGCAATTTTTTGCTTGTTCCAGGCAGCAGTTGAGATTAGCTGTGAACCTTGTGTTCGGAAACACGTTTGTAGCATCTTTATGGATAATGCTGTAGTATCAACAAGTCCTACATCCGATGGGAATGTGGCTATTGATACTTTTCATCAGTATGCTGGGGTTAAATGGTTACGGGAAAAGCCTCTACCTAGATTTGAGGATGCACAGTGGCTTCTTATTCAGAAGGCCGAGGAGGAGAAACTCATTCAAGTTACAATTAAACTGCCAGAAGATGTGCTGGATAAATTAATAAGTGACTCTAATGATTATTATCTCAGTGACGGGGTCAGCAAATCTGCTCAACTATGGAATGAACAGAGGAAGTTGATATTGCAGGATGCATTTTTTGGTTTTCTTCTACCTTCAATGGAGAAGGAAGCAAGATCTTTGTTGACCAGTAGAGCAAAAAGTAGATTACTTTTGGATTATGGAAAGCAGTTGTGGAAAAAAGTCTCTGTGGCACCATACCAGCGGAAGGAAAATGATGCAGATGATGAAGCCGGGCCAAGAGTTCTGGTTTGCTGTTGGGGCCCTGGGAAGCCTGCAACCACTTTTGTGATGTTGGATTCATCTGGAGAAGTCCTGGATGTGTTGTATGCTGGGTCACTCAGCAACCGTGGCCAAAATGTCGATGACCAGCAACGCAAAAAGAATGATCAGCAAAGGATTTTAAAGTTCATGACAGATCATCAACCACATGTTGTTGTTCTTGGGGCTGTAAATTTGTCTTGTACACGGTTGAAGGAAGATATTTATGAGGTTTGCTTCTGCTTATCTATTTGTTGTAGGAAGAAATCCTGTCAGGTTGTGTGTTTAGAACTCGCATTATGGTTTCATTATATTGTTGGATAGCTGTGCTATCACCTGGTTACCTCTAAACGGACATAAACAGTGGTTGGACAATATGACCTTCAGACTGGACTTTCTTGTATCCTGTTTAATTGTTTGACAGATAGATTCCAAGTGGTTCCTCTTTCTTTCAAATGTTTATTTTTAGTTGAGATTATGGATTGATCTTCTCTTGCTATTGTCACAGATCATTTTCAAGATGGTTGAGGATAATCCTAGAGATGTTGGTCATGAAATGGATGGTCTAAACATTATATATGGTGATGAATCTCTTCCTCATCTGTATGAGAATTCTCGTATTTCGTCAGACCAGCTTCCTTCACAGCCAGGTAAATGGCGTATTCATTTTTGAATACGTGATGAAATGTTCTTTTTGTCTACATCTTTTCTTCCCTTTTCAGGTATTGTTAAGCGTGCTGTGGCTCTTGGCCGCTATCTTCAAAATCCATTGGCAATGGCTGCTACACTATGTGGACCAGGGAAAGAGATATTATCTTGGAAACTTAGTCCTTTAGAGGGCTTTCTTACTCCTGATGAGAAGTATGGGATGGTTGAACAGGTTATGGTAGATGTCACTAATCAAGTGGGGCTTGACATTAATTTGGCAGCAAGCCATGAATGGCTATTTTCTTCATTGCAGTTTATTTCTGGGCTTGGACCCAGAAAGGCAGCATCTCTGATGAGGTCCTTAGTAAGAGCTGGGGCTATCTTCACACGGAAAGACTTGTTGACAGCACATGGTCTTGGAAAAAAGGTTTTCGTCAATGCAGTTGGTTTCTTACGAGTCCGGCGAAATGGAATGGCTGCTAGTAGCAGTCAATATATTGATTTGTTGGATGATACAAGAATACATCCAGAATCGTATGGTCTTGCACAAGAGTTAGCCAAAGATGTATATCTCGAAGATGTTCAAGATGATATAAATGATGATGAAGATATGTTGGAGATGGCAATAGAGCATGTTAGAGAGAAGCCACATCTGTTAAAATCACTTGAGGTGCATGAATATGCTAAATCCAAGCATCGTGAGAATAAAATAGAAACCCTCAATAATATTAGATTGGAGCTGATACAAGGTTTTCAAGATTGGCGAATACCATATGCGGAGCCAAGTCAAGATGAGGAATTTTATATGATCTCTGGGGAGACTGAGGATACTGTTGCTGAAGGAAGAATTGTGCAGGCAACAATTCGCAGGGTGCAGCCTCAAAGAGCAATTTGTGTTTTGGATTCTGGATTGACTGGTATGCTTAGTAAGGAAGACTACACAGATGACTGGCGAGAGGTTGATTTGACTGAGAAGCTGAATGAAGGCGATATTATAACTTGCAGAATCAGATCGATCCAAAAAAATAGGTACCAGGTCTTCCTAAATTGTAGGGAAAGTGAGATGAGGAGCGATCGATATCAAATTAATCGGAATCTGGATCCTTACTATCATGAGGACCGTAGTCATTTATCAGCAGATCAGGACAAAGCTCGTAAGCAAAAGGAGCTTGCCAAAAAGCATTTCAAGCCAAGGATGATAGTTCACCCTCGCTTCCAGAATATAACAGCTGATGAAGCTATGGAGGTGTGTTCTTGCTAATATTAATTTCTGTCATGGATGTTTGTATTTTCACTGGATTAAGTGGCATAGTTGCTGTTTCAGCTTGAGCTATATATTGAAATATAATCAAATGGGTTGCACCACACGCTACCTTTTAGTTTATTAAACTTAGACGTCGTAGTGTTTTTAGTTTGCTCTGGTAATTCTCCAAATGTTATATGTTTAAACTTTAAATATATGCACACATGCTTATACATTGATATATCTATTTCCTGAAGCAAATTTAATTTATGAAAAAGGTGCAATATGGTTGTTCGTATAGGTAGATTTATTTCATGAAGCAAACTTTATTTGTAACAGGTGCAATATTGGTGTTCATATTGATAGACGTATTTTATCAAGCAATATTTATTTATGACAAAGCTGTTGTATAGAATTATAGATCTAAGATCTTCCCCTTACAAATGGTGGATATCACCTATAATTACTTTAGAATGAATGTGCAATTTTTTCTGAAATTTATATCTAAATTTAGTAATCATTGTTATGATATTACGTGAGTTGTGTTGTGTTATAGAAAGTGTTATACTTCTCTACAACTGACCCTCCTATGATATGTGGTTTCTCTTTTCACCACCCATATTTTATCTGATGTTTATTTCTTTGTGTTTCATAGTTACTGTCTGACAAGGAACCTGGTGAAAGTATTGTCCGTCCCAGTTCTCGTGGACATTCATATTTAACTTTGACACTCAAAATTTATGATGGGGTTTATGCTCACAAGGACATAGTCGAAGGTGGAAAGGAACACAAGGACATAACAAGCTTGCTTCGTATTGGGAAGACATTAAAAATAGGAGAGGACACATTTGAGGATTTAGATGAGGTTAGTATTATACTTATGATCATTCAGTTGCGGAGGCTTGTTCTTTACATGGTTAATACTTTACCCTACATGGGTGGGTCCAATGGTTATAACTGACCACAACCATACAGATCATTTTGTATGTCATTTTTGTAATCATTATTTAGTCACCAAAGCATTATTGATTCTCGAAGAGTATCACTTTCTGTCTGTTTATAGCGGCACCTATATTTCTATATCGTTGTCAATCTTACTCCCCCCCCCCTTGAATTTATAGTTTGAAGATTATACTTGTAGAAATAAAGTGTAAAAGATTATAAAAAAACTTGCTGATCATAGTTATCAAATTGAGTTGAATGATGTATTGTTGAGTTAATGGACCTTAATCCATTGTAACTTTTTTAGATTTGATTCATTTGAATAACTATCCGTATTTGGACTGATTGCTTTGTTTCATTTGTGTATTGCTATGGTCTCTGAATTAGCACATTAGTGTGGTCCATAATCCTGAATTTAACCAGTACCTATGGGTGGGATTTATATGCAAAATTATTTAACATTGTTCAATGCACAGGTAATGGATCGATATGTTGATCCATTAGTAGTTCATTTGAAAACAATGCTGAGCTACCGCAAGTTCAAGAAGGGCTCCAAAGCAGAAGTTGATGAGCTATTAAGGATTGAGAAATCTGAGTATCCAATGAGGATAGTGTATTGCTTTGGCATATCTCATGAACATCCGGGAACATTTATACTGACCTATATAAGAAGTTCAAATCCACATCACGAGTATGTTGGCATGTACCCAAAGGGATTTAAGTTCCGGAAGAAAATGTTCGAGGACATTGATAGGCTCGTGGCTTACTTCCAGAGACATATTGATGATCCACATGACTTGGCACCATCAATTCGGTCAGTTGCCGCAATGGTTCCAATGCGAAGTCCTGCAACCGGGGGATCTTCGGGTGGCTGGAGTGGTTCCAGTAACAACGATGGTGGCTGGAGAGGCCAGTCTGCGGATCGAGACAGAACTTCCACCCCGAGCTCTAGAACTGGTAATTCTTATCAAATCATGTAATTTAGAAATGCAATTTGTATCAGTATTATTATGCACATGGTTTGAGGAAGATACTTTTGTTTACTTTAAAACTCTGCTCATTCCAATCCTGCTACATGCTCAAAATTGTTTAGGTTAAGGTTTGATATATATTTCATAAGCATTTATCATATTGGCAATTGCACTGTGCTTTATTACCAATGAGTTGTGTACAAAATGGTACTTGGGTTCTTGGAGTTATTTAGTTGTGGGGATTCTTATTATATGCTCGGTTATGCAGGCAGAGGTGATTACATAAACAATGGCAATCAGGATGGGCATCCAAGTGGGTTACCTAGGCCATATGGTGGTCGTGGCCGAGGACGAAGCCGGGGTTCATACAATAATAGCAGAGGAGATGGCTCCAGCAATGACAGGGAGGATTCGGACTATGGAACTCGAGGTGATAAGGGATGGGGCAGTTTTCCAGGTGCCAGAGTTCAGAATTCACCAGGCAGGGAGGCTTTTCCTGGTGGTTGGTGAGGTCGTGGAAGCGGTGGTGATAGTGGGGGTGGTGGAGGCAATCTTTTGGGGGATTGAAATGCCGGTGCTTCTGGTTCTGGCTGCGAATTTCAGGTTGGGGTGCCAGCCATGATGCGAGGGTGGGAGTACATACAGTTTGGAACATGGGAAATAAATGTAAACTTGAATGGATGAGCACATGGAATTCTTACTTCTCTGTTTGTTGAATTGGCATAGCCCCAGTTACTATTGCATGTGTGATCTGTTCTGATTCATATATACTATGCATATATAGCTGAAGTATTATCTATAAAAATTTCTGACAACCTTTTTTTTAGTGGCAATCTGATGAACTATTTTTGAAGTCCCAATGCCATTTGATATTTTTTTGTCTCATTGAGATTATGTAGTATCTCATAGATGACCTTACAATTTTTGATTTTAAAAAAAAGCCCAGTTTGTGATGTCTTCAGACTAATCTAATAGGTTTGGAGTTGGGAAGATCATCCCGTCATATACTAGTTTTGTTTTGTTGCTATTAATATTTAAAAGTATTAAATTAGTATAAATAAGCTGACGAAAATATGAATATAAAAATAAAATAAATATAAATATAAAATGACGTGTATAAATGTATTTAACCGATAAATAATTTGTTATTCATAGTTGAAGTAAATATGTATAAATTATTATAATCATTTGCATTTAAACATATAATTTTGTATCCACATTTTATATTCTTTTTTATCGATCATTAAAGCAAACAAACATAATGATAGTGAACGAGATTTTTACAAAATGGATAATGCTAAATATGGTAATAAGAGGAAAGAGACCTTGTGGTGTGGTCGGTCCAGGGCCGGCCCTGACATTTTTAAGGCTATAAGCGAATATAAAATTTGGGGCCCCTTACATTTTAAAAAAAGTCACTTCTTCAAGAGAAACAAATGATAAAAAAAAGACTTCAATTTTCAATATCACTTAATAGGATACTATTGAGTTCAAATAAAAATGTTACAATTACAAAGATCAGTACCTGATTACTGAAAAACTACCCTTCTTGCATTTTTGGCCGCAAAAGTTTCAATTAAGCTTGAATAGTCAAGCTTATGAACCAACTCTTTTTCAATCGACAACAAAGCTAAACCTTTCAATCTTTCCTGTGACATCGTGGATCGAAGATAAGATTTGATCAACTTTAATTTTGAAAAACTTCTCTCAGCAGAGGCAACAGTAACTGGTATGGTTAATAGAATTCTATAAGCAACCCAAGCATTTGGGTAACACTCTTCCATTTGCTTCAAATAGTGCAATACATCCACTGCTCTCTTTGCCTTTTTTGGTATAGCACCTTTCAAGTAGCTCAACTCATGGAATAGGTCACTTCCATTAACATCAAAGACATCATCATCTTTTAACAAAGTTTCAAGATTCTTACAATAGTACATCAAACTATTATTATCTATAGACTTCAATTTCTCCAACTTAAAAAAAAATCCAAAATCATCTTCATATTTTTTAAATTGCTCAAACATACTTTGAAGTGAAGAAAGTGCTTGATCAATTATACAGAGAAAGTAACTGACCTTGAATGATTCCAAAGCTGATGGTGTCACCTCATCTTCACTATCACTGTCATCAAAATGCCTTCTTTTCCGAATATTTCTTTTTTCACGAAATGTAGCTTCAATTTCCATCTCACTTGCAATTTCTTTAGCTATGATCCAGGCCTCATCAAATCCAGTTTCTCTATACTTTTGGATAAATGACATAAGCGTTTCCAATTCTTCAATAGCAATATCAATATGCATGTCTTCGGTTTGGAGAACTTTACTCACAATATTGATAGCATGCAACAAATCATACCAAATAACCATCCCCAACAAGAATTCAAAATCCATTTCATATGTTGCCATGCATTGAGCAGCAGATCTTGTTTTAGAATCATCACCATCTTTTGCCAAGCAATTTAAAGCATCTCTTATTTTGGGAGCTTGATATCTAAAAGCTTTTACACTATCCACACGACTCTCCCATCGTGTTTCAGACAACGGTTTAAGACTGAGCCCGTCCACATAATCCCTAAAAACCTTCCATCGCTTTGTTGAAGATGAGAAGAATGAATATATCCGTTGTACCACTCCAAAAAAATAATCAGCTTTAGGATTACAGTTAACCATATCACATATTGCAAGGTTCAAGCTATGACAACCACAAGGTGTAAAAAAATGCTCTAGAATTTACCTCTAGAAGTCTATTCTGGACACCCTTGTGCTTTCCTCTCATGTTAGATCCGTTGTCATATCCTTGTCCACGTATATCACCAATATTAAGTGTATGACTGTCAAGTACATTTGTAAGCTCATTAAATAATCCAAGTCCCGTTGTATCATCCACCTTTAAAAATCCCAAAAAGAATTCTCTCACCACAATATGACTTGTTGTAACATCTACACATCGGCCAATAAGAGACATTTGCTCCTCATGACTAGCATCTGGAGTGCAGTCAAGTATAACAGAAAAATATTTTGCCTCTTTAATAGTTGCAACAATAGAAGCTTTAACCTCATTTGCTAGGAGCTGAATCATTTCATTTTGGATCTTGTGACTCAAGTAATGGTAATGAGTTTCTTTCTTCAAAACACGTCGAACATGTTCATGCATTACTGGATCAAACTCAGAGATCATCTCAATCACTTGTAAGAAAACTCCATTGTTCTCTTCACACAATTTCTCATTATTCCCACGAAATGGCAAATTATTTTTTGCAAGACTTTTGACAACAGCTAGGATCCTCTGTAGTACTTGTCTCCAATGCTCTCTCTCCTTCTTGATCTGTTCTTCCAACCCCTGATCAATTGTTGCATTCTTTTTCAATCTTGTTTCCAATTCAATCCAGCTAGTAAAGCAACTGAGGTGATGCTTATTTTTTTCATGACTTGCAAGTCTTGCGCTTACATTTTTTCAGTCATTCAGTCCTTCATTACCAAGTTGACCCAACACATTCTTGTCATGATCTTGCCTAAACAATCTACAACAAAAGCAAAATACCTTATCCAAAGAAATTGAGTACACTAACCACCTCCTGTTCTTCTTTTCACCATTAGATAAGACACGACAATAATTATTAGAACTGAATCGTCTCCCTTTGTGATCATCTGGAAATGTGAAATTAATCTCTCTTTTAGGACCTCTTTCAACTAAAAAGTCTCTAGAATTTTGTTTCATCTTCTCCCAATTTCCTGGATCATCAATGTCGAATGGGAAATCAAATGCTGCTCTTGAACCATGTTGATCATCTTCCTCTTGCATATCAATATTTTCACCTACATCTTCCATACTACCATTATCTCCTGCATTTTGTTGATCATCTTCAGCTATAATTCTTTCTTCCTCATTTTCTATAAGATTCGGCTCATCCATGTTACCACTATCATCAACATTCTGATTCTCATTGTTCTCCTGTTCGTTCTCATTCTCATGTATATTCACATTAGTACCAGTCTGCACTTGTTCTGTATTTCTCTTAAAGTACCTATTAAGAGATCCAGATTGACTTTGAACTAGTGCATCTCTTTGTTGCCTCTGTTTTTTCTTTTGAGCCTCTGATGGTTGAATTCTAATTCTATTTGGAGGCATTATATATTTATATGACAATCTGATCCAATTATGCAATAAGACAATAACTCAATAAGATTAATAACTCAATAAGACAATCTCAAGAACCATGTAGATTTTTCCATAGTAGGTCTATTAGGGGTTTACGGTTTACTAATTATGCAAACTTAATAACCATTCTTCCAGATGCACAAACTTTCAGAAAACATATTACTATATTAGGGAATAGGGATTTAGGGTTTTACTGTATACAATTTCAATTGGAGCAACTGGCAGCAAGAACCAATCTTATGGAACAAAAGTATTAAAATTAAGAAAGAATGGAGAAATTAGTTACCTGGTAAAACAAAATTATTCTAACTTCTGAGAATTGGAGTATTGGACCGATGATCATATGCAGCAGCCAGCAGGACTCTGCACCATCATTCTTCATATAATCCTTTTAATTTGTGTCAATATAATTTGATATGCTTAATAATGCTTCATCGATCCCTTCCAGGAGAAGTGCTGAAGTGCGATACTCTCATACTCATATTGCGATGGCCGATGCGATGATCATAATCATATACATATTATCCCAAAAAATTTGGGGCTCCAAAATTTTTGGGGCTCTAGGCCCATGCCTCTTGGGCCTATGCCCAGGGCCGGCCCTGGGTCGGTCAAAATCAGGATTTAGGAGGAGGGGAAAGAGATTGAGGTTGTGTTTGATAAATTTGGGAATTAAGATCTGAATGATTATGATGTCTTAATAAATTAGATCATCTGAATGGTTATGAGGTATGAATCTAAATAATTGTTTGATAACTAAAAAGTAAGTTATCTCTTAATGACACTATTTTACCATTTTAAATAATAAAATTTTATTTAATAATTTTAAATATTCAATTTAATAAAAATGAGTGCATAATATTGTTTAATATATTTATATAAAAAAAAATTAGCAAAAAAATTCATTAAGAGGTACCTCTTAATTATTAAGATTTCATTTTCTGTCTTACCGATTAAGAGGCATTCAGAGGTAACAAAAAACAAAACAAACAGCATCATACCTCTTAGCGAATAAGAGGCAGTCCATTAAGAGGTAATTAGATGTAAACAAACAGCACCTGAGACTGCTGACCCCCGACCCGGAGTGCGATCCGACAAATCACCCATAACCGGGTACGAATAAGGCCCGTCTAGTCTACCATTCTTTGTTTGCATTTCCATTTTATTCTAAGACAAGACAGATTGAGAGGTTTTTAGGGTTTTTTAGTATCTACTCTTCTTATTCTTCATCTTCTCTCTCTCAGATATAATGACTGCTCAAACTCAGGAAGAGCTCTTGGCTGCCCATCTCGAGCAACAAAAGATCGATGTAACATCTCTCTACATTCCTCACACGCTGTGTTTGTATTGGTTTTTAGTTGAATTAATATCATTTCTGTTAATTGGATTGACTGTGTGCTTCTGTGTGTATTTGTCTTCATGTTTTGAGTTGGAATTGGTATTGGGGACTGATTTTATTGTATATTATTTTGATTTTATGAATAAGTTTCTTTCTTGGGGATACACCCCGTAACAGATCCAGTTGAGAATTTTCTCAGATGGGTTAGATAATTTGACTTCCAATTATTCCCTGATCGCAACCAGCTCAAAAAGAAAGAACCTTTTGCAAATCTGTTGGCACCCAAGACCATAGACCATTTCTTCCACTCGATATATTCACTGGATTGATTTAAAGATTAAGTTTTGACCCAAACCCTGTTTTGTTGTATCGCAAATAAGATTATTGAAGTGCACGACCATCTAGTTTGAGTTTGGATCTAAATTTATAGGAACCGGAATTAGTATTTGGGGCACTACTTTCATAAAAGACTTCTCTAGCTATAAGTATTTGATGTGAAGATCTGATGTTGAAGTTATCTACTTTACTTCAGTTTTTTCCCCTTCCCTCCGGATGTAGGGGTAGTGTTGCAAAAAGTTTAGAATATGTTAAGAGTTTACGTGCTTCTGGTCAGAGGCAAGTATATGTTGTTGGTGACTGTAGCTTTACATTTCGTATGTTTTCAAGTAGTTTTTATTGCATGACTATTCTGTGGCACTGCCATTTTCAATTTGTTTGTGTGAAATTGTAGCATTTCTTTTGGTCCAAAGTTTTTACTTTTATGATTTTGAGTTCTTAATTTGATAGCATTGGACTACTAGTACAGTTTTATTTGTTGGAAAGGTTGGGGAGTTATTAATACAGGATGCACAACTTAATTAGGTAGGTAAATCATATGATTAAAAGAAATTCCGGTGTATTCCTTTTTATTTGTAAAGTATAATGTGCTGTTGAATTTGAATTCACATTACTTTTTAACTCCTTGTGTTGGTTTGATCTTGAGGATCAAATATGAATAACTCTTCTTGGTTTTCTCAAGAAAATTTGAACCTTTGATTTATTTAACTGACTTACTATTACAGTAATTTCTAATATCTTAGTAACATGGCTTGCAGATTGAGGAGCCTGTGGTTGAAGATGACGACGATGATGATGAAGACGATGACGATGATGACAAAGATGAAGATGACGTTGAAGGTAAGAATGCTCCAGAATTGTGTTTTTTCGGACTGAAGTCAATATAACATGTGCTCTGAAATTCTCTGCATATGTATGAATTCTTGTGCACATTAGTGCAATTGGTTCAGTTAAGTTAGATTAGCTCATCCATTAACTGAAATTTGTACATTTTTATTATCTCAATTAGAGTAATGAGCCCGGCACATACCAATTAATTAGCTATGTTATTGAAAATTTGGCAGCATAATTTTTGTTACTGTAACCTTGGAGTGGAGATTTTTTCATAGCTTGTAGGTTTTGTAAAAAGTAGAAAGTATAAGACTCATGGCATTGCAGCAAATAATATTCAGATTTTTTTGCTTTGCTTAGGTTTGATAAGGCAGTTCCAGTTCATATGACTGGGAGGGGTAAAGGAAAAAATAATGAGGTTTTTAAAAGGAGGATACTTACTAATCAGTACATGATATTGAGGGTACTTTAACATGTCAAGATATAGTTCCATAACCTTCAAAGCAATGTCTATGTTATGGCTTTTGAAGCCGATGAAAATTTGTTCATGATGAGCAGGACAAGGAGATGCAAGTGGTAGATCAAAGCAGAGTCGGAGCGAGAAGAAGAGTCGGAAGGCTATGCTCAAGCTTGGGATGAAGCCCATCCCTGGGGTTAGTCGTGTCACTGTTAAGAAAAGCAAGAATGTACGTTCTTATTTGCCAATAAATATTCCAGTTAAAACCAGTTTGATTTTGTTTCTTTAATTTTCACTGTTTGATTCTGTTGTTTTAATTGCACCAATCTCACAGTTGCTCATTTTTATATTTCTTCTGTTTTGATATTATCTTTCAGATTCTATTTGTCATCTCAAAGCCAGACGTTTTTAAGAGTCCCAATTCAGATACATATGTTATATTTGGTGAGGCAAAGATTGAGGATTTGAGCTCACAGCTGCAGACTCAGGCTGCGGAGCAATTCAAGGCGCCTAATCTCAGTAATGTGATACCAAAGCCTGAGCCTTCTGTCATTGCTCAGGATGATGAAGACGTGGATGAGACTGGCGTGGAGCCAAAAGACATAGAGTTGGTGATGACACAAGCAGGGGTGCCAAGATCAAAAGCTGTGAAAGCTCTCAAAGCTGCTGATGGGGATATCGTCTCTGCCATTATGGAGCTTACAAACTAGATGGTATTATTGAGTGTTGGACTTAAAGTTCTGTATTCTTCTCCATTTAGTATGGCTTTGTTTCCCTTCTTGATCTTTACATTGTGCATTAGCATGTTAATTATCTTTCATTCATGGTTTGTGTTCTGATAAATATAGTAAGAAATAACTTTTTCAGAGTTGTCACAAATGTGGTACTTAGCCATTTTCACTGGCGGTATAAATAGTTGGCTATTGTCATAGCTGAATTGCATTTGGTGTTTAATATCTATTTTTCATTGTTTCCAGTGGCCGAAAAAGTAAAGTACATTCTTAATTTGTTCTCTCCTTCTAAAAGAAACAATGACTGCTTGTTTATGCATTGCTTACCATGAACGTCCATTTCTATGCAAGAAAAGGTCGGCTATTAGGAATCCACAGCTGCTACCAGAAAACTTGCTAACTTCTATTTTAAGCACGATATATACTTCTATAAATCTTCACATACAACTATTATCAATTATACTATGGGCAAAGGTGCAAAAATACCCCTGATGTTTATACGGATGTCCCACTTTCACATTAAACTAATTTTTTTTTCAAACGTACTCTTAACGTTACAAAATTAAGCTCAATTATGTCCCTCCCGTTAACAGACTTGCCACCGAGGCAAACGAAGTATACACATGGACAAAATTTGCTGACAGTGCAAAAAATTATTTTTTTTCTTTCTTCTCTCTCTTTCCTCTTCCATTCTTCTCCCTTTTTCTCTCTCTCTCTCTTTGTTCTTTCTTCTTCCTCTGTTCTTCACCAATCTCCAGCACCAGCATACGCACAGTAGCAACAAACAGTTATCGAACCACCATGAACGCCGGTAGTTCACAACATAAACATCACAGAATTCGGCCAATTAAATAGGGGTGCTCAAAAAATTCGGTTTTTCAGTTTTTTTCGGTTTCGATTTTTTCGGTTTCTATTTTTCGGTTTTTTAGACTTTTCGGTACCGGTAGCGGTAATGAGAATTTTGAATTCGGTAAATACCGAAAAGCCGAAAAAAATCGAAAAGTTTGAAAAAAATCGAAAGTATAAAAGTTTTATGTAAAAGAATGAAGGGGCCGTTAGCACTACAAAATACTAAGATAGTATAAACTTCATACAAGATAATATGAAATTCATACAAGATAGTATTTAAATGCAAGATATTAAGGTTTCAATATAATGTCCAAGGTAAATGTTTCGGTATTGCTCCCATAAAACTTCACTGCTCACCAGTACCAGATAGTTATTACTTATTGTGGTCCTTCTACTGATCCAACTTATCTATCCCTTGTGCTTATAATTTCATATTTATCATATACTGTAGCTATATAGGAAATTAAATGCATGGTATAATATGTCAACTTCTTAATGCATGGTATAATTTCATATTTACCATATACTGTTAATATTTAAGTGGTTCCTAGTAAATAAATATTATTATTACACAAATTTTAATTTTAATTTAATGTTTACTAGTCTCATTTCTTAGTTTTAAAAAATTTGATGATATAAAAAAAAATTTATTTAATTATTGCGGTAAAACCGAAAACCGAACTAAAAAAATCGGTAACGACTTTTGTACCGAACCAGTACCGAAATCGGTTATTCGGTACCGCTACCGGTTCTTGATTTTCTAAGTTTTTCGATTCGGTACGGTTCGATTTTTTCGGTACCGGTTCGGTTTTTTACCTATGAGCACCCCTACAATTAAACAAAAAAAAATCGATATATGGACACAGAACTTGTCTGTCATTGCCAATTCCTTGCTGTCAAGGTGCCATTACTGCTACTAGCTTACCACTGATTCGATTCGAGTCCCCCACTCCAGATGCCATAGCGACAACATCAGGAGGTATGTCCAAACTTCCACTTCTCCTTCCCCAACTAGAGCGCCTGGGATGTAAAATACTTCGGCCGTCTGTCCCCTCCCCGCCAATTATTCTGCTTAGATCTGGGGACTCAGCGAACTCACCTCCCCTGTAAACACCATCATCATTACTGATGTCTCCTTCAACTTCACCTAGACCAGTTGCAGAGTCATCCCAAACTGGCTTCCTCCCAGCTTCTATGTCCCCCATGGTTTTCTCCAAGTTTAGGCTAGCAAAACTACCACCCACCACCTGAGATGGGATCCCAGACTCTTTCTGCATCTTTCCCCTGAATTTGTTCTTAGATGGGGGAATACTGGTGCTAGTGACTGACGCTGCTGAGAAACTAGATCTGTGTCTGTGGCTTTATCCGTTTCACACGGCGGCGATGTGTGGTGGGCCCAGTGGAATTACTGGTGGCGCCACCGGTGGTTCTGAGAGTTTAGAGAGAGAAATGAGCATACGAAAGGAAGAAAGGAACCCAGATTTGTTTTTTTATTTTAGAACAGAGGAAGAAGAACGGTGAGAGAGAGAGAGAGAAAATGGGGAGAAGAAAGGAAGAGAAAAGGGAGAAGAAAGAAAAAAAGAATAAAAAAACATTTTTGCCACATGTCAATCGTCTAGTAAGTTCGTTTGTCTAGTTGAATTTTTTTTAACGGGAGGGGCATAATTGATCTTAAATTTGTAACGTTAAGGGTACTTTTGGAAAAAAAAAATAGTTTAGGGTGCAAGTGGGATATCGGGGTAAACATCAGGGGTATTTTTGGACCTTTTCCCAATATACTATTGATTGGTTTCTAGTTTTTCTTCTCATACAACTATTATCAAATATCATTTTTGATAAAATACTCTGTATTATCCCACCGTCTCTTGAGGAGATTCTATGAAACTCGGACTATGTTTGATCGGTATATATAGCTAAAGACAGAAAAAGGATAGTCTGAAGCCTCTTAAAAAATTTATTTGATTTGAGATTTGTTATGAACTAATGTCCAATTGAAGGTGTGCATCAAGTGTAAATGTATCACCATGAAACTCCAGTTCCAGTGAATTTCTTCTACTTTTGCTGGATTGTCAAAAATTCTGCATTCTACTTCACAGAGATGTAGTACACCGGGTGGCTGCGTCTAGTGAAAACAGAGTTCCCCACAATCAAACTGTGAATACTTTCATTCTCAGCTTTACATTGGTCCAGTTATCTGAGCTTTTGATTTCTTTGGTGAAAACTAATCACTTAGGTTACTCTTTGTCCAAGAAAAATAAACCTTGTGTCTAGGGATCTAGGCAATAACGGAACATTATGCAATCATAAGATATGAAGGACAAACAAATGCATATTGCTGTTACAGTGTAGGGTGGGTAGGATTAGTTCTATTTCTTCTACCAAACTGGGGATGTTTTGGTAGGGTTAAATATGTAAGACAAAATTTTGATTCTTTTTTTTAATATATATATATATAATATTCTGAAACCTCCTCCAAGAATATATCAATAAACACAATGAGCACACACTCCAATATATCACCTCTTTGAATTTTTAGTTTTTTCCCATACTTTGGTTCAACTTTTTTAATATACATATCAACTTATTAAGGAATTCATAATAGAGCTTTAATCAGCCAGCATTCAATAAAATGCGATTCACTAGAACAACTGTTCTTACCACACAGATCGAACATTAACTCGAAAAGAGAAGATAAATCACTTATGGATGAGATGAAAAAATGACTGAAAGCTATGAAATATTTCCAACCTAAGAACCACAAATGCATGAGAACAAGTAAATCCCCATGATAAAATATTGAAATATAGGTAATTTGCAAAAAAATAAATAAAAATGAAGCAGGTCAACCACACAATCCTTTATTGAGCTTTGCTTTTATAAACATATACCAATTTGGCAGACCCAATGGGGAAACACTTACTTTATCCAAGTTAATTAATTTATTCAACTGGTTGGGTCAAGTACGGTCACAAAGGATGAAAGAAGGCAACCATATCAAATTTGACCAACCTTCTGATTCAAAAGGCCATCCACAATGTTCTCTATGGTGATTATTACCATGGCTGGTTGCTTAGCTGCTTCAAGCTGTTCCGTTATGGTAGGAGTTGGAACGAGATGAGCCAAAAGGCCACAAGAAAGACCATGGTTTCTTCCTAGGACGATTTGCACTGCTGGTCTCCCTTCTGTTAGTATTTCTACTGCTGCTGTTTCGACCAGTGGAGGTGACTAGTGGTGCCACCTCCTGGCGGCAAACTGGGCATGAACTGCGTTGGACTAGCCACGGAACAATACAATCCGAGTGATATATATGGTTGCAAGGCAATTTCCTAGCTTGAGACCCTATTTGAAATTTTTCTTTACAAACAGCACAGTGAGAATCAGAGCGAACGTGTTTTTTTGAAATCTTTACTGTAGGTAATGCATCAATTGACGATCTGGAAGGTGGGAGAGGACCACGTCGATCATCACTAGTGAGCTGTTCAAAAAATTCTTCCACTCCAGGACCGACAAAATAATCGCCGCCGTTTTCTCGCCTAAATCCAAGAACCTCATTGAAAAGATCAAGAAGGCCACCATTGTTAGGCACCCTAACAGGCATATTACCACTGTATATAGGCCAGGGACCCCATAAGCTTCCATTTTCAGGCCCCGAATCTGATCTTGCTCTATTATCAGAATTGCTGCTCCTTTGTCTTTGTGCCATGTGCTGCCTCAGAAAATTTGACACAGCTTCCATGAGTCCAGGCTGCTGGTTCTGATCATCAACATTCACGCTCGGTAAATCCTCAAGCTCTTGAACAAACCCTCCACAACAACTGGTACAAAGTGCATTTTGTTCTCCGAGAGTAACAGGATGCCTACAATTGTAACACCAATGGGTGGTTGCCCCACTCGACATCTTGCTCTCAAGCGCTTTCTCACCCTTATTCTCTTATAACTGATACTTTGACATGATGGATAACAGTTCACAGGACAAACAATAATTGTTTACAAAATTGATCTACAAATAAAGTGTTTACCAAAAATTATGTCATATCAAAGAGAACCCTCAATGTTAAAGCATTAGATACTACTCTATGGATTGAAAATACTTTGAACTAGGACTACAGCCAATGAAATTTCATTCTTTTATTCAAAATTCGAAGTAGAAAAACACCTATATCGATTTTTTGGCAACTGGTACAGAGTAATCATACGCATAAAACACAAGTTCTTTCCTCAGTACTCTTAATCCCAACCATTCGTCTAATAAAAATGTATTTTAATACTTTTTAATTTTTTTAATTCCTTTTTCTAATGTGAGTATGGAAGAGTAGGGAGAAAAAAAGTCTGGAGGAGAGCTTATCTCAATTATTAAACCAACCGAGTGATCAAGCAATCAAAATAAACCAAAAGGAGTATAAGTTTAGAAACCTTGACAATTCGGTCCTAAAAAATGATATAGATACCTTCCTTAAGTTGATGATACCTTAACTAAAATATGACAAGTCATTTATGCATTGAACAAGTTACTTACAAGTAGAAACAGAATAACATCATCTAAGGTGGGGGGGAAAACAGAAAAATTGAACAAATACCTGTGGATGATTTTGAAATTTCATCATTTAAATGTGTGGTCAATTATACTGCTAAAGCTGAAGGTCCCACAAAAAAGAACTGAATGGATTACATTTTGTTATTTGATCCTAACATGTCAAGATAGAAGTACCTACCTATTCCTAAATAAAGACATATTATTTCTTGATCATAGCCAGGAATCAGTAAAATCAGTGATGATGCATTAAATCATAATCGATAAAAAATTAGTTAAATTCAATCTTCAAATTATAGTACAAAGCAACAATCCCATTAATCCAAATCAAACAAAGAAAATCCAATGCACATACCATAATAATAAAAAAAAGGAAAAGAAAAGAAAAATAATTGAAAAATGGGGGATAGTATTAGTACCTCCTCTTACAACAATAGCTCCACAAGTGCAGAATTCATTCATATCAAGGGTGAAAAGAGAGAGATTCTAGGTTAAGATTTGGAAATGGAGAAGAGAGATGAAAGAGAGAATGACACAGTGGTATATAGTATATACATACTACTAAAATAAACCGGGTGCGTAGTACTGTCCGTGTCACCGTGTGGGATGGAGGCTGGTATTCTGGGCTCCACGTGGTTGTATTATGGGTTCTGTAATGATCAGCCCACGTCCTTTTCATATCCATAAATATTTCCATGCTTCTATTAATTATTAAATGCAATATAACATTCATATTATTAGAGTTATTATTGTCGTTGTTGGTAGCGGGAATCATGGAAATTAATTTTGATCAATTAATCAGTATCAACGAATATGTTAATTGTGATCTCTTTTGTGTTAACATTGTATTGATTAATTTATCAACTTATCATAAAATTAACTACATGATAATCGGATCCGTCGTTATTCTAAAAAATATTATTATTATTATGAGTAATACTACATACAAAAACTATTTTATAAATATTTTACAAACTATTGATCAATAAATTGTTTCAATGTAGTCTTCGGCGCCACACAATATACTGAAGTGGAGTATGTCACATCAGCAATTTATAAAATATTTATAAAATAGTTTGTGTCTCTAAGATTATTCTATTATTATTATTATATTACAATTATGGGCTTTAATTGTGTAAATTTAGAAACTCGACTCAAATTAAAAATAATTTTTAAATTGGAAATTTATGATGTAGATCGAAATTTAAAAATTATTGTTGATTTATATACATTTGATTAAATGTGCATAGAAGTTTCATTTACATTATAAATAAATAAATAAATGTTGATTTTATTAAGCATAACTTCCAACAACAAAAAACATCCCTTAACGCAATCATTATGTTATGTAACCATGTCTCCACGATAAAGTGGTGTTTGATTGCATCTTAACAATTCACCTTTTAATATATTTTAACAACTCATATTTTTATATTAAGAGATCTTCTGAATAATTAAGATATAAATATGAGTCTAAACTATTCAGAAGACTTTCTTAATACAAAAATATGAGTTGTTAAAATACATTAAGAGGTGAGTTATTAAGAAATACTCTCTCCATCCCAGGATAAAAATTCTTATTACTATTTTGGGTAGTCCCATGTTAAATGCCCATTTTCTTTTAATAACTAAACTTTTACACATTTTTTCTTATTATGCCCGTAACATTAAATATATCATAGTTTTCTTATTTTAATTCTCTCTCTATATTTAATGACATTATTATGAACAATATTGTCATTTTATTTCTCTTCTTAATATGCGTGAAAAGTCTATCAGGATTTTTATCCTGGAACGGAGGGAGTATTATACAATCAAACACAAGTTTTTTTTATTATATTTTTATTACCTTGCAAATTTTATTTTTGTAAAAAATGTCAATTTCATAAAACCTTGGGGGCTTATATTAATTATTGTTATCATGTTATGATAGGACAATGAACTTAAACTCGTTGGAGAATGAAGGCCTATTTTTCATTCTTTGTTTGATACTTTTTGGCCTTGTTTTTTATGCATAAATATTCCATTCACATGACTCACACCAGCATCCCCTTATGATACAGCAGCACATTGTCTTTATAATGGACCCTAGCACGATTCTTTTGGGTTTAACGCTACATTTCTTTATTCAATAAGTCAGGGGGACCGGCGGTTCCAACCGGGATAGTGATCGGCCAAATTTTTTTTATTTTTAACTATTAAATAATTATTGTGATTTATTAGAATTGAAATTTTTATAAAATGCAGTGATTTAGGTATCATTTGGATACATGTAAAAAATAGAGTTATACAGTTTGTGGAACCCTAATTTTTACATGTATCCAAATGACTCCTAAATCACTACATTTTATAAAAATTTCAGTTTTAATAAATCACATTAATTATTTGATAGTCAAAAAACAAAAAAATAAAAAAATAAAAAAATTCCGGCTGATCACTACCTCTAGACCTGGCAAACGGACCGGGCGAGTGGCGGACCGGGCTAAAAATGCGCGGGCAAAAAAGGCCTGATTTTTGCTGGGCAAAAAATCTGCAGCCCAAAGCCCGGGCCGTGGCAAACGGGCAGGACCGGGACCAATTTTGTGCCTATTTTATGTTATTTTTTTTGGTTTAGCCCAAACGAGCCGGACAAAAAACGGGCGGGCCAAATGGGCCCGAATTTTACTCGGCTAAAAAATTGCATCCCAAAGTCGAGTTCGCGGGCCGGACCTCTGTTGCTAGGTCTAACTACCCTGTTCGAAACCCCCGGTCCCCCTAAAAGGATTCTTCTTTCTTTCTTTCTTTTCTTTATTATTAGTAATATTACTTTTTTTTATTTTATGAAAAAATATTTTTAAAACATATAAATACTATTTCAAAAGCATGTCATGCACACCCAAAATTATAACAGATAACACTAGATAATAGAGTTGAAATATTATCGGTTAACACTATAATAATTCACGATGCTCGCCGGATCAATAGCACAAATCAGTGACTTGGCAGCTGTAGCCATCGAAAAAGGCTTCCGGTGTAGGAATTTGTACAAACATTTTTAGAAAGAGTGGTTAACACGAAGTTAACTTTGGTCAATTGACTACTACAGTATTGACACACAGACTGTGAGGTGATATCTCTTTGCGTGTCAGCAACACTGTATTGATTAATTGACAAATTTACTATAAAGTTAACTTGATGATAAATAAGTACATTAACCATATGAGAGAGGGATATTGTATTCTAAAGATTCAAGAAGGTTATGAAAACTTTCCTTATACCTTCGGCTATGTGCATATTCCATATATACAGAGGAAGAGAGACTTGGCACTATTGAGCCATTTGGGCTTGGTGGAAGATATTGAGCATTGTTTAAGATGTTATATCCTATATAATTGAGTTTATTCCACATGTTATCTAGTGGGACCGGGTGTATTCTTTAATTGTTGTAACTTCGTTTTCTAAAGCCTAAAGGATCAAAGCGCAATACTCCCTCTGTTTTATACTATTAAATATCTTAATTTTTTTAAAATGTTTCAAAATAAATGATTTATTTCTATATATTAGTAACTATATTTATTCTATTCTTCTTCTTATACTCTTATAATCTATTTAATATACTTACTGAGAATGTAAGAGTTATAAAAAAAATACCTAGAGAATTAAATGATATAGAAAAGAGTAATTATTAGGGTCATAAAAAGTGAAAAACAATTGTTGGGGTCATAAAAAAATGAAAAAATACTTTAATTAATAAGTAATCAAAAAAAAGTAATTTAAATAAAAAAAATATTTATTAATCAACATGTCGAAACTAATTAAGACATTTATTTTGGAACGGAGGAAGTAATAATAAGTGATAAAAATACATTTAATCCTTTATTATTTGGTAAGCTTCTTTGAACAGGCAGGTTCGGTCAAAGGCTTTTCCAACTACTTTTGCTTTAAATATGGATATAAGTAAGCTGAAATTAGGAAATTGAAATTTGTACATGAGAATTTAATAATTTTATAAAATTATTCTCCCATGGATATTAAATGAGATCCATATGCGATTGGTGCATGAAAATTTTAAATTTTTCTTGACAAGAAATAACAATTCTCAAAATTATTACTCCAACTATTGTTTGGCAATTAAGGGTATTCAAAAGAAAAAGATAACATTATTGACAAATTATAAATAAAAAGTTGTATACAAACAATATATATAAAAAAAGAAAAGATAAAAGCAGGGAGCGAGGTATGTACTCCTCCTATTCTTTTTTATTTGTAGCTTGTAAAAACAAATGAATTAGTTTACTATATTATTCTTATATTAAATATTAATTTGTTTATCTTTTTTTAATGAATTTTGAAAGGTAATGTTGAGATTTTATACTCATTCTAATCAACGTCAATTAAAAAAGAACGGAGAGAGTAATACTTAGATCCTAGTATTAGTGTATAATTTTTTTTGTATATAATTTGTGCACATAAAATGAAGACAAAATAGTATTTACAATAATGAATTTGAAGGGGAGTAAGGTTACATGCACAAACTATTTTATAAACTACTGATGTGACATACTCCACCTCAGTGTATTGATTAACAAATTGTTTCAATATAATCTTTGACCCCGCACAATTTGTAAAATACTCCAACTCAGCAATTTACAAACTGTTTGTAAATAATTTGTGTCTCTAACATTATTGTTTTACATATTCCCTTTCACAATGAAAGTGAGACTCACTTTATTCTCAGTAAAAATATCAAAAACATACGTATAAATATCAAAAATTTTTGGGACTTTTTATAAAGAAATGTTAAAAGGTAAAGTCAGTCTTTAACTATTATTCTTTAATCTTCTCACAAGTCTCTGTTAATGTATTGTATTCTATCCCGATCCACGCCAATTCTTGTCAAAGTAGCGGTGAGCCATTGTCCTTGCAGTTTCCAACAACAATAGCAACCAAAGGCCTTCAAATTAATCTTCCTTCCATCTTTTTGTTAGAGAGAGAGTTAAAAGATCCGATCCGATGGGTGACGAGATCTACGAGTACATACTGAAAAAACTCGACGATGCCGTAATAGAATCATCGTCGTCCGAATTTCATTTAGCTGCCAAATTATTCTTGAGACCAAACCTTTCCCAGCAGTTTAAGGATTTGAAGGAATTAATTCAAGAAAAACGTGCTGCTACTGTTACTGCTGCTGCTACTGCTGCTGCTACTGCAGACGAGTCGAACACTGCTATTGCTATTTCTACTGCTGCTGTTGTAGATAAATCGAGCATTGCTCCTGCTACTGCTGCTGATCAGGCAAACTTACTTAGGGAACAGCTCTACTGCATCAATAATGTATTGATGGAGTGGCAGATGATTACAAAGAAGCACTTTTCAATCTCTCGTGAATCTGTCACTTCTCTTACTAATCTTAGTCAAAGCTTGAAGAAGATCAAGCAGGACCTTAGTTTGAAGAAGAACAAGCAGGAAGGAGCAAGTGCTACAACAATCAATTTGGACCCCAATTCCGATGTCAATGTGGGTAAAATTGGTACTGAACCAACGACCCTTCCAAATACTACTACAACTATTTCTGAAGAGCCTGGATATCGATGGAGTTCTCAATACATTGATGTGAAAGAAGTACATGGTATTGAAGACAAAGTGTTGTCCATGGAGAGGCTTTTTGTTTTGCGTAGAGACAAAAATGATCCGTTCAAGGCGTTTGGGATTTTTGGAATGGCTGGAATTGGAAAGACAACACTTTGCCAGTCCATTTTCAGCAGGCCTAAAGTGAAGGAGTATTTCCTCCCCAGAATTTGGGTTTGTATGTCAAAACAAAAGGATGAAGATACCGACCCTCGAAAAGAGACTGTCAAAAGAATGTTAATGTGTCTTGGAGTCGATAATGAAATCATCAAGAAAACAGATCAAGGTCAGAATCTTGGAGGGCTAATCTTCGCTCTTCGCTTACAATTAACGGGTAAGAGATACTTGATTGTTCTTGATGATGCTTGGAGTAATGATGGATGGTTCAAACTGATGGATTCCGGTGATGAGGATGAGAATTCGGGTAGTGGGAATTTTGCTTATGGATTGCCAAAGGGTTGTGGTGGAACTGTAATTGTCACGAGCAGGAAAAAGGAAGTTGTGAAAAACATGGTTGGGGAGGAGCAAAATTTGCGTTGCCTAATGCCCCTTACGGACAGCGAGACTTGCTGGAAGATATTCCAAGATTGGGTTCAGAAAGATGGAATAGAATTCCCAGAGGGATTAGAAAAGCTAAAGGAAGAGATTGTGAAGAGGTGTGATGGCCTGCCATTAGCGGCCAAAATGATGGGGGAAATTAAGCATCAACAAATTATCCAGAGCGTAAAAAAAGCTAATCAACCGGGAGCAGCGCAGCAGGCAGCAGGCAGCAGGCAGCAGGCAGCAGGCAGCATGATTAATACTAGTATATAGGAGATGAAGAACAAGTTGAAGTATTTTCTTGTTTGTTGTTTTTAAAATATGTGATGTGATGTGTTCATTGTTGCTTGTGATTTTTCATTTTTTGTAGTTCCATGCGTATGTTTCTTGTTTGTAGTGAACAATTACTTTCCAGTTTAGTTCAGTAGTTGTATTAGTTATGAACTAAGAACTAAGGTCTTACATAACACCAAGAAGAGAGTGGACATGGGGCATTTTATTTTCTCCATTCCTAATCAAATCGCAAATACAATTTCTGAGCTGATAACCAAAGGGTAGAAATGAATTGCAATTTCTGGTGTCAATGTTGACTTTTTGCGGCAGTGGACAGCCTATGAATGGTTGATGGATTGGCATCAAGTTTAAAATAAGAGAAATATTTAATGTAAATGCTAACTCTGCTATTTTCAGGTTGGAGGTCATAGTCAGCTCCTCGGTTGAAGTAATACAGAGGTATTTGGAGAACAACATGATACCATTTATCATTGCTAAACTTGTACTACTACTTGATAAGCATTTATCAGTGTTAGGTTGGAATTTGATAAAATTGAATAATTAAGATTTGAATGGTTAGTATATCTTAATAAATTAGATTATTTGAGTGAAATAATATTTTAATTTAAAAAGTTGTTTGATAATTAAAAAGTATAAATATCTAAATATCTCAAATTGACTTTTCAAAAATCAATAACCATCTTAAAATTTGGAATGGGAGAATGCAATATATTATGAAAACTTAATGGACAAGAGCTATATATATATAAATTTATCTCAAATAAGTCAAACTGTAGAAGTAAATTTATCAAGGTTAGTACTTGGTATTATGTTCTTAAGAAAATTATGCCCTCCTTATTGGTGTTTAGAATTAGCGACACTTGTCTTCCAAGATACAATGACAACGTGTGTTATAAGAGCACTACAAATAACACACACAACAAACCAAAGAATTTCTTTGAACTCTCTTAAAATAAACTATGAAGTACTTATGAAATGATGAAGACTTGGAGACTTGGCATGCTTAATGCACGGATGAATTGAATAACAGTCCCCTAGTTTATTTATAGGAGGGATTAATGGCCTATCAGATAGAACACAACCCCCTTGAAAAGACATGTTTATCCAAAAACGATTTAGTTTTTGTCTTTGGCATAAATGACGCGTCCGTGACGTAGTTTTGGGGCGTTCGTTCGAACATATAGCACTTTCCAAAACGACGCAGTATTGACGTGTCCGTTAAGACAAATGATGTTTCCCAAAACTACACAGTTTTGATAATAAATAACGATTTTCAAAACGATTCACTTTTGATAATAGAACTAAAATAAAACAAAATTTAAATAAATTTTGTACAAAGAAAATATACCACAACCAAGGTCAGTCGGTCAACGACGCGCGGGTTCAAACCCAAGAATAACTTTATTGTATATAAACCCAGTCAAAATTTAGTTCTTAACCGATATGGGTTTTAGCTTCCCACAAATATTTATTATCATTTCAAAGGAGATTTTTGAGAGTTTATTTCTCATTCATTATCCCAAAGATTTAAATTTCCAAATACTTGATTTTAATCTACTCATGATTATTGATATGTGGATTCATTTCAAATTTAATGAAACCCACTTTAAATTATGTTCAAATTCAAACACAATATTTATAGAGTTCCATATATTTAAATTTTTTATTAAGAGACATATCTTAATAATTTAGATTTATATCTTTATTTTATCGATTAAGAGATCATAAAAGACAAATAAAATTTTATCAAACAATTTTATACTTTTATCAAATTAAATATGAAGTTGTTAAGCGATATTCCAGCGTATAAGAACAAGTTCACACAAATGTAGATAGATAATAGGATGTTTCAATATCTGCAAGTCCAAGGATCCAAAATACTATTAAGCGTTACTAGTGTAACAATGACAATATGAGGGATAGACATGGCAAATGTAACACCCCCTTCCCGAAAAGGAAAGGGAGGTCACGTGCAAAGCACAACAAACCTCAAAATAAGAAAACAGAGCACTAACAACCTCAAAACATTAATAGTAATGATCCATTAATAGCGTACTAAATACAATTCTCCAAATATAGTCAAAATAATCAAACTTAAAATTTGAAACAACCTAGATGGTCAAGGGAAACTCTCTCATCACACTAGCTAGCCCTGAATCACCCCTGCAAACCTGCCGGAAGAAAAACACAGCATGAGCCAATTGCCCAGTACGGATACAGATATACAAAAGATATACAACTGATATACGAAAATAACTGAGACAAAATCCTGAACAACGCCTCAAGTGTAAATACGGACGGAAATATAATCTCCAAAGATCTGAATGAAATATATCTGAATCAACAGAATTGACGAAACCAATAGACGAATAAAGAAATAACGAACTGAAGTAACTAACTCAATGAATTGAATTGAACAAAAACAAACAAAACTAATACAATAAAATAATAGGCTGAAACAAATGGCTGGGGTTATTTCATACCAAGTGAGCTCAAAAATATACCTTGCCACACAGACAAGTCAAAATAATGCCACACAGGCACATCAAAACAATGCCACACAGGCAATCACACATTGGACCGCGAATCCAAATGTATGCAAATCGGATAGGTGTGTTTGGCACAACATCACCAATCCGCAGAACAGAAAACTAGGGTTAACCCATACGCCTCCCACAACGAAACACCAAATGGCCCACTTACTCCGGAGCCCAAAACGGAGACGCCGTGGACTAATCACACCGCCACGGAAAGTGTCATGTCTCTCGTGCCAAGACGACATGCCTGTGGTACCCCCACAGGTGGTTATAGCTCAGGTATACCCTATGGTATATTCTAACAAAATATCATGTCACAACACATGCGACATAATACTAACAAAAGGGTTCTATATATACATGTTGAACCAAATCAAATTATAGTCACAAGATTTCAAAAAGAAGGTAGCAACATGTACCGCTCTACAATTATCAAAAATAAATACTAAACATGATATCCTAATTCAAAGAATACAAATACGAGTACAATGCGTCAACTCCAAAATGAAACAAATATATGAATTTCACAAGAAACAATTATGTGAAATAATAACAGAATTTGAAACGAGGAACAAAACGAATAAATCAAATTTAACAAAATTATCTCTGAAAAAATACAGAATCCGTACCTGATACTTCCAACCCATTTATAGCACACTCCACCAAAATCTTATCCTCAATTGTCAACGATATTAAATACGAAACGTTATTCACCACCTAAACATATTCACCTCAAATTAAATATAATCCAACTCATAAACTCCAAAATAATTTATAATCTATTTAATATGCCTTCAATCATCGCCTTTTATTAATTACTAATACTTCAAAATTTAATTCGTTACACTCCTTCCGTCCAAACTAATCAAAAGAATAAATAAATAATCGATTTATAAACATAATGATAATTATATTATTAACCTTAATAACTCTTTATCTTTTGAAAATCTGTTAATATGAAATTGTCTAATTATTATACTTTATTACTTCATAATATTTTACGCAGGTCACTTTCAATGTTTGTCCATTATTTATCCATTTTCTAATAATTGATTGCTAGATGCACATATATATAAATGATTCAATAACTAATGCTGCACACCTTGATTGACCACAAATAAATAATTATGTGAGTGGAAAAGAATTGGTTATGTAACTTGGTGACATCACCGAATACCCACACATTGGTATAAATTTTAGACTGCAAAGAAGAGACACATTCATATACATATATAATTTATTATCAATTCTTGTTTTAATACCTGTATAATCCGAGGTCGTCCCTTTCCTTTGTTTAACGTGGTTGTATTCTCCTTCCTTTTCAAAGTCGGTATAACAAAAGTAAGATTAGGTTTTGTTATATGTTTATTTATTAACAAATTTTATTAATTAATATATTTTACTAACTCTCCTAATTTTAATAGGATTTTAATATTATCCAAATACAAATTAGACTCAATTAGTATAAAATCCCAAATTAATGTAATCACCTACTTATTATAAGCCACACAAATTAAATACAATTTGATCCAAACATACTAAAAGCCCAATTAAAAATATGAATTTAAATATTTTTTTATTTTTATTTTTTTACTGGGTATTACATCACCTACCCCTTAAAAGGATTTCGTCCCCGGAATCAAAAGAATGGAACGCACCAAATTTTCAAAGAGATGCAGATACTCTGCTCGAATAGACTCCTCCATCTTGCTTGTAGCTTCCCGCTCCGAATGATTTTACCACAAAACTTTAACAAAAGGAATTATCTTCTTCAATTTTAATTTAAACAGTTATTTAATTATTTACTAAAAGAATTTAATCTTCCAAACAAAACAAGGAAGAAAAGAGGAAAACAAAATCATTTACCTTTTTTTTTTTAATTTAAACACAATTGTATAAGATAAAATCAATTAATATTTAATAATAAAAAAATGAGTTATTATATTTTTCACCCCTTAAAAATAATTCCGTCCTCGGAATTCAGATAAGCTAAAAAAAATTAATTTAGTTACGACGTAGCGCCACCATTCGTAACGATCAACGCGGGTAAGTCATTCCACACAATTGTCCACGTACTCGTAAAAGATTCGTCAGCTACCGTGTCAAGCTTTGGTAAGGTTCTTTGCGTTAAATCACATGATCCACTGTTGGTGCGACCCTTGTAAATTTTCTTGATTTTCGTTCTTGTAAACGTACGTACTCTTCGGAAAATAATTCAAAATCACAAAACATATCTTTTCATCTAAATACGATTCGAATACCCAAAATATTTAAAATTATTTTTAATTCGTAAAACGTTTATATTCCACACATGACAAAGATCTAACAAATTGTTTTTATTTAATTTTACATAAATACACGCAAAACTCTAAAGACATCAGATAACCAAAACAACTATACAAACCATATTACCAACTCTCCACAAGTCCTCAAGAGCTTCAAAATATCTCATCCTTAATTTGAAATATTCACCAAATAATATTACATTAAAGAATATACTACTAATATCTCTTTATCACCAACTCTCCTAAGTCCTTAAGAGTTTCAAAATATCATAACCTCAAATCAAATTAGTTCTCAAATATTATCACACCAAAAATATACTACTACTAAGATCTCTCCATCATCATACCAAACTCCAAATCATATATCCTACAATCTGAATAAGCAAACTATAACTTCCAAAATCTCTTAAAATATATTGAATTCATCACTTATTATATATTTAATCATTCAATAAATCAATCATTCTCTTATTGCAAACCTTAACTCAACAACTTTCAAAATCTCATCTTACTATCACAAAGAAACTTCATAGGACATGACTCCAATATCTTTCTAGAAAAATAGCCACAAAATTGATCATTAACTCCAAATGATTAAACTAATTACCTCGAATATCAACCACTCAAATTACAAGAAACCATCTATACTTAATAATTTTCACTTTATCATAGTAATTCATCAATACACATACCTCAAATTATCCACAAGCTTAACATAAACAAAATCATCATCAAAATCAAATCCTCAATTCTAAGATCATAATAAATTGCCACCAAAAACAACTCTTAACAAATAATTTTCCAAAAATCAAAAACTCGCTTTTACAAATACTCACATCATAATCATATAATCCTTTCTTAACTGTACAAAATATCCAATCACAAACATAATCACATATTTATTCTCCTTAATGATATCCAATCACAATCCTTAACTAATATTATTGCTCCAGCGCATAACAATAATAATCTTAACAAATTATCTCGCCTTTCTCAAATCAACTACAACTTAAAGAGCTAAAAACACTTGGTTAAAATCAAGACCAACCAAACAGAGAACAAAATCAAATCAAACTCCTACGCCTACCCACTGATTTACCCACAACTCACAGGTCAAACCTAAATAGGTTTTCTACAAGAAAGAACCTAAGCTCTGATACCATCTCTGTAACACCCCCTTCCCGAAAAGGAAAGGGAGGTCACGTGCAAAGCACAACAAACCTCAAAAATAAGAAAACAGAGCACTAACAACCTCAAAACATTAATAGTAATGATTCATTAATAGCGTACTAAATACAATTCTCCAAATATAGTCAAAATAATCAAACTTAAAATTTGAAACAACCTAGATGGTCAAGGGAAACTCTCTCATCACACTAGCTAGCCCTGAATCACCCCTGCAAACCTGCCGGAAGAAAAACACAGCATGAGCCAATTGCCCAGTACGGATACAGATATACAAAAGATATACAACTGATATACGAAAATAACTGAGACAAAATCCTGAACAACGCCTCAAGTGTAAATACGGACGGAAATATAATCTCCAAAGATCTGAATGAAATATATATGAATCAACAGAATTGACGAAACCAATAGACGAATAAAGAAATAACGAACTGAAGTAACTAACTCAATGAATTGAATTGAACAAAAACAAACAAAACTAATACAATAAAATAATAGGCTGAAACAAATGGCTGGGGTTATTTCATACCAAGTGAGCTCAAAAATATACCTTGCCACACAGATTAAATACAATTTGATCCAAACATACTAAAAGCCCAATTAAAAATATGAATTTAAATATTTTTTTATTTTTATTTTTTTACTGGGTATTACAGCAAACGTGCAGGCTCGGCCTAAATGGGTCGGACGAGTGGGGGGCTGAGTTAAAAATGGGCGGCCAAAAAACCTGATTTTTCACGGGGCAAAAATCTGCAGCCCAAAGTTCGGCCTGAGACCAATTTTGTGCTTATTTTATGTTAGTTTTTTTTGTTTGGTCCAAACGGGCGGGGTCGGGCCAAATAGGCTCAGATTTTACTGAGTTAAAAAATTGCAGCCCAAAGTCCGGCCCGACCCGCAGGCTTGAACCATATTTGCCAGGTCTAATTGAGGGATGACATTGTACCGAGCCGGGTTTTACATACCCTGCTGCCGACCTTCCCCCATCCCAGACACCCCCAAGTTAGGGTCCCACGGATTTCTTATGAAATTCTTATTTCAGAACGGATCTAAAGCATACATCTTAAATAACATACATTTATTAAAATTATGTCATTTTAAATATTTTTTTAAAAACAAAATAATACTATTAAAAGAGAGTGGTCCTATTTACTTTTCTTTTATTTATAAAAATGCCACTCTTGGCCCCACAACCACATATCTCAATGAACAGTAAAACAAAAGAGAAAATAATATAAAAACAAACAGCCTTGTCGAGAGCCTGGAAGGCAATAATCCCCATGGAACTCGGGATGAATTGTCCATCCAGCTTACTCTATAGAAGGCCGGCCCAGGCGGACGAAGGAACATGGAAATTGGGATCAGTGGCCTTTTGCTTTATTTCTCCTTTTCGTTAACACAAAAAAGTTTCACTTGTCAATTTTTAAAAGCAAACTCCTCGTTTCTCATTTATTTTAGTTAAATATACTGATGACATAATATTTTTAATTCAACTTTATAATTTTATTATCAGTGTCAGAACTATTTAAGTGAACACTCTGTAAATTTAAAGATAAATATAGAATATAATTATATTATTAAATATATAAATTTTACAAACCGAACTATTCTTTTCCTTGTATTTATCCAAATTACACCTAAAATTACAAAAATTTCAGTTGAAATAAATACTATATATTTTTTGGGAGGTACTACAAAAAAACCAAAATAAATAAATAAATAAAAAATGTCACTATAAATGTCATTAAAAAATATCCCCATAGACTTATTAATTCTTTATTATTAGTGTATCTATCCATCAAGCGTCATCCATCACTTGGTAGTGAATATTAATGGTCTGTCATGAGCCATTTCCCGCAACACACGCCTAAACAGAAGACCTTGATAATCTTCCTTGTATCTTGGATCTCTTAAATGTTACAGATTCAGTGCTGAAAGATCCGATGGGTGACGAGATAGAGGCTTTCGTTCTGAAAAAACTTGACGATGCAATCACAGAAGCATCCTCACCCGAATTCAATATAGCTGCCAAAATAATTTTCTCCAAAACGACACTTGCCGAACAGTTTGAGGCGTTGAAAAAATTGCTAACAAAAAAACAAGTTCCTGCTGCTGCTGCTGTCACAGATGAGTCAAACGCTGCTCCCGTTCCTGCTCCCGCTGCTACAGATGAGTCAAACGCTGCTACTGCTGCCGCCGCCGCCGCTGCTGGTGGCACCGAGGAATCAAACACACGCAGAGAACAGCTCTACTACCTGAATAACATATTAAACGAGTGGCAGATGATAACTAAGAAGCCGTTTTCGATCCGTGAATCGGTTACTTCTCTTAAAGATCTTCGTCAAAGCTTGACGAAGATCAAACAGGACCTTAAAAGGGGTGATGGAGGAGGAAGTATTCACACACAGGCTTCTAATCTACCAATCAATTCGGATTCCAATTCCATTTCCGCTTCCGATGCCGATGCCGATGGTACTGCTCAAGCAGTGAGTTCTGAAGAACCTCGTGAGTATAGATGGAGTACGCGATACGTGGAGAAAGAAGTTCACGGGATTGAAGACAAGTTGCTGTCCATGGAGAGGCTGCTTGTCCTGCAACGAGACAAAAATGATCCGTTCAAGGCGTTTGGGATCTTTGGAATGGCTGGAATTGGAAAGACGACACTTTGTCAGTCCATTTTCAGCCGTCCTAAAGTGATTGAATACTTCTTCCCCAGAATTTGGGTATGTATGTCGAAAAAAGAGGGTGAAGACATGAATAATAAAAAAGAGATTGTGGTCAAAAGAATGTTAACATGTATTGGAGTTGATAAGGAAATCATCAACAAAATGGAAGAATTGAAGGGGCTTCAGGGGCTAGTCTCGGCTCTTCGCTTACAATTAACCGGCAAGAGGTACCTAATTGTTCTTGATGATGCTTGGAGTAACGATGAATGGTTCAAATTGATGGATTCGAGCAATGAGAAATTTGCATATGGATTGCCAAAGGGTTGTGGTGGAACTGTAATTGTGACGGGTAGGATGAAAGAAGTTGTGAAAAACATGGTTGGGGTTGGGGTTGGGGAGGAGCAAAATTTGCACTGCCTAGTGCCCCTTGCGGACAAGGAGAGTTGCTGGAAAATATTCAAAGATTGGGTTCAGACGGACGGAATAGCATTCCCTCAGGAATTAGAAGATCAAAAGGAAGAGATTGTGAAGAGGTGCGATGGGCTGCCGTTAGCGGCCAAAATGATGGGGGAAATTAATCATAAAAAACTTGTGAATCAAGCGGAAGCAGCGAGTGCAGCAGGCAGCATAGCGTAGCATAACTAATAGTATTTTCCAAATATCGGATGATCTGGTCTGTTGCTTGTAATTTTTCATTGTATTTCTTGTTAACAGTAGTTGTATTCTGTTTTTGTTTTTGTATACTGAATCCAAATTAATTATGGACCAATAATAAGTATTAAGTAATGCTTGCTTTTTATTTATTGCAATAAGCAGGAAGCAGGAAGCAGGAAGCAGGAAGCAGGAAGCAGGAAGCAGGAAGCAGGTTAGTTACTGGCACTGCACAAGAAGGAAGATAGATACATACCCCCCATTTTATTTTCTCCATTCCCTAATCAATACGCCCAAATATACAACTCCTGAGCTAGCTAATACCAAAGGCATACATTAGGTATTTGGAGAAGAACATTCACAAAAACAAGTTAAATCAAGCCAATCCATACCAAATGTGCAGCTCAGTTGACGTTGCAATTGATTTTTAAATAAATTTATTTTATATAAAGAGAAACCACCTCTTTGGTGCGTGGAATCTTTTTCTTTTCTTTTCTTTTGGGTTGTCCCGTCCCATGTGAGGAGACAGAGATACAAGGGAAATATATTATATATATATGTATATGAATCTGTTTTTTTATCATCATCTTTGCTTCTTCCAAGTCCCATTAAGATTCGGTAGATTGAATAGCAATTTAAGAAGATTTTTGTTTTCTATTGTATCTCAAACTTTATAAGTAATTTTAGAAAAGTGGTTTCTATTTAGTAAATATAAAGCAATTAAACTAGTAAAAAATGTTACTTTAGTGTAAATTATTAAAAAGAAATGTTTGGAAAAATAAATATGTGTAATGAATGGAATTATTAAACTATATTAGTAATATACTTGTTCAAAACCCATAGTTTAAGCACTTTTAAAAGTACATTCTATTTAGATAGTAGTTTACAAGTTTCATATTGTATATATATATTGTAAGACCCCAACTTTTTGAATAAAGATGAATTTTCTATAAATATTATTTTTTGAATATTATGAAGTAAATTTGATATAATGTTATAGTTGTGGGTAATATTTATAAATTTTGCAAAGTACGCAAGTTGTTATATAATATTCGATTGATCAGGGAATATTTGTTTTAACAGAGAATATTCGTGCAACGGCACAATCATTGGTGGACCCCACAACGGAATTATTGTCGGATTGAAAAAACGACAAAAATACTTTATGAAAATAACGGCGAAAATTTTACCGTTAACTGTTGAAACACCCGGTGTTAAAAGTACAGTAATACGCGTGATTTCATAGTAGCACACGGTATTGATTATTGATGCTTACGTAAGAAGTCACTCAGTTTTGTTCAATTATTGCTATAGTATTTGTTGTAAATATTGGCGTATTATTTGGATCCCCACTTACTCATTTTTAAAAATAATCGGTAGAAAATTATTCAGTATATATATATATATATATATATATATATATATATATATATATATATATATATATATATGATTATTGGGGGCCTACGTCTTTGAAAAGGACATATGGGTGGAGAAATTTCAATGTCACGGGGGATGGCTTGAGATTGTCTAGCTTATAAGTTATATATATATATATATATATATATATATATATATATATATATAAAATATATATTTTATTTAAAATTTTGTTTTTTATTAAATCAATCTGGACCGTTCATGAATTAGTTACTATGCAGTCCATTCTTCTATAAATAGAAGCTCATTCCTTCATTATTTCTTCCGAATTCACTGAAGCTCTAGAGAGAGAAAATTATAGAGATAAAGAATAAAAGTATTTTGCTACTTCACTACTTATATATCCAGTACTCTTCTTCTTAAGGCAGGAAATATTATTTGTTGTACTCGTAAGGGGTGTTATTCTTTTGTATCCATGAAGATAACTTATGTTATGCCATTCTTTATTATTTTGTTGGAATAACCTGTATACGCGGGCTACCCTATACTTGGTGACATTCTTCTATTATCTCGTCTTTACTATTTTGTTGGAATATCCCGTCTGTGCGTTTTACGCCGGACCTGATTCTGTCTTTATTATTCTGTTGGAATATCTTGTCTGCGCGTTTTACGCCGGACCTGATTCCATCTTTATTATTATTCTGTTGGAATATCCTGTCTGTGCGTTTTACGCTGGACCTGATTCCGTCCTTATTATTATTCTGTTGGAATAACCTGTCTATGCGAAGTACCGCATGCATAGTGATTTATGTTGTTATTCCATTCTATATTATTCTGTTGGAACATCCTGTCGGTGCGAATTTCGCCTGACCTAGTTCCGTTATTTAGTATTCTGTTGGAATAAACTGTCTATGCGAAGTACCGCATGCATGGTGATTTCTTTTGTTATTTCATTATTTATTATACTCAGTTGGTTAAAGTTTTGACTTCTATACTCCATGAAATTAGTGGAATATCCTTGATAATTGCGCTTCATCCAGTATCTTTTCATGAAAATATTCTTCTGAGCATTCTTGAATTTTACTTTAGTGTTGACAATTTAGACGTTATTGGTTCTTGGACAAATTAATTTTTGAACTTGTTTTATTGAATTCTTATATCATTGTCATCATCCTCATATTTATATTTTTTGAAAGTCATCTGTGGCTTGTAGTACATAGATGGACTTGGTATGATTATGACCAGGGATTATTCGGTGTAATCATGACCGTAATGTTACAAGGGATATGGTAAAAGTCCTCATTGGCCCGTAATGCATTGATGGACAGTTGTTGGCATGATCATGACCATTAATGAATACACAAATATTCTTGGCCCGTAGTGTATGGATAATTGTGGTCGTGATACTAAAGAATATACTTGGCCGTAATGCAGGGGTGATTCGATGATGTGGATTATTTATTAAGCTGAGTCCCAGCGATAAAAGTCATGAAAAACCTTTTAAATCATAAAAGATAGTAAATTTTATTCTCTACTTGACTCTTTTAATGGATTGCTTGTTCCGCTGCAGTTAAATTTGATGTTTGTTATATTGTATCAGTTTAACACTGTTTAAGGCTAATGATAATTTATTCTGCATTATCTTAGTCATAATATTTTTACTGAGCTAGTTGAACTCATCTTTTCTTTCACTGTTTTCTTCAGGAAATGTGAATATAGCTGGAACGAGTCGGGAAATGGAGCGATGGTCCTAGATGGTGCATTAGTAGTCCTCACTATTCTGTGAAATAGTGTGATAATAATTGTAATGAGGACTCCTTTTGAGTTTGTATACTCTCTAGTAGACAATATTTGTATTCAAACTCACAGTTTATGTTTTGTCGTATTGTACACGACAGTTATATTATTAAGTTATATTTGAATTCTGTACCATGTATCTGACGACTCAAGATAGATGATGTATACCTATTTTGGGGGCGTGACATATATTGTAACTAAAAAAGTTGTATGTTGCAAAATAAAATATTAAAATGAATTTTCAATTGTTGTAGAATATATTATCAAACGAGTTTTGAAAATGTAAATGCACAAGTTGGGACTAAAACTGGCTAGTTGCTACCAAACTCTTATTTGGCCGTACTAGTGACCAATCCATGTTGGAGCCTATTAAATGAATGAAAAATGATACTTATATATATATATATTTACTTTCTTTTTTATCCCTTAAACTATGACCACCAACGTGTAATTAATTATTATACTCCATTCGATTGATTATTAGCATTGACAAAAAAAATATAACCCCCCTCGTTTTGGAGTATTTGATTAATTATTAGCATTGATAAATTAAAAAAACACCGTAACCACCCTCATTTTGGACATTTAACATTTCCTATTAACTATACATGTTAATTAATGTAAACGCATTAACAACAAGGTACATCACTGGTAATTAAATTTAAAAAATATGTAATTCTCTCTTCCTTTTATAGAGACCAAAATTTATTTATTTATTTTTGTTTGTAGAGTTAATGATTTAGTTTTTTATATTCTCTCTAATGTCATTAAGTACTTCTAATTTGTAATATTGAGTTTTGATACCTAGTTTAACCAAGCAATAACATTTTTTAACATGTGTGTTTTCTCCATTAAAAAAATCACTTGGACTATAGTTTTTGCCAATAATTGTTTAATTCTAAAATTTATGAAAATAAAACTTTAAGAATATTACTAAAGAAATTGGAGCATATATATATATATGCTTGAACTGAATCACTACAATATTAATGGCAGTTGTTGGGCCATGATTATTTGGGCCTATTGGACAATATTTATTTGGGCCTTTGGAGTGTTGGACCATTATTTATAAGGTTCTTTGCATAAATATACAACAAATAGAAAGTAATTATAAAAAAAGTGCATCAACCAAATATTTACAAAAAGATTGTACATATTACAAAAATAGTATAATTTACATTAATAAGAAAACCTAAAATCAAGGACAAATAACTGTCATACTTAATAATTCAAATTCAAATATTTGAATCTAACAACAAAAACAAATTCAAATTTAAATATTCAAATTCAAATCTTCATCTCCCTCACATACACTTTGAAATAATAGTCCGCCGCTACACCGCCGTTACACCTCACATACTCGCCGCTACACCGTCGCGAATCTTCGTTGTCCAAAACGCTAATGAGAATAAGAAGAAGATTCGCCCTACAAAAAGTTTAAAAATAAATAAATGTAACTATTAATGTTCTAAAATTTTTTTTATAACTATTTTGTTACTCATAAATAATAAAATGGTTATCTTTGTATGAATGGTTGGCTACCAACTTCATCACATTTAAACGAAATTTGTAACTTAATAAAACTGAATTGGTAACCAAACTTTTATACCAAGGTAACCAAACTTTTATACCAAGATAACCAATCTATCTTCACACCTGCAGTATGAATTAGTTACCTTCGTCTGAAAATTTGGCAACCAATTGTATAAAGGCTTGGCTACCAACTGTATTACATGAAAAATAATTTAGAAACTTAATAAAATAGAATTGGTTACTTTAGTATGAAGGTTTGGCTACCAACTGCATTATGAAAAAACTGCAGAAACAGAGATGAATTAGTGAATGGTGGAAATATGAGTCCCTTGTCAAAGTATGAAGCTGACAAGAGGGGAATTAGAAAAGAAATTAAAATACCAGATCAAAGAAGTAATTCGGGGCCGGGAAGATGAAAGTTGAAGTGAGATGTGACAGTTTTGGGGAGTAGAAGATGAGACCCACAACAAAAGGAGACCCTTTGAATCCCACATATCTAAATGTAATTAGTATATATTGAATTGAATGTTTCAAAATTTGGAGAAATTAATGAGAAAAATCAACGTTTGAACAGATGGGATAGCCATCGTCAATAAGGGAAGGGAAGGGAAGGGAAGGGAAGGGAAGGGTCGGGTCGGGGCTGGGCTGGGGGTGTGTGATTGTGTGAAGATAAACAATTAGTAAAACAGATACACTACCATGACTCTTTCCCCCACCCCCTCTATCTCATATTTTCTCTCTCCAAGTCTCTTTTATTTTCGTGCGTTGAATGAATCACCCATGATCATGGATTCATAGTTGAATGAATCACCCATGATCATGGATTCATTCTTATTTATATGTGGTTATCTTTGGGTTGGGCCAGAAATTATTATAACAGACAGATGTTGAATTATGAAAACACATCTTTAATTAAATAAGAATTTGACATAATCCTGGGTTAGTGGGCAATATTGATGTTATTTGGGATAAAATTGCATACAAGGTGATGATGTCACGGGAGGTATTGCATGCAAGGCGATGAGACTAATACAAGTACAGAGCACTACATGAAAAAGAGGTACATGCAAATTTCATACCAGCACTAGAGCAACAACCTCTATTGTTAACTTTGTTCTGGCCGGTACTGATTCTCACATCAGAGCTATCCCCCCGTGGCCCAAGTCGTCAAGCTCTCGGTGCTTACTCATTTTTTGTGTAGGAATGGTTGCGCTTTTCGATGATTGAGGCGCATGAAAAGATCTTGGCGTTAACAATGGTTATAGATCTAATTTTGACCATCATATCTTCACCATTTATTTAATTATATATCCTATGACCACGATTTAGAAATTTATTTTTGTTTTATTATTTGCCTATTCCACAAGTCTCCTAATGCATTTGGGATAGTAAACTGAATTTTTTAAATCAAACTTTATAATTAACAGAGCAAGATGTAATATATATATATATATATATAGTCCGCTTCTACAGCGAACTGAAAGTAGCGAACTTAGAACGAATTGGCTATATCAACGGTTTTTTTCCATCGCTATAGTATAGAAAGTCATTTTTTATGCTATAGCGATGAAAAAATAATATTATGTGATTATGTATACATCTCTTACCCCCACTCACCCCCTACCCCCACCCCCCACCGCCACGCCACCCCCCACTCCCCTCCAAAAAAATAATATTATGTGATTATGTATACACCTCTTACCCCCCGCCCCACCCCCACCCCCACCCTCACCCCCACCCCCACCCACACCCAAAAAAAATAATATTATGTGATTATGTATACACTCCTTACCACCACCCCACCCCCACCCCCACTCCCACTCCCACTCCCACCCAAAAAAAATTATATAAAAAAGTATATGAAAAATTATATGAAAAAGTATAGTAAAAAAAAGAAGAATATAATTATAAAAAAATTTAGAGAAATATGTGTAAATTTTTAATATAAATTGAATTTAAGTTAAATTTGAACATTTAGGTGTATTTGACCTGACAATATAGTTGGTTAATTGTCAGGTCAACCAATATTAACTGGAACCAAATGGGTTGGTTAACTGTTTTTATTTATTTGGGTTTGTTAAAGTTTGGAACCATATTTTTAAAAAGAAATATAGTTACAATCCGGTTAACCATTTTTCGACTCATATTTTATTCTAAATCCAAATCAAAAGTTTTTTCACCCATATTTACATACTAGCTTAGTCCCGTGTCTCCGGCATTGTATGGACGGTGAGATTTATCTCAAACTTTGAACGGCCCAGATGATTTATTGAATGAGCGGAAAATTTAAAATCATTTGTATAGAATTAGATAGATTCAAGAAGCTCAACCACCCACCCACCCCACCCCACCCCACCCTCTCCTCTAAAAAAAATATTATGTGATTATGTATACACCCCTTACCATCCACCCCCACCCCCACCCTCCACCCTCCACCCTCCACCCTCCACCCTCCACCCTCCACCCTCCACCCTCCACCCCACCCACACCCACACCCACACCCACACCCACACCCACACCCACAAAAAAATATTATGTGATTATGTATACACCCCCTACCCCCACCCCACGCCACGCCACCCCACCCCACCCCACCCCACCCTACCCCACCACATCCCACCCACTCACCCATCCCACCCCATCCCCCACCCCACTCCTACCCCATCCCCCCACTCCCACCCCCACCCCCACCCACACCCATACCCCCCCATACCCCACCCCACCACCTCTATAAAAAAATATATTATGTGATTATGTATACACCCCACTCCCTACCTCCACCCCACCCCACCCACTCACTCATCCCACCCCACCCACTCACTCATCCCACCCCACCCCACCCCACCCCACCCCACCCCCATCCCATCACCACAAAAAAATATTATATGACTATGTATACACCCTTACCCCCAACCCACCCACCCACCCACCCACCCACCCCACCCCACCCCACCCCTACCCCACCCCCTACCCCCTACCCCCATACACCCACCTTACCCCCACCCACCCCCACCACTCCCAAAAAAATTTAATATTAAACGATTATATATAGACCTCCCACTCTCTACCCCTACCCCTACCCCTACCCCTACCCACCCCTTATATTCGTCTCTCTATCTATAGTATATATTAATTTCATTTTTTAAAAATTTTGTTTAGAAGTCAAAATATCTTAAAATGGTTAATATGGTTTTTAACCATAACCATATGGTTCCAACTCACATTATCCATATTAAAAATGATTAATATGATTTTAGTTTTTAAATGGTTGGTTAACCATATTTTGAAAACCAAAACCAACCCATAACCATATTTTGCCAGGTCTAGATGTATTCATAACATCAACCAAACATGTACATAGAATATTAAAAAATCATTCTATTCCCTTCCTTATTCCATTCCCTCATCTATTCCATTCCTTCAATTCAAACGTAGCATAAGAGTTGAGAGATGGTGGGAGTGAGTTTTGTGATTGTGTGAGGGAGAGGGTTTTTACAGCTTTTATATATTGATGGTGGAAGGGTTTTACAGATTTTAGTCAGCGCAAACGTAGCTGCTTTAAAGGGTGTGAGTATACTGGTCTGTGAAAGTGTTATATAGCCATGATTAGTTGAAATAGAGGTACAAATATAATTCATTTTGTATATGTTGGAACATTTACAACATATAATAGAGTTACTTCGTCTTTCGATATCGATTGTAACATTTAAGCATAATCTCTTTCATTTATACATAAAGTTTCTCTGGCACTGTTTTTTTGTGCTGACCACACTGTTTTCTTCTGTTATGTGGTATAATTCAAAGTACAATGTTTTGCATTGAACAAACAGAATGTTGGTGTCCAGGACTAATATTTCATGTTTGTGCTTTCAAATTTGAAAATAAAATTAAATTGAAGTACATTGATGCAGAGTTATGGAGTCTCTAAACAATTACAAATTGATGCTCTAGTTTCTACTTATAAATCACAATCTGCCATCTTTGCTGCTCCTTACTTTTGCATAATGAAGTGAACAATGTGCATAAATTTATGGAAACAAAACACACGATTCAAAAATAACAAGAGGAGAGATATCTTTATCAAGAGGTTCAGGATGCTATTTCTTGTGTACTCTGGATCTTTGTCTTGTTGAGCCACACGCCTGCTTCATCACAAGGGAACAAGGTAAGCTTCGGGCATCTGACTTTCTCCAAGTAAATCAAATTTGGAAATAAATCGAGCAGTTCTGTCCAATTCATCCCCAATCCAGTCAAGTACTTGAGTCGCAGTGTTTCAACGCTCCATGGCTTAACCTCCCATTTCTGATCTGCAGTATTGAGATCACGGAGTTGGCCACCTCTGATGTAGAGTTTTTTTAGGATTTCCAATTTAGTAGGCTGCAGCCAATTAGGTGCTGATTTCATAGGAATACATTGAAGGTCCAGTTTCTTCAATTGAGTAGGAAGCCCTGGATTCACGGGAACTCCGTGTTCCGTGGCTAGCCCGAATGCTGTTTTCAATTTACTAGAGGTTCTTGCTAGTGGTTGAGGAGTAGACTTGGTGGGGTTCTGTCTGTTGTCTCCAACATTTGCTGGAGTCTTGGTGTCTATAGCCCTTGAAGACACTGTATGATTCTCCTGATTAGCAACCTCCTTCGATTCTCCTTCACTTTTACCGTCCTTTTTCTCATTAGAAGCTACCGGTTCCTGGCCTTTCTTATCTGGTGGCATCGACTTTTCTGCACCTCCTCCCCATACTATTTTTAGCTTATGAAGCACTTTGAACTTTGGGAAAGCTTCTAGATCTTTAGATCCAGGAAATGACATCACACCTGTGAAGATGCTTAATTTTCTGAGCTTTGTCAATTTAGTCAAGTCGTGAAGGGAACACGAGGTTTTGTCCTGTGTAACTAAAAACCCCTTGAGAACTAAGAGGTTCGCAAGCTGTGAGAGCCCTCTGGGCATGTTAGCTAGCAAGTAACACTCGGACAAGTCTAAGTGCGTCAACCACTTGAGCAAGCCGATATCATGAGGGATTGCCTCAAGATTGTGACAAGCTCTGAGATCCAGAATGGTCAGCTTCCCCAGATTTGTAACAGAGTTAGGAAGCTTGATTATTCTTGAAATTCCTTGAAGGCTAAGGTATCTCAGATGTATCATATTCTTTAAGCCTTCTAAGAATATAGTCTCCTCGACTTCAATGTGATGCCCAGCTGCAGCCTGCCACCTCCCCAAGCAAAGAACGCTGACATTTTTCATCTTCAAGAACCATTCAGGCTTCAACTCGAGAATAGCTTCATTAACATTGAACAACATATGAAGTTTCTCTAAATCTGGATTTTTCTCGATGTCTAACCCGTTGCCCACTAGGCACGCCCTGGTAGAAGAATAGTAGTCTTCTGTGGGGTTACCATCGAAGTCAAACTTGAAGAACTTAGCCTTCTCTGCCATCAATATGACTGCCCAGCGAACAAAAGGCTGCATCTTACAATTGTCAACTTCCTGACTGCCCTTACCGTCCGCAGAGTGGATGAAGTCCTTGTTTATAAGCTCGTCAAAGCACTTAGCGCCCAATTGCTCTAGATCTTGTTCCTTTTCCCTTTCCCTTTCCTTTTCCTTTTCATTTAGTGGGGTTATGAATCCTTCTCCGATCCACCAGTAGACCATAAGCCTCTTCTTTATTTTCTCATCTTCCGGGAACACTGAAAAACACAGCAGACACAGCTTCAACTTGTTATCAAGGGCTGCATAGCGTTCCTGAAAATCTTGGAATGCAGATCTATGTTCATTTTTTATTTTCTCTTTGAACAATTCGAGTTTCCCGCTTAACGGCTTATCGTTGATGGTATAGGGCTGCACGCTTTTCTTAGAATTGCTGAGATGTTGTTCCAACGCTGGCAGATCTGCAGGGTCGATCTTGAACTTGGGAGGTATTGTCAGCTTCAACTTCCTTACGTGCTTCTTGAATTGGCGAAGCTCTTTCTGAATCTCTTCAATTTGTTTTTTTTGAGCCTCCTTATCCTTGTCACTTTCTGCAGTCTCAACACTAATAATGACTTTCTTCAACTCCCTATCAATTTTTGCGATCTTCTCCTCGGCACCAGGTATTCTCGCACCAACAAGGTCTTTATACTCACTCAGCGTTTTAGAGGTACCTTTAATGTACTCAAGTTCCCGACTAATCAAGTTTAATATCGCCTGAGTGCTTCCGCCAGGACCGCTGTCATTGGTGGTGGTGGTGGACTCAGGGATATGACCAGAAGAAGCCGGCGCTTGAGGATTAGCATGCGTTGACTCCTGTTGTTGAGGCTGCGGAGGAATTGTTATGCTTCCGTTGTTGTCTGGCTCATTTTGATTGGTAGAAACGACATTGTTATTTTCTTGAGCTGGATCTGGAATGATCTCGTCAGGATTGGGTGAAGAATTTGACGGGCCAATGGTTTGATCAGAAGACATGATCAGCAGAGAATTCCTATATAAATTCGAGGTGAAATATGCAGACTGCAAAGGGGGTTTGGTTGTTAATATATAATAGAGTATTGAACATGGCTAATACCGAGTCTAGGCCACAACAGACAACGGCTGCTGAGGAAGGTGGAGGCAGAAAATTCATAAACTACCCACCATTAGAGTGGACCTCTTAAAGTCAACCGTCCAATCCTTTTGCCTAAAATAATAAGAATTACGCTAGAGACAAACTATTCTCTAAACATATTACAAACTGTTGACCACCTCAGCTTTTTATGTAGAGCCGAAGACTACATTGAAATAATTTGTTGATTAATATAATGAGGTGAAGTATGTCACATAAACTGTAATTTGTAAAATATTTGTAGAATAGTTTGTATCTGTAGCATTATTCAAATAATAATCACATACTCTTTTGAAGATTCCCATTTTTCTCTGATTTGCATCTCAAAATGGAAGTCTTTTTATTTTTTTTAACAAAAATTGACTGGAAAAAATAGAGATATATGATCATTTCCAAATTATGAATATCGTCATTACAACTGACAACGGCTACGATTTGGAGGTTGAATAAATGAATGAAGTATTAGCAGTTGTGGTATTATTATCCTGCTTCTTCTTCTTCTTCTTCTTCTTGTTCTTCTTCTTTATTTTAATGAATATATATTACAGAAGACAACAAATGTAATTGCCTAATTTCCTTATGGAAACTTGAATAATGATAATCGACAGAATGGCTTAGTTAGCCTCTGCAATAAGTAAACCATATTAAAAATTGCCCAACAAACACTTCTTTGGCAGCATGTGTTTTGAGCTGTTAGATGCCTCCAAGACCAAGTCAACATTATCGACCCTTTTAACTCTCAGCCTAACTGTCTATATGAATTACTCCTATTATTTTTTGAATGTCCTCGTTTGTTATAATAATCATTCATTAATAGAAGTGAATCATTGGTATACATTAATGGATCAAATAATCAACGGTAACTGTGGATATAAAATATGAATTCTCCTGTTTCTTGTCAAACAATAACATAGTGAAGTATTATTTTGGGAACCAATATTTTCATATATAAAATTGATATTTTCATATAATCATTCTCACATAGTGGCGAAACTAAAAACTTTTGAGAGGGAGATCAAAATATACTTGCAAAATCATGATGGCGGCGATACAAGTTACAATCCGATACGAAAAAATTCCTCTTGCAAAAGTACTGTAAAGGAAAGTCTTGTGAAACATAGAGAGGCAATATTTGAATTGGAAAAGCCGGGAGAAATTCCTCTTCCGAAGAAAAATGAAGTTGACGAGGTGAAGTTGAAGGAATTGAAGCGAGATGAGGAGATGGCTAAAGTTAAACAAGCGTTGGAGAGTAAGAAAAAGTTGGCAGAGAAAACGGCCATAAAAGCAACTGACAAGGGCTATTTGTAACCAACTAACCATGTTATACTGAGTTTTTTGAGTTTGGAGGGACGGGAAGATAAAGTATAAGAGGGAAAGGGATGAGAAATGATTATAGGTTTTTTGTTATGATTGTGAATTTTAGAAACTAAGGGAAGGGATGAGATTTTTAGTATATTTTTTTTGTTTGTGAGTTAAGAAGGGGGAAGGGAATGAAAAATAATTTTATTTTTAAACTATACTATTACTGTATTACCCTTATATATAAATATAATAAATGTATCATTTAACAATGTCTAGTTATTAAATTATTTTGTTCATTCTTTTTTTATGTTTGTATATATATATATATATATATATATATATATATATATATATATATATATATATATATATATATATATATATATATATTAACCCTAATTTATTATTATGAGTATATAATCAAACCTTTCATATTATTATGAGTATATAATATACTACTCCTGCTGTACAATTGTTTCTAATCCAACATACAGATCAACATCTCTAATAATAGTAATTTGCGTGTCTCGGGTGCGTGGGTGGTCTATCCTTATTATTGATTTAATTAGGGGAAAAATTATTATAATATTTATTTTACAAGAATATTTTTGATAATATAAAATATTTTATTTTCTCATCATTTCTTATCCTTTCAAATCCTTCCGCTTTTGAGTTGAAGTTTTGAGCCAAAAATAAAATCAATTTTACCTCCAAATTCCTTCCTTCCTTCCTCCCTCTCTAAAAATCTAAAATAAATCACAAACGTGAGATTTGGTGGGATTTTAATTATTTCCCATTCTCTTCTCTTCCATTTCCCTCAAATAAAAACTTACAAACACAATATTAATGTCGTTAAGTTTAATTCAAGACTAATTTTGGCATGACAAATGATGCACAAGCTCAATGTTTAATTATATATATATATATATATATATATATATATATATATATATATATATATATATATATATATGGGGAGCGATCCATAGCATCTATATGTTATTGGACAAATATTGGCATATAGACTCTAAACCACACGATTTATGGATTAACGGCTGGGATCTGGAATTTAATTTCCCCGTCCGCTAGTATTACTAGCGGATGTAATTATTACAATTTCTGGACAATTATGCCCCTCGTTCATATCAATAACATGTAGTCCGCTAGTAATACTAGCGGATATAAGTCAGTATAAGTCACATCCACCCTCTCCCCCGCCTGAATCCGCCGCCCTGGACTTCACCGTCTCTCTGTATTCCTCGAACCGGGTCACCGTCCTGGCCAAATTCTGAACCTTGAACACCATCTCAATCCGACCCGAGAATGCTTTCCGGGTCCAGCTTGTGTGGAATATTATCTCCACGACGTTACGCGAAGGGTGTCCCTCCGCCAGCTCAGTAAGGGCCGGAATGAATGGGTCTGGTGCACGTGAATGATGGCACGTAGTACCACTTGGTCGAGCTCGAGATAAGGGTTGATTATTTCCGGATTCAGGTTTTCTCGAAACGGGTTGCTTAGTCTTTTCCGTCTTCGTAGCCGGCGGCGGCGGTGGAGGTGGAGATTTTTTGGCCTTTTTGGGTTTGTGTTTTCTGGCCTCAACAACGACGTTGAGACTCTGAGAGCTCTTTCTGCAGCTAGAAGAGGGAGAAATGAGATGGTGGTAATGGTGTTTAGGTGTAACGACGTCGTCAACTGCCCTTGATTTGCACTGTAACGACTTAACCCAGCCAGTTGCCATAACCGACGAATAATAGAGGGCTCAGATTTAAAAAGAGACCAAACCATCCCCAGCAGCCAAATAAATATTTGTGTTTATAGGGATGGATAGAGATCGAAGAATGAAAGCAGTCTCATTTGGAGTGAGGGGGCATTTCCCACGGCTTCTCCAGACATGGGCTGCTTCTCCAGTCCAAGGTTTACGATCTCCCCGAGCAGCCTCTATATCATCCATAGAGGCTAGAGAAAGACCATGGTTCAATCCGCTAGTAATACTAGCGGACTACAGCGAGGGTTTAATTGTCCGAAAATAATAATAAGTACGTCCGCTAGTATTACTAGCGGACGGTGTTTTAAAAATACAGATCGCATTCGTTTATTACTAAATCGTGTGGTTTAGAGCCTATATGCCAATATTTGTTCCATAGCATCTATATGTTATTGGACAAATATTGGCATATAGACTCTAAACCACACGATTTATGGATTAACGGCTGGGATCTGGAATTTAATTTCCCCGTCCGCTAGTATTACTAGCGGATGTAATTATTACAATTTCTGGACAATTATGCCCCTCGTTCATATCAATAACATGTAGTCCGCTAGTAATACTAGCGGATATAAGTCAGTATAAGTCACATCCACCCTCTCCGCCGCCTGAATCCGCCGCCCTGGACTTCACCGTCTCTCTGTATTCCTCGAACCGGGTCACCGTCCTGGCCAAATTCTGAACCTTGAACACCATCTCAATCCGACCCGAGAATGCTTTCCGGGTCCAGCTTGTGTGGAATATTATCTCCACGACGTTACGCGAAGGGTGTCCCTCCGCCAGCTCAGTAAGGGCCGGAATGAATGGGTCCGGTGCACGTGAATGATGGCACGTAGTACCACTTGGTCGAGCTCGAGATAAGGGTTGATTATTTCCGGATTCAGGTTTTCTCGAAACGGGTTGCTTAGTCTTTTCCGTCTTCGTAGCCGGCGGCGGCGGTGGAGGTGGAGATTTTTTGGCCTTTTAGGGTTTGTGTTTTCTGGCCTCAACAACGACGTTGAGACTCTGAGAGCTCTTTCTGCAGCTAGAAGAGGGAGAAATGAGATGGTGGTAATGGTGTTTAGGTGTAACGACATCGTCAACTGCCCTTGATTTGCACTGTAACGACTTAACCCAGCCAGTTGCCATAACCGACGAATAATAGAGGGCTCAGATTTAAAAAGAGACCAAACCATCCCCAGCAGCCAAATAAATATTTGTGTTTATAGGGATGGATAGAGATCGAAGAATGAAAGCAGTCTCATTTGGAGTGAGGGGGCATTTCCCACGGCTTCTCCAGACATGGGCTGCTTCTCCAGTCCAAGGTTTACGATCTCCCCGAGCAGCCTCTATAGCATCCATAGAGGCTAGAGAAAGACCATGGTTCAATCCGCTAGTAATACTAGCGGACTACAGCGAGGGTTTAATTGTCCGGAAATAATAATAAGTATGTCCGCTAGTATTACTAGCGGACGGTGTTTTAAAAATACAGATCGCATTCGTTTATTACTAAATCGTGTGGTTTAGAGCCTATATGCCAATATTTGTTCCATAGCATATAGATGCTATGGATCGCTCCCCTATATATATATATATATATATATATATATATATATATATATATATATGGGAGCCCTTCCATAGCAACCGGTTGCTGTGAGTACTGTGCAACACCCTCTTTTTGTACCGTTGATAAACTTATTGGAAGGCTGAGATGAACAATAAATTTACCAAGCCGTAAGAACTTGTACCGGCTTTTATTTTAATATGAGGACCCCACCATAGTCAACATGTTGTCAGTTTATACCAATAAATTGAATTTTTAATATTAAATAATATCCAACCGGGACAAGCTCATACGGCTGTAAAAAAAATGTAAAAAAACCAAGGACAAAATAATATAGCAACAAACAATATAAAACTTTTTATTTTATTTTATTTTTTTTACAGCCGTATGAGCCTGTACCGGCCGGTAGAATTTTTTTTTTTTTTTTTTTAACAGCCGTAATAAAGTTTGAAGTGGTACATTTTTTTTTTCCGGCCGGTACAGGCTCATACGACTGGTACCTTTTTTTAAAATTTTTTTTCTTTCCCGGCCGTAGGAAGCTCATACGGCTGTTGAAGAGATACATTTTTTTTCCGGCCGGTACAGGCTCATACGGCTGTTGAAGAGATACATTTTTTTTTTCCGGCCGGTACAGGCTCATACGGCTGGTACCTTTTTTTAATTTTTTTTTTCTTTCCCGGCCGTAGGAAGCTCATACGGCTGGTATTAAAAAAATTATGTTATTCAAGCAACTCGCTGCTAAACAGACTCGAACTCGCAACCTCAAACTCCAAACACACGTCATATGACCACCCGAGCACCACGGGCCTAGCTGTCAATATCAGCCAAGGAATTCTTTTTACATTAAAACTTCACCATCCCCCAAAAATCTAAATTGTTGCATTATTATTATTATAGTACGATTTATTATTATTAACAAGTCTATATAATACATATGGGGGTTTGATATTTAGAAATAAGTTAATATCTATATTTATTAAGCAATGATTATTAGAAATGATTTTATATATTAAGCAATGATTTTATTATTAAGAAATGATTTTATACAATAATAAAACTAGTGAAGTATAATAATAATGTCACACTATCGAATTTATAAAAGTAGTGAAGTATTATTATAATAATAATAATGTGATTATCAATATTATAAGTACAGATTATACCAATACTAGTACTGCATAAATATATCAAAAGAAATAGTACATATTACATGTTCATTTTCATAAAAAAGAAAAAAAAACATAGAATGATTAATACAACCGACGCCTATATCTCAGAGGCCGGAAGTAATCTTGCGGATTTCTTGTAGAGCTCCCATGCGACGCGGTAACGAAAGACTGTGACATCTTCCAAGGACCACTTCTCTTCAGAAATATTACCGTTGGCCCTAACGAAACAGTCAACATATTTGCAGACAAAAATGCCACAGTCTGCGTTGTTGTGTTGTTTCGGTCGAATCTTTAATGTCTGCACAGTAGGATTACCGCTGGGCCACTCACGCATCGGATTACCATTTCGCAAACAAAATGGTATCAAATGTACCTGCATGTACAAAGTAGTTGGTTAATAATTTTTTAATATAATAGGACATTATAAAATTAAAATATTTTAAGACTAAACATACCGCAACTTTAACGAATTCTGAGTACATTTCATATAACTTAATATACTTGGTGTCATTGTAGTGCGGGTCAATTATGGTAACCATCCAATCTTCAACTGAGAATAGGAACAAGACAAAATGGTGTTGATTGGTACTACACACCGGCATGAATATGTATTTGCATTCGTGTAAAGGTGGACCAACATCTTGGTTAACATACGGATCGCAAAAACTCCATGCAGTATTCACGTTAGTGCATGACACATAGCCCTGCCCAAGATGCATGAAGAATGAATTCATGAAACCAAATTGGGACCACCTTTGTATTCCCCGCGACCTGTAGTATTCTTCTCTATCTCGTAGCAACAACATATACGCGTCTATGACATGCTCGAATATCCAACTCCCAGGCCCTAAGGATTGCACTGCATTGTGTTCTAATTCATATAAATGGCGCGGATGTGATAAAGGATATAAATCCCCTTCTGGTGCCACGATGTTTCCAAAAATATGTTTATTTACAAATGTCTCCTTCCAATCTCTAAGTCTTTTGGATAGGGACCCTTTTGGTCCATAAGAGATGTCGTCTCCCGCATCTTGTACCTGATTGAGACCCAAATGTACATTATTATTATATAGCAATAATAGTTAAAACCATCACTATTAACATAACTATATATACCTCCTCGTAGGCTTGGAAGGTTGGAATATAACACTCCTCGTAGGCTTGGGTGGTGGGAATAGAGCTCTCCTCGATTACTTGTGGGGTGGGTATGTAGCTCTCTTGTACAACATAATCAGTTTGTTTCCCAAGCCCTTCACTGAGTTGTGTGTATTGCGACTGTGGTCCAAAATTTGTGGGACCCACTTGTCGAGGTATTTGTTTACCTCTTGCTTCGAAGTCGTATAGAGCGTATTGGAAATCCCAATTATTTTTTTGTAGAACCAACTCGGGAGGCAGCTGAGTAAGTGCTGAAAATTTATCAAGTAACGATTTTGAACTCTCAACTTGTCATGTAAGATAAACACAAACAAATATTATTAACAATAAATATGAATAAATGTAATATTAAGTATTTACTCCAATACATGATTTATTAAAGAAGAATATAATTTTATACCATTTGAATAAGGTGTTGTTGGTTGTAAATGGCCCGAGGCTGATAACAACTGTCGTGGTCGCTTGTCTGTCGAGGTCGGTGGATTTTCCAACGTGTAATTTTCCTATACCAGACCATGTAATCATCTATTGGGACATAATCAGCAACTTCAGTTTGTTGTCCTTCGAGATGATCCATGTATGCCTCCCACATCGAAATATATTCCCCTCTCAAGGCCATGCAATCCTCGACATGGGTGCACACTATTTCTATTCCTATTAGGGAATAATATTGCCCCGCACAACCACAACATGTATGCCTTTGTGTGTCGCCCTACAACATCTTTACTTGCATTCTCGGGACAATTATTAAAATGTTCGTGCAACCACACTAATGAAATTGCACTGCGTTTTTTTGAACTAAAATATTCACCAGCTAATTTATCTCCAAAACAATCCCTAAAATAATTCAAATTGGTGACAGCAAGGGGACCCGTTAAGGGCTTTCCCACCACCGGTAACCCAAAAATAAAGTGAACATCCTCTAACGTGATTGTTATTTCTCCACAGTTTAAATGAAAAGTATTGGTCTCCGGGCGCCATCTCTCGACTAAGGCAGATATCAGACCAAGATCAGTTTGGTGTACAACACCTTGATAACTAAATACTCCAAATCCACATTTATCTAAAAGGATTTTTTGTTCTTTTGTCAAAGCCCACTGATTATATTTCTGATCAGTATATTGACTGGAGCTTAGTTTTCCCCTATCTCTCCCATGATATATGTCATCTGATACATGATCTTGTTGATCATGCAGAACACTTGGATCAATTGGCCCATATTCCCAACTATCCATCTTTTACCTAAAAAATACATCAACACACTAATTAGTATTAAGCAAAATGACAGTAATAACAATACACACTAACATGCACTAAAAACTGAACAACATGCATGTAATAATAATAATAATGGTAATAAATTAATAAAAAAGTACATAAGCCGGTACAATATTGAGAATTTTAATTTGGGGGGAAGTGAACTGTTTTAAGATATATACAAATTCAAGGCAAATTAAAACAGCTAGGCCCGTGGTGCTCGGGTGGTCATATGACGAGGGATTGATGCTTGAGGTCACGGGTTCGAGTCTGGTTAGCAGTAAAAAAAAATTTCATCACTTAGCCGTTATAACCTGTACCGGCCGAACAGTTTTATTAATAATATAATTTTTTTTTCTTATAAGCCGGTATAGCCTCTACCGGCCGGCAGGTTTTATTAATAATATAATAAAAGAAACAAAACAACAAAGGTTTCTGTTGAATCTTTAACTAGTATAATAATATTTGAAAGCCCCTTGATTTTTATTGATTCACATAAGCAAATATAGATCAAATTGATAACTCATCATATCAACAATTTTAAACCCCAATTTGTTCGTGCACATACATAATAAATATCATGTTGAAGTGATAAAAATCATCAACAGAAATTATAAAAAACTGAACAAATAACAATAAATAAAAACTTACTTGTTGAAGTTTTTTACTCATCTCTTCCGAAATACTCCCTTTCTACTCTCTGTTATTTTTATTTTATCTAGCTTGGCAAGTGAACTTTAGTTTAACAATATGTGTTCTCAATAGACGTTTAAATAAGCTCATGCAAATGTCCGGTACATGAATTAATTTAGGACCAAATTCAAAGAAATGTCTCAGCTTTTTAGTTTATCGAGCTTGCAGGTTTTCTTTCCCGAGGCAATGTGACAGAAAAGTGGTCAAAAAAATATGGCAGTGCATTTCCCGAGGCGATGTGAGTGTTCGGCCGGTACAGGCTTGACCGGCTGGATATAAAAATATATATATTATTAATTAAAATGGTTCGACCGGTAGAGGCTATAACGGCTGGAAAAATAAAAAATATATATATTATTAATTAAAATGGTTCGACCGGTAGAGGCTATAACGGCTGGAAAAATAAAAAATATATATATTATTAATTAAAATGGTTCGACCGGTAGAGGCTGTAACGGCCGATAGTGGCTATATATTTTTGCTGTTAGCTAGACTCGAACACGCGACCTCAAGCTCCAAACATTCGTCATATGACCACCCGAGCACCACGGGCCTAGCTGTCATATCTTACCTTGGATTTGGATATATCTTAAAACATTCCATCTCCCCCCAAATTAAATTTCTCAATATTTTATTATTATTATTCAATTATTAATATTATTCTATTATTATTACGAATTGAGTATAAAGCCGTTCCATATTCTATCGGCTTATGTACTTTTAATTATTTTATTATCATTATTATTATTATTATTATAAACACTGTCTGGTGAATGAGTAGTCAAACATAATAATACAACACTATGAGAATAGAAAAAAGCTGACATTGATTTGTTGGGAGTAGTACATTAGGTTGACTTCTTGAGCATTAACCGCGACAAGATGTACAGGCTGGTCTTTTTACCTTTAAATATTGTCTAGGAATTCTTCTTATCCTTCCATAGAATTTTTTCTCTGATATTATTTTCTCTTTTCTCCTCTACTCATAATTTGTTTCATCTAGTTGCCCACTTTCACTTCAGAAAAAAGTTGAAGTTCTGATCGAGCAAAATTCATCACTATTATTTCACAAGTAAGTTTTTAAAAATGTCATATAATACATCTGAATTTGTTAGTGAAGTTGAAAGTAATAAATCTGATATTGTTCCATACGTTGGTCAATTATTTTGTACGTTGGAAGAGGTTGAATATTTTTATAGATCATATGCTCGCAAAAATGGATTCGAGATTAGAATTGCAACTAGTCATAAACATGCTAATACGAATGATATCAGATCCAGGCAGTATGTATATAAGAAAGCCGGTACACCAATTGTTGGGAAGAGTTTACCTGATGATGAAGATAGTAGTAATAAAATAACTAGACAAAGAGACTCTATAGGACGAACAATGTGCAAAGCCAGAATATATGTTGTCCACAATAAGAAAGAAGACAATTGGCGTATATCTACTGTAGAATTAGAGCACAATCATCACTTAGTGACCCCCACTAAAGTAGATTTGATCGAGACTCACAGAAATATTACTCCTGTTGCAAGAAATTTAATTGACACTTTAAATAAGTCCGGTATTGGTCCTAGTAAGTTGAAAGTAATAATCAAGGAATGCGCTACAATCATTTGATGGCTGATTACCAGGAGTTAGCGAGCAAAGCGGCTTGCTCAGTCCGAGGTTACAAAACTGTTCTTAAGCTGAATGCACGAGGAAAAGAGTTGGTTGACCAGTATGATCCGGATGAGAATATTACTGAACTGGCAGATGACGACATTGATTGCACAGTTGGAGATCCAAATCATGATATGGGATACGATAATGACGATGAAGATGCAGAGGTGGAAGAAGAAGAAGAGTTTTTGCCGCCTAATATTTCTCAAACAAAGGGCCGCAAAAAATAATCTAGATTCAAGAGTGCACTCGAGAAAATCATTCCATCTAAAACTCATCGAAAATGTGCAATTTGTGGCTTTGAAACCGACCACGATAAGCGAAACCACAATCGAGTGCTAGGGATTCCTGAGCCAAAAAAATAGGCGTTGGTTGTATTAATCATTCTATGTTTTTTTTTCTTTTTTATGAAAATGAACATGTAATATGTACTATTTCTTTTGATATATTTATGCAGTACTAGTATTGGTATAATCTGTACTTATAATATTGATAATCACATTATTATTATTATAATAATACTTCACTACTTTTATAAATTCGATAGTGTGACATTATTATTATACTTCACTAGTTTTATTATTGTATAAAATCATTTCTTAATAATAAAATCATTGCTTAATATATAAAATCATTTCTAATAATCATTGCTTAATAAATATAGATATTAACTTATTTCTAAATATCAAACCCCCATATGTATTATATAGACTTGTTAATAATAATAAATCGTACTATAATAATAATAATAATGCAACAATTTAGATTTTTGGGGGATGGTGAAGTTTTAATGTAAAGAGAATTCCTTGGCTGATATTGACAGCTAGGCCCGTGGTGCTCGGGTGGTCATATGACGTGTGTTTGGAGTTTGAGGTTGCGAGTTCGAGTCTGTTTAGCAGCGAGTTGCTTGAATAACATAATTTTTTTAATTTTTTTTATACCAGCCGTCTGAGCTTCCTACGGCCGGGAAAGAAAAAAAAAATTAAAAAAAAGGTACCAGCCGTATGAGCCTGTACCGGCCGGAAAAAAAAAATGTATCTCTTCAACAGCCGTATGAGCCTGTACCGGCCGGAAAAAAAAATGTATCTCTTCAACAGCCGTATGAGCTTCCTACGGCCGGGAAAGAAAAAAAAATTTAAAAAAAAGGTACCAGCCGTATGAGCCTGTACCGGCCGGAAAAAAAAAATGTACCACTTCAAACTTTATTACGGCTGTTAAAAAAAAAAAAAAAAAATTCTACCGGCCGGTACAGGCTCATACGGCTGTAAAAAAAATAAAATAAAATAAAAAGTTTTATATTGTTTGTTGCTATATTATTTTGTCCTTGGTTTTTTTACATTTTTTTTTTACAGCCGTATGAGCTTGTCCCGGTTGGATATTATTTAATATTAAAAATTCAATTTATTGGTATAAACTGACAACATGTTGACTATGGTGGGGTCCTCATATTAAAATAAAAGCCGGTACAAGTTCTTACGGCTTGGTAAATTTATTGTTCATCTCAGCCTTCCAATAAGTTTATCAACGGTACAAAAAGAGGGTGTTGCACAGTACTCACAGCAACCGGTTGCTATGGAAGGGCTCCATATATATATATATATATATTATAAAGTGGGAGAAAGATGATGATGGTTATTTTATAATAATAAATTAGTTCAATAATATACAGTTAATAATAATAATAAAAAGTTAATAATGACAATAATTATGATAATGTGTGTATGTGATTTTAATAATAGCAACAATATAAGGTAAGATAATCTTATGATTATTTTCTTGTAAACTTGTGAATTCCTCATTTTAAAATATAAGATCATTATTGAATTTATGAATATCGTAAATGATCTAAAAAATAATACTAATTGTAAGATTAATTTTTTTTTAATTTTCAATGAATTTTCATCTCAATTGTAAAACTGAAAATATCTCAAATTAACTTTCAAACGATTTGATAGAGTATTATTAATTAGTAATTTTTTTTTGACTCGATTGAATAGATTTAGAAGTATGGATGGATAGATAGATAGATTATTTGTCGTTCGGTCCATATTAAATGATTGTTTAGGAATATGAAATTTTATTATTAAAATAAAATTATAATCCAAAAGACTTAGAATACAGGCTTGAAACAATGTAGTAGTGTTTTTTCTTCTTCTATTTATTTTCCAATCTCTTTTTCTTTTTTATTCGTTTTCTTTTTCTTTATGTTCAAAATATGCTCAAATCTGTATATTCTACTCTTACTTGTGAAATATGATTTATTTTAAGAGTATCAACTACAATTCTCTTTCAGATTAGATTACTTGTTCGTTTGAAATGATTACTTTTGTAATTTTTTCATCTTTTATAACATAATAAATTTTAAAAAATTTACAGTATTATATAATCAAACAAAAATTCAATGAGATAAAATAATAAATTTTGTAAGTAGTAGTATAGTTTAAATAATTTATAATTTTTATTACTGCATTTTTTAAATTAAAACTAATTCATATTTATTTTGAATTTAAAAACCTCCCTAGTTAATTTAAAATGTTAAAATTATGCTTATGTATACTTTTTGAGCTAAACGAATATAAAATTTTAAAAAGAATAAGAGAGTGCAAATGAAGGAGACAAATCCTTCCATTATAATTGCAATGAGGGGTGTTCAAAAAATTCCGTTTTTCGGTTTTTTTATCCAACCGGTTGGAACCGGTACCGGCGGTACCAGTTTTTTTCGGTTTTAGTTTTTTCAGTACCAATTTTTCGATTTTTTATACTTTTCAGTACCGGTAGCAGTAATAAAAATTTCGAATTCAGTAAAATCGAAAAACCCAAAAAAAAAACCGAAATCTAATAAATACTCTAATTACATAGGCATGTGACTTTTAAATTTGTTGAGTAGACATGTTTAACTTAATAGTTTGACATGATAATGAAAGTTTTAATATGATATTATGTTATTTTACAATACCGTCAAAATAAACGACTCTTTTTTGAAACAAAAAGCAACCGAAATTGATACGAGTGGAAGATGCCCCTGGCTCAATAAGGTTTACGTTTACCCATGAGCAGGAAAACACAAATATGCACAAGATGGTTGATGTTAATTTGAATAAGTAGAAGAACCGATAGTTACGCTGCAACCATATCAACATTCAACAAGGAAGAGCTTATTATTTTTAATTAGAAATAAAGAACATTATAGTCCAAAACATGAGTTTAAAAGGGAAATTAAAAATAAAGAATAAACATAGCACCATAGCTTATTAAAAAAATTATTTAATTATTATTATTTATTAATAATTATATATATCACCATGCATGCTGTATAATCGAAAATTAAACCGAAAAAACCGATACCGATTGTGTACGAAACCGATAATTCGATACCGATTTCGGTTCTTAATTTTTCGATATTTTTGAACCGTACCGAAAAAATTAAGTCCAAAACTCACTTTTTAACGGATAAATCTGGCCGACCTGCAGGCTTAGTCCAATTTTACCCGGTCTAATCCTAACCACTTTCTAAAAATATATTCACTTTAGTCTCGGGAATAATTTATTCACTGGGGTTAGCGTGGGACCAACATATACTCGCTTAATACGTTACGCATCGACCTTTTTTGCCCTTTGGTCTCCTGGAAAGGTTATTCGCTAGTTTGGGAGTTGGGAATTGGGAACAACATTCTCTCCCTAATACTGGAGTATGCGGTAGTATCACTTTGTATACAATAATTCGGTTCATCAGAGCGGGGCCCACATTTATATCTACTTTAATCGCTTTATTTCCCAAAACAAATTATCGGCTAGAATGGGACCTACATTTTCTTACCTTTAATTTGTGCACTTTTTTTATTATCAATTATTGCCAAGCCTAGGACCCAGAATATGTGTTACCTCTCCATTCTTAAAAGATTGTTATTTAAGATTTTAGCACATAGATTAAAGAAGTATCATTTATTAAATAATTTTTTTTTTAATTTCATCACTACTCCTTTATGGGAAATTAAAAACTATTAATACTCCCTCCGTTCCTAAAAGATTGTCGTTTAAAGTTTTGGCACATGGATTAAGAAAATATCATTTACCAAGTAAAATTTGTTTGAAATTCCATCGCTACCTCTTTATGGGAAGTTAAAAACTATTAATACAAGGAAGAGAATTTCTTGAGACAATGAGATATGGTATGGGTAATATAGAAAAGTAAATAATGTATTCTCCTCGAAAGTTGTAAACGATAAATTTTTTAGAATAAATTTTTTCTTCTAAAACGACAATCTTTTAAGAACGGAGGGAGTACAAGGAAGAAAATTTTTTAGGACAATGAGAGAAGGTAGGAGTAATATAGAAAAGTAAATAATTTATTCTCCTCAAAAGTTATAAACGATAAACTTTTTGGAACAAATTTGTTCTCTAGTGTAATTTTTGAGAAATGAATCATTTATTTAAGATGGTCCCCACTCCCCAGCAATTTTGGTAAGTCGAGTGATGGCGTATATAAAAACTGGGGAAGATGAAATCATAATCCCTGCTAGTTTCATCCGGAGAAGAGGATACTACTGTTGTTGATTATCAGGTTCCTTCCTTCCTTCCTTTTCGCTCTCATATTACATCAATATTTATAAGCATATATATGTTCATATGTTATCTAGCAGAAATTTTTTAATCCTGTACAAATGTGAACGGATTATTTGAACTTGCTTTTGTATTTATACCCAAATGGGAACTTGATCTTAAAGTTTAGTTAGCCACTTTGTCCCAATAGATGTTATCTGCTTCATCAGATATTTTGAATCTGTCGCTAATGTTAGTATCTAATGAAACTGCCATTTCCCTTTCTAATTTGTATTTAGGAAACAAATTCTTAGTTGATTTAAGAACTAATTGTAAAGGCACTGAATCTGCTGATGCCACATGATTAGTCTAAATATATTGAGGGAATTTGAATTTTTTGTGAGTTATTAGAGCCCATTCATCAGACTTTTTAATCATATTTAAGAATTCTCCGAGTCCCAAATAAGTGTAAGGTGGTGATTGCAGTGTGAAGGTTGAGTTTTGAAGATGTGAATTGGAGTGGATCTTGTTCAGAGCGTGATTAATACATTAGTTGAAGTAGCCAACTACATGCCATCCTATCTCTGGTTTCTTTCACTTTAAGGGATATTATATCTCTAGGAAAATTCAGTTTCTTAAGAGTCTGAAATAAGGAGACTACCAAATTAAGCACATTGATGATCATTTTTCTTTACTGAAATTCATTCCCTGTTCATGCTTAGGTAAAAATAATTTGTTATTGGTGTCAAATTCTTGTAGACTTGCTTCTGGATATGTTTCTTGTTTTATTATTCTTACTAGTTTTTGATATAGGTCTCTGGATATGTTTCTTCAGAGTACTTACTCGCATCAAAAGTAATTATATACAATAATCAAGAGAATCAAAGAAGACTCGTAAAGTAAACTCAAAACCCAAGGCACTGCACTAATGCTACGTTTGGATTGAAGGAATGAAATAGAGTAGGGAATGGAATAGATGAGGGAATGGAATAAGGAAGGGAATGGAATGATTTTTTAATATTCCATGTACATGTTTGGTTGATGTTAGGAATACATCTAAGAATGAAATAAATAATTAGAAAGTGACCTAAATACCCTCAAATATTCAAATTTAACTTAAATTCAATTTATATTAAAAATTTAACACATATTTTATTCTTAGAAATAAAGGGGAGGGGAGGGGAGGGGAGGGGGTGGGGGTGGGGTGGGGGTGGGGTGGGTAAGTGGTGGTGGGGGTAAGTGGGGTGGGGTAGAGTGGGTAAGTGGGGTAAGTGGGGTGGGGTGGGTAAGTATGGTAGGTGGGTAAGTATGGTAGGTGGGTTGGGGTAGGTGGGTTGGGGTGGCTGGGTGGGGGTGGGTTAGTAGGGGATGAGGGTAGGTGGCGTGGGGTGGGTTGGTAGGTAGGGGGTTAGGGTGGCTGGGTGGGGGTAGGTTGGTAAGGGGTAGGGGTAAGTAGGGTGGGGTGAGTTGGTAGGTAGGGTAGGTGGGTTGGGGTGGCTGGGTGGGGGTAGGGGTGGGCATGTGGGGTGGGGTAGGTGGGGGTAGGGTTGGGTGGGTGGGTGGGGTGGGGTAAGGTGGGTGGGGTGGGTTAGGGTAGCTGGGTGGGGGGTAGGTAGGGGGTGGTGGTAGGTGAGGTGAGGTGGGTTGGTAGGTAGGGTAGGTGGGTTAGGGTGGCTGGGTGGGGGTAGGTTGGTGGGGGTAGGTTGGTAGGTGGGGTGGGGTAGGTGGGTTGTGGGTAGGTTGGTAGGAGGGGGGAAGGTGGGGTAAGTGGGTTGGGTGGGTGGGTGGATGGGTGGGGTAGGTGGGGTGGGGTGGGGTGGATGAATGGGTAGGGGTGGGGTAGGTGGGGTAGGTGGGGTGGGTAGGTAGAGTAGGTGGGTGGGTGGAGTGGGGTAGGTGGGGTGGAGTGGGGTAGGTGGGGTGGGTGGGTGGGTAGGTGGGGTGCGTAGGTGGGTAGTTGGGTGGGGTGGGATGGGGTAGGTTAGGTGGGGTAAGTTGTAGGTAGGTTAGTAGGGGTGGGGGTAGGTGGGGTAGGTGGGTTAGGGTTAGGGGTGGGGTGGGGTGGGGTGGGGTGAGTTGCTGGGTGGGTAGGTGTGGGGTAAATTACGAAGAAATAGAAATATGGAAATTCCGGAAAAATTATCAAATCTCGGCCCATTCTCTCTCGTCGTTCCCAGATCGATCGAATTGAATGAATATGTAAAAAGTCTTATTATATCTTTAGGGGTATATTTGTCAATTACTTAAAATAATGGATGGAATGATTTATTCCTGGCCACCCCTCAAGGAATGAAAATTTAAATTTTAAGTTAACTATCATTGAAGGAGGAATACATTATTCCGTTGGAATAAACAAACCAAACAACATTTTTATCGTTCCAATGGAATGATTCATTCCATTCTCCCTCCTATTCCATCGATCCAAACGTAGCATAAGAGGCAAAAACAATCATTTCAACCCTTAACACCTTGTTTGTGAGTTTGAAGAGAGAATTAAAGAAAAGAATTTAAAATTTATGAGAGAAAATAGAGTGAAAGAAAGGAAATTTATTTTCTTTCATTGTGTTTGTGAGTTTTGGAAGAATATCTTAACTTAAAGAGTATATTATTATTATTGTTTTTTAAAAAATAAGTAATATTACTATTTTACCCTTATGATATTATATTTATAAACTAAGAAGGATAGTTTTTCGTATTTTAATATGTTACTCAAGACTTTAATAAATTTCCTCCTCAATCTTCCCAAGTTTGGGAGGAAATTGCAGAGGATTTTATGGTAAGAAATTTTTAAAAGGTTTCTCTCTTTGTCATGTTTTCTCTCTTAAAAAAAACTCACAAACAAGGTACTTCTAATCTCTTTCCTAAATTCCACTCCTTATCCTTTTGTTTCTCTTCATTTTAAAACTTACAAGCACAATGTAAAGCCAAAAGTCTGCTCAAAATATTAACGTCTAAAATAAAATAAAATTATTATTCACTAACCAAAAGTTTTAACATGCGTCTACATGAACATTAGCAAGCAATTTGGAAGTCTTAACATAGGCATAGTAATTCATAAATTGGAGCTCTATATTCAAATGCATAAAAACTAATGTTTCATCAGTCTCATGATCAAATAGATCAACCATTTTGATCAAGATCTACTAGTTTAACTCAAACAATTTTTGGATAAATAATATTTTTATTGCTAATACAATGTAGAAGAGAAGAAGATTCCAAAAAGAATTGTGTTAGCAACGTCTACACTTTAAGTTCATATCATGACAACAGGGTTTCCTTTTTTAAAATTCAAAAAATCGGACTAAACCGAACCAGACTGTTGAATAGATAAAACCAAAAATACGTCCAAAAATGGTCCAAGCAATCAGTGAAACCCAAAACCACACTGAGGCTAAATTTGGAAGGTACTACATGGCTTCACTTAGAATAGTCCCATAGCTAACATTGGTTGTGGATCATTCCCCATTTTAAATATACAATACAAGCTATGGAAAATTACATATAAATATAATAATACTCAGGAGTTTAAATATAAAATTATAGAAACTATACAAGAAAGTAAATAATAGAGAGGATGAATTCCATCTCGACTTGAGCTCGAGCTTAACTCAATTCAAGAATTTTTGTAATTCTGTAAATAAGCACACCTAGAGGGGGTGAATATGTGTAAATACCAAAAATGATCTATAGTTGTCAATTTTTAATATTTCTGCTACAAGTTATAATCGGACAGGTTAACCCTGACTGTTTTGGTATATGTTCTTCGTCAGTTATAATCGGGCAAGTAATCCATGTCTGTTTTAGCGTATCTTCAAGCACGAACTAAAACTAAATATGCAGAAAACAAATGTGGATAAAAGCAAAGAGCAGAACAAAAATCACACCAACATTTTTACGTGGTTCAACCCCTAACATTTAGTCTAGTGGCCTACATCCCTGTCCAATACCAACTAGTATTGGAGACTATTTTTATTAACTTTAAAACTCAATTAAATACAATAAAAAGAACTCCCTTTTCAAATAAAGTTTTCCACTGCGATGGATGCCTCTGCCCCCTTTTGCACCTCTGCAACCTTTCTCACCACTGACCTTTGCAACCCTGAAAGCTTTCTTTGAATAAGCCCTATCCACTACTGGACCAGTCAAGCTAAATAATGCTTAAGCTAAGAATTTAATACAAAGGTTTTGATTACAATGAATTCTAGCCAACAAAGAATTGAAGGATAATACAATGGTTTACTGGAAAACAAATATTGAATTTTTTTTGTCTTGAAATAAGCTTTCAGTAAGAACCTGTTTTAGCCGTAAAAGAAAAGATATATATATATATATATATATATATATATATATATATATATATATATATATATATATTGTAGAGCAACGACTACAAAGACTTTGTTAGCAAAAAAGTCTTAGCCAATGTTTGGAAAGAGTCATAATAGGAAGCAACTGATATAAATATATCAGATAAAAGATGTTAAACTCAAATCAAACTAAGATAGCTGTTAACGCCAGGATCTTCTCCAACATCCCAATCACGTAAGACGCCTTGATCCTGCACAGTAAACACGATAAACACCACAAGCTTGACGGCCAGACCGCCGGGGGATAGCTCAGGCGTGAGAGTCGGTATACGTGTTCACAAGGTTAACAATAGAGGATGTAATGTCTAGTGTATTGAGAGAGATTACAATTCTCAGTCGTGTGTATGTGTATACGAATATTAACGTACCTCATTGTCAAGACTTGATTGATATGTTATACTCTCTTGTCTGGTTTACCGTGCCACCCACTACCTCTGACACAGCCCCCGTGATCTGATGGGTCCTGCCGCCTGCCTGCAGCCTACTCACTACATTTGGTCACTGTTTATGCCGCCGGCCGACTATAATCTCATCCACATTAATGCATGGCAGGTGCCTTAGTCAACTGTCATGCTTTTTCATCATTACAAGTCAAAGTAATAGATATTAAATGATTCAATGGGTTAGTCCAATGAACCGGCCCGGTTTTATAGGCTTAAAATAGAAGTAATATGGTGACTAGGCCCAATTATGTCAACACCCAATAGTGAAGACCCAATGGACTAACTGAATAAGTAGGCCCAATCCATTCGGCCCAATAGGAGAAATATCACGACCCAACAATAGCTAAAATAAAGGAGAATAGGAGTCCAACATATTTTGCCCAGTCAAGATAGATTCATTTAAAAGACTCCTAATCAAATAGCATATCTAACTTTAATTCCAATCAGGATATATATATATATATATATATATATATATATATCAAGGAAATATTCAGCACTAATATCTTTTTATCAACTAATGGACTGATAATTAAATCTGGGCCAACAAAGAGATTAACTCATAATACATTAAATCAACCCAAACAATTTAAACCAAAACCATTAAACTGAATATATACCCAGCAATAATATTGTCATCATTAAAATCATAAAAGATATAAACCAATATTTTTTCTTTTTTTTTTATGATAACAATATATTAAATTTTGTAATTAGCATATTCCTCCAAGTATATATGGCTCTCCCTAAATTTATGCATATTAGGAAACAATAAATGACTTGAAGCATAAGTAACATGAATGATAATTAAATTTGGGCCAACAAAGAGATTAACTCATAATACCTTAAATCAACCCAAACAATTTAAACCAAAACCATTAAACTGAATATATATACCCAACAATAATATTGTCATCATTAAAATCATAAAATATATAAACCAACAAGTTTGAGCTTGAACATAAAAGGGTTGGCTTCTCTCAAACTTGAGTAAAGCTTGAGCAATGATCATTACTTAACAATCTAATGTCGAAAATAGCCTATTTGGGTCGACACAACTCAATTACAAATAGAAGCAAATCTGCATATTACAAAGGATTCAATCGAGTCCCAAAAGAGATGCAAGATGAAATTTGTGTGAGAGAGTGTAATCTATTGATATTGAAATATGGGACATTGCTACATGAGAAAAAGGTTATTGAAATTAGTAGAGGAAGAGGCCAGCAGTTGTTGATAGGGGTATGAAGGGTTTGTCACATAGGTTATAGGACATGGGAGATGAGAGGGTCGCATATGCCTTTGGGAGAGACTTACCTACATTAAACAACAAACGTTGAGAGAGAAGAAATAATGCTAACTACATTGCTATAGCTGGTGGAAGACATTGTGAGTACTTCATTGAATTTATACCTATTGGATGGTTATTTTAGGTACCCTGAAAAGAGTGTGTGAAATGAGTGTTGTTAGGGGCACGTGAGCCAAAATAACCGAAAAATCAAATAATCTTCTTTATATAATACCACAATTGGTAGTATTGTTTAATACTCTGTGAAGGGTATTTTTTTTGTGCCTCGGACTAATTGATAATACCTCAGGATCAATGGTTCCAAGCTCAACTTTATTATTTCAAGTGGAATATGATCGTCAAATATTCCTACAATCTTGCATCAAACGGAGCCTTTGTGATGTGTGGGGAATTCCATAGTTAACAATTGATATTAAGACTGGTAGTGTTCTCTTTTTCTAGATTGAATATATTTTTCTCTTTGATACTTATTCTGTTTCTCCCCGAGGTGCCAACTACAATGTACCTCTAATACAATAACTCCCCTTAACAACCTTTCTATCTCCTAGTCGTAGTATCACATCATCTCTCATAGGTCCCACCTGATATTTAGCATTTCTGCTTCTCTCACCACTCTTTTTTCTCTCCACATCTCTGTACTTCATGCTTCTATTTTTTCCCATGTCTCTCTTGGTTTCTTTCTCATGCTTCCTTTTTTTCCTCTATTTAATTTAGCCTATATGTAATATGTCTCTCAAGGTTTCCTTTCCCTCTATCTCTATTTCATGCTTCGTCTTTTTCACTTTTTTATTTTGCTGACGTCTCTCTTGGTCTCTGTTTATTCATATATGTATACATGATAGATATATCCCACTATATAAACCTATTGATTTGGTTTGTTTGGCCTTCTTAACTTCTCCTTTAATGTGATGATACTTGTGTTCATGTTCTAGATCTAGTATATAGATGTAAGAATGTCTCCTCTCATGTCCTTCTAATACATGAGATTACTTCCTCAATGTAGACATGTGCCCTTGTGAAAATCTTGAATCTCTTCTCTTTTTAAAAAAAAAAAAAAAATTCATCATTGTAGAATATAAGATAGTAATGCTTGTGGAAGAACATTGCATGCATTTTGAAGCTTGGGCCTTCATGCAACCATAGGCCGGCTAAACTCAAATTTTGTTACATACTAGCAAACTCTTTAAGGCTTGAATCTCTCTCTCTCTTTTAACTCCCCATTTTAGAATATAATGGTTATAGAAGAACATCTCATGCATTTTGAGGCTTGGACCTGTCATGTAAACATGCACTGGCTAAACCTAAACTTTGTTGCATATTAGCAACCTCTTAAAGATGAAATGAGATTGTCTAGATACATGTTAGCCTTTTGGGTTGCACACATTTGTTAATTTTATCATATTAAAAATGTTCTAAAAGATTATTGGCGCCTGGATTTTATAATGCCTACTTAATCTTATGTGGGGACATATGACATTAGTTCTGGCACATTCTTCTTTATTTACAGCCAATCTTCTGTGTCTCAGATAGTATTTTAAAACTAGTTAACTTCCTTCAATTTATTATGTGAAAATTCCAGTACTGATTGTTTTCTGTTTCTTTATGATGTAGATTACTGCATTCTTTGAGTTCAATGGATCAACTGAGAGATATTTGTCAGCCAGAAAAAATTGTTAAGTCCTGACAACAAAGAAAAAATTGTTCTTGTTGGTGAGCGAGGAGTTGGAAAAACATGGATGGCAAAGAAGTTAAGTGATCATTTAGTTAAAAGAAACTACTATGATTTCAGCCTTTGGATATTTCTGTGTAGAAATTATGACAGTGGGACCCTTCTCAGGAGTGTTGCTCGTCAGATGTCCTTACTAGTCCATAGTGAGGAGTGGGAAGTTGCAGATGACAATAAGGAGGCCAAAAAGGAAGAGGAAAATAAGGAGAACCCAGAGAATTTGATAACAGAAATACAAAAAACACTTGCGAATAAGAGGTTTCTTCTAGTTTTGGATGATGAGGGAAGTAAAATGAGCGAAGAAGATATCATGCCAGAGTTGAAAAATCTGCTGCTTCTTGATCGGAAAGGTTCACATAAAATTTTAATCACTAGAGCAATCAACAGCCCTATTCCTGAGGGATGCGAAATTTATGTGAAACCTTTACCCAGGGAGAAGTTGTCTTTTTTCTTGCCAGAAAGAATCGATACAACTGTTCCAGATGTTTTACGTTTAGGTGAAGCTTTTATTGAAAAGTGGAAATTGCCCTCTCAAATCATTGTGATAGCAAAAGCGTTGAATCACTTTGGGAAGCATGATTCTGGGGTGCGGCTACTAGAAAATGCATTTGAAGAAGCAGCTAATGATGAAAACTACAATGTTATGCGATTATTGCGTAGTGGATATGATCTGTTGCCAATCAGTGTTTTAATTGACTTCTGTTGGCAGGGAAGACACTTCTGGAAGTGTGCATTACAGTGAGTTAATAACTTATTGGATATTGGAAGGATATCTTGGCCATATTGATTCTGTGGAGAAGGCTTATGAGAGTGGTCATAATGTCATGATGGAGCTTATTGATTGCCAGATGTTGAAGGAACTGGAGGCTGGTTATGTAATCATGGATGCGCCTGTCTTAAATTTGTTTGATTATAACGAGTTAGGATTTCATGGAGCAGTTACTCTAGGACTGGCTACTGTGTTCGATAGTAACTGGAAAGGCTTCGGGAGAATTACAAATAAAGATGGTGTTGTTAGAACACTTCTTAAGGATAAGGAAGGTAAGAATCTTTCAACCTTATTGCTGGATGGCGACCATTTAAGTGGGCATTTCCAACAGTCCAAGGAAGTTCAAGTTCTTGCTCTTTTCCGCCCCACCCTGAAAGAGCTGCGGTCTCATTTGTCTGAATTGCCTAACCTCCATATTCTTGTTCTCAGAGGCTGTGACTTTCTGGAGAAAGTTAACCTCAGTCCAGATCTCAAAAGTTTGACTGTGCTTGAGATGTCTGGTGCTACCTCATTGACAAAAATCCCGGATGATTTTTTTAATGACATGCCCCAACTTCGAAGCCTCAATATCTCTGAACTCAACATTGAATCATTACCTTCATCTCTTTATGACCTTATAAACCTACGCTGGCTAATCCTTCGAAGTTGTTCTTCCTTAAGAATTGTAGGCTCCCTCGCAAAACTTGTAAATCTTGTGGATCTTGATCTTTCTGGTTCCACTTCTTTGGAATCTCTTAAAGACAAGAACTTTCATAAAAATTCGAAACTTCAAATGCTTAATCTTTCTAAAAGCAAGATTAGAACCTTATCTTTGTTCAAAGAACTTAGTAATCTCACTCATCTCTTGCTAAGTGATTGTGAAGCTTTAGATAGACTGCGCAGCATTACTCCACTGACCAGTCTTCAAACTCTTGACCTTTCAGGTGCTAGAAATTTTAAGGAATTTCATGACCAATCACTAGAAAATGTTGTTGGCCTTAAGATTCTTAATCTATCCAACACTTCAGTTGAATTTCTACCTTCCAACATTAACAATCCACATCATATCTATTTAAAAAATTGCTCCAAGTTAACACGACTAACATGAATGGAAGCCCTCAAAGACCTCGAGGTACTTGATCTTTCAGGTTCCAGTCAACTGTACGAAATTGGAGAAGGATTCTTTGATAATTTGAGACGCCTTGAACAACTCAAACTCTCAGAAACCAAAGTCACAAGTTTACCATCACTTTCTGATCTTTCTAATCTCCGTGAGCTTTTACTATCACGTTGTGAATCATTGGAGAAGTTGCCAGATTTGAATGCCTTTAGAAAGCTGGAGGTGCTTGATGCTTCACACTGTACTGCTTTGACAGTTATACCAGATGCATCATTTGAGTGCATGTCTCGCCTTCAGGTGCTCAACCTTTCTGAAACAATGATTAAATGCCTGCCAACTCTGCCAAATCCAAACACTCTCCGTAAGCTCTTACTGAAAAATTGTACCTACTTGAAATTTTTTCCAAAGGATATAATTCTTTCAAAACTTGAGGAGCTTAATCTTTCTGGTGTCAGCCTTTCCGGAGAAATTAGAGTTGCTTTCCTGGAGGATATGAGTAACCTTCGAATTCTCGATCTCTCCGAAACCTGTCCTGAATGTTTACCGTCCTTGGCAAAGCTCAAAAACCTCAATGTTCTTTCTCTTGGGGGTTGCAAGGATCTAAAAGAGGTGCCAAATTTGGAAACACTAACAAATGTTGAGGTTCTGGATCTCTATGGAACATCTGTCGGCCAGTTGCAATCACTTAGCAATTTCAGAAATCTTCGCCAGTATCATTCAAGCATGGAAAAATTTCTGGACCTGAAGGTGACTGATCTATTGGGGTACACTGTTACCCAACTTCCCTATGGGATCTCAGATTTGGTTCATCTTGAGCTTCTTGAACTGCCTAGAAAGAACAAAAATCAAGGTGCTGACACCAGCAAATCAGAGAAGCCACGAGAAGACCTGAATCGTCCGCAATGGATCATCTCTAATTGGCCAGCTGAAGCACAAACTGGCTATGACAACCATGGCATATCTGTGATTAGTACCCAGTTTTTTGAACACTTGGAAGAGAATCACACTTTGTGGGATACCAGCTTCAAGAAATTTCATTTCCTTGTCCGTCCCGTTGAGCAACAGAAGGTAAATAAATACGGTTACAGAAATGAACTTATCTTCAGAGATACCTGCTTTCAGGCTTGGCAACTAGCTCACCCTACAGGACGAGAACGATCTTTGGAGATTCGTGGATTTCAAAATGACCCTGTGGATATTGATGTTCTCCTAGGTCATGCTGCTGTTGTATATTTGATTGATAATCCATTCATCAAATTTTTATCGGATTTAGGCGTGGACAAATTAAAGGAGATGAAAGTTTGTTGGATTGAGAGATGCAACAAAATGGAGAGTTTTATGATGGGCACGGAAAAGGCAAGTGATACTGGGGAGCAGGCCGAAGAGATGGAGATATTGGGTGATAATCTAGAGACCTTGTTGATCTCCAATGCTACTAATTTGGAGTGTATAGCACGAGGGAACTTAAAAAACCTCAAGTGTCTTTACCTCGACTGTTGCCCTAAAGTTTCAGAAGTCTTTTGTTTGACACAGCAGTTTGAAAATCTTGAAGTTCTTGAAATCAAATTTTGTGATAAATTGGAGAGACTGTTTGTGCATGAGACTGCAAGGTTGCCAAAGTTACGGATATTGCATCTGAGGGCACTACCTCAGTTGAAGAGGGTGGGGTGCATTGCGCCAAATCTACGGTCATTACAAGTTGGTGAATGCCCTATGCTTGTAACTGTTCTGTCTTCATCCACTCCGCGGTTAGAAAACCTTGAGATCCTCCATATAAAGTGTTGTGATAGGTTGGAGAGTGTCTTCGAACACGACCTATTAGGTAGCGCATTGCCTAAATTACACGAATTGCATATGTGGGAACTACCAGTGATGAAGAGTATGGGGGTTGAATTGCTACCTCTAAAAGATTGCAGTGTCAGGGAATGCCCAAAACTGCAGAAGATTCCAAGGTCTTCCATTATCTAGTAAAGGTCTTGCTGTAAATTTGAGACGAGAAGAAAGGAGGAGGTTTTGGAGAGGATGGGATTCTTGAGATGCTGGACAATGTTCTCCTCTGCCATTATTCCTTATTGACCTTCAGGTATACAAGTTTATTGCAATTTGCTACATAATAATTCTCTCTTTTCCACTTGGGTGATGCATGCATCCATATCTAGTTGAAACTTCTCGTCTTGCTTCAGGTCCATCGTCTTGGGCTACTGAGTAGTAGTGTTCACCTGAGATATTACCAAGATCAAAACATATGGACGTGGCGCAGGATATACCCATCACCTGATCTGATCTGCAAACCTGGAGGTAAAACTCATTTCACATGTCACTCAAGCAGATAACCTCGTAGTAGTAGCTAGCATTTGAGAGAAACTGGTGAATGATTGCAGTGTCGGTCTGTTTGACCCTAACCTAATTGGACAGGTTTAGAGGAAAAGGTGAAATTTCTATAGGGTTAGGGTTCTTTTCTTTTTTAAAATTAAAATTATTTAATAATTTTTTTATTATTATTATATGATCTTCTTCCCTTTTAACATGACAAATTCATCTCTTTTTGGCTCTTCATTTATTTTGCTGATTTGAATTTGTCTTGTTGGGAATATGTCACTTTGTATATCCTTGATCGGGTAAATTATAAGCACTTTTATTTACTCATTGTCCCACAAAAAATATTTTTATTTGGTATATTTTAATTATGTCTATTCCTAAATTTATTAGATATTTATTTTTATAGTGACGTTGTGATACAAAATTGTGACAGTAAACTTTACTATAAAGCATAAATGAAAATGAGATTTTTTTGGAATTCTTTTTTTTATTACCTTTTTCTTCCATGAAAAAAATTAAGTATTTTTAATTAGGATGTATCCTTAGAATTAAATTATAATAGAGAAAGTTCTCAAAAAAAAAATAACTTAATTGAAAAGTGTTTTAGGTGATAAGATTTTGGTTGGTTCGCCAGACTTTTATTGTAAAACTATTAAAAAATATTGTAGAAATATGAGTTTCCTTTCCATTATACTCCATCATGTTCCAAATGTAGGGTCCATAGGGATACATTTTTTCTTTGTGTCCAACCTAAATTAAAGATGCATTTTTATTTTATGGATTACTAAAAATTAGCATGACATTTTTTTACATCTCATCACTTTTACTATTAGGGTGATGAAAAATGATATATATATTGCAAAAGTTTATATGGACTTTTTGATAATCAATTACGTGGACAAGTAACATTTGTAGAGATGTTTATCAAGTGTGATTCTCTTATAATTCCTAACAATTTCATTTATTGATAAGTTTCGAAATTATAATTCGACATAAATTAATTGCAATACATAACGTGATTTTTAGGTAAATTGAGTATTCATTCCAATTGGAATTTTTACAGAAAACATTGTTTTAGGTGTAATTTTTAGAAAAATAAATTTCACTTAAAAAGGAGAACATAAAATTTTTGAATGTATCTTTAATTTTTTTGGAACCCAACGTGTGAATTGTTGATTTTCCAAGGGAGAAAAATGAAAATGGGGAAAGGGAATCATTTTCTCTAATTTGGTTTACCATGTTGGTACAGTATAGTATTAAAAAAAAGTAGGAATATTGAAGGGAGGGTGAATCTCTCTTGATTCACAAACTGTCCAAGAAAAATTAGTTGGCAACAAGTTTCTATTGCAAGAATGTGAACTGAACTAAGCTATGTGAAACTTAGCTATTGCAGATAGAAGGAAAGATGGACAGAAATTCTCCAAGTAGTAACTAGGCTTTATTGTAAAATAACAAACCAGAGCCTTTGGGCCACTTTCTTTATAGACAAAAACTAGGAACTTATACTTGGAGAAATGACAAAAAATGGTGAATTTATCTGTGCATCAAAGATCATCTGATCATGTGTCAAGCATATATTAAGCATAGGCAGACAACCCCAAAAGCTATCGAAAACATAGAGAGAGTTACAAACCAAGACCTTTACTTTGTTTTCATCCCCACTCTACTAGAATCTCCTTTCCTCAAACAAAAAAAAATTTGTTTAAGGATAGAGATGTACAATAAAATGTACCTATTTATACACCCCTCTAAAATACCCATCAAGCTCTCTCTTGTTTAGTACTTAAAAACTCCTATATGTTTCTTGGTTTCAAAGTCACATTCTCTCTTTTATAGCCTTCTTAATTCAGAGTAAGAACTCATCATTCTGTACTTCTTTTCAGTTCAGTTCAGTTCCATTTTGATGTATTGTATTCATTCCAATATTTAACCATTTATTCATTTGGTTGTGTTCTTGGTTTGGTTTTTGGAATGTAGATTTGGTTAATCGATAAAAAAAATGTTATCAAGAGTTCAAAGGGTGCTGGTGATTCAAGATGCATCAACAGAGCTTTCTGTACATGCAATTAGATGGGCAGTGCATGGCTTGTTTCTTCAGCCTGGTGATAAGATTAAGCTTCTTCGAGTTGTTCAGCCGTTTAGGACTACTGCTAACACATCATCTTTCAGCTGTGGGATGCTAGGTAAGAAAGAATTCTTCTTTCAAAAATGGGAAAAAAGAAAATCACATAAATATAATTATATCAAGATTAGACTAACATGTTTTTTTGTTCCCTGGTTTAATTTGTTGATTCTATTTACTAATCTCATATTTTAATACAATCAGTTGGATACAAGAGTAGATTGCATTCCAGTGTAACAATTTTGAAGAGACAAGAAAGTATCGAGAAAGAGATTGCGAAGAAGCTAGAGGAGTATGAAAAAAATGATGAGATCAAGGACGTACTTGAGCTGATGAAAATACAACAGGTCATGATTAATTACTTGCCATTTTTTTCTTATTTTTATTTTATAATCATAAACCTTATTCCTGTGTCTGTATGTCAAAGAGAAAGAAAAGGTAAAATTGTGTTCTTTTCATGTAATATAGATTGAGATGGAGAGAGTAGTTGAAGCAGGACACTCAATGAAAGAGGTTACTGTACAAGCTGCCCATAATTTCGATGCAACATGCGTGATCCTTGACAGGTAATTAGTTATATTCCTATTAGTATAAATTTATATTGATTTATGCATGGGATCAAGGGACGAAGCATTAGGCATACAAGTAAGTATTTGTCTTCTTCCATTTCATATTCTGCTTCCTGGTATAAAACAGGAAACTGAGGAAAGATCAGAAATATATAATGGACAGTCTCACATGTGGAATATTGAGAATGAAGCACGATGGAGGCGTGGAATATGTTCGAGCACCAAAAACAGCTGAAATTGAAGAAATGCCCCCAGACCGAGGCCAAATAAGCCATCTATTTATCAGTAAGTTACCATTTAACTCCAAATTGTCAATGCTAGCTATAAAACAGAAGTTATAATTACAAAAATAACAAGTTCCATATATATACATTATAACTTTATAAGATAATGGACCAAGAACTTTCTTTATTCTCTCATTGGAGAAAGAGTGAAAGACTCTCCCGCGGCAAGTGACATGTTGAACATGCAGGGGAACAGCATGAAGTAGTACTGCATCAGAACTCTATTTGCTCAGTGTGCATGAACACAAGGCCAAAGGTTGGAATTGTGAGGGAATTCAGCTACGGTGAACTGCAATTTGCTACGAGTGGATTTTCCGATCAAAATCTACTATCTCAAAATCGCAAGGTATTCTATAGAGGGATTCTAAGTAATGGAATGAAGATTGTTGTAATTAGGAGGCGCGCATTAGAAACCATAAGTGAAATGGAATTCAAGTCTCGAGTTCAATTGCTAGGAAAGGCTAGACATGAAAATGTGGCAGTCCTATTAGGATCATTTTCAGAAGGACCTGAAAGGTTGCTAGTTTACGAGTATGTCTGTAATGGATCACTAAATGCACATCTATCAAGTAAGAAAAAGAAACATTTTTTTCTTCTTCTTGATATAATTGAAAATTGGTGTAGTAAAATGAAGACTGAACAACATTATTAATCTTTTTAACTAATTGATGCAGAAAGAAGTAGAGAACTAACATGGGAAAGAAGAATGAAAATAGCAATGGGAACTGCAAGAGGATTACAATATCTGCATAGCAAAAGCTTTTATGGAAATATGAGGCCAAACAACATCCTGATTACACATGACTACGAGCCTCTGGTAATTAAAAGATCAATCTTATATTCTACATTGTTTCGAACCAAGGCTGAATTAATAACATGCAGTTTTTTTGAAAAAACATAAAAATAAATAAAATTAATCGCCTCTCATGTGTGGCATGGATACAGCTAACAAACTTTGGAATCACAAGAAATCAATACGAGGACTCGGATCGCTATTCAGAAACCAGGGTCTTGAAGACTTTCGAGTATTTAGCACCAGAATATGAACAAACTGGGATTGATTCAAGCAAAACAGATGTTTATTCTTTTGGGGTGGTTCTTCTGGAACTGATCACGGGTAGAAAGACTATACAAGAGACACATGGAAGAAGCTTTTTAAGATGGGTACGTACGTAATATATATATATATATATATATATATATATATATATATATATATATATATATATATATATATATATATATATATATATATATATATATCACCAAAATTTCATGACCTTCAATTACTTCTAGTACATATGTTACTCATCATTCAAACTGCTTCCATTATGTCTTATGGACAATTTCATATTTACTTTCTAATAGGCAAAACCACTCTTAAGAGAGAAATGCTATGGAGAATTAATCGACCCTGCAGTACTAGACTCGCATGATCTTCACCAATTCTTATGGATGGTTCGTTTGGCAGAAATATGTCTCAGCAGTGATCCTTACAAAAGATACTCAACAGAAAAGGTATCGTAGTTTTTAGTTTATAGCTAGACTAACAAAACTCTCAATATATATTCATCGATCGTTCACAAAATGCTATATATAGTGACATGAAATTAGTATATATGTATACACACACACACACATATAATATACTATATAATATATCTCATATGAACTTGTACTTTTGTTTGCGTATGATTTTATAACAGGTGGTGAGTTGTTTGGCACGCATAATGCAAGGTTCCAACATTCAAGACTACTCTCCGCCAGAATCTGAAATTGAACCGATCACGAGGTGATTAATAATGTACGCAGGTACCCTAGCTAGCCTATTATACAAAATGGATTAATCACGTACAGCTGAAAAGGATATGATATAATCAGCAGCACCAGATTTCAGATGAAATCAATTTAGAAATGTTATGAAACTATGAGCTTGATCGAGAAACACTGTATAGTTATTCCTTTTGGACAGCTAGCAATGCAAGTAAAACTTGCAACTTTTTCTTCAGTAAAGCAAAGATCAACTGGGAGATTAATTGCAGCCATAACAAATAGATAGTGGTTTATAGTTTATACGTACATTTAAGTACCTGCAACACAAGTTCCTGAGTAAATGTAAAATTGAGGGGGTGCTAAGCTATATATAAACTAGATCCATTATTCTTCTGAAAACAATAAAACTCATAATCACTCGTGTTCATTTATTTATAACCGAGATAAACTTAAAACTTAAACTCACCCATTTTTCAGGTCTAATTGAATAATGTCCAATTAATATTTTTTTTAAAAAAAAACTCATGAAAAAGTGTTAATTACTGCTCAATATTTCGCACCTATTTCATCCACATAAATATCTCCTAATTTTACCCATATCAAACTTATAAGTAATTTGTATATATACGGCTCATAGTTTGTGAAATAAGTTTAAGAAAGAATTGATTTTAAAAGTTGTTCATAGTTTTTGCCGGAAATATAATACAACCAGCTGGTTCTGGTTATCGATGGTTTTATTTAGTAGGAAAAGGATAACTTATTAATTATCGGTTAATCAGAAATTAAATATTGAATTAAAAGCTGATCGATCGGAAAAGAAGCTTTACCTTTTTTCATCCGTCTTATATCCTTTTCTTTTCTTGTATTACACGGTTGGCATAATACAAGATTTCTACATCTACTTTATATCCAAAACGTTTCTTTTGCCTTTATTACACACACATATATTTTTAATAATTGTTATAAAATTAATTGTTATTATTCTTTAAAACTCTCCAAAAAAAGCACAAGCACTAAAATCCAAATAATTATTCGTTATTGAGTCCACAACTTATTTGGTGTGTATCAAATTTTAAATAAATAATATTCTCTTTTTTTAAATATAAATTAACAAAAAATATTACTCCCTCCTATTCAGATTAAATGTCTTTTTAGAGAGTTTCATTTTATTCTATATAAGTGTTATTTTGGAATCCTTATGCAATATTGCACTATTTTTTCGTAATTTACCCCTCTATTTAATATGCTTAGTAAATGCAATTTCATGGACCATTGTGGAGAGAGAAATAATTAATTAAGAATACAAAAGATATTTTATTTTATTTCTTAATAAGTGTGTTTAATTCTAAAAAGACATTTAAATGAGTACTAACACACTAATTAATTAATTAGCCTCCAAAATTTTAAAAACCTAAAGCCAAACATGCACGCACTATAAAACGCCTGTAGACGCTGGTAGAGAGATAAAGAAAGAAGCTAAGCCTAGCCGATAGCCGATAGCCGATAGCCGATAAGCCGACGCGGGTATATGTTGTGAACCAACTGACAAGGTTGTCTCGGTCGTGGGAATAAATGCAGAGCTTTCGGTGTAATCATAAAATATCAATCTATCTCGTATATTCCATCGTTTTAGACATGTGCACAAGAATTAAAAAATATTAATTATATTATTAATTATCTATAATACCTTTTACCTCATTTATTTCATAAATATGAATTAAAAAAATTAGGTGGAGTAATAAGAGATAATTTAAGAAAAATAGTAATCAATTCTCCTAAATAACCACAAACGACAAATAATTAAGAATAAAAAAAATCTAAAATGACCTATATATAAGAATGGAGGGAGTAGTATTTATTAAATGGAAAAAATATATATACACATCTGTGTATTACACAGTAGACTATGACGACAGTTTTTTGGGCTATAGCGACGGTTTCATCCGTAGTCATAGCTATTTTGGGCTATAGCGACAGTTTACCATCGCTATAGCCCAAAAAATCTGTAGTCATAGACCAACTGTGTAATACATAGATGTGTATATACATATAGCCCTTATTAAATACATACATTACATTTATTATATTAATCCGCGCGTCACTCAATCATCATGCCACGCTATAGGATGACTGCATTGCTCACGATCCCATGTTCTTTATGTGTTGTACACCTATTTATTAAAAATTTGATGCCTAAATTATAATTGCAACGTACCTACCTACATGAAATGGATAAAATTTTAAAAAAATTGATTTTAATTTACTTAATTTTATCACATATATTTTTATGTTCATCATAATTTAACTTAGTCAGAAACTTGTGAATATATATCATTTTCTTTTATTAAATTATCGTAATCTTTTTAAATTAAACTTAGAGATTATAATAAATACCAAATATGTAAAATTCCGACTTCTAATAAACAGAATTTAATTTTCTTATAATTCTTCTTCTAAACAGTAAGGTGTCAAATTGATAAAATGATAAATTAATGATGAGATGTATAAATTATAAAATAAAAAATATGTCGAAAAATATTCGTTTTGTCAATCGAGAATATTGGGTAAAAAGTACAACCGCGTTGAAACAATCAATCATTGGTGGCCCCACAACGACATATATAATTGTTGAATACCGAAAACGACAAAATAATTTTTTAATTAAAATTGTCAACGGTACTAACACTTTTAACTGTTGAAAATACCTGATAATAAAAGAATTGTAGCACAATTTATTATACAGTATCACGCGATATTACACAATTTTTCATATTGTTAATTCAATAATTAATGTTACAGCAACAATTATTTTTTTATTAAATAAACATATAGTATTATTATCTAAAACCACACTGCAGCGCACCGCACCGCACATGCACATATAGTAGTAGTAAGTAGGACTAGTCAGGATAATAGTACTAGTATAAATCATGGTTCACACTAGGTTTCGTACACATAAGCTGACGCGTGTCCCGAAAAACGCGCTTCCTTCTTTCTCCCCACCGCCCTATTTATTTCTCAACTCGCTTGCTCCCATCTGTGCCCCTACTCTATCCTCTGTCTCCCCTCTCCCTCTTGGTATTACCATCTCACTCTCAATCTATATTTGCATCTCATCTTTCAATTTTTTTGCATCTCATCTTTCAATTTTTGTACCACTTCGGTATACACTTCTTCATCTAGAAAATGTTGTAGACCATTTTCAACTTTTTAGCTCTGTTTACTAAAATTTCACTTATTGCTAACAAATTTCACGAGTGAATATGACTTCTTCAGAGAATTTGGAACCCTGGAATTTCCGACCATCTTTTGCCGATTCGTGGATATCCGAAATCTTTTCCCGAGACACCGAGACACTAACCAAAGCTCTCCAGAAATCACTTTCTAATTACTCCGACACCATCACCGGCGACGACTCCTCCCCAGTTTTGAACATGGCCAAACCCGAAACAACGTCCTCGTTACAGAACTCGAGCGTCTCGGGTTCCGACCCGGAAACGCCGGTACCCAAACGCAGGAACGGCGTGGCGAATGGAAAGGTTACGAAGCGGAAGTCACGTGCGACGAGGCGGAGTACGACGACGTTTATTACTGCGGATCCCGCGAATTTTCGACAATTGGTTCAGCAGGTGACCGGGGTTAGCTTCGTCAACGGACAGCTGCCTGTTGCTCCTTTGCTGAAACCGGAACCACAGCGCGCGTTCAACCGGTTTCAAGGGTGCTTGCCTACGCTTGACACGTCAGCTTTCCTGCTGGATCACCACCAGCAAGTGGCGGGTCCCACTTCGACGGCGATGGGCTATACAACCCATACTCCGCCCGGAACGGCGGCTGTTGGCGGCGCTGGGTTTGATTTCGACTCTTTTTCAAGCTTTCCTACACTTGAGTCGTGGAAAGTAATGTAATTGGATTATTGGGGGTTCTAGATGTTTCCTGGTTAAATTAATTTTTAATTATGGTGATATGTTAGTGATGTAATGGGTGAGGGGATAGATCTGTTCATACTTGGGGAAGGCGTGTTTGGTTGGAACACTAGTTTGCATTATTCGTAAAAATCTTTCTAGTGTTCTTTTCTTATGGAGGTGTAATGCTGAGATGGTAGTAAATGAAAATGAAGGAAGGGTTAAAGTTGATATCATCATCATTGTATTATTATGGTAATTGTCGTATAGTGGATTATCTTGAATTGTCTCTTCTTTATTTTTGACCAATTCTAGTTGAATCTGATTTTAAATCTATATTTATTCGTGTTAAATACATATTTATATATAATTCAAGTATTGATAAACCTTTTAATTTTAAATCAAAGGGGGTCCAAAATACACATGGATTTCTTGTTTTTTCCTGCGACTGTTCTTTTCATTTCATTTCAAATCACGTACAGTATCATGGCCATGGCATTGGTTAAAAAATCAAATAAGAGCTGGGTTGAACCAAAAGAAAACCACACTACTTCAATTTATGTTAATAAATACAGTGTCGACACATTAGTGAGAGATCACTCTCTTTCAATACACGTCGAGAGAGATGATCTCTATCTATGCGTGTCAGCTCTCAATTGACCAATTTACTATTCATGATAACCAAATTCATTTTTACTACTGAAATGGATGGAGGGGAGGAGGGGAAAAAATAAAAATAAGAAGGGGCATAAATGATTTTTACTACTGAAATGGATGGAGGGGAGGAGGGAAAAAAATAAAAATAAAAAGGGGCATAAATTACAATTGTTGTGTGAACAATGCACTTGTTCGATTAATTGCATTTCAGTCACCAAAAAGAATACTACTCCTATTTATTTGTTTTTCTTGTGCGTTTCCCTTGGTAGTCTTGTTATCAAGACTACTACAATGATTTGCCGTCGACCAATTTGTCAAATTCGGACACAATTCAATGATTTTTATGGACAAGGTTTACTTGCATTTACTATTTATTATTGCAAGTTTATGGTGAAGTCAAAGCTATACAAATAAAAAGAAACAGTAGTAAGTCTAATATGTTAGGCGATGCACCATCACTTGGCCTCGCAACCCATTTTTTAATCTACTTAATTTATTCCCAAAAAAAATTAAAAAAGAATAACTGACGCAAGCATGAAGTACTGTTGATATCAATCAACATAATGGTAGTAATAAATACTCCAAAATTTAAAGACTCTTTTTTTTATAGTATTTGTTATGTTTTTTCCAAGCAGAAAAAAAAAAAACTTCCCATAAATTTAAGGGAGTCTTGAAACTTAACTTGCTAATCTAATTTATTTTCGATATGGATCTTATAAATTAAAACTTTATCTTCAGTTTCATTTTTATTTTTGATAATTGTCCTTAAGATTGTAATAAAATAATTGAAAAACTACTATGAAAATTAAAAGAGAGTTAAGGATGTATCACCAAAATGAATTGAGACGTGCGAAGAACACTGTCCTTAAAGACAATTTTTGCCCCTCCGATATTATATATTACCGATTCAAAAGGTCATAACGGATACCCTCAAAGATTCAATAATTTTGTATTCTCTAATGTGCACTCAAATTGAGAAGGTCACATTAACAATTCATTGTTTTTTATTGAGTTTTAAAACAAATGATTCAAGCGAAAATGTTGTAATACAATATGTATATATTTTTATCATTATATAGAATAGAAGACATGCATGTTAATCTCTCTTTTTATATAAATAGAAGTCTATCTATTTTATAATATATCATGCATAGCTTAGAATTAGCAATATTCCAAAAAAAAATTATAACGGTTAGAAATTTATTTTGCAACGGTTAGAAATTTATTTTCCATCAATTTGGTTTATGTAAGTTTATTTATTTTATTATTGTTCTCGCTTTATTTGAGACAGGTTTTCTCTTTTGTGACTTCATTAATTATTATTATTATTATAATTTGTCGCAATTATTGTGAAATAATTGATATTTTGATTGATTATGAGAATTCAAAACTCTAAAAAATATATATTAATCAACTAAACACAATAGCAATAAAATTTGAGTAAAAAAAATCTACTTTAACATGTCAGGGTCAGGGTCAGGGTCAGGGTCATGAGCGTGGGGGCCATGGACTTTTTGGCAGTTTCTGTCATTGTCAATCACCGTTGATTAATTAAAATTGAAATCCTGCTCGACATCATGCTTACCGCAGCACTATCTCATTCTTTATTTTTACCTGTCTACCCCCTGCTTATATTTTCCGAAACTTTCATATTTTATCTGTCTCATAATTATTGAAGAGAAAAATGTATGTACACAGTTGTGTATTATACAGTAGGCTATTACGACGGTTTTTGGGCAATAGCGACGATCTCACATGTTGTCATAGCTATTCTGGGCTATGGCGACAGTTTACCGTCGATATAGCCTAAAAAATCTGTCGTCAAAGTCTTACTGTGTATATACATATAGCCCATTATTGAAACTCAAAATCATTTTATGAATTTAAATAATTATTTAATCCATAATCATGTTAAATTTTATTATTTGAATTTAGAGTGAATCCCCTTGACCAAATTAATTGTAGAATAACTTTCTCATCAAAATGGTAGAATTTGAAGTTTACTATCCTTGTCAATGTAACATTAAGCAACTGTATTTTACATTCATATATATAACTAGTTGGGTTCCGTGCCTCCGGTACTGTATGGACAATATGATTTATCTCAAACTCTGAATGACCAAAATAATTTATTGAGTGAGCGGGAAATTTAAAGTCATTTGTATTTTATTAAATTATTATTAGATTATTAGATAGATAGATGTATTTTATTAGATAGATGTATGAACAGTGGGATTTATCCCAAACTTTGGACGACCCAGATGATTTATTAAGTGAGCAGGAAATTCAAAATTATTTGTATTTTATTAGATAGATTTATTCTTCTCTCTTTAACAAACTCACAAAGAAAGTTATTTATCTCTTTTTCTATATCACCCCAAAACAAGTATGAACGTCCAAAGATTTTTACATGCTTTTCACATTTATAATAAAATCCTATGGGGTTATTTTATAGAGTTAATAATTTATGTAGCATTAAAGCATAATCCATTTACATGACTCTAAATTTAAACTCTTAACTTCAATATTACCTTCGTCCCATAATAAGTGTTTTTTTAGCTTAAGTCACACGTACCAATACATAAGTTAAAATGACAAAAATACCCTTAATACATTTTCTTTGAAGTTGAAGAGTTAATGAGTGTCATTTAATTGTAGTGATTGACAAATGCAATAAATATCATTGAATGCATAAGGGCATTTATGAGAAAATATTGTAAAAATTGTATTGGAGTTCTAACACATCACTTATTTTGGAAAAAAAATATTAAGCCTAAAAAGCACTTATTCTGGGACGGAGGTAGTACATAATAAAACTTCTTACTCCAGCTCAAACTACTTTATTTACTTATTTGTTTATTTATTTAGGCTAAATACATTTTTATTACAACCGTCACATTTATAATTGGCTTAAATATGAATAGTACCTTAAACTATAGGTCATATTTCACTTCGGTGATCCACCTTTCAATTTTGTCAATTAGATGATTAAACTATCAATTTTTTTCAATTACAACAAATTGAACATGTCACGTCAGAAATTACTGACGTGACTAATTTATGTGGGGTCTTAAGCAGCTTATGTGGCAAAAAAAACTATTTTTTTTCATTACATAAACAAATCTATTTAAATAAAGTGCAAAATCGTCAAAACCTAATTTAAAATCCCTAATTAAAATTAACATAATAAATTAACATAAAACAAACATTAATCTAAAAACTAAAAACCTTTTACAAAATTCTTCATCCAGAACAAAAACCTTTTACAGAATTCTCGCAGACACAGATTCCTATATATTTTTCTTATTATCTTTTTGAAAACCCTAAAAACTCTATAATTTTCACCTTCTGAACTCTATTTCCCCTGAATTTGAACCACCATGCCGTTCATTTCGGAAGTTGCAAGCGGAATCAAGAGCCGATTTGGGTTCCACGACCGCAGTTCCGATCCAGTTCCGCCTGTTCGGAGCCGATATCTTCAAATCAGCTTCGAAAGAGAACATAATCCAGTCGTCTGCAGTTCGGAGCATCGCCGAGAGAGGAGACGACCAGAGTTTCGAGTTCCGTGAAGATCCTTCATTTTGGAAAGACCACAATGTTCAGGTACTCATTTGGAACGATATTATGTTCAATCTCGGAATAAATTATAGATCTTTCAGTGCAATATTCAGAGGAGCCTTGGGCCGGTGATGGTAATTATGTTGCTGGAGTCGACGGTCGTCTGAGGTGAAGAGACTCAAAGAGATCTTAGATGCTTCTGACCTTTGTACTGCTAGTCAGGATCTCGACTCGTTTATGAAGAGTTTTGAAGAAGAAATTTATGGTTCCTCGCCGGCGACGGTAAATGTTGTGGATTCGGCGTCAGTTTTCTGCGACGATAAAAAATGGGAGATCAATTGATTTGTCTGAGAAATCGCCGGATCGGTTGATTTTTTGATTTATTGAGGAATCGCCGATTCGCCGGATCGATTAATTTTTTGATTTGTCTGAGATCAGTTAGGTAGATGGTGATTTTTTGATTTCCTGGAATCGTTGATAAAATTTTGAATTTAAGACCTAGGGTTTTTTTTGATCGAAGTTGGGCAGTGAATCTTGAGCGAAGTTTTAGCTTTTGATGTTTTTGATAAGTTTTAATGTTTAATATAAAACTAATTGACCATTTGGCCCTTTAAAATATATCAAAAATGTTTAATAAAAAATATCAAAACTATTTTTTTTACACATCAGCTCAACCAGGTCCTATTCAGATAGCCACGTCAGCAATTGCTGATGTGGCGTGTTCAATTTGTGTAATTGAAAAAAATTGATAGTTTAATAACCTAATTGACAAAATTGAAAGGTAGATCACCGAAGTAGAATATAGCCTATAGTTTATGGTACTAATTCATATTTAAGCCTTTATAATTCGACCCCAAAGTATTTAAGCTTATAATTTATTACTACAAAAAATACTTAATTTATAATATAGCCCCTAATTTCAGATTCCGTCTAAAATTGACCAAAATATTATGAATTGACATAGAAATATGGTATAAAACTATAAATATAATTTAAAATTAAACCATCCTTCCCCTCTAATACCCAATTTTATAGGAGATTGTGAGTTTGAATTAAACCCATAAGATGAGTGAGAGAATTAAACCCATAAGATGAAACTCATTAGAATGAAAATAAAAAAAAACCGGGTGGGTTGGGGGAGTCCCCCATTTGAGTATTTACATTTTATTGGGCGAGTGGTTTTCTTTTTCTATTTTTTTTCCATTTTTTTATATTTAGATTTTCCTTTTTTATTAATGAAAAGACTAATATGCCTTGTATAAATTACTCCAGTTAAATACTCCGCTCATTTTTGTATTAATATTTAATATTAATAATTTAACATATAATAATTATTTATAAAGATTTATACAAATATAATACGTCAAAATAAATATTTATATAATTTTTATATGAATTTAATAATCACCGTATTTTATACGGTTAAACTGAATACAATTCCTGTTAGTCAAAAATTTAGATATTCCGACTAATTTTGGCCGGAATTTGAAATTTGGGGCTACATTAGATATTTTTTAAGTATAAATATTTTAGAGTCCGAATTATGAATTTAATGATACTTAATGTAGCAGAAGTGTATTTAGTATTTACCCCATTTATTTATTATACCTCCCATTAATTTGAAGTACTCCCTCGGCCCTCCGCTAGTTTTACGAGTAATATATTTTGTGCTTGTAGAAGCCCATGTTTTACTTTATGCGGGTAAAAAGGATTTAGGCCCATGAAACTTGGGCCTGGCTTATAAAATTTGAGTTTCAGATAAACAAACAGAAGGCTTCCAGGTTCAAGAATTATCTACTTTAATATACGAAGAAAGCCTGAAACCCAGCCCAAGATTTTGCATGCTTAGTGTATTTTGTGAAGAATAAATATTTTAATTCTATGCTTTGTAGATCATGTAAATGGAGGTGTTTCATAACTCTCGTCTTCACAAGGCTAAATTATGATAATCTAATATTCCCCGGATGATTTTTTTTTAATTCACAAAAAGATGAACTAAAGTAAAAGGTAAGTATGAGTGAATTGTTTATCTTCCTCAAAGAATTGAATTCAATTTGTATTCATAACATATGGTTAGTGACAATTTTATATAGCTACTTTAGCATTGTTTTTAAATTGACAAAATTTCAGTTTTTTTTGTCTACTTTTAAACTTTTTAATGTACGAAAATAGAAAAGAATCGGACGAAAAATTTAGTCACTTTTCTTCTGTGTAAAAAAAATGGACGAATTTGAACGAATAACTAAATAATATAATATAATCTTTTATCATTCATATTATACCCTCTAAATTATAAACATAATAAAAATAATATAAATGTAACTGTGACTTAAATATAAAACTTAATTTTACTTTTTTTCTCTTTATAACTCAAATACATCTATTGCGATATTGGATTAATAGTCAAAGATTCTCTATTGTAATTTTTTCCTATTATATTCTTTCCTGGTTTAGAGATATTTCTCTGTTAGGAAAATAACTTGATTATAATAACTTAATTATAGGAATAGCTAAATAACTTAATTATATGAATAGCTTGATTGTAGGATCTATACTATCTCTATAAATATGTACATGTAAAGATACAGAAAATCTATCTCTGATTTTTAAGTTGGTATCAAAGCCACGAAACTCTAAATAAGTCTTCTTTGAATACTTAAACCATGAGCAAGTCAGATTCTACCCCCATCATTATTCAACACGAAGGTTCATCATTCAATGCATGAATTGTATTGAATGAGACCAACTATGATCCGTGGTCTCAAATGTTAGAGATGCAAATTGTTGAGAAGGAAAAACTCTCCTTCATTCGTGGCACATTGCCGTCACCTAAGGAGAAAGATGAAGGCTATGAAAAGTGGTATTCAGATAATCAGAAGGTCAAAAGATGGTTGTTAATGTTTATGTCCCCGGAGATTATGAAGCGATACATTCGCTTACCTACCGCACGAGATATTTGGAAAGCTCTGTCTAAAGCTTTTTATGATGGAGCGGATGAATTACAAGTTTTTACCTTGAACCAGAGGGCTTTTCTGCCAAACAAAATGGCAGACCGCTCTCTATATATTATAGAGAACTGACTGAAATCTTTATTGAGTTGGATCATCGTGATAAGGTGGTCATGGTGGATGAGACAGATATTGCATCCTATCATAAATTATTTCAGCAACAAAAGGTGTATATCTTTCTCGCTGGATTAGTGGGTGATTTCGAGCAAATGCGCGGAGAAATCTTGAGGAATGATCTTATCCCTGAATTAGAAGAGTGTTATGCCCTAGTTCGCTGCGAAGATGCTCGACGCGGGGTGATGAACGGACAACTGGAAAATTTTGATGCTTGTGTCATGGTGACTCGGAACCGGTCTAATTAAAACTGGTCTCCTCAACACTAGCAAGGAAAAAACATCCATCCTAAGAATGCTAATGGTGGCGACAAATCATCATACAAATGCACCTATTGTGATCAAACGAGTCATACAAAAAGTCGATGTTATGAACTTGTGGGATATTCGGAATGGCGGGATCATAGCCGTGATTCCCAGAAGAAGAATTCCAAGAATGTCTCTACTGCTGCAATTGTTGAAACAAAGACAGAGGATGATAGCGGTGAAAAGTTATTGGCATTAGCAGCAGCAACAAGTAATGGTAGTAAAGTTTTAAATATTTCTACACATGTTTATAATAGTGCATGAATAATTGATTCTGGTGCTACGGATCATATGACATTTGATTCTAGACAAGTTTCACCTATTAAACCTTCCTCACAAAGTTCTGTTTTCACTGCCAATGATACCTCAATTCTTATTATTGGGGAAGGATCATTGTCCCTCATTAACACCTTGAATTTAGATTCTTGTTTTGGTTGTTCCCTCTTTGAATTATAATATATATTTTGTCTGTTTCTCAAATAACCACTGCCTTATTTTGTGTTGTCATTTTTTGGCCTGAATTTTGTGTATTTAAGGACATCCAGACAAGGCAGACGATTGGTTGTGCTATTAGGCGAGGGAAGCTGTATTACTTAGACTTGGTGTCTAAAAGTTCAGATAAGTTGCGTCAAGCTTTAAAGATTGGGGGTTCGGAGGAGGAAAGAAAGAAATCTGAGATATGGTTATGGCATCGACGTCTGGGGCATGCTTCTTTTGGTTACATAAAGAAAATATTTTCTAGTTTATTTTCAAACTTTGATGTTTTTAGTTTCAAATGTGATGTTTGTGAACTTGCAAAAAGCCATCGTGCTTCGTTTCCATTAATTTTGAATAAAAGTCCAGTTCCTTTTATGATTATTCATTATGATGTTTTGGGACCATCTAAATTTGCTACTTTGGATGGATTACGTTGGTTTGTTACTTTTATTGATGATTGTACCAGGATGACTTGGGTATGTTTGATGAAGTTCAAAATTGAAGTAAACTTGTTATTTCAAAATTTTAATAAAATGGTTTGTAGTAGGGGTGAGCATGGTGCGGTTTGGTGCGGTTTGAAGCCGAAACCGCACCCAAAACCACTTAGGTGCAGTTTGAGAAATCTAAAACCGCACATGAAACCGCTTGTGATTGGTGCGCTGCGGTTTTAAAAGTGCGGTACAGTTTCATTTGGTGCGGTTTCGGTTTCAAAACCAATTGAAACAAAAATTGATATAAAATAAGCTCTCTGTTTTCGAAATTGATACAAGTTCATTAATGTAGACAAATACAACAATGAAAACTATAAACTATCTAAAATATAAATTTTTCTGCAACAACTTCTTCATTACATGGAAACTGTGGAATATTTTATAAATCAAAATACAAAATGAGCAATTAACCTCTATTAGACTGTTACAGTTTTATGCCAAACAAAACTCAAATTCTAGCAGCAACCCAAATTCAGAAATTCCTGCACTCTTTTATGCTTTATGCCAGCAGCAACCCAAATTCCAGCAGCAACCCAACTTCTTCATTCCCATTTACTTTATGCCAAATAAATCTTTAAACCTCCTGCACTCCCATTTAAAACTTTAACTGTTTAGCAGAATAGCAGTAGCATTTGGCCCTTTAGTTGCTCTGAAGTCTGAACTTTGAAGAATTAGATATTTATATTAGAATGGATGTTTTTTTTTGCCCCACCAAGTTCAACTTGTTTTTTAATCTAGCCCTTTGACTTTACTAACTTATAAATTATGCCCATATTGAGTTTACCTATTAAAAAAAATTGAGCATAAGCTTCCCTTGTACTCGACCGCCCCTTCATACATACACACATATGGTGCGGTTTCGGTTTTATGGTTGCGGTTTTGGCTAGTAACCAAATCGGAACCATAAATTTGGTTATTCAACAAACCTAAAACTGCAACATACGCCGGAACCGTTGGTGCGGTTTTAATTGGTGCGATTTATGTGGTTTTTGGTGCGGTTTCGGTTCCAATTTGGTTACTTGCTCAGCCCTAGTTTGTAGTCAGTATAATGCACAGGTTCAGGTTCTCCGCAGTGACGATGGAGGTGAATATTTGAGTTTTGAATTGAAGAGGTACTTGGAAGCTCATGGTACCATTCATCAAACTACTTGTTCCGATACACCCCAACAGAATGGGGTGTCAGGTCTAAAAAATCGTCACTTGTTGGAGGTTGTCCGTGCTTCATTAATAGAAGCACATATGCTTTTATCCTATTGGGAACACACACTTACCTCAGCAACATATTTAATCAACTGAGTACCTTCCAGCACTATTAATTTTCGGACACCATCTCAGGCTCTTATTGAAGCAATTGTGGCTCCAGTCATTCCAAACTTACCTCCTCATGTCTTTGGTTGTGTAGCATTTTGTACATCTTCATCAGCGTCAACGCGACAAGTTGCCAGCTCGAGCATTGCGATGTGTTTTTTAGGGTATGCTGCTTATCAAAAGGGGTACTGATGCTATCATCTTCCAAGCAAACGAATGTTTGTTACAATGAATGTAATTTTTCATGAAGACTGGATGTATTTTTCCTTTGAGCCTGAACTTCAACGGGAGTACCTGGAAGAAGTTCAAGCTCTGGACTATAATTTTCTGATCTCTATATAAGGGGAATTCTCTGAACCTGGTAACAATCTGAATGGGAATGAAACAGAACGCCTTGAACTTGGTAATGAGAATGCTGGTGAATTGAATTTGAGCGGTATAAATTTGGACCACAGTGGTGATGAACGTGATGAAGACCCAGAAAATGAAGTTGTGGAACAACCTCCATCTAAATCTCTCGCACCACAGGCAATTAATACACCAAACCAATCACCTGCTGAGCATGGTTCTGCTGTAGTGTCTGAACCACCAAGAAAATAACTACCACCGCGTCAAACCAGAGGTATCCCCACACCCATATATGAACCTGAACTTTCTAGTAAAGTTAAATATCACATGAGTTATTATGTGTCTAACCATCACTTGTCTGAATCAAATAAGTCATTTGTAAATCAATTATCTACTGTATCTATTCCTAACAGTGTGCAGGAAGCCTTAGCTGACCCAAGGTGGAAAGATGCTATGAATGAGGAGATGAAATCCTTGCAGAAGAATGAAACTTGGGAACTTGTTGATCGTCCTTCAAGGAAGAAATCAGTTGGATGTCTGTGGGTTTATACTTTGAAGCACAAAGTAGATGGTACAATTGAACTTTTTAAAGCAAGATTGGTGGCAAAAGGGTACACCCAAACCTATGGAATTGATTATACAGATACATTTACACATGTAGCTAAAATCAACACAGTTCGAGTCTTATTGTCTTTAGCTGCGAACCTGGATTGGCCATTCCAATAATTTGATGTGAAAACGCCTTTCTGCATGGCGAGTTGTCTAAAGAAGTGTACATGAATTTGCCACCAGGGTGCCTTATACCAGAAGTGCATTGTCGAAAAGTGTGCAAATTAAAGAAGTCGTTGTATGGGCTAAAACAATCTCCGAGAGCATGGTTTTGAAGATTCACGAAGTCCATGAGGTCCTTTGGTTACCATCAGAGCAATTCAGACCACACTTTAATTCTTGAAAAGACATCATAGTAAGACCACTGTCCTTATTACGTATGTTGATGACATGGTGGTTACAGGAAATGACCCTGATGAAAGGAAGGCTCTATAAAGTTACTTGTCAAACGAATTCGAAATGAAAGACCTCGGTCACTTGAAATATTTTTTTGGGATCGAAGTGCCTCGATCTGATAAAGGGATTTTCTTGTCTCAAAGAAAATATACTTTAGATTGTTGCAGGAAACTAATATGTCAGCATGTCAACCAGATGATACACGAGTAGAAGAAGAATTGAAGTTATGTGTTGAGACTAATCAGGTGCCTGTTATAAGACCCCGAATTTTATAAAATAAAAGTATTCAATTTTTCTTATAATTACTATTCAGTAAATGGTTAAATTGATAAAAAGTTAAAGTTAAGGGTGATATATGAATTTTTTTCAAAATATGCAAGTGGTTATAAAATATTCATTCTGTCGGGGAATATTCGTTTGGTCGTGGAATATTCTTTCTGTTGGGAAATATTCGTACAACGGCGCAACCATTTGTGGGCCCCATAACGGATACCTATCGGATGAAGAAAATGACAAATTTGAGTTTTTATAAATAACGGCGAAGTTGTTACCGTTAACACTGTTAGAATACCCGGTGGTTAAAATACAGTAATACGCGTTGTTGCACAGTAGCACACGGTATTGCACCAATTATTGATTCTTACGTAAGAAGGCACTACTCAATAATTATTACAGTAATTACTGTTCAGTATTTTATTGATTCAATAATTACTGCGTTGATATTTTATATTACTGTTGTTTTAATAATTGTCACTACACAGTATTTTCCATTATCGAAGCAATAATTCATATTATCTGAATAATACTATTAAATAACATTATTGACAATGTCTAGAAAGTTCTGTCAAATGAGAGGTTTGGTTACCTAATTGCGCGCCAGTAAGGAGAAATTCTTATTGAAAAGCCCCCTCTTTCCTAGGAACTAAATGATTGTCATTATTGTGATTTTGTAATATTATTTGTGAATAATTAATTATTGATTTATATGATGAGGAAAATATTCATTTTATGTGGATATAGATGGAGAAAATTTTTAAAGTGACAATTGTTAAAAATTGATATTTTATCTTTTCTAATAAAATAATATTTTATTATATTATTATAATATAATAATGATGATATTTTTACAATGAATGTGTGATATATGAGTATATAAGGAGAAAGAGTGTTTTTATTGCATTAAATGATTAACACATGTTTTGTGTATCGGTGGACCCCATTTCTTAACTGAAATTTGATTATAGTCTGTAAAATCGTCCGTATGTGGATTTCAGTCAATTTTTGTTTGGAATTTGGAAAAAAAATTTCTGCAAAGTTGTAGAGAATTGAATTTTCTATATTAAGTCGAGAGATTCGAATTTTCTGATAAAAGAGCTATTTATTATGAATTATTGAAGTTTCAGAATAATTGATTTTTGAAGTTGTAAATATTTTTTAAAAGAAAAACGTTTTCTTTATTATTGGTGGGCCCCACATGAGTGGTAAACATGCTGAATTCAGAATTCAAGAGGTGGCCGTGAAATTTTTTATATAAATATATATTTTATTAAATTTTCTGCTTTGGTCTTCTAAGCATTTTCCTATAAATAGGGTGCTTACGTTAGAATTAAAAATCACACAAGAAACTGAAATTTTCTCTTTATTTCTATTTCTATATTATCGAGTGTATTCTTGTGAGTATTTTGATATCTTGAGTGTTGCTATACGGTGTAAGTTCATTCAGCGTTATTCCAGTCAGAAGTACTGCTCTTTTGAGGTAATGGATTGTAAGGGATTTTAAGGGGTGTTATATTCTTCTTAAAATGATATTTTCTTCAATATCATTATGCCAAAATGTTGGTTAGAAATTTTTATCAAATTTAAAACTTTTTTATCTCGGAGTTACTATTCACGAGTTACTATTCACGATTGACTATTCATGAGTTACTATTCATGACGGGTTACTATTCATGAGTTACTATTCACTATAAAATTGATTTTTTTTCTAACCAAATTATAATTGATTTATGAATATTACTCTGGGGATTAAAACTATATATTGATTATATTGATTTTATTATCATATATAACATTTTTATAACCCTGAAGTTGAAATTCTCTTTCACTGGAGTGTAAAGATGGGTAGATTATTGGTATAATCATGACTAGGGTTCTCTTTGGCCAGTAGTGAAAAGTTGAATTGTAACTGGTATGATCATGACCATTGAATTTATAATTAAATGTCATTAGCTTAAGTGCAAAGGTTAATTGATCAACATGGTTATAATTATTGTTTATATAAATTCTGAAATGATTATATATTTCTTTGAGATATGAATATCTTTGGCCCATAGTACAAAGATGACTTATTGATGAATATCTTTGGCCCGTAGTGCAAAGATGAATTATTGATGAATATCTTTGGCATGTAGTGCAAAGATGGTCTGTTGATGAATATCTTTGGCCCATAGTGCAAAGATGAATTTATTAGTATAATTATGAACAGGAACTGTGATTTGGTATAACCATAATCTTTGATGTTTCAGGTGATAAAAATTAACTTTGTCTAGGATGAGGAAAGGAATTTAGAACTACAATTACGATTATGAGTTATTCACATGATTGTGGACAGAAATTGTTGATTGATGTTACAGGGTTAAAACATTGTTGGTGGACTTTTAACATGGAGAAGTTAATAGACTTTATAGTCTATTTGACTCTTCTAATAGATTGCTTGTTCCGCTGCAACTATGGTTGAAAAGTTTTATCATCTACCATATGTTCTAAATCTCTGATTTATTATTGATGAAGGCTATTGATAATTTATTTATCTTTAGTCATAATATTCTTTACTGAGCTAGTTGTGCTCACCCTTTTGCTTCATAATTCCTTTCAGGTAATAAAAGTATAACTGGGTCGAGCGGGGGATAATAGGGGAATAGAATGGTAGTCATCATTTAGTAGTTATACTTGGTGAATCAACAAGGGTGAGGCGAACCCAACGTTAGAAGGGTGTTTTGCCACTATCATACAAGATGTCTAATGACATACAACCTCGTATCATCATAAGACAGGGTTGTGCACATCCACTTCCTGAGTATATCTACCAGCATTACCTATATGATTTTGGAGTCTATTTGAAATATAACTCTCAATTAGAGACCGTGGAGATAATGATATGTCAAGAGAAGACTCGTCATTGGGAAGAATATGATAGTAATCTTCTCGTTTTTCTTTGGAGTCTATTGGGTCAACCAGGGATAATTTTGTGGGCATATGATATCTATAATAACCTAGACGCATGGTCTCCCATTTACGAAGTTTCCTTGAGCACTTTTCAAAGATTCTAATTTCTAAAGCAGTTTTCGACTATACCTTTATGTAAGGTGTCATTATGAGGTGTTGTCCATGGTTGGGACATAAGTCACAGTTGGTATATATTTGTATTTAAACTCACAGTTTAAGTGTTGTCGTATCTTGCACGACAATTCTATTAATAAAGTTGTAGTTATTTTTTGTACCATGTATTTGACGACTCGGAATGAGTTGGATGGAATGGACCTATTTTGGGGTTGTTACAGTTGTTGATAAAGGGAGATATTAGAGGCTCGTTGGAAGATTGATGTACTTAGCCCACACTAGGCAAGATCTTTCCTATGCATTGAGTATTGTTAGCCAGTTTATGCATAATCCTGGAAAACAACATACGAATACAGTTATGCACATTTTAAGATATTTGAAGTCTGCTCCTGGAAAGGGCATTTTGTTCACTAAAAATGTAGATTGTCAAAGTATGGATACATATAGTGATGCTGACTGGGCTGGAGCAATAGATGACAGACGATCTACTTCAGGATATTTCACCTTTGTAGGTGGTAATCTCGTTACATGGAGAAGCAAAAAGTAGAATGTTATTGCACGTTCAAGCGCAGAGGATGAATTTAGGGGTATGTCACTTGGAATATGTGAAGTATTATGGCTGAGACTTCTCTCGAGGGATTTGGGCTATCTGCCTAGGCAACAGATTCGTCTTTATTGTGACAATAAAGCAGCATGTGATATTTAAGACCCCAAATTTTATGAAATAAAAGTATTCAATTTTTCTTATAATTACAATTCAGTAAATGGTTAAATTTATATAAAGTTAAAATTAAGGGTGATATATGAATTTTTTTCAAAATAAGCAAGTGGTTATAAAATATTCATTGTTGTCGGAGAATATTCGTTTGGTCGTGGAATATTCTTTCTGTGAAGGAATATTCGTACGACGGCGCAGCCATTTGTGGGGCACATAACAGAATAATTGTCGGATGAAGATAACGACAAAAATTGAGTTTTTATAAATAACGGCTTAGTTGTTATCGTTAACACTGTTGGAATACCTGGTGGTTAAAATACAGTAATACGCGTAGTTGCACAGTAGCACACAGTATTGCATAATATTTTTTTCAATTATTGATTCTTACGTGAGAAGTCACTACTCAATAATTGTTACAGTAATTACTGTTCAATATTTTATTTTATTGAATTAATAATTGCTGCGTTGATATTTTATATTATTATTGTTTTAATAATTATCACTACACAGTATCTCCATTATCAGATCAATAATTCATATTATTTGAATAATATTATTAGATAACATTATTGGCAATGTCTAGAAAGTTTTGTCAATAAGATGTTTAGTCGCCTAATTGCGCGTCAGTAAGGAGAAATCCTTATCAGAAAGCCCCTCTTTTCTTGGGAACTGCCTAGTTGTCATTATTGTGATTCTGTAATATTATTTGTGAATAATTAATTATTGATTTATATGATAATAAAATATTTATTTGATGTGGATATAAATGATGAATTTATTTATGTGGTTATAAATGAAGGAATTAATATTGAGGTATTTTATCAGTATTTTGTCAGATTGGAGGTATTAAAAGATCAAATCAATGTTCTTATAGCTTTATTGTGTGAGTTATAATTTTAATCCGACTGTTGGATCGTTGTAATTTTTGGATATGTTATACATATATAAGTTGAGTATATGTCCACAAATTTTAAACCGTTAAAAATGAGCGTATGATTTGTTATGAATTTTAAGAGGTTACTGATTTAGAAATTAGGTTATAAATTATTTTGGTGGAAAATTCTAGAATTGAGTGGACTCCATTTTTGGTTGGTGAGAAATGTGCTCAATTGAATTTCAAATGTGGTGGTGGGAATAGTAGCAGGTAAAGCCACCAGATTGCAGGTTAAGTCTGCTTCGGCGTGCTAACATTTTCCTATAAATAGAGGGTTAAGTTAGAATTGAAAATTACACCAGAAACAAGTTTTTACTCTTTCTCTCTCTAAATTATTGAGTGTATTTTGTGAGTATTTAGATACTTTGTGAGTTTCTGTTCGTCAGTGCAAGTTTTCTTCAGCGTCATATCCGATACCCAGTCAGAAGTGCTGCTCTTTTGAGGTAAGGGATAGTAAGGGATTTTAAAGGTTGTTATGATTTTCAGTTTCGTAATTTTTTTGACCTTCAAAAAATTCTAGAAAAATTTGAAATGATAATTTGATGAGTTTTATTGATTGTGTCCAAAAATGGTGATTTTTGGATGTATAGATTAAGAGTTATGAATTTTACGGGAAAAAACTATTTTAAAAGTAACCGCTTATAACTCTTTGTGGTTAACTCTAAAATTGATAAAATTTTTATTGGAAGTATATCTATATAATATCAGTGTACTATGTGAATTTCGGAATTTTTGGCTAAAAGTATAATTTATGATAAATGTCTAAATATTCGGCGGTTTTGGCCATATGAAAAATAGTAAATGAATTTTAAAAATTCTAAGAAAAATATATGTTCAATATGGGACTATATTCTGCTAAATCCCAGAAAAGAAATATTTTTGGAACTGATTTAGTTTTTTTCATGAAAATATACTAGTTATGAATAAATAAATTAAATATGTTATGTGAAGGAAGAAAATTGAAAAATAGGATTTTATGGCTTGATAATCCTATATGAGGTATATGAAGATTTTTGATGTGGGTTTTGGTTATTGGTGATAAAATCTTATGAGTTTGGCATTTTAGGATGATTAAATGCACTATTTAGTAAACTGTAAACAATTAAAATAAATTGTTTATAAATTTAAGAAAATTATTATTTTAATATCATTATACCAAAATATTGGTATGGATTTTATTGTAGAATTTCTACCTTTTTGTGTCGAAGTTACTATTCATGACAAAATTAGTTTTTTTTTCTAACCAAATTATCGTTGATTTATGAATCTTACTCTTGAAATTAAATTCGTGTTTTGATCATATTATTTTTGTTATCATATATAACACTTTTATAATCATGGTGATGAAATTCCTCTTTGACTTGAGTGTAAAGATGGGTAGATTATTGGTATGATCATGACTATGGATTCTTTTTGGCCAGTACTGCAAAGTTGAATCGTTAACTGATATGATCATGACCATTGAATTTACAATTGAATATTTTTAGCTTAAATGCAAAGGTGAATTGATCAACATGGTTATAATTATGGTTTATATAGATTTTAAAATGATTATATATATTAATATATTTGGCCTGTAGTGTAAATATGAACTGTTGAAGAATATCTTTGGCATGTATTGCAAAGATGATCTGTTGTTGAATATCTTTAGCCCGTAGTGCAAAGATGAACTGTTATTAAATATCTTTACCTTGTAGTGCAAAGATGAACTGTTGAGGAATATCTTTGACATGTAGTGCAAAGATGAATTGTTGATGAATATCTTTGGCCCGTAGTGCAAAGATGATCTGTTGTTGAATATCTTTGGCCTGTAGTGCAAAGATGGTCTGTTGATGAATATCTTTGGCCGTAGTACAAATATGAAATTGTTAGTATGATTATAAACAGGAACTGTGATTTGGTATAACCATGATCTTTGATGTTTCAGGTAAAGACATGTGATGAAAATTATCTTCGTCCTAGGTGCGAAGAGGAATTTAGAATCACAATTATGATTATGAGTTATTCATATAATTGTGGAAAGGAACTGTTGAGTGATGTTACAGGGATAAAACACTGTTGGTGGACTTTTAATGTGGAGAAGATAGTAGACTTTATGGTCTATTTGACTCTTCTAATGGATTGATTGTTCCGCTGCAACTATGGTTGAAATTTTTTATCATCTACCATATGTTCTAAATCTCTGATTTATTATTGTTGAAGGCTATTGATAATTTATTTATCTTTAGTCATGATATTCTTTACTGAGCTAGTTGTGCTCACCCTTATGTTTCAAAATTCCTTTCAAGTAAAGCGAGTGTAGCTGGGTCGAGCGAGGGTAACAGGGGAATAGAACGGTGGTCATCATTTAGTAGTTATATTTGATGAATTTAATAGGGTGAGGCGAACCTAATGTTGGAAGGGTGTTTTGCCACTATCATACAAGATGTCTAATGTCATACAACCTTGTATCATTATAAGACAGTGTTGTACACATCCACTTACTGAGTATATTTACGAGCACTACCTATATAATCTTGGTGTTTGTTTGGAGTATAATTCTCAATTAGAGACAGTGGAGATAATTATATGTCAAAAGAAGACTCACCATTGGAAAGAAGATGATAGTAATCTTCTCGTTTTTCTTTGGGGTCTATTGGGTCAACCAAGGACAATTCTGTGGGCATATGATATTTATCATAAGCTAGACGCATGGCCTACCATGTACGAAGGTTTCCTTGAGCACTTCCCAAAGATTCTAATTTCTAAAACAGTTTTTGACTATATCTTTATGTAAGGTGTCATTGTGATGTGCTATCCAAGGTTGGGATGAGAGTCACATTTGGTATATATTTGTATCCAAACTAACATCATATGTGTTATTGTAGTTTGCACGACAATTGTTGTAATAAAATTGTAGTTGTTTTCTGTACCATGTATTTGGCGACTTAGAATGGGTTGGATGGAATGGACCTATTCTGGGTTTGTCACATAATATGCTCATAATTCGGTACAACATGATCGTACAAAATATGTGGAGGTAGACAGATTCTTCATTAAGGAGAAATTGGATGAAAAAATTGTCGAGTTGCCTAAGATTCGATCTGAAGATCAATTGACTGATATTCTCACCAAAGTTGTTTCAAGTCGAGTGTTCTCAAAGTTTTTGGGCAAGTGAGGTATGTGTGACATCTATGCACCAACTTGAGGGGGAGTGTTGCGATATTGGTTTAATAGTCAAATATTCTCTATTATAATTCTTTCCTATTATATTCTAAATAACTTGATTGTAGGATCTCTACTATCTCTATAAATATGTACATGTAAGGATACAAAAAAACTATGAATGAAAAATATTCTTATCTGATTTTCAAGTACATCATGAAAAAATACAAATTTTCTATTATTTCATTTTCCATTAAAAAATAACTTTATTTTGATATTATTTTTTGTTCACAAACTCATAGTCAAAGTATAAGAGTTCATTTTGATGTGTACAGTTTGGATTCGATTTTCATGAAGTTAACTCAATGATAAGTTGGTCAATTGACCGATACGGTGCTGAGATCGAGAGAGATAATCTTTTGACTTGCGTGTTGACACTGTATTGATTAATTGCCTAAAATCTTGTAGGCTGACTGCACGCCTGCACCCTTCCCAAAATTTAAGATATCTTACATGTACTAGCAGTATCTTACTTGAGTATGAGTTGATTCCATTCACTGGCGGAACCAGGGGGCCAGGGGGGCACCTGTCCCCGGTAGGTTGGTACTAAGATTAAGGTTTTGAGAGAAAAAAATGATATTTACATATATTTTATATCTTTTCTGTATTTTTTATAGGTCCTGCAACTCAATGTGAGTGAAAAACGTAAATTTGAATTGTTTAAATAATGACAAAAATGTTTACAAATAAAAAACATAAAGAGGCTATTTTGTTTTGTTCAATATAAAATTATTATGAACTTTTTAAAATCAAATTAAGATATTTTTAAACTCTAAATTAATATAATTTTTTTAATTTTAAAAATTCTGAGGCACATGCTCTCAATATTCAAAATCTATTAAAAGTTGCATGAAAACACAATTTATTTCTTATTTGATGCATTAAAAACTCCAAAGTAGTCTTTAATTTAATTAATGGGTGATATAATAAGCATCTCAATTTTTAAATGCATTCTTCTCCGGAAAAACTCCAAATTAACCTTTAGTTAATATGTAATCAAGAAATCTTTGTGAAGAGATTCAATCAAATATGTTCATTTCTATATTCTTACAATTTTTACAAAACACATTGAATTATTATATTTTTTCAACAATTGAAAACGAGCAAATTTTGAGACGTTTTTAAACTATACAGACTCGCATGATACAGTTACCTCCTCTTAGTCGTAAAACCGAAAGAAACACTTCAAGCGTCAATAAATAAATTTTTTTTACTAATGTATTTTGCCCCCCTATGAAAATCTTCTGGTTCCGCCACTGATTCCATTTGCAAGGAAGGATAACTTAACTCCCACTAAAGCTAACAATTTAGAGTGGTTAGTATAAAATTAATTTTAAACAATTGACCAATACAGTATTAACACGCAGACTAAAAGATAATTTGTTTTTTTGTATATTAATATTATATTATATTAATTAATTGAGCAACTTAGATGAAATTAAAGTTCATAAATACAGGATTCCTGACAATTTCCGGGGTCAAAACAGGCACATATTACAATTTGAAAATTCTCAATGCCAAGTTGAAATCCCGCTTTCCACGCAGGCCTTCCACTAGAAAAAGCTTGCCATGAATATAATAATACAAATCGAAAAGTTTAAGAAAACTATAATAAAAAGGACAAACAAAAAAAAGCAAGGCACGTGGTGTTAGAATCTTGGAGTATAACCCAGTCTTATTCTATCATCATCTATGTGACTTCTATCCTTCCTTTCTCTCTCCCCCCTCCGTCCGTCTTGTCTGGAACCTGGCCTGGCGGATCCATCAACATAGCATCATCGCTAACCTTTGTTTTTATGTATCTATATCTATACAGTGAACGATTCGGTTATGGACTCATTGATTTCTCCATCTATTTGTGTTAGATCTCAATCGATGTCTGATCACTCGCACTCAGAGCTGCTGCGTTTGATCATTAACACATAGGTATTTTCTTTTTCATTCGATTTTGCTGAATTCAGATTGATTTTTTTTCAAGTGTTGAATGATTTAGTTGTAAATGTCATTTCATTTCATTATTTACATAAATTGTCTTGTTATATGTATTAACTATGCGTATAAATGGCATAGGTGAAAATTATATTATGGCTTACAAATGAAAGTTATGGTACTGTTGTGTTTGCATTTAGAAATGCTTGTGTGTTGTTACCAACTTGTATTAGAATCAATTTCTGAATTGGATGATGAGAGATTACATTATTTACATACAAATGTGTTATGTTCACTTTTTCACATTGCTCGGTTAGATGTTCATCATTTTATTGGAAGTTGATGATCTGGTGAACTGTGAAGAATGATGTTCAGTATGATGAACTTTTATGGTTTCTACATCCTTAAAAGAGAGACCACTTGGATAACCTTTTTTTTTCTTTTGGAAAACCAAAAGTTTTAGACTCTATGTCAAACATATAAGGGTATTAATTATGCTTGAATTGTAGATTTGAGTTATCTTCATTTCACAACTCTTATAACATACTTGATGCTTATAATTTGTTTAAAAAATCTCAAGTTGTGATCATATTTAAACATCACTTCCCTTGCTTGATATTTATTTATAGGAAATAAAATATCATGTTATAGGTTGATTTAAAATTGCAACGGCTGTCAATTCTTCCAGGGATTTGACTCATTTGAGCACTATAATGTTGATCCTACATTTTTAAGACATGGAAACAATTATCAGGAGTTTTAAACTACCTCCTTCAGGATACGAGAGTCCTACTCTTTTTGTTCGTAATAATAAATTATACACTTTGAAATTTAATATAGAAGAAAAATCATCAAATAAGATTGTCTACTTTTGTCCAATCTAAACCTTAATATTTGAACAAAGTCAAACAAAATAAATAGAACTCTGTACATTTCCAAACAGAGGGAGTATTAATGTCCTTAACCATATACAATATTTTTCTTCAAGATATGATTTTAGAATGTTTAGTCACCCTTTAAACACATTCTATTAGAATTTCAGCTATATCTTGTGACAAAACATTGCGATTTTTGTTGCGACTAAATACAATGTCATTTTTGTTCATTCGTGGATGTGTACTCGCAACAAAAGTCACAACTTTTCTATTGCAAGATTTTTCATTTTCCTTTCCTTTCCTCTTTTTTTTCTTCCTGATATTAATTTGCCAAAATAATGTTGGTTATTCAGATTTATTTGAATTCATGAATTTTGTTGTCTCATAACCCCAAAACCCGGGAGAGAAAAAAAAGAAAAAGAAAGAATAGAAGATAGAAAAAAGGTGAACACCTTGTTTATTATATACGTGTGTTTATCTGCTATAATTAACAACTTTTTAACTCTTTCATTACGTGAAAAGATGTTCCCCTTCCCCCTTTCTCCCTTCTGCTTGCGTTTTAGATTTTTTTGTTTTATTTGTAGAATAGAGATTATCAAACCTCTATTTAAATTCTAAGATATAGATTCTCATTTTTAGTTTTAATGGAATCATATGGCAGGTTCTTAAACATACGTTTCATCTACAAGTTTTTAGTGTATCAAGTATCAGTTAATGGTATTCAGAATTCTTAATTGGAAGAAGACTTTTTCTCCTCTGTAAAACTGCAATGTTCAAAGGTACAGGGCAATCATTGATATTTTTTATCACCCAGTAATGACTTCATTCTAAATGAAGACAGCTGGTGTGTGGAGACTAGATATGAAAGACCTTCTAATGATGTCTGGATCACGCCATCGTCCGCATGTAAAGGGGCCAAAGTGGATTGTTGTGTTTGTTTGTATGGTGAGCATTTTTCTGATTGCAGTCTATACACATCCGCCTGGGAGTTCTGCAGCCTGCAATATATTTTCCTCCAGGGGTTGTACAGTTGAAGAACTTGCATCTGTTCCGGCTAGAGAATTAACTGATGAAGAGACAGCAGCTCATGTGGTCATTAGAGAAATCTTGAAGACACCTCCAATTCAGTCGAAAAACCCAAAAGTTGCTTTCATGTTTTTGACGCCGGGGCCATTACCTTTTGAAAGGCTGTGGGATATGTTCTTTGATGTGAGTTTTGCTTCTTAATCTCACCCTTTTATCTTGTCATATTTATGTATTACTTATAGTCAATTTTTTTTTTGTTTCTAGTTTTGTTGGTTGTAGACTGTAGAGTAGTCAAAGATGTGTTCTGTTTGATAGTTTTATAAGTATTGCTAATAATACAATTTTCAGTGAGCAGAAAACTTTAAGTTGTATCTTTTAGTGAATTGTAAATGTTTACCAAGTTTATCTTTCCATCGATATGTTGGGAGTATACTTAACGAGAACATTAATGTAGCAAGTACTAGTATAGGACATCTATTTCAAGCCTATTAGGCAATTATGCATATCAGCGCACTGAGATATAACCCTTGCAAGGTGGTTCCATTCCATGGGAAGGCTTCTGAAATTAATTTTGTAAATAAAACAATGGTATTGCACTTATATGCTATAAACGTTCTCGGCATGCTCTTAGAGAATGCATCATAGTGATAATAGGATATTTTAACTTCAAGTGGCTGAGGTAGTGTTTTGTGGAAAAAGAAGTCGTAGTGAATTAGTCTTAGCTGTATATATTTGTTTTCTTTCCTCTCTTTTTTCCTGTTAAATTATGTATATCTTGTTAGACCGGCAAGTCTAGTACTTTGACATGTATGCTTGATTTAGGCCCTTGGAGAGAGGGGGAGGAGATATTGATGTAGGACAAGACCGCGAGACATGGTTGGACCAATATAAGAGATTTTGGAACCATGAACATAAAGGAAGATTCTAGAAATTATATTGATTTATTGACTTTGTAATTTTCTTATTAGAATCCACTTTAGGTTAGGAAAGTTGTTTAAGAGTATGGTAAATATGGATTTATATTGATCATGGAAGACAATAAATATTATAGAATTGATTGAGATTTTTGTGAATTGTTTTGTTAGATTTATCTTTTGACCCAAAAACCCCGGCCCAACTAGATATCCATCTGGGTCCTCCAACTACGTCGTGTAATAGATTACGTACTACACCTGAGTTATGCTTATTGCATACTCTTGACTAAGGAAATGACTGGTGTCTGCTACTGCTGCTGCTGCTTTGACAAATTACATATTTAAAAGTCATTATAAAGATGAGATGGCAAGATATTATACTTTGCGGTTACAAGACACTCATATTAACGTAGATTTTTATTGTTGACACTCACTTTAGTCTTAATGAATATAAACATAACCTTTTGTCTTTGTAATCAAACTTTTCGTGAAAGTTCGTTTCTAACTGCTCCTTGCTTCCAAAGGAAAGTCTAAATTATTCTTAATCTTTCTACAGGGCAATGAGGACAGATTCACCGTTTATGTACATGCATCTAGGGATGAACCGGTACATGTGAGTCGTTATTTTGCTGGTCGAAATGTACACAGTGAGAAGGTAAATATTCCCCTCGGAGTACTTTGCATTCAATAATGATAGACTAATACTTCCATTTGATCATGTTTAATATTTTTTTGGTATATATTTATATATTTTAATTAATTAAATGTTATAACTTTTAACTACATTACAACTATTTTGAAAATATATATTCAAATGTACTTTCAACGCATCTTAAACTCCGTGCCACACACTAAATGAAGTGTTGCAAACAATGTGGGACATCAGGAGTATATTCTATGAGATGCTGTGGACTTGGAGTAATTACATCTAATTTTACCTTTCCCCGTTCATATATATTGATGGCTTTAAAAATGAATTTAGATCTGTAAATTGATCTTATGACCAAACTGGTAGGTTGTTTGGGGAAGAATATCCATGGTAGATGCAGAGAGGAGACTTTTGGCAAATGCACTTAAAGATCCTGATAATCAGCAGTTTGTCTTGCTATCTGATAGGTAATTGGGTAATATAGATTTGTTTTACTTATTACTTGTATTTGATTTGCACTAGTCATTTCCATGACGAGTTTTTGAATAACTGTTTCACCTTTTGCAGTTGTGTACCAATTCATAACTTTGATTATGTATACAACTATCTTATTTTCGCCAATGTCAGTTTTCTTGATTGGTAAGACAACTATACTTTCTTGACCTGCAATGTCCATTACATTTTTCGTTTGGATAAAATAGTTAATTTTACGAACTTCATTAATTATCTTAATGTTCTTTTCATCTTATAAATGCCATCATGTGTCCTAATGGAAACTTCAACTTTGCACTTTTTAATACTACTGGAGAATGGATACAATCAAGTAATTACATCTCTATGCAGTTGACAAATTACAGAACATAACCCTGATACTGAGTTTAAATTTTAGAGTTCCAAACTATGAAAGCCATATCATCATTTGGGTGGGATATGAAAATCTCTCTCTCATCTTTCTGCATGTGTATGTGTGTGTTTCTCCCTCTCACACACTTGTACACTCTAGTTTTGAAGATCCAGGTCCGCATGGTGGTGGTAGGTACTCAGAGCATATGCTGCCAGAAGTCGAAATGAAATACTTTCGGAAAGGTTCACAGGTATTTTCGGAGCATATATAAACTTGAAACTAAATTTGGTGGCTTATGTATTTATAATTAAATCATTCACTATTTATGTGTTACTGGTTAAAACATTCTTTGATGGTTTAGTACACTTTCCATGCACAGTTTTTCATATAAGTGAAGTAATGATTTTCCCATTGCATATAATTTACTAAATAACCCCAAGTCCCCAATATTAGTTGTGTGGTGGTTAATTTGCTACTCCACTTTTGTTTCAAAATATCATTATTGTCGGTTTATTATGACAAGCATCCTCTCAATGTAGAGACTTTCAATTTAATATTTGAGCTCGTTAAGAGGGAACTTGATTTGTGGATGCTAATCGCATTGTGAAATCATGTCCAGGGATATATGTTGGTAGAGTGTAGTCGTGAATGAATTCTATAAGTAGAAGTAGGATATACATTCTTGTGTCCATTCGCTAATAAAGTAAGCTTTGAGGTAACTCATAACTTACATGTTATCAGCGCTTTGGTTTTGCATTATGCAACTTAATTTGTCTATATTCATGGGTTGAGGTTGCATGTTAATGAAGTTTTAAAACGATGATATACATATTGGCCCATCCATGGACAATTCTTTTAGAGTAACTGGTAATTTAAAAATATACATATCCAACTTCTTGGGTTTGAATTCTTTTCAGTTGATTATGATTTTTTTTAGTAAATTGTGCTTCTCTTGTGTATTGATATCAAGGCACTTCATTGACTTTTGAATTCATAGGGGAAGCAGAAAGTTAAATATTTCTAATATTTGTAACATTCCTGTTCTGTTTGATGCAGTGGTTCACTATGAAAAGGCAACATGCAATATTAGTTATGGCTGACAATCTTTATTACACAAAATTCAGGCTTTACTGTAGGGTAAGTTTATGTTTAAAATATTATGACGACTGGATATTTAGCTGTCAAGTACTCGTGTTCAAAAGGGAACAAAAAGTAAAAATAATAAAATGATAATTTATTACTGTTTTCAGCATTACTTTTAAGGGTTTTTCATTTTCAATTTTCAACCCTGAATTATTTGATTTGCCCAAAAACTATTGCATCACCTGGTTCATATGAATGTCACAAAATTATCATCTTTTAGGGTACTTCCCCACCTTTTACGAGTCAAACGAAGTTGATCAGATATTAAGATTCATATTTGGCCTGTCCATTTAATCTCCATTTTATTCTTTTGGGGGTTGTTGTTAAGGGAAATCATCTCTTTAAGCCATTTTGTACTATATTCGCCCTCCCACTGTCCCAATTTGAGTACCACAGTTGAAAGCCATATGTGTGGCACGGATGCATGACGTTAATAATAATTATATATATATATATATATATGAAATTGTGTAAAAAAATCATCTCTAAATGTCTTGTTTGAATGTTTCAAAATCTGTGTCAAAATATTGGTCTTTTTCATTGGTTGATTTGTAGTCTAAAAAAAACGACGCTGAATTTGGGATGGAGGGAGCCCCAATTGTTCCGTAACATGTGTGAAAACACTACAACCATTGATCATTGAGGTGGATATCTGCACAGTATATTAATTTGTTCAATCAAAACTTGAAATAAAAGAAATATGTCAGTGAATAATCTTATATGCTCTATATCTTTATTCTGCATTTCCTTTTGCAACTTTGATTTAATAGCATTGCATGACATGAAATTCTGGCTCATATATATCGAAAGCATTTCCATTATAAATACATTGACTTGAAGTTTTGATTCTCCAGCCAGGTATGGAGGGGCAGCGCAATTGCTATGCTGATGAACATTATCTGCCAACCCTGTTCAAGGTTAGGTTTTTAGAAACTTTTTGTTCTTTCTTTCATGAAGTCTCATTCAACTGTAGCTATATTTTAGCTGCCATTCTTTCTCTGTCGTTTTTCTTTCAGATGTTTGATCCTAATGGAATTACGAGTTGGTCAGTAACATTTGTGGATTGGTCTGAAATGAAGTGGCACCCACGATCATTTCGGGCACAAGATGTTACATTTGAGCTTCTTAAGACCATAACAGTAGGATTTTGTTCTTTCGGCGTATATACTTTAATTTTATAGTTTTTTGTTCCTGCTTTCTGAAATAGACCATTCTTATTACTTGTTAAAATGCAGTCCATTGAGAACAGTGTACATGTTACAAGTGATGAGAAGGTACAATAACTGTTTATTTGATTTTGATAAATATATATATACCATATTGTATGTTTTGGTTTGAATTCTTTTAAGGTACTTGATGGAAGTCTAAAGGCATTTTGTGGTTCTAATATATTTGTTATTTCAGAGAACGGTGTTGACAAGATCTTGCATATGGAACGGAATGAAGCGACCTTGCTACTTGTTTGCGAGAAAGTTTTTTCCTGATACTCTGGATAACTTGATACACATTTTCTCTAATTATACATCAGTATAAACACTACTACTAGTGTTCCATAAATTATTTATTTGGTCAGGAAAACAGTAATTGATCCCTCACCTTACATTTGGTATACCTGTAAAAAGCCGAGGTTATGCAGAGTCCCAGATAGATGTTTCCACGTGAAGGGTGATCAGCTGAGCAATCAAAAGTTCCCACATGAAGGGTGAGCTGTGCAAACAATGCTCCTACATGAAGGGTGATGATCAGCTCAGCATTCAATGGAAGTCCCTTCTTCCTTTTTGCTACTTCCTAGAGATCCCACTGTACCCCCAAATTAATCTCAATTTTGTAATTTGACTCATTTATGGCTGTTGTTGTTGTTGTTGTTGTTGTTGTTTCCTTTCTTATTCCAGCACATGTTTTAGAGACTGTATCGCCAATATATGTTCTGTTCACTACAGCATGTAACCAACCACTATTCCATTGTCTTCATCAATTCCATTTCTCTTATCATAAATGTTTCTCATTCTTATCATATACATGTCTGTGATGCAAACTTTGGACATTTGTAATCACATATAACTCACTCAAGGATATCAGATAAAATTAACTCATACAGCACGAGAAAAGGAAATTTTATTCTCACCCACAAGAAACCAATGGAAAAATTAACATATGCATGTACGTAATAATAAAAAATAAAAAAAAGGAAAGTAAAGTAAGCAAGGCAAGGGGAGAATATATATGGGAGCAAGCAAGAACAGGCATGTGTTAAATAGGGATAAGTCATTCTATGCTGCAAAAGCAAGGGACAAACGAGCAGAGTGAGAGCGTGCAAGGGGCAGTGGTTTAATATTAGAGCCAGAGTTAGAAGCACCTACTGCCCCACTCCAACTACTCACATGCATAAACGTGGACATTAATGGCAATTTTCCCCCTCCTGCTGCTGGCCCCCCTCCCCCTCCATGTTGTCCGTGCTCTCCGGCTACCGCCACGCATTTCACCGGCTGCGGCCCTACACTCACCGCCTTCTCGTGCCGACAGCTCATCAACAGCCCCACTCCATTCCCTTTCTTCCTACCCCCTTCCCCGCCACCACCACCGCCGTTGTTAACAACCCATGCATGACGTGCCATTGCCATCTCATCAATTTCCGAAGCTGATATGGAGAAATTGGTGACACTTGACCGCTCAAACCCCTCGGCCGTCGTCACACTCCAGTCAATGCTGGCTTCGCTCGGCTCATAGCACTCCGTCGGCGCAATGGACGGAGCCGTGAGCTCGTCCATACTCCGGCGAGTACAGTAGATGTTACTCGCCGATAATCTTCTAGTCGCGTGGAAATTCTGAGCTTCATCTAGCGAATCTCGCCGGCGATACATAGGATAAGAAGTTGTCGTCTGTGTTGAAAAGCTCTCAATCTCAAACAAATCCGAGCTGGCATCGCTCGCCATGTCGTCATCCGTAGCCGTCACGCGCGATATCGGACTTCCCGGGAATCCGAATCCCCTACCACCGGCCTTTCTCGGCACCGGCTGCTCATCCACAGGCTGAAAAACCTCCAACGAATCCCGAGGCGGATCGTCCAAGGCGTATTGCGGTGGCAAGGACGGATTGTGTAAAATCGGAAACGAAAAACCACCGCCGGGAGCGTCGGTAAGCGGCCTTCGTGACGCCGACAAGCGTTGTTGTTGTCGGTGGTGGTGGAACCCCTTGGACGGAAAATGATTTTCGTGGATTGATGAGGATGAGCTCAACCTTTGTTGATGATTGGGAATTTCTCTAATAATCTGATCTTGTATCTGTCCTAAATTTTGATTTTGATGATGACGATGATTAATTATTTGCTTTTTGGATTCGGAGATTACTACTAATTCTTCAACTTGAACGGATTTCTTACCGGAGCAGGGACATTTTCGTCCAAAAAACCATTTAGTAACACCACCAGCATTAGTACTATTGGATATTCCTCCTCTTTTCCCGTCCCGATGATAATAAGATTTAGAAGGGAGGTTTCTTAAAGACACAGCCAATGCGCCAGGGGGATTGGATAACAGACCGGTCTGGCTGTTCCAGCTGGCTTCGGAAGAGGCCGTGGGAGTTGCATGGAAAGAGCGTGCCCTATTATACCCATCAACCGACGAGAGTCTAGGAAGAATATTTGTGTGGTCGTCGGGATTTGTATGATCATGAATACTGATTATTTGTGGTGGGGAAAATGATGATGATGATCTAGTTTTTGGGTTGGGATTCGATTCGTTGAAGTATTTTTGGGCGTCGAAGATGCTGATTTCGGAGTCGTCCAATAGCACAGGGGGGGCTGCTGATGACTTGAGCTGCCGCAGATGATCATGTTCAGGTGGTGGTTTGAGATATGTGGAAAATGAAACATCCGTTAATGGAATCATCATCATGTTGTTGCCTCCGCCTCCTCCTCCTAAATTTTGTGTAAAGCCGGGTGGTGATAATCTGAAGTTATGAAGCTGGGAAGTTTCCATGGCACTTGTGGTGGTGAAGAAAATGGGTTGTTGAGGTCCTGAATCGTATTTTAGACTTTGGGTTTTTAAAGGGGTTTCCATTATATCGGTCAGGATCAAGAGCATTCTCTTTAAATAACATTTGGCCTTAAATAACATTCTTTTATCAAAACGACGTAGTTTTGGAGGGATGCGGTGACATTTTTGTAAATACGTGGTGGCATTGTAATTACAAAAATGTCACCGCGTCCCTCCAAAACTACGTTGTTTTCATAAAAGAATGATATTTAAGACGGAATGTTATTTAAGGAGAATGCTCTTGATTCTTACCATCCATTATATATATATATATATATATATATATATATATATATATATATATATATATATATATATATATATATATATATATGGGCAAGATCCAGTCTGGACGTCCGGACGGAACTAACGTCCGGACTTTTTTTTTTGCTTTTTTTTAAAACAACTAAAAATAAATAAATAAATAATTATGGAATTGAAATTTTTTCATAATACAGTAATTTGGGTGTGATTTGGATACGTATAACAAAACATGTATGTACAGTCTGTGCAGACTGTACCACCACTTTTTGGTATAGGTATTCAAAACACGCCCAAAACATTGTATTATGAAAAAAATTCAGTTCCATAAAATATTAAATATTTTTTTAGTTGTTTTAAAAAAAAAGCAAAAACATTTTTTATCAGGTTCGGACTCCCGGACATGATCCATTATGTATATATATATATATATATATATATATATATATATATATATATATATATATATATGGAAATTCATCCATGACAACCGGTTGTTGGGAGCAACCCAAAAAATCAAGGCACAACAGCTTGTTGTGTCTAGGACAATGAAATTGGGAGGTCCCATTTTAATTGTCCCAAACACAATAGCTTGTAGCGGCCGGACAAAAAGTGAAGGCACAATCGCTTGTTGTGCCTGGGACAATTAAAATGGGACGTCACATTTTAATTGTCCCAAGCACAACAGCTTGTAACGACTGGAATAACCTTCTTTTTGGCACTTGTTTTCTTTTATCACTTTGATTATTAATACTATTATATTAATATTATTAATACAATATTTTAATTATAATATTAATATTAATACAATATTTTATAATATTAGTATTTAATATAATAATATTACAAAATATTATTATTAATATTAATATTATAAACACTAATATTACAAAATATTAATATAATAGTATTAATAATCAAAGTGGTAAAAGAAAAGGTTACTCCAGCCGCTACAAGATGTTGTGCCTGGGACAATTAAAGTGGGACGTCCCATTTTAAATGTCTCAGGCACAACAAGCTGTTGTGCCTTCACTTTTTGTCTAGCCGCTACAAGCTATTGTGCCTGGGACAATTAAAATGTCCCAATTTAATTGTCCCAGGCACAACAGCTTGTAACGACTGGAGTAACCTTCTTTTTGGCACTTGTCTTCTTTTTTCACTTTGATTATTAATACTATTATATTAATATTATTAATATATTTTATAATATTAATATTAATACAATATTTTATAATATTAGTTTTTAATATAATAATATTACAAAATATTATTATTAATATTAATATTATAAACACTAATATTATAAAATATTAATATAATAGTATTAATAATCAAAGTGGTAAAAGAAAAGGTTACTCCAGCCGCTACAAGATGTTGTGCCTGGGACAATTAAAGTGGGACGTCCCATTTTAAATGTCTCAGGCACAACAAGCTGTTGTGCCTTCACTTTTTGTCTAGCCGCTACAAGCTATTGTGTCTGGGACAATTAAAATGGGACGTCCCAATTTAATTGTCCCAGACACAACAAGCTGTTGTGCCTTGATTTTTTGAGTTACTCTCAACAACCGGTTGCCATGGATGGATTCCCTATATATATATATAGGGTCTCCATCCACAGCAACCGGTTGTTGGGGAGCAACCCATTTTGGCCAGCCGCTACAAGCTCTACCGGCCTTAGACAATTTTTTTTTATAAGCCGGTAGAGCTTGTAGCGGCTGGCCAAAATAGATTGCTCCCCAACAACTGGTTGCTGTAGATGGAGACCCATATATATATATATATATATATATATATATATATATATATATATATATTCCAATGAATGACGAGCTACCTACCTAGCTTAACAGCTGATAATTGATATATAATACTCCTTCTGTTCTTTAAAGATTGTCGTTTTAAAAGAAAAATTTATTTTAAAATATTTGTTGTTTACAACTTTTGAGAATAATAAATTATTTACTTTTCTATATTATATACTCATACCTTCTCTCATTGTCCTAAGAAATTATCTCTCTTGTATTAATAGTTTTCAATTTGTCATAAAAAAATAGTGATGAAATTTTAAACGAAATAAATGATTTTATTCATGTGTAAAAATTTTAAACGATAATCTTTTAACAACAGATATAATAATAAACTGTAGAGTGACCATATATATCCACCGGGGTTGGGGTTGGGGTTGGGGTTGGGGTTGCTTCTTTATAGGCTGATGGGTATATATACTAGTACTATATGTGTAGGGTTGTGGCCAACCCCACCAGGAATTTTATCTTGTACATGGGACCAAATGTTAATTATGTGGATATGTTGTTATCATCTAGTAAAAATATAATTTCCATACCCAATTTGATATACATCATAATTTTACATGCATAATTACGTAAGTTTAATCAAAGCAAATAAAGAAGTACACCGAAAGGTCATGGACTAATAAAAATTAAAAATTGTACTTAATATATATATATATGCTTTTTATGTCTTCAAAAGAATGAATAAAGTATATTTTTTTTAACACGTTAAGGAAAGAGAGTAAAGTAGAGAAAAGAGAGTAAAAAAATTTAAATTTATCGTAGGTCTCACAAGATTACATAAAATAATGAGTACTTTTATATTAGTGAACCCTCTAAATGACATATATTTAACATTTATTTTATGTATTTTAGCTCATTCTTTTGTGTGAAAAGAAAAAAAATTGTACATTTAGTGGACGGAAAGAGGGGAGGGACTGGGGAGTAGTTATATTAGACAGACCCAAGTTAAAAATCAGTTTGGTTTTGGCAATTAAGAGGGAGTATAACTGTAGATGTGGATTAGAACTTAATAAGAAAAAGAAATACCCAAAGAATGTCATAAAGAAATTAAAAAAATAAAAGGTACCCCACGGTACGTGCTTTGATGCATTTATCAAGTACTGTATCGAGGCTAAAAAATGCTGCATGATTAATCTTCATTTCATTGCAAATTAACTTAAACCCTGCGGCTGGAGTATATGAAGGGTGATATATTTATGGATCACTACTCACGTTTCAAGTCGACTTGAATTAACTTAATTAAAATGACTTATATATTTTTTAGAATGAATGAGTACTTTCTTCTTTTTCTATAAAAAGTTATATATATATTAACAAAGTTCATTGGGTCGATCTAGTCTACTTAAAAGTCATGATTGCGACAAAAGTCGTTGTTAATGGTTTAAAAAGTCTAGATCACAATAGCTTATGTTTATCACTCTTAGGTCATTGATCACTTTATAACGTTTAAATTAATTCATTTGTTGATGTACGTAACATTATTGTTAAATTTTCATATATATATATATATATATATATATATATATATATATATGCAGCAATTATTTTGTCTGTTTTCCGGACAACAAAAGCAATAAAAGATGGGAGTAGTAGTATCAATGTATTAGTATGAAGATCCTATATATCTTCGATCTCTCATTATCAATATATATACTAGCTAGTACTCACGCGACCCCAAATCAAATGAGACATCCACATCCATCCTCTTAACCCTATGCTTGATCAGTTGATTGGAATTGGATGAACCCTAGCTAGCTACCTCCCTCATTTCATTTGTCTTAATGATGTTTATTTCAATTCACAACACACGCATATATACGCCGGCTCTCTCCAGCGGACCAAAAACGAACTGAATTTAGCGACGGACAAAATCGTAGCCGAATCATAAAAAAAATAGGCTCTTTATGCTTTAGCGACGTTTCTGTCTGTCGCTAAATTCGATTCATTTTTAGTTCACCTCTTAGTACCGCGTGAGAAGCTGACTATATATACCTATATGCCAACAACTAGTTATATATAATTAAGCAAACATCTAATCCATTCTTTAAGCGTACATGAGAATTTCACCTCACACGGCTACTCGTTCAATTATTTTGAAATCATAATTGGAGAACACAATGAAAGAAGTATAACAATGAAATAATCACAAGAAATTTTCAGTAATAATTAAGTTTATTGAGCTGAAGTAAATAATAAATATATAGAAATTCCATAAAATATAAAATATAATGAAAACATGATATTCTTTCTAGATAATTTGGTGCTATGTGGAATCATATTATATAGATATCCACAACTCAAATGAACTGGGGGAGGGGTCCATATATATAGCTCATTTTTGACAATTAGTCCCACTTGATCATTTAGCTAGCTAGTTGTGAAAATGAAGAGGAGTGGCATACATATTTATCAATCAATAATGTACGGCAGGCAGGCAAGCAGGTAGTTGGCATTTGGCAATAAGGTGGATGGATGTGAAGTTAGCTATATATATAGAGACCAAGGCTAAGCTCTAGTAGAATCAGTCAGTCGTTTTGCTGAGTTGTGGGGTACCCTCCAGGGTCTTATATGTCTGTTGATCTGTTGACTGATGTGAGAGAGATAGATAGAGAGAGACTGAGGGAGAGAGAGAGAGAATGATTGGTGTCAACGTACCTCTTGAAATTAAAGTTAGAGAAACTTCAGGTTACATCACTCACTCACTCTGCAAATTCCCGATTGGCAGCTTATCTAGCCTGCCTAGTTAGTCAGTCCACAATCTCTTTTTCTAATTTTTGCATGGCGAATGATATTTTTCTAACTTAATATCTCCAAAATAATTCAACCAATTATTATCTATCTAATAAAATACAAATGATTTTGAATTTTCCGCTCACTCAATAAATCATCTGGGCCGTCCAAAATTTGAGATAAATCCCACCGTCCATACATTTATCTAATAAAATACATCTATCTATCTAATCTATCTAATAATTATTTTGAATTTTTTGCTCACTTAATAAATCATCTGAGCCGTTTTAAGTTTGAGATAAATCTCACTGCCCATACAGTGCCGGAGGCACGGGACCCAGCTAGTTAATACATATTGTATAATTATATATATATACAATATTTGTTCTAGAAAAAAGAAATATAGTGCTGCAAATCTTAATAAAAAAGGACATATCGATTGACATGCATCCGACTAAATATAAATGATACAACCTAATCATTGCTAACATACTCTCTCCGTCCCAAGATAAAAATTTCAGACATTAAAAATAGGAATAAAATGATAAAATTGTCCATAATAATGTCATTAAATATGGAGAGAGAATTAGAATAAGAAAAATATGAGATATTTAATTTTACGGGCATAATAGAAAAAAAATATGTAAAAATTTGGTTATTAAAAGAAATAGAACATTTAACATGGGACAATCCAAAATAATAATAAGAATTTTTATTTAAATTTATGATTCATCTGTTGGACGAGTTATAACACTCGGTCAAATTAATACTATGCGGTCGTTCTAATTAATAATTACTTTTATTTGCATCTTAAATGAATATAAAAAATATATATAAAAGAAGAAGGAGGAGAAGAAAGAAATGATTGCAGCAATAATGCATGGAAATTAACATGCATTGTCCCCGCAAGCAAGGTCGAATTAGGCATAGATCGGGCAAAGGTTGATAATTAGTTTTGGGGAAGTGTGTATGCATGTTTTTGTGGGGTACAAATCACGTCTACGCTAACATGGATGTACGTGCTTTAATTTCTGTTGTGACCAAAATGCGTATCGTCTCTCAGATCGGACGGGCTGTACTCTTTTGTCCACAAAGGATATACATGATTATAGTATTATATGTATAAAAACATTTGATATAAATACCGAAAGCAAAAAGTTAATAGACATGCATACATAAAATTAAATGATGAAACTATATACTTATAGTTTAGAGGAATTCTTTTCTCATGCATGTCTGAAAATATATATTATGTATTCATAGAGAGAGGATAGCTATATTATATATATATTGGGCCATGATATTTTTATTATTGGGCCGAACCCAATGGGCTCCTCCCTTGGACTATGTTATATTTATTCTTTTGAGCTTAATGGCTTGGGCCAAGTTATTTGACTATTCTATTGGGTCATTCCGGTCAGATTGGTCATTCCGGTCAGATGAGTCATTTTTATTGCATTGGGCTATGTCATTGGATCGGTCCATTACACAAATTGTCTTTTATCCCATCTTTGACCGGTAATCATGACAAAAGATAACAGTTGACTGTTATCTGCCACCTTTCTGCATGACATTAAAGAGGATGGGACTCAGATGACCGGCGGTTAAGGCTGTAAACGAGCCAACACAGTTCGGGCTCGATTCGGGCTCGACTCGAAAAAATACGAACGAGACTCGGATTCGTTAATAATATGATCCAAATCTGAGCATTAAAAATAGTTCGAATAAAAATATGAGTAGAATCTGAGCAAGGTTATACACGACTCGTTTAAGATTCAAACTACTCGAATTTTTTATTATGATTCGATACATAATCGGTTAATACATATTCGATTAGATGTTCGATACATTCTCTTATAATATATACAAATTTAAATCAAATTAGGATAATTAGTTATTATTTTGTTTTGTTTTTAATTTTTATTGTGATTTTATATTTGTAAAGTGTAATAATAAATATATTTTCTCATTTTTAAGTAAAATAACAAATTTAATTTATAATTATATTTATTATAAAACTAGTTGTTATGTGGAGACTCGAATTCGAGCTTGAATTTGAAGCTCGCGAGTAGTTTGAATAAATATTCGAGTTGAGTCGGATCGAATTCGAGTAATAAATATTCGAATCGAGTCGAATCTGAGTAGGATTTTTTAAATATAATTCGAATTCGAACCGAATTCGAGTACGAATTTATTTTTTCGAGTCGAATTCGAGTAGCTCTCTGTTCGCTCCGGTTCGACTCGTTTACACCCTTACCGGCGGTGGCAAACAGTGGCAACATGTAGTGGGTAAGCTGCACACTTTCAGCTGAGAGGACTAGCATAGGAGAGGGCTGTGTCAGACGGTAGTGGGTGGCACGGTAAACCGGGTTTAGAGTGCATATGGGAACGATCACACAAGAAAAACAAGTAACAAATCACTTATTCAAATTATTATATCTCTCTCAAAACACTAGACATCTTTTGCTGTTGACTTGTTGAATTGTGCAGGATATCGGACACGTCTTGGTGATTGAGACATGAGGAGAGATCTTGACGTTAACAATATATATATATATATATATATATATATATATATATATATATATATAAATATATATATACAACACGGATCATGTCCGGACTCCCGGACCTGATCAAATCCGGACCTAATTTTTTTTATTTTTTTTTTGTAGAACAACTAAAAAAAAATTATGGAACTGAAATTTTTCCATAATACAGTGTTTTGGGTGTATTTTTAATACCTACACCAACCAATGTATGTACAGTCTGCCCAGACTGTACAGACATATTTTGTTATAGGCATCCAAATCACGCCCAAAACACTGTATTATGTAAAAATTTCAATTCCATAATTTTTTTTAGTTGTTTCAAAAAAAAAAAAAGGTCCGGATTTTAAACCTGTCTGGGAGTCCGGACAGGATCCGGCCTCTATATATATATATACAACACGGATCAGGTCCGGACTCCCGGACCTGATCAAATCCGGACCCAAATTTATTTATTTTTTTTTGTGGAACAACTAAAAAAAAATTTATGGAACTGAAATTTTTCCATAATATAGTGTTTTGGGTGTGTTTTTAATACCTACACCAACCAATGTATGTACAGTCTGCCCAGACTGTACAAACATGTTTTGTTATAGGCATCCAAATCACGCTCAAAACACTGTATTATGTAAAAATTTCAATTCCAAAATATTTTTTTTTAGTTGTTTCAAAAAAAAAAAAAAGTCCGGATTTTAAACCTGTCCGGATGTCCGGACAGGATCCGACCTCTATATATATATATATATATATTTGCTTGTAAAATGTAAATAGTCAGACTACGACATTACATCACAAATGTAGACTGCACAACAGTGCATCACTATTTTACCAAATATATCTTACATCGTTAATTCAGAGATTCAACAGTTTTTGAGTTTTTTTTACCAATCACTATTAGAGATATTTTGTTTACTACCAATACTCTCGGTAGCAGATAGAGAATTTTTTTTTTGCTAGCCTCTACTAATAGTAGTGGTCATGAAAAATGTCTTAAACACTTACACCTTAGTTAGATTTTAATAGTTTCAATGTATTATAATTTATAAGGTAATTTCAAGTTGTATTATAATTACATTATGAAGTTTAAATTTAAAATTATTAAAGTGTCACAATAATTGACAGTGTAAATTATATTACATAAGAAATTATTTATACAAATATTTTATAAAAATAATACATTAAATATAGTTGACAATGTTAAATTTTATTAATTAAGAAATTATCCATACAAATAAGGGAATAATGGTCATACACAGTCGTGTATGTTTTATTTGTGCACAGTCTGTCAAAACTACGTCATTTTGGCATATTTGTTTTTAATTTTTGATTTGTGAGGAGAGAAGCAGTTTTAAAAAAAATGCGAAAACAACGTAGTTTTGAAAACAGTGCACAAATAAAATATACACAGATGTGTATGACCATATTGCCCTATAAATAAATACATTGAATATAATTGACAATAAATACATTATATATAGTTAACAATGTTAGAAATTATTTGTACAAATATTTTATACATTGAAATTATTTAAATCTACCTAAGGTGAGGTGTTCAGCAAAAAAAATAAAAAAAATCTATAGCCGCTACTAAAAGTAGCAACCAGTAAAAAACAAATTCTTTTTGGGCTATTTGATCTCTGAATTAACCGTATAAAATTTGTTTGTTGGAATTGTGTCCGCAGTAAATATTTGCTATGAGTCACTATTATATATATATATATATATATATATATATACACACACACACACACACATACAGTCGATCCTGTCCGGACTCCCAGACAGGACTAAAATGCGGACCCTAAATTTTTATTTTTATTTTGCTTTTTTTTTAAAAAAAATAATTAAAAAAATATTTAATATTTTATGGAACTGAAATTTTTCCATAATAGAATGTTTTGGGGATGATTTGAATACCTATACCAAAAAATTGTGGTACAGTCTGCACAGACTGTACATATATGTTTTGTTATACGTACCCAAATCACGTCCAAAACAATGTATTATGAAAAAAAATTAATTCCATAAAATATTAAAAAAAAATTAGTTGTATTAAAAAAAAGCAAAAAAAATAAAAAAAATTGGGGTCCGCATTTTAGTCCTGTCAGGGAGTCCGGACAGGATCGGGACTCTATATATATATATATATATATATATATATATATATATATATATATATATTCTATCTAATAAAATACAAATAATTTTGAATTTTTCGCTCACTTAATAAATCATCTGGGCCGTCCAAAGTTTAGGATAAATCCCACCGTTCATACATCTATCTAATAAAATACATCTATCTATCTAATAATCTAATAATCTATCTAATACAAATGATTTTGAATTTCTCGCTCACTTAATAAATCATCTGGGCCGTCCAAAGTTTGGGATAAATCCCACCGTTCATACATCTATCTAATAAAATACATCTATCTATCTAATAATCTAATAATCTATCTAATAAAATACAAATGATTTTGAATTTTCCGCTCACTTAATAAATCATCTGGGCCGTCCAAAGTTTGGGATAAATCATATTGTTCATACATTGCCGGAGGCACGGGACCCAGCTAGTATATATATATAACACTATATCCTCAATTTTGTCGATCATCCTAATTTCATATAATATCATTATGACTAAATATGCTTTTTAACATGGAGCAAAAATTCAGTCTCAATAATAATTAAATAAAAGTCATTATGGGAGGGAGGCAAATGGTGCCTGCTATATGTATTTATAGTGCTAGCAATCAATTAGTTCAAAATCATATATTGTGAGGAATATAAAAACCTTATAGTTCATCTAAACTTAAGTCTTAGAATTTGTACAGACTTTTAAATATTATTAGTGTCATATAATGAGAGCATCTCAATTAATAAAAGTACATTCAAAAAATTTAAGTTCCTACTGTGATTTTATTTTATTTTTTTAAAAAAATTATGAAGAAAAAATTCAAAAAAGAATTACTTTTACCCAGTAAAAAGAAGAAAAGATCAATAAAAAGGGAATTGGGCTATTATTATTTTTCAGGGGTATATTGGGCTGCCAACGGACGGGCCCTTTTAATTTATAGCCCAAATGTAAAATGACCAAATCCGACCACGCATCTTATCGGAATCCCGATAGAATGCCAAATTCCAAGGTCTTCCAAGCGCAAAATCATCTGAATTCGAATATTCGATATACATAATAAATATAACAAACATTAATTGATTATTGATGAAACCCGCGGTGGCATTTCGACGGCTGATGACGGGAATTAACAGAGAGAAGGTGGATTGCGTGGTAATAGGGGCTGGAGTGGTGGGAATAGCTGTTGCCAGAGAGCTTTGTTTGAACTATGGAAGAGAGGTTTTGGTCCTGGATTCCGCTTCTACTTTTGGGACAGGTACCAGTTCTCGCAACAGTGAAGTTATTCATGCTGGCATCTATTATCCTCCCAATTCTCCCAAGGTTCATTTTTCAGATTTATTTTACACTCATTTATTAATTATTTTTATCCTTTATTCAGAAAAAAGAAATGATTTTTAGTTTTCTCTCACATTTTTTTGGGACCTGTTTCATGGAATCATTAGCGGAGGTTGGATTTATTGATTAGGTTGTGAATTTTGATTCTAAAATGCATCTACTCTTTAGTTGTTTCTTGGAATTTCCAGGAACTAGTTTTGATTTTATTTTGTTTCGTAGGCACGTTTTTGCGTTAGAGGGAAAGAAGTGCTTTACAACTACTGCAAAGAACACGAAATTACTCATAAGAAGATAGGTAAGCTCATAGTTGCCACTGGATGTTCAGAGATTCCAAAGTTAAATGGTCTTATGAATCGTGGGTTGCAAAATGGGGTTGATGGTATGAGAATGATGGAGGGTTATGAAGCCGTGAGACTGGAGCCTGAATTGCAATGTCTGAAAGCTTTATTCTCATCTACTTCTGGAATAGTTGATACTCATTCCCTGATGCTATCGCTGGTGGTACGAACCTTTTATCCTCACGCCTCCAATGTAATCAAATTCGTTCACTGCATTCTCAAAGAGAACTTTATAGTTTATATATTATTTAGAGAAGTGAATAAGAATCTGATCGTAGCTCATTTGAAAGGATATTGAACATATGCATCTCAATTTACTCCTGTTAGAGTTGTATATTTATATTGACAGGGATGGTCACCTCAATGTGGGTTTAGGGAGAAGCTGAAAACCATGGGACAACTTTCTCCTACAACACTACTGTAATTGGCAGTCATCTCGAAGAAAATCATAATATCCACCTTCATATTTCTGGAAGCAAGGATCTTGAAAACTGAGATAGGAGGACTCCACTGCACCCGGAGCTTATACTCATTCCCAGGTTTGTAGTGAATGCTGCAGGCTTGAGTGCCCCAGCCCTTGCGAAACGATTCAATGGCCTAGATCATGGAGTTATTCCTGGATCCTATTATGCTCGTGGCTCCTACTTCACCCTATCAAATATCCACCTTCATATTTCTGGAAGCAAGGATCTTGAAAACTGAGATAGGAGGACTCCACTGCACCCGGAGCTTATACTCATTCCCAGGTTTGTAGTGAATGCTGCAGGCTTGAGTGCCCCAGCCCTTGCGAAACGATTCAATGGCCTAGATCATGGAGTTATTCCTGGATCCTATTATGCTCGTGGCTCCTACTTCACCCTATCAAATACTAAAGTTCCTCCATTCAAACATTTGATTTATCCTATACCCGAGGATGGTGGCCTCGGTGTCCATGTTACTTTGGATTTAAATGGCCAAGTCAAATTTGGCCCTGATGTTGAATGGACTGTTGGTACAGATGATATATCAAGCTTCCTCAACAAGTAAGTTTATTTTATAATCACTCTTATTTTTAAATCGACATAATTTAATAACTGATAGCATAGTTAATTGAGTTCTTTGTGTTATGCACAAGCTATTGATTACTTGATTTTGCAAGTTGCTTGGAAGCTTCTTAGTGAAAGTCTTAAATGTAAACATCTCAGGATTTACCAGTTAAATCTGATGAGATAGTTATAAATGAGCATCTCTGGTGCTGTATAATCGCATTCACTCTGATTGGTCATTCTAGAAAATGACCCAAGATAAATATCAAGCGTATGTCTGGTAACTGTTGCTCCCAGATCATTTATTTTTTGTTCTTTTTATTAAATTCTGGAGCCGAAAACTTTGTTTTGTTTCTGTTTCAAGAAAAATGGGAGCAAAAGCCATTTTGGGAGCAAAAAAGTGAAAACACCAAAAAGTTGATTCTTCAATTTTGGGAACACGTGAAACCGTCAAAACATTAATAAGGTCCACCACCAAATCCTCTCAAAAACAAAATTTGTGACTTCTTTCATTACATAAATTCAATAAATAAGTATCCCTCCAAAGGAAACCAAATCCACTACATCTCACATCTCTCCTTTCTCACTCTCCTTTGCTCGTCACTACTTCACTAGTCACTTTATCTTATAGACATCCATAGATGGAAGGCGAATATTTTTAGAAAAATTGGGGCGTCCGTTCCTCCTATAGATGGCGAATCGGCAACAACCATTTGCTATAGATCACTTCTCTCTCTCTCTCTCTCTATATATATATATATATGTATATATATATATATATATATATATATATATCACTTCTACTCAGCTTTGAAGACTCAATAAGGTTTACAAAACATTAATCCTTTAATTTTAGAATAGCTAAACTAGGGAAGATTTTCAACAGTGGGTATAAAACCATGTGATCTAGTTACCAGAATTATATTTGTGAATCCTTTTGCAGGTTTGATTACTCTGTATCTGTGGACCGTGCAAATCAATTTTACTCTGAGATAAGAAAGTACTACCCTGACCTGAAGGATGGATCACTGGAGCCTAGCTATGCTGGCATCCGGCCAAAACTCTCTGGTCCTGGGCATGGTTCTATTGATTTTATCATACAGGTTACTAAACTTAGTCTTCCCTAGTCCATATACAATTTGTTACTACATATTGATTATGCTTTGAAATTTACTTGCCTATCATCTTAAATTTTATCTGTCATGTTGTCTAGAGACAGACACCTGTCCACAAATCATTATCCACCAAGGGAATAACCAAGCAATTAGCTTCTCACATTGCATGAGAAATACAGCATAACTTGACTGTCCGTTTCCACCTATTTATTCGATTTTATCGAGCCTTTTTCATCCTAGCTAACAAAATTCACCAGATCCCAATTGTAGCCAAAATAAAATTTGAGCGGCTTTGGGAATCCCGTCAAGAATCATGTAATTTTCTGCAATTAATGTCTTGCCTTCCTTTAATCCTCTACACTAAACACTTACATCCATCATGCAAAAACCAATGTCAGATCTCCATCTCTATCCTTTATATGTAGATTTAATTTTATTAATTTTGCCTCTCTTTTTTCCGTTGAAGGGCAGGAGAATATGTTAACTATGTATGTATTTGTGATGGTTTTTTTTTCCATAACCTCTTCATTTATTATATTGAAGCACAACAATAGTAATTATGTAAAGAGGAGATGAGATTGTGAGCACACCTTCATGTGTGTTCCCTTGCTTATATCTGTGAAAAGGTTTCTCAGTTTATTCCATTGAAATTAGGGAAGCCAAAGACTAATCTAGTCCAAACAATTTAGTACTTTCAAAAGTAGCACCATATTTGGTGAACTATTAATCAGTTTTATTCCTATAGGCAAAATTTTACATGCATTTTATGATATTATAGCTTCAGTAGACGTTTATCAAATCAATTAAACTTGTGATATAAACAAAGTGTGTAATCAGTATCATATACTCCTTGTTTTTTTTATAGTCCCTCTGTCAAGTTATTATAAACAGATACATGGGGTATCTTTCTAAATGATTAATTTTGCAGGGAGAGGAAACTCATGGGGTACCTGGTCTTCTGAACCTGTTCGGTATTGAATCACCGGGTCTAACATCAAGTATGGCAATTGCAGAGCATGTTGCTGCTAGATGTTCTGGACGATAATCCAATTTTAAGTTGATACTTGAGATATCTGTTATATATCGGTGTGAAACATGCACCAATAAGAAAAGAACCAAATAAGCATTAGGAACCATGCCTAGCATTAGACCAGCAACTAATCTAGACGGGCGAAATATTACTCCCTGGGTTTTAAAATTAGAGAGAAGTTTTATTTTAGAGTGTTAAATAACACAGAATTCCTAACATATTACTCCCTCCGTCCCAAATTAATTGCTCAGTTTTGACTTTTTAAAGTCAAATTGACCATTTTTAAAAATAATCTTTTTACTATTTTTGCTAAAATATAGGTGAAGAGATTATAACCAAAAGAAAGTATATACAATTTATTACTAATCCCAATTTTTATAATTTTAGAAATATATTTATATATGTTTAATTATTAATTCTAAAAACAGTCAATTTGGACTTAAAAAAGTGAAAATTGAGCAGTTAATTTGGGACAGAGGGAATATTACGTATATACTCTGTAGATTGACTATTATCTTGACACAACCAAGTCGAAACAAAAGCGTGAAAATGTGGGGATTGCAAACGAAAGGGTAAACTGGGTATAACTAAAATAGTTGGTATATTTTAGAGTCGGATATTTTGCTAAGTGGTTAGTATGAAGTTTATTTTGGGGTAAGTTGGTCAATTGACCAATAAAATACTGACACGCAGTCGAGGTTGTATGTGTGTCAGTATTCTATTGGTCAATTGACCAACTTACTAAAAAAATAACTTCATGCTAACTGGATCCGATATTTTGTATACATATGTGCAATGTTGGCATGTGTGTAGGTTAGGAATATTTATATTTTTCATCATTTTAGTAACTATATATATATGTGTGTGTGTAATGGGTGGAATAATTCCTAAATTTGATATTATGTATTTTATGAATGAAATTGGAAAGCATGAAGCTACTCTATTTTATCTTTCTCTCTCGCTGTATTCTTCTCCTTCTATATATGTTTCTATCACAAATTGGTATCAGAATTTAAGTTCTATCCAAATTCATCATTCTTTTCCTACTAATACTCTATCTTTTCTCTATCTTCAACCTTTGAAATCTTCTATTCTTCAAAACTAATCTGAACTCGACCCATTCTACTCTTTTCTAGTCTTCAAACACTATCTAGAACCATCCTAAAAACTTCTTCAAATTTCCGCAAAAACAGCTTATACACATACACAGCTTACTTGTATAATCTCGTCAAACTTCCTTGTTTTACTCATACACAGCTCATAGCATATTTCTCCTAAACGTAACATCCAAACATTTTTCAATCCATATTTGTTTGTTCTTTTCGGTCGATTTTTTTTTTAAAATCTAGAAATTAAAGTCGTTTGATCTGTTTTGTTTGAGCATAGTTATTCCAATTAACTTGTTTAGCATATCTAGTACTCCCTCTATCCCAAAATAATAGACGTTCTAGGATTTTTTTCCAAAATATCTGACGTTCTACAATCCCAAGAATATTTTGGCATTTGTTTTCCCTCTCTACCCTTCCTTCTCCACCACTATTATCAGATTCAAGAGGAAAATAATTCTTATGCTCCCATCCCATCCTAAATACGGTTATCAGATCTAGCACGAAGAGGGTGAATCCGTTGAGTACCTGAAGAGGTCAGATCTATCAAATCTATTCGTTCAACGATGGCTGTTGTTGTACGATTCAAGACATCCGTGACGGCGGCGGAGGCGGAGGTGGAGGTCACGGTGGGGGTGGGTATGGTGGCAGAGGGATTATAACGATGGCGGTGGAGGGGGTTATAACGGTGGCGGTGGAAAGAGTGCCGATCATGGTGGCGGCAAGGGAGGTGGCTGAAGAGATGAAGAAGAAGAGCTTGTTTGGATTTAGATTGTACGACCTTGAAAACCCAAAATCTCTAGATCTAATACTCATAGATCTAACCTGTATATGGAGAATGGCGGTGATGGCAAAGCTATAGATCTAGATTTTTTGAGGTTGATAATGGAGTTAATCAGTTTTGATTGAATCTGGGTTGTGGTGGAGTTGAACCTCCGTTTGAATGATGTGATGCAGCGAACCTGGTGTAAGACGGTTGATTAAGAAGGCTGAAGAGATGAAGAAGACACTATATTAATTAAGGGTAAAATAGTAAAATTACAACTATTCTTAATCTTTGTGAAACTCTCTAAAACGTCTATTATTTTGGGATGGAGGGAGTAGTAGTTTAAATATTCAGAAATCAAAAATATTAAAATCAAATTTCAGAGTTTTTCAGTTTAAACATTAAACAATTTGTGCTTATATAGCTAATATTACTGATTGCTAATACCCTGGTATAATTGTTGTATGTGCTTAATTACTCTATAAAATTCAACTAAGTTTTAGGTAATTGAGTTTAAAACTTGTTTTGCTTCATTGAGGAAGTCCACTTCTCACTTCTACTCAAGTTCACTTCCTCTCTCAAGTAGTGTTGCTACTGCTTGGAATTAATTTTTTTAAAAAAACTCGATATCACAATTGTCATGTGATTCATTTTATTCTAAAACTCTGATAAATATGGTTGGACCTGCACACCAAGCGTTCAACCAAATGTTTAAACAAGATTTTTTGAGTTATAAAGATTGTATCCATGAGAAGTTACAACTCATCGACTCTGTTGGTGATAAAAGCCGCCATGCTGAGAAGTTGAGGGCCAGAACAATGAAGATGATGTCCAATGGAGGAGGATAAACAATTTGTGATGGAGAAAATAAAGACGAAAAGGAACTCAAGCATCTCAAGTTTGTGTTTTTATCATTCAGGAGTTGGGAGCAGAATTGCTAGAAGACTATATTATGATGGTCTAGGAGTTTGTGTTTCTTTTTGATGAGAAGGTTAAGTTCATTGAAAAAACATTTAACAAAGTACCGCACAACCATAATCTGAAGAAGAATTCTAGTATGATGAAGTCCCTATGTTTGATAATAGTCCTGAAGTGGAGCAAGGATTCATGAAGAAACACTTCTTGAACAATAGTAGGAAGTTTTCTGGGTAGGGTAGCTGTCAATGCAGCCTCATGTTGCAGCTCAGGTTAGAAAATTAAGTTAGAGACACTAGCATTCCAGTTCCACAAGGTCCCAAGCTTTATGCATAAATTTTAGATAAAAGGGGATGCAGTTAGGTTGTTGCTATTCTAAATTAGTCCTAGAATGAATGGTTTTCATCTCTTGAATCAAGACACATACTCAAAAAAAATTAAAACATCAAATTTCTTTTCCTATGCTTGTCCCGAGTATTTTGAAAAAATCATTAGCCTATTGTTTCAACCCTATTTATTATACTAAGGTCATTGGGGCAAAAATATGAATGAAAAAAGAAGAAAAATCTACAGAATTGTAGCCATTGAATGACTAATTTCCAAGGAAGATACAAGGCAAGAGACAACCAAAGTTTAAGGTAATCAAATCTTAAGCATGCCAGATTCATTTTCAAAAGAAGCAAACACCATTGATGTTGAGGACAAGTTATTTATTATCAAAAGGGAATGGTTTGCAAAGCCTAATCCTTGGAGGGACAAAACAGAAGTGTTTCTACAACATTTTCACCTAGAAGATAACTTTGATAACCAACGCTACTCTGTCAAGGATCAACTTAAAATCAAGACCATCTATTTTGATCTTCAAAAGGCTCCATTTCATTGGAATGCTATCAGCAAAGAGAATGACCAAAGTAAGACAATTAAGCTTCAACAAGGGGTTTGACAGAAAAACATAAATGTATTTCTCTCTCTAACAAGTGCAAGAATCTACGACACTTTATTACTTGGAGTGTTGCAAAACCGTTGCTTAAAGATACAATTCAAGTTTTGGTTTTGCACAAAATTGAACATGCTGCAAAACAGCTCCTCTCAATTAAACTAAAAAGAAGCAGCTATTCAGAATTAATATATGTAAGCTCTTTTGTTTCACAAGTAATATATGCTTTATACTGTGACACTAATCTTAAAAGACTTTCAATATTACCAACCTTCAACACCCACATAATACCCCAAAATTTTTCCATAGCCTACATATGCTGTATGTAATTTTTCAATTCTCAAAATATTCTGAAGATACAATTCCAATAATTATATTGCAAGAATAAAAATATTGACTATAAAACTGTAATTAGTTCAATAAAAAATGTAACAAGTCAACAAAAGACTAATAGTATTTTTAAAGGAACCGTTTGATAAGAAACCAGAACAACGTACGAGTATAAAAATCTTACTTAAAAATGGCACCTTTCTGAATTCACAAGATTTTAGACACAGAATCTATAACTTAAAACTTGAAACCATCAATTAGCTACCGGTTACAAGGAAGTGCATGATTCTGATCTAAGAACATCTAGATGTGGAAATCTTAACCTCCTCAAGAAAAGGTCCTGATTCCCTGGCAATTTCAAAGCTGAATTTAGTGAGGTTTCAAAGATGAATTTAGTGTGGTAGTTCAAAAACTAATCCCAACAATCAAGTAAAAGGATATGGAGTCTCAAAATCTCACCTCTTCAACGCTTTCGTTCTGGCCGCCATTTGTACACTGGTTTGGTGGTTGGACTGACAATCTCATCCTCTCGAAGTTTCCGCTTCTTACCCTTTTTCTAATCCATCAAAATGCATTTAATTTTTAATTTGTGGTATAAAAATTGAGAGCTGTGTTGAAAATTTGGTATCTGAAATTTTAATACCTGCAGCTCTTTTTGCAAGGCCATATCCATGTAAAGTTTCTCCAAATCCTTCACTCTGCTTTTTCTAGCGTCCAGCTCTTTGTAAGAAGCAGTTGTTTTCCTGCGGATCAAGGTATAGATTACCAAATGAACAATATATTTCAAAAAAATAACTAAATGTATAGAGTGGGAAGGCTAAAACCATACTTAGACCAAGACACCGATTACAGGTCTTACATTTACACATCTAAGCATTGAACTATAGGTATGGAGGAAAATCTAAATGAGTTGGACGCCAATTTGACTTCCAACTTGTGTATATAGGGAGCGGGAGGAGAATACGAAACTTAAAATTAGAACAATTTGACCATTAGTAATGAGATGTGTTCCCTGTCTCTTCCAATTTTTTCAGACAGGACAAATCACTTTGAACAAGCTATAAATGTGCAATAAACCACTACCAAACCCAACATATATAGCAAAAAAAATGGAAACTAAACAACGGGAAGTACAACAGTTTTCAACTTTTCTTTATTTTTTGTACATATAAACTGAACAAATATTGCACTCATTTTAGATAAAAACCTCTGGATTGTACTCGGCTAAACTTTCCTTAAGAAAAGACTACGCTAGACACCCATGGGGTTAGACACTCAGAATAAATTTCTAAGATCAGTGGAATTTTTACCAATAAAGGACAAAGCCTGAATTCTTTTGAAGTCTTCTTTAGAATTTATGTTTGTTTGGTATGTAACTAGCCGAGTAAAATGCATTAGAATTAATCAAAAGAAGGTAGTTTCTTTATATAATAAGTAATTATGAGACATGCAATGTACAAGACGAAAGCAAAAAATATACTACCTCTATCTGAGACAGAGTTTTTAAATTAAGATTTTAAGACCAAATTTTCACAAGAAAAAATAATGTCCAAGTGCCATATCGAGTATATATTATAAGACAATATATCGAGTATCTAATAGAATCTATATCAATCGAATCACAATTGAGAATTCGAGTAGTTTGAATATTAAACGAGTTGAGTATAACCTTGTTCGAATTCTACTCATATTTTTATTCGAACTATTTTTTATACTTAAATTTGGATCATATTGTTAACGAATCCGAGTCTCGCTCGTATTTTTTCAAATCGAGCCCGAACTACTTGGTTAGTTTACAGCCTTAGCTATCGGGGCACGATGGGCACTACCTGGGCGCTGCACAACTTCGTTTTCTTCTTCTTTTTTCCCTTGGACGCTGAGGTCACCTGTTAGGATATAGCTCAAAATGGTAATTGTAGGTTGATGATTAATGCTTTCAAAATGCATAGAGAAACAAAAAAATATATCAAACATCCAAACTGGGCTGTCGAGGCGCGCTGGGCACTGCTAGGGCTGCCTGGGCGCTGCACAACTTCGTTTTTTTTCCTTAAACACTGAGGTTACCTGTTAGGATATAGCTCAAAATGGTATAATACCCATGAGCCTACTACAAGCTAATCACTCTATCTTCAATACGCTATGCCTTCAAATCTACATTGTTACATATTTACTCTCAGGACGTTGGGCATGCACCGTTAAGCTTTGGCTCATGTATATAAAACAAATATGAGTTGGGAAGTGTGTTTGACTAGCATCAAAGTCCCACGAAGTCGACTAGAAACGGCTTTCCAAGGCTAGTGTTAGGCGTGGATAGGCAAGCATAGGCAACACAAGACAAGGCTGATGCTAGCCGATGCTAGACAATGTTTGGCGATGCGAGGCGCGAGGCTAGACAAGGCGAGGCACAATGCTTGACAAGGCGAGGCGCGAGGCAAGCAAATTAAACTCAAGGAGATAAGAGGCGAGCTCGTGCGGCGGTTTTCAATGGATATAAATAAGCATTAAGTCATATCCTTAGACTTGGCCTTTCTTTTAGGATCCCTAGTTGGATCATAACCATCCGCTCCCGAATTTTCCGCCATTTAACTATCTACAAAATATAACTACACAAACAAACAAGACATTGTAATTTGTAATAATAAAACAAGTAAACATAGATGGCATTGAAAAAAAAAACGTTGCATTAACCTGTACAATTTGTTTTAATAAGATGTTACATGCTGCAACTTTTTTTTTAATTAAGAAAACAAATTTTATTAGTTATTACTTATTACATTAAAGCACACTAGACAGGCTATTTACAATTTTATATTAAGCACTAGGCATAGCACATTAAGTATACAACTATACAGTATACATTAATCTCAATTCTCAAAACATAGTAATTAGTAAACGAATTTATACATTACACTATATATATGTAATTTACTAATTTATACACGTATACAATAATGAACATATATATAAATTATAAAGCATTTATACATTACTACTATAATTTATACACCAAGTAAGCTATCAAGTATACACTAATAATTTATACATATGTACTATATATATAATATAGCACACACAAGCAATAAACAGATAGTTAAGTAGTGAACAGTAGAGCGCAGTGCAAAGCCATAGTAGAAGAAGAGAAGAACCGAAAAAGGAAAGGGAAAAAAAAGAACCAAGATTAGAAGGTGAGAAGAAGAGAGGATCAGAAGCAAAGAAGAAGAGGATGAGAAGAAGAGAAGAATACCTATAAACTGTAAAGTCGCCGCAGCCGGAGTCGGTAGAGGTCGTTGGAGTCGCCAAAGTCGGTACTTCTCTCCCTCACCCTGTCTTAATCACGATTCACGAAAGTTTAGGGCTCGGCTTGATCAATCGATCTAAAGCTAAAGTAATTTTGAAAAAAAACTCAATTGGACTTTGGGTTCCCGACATAAAAAGTCGGCCGCTTAGAGTCCAAGTTGTCCAAGGCGTCTTTGGACATCCATCTAAGCACTCGACTTTCTATCCCTCCAGCAAGTTAACCAGACGACTTGGCCTTAACCATCGAGTGGACGCCTAAGCATCGCCTAGGCGACAACTTAACAACTATGATTAAAAGACACTTCAAGATAGGACATCTAAGAGGAAGGTGATTGTGACAGTCCATTTTGTATCAAGAATGACTTCAACTCCTTCAAAGTGCAATGCATAATACATCCACATGCACCACCCCAGTCAAAGATGAGCAACCCATAGACTGATAGACAGGCCCATGAATGTCCCACATTTTAAAGCTGGGTCAACATAAGGTTTCAATTACGCAATTCACATCATCTCAGAATTTCCATTCCCAGGATGCATCAATGAAACCAAGTGAAATTATTAGTATCCATCTATAGGACCAACATATCAATCATGCTCAAAAATTTCTAAGTGGAATTGATATGACAACTGCCATGTCTAACACTGTTCCTACTAGTGCATCTTAAGTCATTTGGTGCATTTCAAAAAGTGCATCACGAACTGAACCTTCTGTCTCTTGTTGTATCCGGAGAAGGGTAGCTACTATCAAAGCCAATAACCTTTCCCTCTTTCAGTTCAGCCAAAATTATTACATATAAGAAGCACATTGGATTCTTCAGTAAATGTATAGACAGAAGCAGTTTAACATCTACATGTGCAGAAAATAAAACATGGAATTGAACACAAAATATTTTACTTTTTAATACGATCAGGCAAGTCCTTAGAAGAAGCCACATTTCCACCTTTTGAAATCTGTAAGGAAATCTCTTCAGCATCAGCCCTGGAAAGTAACCATTGCAGAAAAACAGACAAATGTATGAAAAAGGAAGGAGGACAAGTAGAACAGATTGTACAACATGTAGTTCATGGTGCAGCTTATACACAAGATATATTGTACCAGACTACAACATATGGCTTTTAATAAGTTGTTACAGTACTGTATGGTGCAGCTTATACACAAGATATAATCAGATTATAGCATAAACATGCATAATCCTCAAGTTGCTCAAGGGTAAATAGTGGATATCATATTATAAATTGTGCTTCATTAAATGAATTTTCAAAACTTTCAAGAACAATTTCAAACAAATTTAGAGCTAGTGGTAATTCAAAATAATCTGTCACAATCTCCAACTGCACCAGAGCGGGATGTAATAACACATTTAAAATATGGAATACAAATTAGTCTAAATAATGAACTGAAAACTTTTCCTCATGGCCCAACAAATGCTAGATTACACATTGCCGTCTTTTTTCATCAATCCAGTAGGATCACGAGGATACTTTTTATAAGTTCCGCAAACAATTCCCAACACTGAGTCATTAAAGGATAAAGATTGAAGCATATGTTAAAATGTGACACCGACACTTCTCTCTCTAGGACTCTCTTATTTGTCTCTCACTAGATCCTTCACTTTCTAGATATCTACCCTCAGTATAACTCTCCTTCATCCCCCAGTACTTCTCTCTTTCTAGATTCTTCCATCTATCTCATAGTCTCTTTCTCTCACCAGATATTTTCTCTACCTAGAATTATCTCTATCAAGATTTTCTACAATTGGTACTGGAAACTTCGCCAAAGCTGGCAGCAACTGACATGCATGGGCCTAAAAGGATATGTGAGTCTCCATTCTCGACATTGAGTATGTGGATAAACTGCTGTGTGAGGTGTGAGAGGTGTATTATAATGACATTCACTTGTACTCAAGCCCCTGTGTGTGTCGAGTATAGTACTTAGCAAGCGTACAAGTGTTCTTGTATAATAAAATAGTGACACTCCTCACCCCCCTCCCAAAAAAAAACTAAAAAACAAAAAAAGAAAAAGAAAAAGAAAGACCATTCCCTCCATTATTTGTTTTCTCAAAGACTATCTAATTTTCCTAACAAGAGATATTGATAGCATCTTCTTTGGTCAATATTTTTTTTTCAGACCAAGACTATAGATCCCAAACTTCCTATTTTCAGATTGTAGTTATTGATGTTTATTTAATTATGGAATACCGTGGAAAATAGAAGACATTTTCAGAGTCATGTGCATAGATATTAACAATGGGAAGACCTACAACCTTTTCCTTTTGTCTTGATTTTTTTGAGGAAGAGACGCAAATAGGAAGCAAACAAATGATATAAGATGCAAGCACCAGTAGAGTGAGAAAGAAATTTCTCCAAAAAAGAGAGTTTGAAGACTCAGTAATGTATAATGAGCACTATATAAAAAAGATAGAAATGCTTATAAATTAAAATTCATACTCAAGAAAGATTAAAACACAGAAAAAAAAAAAGACACCCCTCGAGCACACAATGAAGACAGAAGTATCCAGAGAATCCTATCATGATTTCAGCCCCTCGGCTAGATATGATTATTAGGACGTTCACATTCTTAAGTTTATCATTCATTAGGACTACTTTACTACTTTATGAAACACTTGGGAGTCTCAAAACAGGATCATCTTCCATTAAATGTAGGCCTCTCACATCTCATAGAGTTATATCATAGTTTCCGAGCACCCAAGGATACCTCAATTATTTATCACCCACGATTGCTGAAATTTTTCTGAAATAGCATACGTTAACAAAGGTTGGTAGAACAAGCTACTGTATGCATGAGAGATTTCGTATGATGTGCTTTCATGAATATGTAGAAGTTCATACCTGTCTTCAGCAAAGTATACATGTCTGTTTGATGGTTGATTATCAAGAGAGTGCAACATGGCAGTTAGCTTTTCAATTTTCTGCATCAGAGATTACAGTCAGTAACAACAATGAAAATATGAAAGTAATTGGACTTCAATATTATAAAACTTAACCTTATTCTCAGTCTGAACTTTCTGCATGACATATCCTATATCTTGGGTCTTCATCAACATGAGCTCTTCTTGAGTGTACTTGTTCGCCTCAGTCCTGTAAAAGACTTACAAGTCAGACCAAATCAAATGAGAAAAGGGTAAGAGAAAACCAATTGAGTACATATAAGCTATAAGTTACTCCAGCTTATGGACTCCATTCACAGTTTTTGTGTTGATCATCTTAAAGTAAAATTCATCTGGGTTCCTGAATGATGCCTTTTCCTTGAGTTTCTATAAGGCAAACAAGTAAGTTGACTCATGTGCATGTTAAGTTCATAATTTAGAGATGGATAAACATCCATAAAGAAATAAATTGCTGGAGCTACATATAATGACAGAAAATTAAAGTAAAATGTAAATTTACCCGTAAAGCATCCTCCTTTTTGTGGTACGCCTTTGCACGAACAACATAGTCCTTGTGTTTTTCGAGAAGCCCAAATTTTTTCCTTGTACTCCTGTATAAAATTGAAAAGCATCAAGTGAATGGGTCTAAAAAAGAGATAAAGTTAGGCTTCATAGAGTAAATACGAGGACTCACGGCTGTGCTCGTTCCTTGTGAGCCTTTCTAGGAATAGCATTCCTTAAGGATGACATGTTTAATAATGAGGGGAAAAAATTAAGTGTCAAGGAAGAAGCCAATATATTGAGGCACTCTTCGCCAGTTTTTAGCTTTCACCTTCTAGAGTTCTGCGAAATATGAGAGATAAAAAGAGATTTTAGTACATCAAACATGAGCAGGGGGAGGACAGATTTTAAATAAGAAGGCCAATGCATAAAGTACCTTTTCCTAATTAATGGTGATAAAAGAAATATTTTTATAAGTAAAGGTATTATATGACAAAAAAATCACCGAGGGGGTGCCACCTACATACAAAGGATTTACAAATATTAAATTAAAAACCCACCAAGACAAGAAACAAATCAAGACCACATTCTAAATTCTGACAAATAGTCCATAAAAGCAACAATAGATCCAGGAAAGCAAAATTGTTTCTGAGAAAATAAAAGGGTCAAAAATAAATATTTAATCTACAATAGTATGCTCTTCAGAATACATATAGTTCCTTTCCCGCTTCAACACCCCATAAACAATGAGGAATCATGTTCCAAAGAACACAACACCTCTTTGAAACACGCATTCCCCTCAAAACCTTCAAGAAATCCACCAATGATAGCCATTAGCCCCCATAAGGACTGAGACTAATAAACTCACAGTGAGGAGGCAAGTGATCAACCAAGTCTCAATCCTTCCTACACATGTTAGCATCGATTAACCACAAGCATACCTCTCCTTACAATGAATCTTGAGTCAAGATACGCACAAGAGCTGATGGCCATGAAAAAAAAACCACCCTACCTGGCATCCAACTCTTCAAATGCTACCACATGGCAAAGTCAATTCACCCCAACCACAAATACTCCGATAATACGACTTGACAATAAACAGGCCACTGCTATGCCCATCCCAACACAAAGAATCTGTATGATCCAAACTCTGTTGAAGATCTCCCAAAATCAACAGATGCTTCACCTACTCTAATTCCAAATCCTGAAAATGCCTCCCAAAAACTGGTTGTCAAGACACCTAAACCCCAATTAAGAGAGATACAACAGCAACCATTGCCTTTAGCGGCTAAAGAAAACAAGTTTGGGAATAGTACCTCTCAAGTCTAAGATCTCACCCCACACATCCTTTCAAAAACGAGCTCAGCACCCATCCCCAAGTACAAAAGAAGTATGCTTCACAAACTCACTTCCAACCACACTAGCTATTGTCTTCCACAAGACCATAACAATACCCAAAAGGCATCATGGAGTCCTTAATATTGCAGCCACCTTGACACACCCCGCCCCGTTGACACACCCCATATCTGGTCCCCCACCACCCTTTTTCAGAACTATCCACCTCTGAATTAAACCTCCATAACCACATTATACATAAAAAGATTTTACGAGAAATACTGGGATAAATCTCCCCATCTGTAACATGGGGCCTAGTCCCTTGACATGACTTTCAAAGTTTTACTCATCTTTTAAAAATCAACCACTCAATGTATTGACAATTTGGCATAGCCAGGCACAAATCATTAATATATTGTAAGCTAATAATCATTATATAAAACATGCCATACATATACAATGCTTGTCATATATAGTTGCCAAAATATGTAGATATATTCACTAAAATAGCAGGGGTGAAACTACTTGGTATACACTGGGGAAATTTTTCCTCTTCACCATTGAGAAACATGCAATTACCAGAGTCACAACTCACAAGTTAATAAATTTAATAAGGATGGTGGTATCAATATTTAGTGAAACACTGAAACAGATAATTGGCCGTCATAGTTTTGAACCTGATAGCGTCAATATTGAATGTTTCCCCTCTAATTGACATACCGTCGCAATATATATATATATATATATATATATATATATATTCGAATGGACAAATTGAGATGATCGAAAGCAAGAGACTAATCTAATATTTTGGCGTCAGTCTTACCGAGATAGATAAGGAAAAGAATCGACCAGAAGATTGCGACAAATGGAGTGGGAAACCGGGTCGGCGGAACTCCGACGGGCGAAATCGGGAGATGAGAGCAGCAACAGTTAGGCTCAACTTGAGAAGGAGGAACAAAAGTGGGCGAAGAGAAAGGGTTTCTGTTCTTTTTTTTGAGTGTTGTTTCTGTTTTTTTTTTCGGTCTTTGCATCTTTGGTCACTAATTAATACGGAACATTTTTATTTTTTTGAGGCACGGCCCAAATAATTTTGGGTGGGTTGTTAAAATGAAATAAAATTGCTGGTAAATCAGAAAAAATGATTTTGCAGGCCTTTAATTTAACTTTTTTCCTTCTTTTTTCTTTTTTCTTTAAAAGCCTATCATATCCTATATTTTAATCCTAATCTTTAGACCTAGCAATTTAGGCTCACAAGACTCACACTTGAATTTTCAATCCAAAACAAAAATACTCCTGACCTCCGTTTTAAATATGAGATAATTATCGAATTTCAAAAATTCAATTTATACAATTTTAATTTTAAACTAATACGATTTATGTAGGATTATAAAATTAAAAGCAGCGCCAGTAGCTGGCAAATAAAGAATAAAAACATTGCAACGACAGTCAAATTTTGTAATTATACTTTTTAAAATAATTTATATTTTAATTATTTGTAATAATTAAAATTAAATAAATTTATGTTTATTTTTTAATTTAAAAAATTAATTCAAATTAAGTTTACAAATGCATCATTGAACTTCAATTTACAAATGCATCATTAAACTAGTGTAGCAAGATTTTGCAAAAAAAAAAAAATTTAAGGAAAAAGCCCGCTGGCAGGGCCGGCTTAACTCGAGCTACTGACTTCATATTATCAGCCCATTAAAACCTGGGCCCGCCCCGCCCGTTTGCAAAATCTACTAATCCTAGACAAATAGTGAGAACATGGGCAAGGGAAATAGAAATATAGATGACCACAATAAATAAATAAATAAATAAAATGGATAGACAAAATGGATAACCAAAAAAGTATAATAAGGCATAGACAAAATGGATATTTTAAAATTTTCATTAATAGAATTATTTCTTGTTTTAAGGCAAAGAAATTTGGGTTAATTTTCTTCTAATTTACCCTTTTCATCAATTAATATCCAAACAACAAGAGAGTTGGACTTTTTTTTCTCTTCCCTTCTCTTCAAACAGATATTAACTTTTTGTATAACAGAATTGTCAATGTAGTGAAAGGCTGAAAGCACCTTCCTCAACTTACAAACACATCCAAATATCCACATGTTACGATGTGAGATCGAAATATTACAAACTCCTCCACCTAAATATATGACCTTCCGTCAGGCCAACCCCATCGGATGGCCCGACCTGAGTTTTGTTCCTTCAGTTACAAACTTAAAATTGAAAATGTGTACCTTCTTAAAACTATTAAGAGTAATTGAAAGATATATAGATTATAAGTATCAACCGCAACGGCCAACAACATAATAGCATTATATCTATACAAAGACTGGTGTATAAATGCTACTACATTACCAATATCAGAAGCAATTATCTATGTTTGCTAAAGGATTTCCTAATTTCAAATACACAAGGAAATTTAATTCATATGCTCTCCAAAACGAGTCTCACTATTATACAAGTCACGATCCCACTGATTAACAAAATCATGCTTCTGGTCATTTTTTTGTCCGCCCAAGGAAGGGGCAGACCCATCGGTACCTCCATCAACCACTTTTTGCTTTTTTCGAGGAGACAAGGACCCAGCGGAAGCGTCAGAGGCTTGGTGTGAGTGCGATTGCAACTGTTTATCCTCGACCACTGGTAGGGTCTCGGGGGCTATCAGAGAACCTCCCAGCTTTTGCTGTTCTTCAATGATCTTCTGCAAGTACTTTCCCTGAGCTTCTATTCTCATCTGTAACTGTCTTTGCACCTGAATTATCATGTAATATCAGGGGGAAGAGTGAAAATACATCCATAATGTAACATTCATTTATTGAAAGCTTATATACGTGGACTAAAATTTTGCATTTATGGTAGAGATGACCCCTGAATTCCAAGATTCAAAATGCGTGATTATCAGGTGATATGTCAGAGACTAAGAGCCTAAACTTAAACTTGCAATAACAAAGGAAACTTGATTGTCTTCCTTCGATAAACTTGCAATAGCAAGGGAAACTCAATTGTCTTCCTTTGAACGGTCTCCTTATTTAGTGTATATGTTGACACAAGCTAAAAAATTTCCAGTAGCGAATACTATAATAGTGGGAAATTTCAGGAACAATTTTTCTAAAATGATACCCTACCTAATTACAATTAATGTCCCCAAAAGATGTGAAACACGCAAGACTATCTACCATTCTAAGCTTAACAGACAAAATGGAAGTTTAAGTGATCCATTCACTTGATATAATGATCAACTTGCGACATATGTGAAATCAGGTATCAGATTTTAACTTTTTCAACTGAACCAATAGATGGTTTTCAATAAGATATGGTAAGGACAAGGTAACAAGATGATTATGTAGAAAATCAAAAGATACTGCCCCATAACAACCCAACAAGAAGTTTGGGTGACCACATCATCTCTTTCAGCAATCAAGGTATTTAGTGCAATGGATCATACCTCAAGTTGTTCATGAAGTCGCTTCTGAACCTCCATCTGCATCCTCAGGGCTTCGTTAATTTGCACTCCCCTAATAATTTCTATAAAAGGTTAGAAATGGTCATTACTTCAAGATTATAATTTACTTGCTACAGCATACATGTTATCAGATGACAGTACGCAAGACAAGACAGAGAGAGAGAGAGAGAAGAGGTTAAATGACTCCAGAAGAGGACATAGGTACCCACGGAGGAGAATCCATGCTGTCAAAGCTGTCTCCAGAACCTTTTTTATCTTCTTTAGATCCTAATGTGATGATGCCAACAAAAGTTTCACTGACTTCAGGTTTAGAAGCTATAAATAAAATGAAATAACCAAATTAGGAAGAAAAATAGTTGAAGAAACTTTACCATCAGCAGGAGACTCGGGCAGATACTTTGCAAGGCGATATTTCTACATTAAGAAATGATAAAAAAAAAACACATATACTCAGCTTCAGTGCATGTGCACATAAAGCAAGTGAAATGAATGAAGTAGGACCAACCTGTAGGTGGCTTTTCACATGATAAATGGTAAGTCCAGGCACACCCATCACTCTCAAAACACCTTTAGGTGTCGCTCCTGACACAAGAATGGAAAGGCTAATAACAACATAGATATAATATCATCAAAGTATAAGGACAACCAATGCATTCATAACTAGTAAGAAAAACAATAATCCAGAAACCTATTGTGATATATAGAAATTTCAAGCAATATATGTTATAAGACGGTAAAAGTTATAATATTTATCCAAATAGCAAAAGTTCAAATAGAAAACGGTTCATAGTTTACCGACATCAACCCTGTGGTGTCATCGTCTACATACTTCCACAAACTACCACCGCTTCTATTTTAATAGAAATAAATTCAAGTTTTTTAGATCCTTAATAACTAAGAGCTTAAGAGATGGATTTAAATGTTCTGACACCATGAAACAAAAAACAATACTCCCTCCGTCCCACAAAAAGAGTCCCATTTGTCAAAAAAAATTGCTACACAAAAAGAGTACTATTTGTCTATTTTTATTGATGGTAGCACAAAATGAAACAATGTCATCCTAAAATCACAATTTCATTATTCATGCCACCACTACAAAACCTAACAATCATTATATTTTAAGAGTAAACGTAGAAAAAAAAATTTGCAAAAATGGGACTCCTTTTGTGGAACGAAGATATACAAAGAAAACACACTATGTTTATTCCCCCCCCCCCCCCAAAAAAAAAAAAAACACACACACACCCAAAATCTGAGACATAGATGAGAAGTTGGGAGTGGACTGTGATATCAACACATTGGTTTTGCAGTATAAAAATCAAAAACAAAATAGAGCATGAAAACAATAAATATGAATATCTTGAACTGAAGAAAGAAGATCAAAATCATAAAAAATGAAGAAATTTAGAGGGGGGGAAAGTTTGGGAAGAAATCTAACTACAAATTGGAAAGTTACAATCCCAAAAAAGTAACCCATGGAAAGAATTGGGGAGACCAATTTTTTCAATTGAATAATAAAAGTTGAGTTTTTCACCTCTGGCATCTCTGGCTATTTCTTCTACTGAGGACTAAGCATTTAAGAATTCAGAAATAACCAACATAACGTAGCCATATTTCCCGAACATTTTCATCAAAATATGATTGATCTACACATAATAGTTCTTAAATTCATAAATATTACAGTTCCTCATAATCCATATTCAAACAACATTGCTTTCCCTTATTAGTAGAGAAGATTGTTTTACATTGCAGAAACCAAAGGATTTACTAGTTCACTTGCTGCAGAATACCAAAGGACAACAAGACAATCCATCCAAAAATGATACCAACAATGAGATTAACCCAATCCACTTTTGGGTAATAACATACCATGACCAGACCCCTTCATTTTACAAGAGTCAAATACATTCATATAAAAGAATACTCAACTTTCCCACCCTACAGGCCTACACACGAAAACGACTTTACTAAGATGCTGTGATCAGATAAGTCATATATCTAAATACTCACCAATATTATAAACAACCCCTATTACCTATTGATTGCACGAGAACGTTGAGCTTATTTTTTTCGAAACATATGATATCCATAAGTTAATATTAAGATTGAACTTAAACTTGGATCAGTAAGATTTATGATGAAAGACTGACTGGAGTTGTCACGCTACATATTGACCATCTTTCCACAACATGTAATAGTTGATGGATTAGGAAATAGGGTAGTCAGAGAATCAAATGCACATTGTTTGCCTCAAGAAAAAGCCTCTTTTTAAGGAAAACAGTTCCATGAGAACTTAATGATGGTATAGGAGAGAATAATCACTGGAGTTTCCATGTCTATTTGCCATGCTTCACTTACAGTTGCATCTTTTTTTAAGATGTTATCCATAGTATGACAATACAACACAAAGCAAAACCAAAAGAAAAACAATAATAAAAAGGTTACAGAATAAAATTCACAACTGAAGAGAAGATACCCACTATCTGGTCCACCAAGTTGAGCTATGGCGTCAACAAAACGATCATGAAGATCTGATGTCCAACGCAATCGCTGCTTCCCATTTCCTCCGGTAGGAGCCGAATTTCCAACAGAAGGTCCACCCGAAGCAGCAACAATTGCAAGCTGTTCATCACCTTGTGCTTTACATGGAGTCAAGCCCATGGTTGAAAACTTTTTGGGATTGTACATGTTTTAAGTATAGTAAAACTCTACAGAAGAAAATGGTAAATCTAAGGTTATGCAGCTTATATTTCTCAACCAACCATTTAAAACAATAATTACCCATCATAAGGCACACATCCACTTACTGAATCCATCTACACTGAAACAAAGCTACACCCAGTGGAACCATACACTAGCTACACTTCAATAAAAAATAGTATTCAATGCTCTTAGCAAAAACTAGGTGTATCTATTATTTAATAAGAAAATGTTTGAATTTTGAATGAAATGTGATACAAACTATAATACATAACCACAATTAGTGCAACTTACTAACAAACATGATTGTAAACCAGTGCATTGTCAACTCAAAGAACAAAAAGATTTCGAATGTCAAAAAAATGAATTCGTGAATTACTTCGGAAACAAAGCAAATAAATTGTGTAAATACTAACTAAGCAAGGTCATAGCCACAAGAAAAGAATAATAATATTTTCTTCTTACCCACAAAAATCCCTTTAAAGCTAATCGATCCCACATATATACAAAAGTTGCACTATCCCTCACCCTTAGCAACTAGAAATACCTACAGAAATAACGGAATATAACAATCCTATATTTACAATTAAACTTCGGCTTCCTCCCTCACTCTTCCCCGTCTCTCCCTCTGTTACCGTGTGCAACTTATAAGCAACCAGCTTTCAAATAATTCAGTACCAATCGAATGGCAAAAGATAACCCAATTCAACCCCCAAACAGACGCATTTGAACTCCAGCAGCGGAAAGGGAGAAGCAAAATTAAGCATCTCGAAACAAATATTCGACTCCATAAAACGAAATTAAGTTAAATTATACAATCATACAAAGCATTAAACGAAAGATTAGAAGATAACTTCACCTCTCGATTTAAAAAAACAGACGAAAAAGCATAAGAAATATGGAGATTTGAAATCTTTACAATTCAGTCCTCTTCGTCGGGCCTTACTTGAGTGTTCATTATTCAAACTAATATACCAGATGCAATAAACCCAGATTGAGAGAGAGAGAGGGAAAGAAAGAGATGAGAAGATTAAATTGAACACAAATACTGAAATAAGAGCATTGAATTTGACGTTCTGCTTGTAGCAGAAAAATAAAGTTTTTGGCCAGATAGAGAGAGAGGGGAGTCCTCCAAATGGCAAAAGGATGGGGCTGAAAATTGTTTGGCGCTGTAAATACGAATCCCTTTCTTCTCATAAAAAAGGAAATAAAATTGGGGATTTAATTAGGGTTTATAATTGGTTGGTTCTATTAATTTCAGGAATTTTGATTTGTTTTTTTAGGAGAGAGAAAAAAAGTTGTGCATTGCATTGGAGATAGCGTAAAATGGACGGCGAATATACGGTGGTGACTTTGGGCTTAGCTCTAGGGTTGAGGGTTGGGAGTTGGACCCATCCATCATTTTGAGAAAATATCTCTACTGCCGTCCCCATCTTTCATTTATTTACATATATTTTGTTTATTATTTATTATATGGTCAAGGAATCTCTTATCTGCAAAAAAACATAAAATAAAATGACAAAAAATAAAGGGCCTAGTTTGTCACAACAGAGGATTATAGTAATCAAATTATAGGTAAGATAATTTTAATATGTCAAATTGTAGTAATTTAATAAGAGTTAACTTAATACTAGTACTAGTACTAGTACTATTTTGTAGTCCTTATCAATTTAATGACTGTATTTGGTGGGACAAAAATATTTAAAATTTGTTTAAATATAATTTAAACACTATACACTTTATTTTAAATTTTCAAACAAATCGCATACTACTAACCACATGCTCAATTATCACCGATTGCGTAAATTTGTATTTCTTCTTTTTATGAAATTTTTTTCTTACCATAAAATAGTAGCTATTGTACTTAAAAGTTGGTTGATGTATTATTATCCCATTAAGGGTTTTTTTTCATGAATTGAGTTTTTCTATTTTGTTGACAGTAAAAGAATAAAATTTTAGTATTAAACTTGTAGCGGAGTTGGATCATTCATCCCATGTTAATTCATGCATGTTGGACATTTTAAAGACAATTTGTTTATGATTTGATTTGGTTCAGCATGTATGTTTAGAACTCTTTTGTTGGTATTATATATGTCGTATGTGTAGTGACGTTATATCTTTGTAGAAGAAGTCGGGTATACATGTGCTATAACCACATATAGGGGTATCACATGAATGTTCTCTTAACACCACCGATATATGATATTTTTTGTGGCGGTGTGATCAGTCCACTGTGTATCCTTTTGTATATTACTTTGGGTGTGAACTTTGATCATTTGATATATTTGTTTATGATGCGTATACGTATAGGACAGTCTTAGTTTTTTGTTTTGTTCTTTTATGTGAATTGATGATGTTTGTGTCAATCAAACATGCCTTCCGATTTGTATGCATTTGGATTCGCGGTCCAATGTGTGATTTATTTATGTGACATTATTTTGATTTGTTTGTGTGACAAGGTTCTGTTTTGTTCTAAGCTCAATATGAAATAACCACCCAGGCCACTCTGATTTAACATTCTATTTTGGTTTGTTAGTTCTGTTAGATTTAGTTATATATTGTTTAGACTTCGAATATTGTGTCATCGTTTGTGCGTTATCTTTCATATTCCGTTGAGTTAGTTATACTCGTCAGCTATGCTTCTTTTGTATATTTTTTATTCGTAATAGACATTTGGCTCATGTTGTGTTTTTCTTTAGACAAATTTGTTGGGACGGTTTAAGGTTTCGTATGAAGAGATTTATATTTGACCAAAAGGTTGATATGATTTTAGGTTTTGATTATTAAATCTTTGGAGAATTATATTTATTATTTTGAGATTTGTTATGTTTTTGCGCATTATCTCTATTTCTATTCGAAAAATGGGGTATTACATATAATATGTTATAATGTTAGTTAATAGCATTAAACACACTATATTATGAGCTCGTTTGGTAAAACTAAAAAATTTGGAAATAATTAATTATTTTGAAATTCACTAAAAGTGGAATAGTACTTTTGGCTACAAAAATATTTATAAAAATAGAATAAATATTTTAATTTCGATAGAAGCATTTTTTAGAAACTTGATAGTTTGTGACTATATTTAAAGCACTAACAAGACTAAATCTAGAAACTTGATAGTCCATGTATTATAATTTTAATTATATTTAAATGGGAGAGTGGAAGGAGATTGGAGTTTTTTTGAATTCATAGATTATTTTAATATTTTTATATTAAAGTTCACGGGATAGTCCATCTACTATAAAGATGAAAGACTAAAAAACATTTATTGATGTCATATGGACTAAATATAGTCCATAGTCTAGCTGTTGGAAACACCATTCAGGTCTAATAAGAGGTTATCAAATAGCCCTTTAATTATAAATTATTTATATTTAAATAGTGTGATAAGTTGTCGGTACTTTTTATAATATAACAATTCAAAATACGAGGATATCGAGAGAAATATTGTAGTAATTAATTTCATTTTACTTGAGCTATTAGAGATATAATTTAATTTTTAAAATTAAACTTTAAATAATAAATTATATCTCTAATTTTATAACAAAGGAAGTACGGATTTTGTGTTGCATTTTGTTGATGTCTTAAATTTTGTAGAAATGAATGGGGAACATGTGCTTGAAGTCCAATGTCCTTAAAATAAGTGTTCAAGTTTGTATATTTCAAATTTTAATTTGAACGAGGCAATGTTCATTTCATATTTGAAATCGAAGTAAATATGTCTCTTTATACTAGACGCGATCTCGTGTCAATACTTTCATTGTAAGTAGACAAGTAGTACTTTTTTTTAAAACTAAGATCATTTTTGTAAGGCTTAAATATGAATTAGTACCCCAAATTATATGGTATATTCTACTTCGGTGATTTACCTTTCAATTTTGTCAATTAGGTGATTAAACTATCAATTTTTTTAATTACACCAAATTGAACACGCCACGTCAGAAATTGTTGATGTGACTAATTGTGTGGGGTCTTAACAAGCTTACGTGGCAAAAATAATAATTTATTATTCATTACATAAACAAATCATTTTATATCATGGGCAAAATCGTCAATGTCTTAAAAGCCCTAATTAAAATAAAAAAAACATATCAGACAAAAGGAAATCAAATTCGTCGATCACCATGTGACGTACCCAAAATTAGGTATGCATAACTCATCTTAGGTCGTCAGGTACATGGTACAAAATTTAAATACAACTTACTAATACAACTGTCGTGTACAATACGACAAAACATAATTGTAAGTTTGAATACAATTATTGTCTACTAGAGAGTATACAAACTCAAAAGGAGTCCTCATTATAATTATTAACACACTATTTTATAAAATAGTGAGGACTACTAATGTTATCCTCTGGACCGTCACTCCGTTCCCCGACTAGTCCCTGCTATGTTCTCATTTCCTGAAGAGAACAGTGAAAGAAAGGGTGAGCTCAACTAGCCCAGTAAGAAATATTATGACTAAAATAATGCAGAATAAATTATCGTTAGCCTTCAACAGTGTTAAACTGATAAAATATAACAATAACAAGTTTAACTGCAGCGGAACAAGCAATCTATTAAAAGAGTCAAGTAGAGAATAAAATCTACTATCTTTTATGATTTAAAAGGGTTTTCATAACTTTTATCGCTGGGACTCAGCTTAATAAATAATCCACATCAGCGAATCACCTATGCACTACGGCCAAGGATATTCTTTAATATCACGACCACAAATTATCCATGCACTACAGCCAAGGACATTCGTGTATTCATTAATGGTCATGATCATGCCAACAACTGTGCATCAATGCATTACGGTCCAATGATAACTTTTACCACATCATTTGTAACATTATGGTCATGATTACACCGAATAATCCCTGGTCATAATCATACCAAGTCCATCTATGCACTGTCCACAGATGATTTTCAACATAATATAAACATGAAGATGATGACAATGATATAAGAATTCAATAAAACAAGTTCAAGAATTAATTTATCCAGAAACTAATAATGTCCAAAATTGTCAACATAATATTGCTTTGTAGAGTAAAATTCAAGAATGATCAGAAGAATATTTTCATGAAAAGATACATGATGAAGCGCAAAATATTAAGGATATTCTACTAATTTCATGGAGTATAGAAGTCAAAACTTTAACCAACTGAGTAAAATAAATAATGGAATAACAAAAGAAATCACCATGCACGCGGTACTTCGCATAGACAGGTTATTCCAACAGAATAATAATAACGGAACCAGGTCAGATAAAATTTGCACCGACAAGATGTTCTAACAAAATAATAAAGACGGAAACCAGGTCCGGTGTAAAACACATAGACAGGATGTTCCAACAGAATAATAATAAAGACGGAACCAGGTCCAGTGTAAAACACACAGACAAGATGTTTCAACAGAATAATAGAAGAATGTCACCAAGTATATGGTAAATCGCGTATACAGGTTATTCCAACGAAATAATAAGCAATGGAATAACAACAGTTCTCTTCATGAATAAGAAAGAATAACACCCCTTACATTAGTAGTAGATTGAATACTGCAGTAGTGTAGTAACAGAATGTTCTTCTTCTTTCTCTCTATACTTTCTCTCTCTATAGCTTGAATGAATTCGTGAAAAATAATGAAGCACTATGCCTCTATTTATAGAAGATTTCTAGTTTAGTACTTGAAATGTGAAAAGGCAAGTGGCTTGACGACTAGTGATTTGAAAAGAAAAATGGTTTGACGCCTGTAATGTGAAACGACAATTGGTTCGACGCCTGTAATATGAAACGGCAAGTGGTTTGATGTCTGGTAAAGGTAGTTACTATTGACGAAGGTAATTACTATTGACAAAGGTAATTACTATTGACGAAGGTAATTACTATTGACGAAGAGACTCTTAGATGATGACATATGGGCGCCCTATAAAATAACCAAACTTACCACAAACGTCTCATAATAGACTCTTTATATACATCAAGGATTGAATAAATATTACTACAAATCATTTTATTTTTAATCAACACATATTTAATCTTTCAACAATTATTAATCATTTATAACTTGTCGTCTCAATTATTGATTTAATAATATAACATATTATACAGATGATACTGTGATAATAATTAAATCAATAATATAAGAGATATGATGCAGTAATTACTGTAGCAATAATTGAGTATAGCTTAGTGACTTCTCACGTAAGCATCAATAATCAATATCGTGTGCTACTATACAACCACGTGTATTACTGTACTTTTACTACCGGGTAATTCAACAGTTTTAACGGTAACACCTCCGCCGTTATTTTCATAAAGTATTTTTGTCGTATTCTCAATCCGACAATAATTCCGTTGTGGGGTCCACCAATGATTGTGCCATCGTACGAATAGTCCCCGACAAAAAGAATATTCTCCGACCAAACGAATATTTTATAACAACTTGTTTACTTTGCAAAATTTATAAATATTACCCACAACTATAACATTATATCAAATTTACTCCATAATATTCAAAAATAATATTTATAGAAAATTTATCTTTATTTATAAAAGTTGGGGTCTTACAACCTCCCCTTCTTATAAAATTTTGCCCTCGAAATTAGGGTACGTACCTGGTATGTCGAAGAGGTAAGGATACCTTGATTTCATTTCAGATTCTAACTCCCAAGTCATTTCCTCAACATCGTGGTTTCTCCACAAAACTCTGACTTAAGGTATAACCTTGGAGCGTAGAATATGTTCATTCTTATCCAAGATTTGAACAGGAACCTCTTTATACGTCAAATCTTCCGCTATTTCGTCCGGTTCTAACTCAATAATGTGGTTCGGGTGTTTCACATATTTACGTAACATGGATATTTAAAAAATATTATGAACACGAGACATATTTGGCGGTAAAGTGAGTCTATAGGCCACAGTTCCTACTCGATCGAGGATTAAAAATGGGTCGATGAATCGAGGATTGAGTTTTTCCTCTCTTTCCAAATCTCGTAACTCCTTTCCATGGAGCAACACGCAACAACACATGATCTCCTATATCAAATTCCACGTCCTTTCGATGAAGATCAGCATAACTCTTTTGTTGATCTTATGAGGTTTTTATACGTTGTCGGATCGTTTGAATCTTTTCCGTAGTCATACGTACCAACTCCGGTCCCAACAATGTTGCTTCACCCACCTCATCCCAGCATACTGGAGAACGACACTTTCTTCCATACAACGCTTCGAATGGAGTCATGCCAATACTTGCTTGATAACTGTTGTTGTAGGAAAACTCCACCAATGGTAAGAACTTGTCCCAACTTCCCTTGAAATCAAGGACACAGAGTCTTAATATATCTTCAAGAGTTTGAATAGTCCTCTCCGACTGTCCGTCCGTCTGAGGATGACATGCCGAGCTAAATTGTAAGTCTGTGCCCATAGCTTTTTGCAAACTAACCCAAAATCGTGAATTGAATCTTGGGTCTCGATCAGAAACTATGGATACCGGCATACCATGCAGTCTTACAATCTCGTTTATGTACATACGAGCAAGACTTTCAAGTGTATAATTTTCTCGTATCAGTAAGAAATGAGCAGACTTGGTCAATCTATCAACAATGACCCAAATCGCATCTATGCCTTGAGAAACCTTAGGAAGACCGGTAACGAAATCCATGGTAATGTGCTCCCACTTCCATTCTAGAATTTCAAGTGGTTGCAATGGACCTTTTAGTACTTGATGCTCTGCTTTAACTCGTTGACAAGTTAGACAGCTTGAAATAAACAACGCTATCTCTCTCTTCATATTGCTTCACCAAAATGTATGACGAATATTATGATACATTTTGGTACTCCCAGGATGGATTGCAAACTGTGTGTTGTGCTCCTCCATCATGATTTTATACTTTAAATCAGGGTCGTTAGGAACACAAAGTCTGGATTTGACTTGAAGAATTCCTTCTTCATCGATTCTTGTTTCCGGCATAACACCTTCTTGCACTTTCTTCCTCATACGCATCAGCTCCAGGTCTGTAACTTGAGAAACTTTAACTTTATTGATGAAAGTCGGTTCTACTCGTATATTCACCATCATCATATGGGTCCCTAGAGTCTTTAACTCTATCTCCATCCTTTGCAAGTCACACAAAATAAGCCTCGTTGACAATATCGCACTCGTACTTGCATATGATCCTCTACTTAATGCGTCAGCTACCACGTTCGCTTTTCTAGGATGGTATTGGATGATATGATCATAATTTTTCAACAGTTCAAGCCAACGTCGTTGTCGCATATTGAGTTCTTTTTGAGTAAAGAAATATTTGAGGCTTTTATGATCCGTAAATATTTCCACATTCTCCCCACACAAGTAATGCCTCCAAATCTTTAGTGCGAAGACAACAGCTGCCAACTCTAGATCATGAGTAGGATAATTCCTCGCATATTCTTTGAGTTGTCTTGAGGCATAGGCTATGACTTTTCCATGTTGCATGAGAACACATCCCAACCCTTTACCCAAAGCATCACTGTAGATGACAAATCCCTTCGTGCCAGATGGTATTGTCAGAACAGGTGCCGAAATGAGTCTCCTATTGAGTTCTTGAAAACTCTTCTCACATTCTTCGCTCCAACCGAACTTTGTATCATTCCGAGTCAGCAGAGTCAATAGAGTAGCGATTCGAGAAAATCCTTCCACGAATCTCCGATAATAACCAGTTAAACCGAGAAAGCTACGTACTTCGGTCACTGATTTAGGTTGCTCCTAGCTTTGAATTGCTTCAATCTTTGCTGGGTCAACAGATATTCCATTACTTGATACTACGTGCCCAAGGAATGCTACTTCCTCAAGCTAGAATTCGCATTTCTTCAACTTGGCATAAAGATTGTATTCACGAAGCTTTTGGAGTGTCAGCCACAAGTGTTGATCATGATATTCACGGCTTTTGGAATAAATAAGGATGTCATCAATAAAGACGACCACAAAGTGATCCAAATATTCCTTGAATACTCGGTTCATCATATCCATGAAGGCAGCAGGAGCATTAGTCAATCTAAAGGACATGACTAGGAATTCATAATGCACGTACCGAGTTCTGAAAGCCGTCTTTGGAATGTTATCGGTTCTAATCTTCAATTGGTGATATCCAGAACGAAGATCAATCTTTGAAAAGAATTTGGCTCCTTGCAACTGGTTAAACAGGTCATCAATACGTGGCAATGGATACCTATTTTTGATGGTGACATGATTCAACTCCCGATAATCAATACAAAGTCGCATACTCCCATCTTTCTTCTTCACGAATAGAACAGGAGCACCCCAAGGAGAAGTACTAGGACGAATAAAGCCAATGTCTAACAATTTCTGCAGTTGGGTCTTTAACTCTTGAAGTTCAATAGGAGCCATTCGATATGGGGCTTTGGAAATGGGTTTTGTACCGGGTTCAAGGTTGATACAAAATTCAATTTCACGCTCAGGGGGTAGGCCAGGAAGTTCTTCGGGGAATACGTCAGGAAAATTATTAACAATAGAAATATCGTTCAAAACTGACGTATTTTTGTTTAAATCTATGACATGAGCTAAGAAAGCTTGACATCTGTTTTTCAATAAACGAATAGTTTTATGGCTTGAGATGATCGTGATTGATTTTAATGGGTTAGTCACTTGAATTCGCATAATAGGTTGATTAGGAATATAAAAGCTAACAACCTTACGAAAATAATCAATTTTTACATGATGAGTAGTTAACCAATCAATCCATATAATCACGTCAAATGCAAGTATTTTCAATGAAATAAGATCAACAGGTAATGTGAGGGTACCGATTTGAACTAAACAAGACTTATAAACAGTGGATGTAATGAAGGTTTCTCCCAGCGGAGTTTCCACAGATAAGTCAAAGTCAAATTTCTCCGGAGTCAAATTTAATCGATGAGCGCAAGTAGGAGAAATAAAAGAATGGGTAGAACCAGTATCAAATAAAGTATAGATTTCGTTAGAGTTTATGATAAGTTTACCCGTGATGACATCATTCGGGTTCTTTGTTTTCTGGGAGGTCACAACAAACGTTCTCCCTTGCACTACCGGTTTTGACTTTTTTGGGACGGCCTTTGGAGGCGGTGCCTCCATCCTAGCTGAGTTTATCTTCAGGGAAAGATAAAATCGAGCTAAGTGACATTCTCTTCCATAATTATAACATGCTTTGGACGACATCGCGCAGTTTGGACCGATGTGTCCCTTCCCTCCGCATTTGAAACATATGATAGGTGGTCGTCCTCCTTCCTTAATGACAGGTGCTGGTGCTAACGTCTTTCCATCATTATTGAATCTCCTCTTCTTGAAATGTCCATTCTTATTGTTTTGGCCCTGATTACCACCGAAGTGGTTACCATTTCTGGCCTGTTGATTCCCTCCACGCTTGTTGTCACCGCTTCGATGACTGCTTTCGCTGGTATTATCATTTTGTCGGCTGCTCTCTTTTAGTTGAGTTGACTCGTTATCGCGCTCCACTAACTGAACCCTATTTAGAACATCTGAATATAAACACAGTTTATGAGAAATAAGATGTTGACGTATCTCCGGCTTCAAACCTCTTAAAAACATCCGTGTCATTCTCTCTTCATTATCCACCAAGTGGGACGCAAACCGGGATAACTCCGCAAATTTAGCCTCGTATTACGACACGGTCATATTGTTTTGTTCCAACTTGATAAACTTCACCTCCTTTATGTGACGAATACTTTCGAAAAAGTATTTATCGTTGAACAGCTCTTGGAACTTCTCCCAAGACATCTTCAGTACGGCAGGTTGAATACGTTTTATCGATTCCCACCAGTAATCTGCCTCTCCGCCCAACATAAAGGCGGCAAAGGGAACCTTTTGCTCCTCGAAGCATTCCAAGACATCAAATATCTTGGTGATCTGCTTTATCCATGCTTCTGCCATAAGTGATTTTGGTTTTCCCTTAAACTCCGCTGGTCCCAGCTCCTTAAACTATTTAGCGGTGACCGCCCGAGAGTTTCTAGTGTTTCCACATGCATTTTGGAAAGGAGTCGCTCTCGCCTGCTGTTGCATGAATTGTATAAAGCCCCTGAATATTTGATCATTCATCATTTGGTCAGTGTTGTTATTTGCATGAGGATTATCGCCTTCCTGATGCACATTATCCTGATTATTGATATGTGGGGAATCAACGGTCGCCTGTGCTACATTGCTATTCTCAACATTCTCGGATGTCATTTTCAGATATTACCACAAAACAAAGGTTAATTGACATGTAACATATTATCCCTAAATTCTGACCGACCAATTAAATACCACATAAACTTAGGTAGGTCATACTAGCGAAGGAATTCTCCGTCTCTCCCCTTCTAGTACTATTCTCACATCTTAGCCAGGGATCATCTCGGTCAATTTTTGTTTGGAATTTGGAAAAATTTTCTTCTGCAAAGTTGTAGAGAATGGAATTTCCTATGGAAAAGACATGAGATTTGAATTTTTCTGATTAAAGGGTTATTTATTATGAATTATTGAAGTTCCAAAGTTCTGAAATAATTGATTTTTGGAAGTTTTAATTATGTTTATTAAGAAAAATGTTTTTTTGTTTTGTGGGCTACACTAACATGTGCATAATGAGCTGAGATCAGTTGTCTAAGGTGGGCTTGAAAATTATATATATATATATATATATATATATATATATTAATATTTTATTATATTTTCTACTTTGGTGTTTTAAGTATTTTCCTATAAATAGGGTGCTTAGGTTAGAATTGAAAAACACACCAGAAACTGAAATCTTCTATCTCTTTCTCTCTCTCGATATATTGAGCGTATTCTTGTGAGTATTTTGATACTTTGAGTGTTGTTATACGGTGCAAGTTCCCTTCAGCACTATATCTAGTATTCCAGTCAGAAGTACTGTCTTTTTGAGGTAAGGGATGTTATTTTTTTATAAATGATATTATTTTTTTAAATATCATTATACCGGAATATTGGTAAGATTTTTTTGTGAAATTCTTATCTTTTCATGTCGGGGTTATTATTCATGAGTTACTATTCACGAGTATTTTTCACGAAACATGATAATTTTTTTGTGGAATTTCTATCTTTTAGTGTCAGAGTTACTATTCACGTATACGACACTATTCACGAATACGATACTATTCACAAAAAAATTAAATTTTCTTTTCTGTCTCCAAGATTGTCTGTTATGGTTCCTATCTTTGATTGTATCCATGTTTTGATCTTTATTTTTGAATTTTGCTCCACAATAGTTTATTAGGGAGTATTTTTGAACTTGGATAAACCGAAGTACGAATCCCAAATATTTGCTCTTTTGTTTCACTAGATTCGTTTTCTTTAAAATATATTTTTCATCATCCTCAGTCCTAAATGATGATATTACTTAATATCTTTGTCCTGTAGTGCAAAGATGAATGATTTCTTGATGAATATTTTTGGCCCGTAGTGCAGAGATGAACAGGTGTTGAGATGAGCATGACCAATTGATGAATATCTTTGGCCTGTAGTGCAAAGATGACTATTTGATTCAAGATGTATATTGATTGATGTTACAGTGATAAAATATCGATGATGGACTTTTAAATTCATCGATGATAGTATATTTCATTCTCTACTGAACTCTTCTAATGAATTGTTGTTTCCGCTGCAGTTGTTGATCTAAAACTTGTTGTCTATTGTATTCTATCAGATTTTTCATTGTTGAAGACTAAGGATAATTTGTTGTACATTATCTTAGTCATAATATTCTTTACTGGGCTAGTTGAGCTCACCCTTTTTATTTTTGTTTCATTTTTCTTTTCAGGAGGCGAGAATATAACGGGAACTAGTCGGAGTATGGAGTGATAGTTCAAGACAGTAGTTTTAGTAGTCCTCACTATTTTATAAAATAGTGTATCAATAATTGTAATGAGGACTTATTTGTGTGTGAATATTGTCTAGAAGACAATATTTGTATTTAAACTCACAGTATATGTATTGTCGTATTTTACACGATAGTTGTAATAATGAAGTTGTAGTTGTTTCTGTACCATGTATTTGGCGACTCAAAATGGGTTGTGGATTGGACCTATTTTGGGGGCGTCAGAAAAACTATTATTTTGGTTGTTTAGAACTTTAGTATTAGTGTATTGTTTTCGTTGTGTTTGTGTGCAACCTTATTTTTATTTTAAAAAATGAGTGTTAAAACAATGTTATTGAAACTTGAGAAAAGTAAGAGATGAAATAGTGTGGATGCATGTGGTTTTGGGTTTGCAAGAGAGATGAAACAAATAGCCTAACTAAGGGACTGTTTGTTTAGGTCTGAATGGTAGAATGGCTGAATCGGTCAGTCATTAAGTGCGTTTATTTTGAAAAAAAAAATCGTCTGAATCGGTCAGATGATTGAGCTGATTCTGAATGGCTAAATCAGATTTTTTTTGCTGAATGGCTGAATGAACAGCTGAATAAAGTAAAAAAAAAATAAATAATATTAACTATTATATTAAGTAATATTAAATAAATTTATAACAACTTTGAATTTTTTTTTAAGGGGTAAAATAATAAAATTATGTCATTCAGATGTTTCAAACATGTTAATTATTAAACATTTTTTTTCATTCAGATTTAAATTTTTTCAATTTTTATCAAACATGTTTTAAATATGGTAGTATAAGTGATTAAAGAACTAGGCTCACTAATTTTGGTAGAATGAAGGAAGAATACCACCAATAAGAGTCATTGTAATATTTAGGTGTTGTTTATTGACCTCTTAATACTTCTTTAACAGATCTCAATATGATTTGCTAAGAGATTAAAGTTGTTTGGTAAATTTTTGTTTCTCTTAATCGGTAACAAAAATATATAAATATAAATAATTAAGAGTTGTCTTTTAATGTAAATTTTAAATTTATAGAGTCTTTATAAATACTATATTCCATCCATTTTAAATTTTAAAATCATTATTGATATTTGAAAAGTCAACTTGATATATTTTTTTAATTTTAAATTTAAAAGTCATTCAAATATTTTAAATATTTATTTACCAAACAACTTTTTAAGTTAAGATGTTATTTCACTTACATGATCTGAATTATTAAAATATATTAACTATTTAGATCTTAATTACTAAGTTTTATCAAACACCGCATTAGTACCCAAAAACTTAAAGATTATAAAAGCAAGTGGTTTTTACTATAAAGAAATTAAATATGGGTTAAGGCTTAGATATTGAGTATTTACTATTAATATAATAATAACAATATTAATAATAATAATTATTATTATTATTGTTGTTGTTACTATTTTTTAAATAATATTAGTAATATTAATATAATAATAACTATATTAATTGTTATTATTATTATGGGAGAATTTTAAAAATAAAACATATCAATTCGGGGGGATAAATGTACAGCTGCTACAAGATGTAGCGGTCTACTCATTAAATATATGAAAGTTCATCTATTGAATGCATTAAGCATGAAAATTCACCTATTGAATACATCTTGTTTAATAATAAATTAACATATATTGGTTAGCTGTTACAGGTTGTGGCTGTGGGAGTTAAAAATAAAATAATAATTAAGGTCAAGCCGCTACATGTTGTAGCGGTTTGATATATTTAAAAAAAATCAATTTATTAATAAAATTTGACAGAGTGAGATCCATTTAAGCAAAGTTTGACCAGGTGGGACCATATTATTAAAATAAAGTTGTTATTCGAGCCGCTACATGTTTGGGTACTTTTCTAAACCGATCTCAACCTTCTATTTAATTGATTTACGGCTCGGATGTTGGTTGCTGGAATAGTGACAATGACAATCGGTTGCCATGGATTGAATTATATATATATATATATATATATATATATATATATATATATATATATATATATATATATATATTAGTTTGGGGTTTGGTTTGTCGAATAAAATTTGAAAACTGATAAATTCATAACAGAAAATGATATTTTCACATGAAAACCGTAGCTATAGAAAGGTTTTACCGTTACTATACATTTATTGTAAGACCCCAACTTTTATGAATAAAGAATAATTTTCTCGAAATATATTTTTGAATATTATGGTGTGAATTTGATATAATGTTATAGTTGTGGATAATAGTTACAAATTTTGCAAAGTAAGCAAGTGGTTATATAAGATTCGATTGGTCGGGGAATATTCGTTTTAATAGGAAATATTCGTACGACGACACAATCATTGATGGACCACACAACGGAAGAATTATCGTAGTTAGAAAATGACAAAATTATCTTTCTATAAAAATAACGACGGAGGTGTTACCGTTAAAACTGTTGAACTACCCGGTAGTAAAAGTAGAGTAATATGCGTGGTTGCATAGTATCACACGGTATTGATTATTGATGCTTACTTGAGAAGTCACTCAGTTATACTCAATTATTGCTACAGTAATTGCTGCATCATATGTGACGCCCCCAAAATTAGGTATACATCACCCATCTTGAGTCGCCAGATACATGGTACAGAAATCAAATACAACTTAATAATACAAATGTCGTGTACAATACGACAAAACATAAACTGTGAGTTTGAATACAAATATTGTCTACTAGAGAGTATACAAACTCAAAAGGAGTCCTCATTCTAATTATTATCACACTATTTCACAGAATAGTGAGGACTACTAATGCACCATCTAGGACCATCACTCCGTTCCCCGACTCGTTCCAGCTATATTCTCATTTCCTGAAGACAGCAGTGAAAGAAAGGGTGAGCTCAACTAGCCCAGTAAGAAAAATTATGATTAAGATAATGCAGAATAAATTATCATTAGCCTTAAACAGTGTTAAAGTGATAGAATATAATAACTATCAAGTTTAACTGCAGTGGAACAAGCAATCCATCAGAAGAGTCAAGTAGAGAATAAAATCTACTATCTTCTATGATTTAAAAGGTTTTTCATCACTTTTATCGCTGGGACTCAGCTTAATAAATAATCAACATCATTGAATCACCCCTGCACTACGGCCAAGGATATTCTTTAGTATCACGACCACAATTATCCATGCACTACGGGCCAAGAATATTTGTGTATTCATTAATGGTCATGATCATGCCAACAACTGTCCATCAATTCACTACGGGCCAATGAGGACTTTTACCACATCATTTGTAACATTACGGTCATGATTACACCGAATAATCCCTAGTCATAATCATACCAAGTCAATCTATGCACTACAGGCCACAGATGACTTTCAAAAAATATAAATATGAAGATGATGACAATGATATAAGAATTCAATAAAACAAGTTCAAGAATTAATTTGTCCAAGAACCAATAACGTCCAAATAGTGAATCCCAGAAAAATTTATGTTTATAGACCATTTTTACTAATTTCATCATTCCGGACTCAAATATCACGTCCGCGTCTCCAAATTCAACTCCGAACACAACTTCAATTTTAATAACATTCATCATTAATATTATAACTCACAATATTTAACAACCAGGTCGTTCCCAGGAAAGAGGGGGCTTTCCGATAAGGATTTCTCTTTATTGGTACGCAATTAGGTGACCAAACCTCTCATTGACAGAACTTTTAGACATTGTCAATATTGCAAATAATAATATGAATAACTTTGTCATCTCAATTATTGATTTAATAATATAACATATTATGCAGATGATACTATGACAATAATTGAATCAATAATATGAGAGATATGATGCAGCAATTACTGTAGCAATAATTGAGTATAACTGAGTGACTTCTCACGTAAGCATCAATAATCAATACCGTGTGCTACTATGCAACCACGTGTATTACAATACTTTTACTACCGAGTAGTTCAACAGTTTTAACGGTAACACTTCTGCCGTTATTTTTATAAAAAGATTATTCTGTCATTTTCTAACTACGACAATACTTCTGTTGTGGGGTCCACCAATGATCGTGCCGTCGTACGAATATTTCCCGACAAAAAGAATATTTTTCCGACCAATCGAATATTTTATAACAACTTGCATACTTTAAAAAATTTATCAATACTACCCACAACTATAACATTATATCAAATTCACACCATAGTATTCAAAAAAATATTTCGATAAATTTAAATCTTTATTCATAAAATCTGGGGTTTCACAATCTCCCCTCCTTATGAAATTTCACCCTCAAAATTTACGTACGCACTTAATATGCCAAAGAGGTGAGGATACCTTGACTTTATTTCAGATTCTAACTCTAGAGGTATAACCTTTGAGTGTTGAATAGGATCCTTCTTATCCAAGATTTTAACACGTATCTCCTCATACGTTAAATCTTCTGCTATAGCGTCTAGTTTTAATTTAATAATATGGTTCAGGTCGTTCACATATTTACTTAACATCGATACGTGAAAAACGTTATGAACACGCGACATACTTGGCGGTAAAATGAGTTTATAGGCCACAGTTCCAATTCGATCGAAGATTTCAAATGGGCCAATTAAATCGAGGGTTGAAATTTTTTCTCTTCGTCGATTCTTGCTTCTAGAATAACGCCCTCTTGAACCTTCTTCATTCATCAGCTCCGGGTGTGTAGCTTGAGCGGATTTAACTTTATCGATTAAAGTCAATTCTAATCGGATTTAACTTTAACTTTATCATTTAGGGGAGTTGGTGCAAGATTGATAATACTTGCATGACTAAGTTAAAAATGGAGGTATAGTTGAAGGTATTATACTGTAATTAGTTTTTTCACATGATTATACTATTAAGTCACATGATTAAACTATTGATTCACATTATTTACTATTAGGGGAGGTGGTACAAGTTTGATAATACTTGCAGGACTAAATTAAAAATGAAGAAAAAGAGGAAGGTATTATACTGTAATATTTTGAGTCCCAAAATGTGTAATTATCAAAACTATATTTTCCTATAAATAGAAGTTCATTCTTCCTTCATTTCTCTCCAATTCACAAAAGTGTTATTATAATTCCATGCATGTGAGACCCAAGATTAGACAAATTTGGGTCCCCAAAGGCACTAACAAAGAAGGACCCATGCAAATATAGCTACCAAAATGAAGGTTCAAATATTTTGACAGGAAAAGAGCTCCACGTCCTCAACATGGTATCTGGACAGTGGTTGCTCGAGGCATATGACAGGGAACAAAGCTCTTCTATCCAACTATGTAGAAAAGGAGGGTCCCTCAGTCATCTTTGGAGATAATGGTACTGGCAAGACAAGAGGCTATGGCTCAGCCGAAAATGGTGTGATATCATTCAGTAAAGTGGCCTATGTGGAAGGTTTGCAGCACAACCTTATAAGCATTAGTCAACTCTGCGACAAAGGACATCAAGTAACATTCATCAATAATCAATGTCAAGTCAGAGATTTGAAGACATCTGCAGTAAAGCTAACCGGAACAAGAGAAGGAAATGTCTACACAGTAAATCTTGGACAACTAAGCTCAGACGAGATAATATATTTTCTAGCTAAAGCCTCTGAAGAGATGAGCTGGCTATGGCATCGAAGATTATCCCATCTCAACTTTAAAAGCATGTCCAAACTGGCATCAAAAGATCTCGTGGCTGGCCTTCCTAAGTTCAACTTTGTGAAGGAAAGGCCATGTAATGCCTGTCAGTTTGGAAAACAAACCAGAAGCTCATTCAAAAGCAAGACTGATAACTCTATTGACAAGCCCCTGCAGTTGCTTCACATGGATCTTTTTGGGCCAATCCCAACAACCAGTCTCGGAGGAAAAAGATACTCTCTAGTCATAGTCAACGACTACACTCGATTCACATGGGTATTCTTCCTAACTTCAAAGGATGAGACAAGCTCCGAATTAATCAAGATGTTCAGAATGGTGATGAACGAGAAAGGAGAGAAAATCAAGGCTATAAGAAGTGATCATGGTAGAGAATTTGATTTCTCAGAAATGGATCAGTTCTGCACAGACAATGGCATCAATCATAACTTCTCAGCTCCACGAACTCCTCAACAAAATGGAGTCGCTGAAAGAAAGAACAGAACCCTGATAGAGGCTGGGAGAAATTTACTAGCAGCAGCCCGTCTGCCTGAATACTTTTGGGCAGAAGCAGTCAACACTGCATGCTACACTCAGAACAGATCACAAATTCACTCTACGATCAAGAAGACGCCCTACGAACTATGGAAAGGAAGAAAGCCAAGTGTCAGCTACTTCCATGTCTTTGGATGTGCATGCTATATTCTCAACAATGGAAAACAATACCTGATAAAATTTCAACCAAAATCAGATGAAGGAATCTTCCTTGGGTATGCCACGGATAGCAAGGCATATAGAGTGTTCAACAAAAAGACGCTGAATGTCGAAGTCTCAATACACGTCATTTTTGATGAAACTGACTTAGACAAAGCAGTACCTCAAGACACTACGACCAATGATGCGAACACTACGACTGAAGTTGTCGAGGCCAACACTTCGAGTGTAGTACCAGATAGAGAAATCGTAGAGCATGATAATGCAATCGTAGAGAGGACCATCCAAGATAATGAATTTCCACTTCAAGAAGAAGAAATAGACCTTGAAGACTTAAGACAGGAAGGCTTCAGGACAGATGTTCCAACTAGCAGCAGATGGGCAAGAGATCACACTCAGGATCTAATCATTGGAGATCCGAATGCTAGAATCAAAACAAGATCTGCTACTCAGAATGAATGTTTCTATCTAAGCTTCCTGTCACAAATTGAGCCAAAGAAAATAGAGGATGCAATGGAAGACTCCAGTTGGATAGAAGTTATGCAAGAAGAACTCAACCAATTTGAACGAAGCAAAGTGTGGAGATTGGTGCCAAGACCAAATGATCATCCAGTGATAGGAACTAAGTGGGTCTTCAGAAACAAAATGGATGAAGATGGGGTCATTACCAGGAACAAGGCAAGATTTTGGCAAAGGGCTACTCTCAAGAAGAAGGTATCAACTATGATGAGACTTTTGCACCCGTTGCAAGACTAGAAGCCATCAGAATCTTTCTTGCCTTTGCTACCCACATGAAGTTCAAAGTCTTTCAGATGGATGTCAAGAGTGCATTTCTAAACGGAGAGCTTCAAGAAGAAGTCTATGTCGAACAACCTCCAGGTTTTATCAATCCATCTCTTTCCAATTATGTCTATAGATTAGATAAAGCCTTATATGGTCTTAAACAAGCACCTAGAGCATGGTATGAAACACTAACTAACTTTTTAATAGAAAATGGGTTCACTAGAGGCAGGGTAGATACCACATTATTCCTTAGAAAGCACAAAGACAAAGTCTTACTAGTTCAAATATATGTTGATGACATCATTTTTGGTTCTACTGACGAAAAATTATGCAAGAGATTCTCTAAGCTAATGCAGAGCAAGTTTAAAATGAGCATGATGGGTGAGCTGAATTTCTTCCTTGGACTACAAGTGAAGCAAACTGATGAAGGAATATTCATAAATCAAGCCAAATACATCAAAGACTTGTTAAAGAAGTATGGCATGGAATCAGTTTCTCCCATGAAATCAGCTCCTGCAACTAAGCTTGACAAAGATGAGAATGGTAAAGGTATTGATATAACTCAATACAGAGGTATGATAGGTTCTCTTTTATTCCTAACTGCTAGTAGACCAGACATAATGTTCGCAACATGCATATGTGCTAGATTTCAGGCTAACCTTAAAGTGTCTCATTTATCTGCTGTAAAAAGGATCTTCAGGTATCTCAAAGGCACACCTTACTTGGGGCTTTGGTATCCCAAGGAATCCTCATTTGAACTAACAGGATACACAGATGCTGATTTTGCAGGATGTAAGATAGATAGAAAGAGTACCAGTGGCACCTGTCAGTTACTAGGAAATAGGCTTGTGTCCTGGTTCAGCAAAAAGCAAAACTCAGTGTCCACTTCGACTGCAGAAGCTGAATATATTGCTGCTGGCAGCTGCTATGCTCAAATTCTATGGATGAGAAACCAGCTAGCTGACTATGGGTTTGATTTCAAATCGATACCCATACACTGTGATAACACAAGTGTCATAGCAATAACTCATAATCCTGTTATGCATTCTAGGACCAAGCATATTGAAATAAGGTATCATTTCATTAGGGATCATGTGCAAAATGGAACTATATCACTACAATATATTCCTACTGAAAATCAACTTGCAGATGTTTTTACTAAACCACTAGATGAATCCAGATTCAATAAGCTATTAAGTGAACTAGGCATGCTTAATCTTCAACCATGAAATATATGCTCTAGACTGTGCTAACCATAACAGGTACGAAGGCTAAACTCAATATCATAGACATAATCAAGGGAAGTCCTCGACCGTAGAGTAGAAAAGACAGACTCGACGATCGTAGGACAGACTCTACGAATGATGATCAGACTCAATGACTGTCGAACGGACTCGACGATCGTAAAACAGACTCGACGATCGTAGGACAGACTCTACGAATGATGATCATACTCAACGACTGACGAACGGACTCGACGATCGTAAAACAGACTCGACGATCGTAGGATAGACTCTACGAATGGTAGACAGACTCAACGACCAGAAGACTACCTCAACGATCGTAGTCATTCTAAGGACATCTCAGCACTGAAGACTCAAAGGGCAAATCAGTACATTCAAGTAAAAGGCGACACCTGTCCCACTAAGTTAAAAAGAGAGAGGGAAGCTACAAGTACAAATTGGAACCGTATTTTTGAAATCTGGAGTTCAAAAGATTATCTCTCTCTTTCTCAAAGCAAAACCCTAACTCAAGAGAAAGCTCAATCGTATTCCACTTCTCAACCACAGAATCATGGCTGTTTCAAATGTAATCTCAGGCTACAGACTCTGTTTCGATGAGTTCAAGGATGCTCCACCAAAGTTTCATAAAACCTTAGCACTACTAAAGAAGGCAGGTCTCGAAGAGGCGCTGAGTACCGACACCCTCATCTATCCCGAGTTAGTGAAAGAGTTCTACAAGAATGGAGTGTACGAACTCAACACCATCACTACACGAGTAAGAGGAGTTGAAATGACGCTAAGAGAAGAAGACTTCAATCTGGCCCTAGGTTTCAAGGATACATGGCACTCACTTCTCGACAGCATAAGATTTGAAGAGGGATTGAAGAGAATGCATCATAAAAAGAACTCCTCTGTAAAAGGCTATAAAAAGAAGGAATTCCCTCAAAGGTATGAATTTCTAGCTGATATTGTTGGGAAATGTATCTGCTGTAAGAGTTCATGTCATGACTCTGTTAATGAAGTTCAACTCAAACTCATGACTGCCATAACTCTTGGAATTCAACTAAATTATGGAGCCATACTACTGGAGTGGATCAGCAAGTGGATTGTAGGCTCGAAGAAATCAAAAAGTACTCAGAAGATGCTGTATGGGAGATTTATTAGCATCATTCTGCAATCTGCTGTGGGTGATAAAATTGGGGATGATGAAGGAGAAGCCATCAACCCAAACCGACGAATGACACAGCAGTTGTTTAAAAATTGGGAAAGAAACCCGGCTGAATATACAAGAATGATGACAGAGTCAAGTGGGAGAACTGGGGAACAAGGGGAAGCAGGAATGGCTATTGTCAATGAGGCTGAAGAAGAAGAAGAAGCGGATAAATGAGAACCCTCTGCTCTTGTCAGGAAAAGCAAGGGCAAGAGAAAGCTGAGGGAAACACAAGTCGAAGAGCCTCAGGGATCTGCAACTAACATGCCTGTAGAGTCCTCTGACATAGAGACTCTAAGGAGGCTGAGGAACATACAACAGCAAGAAGAGGCTGAAGAGGATCAAGCCACCATTTCACAACTCTTAAAGAAGAATAAGGCTGGTCATAAGTCCAAAAGACCAACAGTATCTTCAATCGTAGAAACTCTGTTGTTCTCTGACACCAGGCCAAGTGTGGCAGAAATGGAGGAAGCTGCTTCAAGGACAGTGGTCGGTCAATGTGGCAAAACAACCAAAGAAAAAACCGGCAAAACAAAGAGAAAGCTGGTCAAAAAGTATATTCTTGAAAATGAAAAAGTTCTGAAGAAGGAAGCCAAGAGCATGGCTGTAAAAGTAGAACTGCCCCAAGCAACCGAAGAGAAGAATGTATCAGCTGAGGGGGAGAAGCCTACTGCTCAAGAAGAAGTTCCAGCTGTGGGGGAGTTTCTAAAAGAAGATGATCATATTGAGGGGGAGCCTCACAATTTCCCAATGACTGAAGAAGAAGCCCTTGCTCAAGATAAAGATGAAACAGTGCTAAAGGTCATTGAGATAATGGATTCTTCAGAAGACAACAAAGAAGAGAAAGAGGATGATGATGATGAGCTTGAAATAACTGGTGTAGGTAAAGATGGATACAGAAGCTATCTGTACAACCAAATGTTTTCTTACCTACCCATGATGGCATACCATCAAGCTCAGATTATGAAATCATGGGACCACATGTTCTGGAGCTTCAAGGAATATCCAGCAATCACAGTTCTGGCTCATGGATTTCCAAGGGAAGTCATCTTTGCTAAAAAGTTGATTACAAACCATTCCTCATCAAATGCCAAATCTGAGGTGTTGACTATCCCTACAAGCTTTAGAGTTAATCATCAGCCATCATCTTCATTTAGTTATTTCTATGAATTTCCCAAATGGCTGGAAGTAGTTCTCAACCCAATAAATCAGTTTCCAGTTACAGAATCCCAAAATTCTGTGACTGAAGAACAAGAAGAAGCCAACTTTGCTCAGCTCCAACAAATCCCCTGCTCTACGATTCCAGGCCATAGTCCTCTAGAAGAATCAAATATCGGAATCGTAGAGTCACCTATCCCATCCATCCAAACTCAAGCCCCTCTATCAGACATCCCTTCCTCGTCCAGAAATGACTGTTTTAATCTTGAACTTGCTCTTTGCTCCCTTAAAGAACAATTCAACAATGCACCACCCTCTTCCTCAAGAATTCCCCAGATGGATGAGATTCTCTCAGAATTGTCTACCAAGGCCGATCTATCAGCTATGTCTAAGAAAGTGATCAAGGAACTAGAAGAAAGTCTTGACGATCACTCTGAACTGATTCAGCTGAGACTGACATCCATGATCAATGCTGCAAACACCCTTCCACAATCTCTGAGCTCTGAATTGTCCAAAACAATAAAAGAGATCATCAGAGAAATGCTTCAAAGCATAAAGGACAGGGATGACATTCACTTCCAAGCAGCCAAAAGACATAGGGATGCTGTCTTAATCTTTCAGCAAAATCAAGAATCTCAGAACAAACAGATGTTGCAGAGCATTCAAAATCTTCAGACTGCTGTCAAAGAGTTTCAACAATTCTATGTCAGCAGCGGCCAACAAACAGACAACATTCTATCCATCCTTCAACAAAGAGAAGCAAGGTCTGAAGTTCTCATTGAAGAAAATAGAGAAGACATTGCTTAGACCAAAAGTCAGCTGAACGAACTTGTCCAAGGAATTGCTCGTCTGTCAGATGACATTCGAACTCTTGATGCTGACATAAAGGGGGAGAAAAGAGGCAAGGGAGATCGGGAAGGAGATCGTGTAGACCAAGGACATAAGGGACGCGAATTCCAAACAACAAGGAATCCGCCTGCAAGGCATATCTCTCAACAGACTCAACGATCAGATCAGCAGGAAGTCTTAGTGGCTCAACCTTTAAGAAGTTAAAGGCCAGCTTCTAGCTCACAAGGAGTAACCGCAACAGGCCTAAGAATGCCAATTGGAGATCCGGCATTTATGAACAGGCACGACCACAATCCAAGATTAAGTCCCAGTGAGCTCGAAGATTTGGCTAAGAGAGATGAAGCCAGCAGAAAAAAGAGAGCAGAAGAAAAGGCAAATCCTCCAAGGAGTAAGAAGCCAAGAAAATAGAGATAAGTTGAATTTCACTTCTTATTGATGTATCTATTTTAAATGTAACATCTATCTTCATACATAAATAAATTCATGCTTATTCTCTAGAAATTTCAGCTACTCACTGAAATACTAAGTCATGTTTATTTTTCTGCACTGCATATAATCAATAATCATAACAACAAATCTCCTTAGTTATGTCAACATCAAATAGGGTGAGATTGTTGGGAGAATGCATAGCATGATTTGATGTTTTAATATGCTTGTGATTATTGTAAGGTCCTTAATTGAATTTATATAAAAGGACTTAGTGATGGAAAGATCAAGATTGTTAGGCTGATCTAAGCTTTCAACGTGTATCATTCTGTTCTAGAATGAATAGATAAAAAGATCAAAACTGTTAGGTTGATCTTATGATGTAATAGATAGGCTTGTCTGATCGTCGAGCACTGCACCAGAAGTCGTAGTCTGCCAGGAGAGTCAGAGTCAACTCGGGAGCTATCGAGGCAGAATAGGAGTATGCAAGATAGTGAGATCTCAGAGTTCGTAGACTTCCAGGGGAAACGAAGAAGGATCGTAGTGTGTCGAGAAGAGTCTCCTCAGGAACGTAGTGTACTGAGAAAGTCATGTTCTGAATCGTAGAGACAGCCTGCCTATAAGCCGAACGACAATCTGCCAAAGCTAAGTATGAAATGCACTGTACGCTCAGAGTCGTAGAGTCTAGCGATGCCAAAGTCAAAGACAAGGATAGTAGACCACACTCTGCAATCGTAGAGTCCACTGAACAAATGCAGAGATCGTAGTTGGACAAGATCAGATGAAGACAACAAGCTCAAGTCAGCGATCGTAGAGTGGACTCAACGTTCACCAAGCTAACTCTACGATCGAAGTATGCAGAGTCAGCGAACGTAGTATGCTCTCGGGATCGTAGAGTCAACAACACGATCTGAATTGTAGAGTACAACAATCCAAAACGAAGAGCAACATCTGTCATGTCAGAAAACGTTAAAGACTCATGAGTTATTAATTCAACAATACGAGGTATGGATCCTAGATGCTGCAGTGCCCATCAGTCCCATAATAAATGAAATATCCTTAGTATGCAACAAAGAAGTGTATTGAATAAGCTAAGGATAGTACTATGAATGAAAGGGACAAAACACCTTTTCGGGTGGTAGGTGAAAAAGCAGCCTGCAGTGTCAGTGGTCCAGAATGCAGAATTCAGAAGATGTGCAGAAATGTCTCCATCACAGTACAGAAAATTCAGATGCATTTAATACCACAACGGATGGATCCAACGGATAATTTTTCAACATCACACATATACAGATCAGACAAATGAAAAAAAATATAGGGCAAGCATAAACATTCAACGTGAAGAACTCTCTAAAAAAAAACTCTACGATCTAAGATATTACAAAGCTTGCTCAGCTACTCAGCTATTACGAACCAGAGCTTACACAACAAACTGAGTAGCAACCTTCAGAACGCAACAACAACAATCATCAATCAACTGAAGAAGTATACCAAGTCTGCTGGACTTGAAGAGTTCATAGTGAACTGTAAGAAAGCCAAGTCTGCTGGACTTGAAGAGTTCAAAAGTGAACTAGAAAAGTTCCTAGACTGCTGGTCTAGAAGGAATCTGTGTGATTCAGAAGATTGTATAAGACATCCTTAGTGGATATCCTACTCGTTGAGTAGAAGAGTGGACTAGGAGCTTTGAGTGCTCCGAACCACTTAAAAACAACTGTGTCATTTACATTCATACTATAACTGCTATAACTGCTATATCTGCCATAACTGCCTTAATTGCTTATAACTCCATTGCTTGGTAAAGAAGATTAAAACAAATATTAATTCCGCAAAGTTTTAATAATTATCTTAGAACAAGTTAAATCGAAAAGATTTTCAAATATCTATTCAACCCCCCCTTCTAGATAACTTGTGCCTACTAAGAACTAACAAAGGCTATTGATAATTTAATTATCTTTAGTCATGATATTCTTTACTGAGCTAGTTGTGCTCACTCTTTTGCTTCACAATTCCTTTCAGGTAATAAAAGTGTAGCTGGGTCGAGTGGGGGATAACAGGGGAATAGAACGGTGGTCTATAGCTGTTGAGGGTGAGGCGAACCCAACGTTGGAAGGGTGTTTTGTCACTATCATACAATATGTCTAATTACATACAACCTCATACATCATAAGACAGGGATGTGCTCGTCCACTTGCTGAGTATATTTACGAGCACTACCTATATAATCTTGGTGTTTGTTTGAAGTATAATTCTCATTTAGAGACAGTGGAGATAATGATATATCAAGAGAAGACTCACCATTGGGAAGAATATGATAGTAATCTTCTCGTTTTTCTTTGGGATCTATTGGGTCAACCAAGGATAATTCTGTGGCCATATGATATATATCATAACCTAAACGCATGGCCTCCAATGTACGAAGGTTTCCTTGAGCACTTTCCAAATATTCTAATTTCTAAAACAGTTTTTGACTGTACCTTTATGTAAGGTGTCACTGTGACGTGCTATCCAAGGTTGGGACATGAGTCACAGTTGGTATATATTTGAATCAAAACTCACAGCATTTATGTTGTTGTATTTTGCACGGCAATTGTTATAATAAAGTTGTAGGTTTTTTCTGTTCTATGTATTTGGCGACTCATAATGGGTTAGATGGTATGGACCTGTTTTGAGGTTGTCACAAGTTGTGCTCACCCTTCTGCTTCACAATTCCTTTCAGGTAATAAGAGTGTAGCTGGGTCGAGCAGGGATAACATGGGAATAGAACGGTGGTCTATAGCTGTTGAGGTTCTCCCTAAATAGTATGCAAATAATTTTGTTGAGAACTTTAGATAAGTTTGTCGTATTGTATACGTCATTTGATATTTAATTTTTGTGAACCGAATAGGGTGAGGTGAACCCAACTTTGAAAGGGTGTTTTGCCACTATTATACAAGATGTCTAATGACATACAACCTCATGTTATCATAAGACATGGTTGTGCACATCCACTTGCTGAGTACATCTACGAGCACTACCTATATGATCTTGGAGTTTATTTGAAATATAATTTTCACTTGGAAACGAACGGAGATAATTATATGTCAAGAGAAGACTCGCCATTGAGAAGAAGATGATAGTAATCTTCTCGTTTTTCTTTGGGGTCTATTGGGCCAACCAAGAATAATTCTGTGGACATATGATATCTATCATAACCTAGACGCATGGCCTCCAATGTACGAAGGTTTCCTTGAGTACTTTTCAAAGATTTTAATTTCTAAAACAGTTTTTGACTGTACTTTTATGTAAAGTATCATTGTAAAGTTGTGGTCGAGGCACCACGAGAGTTACATACAGTTGTATTAAAACTCACAGCTTATCTGTTGTCGTACATTGCACGACAGTTCAACAGTTGTATAAATGAAGTTTGTATTTGATATTATAGTGTGATATCTGGCGATTCAAGATGGGTCGTGTGGACCTATTTTGGGGGCGTCAAATTTTTATAAATAAAAGAAAAGCAAGTGGGACCACTCTCTTTTAAAAGACTCCAAAACGACGTAATTTTAATAACGGAGTGCTATTTAAGGAGGAATACTATTTAAGGGGAATGCTTTATTGTTGTATATATATATATTTGTGTAAATATTAAGATCTACATTTACACTCTGTTTCTGAGTTTTGAATAAAAAAGAAAAGAATAAAAAACTTAAATTAGAACAGAACAGAAAAGAAAAGAATAGAAAACTTGAAGTTTTCCTTTATGTTGTTTATGAGTTTTTAATAGAAAATAATAGAAAAATTAAAATTGAGAACATTAGTTGTAATTTAAAATTTATTATATTAAAAATTGAGGATAATATGAGAATTATAAAAATATTACTTATTCCAATTTCTTTTTCGTCCAAATCAGTCTAATTTTGGACCAAAAATTTTGGTAAAAAAAGTGGTCAAGTTTTTTATCTATTTTTTTTCTTTTATTAAAAACTCAAAATTATTAGAATTAAAAAAAATTTAATTTTTCTTTCATTTTTTTTTGTCCATTTTAAAACACAAAATAAGATTAAAAAATTGAGGAAAAAGAAGCCCCTTTGTAGTTGTCAGCCATATCTATCACTCTCGTTCTTCATTTAAAACGCAGTCCCTACTTCACGAGTATTAAATTGATGAAAAGAAAGAAGTGGATTTTGATATCTGAACCCACTCCCAGCACTGAGAGAGACTCTCCTCGAAATTGGTATCTAAAGCACTGTTCTTTCTTTCTTTTATCCCCAAATTTCCCTTGTTCTTGGCTTAATTTTTTTTTTTTTTTTTTTTTTTTTTGGGGGGGGGGGGGGGGGGGTAAGTACTGAAACTGAAACTCGGAAACGTTTCTCACTATCTCAGGTAAAGAAAAAAAAACCTCTCTCTCTCTCTCTTTCTCCACATTTGTGATTTTTAAGGTTTATTGTTTGTTAGATGTGGTTTTAGGTCGACATGTACCTAAATACTCCTCTATTCCTTGTCCCCTCCTTGTGTTTGTGTGTGCATGTCTTTGTTTGTGCATGTATCGTTGCCAGCTGGTCTAGCTTTTCTATTTTTGGGTCATTCAGTTCTTTATTTTGTGTTTCACGCTCTTTTAACCACTCGTCTTTCTGTTTTAGGTATTTTTTCCATTTTGTGAGCTTGAAATTAACGGGAAAATTGTAGCTTTACCTATTAATTTTGTTTCTTTCTTTAGTCCTGTAACTCTCAGTTTTAAGATTCACTGGGCTTCTCATTCTTTCTCAAACTCTCACCTACATATTCTAAATTTTAAGCATTTTGAGATTTTTTTTAATATTTCTTTTTGGGAATAAGCATTTTGAGCTCCAAGCCAGTGTGGGCTGAATTACCTTTCGAGTCCCTTAACTCCTCTTTCTCTATATGCGCGTATGTCTTTCTTTTTACCTTCCCGATAATTTCTAGAGCTTTAAAGCACAAAATGTTGCTTTCTCCCTCTCTTGTGTGTGTTTTATTTTTATTTTTAAATATTTATTTATTTATAATTTTAGTATGTAGCTAACCCACACTTGTATCTGTCCACCTCAAGTAATAAATATTGGTGTTGTGGCCAAAGTACTAGATGATTTACCCAGTAATTATAGTTTTGAATATGTTTTCTCCCATATAACTACTAGCAGTGGCAGGACTATAAATGCCCTTGATCTCCCAATTATAATGTGTTGATTTGGTTAAATTAATTCAATACCCATGCTTTAGCTTTGTTTGGTGTTGTGGTTTTGTAGTTCAATTTTAAGGTTTGTTTCAAACCATTTTTCCATTCTGTTCTAGCAAACAGGTGCTACTGTGCTAGTATACTTTAATAGTGTCTGAAGCTTTATTTATGCAATTATGTTGGGTACAGTTTTTACTAAAATTGTGTGCGCTCCTTCAGTTGTGTTTTTTCAATCACTTTTTCCTTTTATTGTTTTATTCTCCTTGATGATGTGAATGTAACTTAGGGTCTGCATAAGCTTGTTTCGATTTTATACGTGTCATAGGATATGCAAGGATAATAAGTTATCTTTCTTATCAATGCTATTCTTATTTTTACTAATATTTATGAAATCATTAGACGTCTCAGTTATATCATGAGAATCTCCAAGTTTTCAACACGTTGAGTTATATGTAATAGTACATCTTAGTGTTCTCTATACTTCTTGATGTATAGGAAAATGGAGCATCTCGAAACCGAGCTTCTGCCACCACCACCACCTGAACTTCCTCCAGATGTGATTCCTGCAAAAATTGAACCAGAACAAAAGCCTGATTTCATCAAGAATTCATCAAAGCCAAAGCGTGTCCCCATGCGTAGGCCTGGTGCTGGGTCTAAAGGACGAAAAATGTCTTTCATCTCTAATCATTTCAAAGTTGGCATTAGTAATACTAGCGACCACTTCTTTCACTATTGTGTAAGTTCCTTTGTGTGTTCATGTTGGTGGATTAATTTTTCTTATGATTATTTTGTATCCTCAAGTAGTGTTCTTCTTGTAATAGGTTTCTCTGTTTTATGAGGATGGTCGTCCCGTTGATGGAAAGGGTATTGGAAGGAAAGTACTTGACAAAGTGTATGAAACTTATGACTCTGACTTAGGAAACAAGGATTTTGCTTATGATGGGGAGAAAAGCTTGTTCACAGTTGGTCCTCTCCCGCGTAACAAGTTGGAGTTTACTGTTGTACTTGATGCTGTCTTGGCGAAGAGGTAAAATGCTTGGTATATGGTTTCTGTATGGAATGTGATTTATGTGAATTTCTTCTTTGAAATTGATTATTAACTTCTTGGGGACATCTTTGAATCTAGAACTGTGGAGAATGGTAGTCCTGGTGGCAATGAAAGTCCTAAAGGGGGTGACCTTAAAAGGTTAAGGCGTTCATCCCAGTCCAAAACCTTTAAAGTAGAGATAAGTTTTGCAGCCAAAATACCAGTTCAGGCCATTGGAAGTGCTTTAAGAGGTCAAGACACGGAGAACTCTCAAGAGGCTTTGAGAGTCTTGGACATCATTTTGCGGCAGATTGCAGCAAAACAGTAAATCAAGTGACCGTATATTTTTTAAAGGGTTTTTTCTCTTTACTAGTTGATATGTTGACATTTTTCGTACAGGGGCTGTCTTCTTGTCCGCCAGTCATTTTTTCATGATAGCCCAAAGAATTTCACAGATTTGGGAGGCGGTGTTCTTGGATGCCGAGGTTTCCATTCTAGTTTTCGAGCTACCCAAGGAGGACTATCTTTAAACATGGGTAAACTATTACTCTCATCTTCATGGTTGAAAATATCTCTTCCTTTGTTGTCATTTTGTGTAATTGTTTCCATATCAAGTACAGATGGGTCTACTACGACGATAGTACAGCCAGGGCCATTGGTTGATTTTATCATTGCTAATCAAAATGTGAGAGACCCCTTTCAGGTTGATTGGGTGAAGGTAATAGATGCAGACCCCAAGTTCTGTTTCTTTTATACTAATTAAAAGTTTTTAGATGATGGAAAGATTTTCCTTTTTTTTGTTAACAGGCTAAACGAACTCTTAAGAATCTGAGGATTAAGGTTACGACTACTAACACAGAGTACAAAATTACTGGTTTGAGTGAGAGCCCATGCAAAGAACAGATGTAAGCTTTCACTGTCATCACTTAATTTACTTGCATCTGTTATGCTGAGGTGTCATTATTTGATTATAGTCTTATTTGATTTCTTTAAACATATGACAGTTATTAAGTTTAGGGAATATCTTTTTTCTTGTAGGTTCTCAATGAAGTCGAGAGGATCAAAAGATGTGAATGGTGATACCGAAAATATTGAGTTGTCAGTTTATGATTATTTCGTAAATCGTCAAGGGAGAAAATTACAGTACTCAGAGGACTTGCCATGTATTAATGTTGGGAAACCAAAACGACCAACTTATTTCCCTATTGAGGTTAAATATATATCTTTATGTTATGATTCTGTGCAGCTAATTAACTTTCGCTTTCATTTTGATACTAACTCTGCATATATATATATATATATATATATATATATATATATATATATATATATATATATATATATATATATATATATATTTATCTGTAGTTTTGTACTTTGGTTTCATTACAACGCTACACAAAGGCATTGACTGTTATTCAGAGGTCATCCCTGGTAGAAAAATCAAGGCAGAAACCATTGGAAAAGATAAATATTTTGACTGATGTAAGTTAACTTTTATTGCTCCAATGAACCTCTTAAATGTTACACAATAATGTTCCATGTGGGGTTCGACGCAGGCAATGAAAAGTAACAACTATGCCTCTGATCCTATGCTACGTTCGTGTGGAATTACAATCCAAAGTCAGTTTACTAAAATTGATGGTCGAGTTCTGACAGCTCCAAAGGTAGTGTTTATTTGTTCTGTACTTTGAGCTTTTGGTACATCAATTTTTCTCTTTTTTTGTCTGTTGTTCCTTATCCATGCGTATGTGTTCTAAATCTTTTGAACAATGACTGTTTCTGTGCAGTTGAAGGCAGGTGGCATGGATGAAGTTTTTACTCGAAATGGTCGTTGGAACTTCAACAATAAGGTATGTACATACAGATTTGTATGTGGAACTCCTTAGATTAATGGTAGTGACCCCTTTGATGTTCATGTACAGAAATTTGTAGAGCCCGCAAAAGTAAGAAATTGGGCTGTTGTAAATTTCTCTGCTCGCTGTGATGTACACAACCTCTGCAGAGATTTGGCTAGAATTGGAGAAATGAAGGGAATTGTGAGTTTCCCCATTTCATCTCATGCAGCCTTGAGTTCCTTCATTGGCTTATGATAAATCCTTTTTCAGGTTCTGGATCCACCTGCTGGTGTCTTTGAGGAGAATCCACAATTTAGACGAGCACCACCACCTATTCGGGTGGAAAAGATGTTTGAACAGATGAGGCCACAATTTCCTGATGAGCCTCCACACTTTATTCTCTGTCTTCTTCCTGATAGGAAGAACTCTGACATTTATGGTTGTCAACAATGTGCACTGATCCTTTCAAGAAACTCTTTGAGAGATGATCATGTGTCTTATTCATTATCTAATTTAATTTCTCAGGTCCATGGAAACGAAAGAACCTTGCAGAGTTTGGAATTTTCAATCAATGTCTCTCACCGACCAGGGTTAACGATCAGTATTTGAACAATCTTCTTTTGAAAATTAATGCAAAGGTAACTATTTGTTTTGCTTTTGTTGTTCTTGATGGAACCATTGTAATTCTTTTTCGTTCATTTTATGTTTCTTTCTTACAGCTTGGTGGCTTGAATTCTCTACTTGCTGGTGAAGTTGCACGAAATATTCCTGTAGTATCCAACAATCCTACCATGATTTTTGGGATGGATGTGTCACATGGGTCCCCTGGTCATTCTGATGTGCCTTCGATTGCTGCAGTAAGTTAAGCTTATTCCCTTGCGTACTCTTTCTGCATGAGCTATTTACTTGGTGATAGATTGCTTTTACTTAGAAATTAGCTTGTTTAGGTGTTTATCAATTCATTCCTTTGTCTTTCAAAGAATATTTTTACTCCACATCTACTGTTTAGGTCGTCAGTTCGAGGCAATGGCCACTCATTTCGCGCTACAGAGCTTCTGTTCGTTCTCAATCACCAAAAGTTGAAATGATAGATGGTCTTTTTAAGCCTGCGCCTGATAATGAGGATAATGGCATTGTCAGGTAGGGTTTTTACTTTTACATGTGATTTCGGACCAAGAGATTTCAATTCAATATGGCTTTCTGCAATGTGCTGCAGTTCCTATCTAGAAAATGATTTCTTTTCCACTACACTTTTGTCTTACTATTATGTTTTCTTAAGGCATTCAGTTCAATTTTCATTTCAGGGAGTTGTTGCTGGACTTCTATACAAGTTCAGGGCAACAAAAGCCCAGTCAAATTATAATATTCAGGTTTGTCTTCTCCTTAATTAGGAATTGAAGTGTTTCTATCTTTTCTCACCTTGGATGCGGTAGCGGCTTGTGTTTCAGAAGATCATTTTTGTCTCGGTGTCGGTGATACGCACTGTTAGTTAGTTAGGACCTTCAACAAAGTAAGAAATTATAAAAAAAATTTAAATAATAAAAACAAGCAGATGAATAAATTAAGACACTATCTAGTGCACATAAACATTGTCCAAATGATAAAACAAACATCTGGCTGATATGTTTAATAAATTTTACGTTTGAATAAAGTTGATATTGATGTTGTCGTTGAGCACACATTTTCTGTAGAATTTAAGTACAATTTAACTTGACCAAGTATATTTTAAGTGCAATTTTTTCGTGTTGTATTTAATTAGGTACAATTTAATTATAATTGAAGTACAATTTAGCTTAATTAATTATATATCAGGTAGAATTGTTTATATTTTTTTAGTTATACTTAAATAGGTGCTATACAAGTATATTTGAAGTACAATATTTTTTTACTTTTTCTAAGTTATACTTAACTAGATACTATATAGCTACATTTAAGTATAATTTATAGAGAAATGTCCGTTCTCTTTTATCATCTCCCTATAACTTTCAATATATTCGATTTTTTTGTGGCATTGCTCCCCTTTACAGTGTGATTTCTCCTTTATTTGGTCCGAAACCGTTACGTTATGTTGAGTTGTCGAAACTTCGCCGAAAGTTACCCTTTACGTCATGATTTCTCTCCTTTACACTGATTTCTCCTTTATTTGGTTTTAAACCGCTACGTTACTCCGAGTTGTCAAAATTTCGTCGATACTTACCCTTTACCTGAATAATTTCTAATTTTGCGATTCGTGTCGAGGTTGCGGTAATATTTCGACGTAACGGCCTATACTTTGAACCATGGTTTTAAGTGAGTATAAGGTCACTGATTGAACTGAAAGTGCAGAAGTATATCAAGGAAAAAAGTATAATCACAAATCTTTATGGCCTACATGTGAGTTTATTTTAAGAGAAGGGAAGGGAAAGTTGGAGGCTTCCTTCTAAAAAAGTACGAGGAAAAATTGACTTTTCCTTCCCATCCCTTCCCAAAATAAAACTTGGAAACAGACCATTAATGAATTCTCATCATAACTAATCAATGTTGTCAAGTTGTCGCCTAGGCACTTGAGCAGCGATCAGATGCCTAAATGTCGCCTAGGCGACGACTTGACCCGAAGGAGAAGGCGTCGCATTGGACGATTGGAATGCAGAGCGACTTAGACACGCGGGTATGGTTCGACCCGAAGGCCAATTGGGTTTAAAAAAAACGTAGTCCAAATCTAAAGCCCTAAACCTAATCGCAAGTCGCAACTCACAACTCAGAGAGGGGAGAGAACAAGAGACTGAGAGAAAAATTAGGAACCTTGGATTGCTGCAACTTTTTCATCTTCTTCTTCGATTAACTACTGCGACTTCTTGTTCTTCTTCTATTTTGGTCGCTGCTCCATGTTCCCTGTTCTTCTGCAATTTTTGCTGTACTTTTTTATTTTCTTCTTCGTTGCTCTCTCTTCTTTTTTGCCGATCAAGTTGTACGAGTTAATTCGATTGTACGACTAGTACTAGTATTTGTTGGGCTGTGCAAAATATGTTGGGCTTTATGTGTTTGGTTTAAAGTATTTAGTAAGTTACAAAATAGTTGGGCTTTGTGTGTTTTTGCTTCCTTTTTTTTTTCAAAAAAAAATATGCTAGGCTACTTTGTGTTTGTTTTTTTAATGAAAAATATGTGGTGGGTTTTTTATGTATGTCTTTTGTTTTTATACTAAAATATCATAGGCTGCTTATGTGTTTTTTTGTTTAAAAAATATTCTGCGCTGCAATGTGTTTTCTAAATTCAAAATAAGCTGGGTTTCTTTTTGCGTTTGTGTTTTTCTTTAATGGTATTTAAAATGTTGATTGTGAAAGGTATTTAATATATATATATATATATATATATATATACCACACACATATATATTTCCATGTATAAATTGTCATTATAAATAATTTATCGCTTTATGGACGACTAGTCACTTAAGCGGTTGACCACCGACTCGACTAGACTTAACGCCTTGATAGCTATGTAACTAATGTAAGTTCCTTGGTTGAATATATGGCTTAGGTTATAGCAGCGTTAGCCCCATCAATTTCAGAAACTTCGCATTGTCTTCAATTTCATCATATTCATATTATAGTTTATTATTGGTAGCATCAAGGATAGTTCTGTACTTAAGACAATTTTCTACTCAATAGGGTTATTTATTGATGTCCAAAATGTAAACATGTGAATTGAGCATGAGTTCCCCCCTCCTTTTTTTCTCTCGAGTAGTTATTGAGCATGAGATATTTTTTAATAAGTAGTTATTGAGCATGAGTATTTTATGTTAATCCCTATTTCGTTTTGTTATATAGGGACGGAGTCAGTGAGTCGCAGTTCAACCAAGTTTTGAATGTGGAGCTTGATCAAATCATTGAGGTTTCTTAACAATGATCCTACGAGTCAGTTTATATGTGGTTAAGTTTCTGGTTGATACTTGGGCTATGGTTTTAAACTCTCTGTTTCTTACTTCCCAGGCTTGCAAGTTCTTAGACGAGAAATGGTCGCCTAAGTTCACTATTATAGTTGCGCAAAAGAACCACCATACAAAGTTCTTCCTAGATGGATCTCCGGATAATGTTCCTCCTGGTTAGCCTCATTAATTTCCCAGGGAGTGGAGAATTACATGTGTGAAGCATTTTGATTGATTCAAGTTCTTTGATTTTTCGTGCAGGAACTGTTATCGATTCTCAAGTTTGTCACCCACATAACAATGATTTCTTCATGTGTGCACATGCTGGGATGATTGTAAGTTCTTGATTTAAACTTGTATTCAATTAATCCTGGTTTCAACAGTCTACAAACTTTGTGGTTGTCTGTTCTACTTCTCTATAGGAGTGTGAGTGATAAATCATAAAACCTTGGAGGAAATCAGTTTGAATTAGAGGTTACTGATTTACCTATTTTCTTTCTCTTTATTTATTTCTTGGTTAATTTTTTTTTAAATCTTGTTCTAAAAAGCCTACTGATTTTTTGATTTCTCATAACTTTGTGGTTGTTTCTATTTGGTTTTGTGATGTTTTGATTTGTTCTATTGTAATGATGCTTCACCTTTAACTTCCCTTTGTTATCTCCTATATTAAAATGTTGTTTGTTTTTATCTGTTTAGGGGACGACAAGGCCAACTCATTACCATGTTCTATTTGATGAGATTGGCTTTTCAGCTGATGATCTGCAAGAACTCGTTCATTCTCTGTCCTATGTGTAAGTTGATCTTTTTTGTATTGTTGTCCATAGTAAAGGTTGGAGATGCAATAAATTACTTGCAGCTGTTCTAATTCTTATGTTTTTGCAGGTACCAGAGAAGCAATAATGCCATATCCATAGGTAATCATACCAGAAAAGTCCCATTTACAAAATTCAGCATTGTGCCATGTTTACGCCTTGAGATAATAAGTTGTTATTTTAGTAGTGGTGGCATGTTGACGAAATTATGATGATAAACTTCAAAACATCCAGCCATTTTATACTACTATCAATAAAACAACTCATTTGGCGGAACAATTTTCTTTTTGTGACAAATGGGACTCTGTTCGGGAGTATTTTTTCCAAACAGGTTTACCTTTCGTGTATATAGAATGGGTAAATGTATACAGTCTTAATTTGCTTGTTTTTTTATTCCCGCAGTTGCTCCAGTAAGGTATGCACACTTGGCGGCTACCCAGGTATCCCAGTTCATGAAGTTCGACGAAATGTCAGAGACATCATCTAGCCATGGAGGTCTTACTTCTGTTGGAGGACCGCCTGTGCCTGAACTCCCCAAGTTGCACAAAAAAGTTTGCTGCTCGATGTTCTTTTGTTGAAGTGCGGTGGAATCAATGGTACTCTAGTTATGCTCTTTATTAGTAGTAGCAAGCGAACAAGACTTCTGGATAGCCCGGTTTGCTATGTACATTACATGCGTAGCACCTAGTAGTAAGTATATGTTTTGTGCGTACTGTTAGTGTATTACCATATGCTGTTAGTTTTAATGATATCTATCTTATGCTTGCTAGTGTATTCTCTTTACGTCTTAGCTCGTCTTAACCGGTTAACCCTTGTTGTTCACCCAACGACGTACTTTCAAAACGCAAGTCCTAACTTAAAAAGCTTGCAGTAATACTTTATTTTATCCCTTTAAGTTAAATTTTACTTCTTAAAATTAATAATGCACAAAATATATGTATATTAAATTTGCACATGTTTTTGCTAACAATAACACCCAAAATTTACACATGTTTTCCCTAACAATGACATGAGGGCAATAATGTCATTTTACCTGAAGGCAAAGATATCAAAACAAAGATTACAAGACTCAGAATGATTATTTGGAGTTCGCACAATGACATCGAAGCAACAAGCTATAAAAAATATGCTTGACTAGTTGACGTTTATATTATTTTTGCCCTTTTTCTTTCTCTCCCCGAAGATTAATCAAATTTGATGTCATTTTGTAGCTCTCGAAAAAAAATTTCTAGATTGGTATGACACGTTTTCTTACTCTTTTCGGTTTGAAAGTTATTGACGTTTCCTTACACGACACGAAAGACCGACTGTGCGACACGAAAATCGACGCAAGCGACCTTGCCCTAGGGCTCATTTTTGGGAGAAGCGGTTTTGGCACATTTTTTGGGGGTATAAAACATTTTAGAGAGAAAATGTGTATCTATGGAGAGATATAGAGAATAAAAGAAAAATCTCTTTAAATCCAAGTTAGATGTAGTATTTCTCATCAAATCTCCCACCAATCTATAGTCAAGCCATTCATACAAAGCTTAAGGAGGAAAAAACTTCTACTCCCAATGTCCATTTCTCATTTTTATACTAAATATAGCTTAGATCTAGCTTATTTTGTCAATTATTGTGCTTAGGCTTTGTTTGTTTAAGGTTTTTTCTTTATTTAAGGTTTTCCTAGTATCCTAGATCATATTAAGAGGTGTTATTCTATTTTTGGGATTATGGATGGTTAGAGAGGATTTATCACATATGGATCTACTTCAAACTATTTGAGGATATCATTTTAGTAATTTATTGATTTTAACTTCGATTCGACTGCTTTTTATCGATTATTTTTGCTTGGGAGTTGTTTTTTTACTGATTTCTAGACCACCCAAATATCTTAGATTAATATTTAGTCGTGAGGGGATCCTCTCTTTTGGCCAGTGAGGAATTCTCAATAATAGAATCTCCTTATAGCCAATCTAGGATATACTTCCGATTAGACCTCGATATTGTTGATTTGTTGTGCGATCTATGGATTTAGGGTTTATGGAGATCCTTTCCTAATTAAACGATTGTAATTTTGTGATTCGATAATTGTCAATGTAATTCGGGCCTTAAAGCGGTATCGATAATTTTATCCCAACATAAATTGAGTTTAAGGCCACTTGATAGTGGTTTTTTTTTATGTTGAGGCGCTTGAAGTTATTTAGATGACGTGCATGCCCACGAGTAGCTCCAATCTTATTTTTTTATCCTTGATTTTTTCTTTCGATATTCGAAAACGCTTTTCAAACGAAATTGCAAAAATCTTTTAAAATGAATTAAATTAGGTTATTCAATTACTTCTTTGCTGAAATTGGAAATAATAAAGAGTATCGATTCCTATTTGACGAAAGGGTTTGTAAAATAAATATTTTTCCTAAACGACACTTTAAATTTCTCATCAAGCAAAATTAAAATGAAACCTTTCTTTCAAGTCAAATCTTTTGTGTATAGGTTCAAAGAGTGAAAGGCCTGAAAGTTGCTTCCAAGATAATGCACCCACCAAAATCTTTACGATTCTAAGAAACGACACCCTAAATTTCATGACTTGACCTAGTGATGACCCATAGGTTATTTACATTTCATGACTTGACTCTAGGAGACGATATCCTAGATTTTGGCTTAGACGACATAAGAGATAATACCTTACGCTTCACGATTCAATTCAATTGACTCTAAGAGACAATGCCCTAGACATTCTCCAACGACACAATTTATATAGGCACATAACACAAACATACACTTGACATTTCTCAAGACAATACGATTAATCTTTTAAGGAAAAGATTAAGAAAACGGTAACCGTGTATTCACGGAAGTCAGAGGGTGCATAACACATTTCTATTGCTTAAGCAAACCCCCAAACTCTATGAATCTCGGTTACGGACCAATTTTACAAAGTTACACGATTAGTCATCTCGATTATCAAAACCTAAAGATTCAGATGAGTTGGTATATCCATTTAAATCCTTAATTACCAACTGACGACTATCTAATTGACCCACTTTAAAATCAAAATTTCAAACCCCGTCGACATTTATGTTGGTTTTCAAAAATCACCCTTAAAATTCACGATCTCTAAAATAAAATAAAAAAAAAATCTTGACGTCGACACACTATATTGATGAAACTATATACGACAGTGGATTCCAGCTCAATGAATTCGTTTTACTGCTGGTTTAATGCTGGAGTGTAATTCTTTTGTTTAGAATAGAATGAAGTTAATAATAAGAGCTTGTTCGATAGTGACTTATAAGTTGGTCAACCCAACTTATAAGTCATTTGTCACTATTCTTCTATTTGGCAATGACTTATTTTTTATACTTATAAGTTGATTTTTAAGTCCAAAAAATAAGGAAGTATTTGTAACTTATTTTAAAATGACTTATAAGCTATTTTAAAATAAGTTAGTTTGACCAAATGTAATGTCTATTTTGTCTCTTTTCTATTTTGCTCCCATTTTTTATTAATGTTATTTTTAGTAATCTTTACATTTGATTTTAAATTATAAATCATTATGAGCCGAACACCTTTCTAGTTTGTTTTAACTTGATTTCTGACTTATAAGTCAAATTGATGCTGAACGTTTTTACTTATAATTCACAACTTAAAACAATTTATAAATTAACTTATATTTTAATTTTAAGTCATTTTAAAACAAGTCGAAACGTGCTCTAACTTTATCCTCATTTAAATTAGAGTTTTAGTTAAATTCTAAACCAAATAGTTTATATTTATATTCCATAAGATATTAAATTACAAATATGACCTCTTATTTATCATGTTTTTACTAAACTGTTCCCTATTTTTTTTAAATTAACTGTTTCTCATAGATGCATCAGTTATGCAAATGTGTTCTTCCAATTTTTCTTCCTCTATTAAAAATTGATTTCGTCTCTCCTCACTTTTTTTATTTTTTATTTTTAAAGTTTGTGTAAAAAGTGTACTCTTTTCTTCTTTTTATTTATTTATTTTTATACAGACCTTTTGAATTCAATATGAAATATTTATAAATTCAAAACTAGTATAAATTAATTAATTTTAGACAATATAATTACCAAAATTATGAACTTTACTATTTGTTTTATGTACACTCATAATTGTATGATTTATTTTTTTCAAAGGTTAAATTGTTATTGACTTTATTAAAATTTATAATTTAGAATAAAGGTATTAAATTAAGATATTTTTTTTCTTTGTTTGTCTTTAAAAATACTGAGTTCAACTTTTCATAATAGTCGTATGCTGAAAATTTTAAAAATATTTTCAAACTTAGATTTTTTGTTCAAAATATAGGATCAAGTTTGATTTGTTTAAATAAAATTGATATATTCAATTTTAAAATTGATGCACATGATTTAACCTTTTAAAACAATAAATCATGTAGTTATTAATATCATTTAAATAAAAAAAATAGTAAAGTTTATAATTTTGATAATTATATTGTCTAAAAGTAATTAATTTATACTAAATTTAGAATTTAGAGATATTTCATATAGAATTCAAAAGGTCAATATAAAAATAAATAAATAAAAAGAAGAAGAATATTACACTTTTTACACAATTTTTAAAAAAAATGAGGAGAGAGGAAATCAATTTTAATTTATCCAAAAAAAATCAAATTTTAAGATGTGAACAAAAATTGGAAGAACACTTTTGCATAACTAATGCATTTATGAGAAATAGTTGTGCTAAAAAAAAATTGGTCAAGTTTGTTTGCAAATATTATAATCCATGGGATTATAATCCCAAGCTATTAATTCTAGGATTTTAGGTGTTGTTTATTTACATCTGATTGTCTCTTAATAGACTGCCTCTTATTCGCTAAGAGGTATGATGCTGTTTGTTATGTTTTTTTTCACCTCTGAATGCCTCTTAATCGGTAAGACAGAAAATAAAATTTTAATAATTAAGAGGTACCTCTTAATGATCATGGTTATACCAAATCACAGTTCATGTTCATAATCTTACTAATAAATTCATCACCTGAAACATCAAAAATCATGGTTATACCAAATCACAGTTCATGTTCATAATCCTACTAATAAATTCATCTTTGCACTACGGCCAAAGATATACATCAACAAGTCATCTTTGCACTACAGGCCAAAGATATTCATCAACAAGTCATCTTTGCACTACAGGCCAAAGATATTCATCAGTTGGTCATGTTCATCTAAATACCTGTTCATCTTTGCACTACGGGCCAAAGATATTCATCAGAAATCATTCATCTTTGCACTACAGGCCAAAGATATTCAGTTATATCATCATTTAGGACTGAGGATGATGAAAAATATTTTAAAGAAAACGAATCCAGTGAAGCAAAAGAACAAATATTAAGGATTCGTACTTTAAATAATTTCCATTCAAAAATACTTCATAAATAACCAGAGTGGGGTAAAATTCAAGAATGATCAAAACATGAATACAATCAAAGCTAGTATCTAGAATAGATATTTTGGACAATTTTTTTTTCCGGTGAATAGTGCCGTATACGTGAATAGTAACTCCGACACCAAAAGATAGAAATTTCACAAAAAACATCATCATGCTTCGTGAATAGTACTCATGAATAGTAACTCGTGAATAGTAACTCATGAATAGTAACCCCGACATGAAAAAGTTCTAAATTTGATAAAAATTTCCAAACAACATTTTGGCATAATGATATTGAAGAAATAATATCATTTTAGAAGAAAATAACCTCCCTTACCTCAGAAAGAATAGTACTTCTGATTGGAATACTGGATATAGTGCTGAAAGAACTTGCACCGTATAGCAATACTCAAAGTACTAAAATACTCACAAAATACACTCGATATTATAGAGAGAGAAAATAGAGAGAAAACTTCAGTTTCTGGTGTGATTTTTAATTATAACCTAAACACCCTATTTATAGGAAAATGCTTAGAACACCAAAGCAAAAAATTTAGTAAATTAATAATATATTTATATAAATTTCCTACGCACACCTAGCATTTGAAATCAGCCATCCTAACACATGTTAAATAAATCCCAAAAATATAAAAAACGTTTTTCTTATAAAAAATAATTAAAACTTCAAAAATTAATTATTTCGGAACTTCAATAATTCATAATAAATAGCCCTTTTATCAGAAAATTCGAATCTCGCTATTTTTTTTATAGAAAATTCAATTCTCTTCAACTTTGCAGAAGAAAGTTTTTCCAAATTCCAAACAGAAATTGACCGAAATTCATATACGGACGATTTTACAGGCTATAATCAAATTTCAGTCAAAAATGGGTCCACAGACATGTTTAACATGTTTTAAACAACTTTTATAACAAAAATACTCATCCTCCTCATATACTCATATATCCCATATTCATTATAAAAATATCATTATAATATTATAATAATATATTAAAATAGTATTTTATCAGAAAAGATAAATATCGATTTTCAACAATTGTCACTTTAAAAAATTTTCTCTATCTATATCCACATAAAATGAATATTTTTCTTGTCATATAAATCAATAATTAATTATTCACAAATAATATTACAGAATCACAATAATGACAACCAGGCAGTTCCCAAGAAAGAGGGAGCTTTTCAATAAGAATTTCTCCTTACTGGCGCGCAATTAAGTGACCAAATCTCTCCTTAGGCAGAACTTTCTAGACATTACCAATAATGTTATCTAATAATATTATTCAGATAATATGAATTATTGCTTTGATAATGAAAAATACTGTGTAGTGACAATTATTTAAACAACAGTAATATAAAATATCAACGCAGTAATTATTGAATCAATAAAATACTGAACAGTAATTACTGTAATAATTATTGAGTAGTGACTTCTTACGTAAGAATCAATAATTCAAAAATATTGTGCAATACCGTGTGCTACTGTGCAACAACGCGTATTACTTTATTTTAACCACCGGGTATTCAACAGTATTAACAACTACGCCGTTATTTATAAAAATTCCATTTTGTCATTTTCTTCATCCGACAGTTTTTCTGTTATGGGGCCCACAAATGGTTGCGCCGTCGTACGAATATTCCACGACCAAACGAATATTCCCCGACAACAATGAATATTTTATAACCATTTGCGTATTTTTGAAAAAAATTCATATATCACCCTAAACTTTAACTTTTTTATCAATTTAACCATTTACTGAATAGTAATTATAAGAAAAATTGAATACTTTTATTTCATAAAATTCGGGGTCTTACATGAAATGTCAGTGTGTATATATAGAGAATGATCTTTTAATTCCCTCGCACTGGAAGTAAAATCCTGTATAAGAATTAAAATAGAAAGTCGAATAAGGATAAGAAAACTGTTGGATAATGATTTGGTGATATATTCTTCAAAATTGGGGATAGTGAGTTGATTAGGGAAACTATTATGAATGCTCTTACGCTTTGTTTCAAAGTTTTGAACAGAAAAGAAAAGAATAGAAACTTAAATTAGAACATAAAAGAAAAAGTATAGAAAACTTAAAATTTTCTTTTGTGTTGTTTCTGAGTTTTTAATAGAAAAGAATAGAAAATTTAAAATTGAGGAAATGAGTTGTAATTTAAAATTTATTATATTAAAAGTTGAGGATAATATGAAAATTATAAAAAATATTACTTATTCCAATTTCTTTTCCGTCCAAATCAGTCCAATTTTGGACGAAAAACTTTGGCAGGAAAAGTGACCAAATTTTCTATTAATTTCTTTTCTTTTGTGTTTATTAAAAAACTCAAAAACATAAGAATTGAAAAGAAAACTTAGATTTTCCGTCTGTTTTTTTTTTCTGTCTATTTTAAAACTCAGAAACATAGCGTAATTAGTGTTCAATAGTTGGAGAGAATGTAGTTTATAATTTAAGTAATTAAATCGAATAAAAAAATTACAAAAATATAAATATATATTTAGTAATTAGTAAATAGTAAATAGGTTTATTAAAATCAGGATAAAAACACTACAATATATTACAAAATTATGATCAAAAGTTAAAAATATTTTTTCACGGAAAGATCTATAATAAATTTTATTTGCAACGTCAGCAAAATTTTGGTAGCAATTTTAACTTTTGTTCATAATTTTGTAATATATTTTAAAAACTTTACCAATGAAAATAATTACTAGAACAGTACAATTATACTATTTTGTAGTTTACAATGACGTGTATAATTACTTTTATACTTCGCTGAGAATGTTTAGATAAATTCATTCTTCATTTGTAGAACAATATTTATATTAATAAGATGGAACTCATTTTAAATTTGGATAAAAAAGCACAAAGACACTTTAAATTTATTCTAATTGATTTGGACGAGAAATTGTGAGATTGTTGAAACGGAGGGAGGAGATTTCGTTATGCCGTGCCTTCAGGCACGTGCAATTATTAGTATAAATACATGATGATCAATTTATAAAAAATTAAGGTTAATTTTGTCTAAAAAAATTTAATCCCAAATAGTAAGGATTAAAATAACAGGTAGAATACAATATTAAAAAATTATTGTATAATCTCTCATATCTTAGGTATAGTTATTGCAAACAAACATACTCCTATAGTTTAGCAAAAGTATGACCAATAAGAAGGTCAGATTTGTAATTTAGTCTAACATAAAATGATTTTTTTTTATTGTTTATTGGAGTACAAAATAAACGCTTTAGACGTCGACTATAAAAACGAGAAAAAACGAAGCCCTAGCGAGAAGTATTGCAGAACATTAAGCAAGTATCAATGGCGAAGAAGAGGAAAGCAGTTACTACTAAAGTTGAGCCAGAAGAACAGAAACTGAAAATAGTCCCAAAACATGAAGAAACCTCCGGAGAAGAAGAAGAAGAAGACGACGACGACTCGGAATCACAAGGAGGAGAAGAAGTAGAACAATCTGAATCAGAAGAAGTAGAACTATCTGAATCAGAAGAATCTGAAGAAGAAGAAGACGAAGCTTCAAAGAGAGATACTCTAAAAGAACTCCTCGAACCCTTCGGAAAAGACCAAATCATTGAATTCCTCAAATTGGCCGCTCTCGAAGATCCCCAGCTCCTTACCCGAATCACCCAGTCCGCCGAGTCCGACCCGGCTCACCGCAAGCTCTTTGTCCACGGCCTAGGCTGGGACGCCACCTACGATCAAGTCCTCTCCGTCTTCAGTCAGTTTGGCGAAGTTGAAGATTGCAAAGTCGTTACTGACAAAGCCACTGGCCGAGCCAAAGGGTTTGCCTTCGTGCTCTTCAAGTCCAGAGCTGCTGCCCTGAAAGCCCTCAAAGACCGCCAGATGAAAATTGGCAACCGGATGACCTCTTGCCAGCTGGCATCCGCCGGCCCTGTTCCAACTAACCCCGTTTCCGATTCCTCCGGCCGCAAAATCTTCGTGGCCAATGTAGGTTCCCACGTGAACCCAGAATTGCTTCGGAACTTCTTCGCCAAATTTGGGGAATTAGAGGAAGGACCTCTAGGGTTTGATTCTGTAACCGGGAAGTTCAAAGGGTTTACTATTTTTACGTATAAGACAGCTGAGGGGTGCAAGAGGGCTCTAGACGAGCCTGTGAAGCTGTTTGATAAATGCCGGTTAGAGTGCCGACGAGCTGTTGAAGGCCTAAAAAACAATAAGAATCAGCAGCGTATATCAACCAATACATCTACTGGTTTTGCTGGTGTTCCCCAGAGTGATATAGTTGGTAGTATGAACTATAATGTGGGTGTTAATCCAGCATTTTATGCAGCTAATTTGAATCCTGCTGCACTTATGATGGGTCAGAATCCTAGCTTTGGGTTAGCAAATCCAATGATGGTTTCATCTTTGAATCAAACTGGTTTGGCCACGTCTATTGGGGCAAATCCTCAGTCTCTCGGGTTTAGTGGGAATTATGGGATTAATACTGTTAGCCCGAGTGTGATTGGTAGTTATGCTTCTCAAGCTGCTTTACAGGGTCTAGGCTCTTACCAGGGTTCTCAGCCGGGGAATTCTTCTGCAGGGTTGACAGCAGCAGTGGCGGCAAGGCCTCAATCGGCTGGTTTTGGGTCCACAGGACAAACATACCCTTCCTACTTTGGGCACTAGGTAATTTTACTTTACTTCCATTCAAAGTTTTTATTTTTTCCTTCTTATATTTTCCTGATTTTTGTTCTTAATCTGAATTAAGCTCAAATACATTTCTTTCTCGTTATGATTCTTGTCAGTTATTTTGTTCATCTTACATTTATGTCCCATATTAGTATTGTGTTTTCTTTTGCTTAATTCAAAAAGGAAAGCAAGTGTCTTTCCGAATATATTAATTGTAATTTACAGTCATATGTAAAACTTTCTTTGTAGTGGCATTGTGCTTGAGAAAAGATTTCACACGTTCACACTACTTCACAGCGACAATGTCCTTCCAATATGTGAGTTATATTTGTGTGATTGTTACAAATCTGGTGCGTGGAAATCAATGAGAGTCAGGATTCCTTGTGTTCAGAAAGTAAGAGAGAGACTTAATGGATCTATGAGACGAATCTGTGGCCTATGATTGCCGGTCTCTAATAAGAAATCATGATACTAGACAAAGTTAATTGATGGGGATAAAAATTACTTATAAATGGGAAACAAATGTTAAATGAAAATATAATTGTTTTTTTTTCATCTCGATGGCAGTGGTAAAATATAGCGTAAAAAGATCAGCTTAAGAGTACATGTACTGTTAAACAGTTATGGCACTGTCACTCGTTTTGTGATGAGGTTCATTGCCATACCTAATGAGGGCTCCAAAGCCTAAAAGAACTCGTATATAAATAAAAGGCATCTTTGAATATATGGGTAAAGGTTTGGCATTTAAGTTTTATTAATAAATAATATCTGGCTGGACGGAGTCACACAAATTCAGATCCATAGTGAACCCATGCCATGTTTAACTTTTTCTTTGCAAACCTGGCTTGCTTCAGTTATGTCCTTCCTAAACCTTTCCTATTAGACCTGCGGGGTAGGACCAGAGGATGGGGTAAATTGTATGACAATAAAGTGCAAAATGGAAAATTTGAATTTATCTAGTTCCTTAAAATAATTTTAAAGCACCTTTTAGAAAGTGTGAGTTACCTGAAAATCTCATAACCTTGAAAACAAGTTATACTTTCATAACCTTGTGATGCTATGAAAACAAACATACTTTCAGATAAACTAGTAATGATTTGAAAACAAGATATACTTATAATGGGATTGACTTGGTAATATCTCGAAGAAGGTTTGATAGAAACTTCTTTTACCCTTACTTTTTCAAGGCTTGAACTAGAATAGGTCATAAGAGTCAAAGGAGGAAGAGCACCTAATACTTTCATTGGTCAAATTTCCCTTGCTCAAAACAATTATACAAACTACAGAAGACAATTTGAAAGGATAAAAAAACAGGATAATGATGCTGTGGGGCTTCAAGAATTTTGTTTACTGCCATTTATGCATCTAGAGCACTTTTTGATCAATTAGTATAATGTTTCATCATGGAGTCACAAGCCAGTTTATTGTTGCTGTCTGCCTTTTTTGATGGCTTTATTAAACTTTGATAGGCACTGGACTATGTATACAGCTTTTAATGTAAAAAAGGACTTGCTTGGCAGCAGTCGAACAAATATTTCTTTCCATAAATTTCTTTGAGTGGTAGGAGTAGGACATTTGCTATAGCAAAGTAACGGAAGCATAGTTAATTCATTAACTAATTAGAAAACCATAAGAATTATTATTTGCAATTTTTGCTTCTGTATTGGTTTTTGGGCTATATCACCTATATGTAACCAGATGCCCCCCTGGTAATGAGTGTGGGTCATATAGTTGTTTCCCTTTGAGGTATAGACAATGCCTTCATCTTTGAATAATCATCAATTAGTAAGGAAGAAAGATAAAGTTGTTAGAGAGTTGGGTCAGACTGCTTTGATATGTTGGAGTTGAATGCGGGCATAACCTAGCAGGTGCTTTTCGTTCTGCTTTGCATTTTACTTTAACTAAAACCTTGCCGAAATAAATAAAATATTTTGTATAGATTGTACTCAATTTCTTTACAAAATGCTGTATGGGATTTTCTTCTACAAACATTAGTTATCAATAATGTAAATTCCTCTACAAAAAATCATCTAACAAGAAAAGATTTCTCATAATTTAGTTAAGAGGGTGGCAATCGAATATCTATGTTATTTTTTTCAAGAATAAGAGGCTCAAAAGTCTAGGTCACGGGAATCAATCTATTAAAAAAAGAGCAATGCTACTATCACATAAAATCGTCACATACAGCTCACATATCGCTGACGTGACGCTTATAGATTTGTTGTTGATATGACCTACTTAACTCAATAACAAATCCATGGGTGCCACGTCAGCGATATGTGAGCGGTATGTGATTATTTTATGTGATAGTAGCATTTTTGTTTAAAAAAATAGTGTCATGCCTAGAAAGGCTTTTTTTCCCCCTAAAATATTATAGGCACTTGACCCTCACCATGTGTACAAGGTGGTCTAGTCCCTGGCACCAAGTGTGCGTAAGAGTGTGAAAATTGATATAGTTAGTAAATCAGCTTTTAGTTTTCCTTTGCGACTTAAACCACTATTCATTTCTCCAGCATAAGTTTACATTGCAAGGTCATAATTCTCATAATGGAGGGGTATATGTTTAACAGCCAGAATATGATTACAACTATATATGATTTTTGACTAGTATTTGGAATTTAATTAGTTGCCTACTTAACTTTATGTTTTCTTGCAGAATCAAGGCACAAATAGGCAGGCGTGAAGTGCGTTTTTGCTCTGTTATAGTCAGATGGTTTTTGTTATGCAAGAAATCTAATATTTGCTCTATGTACTAGACATTTGTTTAGGGTGATCTTGGAAACCTTTATTATCAAAACATTCCTTTGAAATATTCCTCCTACCTTTGACTTGTTTTATCGAATCCGTTCTCTTTCTCTCTCTCTCTCTCACACACACACACACAAACAATCCTGAAACTTCTTTTTCCCACCACTCTCTTGAGAAGTTTGTGCGTGCATTTGTATCCACAGTATAGTACGTTGGGATATCATAAAAATTACATGTAAATGTCTTCATGTAAGAATCATTCTTTTCCCAAAATCTTGTTAGTAGTGTACTGTTGGACAGTAAAAATAAAAGAAAGTTGAAAGATTAAAGTGAAAAGCAGCAGCAGCAGCAGCAGCAGCAGTAGTCCCTTCCAATTTCTTTCTCATTGAGCTTCATATAATTATACTTCTACCGTGCTTGGCAAATCACTTATGTTGAATGGCACACAGATGGTGCAAAGGACCCATGTACGGACCTGAGCCAAGTACGAGTTGTATGATTATAAGGTCAGCTTATTGAAATGAAATCAAAACCAAGTTTTAGAATACTAGTCATAAAATTTCTTTCAGCCCATAACTTGGTTGCCACATATTGTCTGACTAACCATTAGATTATTGGTTCACTTTAAGGCAATGTTTGGCAACACAATTTCAACACTTCTGGTGGAAAACACATTTGATATTTCATAAAATTTGCAGTTGAGTTTCCAAACACGGCTTATATATATATATATATATAAAAAAACAATTGCACACAGGTCTTTTATATTTTTTTTGTAAAATATAGAACTCCTCACTTTAGTCCGATCGTTTTTTTTTCCGCTTGCTACTATTGACCTATATGAATAATAATTTGTAAGCGTACTAGTGCAGATTGGAACTTGGAAGCTGTTACATTACAAATACTCCTTCAGTTTCTAAAATATTACTCCTTACGTTTCTAAAAGATTGTCGTTTTAGGAGAATAAATTTATTTCAAAATATTTGTCGTTTATAACTTTCGAGGATAATAAATTATTTATTTTTCTATATTACCCCTACCTTCTCTCATTGTCCTAAGAAATTCTCTCCTTTGTATTAATAGTTTTCAACTTCCCATAAAGGGGTAGTGATGAAATTTCAAACAAATTTTATTTTGTAAATGATACTTCATTAATTCATGTGCCAAAACCTTAAACGACAATCTTTTAGGAATGGAGGGAGTATTTCAATAAGTCTTGACATACCGGTTTATTGGACAGAAAAATTGGATATTTTCAAATTTTTTTATTGCGACTCCCAAAAAATGCATAGTACTTATTCAAACATGAATTTTTATAAAATATAGTGTTTTAGGTGTAATTTGGATACATATACAAAATATAGTGTTTTATTCCAACAGGAATTTCTACAAAATATTTGTATATGTATTCAAACTACATTTAAAACACTATATTTTGTAAAAATTCATGTTAAAATAAATACTATACATTTTTTAAGAATCACAATCAAAACAAAAAAAATAAAATTAAAAATATCCAATTTTCCGGTCTGTGTAGGACTCCAAATATTTCAATCACACCCAAAAACAGGGAAGTGATATTTCAGCACATTTTTTTTGATATTTCTGCAATGTGGAATCCACTATTAACATTAAAAATTGAGTCCCACATGCGAAAATATCACTTCTAATAAGAAATTGATATTTTCGTAATATTTTTAAATATTTTTACATGTGGGACCCATTTTAAAACCAAAATGACGGGTCGGAAATATATATAAAAAAAACACCGAAAGTATCATTTTCTCCAAAAAATGAGAGGAAAATGAAAAAAAATCAAAAGGAGAAAGCTGTTGCGTGCTGCCGAGATTGCAGAAAATATGAAATGGTACCGACAGTACCGTACAATCATGGGACTTGCCATATACTATATGTAATATGTAGTACTCCCTCCCTCCCTTAAATATTAGATGTTTTAGTGAATTTTTTTTGTCTCTTAATATATGACATTTTAAAATTTTAAATAAATATTAATTGCTCAGTTTTTATATTATTCAAAATATTAAATATAATTTTAGTTCTTTCACTATTTTTTACCTAATAAATAACAATATTTTTTTCAATACAAAGATAATATTGACATTTGATATTATATTAATATTATATAATTATTTCTTTAATACTTGTGTACAACTCTAAAAAATCTTATATTAACGCTCTGTTTCTGAGTTTTAAAATGGACAGAAAAGAAAAAAAAAGGACAAAAAAATTAAGTTTTCTTTTCAATTCTTATGTTTCTGAGTTTTTTAATAAACGGAAAAGAAAAGAAATTGATAGAAAACTTGACCACTTTTCTTGCCAAAGTTTTCCGTCCAAAATTGACATGATTTGGACGGAAAAAAAATTAGAATAAGTAATATTTTTATAATTCCCATATTATCCTTAACTTTTAATATAATAAATTTTAAATTACAACTCACGTCCTCAATTTTAAATTTTCTATCCTTTTCCATTAAAAACTCAGAAACAACACAAAGGAAAATTTTAAGTTTTCTATTCTTTTCTTTTCTGTTTTAATTTAAATTTTCTATTTTTTTTTTCTCTTCAAAACTCAGAAACATAGTGTAAGGGTCGAAGGGAGTATATTACACTATCTTAGACGAATTATAAAACTAGCAAATACTAATAAAAAAGAGATGCACCATGGAGTTGTGCCAATTGTCTGCAAAAAATCAGCGACTACCATTACTGTGCAGAGTACGTAACTGTTATTTATCTTTGACGGCTATGAATTATGTGATGTTTTCCTAATTTCCTATTATTATTAAGAATAATAATGCTACGGCTAGGGTTTATCAAAATGACAAAATCTGTAGTCTCAAATGAATTGTTTATTATATTAATTCTAATTTATTTTTTTAGAATCCATTACAAGTGAATAGTAAGTATATCATTATTCTATTAATTATTCCAATTTTTAATATCACAAATTTTGAGTTAGTAGTCATGCTCTCTCCACTTACATTTTAAATATACTGAAATTTGTTCATTCTGAAAGTGAATAACTTAATTGTTAAAAAAAGTAAATAATTAATAATTAAAATTAAATTAAGACAATTAAAAAAGGAGAAAGATAAGACATATCTAGTATTAAACAATAATTAAGGCGACATATAATTTATCTCAAACTTTGGACGGCCCAGATAATTTACTGAGTGAACGAGAAATTTAAAATTATTTATATTTTATTAGATAGATATAAAGTCAGAGGATCGGTTTGATGGAAGTCGTTTTTTTTTTAACTTTTAATATAATTTATATTTTTTATTTAAATTATATACAAATTTTATTTAATTACATATAATTTATACACAAATGCTTGTGCTAGCGGATGGCATTGGCGGGTTAACATAAAAGTGTTTGTATATTGACTGGAGACAACAGTATTTGACAAGCACGTGAATTATTATTACTACTACATGTCTACATCGATCATTGGCCTACTGCTTAATAAACCACCAAAATCAGAAAATATTATTTATTGGTTTCTGATTTTGAATTTGCTTTTAGATTCAGATCGGGGTATATAAACTCTCCCCTGTGGCATCTGATTATTGTTTTTAATAACTCCCAAAGTCAGAATCGATTTGTATGTATCTACTTGGATTTTTCTTCCAATTTGTCCCCAATTTTCAATTTAGGGCTTTTTTCTGTTCAGTAATAAAATAAAGATATAACAAATATATTCGTATAGTTATTCCTTCTGGAGAAAGGAGAATAGAATGTGGACATATGTTTCCTATGTCTCTTATATACCGTAAGATACACTTCTTTGTCTATCAGAGACAGACAGAGAGAGATTGAGCTCAGGTATTTGCAGCAGCAGCAGCAGCATGACTTGTGGGTTGCATGTTGGACATATATGGGTTGCATGCAAGCTGATTGATTTAGTTCGATCATCATTCCCTTTCTGGGTTTAGATGCTCTGGTAAGTCTGCTGTTTCATTTTCTTTTCTTCTTACATTTCTTGGATTTAATTTTTTGTTCCCATCCGGATCCTCTGTTATTTCTTCATTGATTGCAACTGATTGATGGTTTTTTTTTTTAATATTTATTTATTATAAATAAATGAGACTGATCCATAGTCAACGTATTACAACAGATCTCAACCGTCCATAAGGAGGACCTCAGGTGCCCATAGTTTAATAGTGCGGATAGGACGAAAGACTCATTTTTATTGATTGGTACCTTTATTTCTTGTTCTTTATGATTCACATTTATATCTATTTATATCTATAGAATCCGCAGTTATGCCATAAAAATCTAATTAGAGATATATAGATCTTGTTCATGGATTAACGAAAATGTGCAAAAGCACCAAAGATCCTTTTTTGGCTTTCTCTTTAGCCCTATGTCTCTTATCCCTAGGGCAACTGATCTAGCTCCTGAAATATAGAACATTTTTGAATAGTTACAAAATAGCGTTTGAGGCGCATGCCTCAAGGTGCGCCTCAGAGCGAGGCGGCAAGTGGCTATGGCGAGGCTTAAGCCTCAAAGGGAAATACCGTGGCTCGCGCCTCATTTTATATTTTTTGGGGGACTTTTAGGTCTTCAAATTGAGGCTTGCGCCTCGCTCCGCCTCGAAGCTTACGCCTTGCCTTGTCTGGAGAAAAACGCGTCGTACGTCTTTTAGCTTTTTCGAACATTGGATAAGATGATTGTCCAAAATACTCGTCGTCAAACCGCAGTTTAATCCTGCGGATGCTGTTTTAGGTCATATGGCTTGTTCGTAGAACTAAACTGCCGATGTGGATTCTATTAACGATATAACCCAAACGGCGCCGTTTTTGGTGAACCACTAGTCCGCAGAACCAAACTGCGGACTATGTGTGTAATTGAATATGGACTGGACGACTTTCTTCTTTCCTCACAGATCTAAACTACCTCTGCGATTTTGAGAGTTTTACAACGACCGAATCAAGTAGCAATACAAGCGTTTCTTCCTTCCATCTTTGCTAAATCGAAGTCATGTAAGTCTTTTACATTTGCCATATATATATATATATATATATATAAATACAGAAAGGATCAAGTGCATATATATATATATATGCAACATAAGGATTATGCACTTGATCCTTTCTGTATATATATATATATATATATATATATGCATGTATTCTTCGTTGTTGAATACACTTCAAGTAGTTGTATACAAAGACTTGTTGGCTACAAACATTTGTTGTATACATCAATAAATGATTTTTGGTAGTTTTTATTATTGTTTGCTTACATTTATCATGTTTCAATATATTGGTTTGATTTAGGGTTGTTTTATTTTCAGTATTGTATGGTTGTAATAATAATAATATCAATTTTTTTGTTGATATATATATATATATATATATTTTTATTTTTGTTTTAGTTTGAAAAAATGGATTTCATTCTTGGACCGATCGATAATACATTGTTCTTGGATCAAGCTAACTACATTTCTACAATTGTATGGAATAATCCCTATTTTACACGTTCCTTAAGAACTGATGAGAGTGGACACTCTTTGGATGTGTGGGTTTTAAATGATGTCCAAAAACAATTATTACAACAATGGAGTTTTGGGATATTCACAAACACCAATGTTTGTTCATTAATAGAAATATTGGTAGAGCGTTGGCGGAGTGAAACAAACACATTTCACTTCCCCATGGGTGAGATTACAATTACATTAAAAGATGTTTTTTTTTAATTTTAGGATTACCGATTATTAGTACACCTATTACATGTACATTAATTAAAAACCCAATACAACTCTTAGAACAAAGTGAATTTACGAGATACATAGTGAAAGGAGATAAGGTTTATCACCGAAGGGGGATATTTTGTCATGGTTGGGTACTAGAGTTTGCCAACTTCCAAAAGATGCAAACATGAAAATGGTGGTTACCTACACCAAAGCTTATGTATTGTTTGTTATTGGAAAGATATTATTTCCTACATCAAACCGCGTTGTGGTGTATGCGATATATCTTTTATTTCTCGAAGATGTTGATAAAGTGTCTTCCTATGCATGGGGAGCGACGGTTTTGGTGTGTTTATATGGAAGTTTACACAAAGCCAGTCGAATCGATACAAAGAACATCGGTGGTTGTTTAATCGTTCTTCAGGTATCTTATTGCCCACACTTATACTTATAGTCATATTGTCATTTCATTAACTAGTTGTGATGATTTAACATTCTAATTTATCATACAGGTTTGGGCTTACGAATGTCTCTTTATCGGTAGGCCTAATTTTGCTAAGGGTCTTGAGCAGTGATTGCCTCGTGCAAGAGTGTGGGCTTACTGAAGAAATAAAAACACAACACAATAGAAGACTACCCCATCACAACACAATAGAAGACTACCCCCATCACAATCAAATTTTTTATAGTGACGAATTTGATTTGATGATGGCTACAATGATATGCTGGATGCCATATGCGAGGTTTAATCATTTCGTAGAACATGAGTATTAAGCAGCTTGGTGTGGTGGGGTATTCTCCTAATTTGGCTGGATGTTGTAGAATTTCAAATGCCAGATCGGGTATTGAGACAAGTTGGGGAATTACAAGATATTCTCGAGGCCACGGTTAATATGATCGAACTGAGGCGAGAGCGAGAAAGGATCTGTGCAATCAATTATACCGAGCGAGGAGATTATATTATCACGTGGTACACATGTCAAGACATTCTTTTGAACTCTGTGGTGGCAACCAGACAATCCGTTACTTTTGGCTGATTATTTGAAGTGGTATCGACAAATGACCGTACCAGAATTAGCCAACCACAACTTGTCCCAAATGAGACATACACTCCACGTGGCGTATTTGATCATTACAAAGCTATGAACCTTGTAAGTGTTAAAGTTGATAATTTTGTTTAAAATTTACCAACATATTTTTACGATTATCTAATCATATGTACATTTTCATTATAGATTGATTCGGCTCGATCATTCGTACGGAATATCTTACGGGTACCATCGCCATGTATACGTGGTTTTAATGAAGTAAACCAAGGGCTTTTTGAAGATCCCAATGACACTATCCTTAATGTTCAATCAGATCAATTCACCCAAGATATGCCCTTCTTTGATTGTGATCTATTCAGTCAAGGATCCCCCTTACGGTCTGAGCTCCCATTTGTAGTTGAGGAGAAACCCAACATACAGTTAACACCTCCTCTCCTCTGAGTAATACTAGTGAAATTGAGAGTATGGGACAAATTTAGGCTATGCAATTGACTCCAATACTATAAGAAACTCCAATTACTGAATCACATTCTGAGCCTACATGTAGTGGGGTGAATGGCGTGTATAATATTCTTCCTTTGTGGCTACGGGTGGACGTCTATGTTTAAAAAGGAACTGAAGGTATAGGAGTGGCTCAATGCCAATTGGTTTTCGGATATGATAGACCAATCACAATTTCCTCATATCGGTCCTGATGATGAGTACATATTGGAACATAAAGACGTAATAACGCTTACGTCATGAAATCTTATATGGAATCAGACGATTGACGCGTATCAAGTCACAAAATCAATAGTTGATATCGACTAGAGATAGAATGTGGTACGTTAGCACTTTTGACTATTTTATTTTTCAATTGCATTTATGTTATACTGTCCTACTAATATAATATTATGATTGTTTAATGTACAACGTGATTTTGTTGTGAACGACCTCCGGATTTGGCGTCCCAATAAAAAATTTCCGTAGGAAAAAATGGCTTTTGCATTCAAGGCCAAGTGGCCTAAACAAAAGAATGGTTATGATTGCGGAGTCTACGTGATGAAGTACGTTGACTACGCTGGGCAAAACATGTCTTTAGGGGAGGTGAACTAGTCCGAGGAAGATGCCTCATTATTTAGATACATAATTGGCCATGAATTACGTAAACATGGGGTGGGGGTGGGGGTGGGGGTGGGGGTGGGGGTGGGGGGGTAGAGACATGAATTTTACCATTATGAACGCTATAGTTACGTATGTATCTTAATTTGTACATTGTATATTTGGAATTAATTTTATGTTGTCGTATATAATATTGGATTTACAATTTGTGATCAATGGATTTTGTAGTTGTTGGTTTTGTTTGTGATATGCCATTTACAGCTTGTGTTTGCATTTGTTTGTGATGATGCGCTTATAGGTTTTGTTTGTACGTTATGTAAGCACCAAAATAATTTTTTTTGTAGTAAATTACCATTCGTAGTTTAAACTGCGGAGCCAGCTGAATCCATACAAGGAACTTAAAAAAAATTAACATTCGTAGTTTAATACTACAGAGCTAGCTGAATCCATACAGGGAACTTAAAAAATATTACTATTCGTAGTTTGATACTGCGGAGCCACCTGAATCCATACACGTAACTTAAAAGAAAAATTTACCATTCGCAGTTTAATTTTGCGGAGCCATCTGAATCCATACAAGGAACTTAATTTTTTTTACCATCGGTAGGTTAATATTGCAGAATCATCTGAATCCATACAGGGAACTTAAAAAATAAATTACCATCCATAGTTTAATACTGCGAAGCCTACTGAATCCATACTGGGAACCTAATTTTTTTTTTTAGCATCTACAGTTTAATATTGCCGAGTCTAGTGAATCCATCCAGCCAGGGAGCCTAGTGAACTTAAGAAACAAAAAATACCAACTTTTTTTTTTACTATATTCTACTGAAATTTAACATTCTTTCCTTTGGCAAGAATGGATCACAAGACGTTGTGCACCCAAGCCTTATGAGTAGTTTTTTATCATTGAGCCATAAGGGGCTTGGTCAAAAAAATACCAACTTGATCACAACATGAATTTATTATGGTTTGTATTAATGATCAAATTTTCAAACATTTCTAAATACTTTTGTCATTCGACAAGTGATTATATTTGACATGAATACAGTCAAAACATGAATTTATTAAAATGCAATTAAATATAGCCCCAACATGAATTTGAACATGTATTTTTCGTTTATCATGGTTCAATAAGGTTTCACTTATCATGTTTGTAAATATTTCACATATTTTGCACACTTTCGAAGTGGCTTCTGTCCTGCGATTTGTTCGACAACACTTTTCAATCGTGTTACTTTTTTACGACATTTTGTCTACAAACAAATTGGATAAAAAATAGGATCACTGGGCTCAGTATCATCATCATCACACAATTCCATAGCGTACTCGGCCTCGATAACAAGTTGCACATTGTCATCCCGCCTTATATTGGCACTATCGGGAAGGATTTTGACCACAATTTTTTCCTCACGATCAAGCATTTCATCAACATATCTAGTGGCTTCTTTAGAATATGAAACATCCAACACAAAACCCAGAAATCGTTTGCACAAATGATTGTACCGATCGGTTTGTGTCTCGGCCGGTTTGGGTCTCGGCATAATCTGTGACCGAGGTCAGAACATACGGACACCGTTGATTTAATTAGCATCTTGAGTCTATCGCTTCTGTATCAATTCTTCGGGAATCTGAAGAAAGTTCTTTGAAATTAGTAGCCTGAGAATGTGACGATATATAGTATCAACACATTCAAACATTTTGCAATTACATTTCGCCATCCCGGTATCTTATAACGCACAACTGTGAAATACCTACGACAAAATTCAGGAACCATGATTTTGAACACCAAGTAGCTTTTTGATTCAGAAGTTGACATCTCATGTACCTTTTTAAAAGTTAACTTGTGCGATTTTGTCAGTTCAATTTGAAAACGCCGACACATTTTTTTGGTATATATTTTAGCTGCATGTATCTCTAACGGATCTCCAAGAACAAATTTTCTGCACGATAGATTGTAATATAATCATATTGTTTCTCTCTGATGTACTGTTTCTCAATAGCTTTTTGGGACTTTAAAACAAAATCTTTATTCCTCGTACTACTATTTATATATTCGTTAAAAAAGTTGTTCATACTTTCATTCCTGGAAGTGGTAATCATACCCGTTGCAAAGTAATTTTTTGAATGCACCTCCATCCATTTTTCTTTTAATTCATACAGAGATTTCAACCATTCGTGATTTATGCAGAATGTAGTTTTGCATCAACAATTTCCATCTGTCCTCAAATTCTTGAATACTTGAGGATTTAAAGACATAATAGTTGTGAAGAATAGACTTGGCCAAGTTTTTTAGGATATTGTTTGCTAATGTGCCACGTACACAATGCATGGTGTGTATTAGGAAAAACCTAGCAATTGCATTCGACATAGCACGATCTTGATCTTGATCAGTGACAATGGTTATGAGATGTTTGAAATTCATTGCTTCAAGCCACTGCTCAAACAACCATAGAAATGTATCTTCAGTCTCATCGCTCAATAGGGTACACCCAAACAATACATAATGGTAATGATGATTTACACACGTGAAAGGAGCAAATGGCATGAAATATTTGTTTGTTCGTTATGTGGTATCAAATGTAATGTCACCAAAATTTTGATAACCAAGTATTGAATGATAATCTACCCACATAGATTATCCACTCTTGGTTTGACACTAAAATATAATCTATTCGAGCTCACGCTGCAACTTTCTCAAGTAATCTATTGCAGCCTGTGCATCATTCAAATCCATCGTATAACGTCTAATATCTCTAACTATATTTCGTACATCCGTTTCTGAGAACCCAACATTGCTCATACCTCCTCCCCAATGAGCTAGAACATTCATCATCCTACTTGGAACAATCCTAACATTATTAAGGGTTTCAATCAAATTCTTAGCAAGTCCTGAAATATTTGTGTTTGAATTTGTGAAACTTTACTTGGGACAGATTCATTATTGTGATTCAGTTCAAGAGTAGACACAAACCAATTATTTTTACTCTTATCATACACAACATAAAATTTTACTCTACATTTTGTTCGATCAATAGAATCCCTCCTTTTTCCCTTTGTATTATTATCTTCATCATCAGTGACAACCTCATTTTTTTTATATCCAGCTTTACGACACTGATACAATCTAGAACAAGAATCTTTAGAATTCACATGTTTTCTGCTAGTTTTTATTCGTACTTCTTCAAATCTAACACATTTCACATATTTTCTATAAAAAAATTCTGCAACTTCCAATGTATCAAAAATTTGACCAACATAAGGAATGATATCATCAACTAAAATTGTTACATCAGAATTATCATGCAATTTTTCCTTAGTACTTGAAATTTAATGAAATGATTCTTTAGCAAACAAATTCATGGAAAAACAAATGAATCACTTATTCTTTTGTAAAAATTAAATTACAGATTATCGATTTTTACTGATGTTTGTCTCCTGGTATGCTTGCTAGTAGGCTATGATTTCTCAATCGTATGAGCAGGTGAGAAAGGAAGAAATAAAAGTGATCTAGTATGCTCAGTACTTGTTCTGCTCTCTCAAGTTGATTGAACCTTTTACGCGAAAAGAGAAGAGAAAAGGGGATCAATTAGGGTAACCAGATTTGTTCTACCGTCCGTCCACACTTTAGTTATGCAAACGGGTAAAATAAATTTTTTCAGTCCGCACTTTACTTATGCGGATTAGGCCTCTAACCAAAAAAGTTCGATTTAAAGCTATCAATCGTTTTACATATTCTTGTTGCAGATTCATGTTTGGGATGATGAGAAACATGCATGGCTAAACAAATGGAATCTAGCAACAGGGTGAAGTGTTTTCTCATAATACAATGAAACATGAGAGACACCATACTGCGGTGTATATCCTTACAAATGTTTAGCTATTTCTCCTCAACTCGGATCACATGAATAAGTAAGAACAATAATATGCAAAAAGAAATGGAAAATTTGATAGCTTTAAATCGAACTCTTTTTAGTTCCAGATCACTACTCTCAAAATGAGATGAGATCCAAAAGTAATGTTATGAAGAACACACATAGAGCATAGTACTTCACCGTTTTATATTACACTCAGAGTCCGCGATTTAGTTGTACGGACTGGTGGTTCACCAAAAACGACTCTGTTTGGATTATATCGTTAATAGACTCAGCGTACGCAGTTTAGTTCTGCAGACGGGCCGTATGACCTAAAACGTCTTCAAGGATTAACAATTGTCATACATGCAAGATTAAATTGTCGAGGGGTATTTTGGACAATCATCCTATCCGCAGTAATATACCGCGGGCAATTACATATTAAACTGTGGATGGGAGGTCCTCCTTACCGTTCGATCCGCGGGTGGACGACTGAGATCTGTTGTAAAGATAACCTTATCTTTACAACGTTAGTTATGAATCCGTCCCCATTATATATATATATATATATATATATATATATATATATATATATAATTTCTTTGTTTTGGTTATGCTTGTGGTTGGAGTTCATGCAACTACATTTGTTAGGGTTCTTATGGATTAGATACGTTTGTGATGAAAGATTTGGGTTTTTAATATTGCAGATTTATGAAGTTTTGTGGTTCTGGATTAAAGGTTTAATTTTGATTTCTGAGCTAATAAATTAGGGGTGTAACTGCGCAAAGAGGTGGTGAATGGGAACTCAGACAATGGGATCTCATGGTGATTATGGTGGTGTTGACAGTAATGCTGGTGGGGGAACCCAAGAGCCAAAATTGGATTCATTGGCTCGGGAAGGCTCTTTGTACAACCTTACTTTGGATGAGGTTCAGAACCAATTAGGGGATTTGGGAAAACCTTTGAGCAGCATGAATCTTGATGAGCTTCTCAAGAGTGTCTGGACTGCTGAGGCAAATCAGGGAGTTTGCAGGCTAGATTATGAGGCCACGCAGCAAGGGGAGCTTGCTTCAGCCTCCTCTTTACACGGGCAGTCAAATGTAACGTTATCCAGGGATCTGAGCAAGAAAACTGTTGATGAGGTGTGGCAGGATATTCAACAGGGACAGAAAAAGACTAAACTTGGTAGGAAAACCCGGGAGAGAAAATCTACTCTTGGTGAGATGACATTGGAGGACTTCTTGGTTAAGGCAGGGGTAGTTGCTGAAGGAGAAAAAAGTTCTGTTCCTCTTCTCGGGGTTGATTCAATTGCATTGCCTCAACAAAATGTTCCCCAGCAAGCTCATTGGATGCCCTACCAGATTCCCTCCATTCATCAGCCGCCTCAGCAACATCAACAGAATATGTTTACTGTTTTTATGCCGAGCAATCCAGTTCAACAAACTCTTCCTATTAGCGCAAATCCAATTATGGATGCTTACCCAGAAACCCAAATGACTATGTCAACTTTCCCTTTAATGGGTACACTTTCGGATACACAGATACTTGGGAGGAAAAGGATTGCCTCCGGAGATGTGGTTGAGAAAACGGTTGAAAGGAGGCAGAAGAGGATGATCAAGAATAGGGAATCTGCTGCTCGGTCACGAGCAAGAAAGCAGGTTAATTACAAATTTTGAGCATGTTAGGCTTCTTTTTTCTATATTTTATCCCCCAGATATAAGATATTGTGTTGATTGACAGGCTTACACTCATGAGCTGGAGAACAAAATTTCGCGTCTAGAAGAGGAGAACGAAAGGCTAAAGAGACGAAAGGTATGTTGAATAACTTTTACATTTATTTTTGATAGTATTCTCTTTTAAGCTGTATTTGACCAGTACTTCATCCCACTGATTGTGCTGCTTCTACATATATGGTCTATGGGTGTATGTCTAATGGATTGTATCTTGTTAACAATCATGTCTTAAATGCTTTAAATCATATAATTTAAACCACCTGGGGGAAACTTCATCAAGAACTGAGCTTCCAAGCCTATCAGAACCTTACCTATTTATCATATAATTTAGAGTTCAAACTTCCGGAATATTTGAACTTATACTGTCCTGTCTTTAGTTTGAAATATTTTCTTTCATTTCCTGTCAGGCGTTGTAGTCCAGCAGCTCCAGCTAGAATAATCTAATTTCAGTTAACTAGCAATATCAATATTCGAACAGGTCAATTACTGTCATGTTATATTGCAAGAGATCAAGCTAGTACATAAACAAAATAATCCCTCTTTATTATCCAATTGAATAATTTTTACTACGACACATGTTATTAGGAAGTAGAATCCTTTAAGCAGTGTACTATTTGTAATGGATAAATGGGAAAGTAAATAGTTCGATGACAACTTCTTGCAAGGTATTCAATCTATTGGGATTTTCATTTTTAGGAATCTCACTTATGATGATCCCGGTGAGTTGGTTCTATGTTTAATTTGCTAAATTTGATATAGATTTCCATTTATCTTGATAAACGAGTTTGAACTCTTGACTCTTCTGACACTTCCATTTTAAGAGTTATCTCCTTCTTGACTCTTTCTTGTGTTTCAGTTCAGTTTTTTTTTGGCTTCGCCAGACGGAAGGCAAAGGTATTATCCAATATCAAGGCATTTATTTAGTTTCACATCAAGACTAAATGCTAATGATCTTTATTAGGAGTCTTAATTCCACAAGTTTCTATCTCAAGCGACCAGACTTTTGTGTTATTTGTAAGCAGAATGCAATCCCACAAGGCTCTATCTCCAGAGACCAAACTTTTATGTTATGTATAAGCAGACTGCTAAGATGTACTATCATTTATTTTTGCATTGTCATTGTTACATTGGTTGAGGAACTCTATATTTGGTGTGTTGGGAGAGTAGTTAGAATGTCCTGCTATGGTGGAGGATTTGTTGCGCACTTGTTTCATAGGCTTTGGGGGGGTTGAATGAGCTTAATGTTTGGCTTTTCAGGGACAACTATCTATTGTTTACATTGCTGCAAGATTGGATTATTTTTTTTCTTCACTTTGGGACTTTGATTTGGGTACCTTTAGGGGATTTTTGTGTCTGATCTATGCAGAGATTGGAGAGTTGCTCTTTTTTTGGTAATTTCTTTTTATTTGTACTTGTTATGGGATGGGTAGACTCCTTGTTCCCCCTTTGCTTCTATCAACAACAAAAAAAACTTGTGAGGCAATTCCTTGTTTTTTCTAAGGTGAAATCAGAACGGTTATTTCATAGTAAAATAGATGATCTTAGTGATATTTATAGATACTGCTTTTTATTTCTGTGGAGTGGCAAAATGGAAGACGAATTCGACTTTTCTTAAAAAAACTCGGACTCATAACTCCTCGGACTCATGATACTGTTGTGGCACTCTTTGGTGGTTAATTTTGGCCACAGGCTCACAACTTTAGGATGGCCATCCAATTTGAGCCAGGCACTAGCCCCTAAAACTAGATACAAATCCATATTCACTTTGTTTTGAGAACCCTAAGTTGGCTGGTGTTGGCCTGTAAAACTTACATTGGACTCTGGTGATCATTTTAAATTTCTAGGATTTGTGATTTAAGCTTGTCCTAATAGTCCAGGTTCGTCCATTTGTGAAAGTGTTTTTGTGTTTTCCCCAAATTATTTACTTGTTAGGTTGTATAGTTTCTTAATTAATTATTATTGGCATGCACAATGCATGATTCACGCTATTGACATTTATAGTTTAGTTAGACTACTCATTGGCATTGTTGCCGTAGCTGTATTTGCTATATTGGGAATTCCCTCCTTAATATTGTATGTCCACTCATAATATTTTGCAGCCTTATTTAGAAAGATAAATATGTACTACATATTAAATTTGACCATATTACAGTAAAACCTCTATTTAGTCATAGTGTTGTGACCAAATTAATTTTATTTCCTATAGGGAGGTTATAACTAATAGAGGTGTAGTTATAAAAATTATTATTTGACTTAGTTTTCTTTAGTGCAAGTGGTATAGAGATAAAGCATGCACTACATTAAAAACCAATTAATAGAGTATGCCAAATTGAAGGTATAAACATTGATAAAAGAGATGGACATAATTTCAAAAAACTGTACATATATATATATATATATATATATATATATATAGTGTTAGGAATATGCAAAGTCACCTCAAAAGTTTAAAATCTTGTATTTTCTTTAATATTTTTCTCTCAATATAAATTCTATAAACCTTTAATGAAACATAGCATATATTTTTTGCAATATGTAGATAATTATTACTATATCGAGGCAAGTTTCTTAAGAAGGGACCTAAAAACCTAAAAAAATTGATGGGGGCTAGTTGCACCCCTTACTTTCCCATTCACACCCCAAAGTTCATCAAAAAATCCGAGGCTAATAAACACCCCATGACGCGAGCATTTGCTCAACTCCCTCCTTCCCCACTATTCTTCTCTCTTGTTCTATGTTTCCTCTCTCTCCCCCACTACTATCACATTGTATCAATGGATGACGAGGATTACCAGGTCGATCCAGACCATGGAGACTTCACCGACGAAGAGATGGAGTACCCAAAAGACTTGGTAAGTTTCATCCTTCATCTTCGTCTTCTCTGGTTTGAAATGACTGATTCGCCTAGGGTTTAGTTAAAATGCCCACTGCATATTTAGTTTACTTTTGTTGTTGAATGCTTAGGCTTTAATGCCCAGTTCATGTAAAAACTTAATTCAATCCCAGTTCATGTAAAGGGTTTTTGCTCTGTTTTTGTAGTTCTACTGTGTTTGGGGTGTCTTTAGTTTTTTTTGAAAAAATATGAAAAAGGGGTGTCCTCAGAATCATATAATTTTTAATGGGGTTTTTTAACTATGGGGTGTGAATGGGAAAATGAGGGGTGCAACTAGCCCCCACCAAAAAAATTATAACTTATTACAATATGGAGTTTATTCCTATTTATAACTAGCCCAAGTTGGGACCAAATTTTTTTATTACTATATGGAGGTTATTCCTAGAGTATTACTAAATAGAGGTTTTAATGTATTATACTTTGCAGGGTACTTCTGAGTGTTCCTGAATATATCTTCAGTGACATAGCATCCTTTCTCTTAAGAAATTTATTCATTTTCATTATTGAACACCAATATTCTGTATGCCTCCATTCTGCTGAATGTGGATTATCACTCTGCTAATTAATCAAGTATATGCTTTGTATGATACAGTTTGCTTAGAGCTTGATTTATGTTGTTCGAGCCAGTCCCAACGGTTCAAGAATAAAGAGCATTTTATTTTCCATACATATTATCAGTTAGTTTATAGCTCTTTCTATTTTCTTGCCTGTTTATCTGCATGTACAAAACCGTCAATTGGTTGGGATAGTATTGAGATTTTGCTATATGCTGTTCATTGCATTTCTAATAGTTTAAAAGCTTTTTGGGCAACTCCACAACTGATTTTTGGAAGACTTGATAGAGATTTTTCCTAAAGACCTCACAGCTATTGCCAATAGAATGTCGGATGTTTTGCTGGGATAGGTTAAATCTCATTTAGTACTTATCAGAAAAAACTAATTTCAATTGGTTTGGGTGCATCTTGATATACTAAGTAATAATTCTTTTCAATATCAAGAATCAATTTTTTGTTTGCGTCTCTATATGTGAGAGGGTTGAACGTTTGGGATGGTGTTTAGAGCTTGGTATACATTAATTGGCTCATTCCTTAACAGCATAAGCCAACGGCACGATGGATTCAGAGTTGATGACTTGTGCTTAATTCATCTTGATGGGTTCGTATTGTTCTTAAGATGCATAATATTCTTTGAGTTTTCCTAATCATCTTGCCACCTTCTCTTATGTGACTATGGGTTTCATTTTTATGGAGAGTTAAAGGGGTTCAGTTGTTAGTTTCTGTGTTCTTCTCATTTAATAGATGTCCATGCGTTTTGAGAACCATCTACAACGCATACTTCAGTTATAATTGGTCGATGTCCATCTACTTTTATTTGAGAAACTTCTTTATGGGTGGTCTAATTTTTAAACTGTGTTGTAAAGATGGTGTTTCCATGAAATCTTATCCAGAATGGAACAGAAAATAAAATTTTTAAAAATGAATAAGAAAACACACAAACCAGTTGTCATATGCTCTATGATGAACTGTCATCATTGGTTTTATTACTGGTTATAAGTTAGGAACACTGCATTCTTGGCTTGTAATGATGATCGAGTATACAGTCATCCTATCCCTACTCATTACAATCAATGGAGGAACCAGTATCTAGGGCTTGCCATTTTCGGCATGGGTGCCACTTTATAAAATATACTGTATTATTTCTTCTCTCTGTTGCTTAATGGAGTGCCAGTTAATGGTTTATTTTGTATGTAGATACATTTATATAATGCTCGGTTTTTCTGATTATTGTGATTGTAATTGCAGGAGGTAGAGAAGGTGTTGCCATGTGTACCCCCTCCTGAGCCAAGGTATCAGCTCCGCAGAACAAGCTCAGCCACTTTCTGAACAAGTGTTTTTTTTAATGTTTGAAGGGTGGTTATGTAGATGATGTGTGTACGTCAATGTTATTCTAGTTTGCATTAGGTAGTAGCTGGGGTACCTTGTATCGCTTGCAGTGTTCCATAGCCAGGTTTATTGTTTCTTAGAAGTTGCCATCAGGCCATGGACTGCCAACATGAGTCTTTTTACTTGTATGTACATTTTATAATTCAACATTAAAACAATGTAGTTTTTTTTTTCTTCCCAAATTGTCCTTGTTAATTGTCTTTCATCTATTTTGTCTGATAACCTTTTCCCTCTTCTCAAGTCTTTTGGTGAACAGAACTTGTTATCTTATTGCTTAGGGTTGTTTGATTGACATTTCAAGGAAGAAATAGCCCCCTCCCCTCCCCTCCCCTCCCCTCCCCTCCCCTCATTTTATTTTGATTCCTAGTTTGCAGTCAAATTTTAAAAAGAGAGGTGTTCCGATGGTATTTTTTATATACATATTAACATTATAATTATCGAGCTCAGGGTCTGCTGTGAGTTTATTTCTCTCTTTTAATTATGTTTGATTTGTTCAGATATAAAAAACTTGTTGGTTTCTTCCATTTTTAGTGTGTTTTGATTGGTTCTTGATAAGTGAGTTTATTTCTTGAGTTACGTGTTATATGAGATTTGGTTGGTGCTTAATATTATAATAATGATGATGATGTGCGAGAGTAGATCCTCTGTCTCCTTGTGTTTCTCATTTTGACACCTGATCTTTTATTTAATTTTAGAGTTAATTGGTGTTGAGTAAAAGGTTAGATGTTACTCCTTCCGTTCCTAAAAGATTGTCGTTTTAGAAGAAAAAATTTGTTCCAAAATGTTTGTCGTTTATAACTTTCGAGGAGAATAAATTATTTAATTTCCTATATTATCCCTACCTTCTCTCATTGTCCCAAGAAATTCTCTTTTTTGTATTAATAGTTTTCAACTTCCAATGGAATTTCAAACAAATTTTACTATTTGGCAAATGATACTTTCTTAATCCATGTGCCAAAACATTCAACGACAATCTTTTAGAAACGGGACGGAGGGAGTAATATTTAAGTGGGGGATACAAGAAAAATAGAGACAAATAATCTACTCTCGATGATATACTTGATTATAAATTTTAGTGTTCCCAAAAAAGAAAAGGCGAGACATTTAAAAAAAAAGTAGCCCCTTCCTCTCCATTCTCAACCGAGAAGCAAAAATTAAATTCTAAAAAGTCGATTAATTGTAGTAACTTTTTTTTCATTCATCTCTTAATTGTAATCTATTTTCGTTTTAATTTTCTTTTTATATTTTTAATCTCGGACTAACGAATATCTATATCGTGGAGAATAAAAACATGGATTAATTACATATATTAGTACATTTATGAAAGTAATTACAAAAATCATACACTCATAAAATAATTACAAAAGTAAAACATTTTATCATTTTTATTATTAATTTTAATACAATTAAAGGTCCTTAAATTAAGGGAAAATTATTAATGGGCAGTTTCCTTAATTTAGGGGATCATTATCTGGTGGTTTTTTATTTCAAACGCATTATATTTCTCTCTCTAAAATCTTCTTCTTCTTTTCCTTCTCCATAACTTTTGTTCTCGTATTTCTCTCTTCTTCTTTTTCTTTTTCTTCTTCTTCTTCTTCATCTTCTTCATCACAGTTTGTTAGACAAATTGATGGCGTAAATTAATTATTTTTTAATTTACTTTTGTTGCACTTGTTAATCAATAAATCACACAGTCGAATACGCAATTTTCTCTCTCCAACTCTCTCTCCAACTGAAAGGATTCTGGTTTCTCTCTCTAAGGGCTGTTTCTAATTTCTGTTAATTCTTATTCTACTAATTAATTGTCAATATGATCATATATATACGCTATGTTTCTAACAGAATGGAGTATTGATTGTTTGGATCTGTGTTATTTTTATGTTTTGTATAGAATGATTGATACAAGAAAAAAGGATGGAAAGAGGAAAAGAATAACAGAGGGTGATTTTATTAAGAATTTGAAGAAATTTATTTGGGTTTGTGCAGTTGGATTCTGATTTTGATGTTCCTGTAGTTAAGACAGAAGTTCAAGTTCATAGCCAGAAGATATTTTCAACCCAAAATTTTTTAAAGGTGTGCTAATTTAAATTTTGTTATTGTTACTATCATATAACTGTTTGGTTACTTCTGCATTATATTTTGGTTACTGGTTTTTGTTGTACATGTTGTTTATGTATTGGTTACCATTAAAACATATTTTGGTTATTATCATATAAATGTTCGGTTACTTATTTAGTAAGTTTTTTGTTACTGTTAGTTTATGATTTGGATACCATTTTTGTTCCCTTGAGTTGGGATTTTGGGTACTATTTTATGTTGTTCTGGTTACCATGTATTTGGTGAGTATACATGGATTGACTAAATTGTGTTTGTTCTATATGTTGTTTATGTATTGGTTACCATTAAAATATATTTTGGTTACTAACATATAATTGTTTGGTTACTTCTTTAGTATGTTTTTTGTTACTGTTAGCTTATGATTTTTGGTTACCATTAAAATATATTTTGGTTACTAACATATAACTGTTTGGTTACTTCTTTAATATATTTTTTGTTACTGTTAGCTTATGATTTTTGGTTATCATGTATTTGCTTAGTATACATTGATGTATTATATTTTTTATAAATTCCTTCAAATATATTCTACAAGGTTTATGTTATTTTCTACTTTCATTTCCACAAACACATCCTACATGGGCTCTCTATTCACTAATCCCAAGGTATTTCTCTTCCTCCCACAGGTTCATAATGCGGAAGTCTTTTCTAGAGAATGAGAGCAACCATGAAGAAGAAAGTAGCAGCAACCAAAAAGCTCAAGTTTCAAGAAGATTTGTACCAAATTTTGATTAGTTCAGTTATCGTTGTCTTGTCATTATGAATTATGTTTCGTACTTTGATTTTTGTTGGATATCCATAACCATTTGTTATGGTTAGTATGTAATGTTTATTGGAGCTTATGTTAATGAAATTACATAATTGATTATATAACCAATTATTTGACATTATTTGTTGGTTCGTATTAAGTTGTGTCTGATACATTAATATTAAAGGTGCAGTTTGGTAACCAAACATGTATAGAAGGGTAACTATTTTATTTTTTGGAAGTAACCAGATAGTTACAAGCTTGTATCAGGACATATATTAAGTGTTAAATGTATATGTGAGAGTATACATGGGTTGCCTAAACTGGGTTGGATATACAGGTTGTTTCTGTTTTGGTTAACATTAAAACATGTTCTAGTTACCTTTTCTATAACTATTTGTTTACTTCTTTATTATATTTTGGTTACCATTAAAACTTGTTCTGGTTACTATCATATAATTATGTGGTTACTGTTTTATTATGTTACATTATGGTTACTGTTATTTAATGGTTTTTGACTACTATTGTTGTACAATCAATGAGGTATTTTAGTTATTATTTATTGTATCTTTTAAGTTGTGTTGGATACATTGTTTGAGATGTACAGTTGGTAACCAAATATGTATATAAAGGTAACCAACTATTGTTTTGATAGTAACCAGAGAGTTACAATCTTGTTTCAGGACATATATCAATTGTGAAATGTACATGTCATAGTATAATTGGGTTTCCTAAACAAACAATATCACATTCATTACAGGATGCTGGATACACAGGTTGTTTTATGTTTTGGTTACCATTAAAACATATTATGGTTACTGTTATGTAACTATTTGGTTACTTATTTATTATATTTGTTTTACTGTTATTTAATTGTGTTTGACTACTATTATTGTACAATCAGTGAGGGATTTTAGTTATTATAAGGGTAACCATTTTAGTTTTTTATTAGTAACCAAATAATTAAAAACTTATATCAGAACAGTTATCAAGTGCTTAATGTACATGTGAGAGTTCCCATTTATCTAGCTGATGGATACTTTTAAATTACATAGTTATAAAAGTTATTTGGAAATGGTCTATGCCAGTTGGTAACTAAATATAAATATAGAGGTAACCATTTTATTTTAGATGGATAATCAAATTTACATAAAAATATTTCAGAACAGTTACCAATTGTTCAATGTATATGTTTACTTTATATTGATAACTCATGATGGAATCAAAAATTAAAATATTAATCAACATCAATTTTGGTTACTGTACACCATCAAAAATATTACCAACCATGTGGTTAATAGTTACTAGCAGTAAACAATTATATATTCCTGTAAATAATTAAATTTGTTGTATTGGTTACTGTCAATAGTCATTGTCTAACAACTGAATAAACATTGTAAAGTAACCAAATTAATATTAGACAGTAACCAAATTACATAATTTTAGTAACCAGAAAATAAACCAAATTTTTACATGCAATTTTGAAGGCGTAAATGATGGAATTCGACCAAAAAACCCTGCAGTTCACCAGCGAAGCTAGTGACTTTTGATCGTTGACCCGTTTCCAATGAAATTAGGATCTAAAAACGCCAAAATCCGACACTCCAAATTGGACAGAAATTTCCAAATGGTCACCGCAACCAAATAAACATTATATTGTAACCAATTAAATAGTATACAACAACCAATATATATAATCAAATTAGCAGTTGTATGAATGTAACCAATGTAGTCAATAAGTAACCACCAATATAAAAGAAATAATTATAAAACACAATAACATTATAGAGTAACCAAATAAACACCTTATAGTATCTAAATACATATTATACAGTAACCAAAGACAGCATTAGACAGTAACCAAATATTCAGTAACCATTATAATAATGTTACACAGTAACCAAACCAGCATTAATCAGTAACCAATATATTGTTACACAGTAACCAAGACAGCATTAGACAGTAACCAAAACAACATTAGACATTATAATGTTACTCAGTAAACAAGACAACATTATAGAGTAACCAACAGTTCCATGAAGGTAACCAAACTCATTTAAAAATTATAAAGCCATCAAATAAACATTATTTAGCAAACAAATACACAATTATCAGTAACCAATTTATATATATTTAATAACCATAATAAAAAACATATCAATGAATCATCCAAACGTTATAGGAAATTGCAGTAACTATTTGAAGTGTGAAAAACTTAAGAAAGGTAATCAATATAGGAATTCGTGGTAACCATAGGTAACTATATGCATATGAATTTTAATCTCACATACCTCAGTATTCAGATTTGTATCGAAGTTGCTGTGATTTTGTATTCAACAATCACTGCCGTTCGATTGTACTGTTTCGTTACTGAACTTGAAGTTGCTGTTGATTTTGTATGTTATTTTCCGATCTCAGCGTGCCGTCGCAACAAAAAGTTTCGTCTTCTCCGATCCCAGAGGTGTGTCGCGACAGAAGATTTGGATTTCAGTTGCTTGAATCTCAGTTGCTCGAATTTTGGATCTCAGTCGCTTGATTTTAGAAGCGGTTGAAGATGAGAGAGAAGTAACTGACGTGTAGGGAGAAAAAATATCCCTAATTTTAGTAAGCTTAATATTATGTTGCGTTATTTTTGTAAATATGTTGTTTGTGTTTTATTTTTGTAAATACTTTCTAATTGTTGTATATTAATGTTAAGGACCCTAAAAACATTATAACAAAGTAAAGTTGGGTGGGCAGTGATATGAGCGCTGAAGAAAGAAGCAGTGATAGTAGTAGGCTTTATATACTGGCTTCTCATTTGTCTCCAGCCCAACCCAAACCTTCCATGGCGTCCGAAAAAGAAGCTGCTCTCGCTGCCGTTCCCTCCGATTCTCCTACCATGTAATTGCTCTCTCACTCTCTCTTTAGCTTCGGCCCTAATTCGCAATGATTTTACTAATAATTTCTGTAAATTGTTCTCATACATACATATATCACTGCTCACAAATATATACATAGATGAATGCTTGTTTATTGTATTATGTATATTTATGTGACGTGTGTTAGATCTGAAACATATTGAGGTACAACTGTCAATTTAGGGGTATTTATTGATTGATGAAAATGTGTCGTGTTTCTTTTTGAGATTTTTTTTATTTATAAAAAAGTTCATAATCCTTCTGAGCCACAACAGAAACGGTTAAATTTGGATCACGCATTGTATACTTCTTTTTATTGTGTATATCTTTGTTGTTGTTCTCTAGTCTTTAGAATTTATTAATTTTTTTGAGGGTCTAGTTGAATGGGCTGAGAAAGTCTAGTGTTCATTTTAGCTACCAGGAAAGTCTTTTTGAGTTTTCAATGATGACATTGTTTCTTTTGGAAGTTGGAACCCTACTGCATGCTTTTTCTAAATATATAACAATCCATATCAGAAAACTTTTCCATTTTCTTTCTCAATTTTGTTATATGTTAGAAAATAAATTACTTGGCTAAATTCTGAAATTGCTGAAGTCAACACCGTTGGTTTCATGTCTTGGTCCATTAACCTTCTATTATCCAAGTTTTGTAGTATGAATTAGCTAAGAACCATGTACTACCAGAAGAGTCTGAAGCTTTTAATCTGATTCAGGAAAGAAATGGAGCTAGGTGCTTGATATTTTTTTTGTATGAAAGATTTAGAGGTACTGCTTGTAACAATTATATCCATGAAAAATGTACGTGTTCCATGACAAATTCTTAGGTGTTTGATAGACTAAACGTATGGGCTAGAGCTGAATATGGAAAACTAAATACAAAACTCAAGGACATTAATATGAAACTCGAGGACGCTAAATGCAAACTTTGTCAAGTATACCTTTAAAATCTCCAAGGACAAATCTGTTAATCATATTTCAAAAACGGTTTGTAGATTCTAATGTCCACCAATTAGTTGGGAAAGAAAAGGCTGAAGTAAATAACAAAAATAAAAATAAAAATAAAAATGCAACATTTCATAATAATGAAATTTGGATTGAAGATTCACGTTAAATCTTCAGACACCCAAATCACACACTCAACAGCAGCTACTCAGCAAAATAGTTTGAAAAAGAAAATGACAAATTTGTAGAATTGATAATAAAATCGTAGAAATGGGTTAAGTCCTCAAACTTTTGTTGTCATGTTGATCAACTTACAGTGAGATCCATCCCTCTTCTTGCGCACCCACCTTGTAATCTGACTATTGGAACCACGGCTTAAACTTCAAAGTATTGGCCCATAGCAGTACGTAACGGTTTCGGCTGATACGTAAAGTTACTGCACGATATTAGCATATGGAAGATATTAAAAGAATTTACGATGCATTGAAATGCTAACGAGTCCAACAGTTATGTATCATATGCCTTATGTAATATAAATAAAATGACAAATTTGTATGTATTTAATTCGTTATTTTACTTATTCTTATTTTTTATTATTCTTTTTGAATTTTTTAAGCAATAAATAGCATTTTGTTGTGTATCGCTCGATATTGATACCCGATACCCGATACTGCGTCAAGAATTGAATATCCCATACGTCTTCCAATACCGCAACTTTGAGCCATGATTGCACTTATATCATGACAAACAACATTCCGGAAACCATTGGGCCATCCACAATTGCTCTAATATAGGATAATTAATCTATGATCATTTTAAGAGAAGATATGACTGAAGGTAAGGGAAGTTTTATTCATCGACTGAGGAGCAGATATATTGCATGACATGTCTAATTTTTAGGTGGTTGGCAATAATTGCAGACATATTTCAGGAAGCATGAAACTTCTAGTTTTCTAGGTGGCTGAGTGATAATTATCAAACACCATACACACAGTGCGCGCACGCACACACATAAATGTATATCATGTAGAAGATTATTTTTCATAAATTAGAGTTAGTTGCAGAAGGTTCACAAATGTTGAGAACTTGAGATTGAAACTAAAAGAACAACTTAAGAGGTTCCAGTTGCAACTTTGAGTTGTTTGTTGGATTGAGAAAGGGATATTATATATGAATATACTCGCTCTTCAATAATGATTACTCCCTCAGTTGCACAAAATAACTAATAGAGTCCCGATTTGACTTCAAAATTTTAATTTGCAAAAATCTTAGAATTTAAATTTGATGTAAATTTATTCAATGTTTGAAAACAACAAATTTTGCAATTACTTGTACTTTTGAATAGTTTATAGTATTCATGATTGTGTTGAATAAAACCAAATAATGTTCCATCAATTTTGACTTTGAAAGTATTACAAATTTGCTCAAAAAGTCCAGACGAACCTTTTTTTTGTGGAATGGCGGTAGTATTCTTCATTTTAGTTGGAGCGGTTCCATGGTTTTGATTGTATGCAGTTGGGATATCAATCCAAATATTTTCATTAATATGTTCTGTAGATTCTTTGTTTAAGCCTCCTGACTCACTGTTTAACGCGCAGATTTGACAAAATAATTAACAAGGAAATACCAGCAACTGTAGTTTTTGAGGATGATAAGGTAACGATGTACTGCTTTATGCACTTTGTCCAGGAACAAAGTTCCATTTTTGATCTAGTGTTAGAATAACTCTATCTATTGAACAACCAAATGAGATGCATAAGGTTCCTGGTGAGACCATAAAATATTATTTAGCCTCATATACATACATATATGTATCCGAGAGGTGGGTGATTTTCATGTTTGGGATCTTACCTTAACCTTAAAATGCTGGGATTGAGGACTTCATTATGGATATTTTGTTGAGGCCTAACACTATGTTTATGAGTTTTGGACAGAAAAGAAAGAACGGAACACTTGAATTAGGATAGAACATAAAAGAATAGAAAACTTACAATATTTCTTTATTGTTGCAACTCAATTTATAAAGGAAAATGAAAGAAAACTTGTGTTTTACATTTATATTGCCATTTTACTAATAATTTTGTTGTATGTATGTTGAGGGTATAATAGGGATTATAAAAGATTTGCTTATGTTATTTAGTTTTGTCCAATTCTCTTGTTTATGTTGATTTTAACCTGCGTCACTGTGGTGGAATATTTTGTGCTGTTTTATTTTTGTACATTTTTTGTTGGAAGGTACTTGCTTTTAGGGACATAGCTCCACAAGCTCCTACACACATTTTGATTATTCCAAAAATTAAGGATGGCTTGAGTGGCCTCTCTAAGGTATCTTCGAATAATTTCTTACATAATTGTAAAATGACTTGATTGCTTTACTTGTCTGGAGGAATTGAGTCATGACTTTTCTTTTTTATCATACACTCCCAAATTCAAAGTGTTCATTTAGTCTAATTTTAAATTATCTAGAAACACTATTGAGGTTAAGTATTTTAATTTAAAATATTGTCACATTGGAGAAGTATTGAACATGTGGGTGAGAGGCTGAGAGTGCTGTGAGGGTGGTTGTTTAGTACGTGCATGTGTTGGACACTTGTGTCCTTTCTTAAAAGGAATATTTGGCGTGTTCCTTTTTTTAGAGCATTGCTTACTATGTTACACGGTCATATTTTCCAGGCTGAGGAGAGCCATATTGAAATTCTTGGTAGGCTTCTTTACACCGCAAAACTTGTTGCTAAACAAGAAGGTCTTGAAGAGGGCTACAGAGTAGTGATCAATGATGGGCCAAATGGATGTTAGTATCTTTCTACATTTCTCCTAAATCTGAAATTGTGAACTCTGGTTATTTCCCCAATCAGTCTAAGACAGCTATTAATGTTTGCAGGCCAATCTGTTTATCATCTTCACCTTCACGTCATTGGAGGACGACAAATGAACTGGCCTCCTGGCTAAGATGGCAGTAGTTTATGGGGTCATGGCTATGTATTCCTTCTACCCTTTGAGAGACTAATAGAGGGTAGTTTCTTAAGGGTGTTAAAACCATAAATAAAGTTGTTAGTTTGACCTTTTACTTGTTATGGTCCTCTACTATACCACTACTGGCTGCATGGAATTGGGAATGTGTGCCACCTTGAATGATTGCAAACTTCATTGTAGTGAGTTGGTTTTGAATGCAGTTATATTATTACTGGTATTGCTTGGGATTAAATATTGGGTTAAGTTCAAATGACCATCTGGGGTTTGAGTGGTTTCCCACTTGACCACTTATAGTCAGTAAAGCTACATTTAAACACCCGACCTCTTGAGTTGAAGTGAAAAACTGCTTTCTGTCATAACTCTGTTACTTTAAAAGCTACAAAAATTACATCAAGGTTAAGCCAGTCAATTAGTCAATTACCCTTCTGATAAGAAATTATATCCCAAAGTTTGTCTACACAAATTTTTGCTTCCACAAATCATCACTAGAGGTCAAGTATCGCAGCAACTCTGATCAAACACGCCCAGCCTTTGCTACATCAACACCAGGGAGACATCAAAATTTGAAGTTTAATGTCAGTCGGAAGTCACATAAAGCATGGTGGAAGATCCAAACCAGCTTTCTCACACAAATTAGTCAATAGGGGTAATGCAAGTCTGTCCTTCACAGTTCTCCAAAATGCAAAAACTTCTCTTGCAGGGGAAGTACTAAAAGCTTCATTATTCCCAATGGTTTCAGTAACAGAACCACAATTAGCCCAGATAACATTCAAGAATGGCACTAATCGATCTTCATTCACACGCACCCAATGTGTCCCCGAACCAGTAGAAAGAGACCCATAAACATTAAAAAACTTGCCAATGCTCTGAAATTTCAATACAACAGTATTAACCCCATCACCTTTGACAGAATCATGACCAATAATCTCAGGCAGAGTGTAGCATAGAGACATCTTGAAAGCAGCACAGATGCAGTTGGAACCGGCCTAGCAGGGGAGGAAGGGACTTGAGAAGCAGATTATAAAAACATCTTTTTCAAAAAAAAAGTGAAAGAAAACATACATGAATCATGCGGAGTCTTTCTAAGTGATGGGAAGTTAAAGAAGCTACCAATCTGATCCTTGACCTGGAACTGGTAGGTCCAATTCCAATTTTGTGGGATGGGACAATTAGTGCCAAGAACACCATCTTGCCAAGAAGTACTGACTGAAACAACAGACATAAAACAATTCCAGAAAATTCCAAATGGAAAAGTCATTCATATACATATGGATGGTCCCCAATCCACTTCTCAGTCCTCAAAACACACACTCATATATCACAAAAATTCCATAGAGATTTGAAGTATATTTATTGTATAAATTCTACTGCCAGATATCTACTACAAGTATAATACTCGAAGAAACCACCGAATTATGAAACCCACAAAGAAAAAAAATAGGAGAAATAAGACGACTCCCACCAAGAAAATTCTACCCATAAAACCAAATCGGGCCCTTAATCTACTTCACCAACAAACAGTAACCCCAAAATCATTTACTCGTCTGAGACTACGTCTGATTGTTAAAACCCCAAAATCCAACAAAAAAGATTAGCAAAAAACAGAGTATAAGACGAAATGACTGTAAAATAGATCTAACAATTAAATTTTACAATATCAATTTTGGAATTGATATTGTTGATTGGGGGAAGCCAAGAGCTGTTAGTCAGTAAAGCTCGAACGGCATGCCATAAATACCATAAAAATCAAACACCTCTTTCAATGTCTAGTGTCGACACCTATTTCTCACCGGGGCCACGCCATCGCCACCACCACCTCTCGATTTTTCCAATTATCACCGCGATTATATGTTTTGATTCAAGGTACTCATATATTCTCCATCTCTTGATCTCGATTTAGGGATTCTCCATCTCTTGATCTCGATTTAGGGATAAACCCAAAATTCGCAAAAAATTCGATTTAGGGATAAATGAGAGAGAGAGAATGCAGGAGTGAGAAACGAGGGAGAAGACTGTTGTTTGAGGAAGAAGGGTATTTTAGATATTTTCTAGTTTTTTTTACTGTTACACTCTTATCACGCGTTTTTTGGTGTCTGACATGCACGCCCGGTTAATTTGGATGGAAAAGGTAACGGTTTCACTTCAACTCAAAAGGTCGAATGTTTAAATGTAGCTTTACTGACTATAAGTGGTTAAGTGAGAAACCGCTCAAACCCCAGGTGGTCATCTGAACTTAACCCTTAAATATTATTGCAACCGTTATATCATCCTCAGTCATAACATTGCGTCTTCCCCCTCATTACTTGAAAGAAGACATGCATGGTGATAACTAAGGGCCTGGCCTTCTCATGTGTTGATTTTGATAGATTAAGATAATTATGTTGGATAGGGAAAGTCCTGGACCCTGAAGCAGCTTAATTTCATGTTGAATTTCCCTCCAATTCCAACGCAAACAAACTTTTATGTATACTAATAATCTGTAGAGAAGACGAGACACATTAATGGACCAAGTTTCTTGTGATATATTTAATTGTCTAATGAAAGAAACTGGATTAGATTAATTATATTGTTTTTTCCTAATATAATCAAGTACTCTGCTTATAGCTCGGGTAGTCCTCAGCGTTTAAGTTGCTAGAATCTGCATCTGTTTCTCGTCAAGACTGAAATCAAACCGTAGTATTTGGATCCAGTTGACAAGGATAGCTTCCACCACCACTCTGTCAGGCTCCAGCTTCAGTCTCTTCATTTCCTTTTACTATAATCAGGTGGAAACGTAGTAGTGATTTTGGTCATATAAATGGAACCAACAGAATAAATTTAACAACATTATATTAACACTGCTACCACCATAAATTCTAGCAAATTTCTTTTCGGTGTAAAAAACAATGTCACTAGTCATGACTGCTCTTCTTCAGGGCTCTTACAAATATAGATATTAATAAAATGAGGCAATCTTTTATGTTCAGTAACTGCAATTAGTGGCTCAAACCGATCCTTCAGGCAGAGAGAACAAACTAGGACAAACCACAAGTCCACAAATGGAAATCCTTAAAGCAGTTAAATTTGATGTCCACTGTGGAAAAGTTGTCAAACTAGGACAATCATCAATGCACAAATGTTTGAGAGTTGTAGCAGCTTGTTGAAGTCCCAAGGGATAACTGCTGATCGGAGGCCTAGTAAGCCTTGTATGCTTTCAATCAACAAATCAAGCTCTTGACAGTCCTTGTACACAAATTTATGAGAGAGATTTCATACAACTAGGTCTAGGAAGAAGAGAGTCTATGATATGTAGCGTGTGACAGTCTATATACCTTCAGGCAATGCTGTTAGGCAACTGCATCAAAACAAATGCAATGTTCAAAGATAAGTCGGCCTTTCCAAACATTCTGTAGTAGACGTATTCACTGTGAGGTCAAATCAAGATGGTCAAGAACGACTAATTTTCCAATATCACTAGGCAATCCAGGAAGTTGTTCACAGCATAGGAGATTCAACATCTGCTGATTCAAAAGCTTGCAGATAGAATCAGGGAATGCCTTCAGTCAACGATTATAAGCTATAGTCTATAGACATGAACCTTAAATGCTTCAAGGTGCAAATGGAACTGGTAACTCCTCAAACTTGGATCCAGCTAAACCTAAAACTCAGACTCGATTTCCCACTTTCGAATTCCTTGATTTGTCACTTTCAAATTTTACTAATTAGAGGATTTCAGTTGTTTTTTTCTTTCATTCAGTATTTTTGTAACAAGTAAAAAATATTCAATATTTTTGTAAATTGACCCCAAAATAATTTATGTGCAAAATGATAATGACCACACACACATGCATATGTATCATGAATTCATGATGCATCTGTGACTTTCCATCTTTTTGTACATAGCTTGTGTATCTAACCTTCTAAATACTTGAGCCAGTAGAGCACGTGAAGAATAAAGTAAAGCTAAAAATGATAATGGGAAAGGAGAGCAGATGTCAGATGAAGATCTAAGCACTCTTGGAACTCGACACCATTGAGATTGATAGTGGCATGTTAGTTTTAAGAAAATTAATTGAGCCTAGTGTGTAACACTTCAGTCCCACATCGAAAGATAGGGAAAAAATTTGTCTTCATATAAGGAAATAAGTTACTACCAATAGTACCTTCAAGTCATGAACTTTTGGGTGAGCCTGTGGTGGGCTACGATAACCCAAGAAGATACTATTGGGCCAGTGGTTTTATAAGGACCTTAATTGAATGGACTTGATTTGATTTGATTCGGACTTGGAATTTGACCCAAGATTTGTTCTGGACTCGGGATTTGACCGGGTTGTTTCATATGGTATCAGAGTCAGGTTCTCGAAAGCTCGGTCCGGAGGTGGGGACACGAAGCCAAGCCAGTATTATCCCACAATGGCTAGAGATGCAAAGATCTTTGGGCCCGTGTGGTGATCGGATTCTGACGGGGTTGTGGCTAAAGATGCAAAGATCTTTGGGCCCGTGTGTGTGATCGGATTCTGACGGGGACATCAGAAATATAAGTGGAGGAGTTTGTAACACCCCAGTCCCACATCGAAAGATAGGTGAAAAATTTGTCTCCATATAAGGAAATAAGTTACTATCAATAGTACCTTCAAGTCATGACCATTTGGGTGAGCCTGTGGTGGGCTACGATGCCAAGAAGATACTATTTGGCCAGTGGTTTATAAGGACCTTATTTGGATGGATTTGATTTGATTCGATTCGGACTTAGAATTTGACCCAAGATTTGTTCCGGACTCGGGATTTGACCCAGGTTGTTTCATAGTGGATATGCTCCATTGGTTGTTTAAGCTGATTTCAGTTAGTAGATTTTATCAATTTATCTATATTCCCAAGTATCCTGATGCATGTTTGGTATTATCTATCGAAGAGTTATAAAGGATTTCGGTATAGTATTGATTGATTTCTTCACTCATTATTTTATGGTTACTAAACAAATATGTGAAAAGAATGATGTAAATAAGAACATAATATGGTCCCTTCCTATGTTTCTAACACCTACTTGTATTGTTGGAAAGAGTTTATCTTCCTGTGTACCTTAATTATAGTAATTCAAGCTTGAAATGTCACCATTTGCAACAGCTTTGTTAATATTATTTGACAGCTGACACTGTCTTGAAAGTCGGGGAAAGACTGCAAATCACACAAACATTTAAGCCTCAATTCTGTTTTTCTTACATTGCTAGAAAATGTATATTTCTTCTTTATTTAGTCGCAATAAAGACTAGGAAATAATTTTTACTTGATCACCTCGAATTATTAATCTATCTTCCCAGCAAAGGTCAAAGGAAAAAAATAGAGTATATTTCTTATTAAAAAAAATCAATAGCACTCGAATTTGTTTGATATAAATCCATCAAAACATACAAAAAGAAACCTAGTTATGTAATTAGCATACAAAAGAATATCAGAAACAATTTAGTCAAATGTTCCTCCAACATACAATTTTACATACGTAATTGATAATACAAACGAACAAACGAATGGAGGTAACTACAATGGATCTATCTAACCTCTGAAAAGTACGATTCAAATCACCAAAGCCTAGAAGAAGAGTGCGAAAGTCATTGTCATTCAGAGAAGGCCGAGCAAGACGAAGGCCGCAAGAAGAATAAGCCACACAATGTTAATTAAGAGGAGCGCCTGACCCGAAACCGAGCTATTGTTCCCATCGCAAGCCCCTAACTTCGCAACACTAGTCCCCGCGCAATGCGCATCAGGACAGCCGCACCAGTAGGTCACGCCGTCCACGCCACAGACCGGGTCGGCCCGAAAGCAATTGATGGGGCAAGAGTCCGGCATCGCCGTTTTGGAGAAGAATTTTGCGTCATCTAACTTTAATCGAAGCAGATTCTGATCTGATCGGACGGCAGGGATAAAACAGAAGGCGGTGATGATGATGGCGATGAGAATAAGGAGAGAGAAAGGCGACCTTAAGAACATGATCGGAGAACTTTCTTTTGGGGGGAAAAGAAAGATCTCACCGTAATTTGGATAAGGGATTTTTGGTTTCGCCGATCAACCTCAAAACCTAAAAATTTTGTTACGTTTTAGTAGTAGATGGGCGATAGGTAATTTTTTTTTTCTGGGTCGGACAATGGCTTTGAAACCGTTGTGGTATGGTGTGAATGTTAATCCCTAATATTCCCTTTATTCAACACAAAAAGTCAAAAGTCAAAACCAAAAAACAAAAAAAAAACATATTACTCCTTCCTTTTAATTAGAGTGAAATTTATTCCTCTTAATTTCTAGTATTATCCTTCCATCCAATACTTATTCGTCTTTAATAAATTTTTAAAAAATAATATTATAATTTTAAAACCATTTTGATCATTCTGACAAACTAATAATTATATTTCTTAATCTTTATATTTTCTCCTAAAACGTTAATTAAAAAATAACAGAGGAAGTAATTTTTAAATTTTATTTCATAGTATTTTACAAAAAAATACTACTACATGTTTTTGCAAACCAAAAGTTAAAATACAACCAATTGTTAAATTATGAGAGCTCTTTTGATGTCTTATTTAATATTACTGTCTTTTTTAATAATTTGAAAAGATGAGACAGTTTCTAAAAAATGTAGAAATACCATATATATATATATATATATATATATTTTGTAAAAATATCAATTCCTAATTAAACTACGTTAACATTATTAAAATTTTAAGAAAAAGATAAAATAAACTCACAAATCAACCAAACTTCACATAACTTATCTAAGTGAAAATAGAATCTAACAACTAAAGGTCATAGTACTTCAGTCTTAACAACTAAGGCTAAAGACCATGACCTTCTTCTCTGCACTCTTATTGGGACATACTCGTATAAGCAAAATCCCAGCATCTAGCTAGCTGCAACAGAATCCTGCTTGTGTCGTTGAGGCCCAAAGGCTTGCATGGGAACCAGGAAAATTCTAACAAATGTGTTCCAATATAGGATGTGTTCGAGCTTCTTTATACTAAGCCATGAGATAGCAACTATTTTCAGATATAGATTCATAATCCCACTCATCAAACAAATTTTATCTTCTAAATCACTAGTATTATGAATTGCATATGAAAAAAAAACAATTCCCTAAATAACACAAGGCTACGTAAATCACACAGGAGATTGAAGGATCGTATATTCCTAAAGATCTTTCCAAACATTAAAATCAGAAGTAGAGCTATTATAATTGATTATACTGTCCTGGCACCCTAAGAAGAATGTAGTCTGTACAGGATCCAAATTTACCAGAGCATGTGCTGTTCCGCTTGGGCTGACTGCCACAGCAACCTCATCTGCCCCAACAATTACCTCAGCATAGCCATTATCAACTGCATTGTTCTCCAACTGCATGTGTTGACCAAGTTAGACCAAGGATCAAAGGCACAAGGATATACAATTATGTGATGTCCTAGACATCTTAGCTTATTTGCATTATTGACGATTTTTTCTTGATGGTTCAAATACCGATTTCAGACCACTCATGTGCATCAGAACATGAGTCATTGTATTTGTGGGTAAATACAATGACCACAGTCAATTTGGTATTCGAAAAAATATAAAATATTTTCGACAAAGTCGAGGAAAACATTTTGATGGGGAATAGAAAATGAAAGGGTGATCTGAATGCTTTGTTACAGAGGGTAAGATAAATTATAGTATAAAAATGGTAATTAATCATTTTGTTTTAGCAGATTGATGACGCAAAACAGCTCTATGCCTCTATGAGGTAGTCGTTCTATAAAGTAGAACATTTAAAAGTCTACATAAAAAGTGTTTAAGCATTAACGAACTATAAGTGAGAATTAATGTTTGCCTATTCATAAAATAAGAACACATACCCTGAATTTTGTCTTAGCTCCCCAAATGAGAAACGACTCATTACAAGTATGGTGTCTATGGTTTCCCCTCAAACCACCAGGTCGAATCTCACCAACATGAAGTGACGCACAAATCTGCGCTCCCCCTAAAAGCATATTATCTTATCATAAACAATGAGATGCAAAGAAGACTTCAGAACAAAGAGGACATACACTAATTATTTATTATCAGCAATGTCTTTTATTGATGTATCTAACTTTTGAAGGCCTGCTCGGTAATAAGGAGGGGGGGGGGGGAAGTCATAGTTTTTGTATAGCACATAGGTGTACTTGTTTCTAATGGCCCTTTATGTAAATGGGCACAAGAGGGGTTCACATCTTTTGAGGTGTTTGTTAATTCCTACATATACACAACATCCACACTTAACAAAAATAGAACGTGTCAAATTAACCACTCTTCTGCCACAACAAGATATGTAAGTTTATTGATGTCCATGGCAATTCAATGCTGAAGGTGCTAAACGTAAAATATCAATATGAAAAATATTAGAGAATGCCATTTAAAAGAATAAAAGATCAGAAGACCAATAGGATAAGTCTGATGACAACCCAATTCAATTTATTAATTCCAGAAACTACTCTGGGAGTCCATTATAACTTACATTCTACTATGTGAAGACAATAAGACCATTCAATATCTAGGCAAGTCCAACTCTTCCTAATTATTATTTTTTTAAAACACAAAAAAATAAATATAATATACTCCCTTTGTCAGGGAAAAACTCCTACTTACTTTGCAGTTTCCAATGACGGTCTCTTTTTTCCAGACAGAGGTAGTAACTTTTCTCGCATGGTACATAACAGAGAGGATAGTTTGGTGAGATATATTATTTTTCCAAGTCCCTTAAAGTTTCTCTTTATATGCCTGCCACTCTGCTCTCCACTGACTTTCAATTTACATTCCATTTATACCCCAACTAAAACCCTAGTTTTCATAGCTGGTAATTAATCTCTCTCTTCTCTATGCTTATAATTATAACTTCTGTCTTCAGATCGATAGCACTAAGCATTGAACAAAAATGTCCACTAAATTCCAAAGTTCACAAAATGTACATCGAAGAATGGAACAACAGTTGAACGAATTCACTTGAAAAACCCAGAAGTTATCACAACCGATTCACCCATTGCAATTGAAAGGCTTCACAACTGAATACCAATTTCTTGAAGTAGTAAGTGAACTGAAAAGGTGATTTAGTATTCTAAAACAGGTATTGATTTATGGTTCAAATTTATTGCCTCATGCTTTCAAAGAACTAAAGTATCCGGTGACAGTGAAGCCATTACTTGCCAACGTAACACAAATTCTCAAGATATCACAGGTGTTTAATGGCAATGGATTGAAAGAGTTGGAGCCAATTTGTGAATCATGGTCGAGTAGTTTTTAAGGTTTATGTGACAGGAATACGTGAAATGTGTGAAGTAGAGTTTGTTGCCAATATATCTGAGAAGTTGGGGGCATTAGGAGATCTATTGCCATTTTTGCAGATATCGAATTTGAGTACTATTAGTAGTGAAGACTATGATAAAGGTTATGATATTGAAGTGGCAAAAGAGATGTTGATGCCTCAAATGAGACCAAAAATTGGCCAAGATCCACTGATTAAAACGAGCACAAAAAATCACTTTCTTGGTCGGCTTTGATGTGGCCTTTCTGAAAACCGACTATCTTGGTTTGGATTCGTATTTTCAAAAAAAAGGAAAAAGAAAAAAAAAAGCGTTTCACTTGACTCATGACCATAAGTGTTTGAAGAAACAAGGCAAGATTATTGTAAATACTAAAATTGGCAGGAGTTGCTATATTCTTCTTCACTGCCAAGGCCGACTTACGTGAAGTCTCTCTCGAAGTTAGCTGGAAGAGCCTTCAATTGGGAGGAGACTAGCTAATGTGGTCACTATGGAGAAGAGGAAGGGAGTGCTCCGAATGGATGTTCAGCCAATTATTCTTTTGATTCTAAGAGTGGTTTCTTTTGATGAAACTCCTTTTCTAAATGAGCATTAGCTCCAAGTCAATCTATTGCAATTTTTCTGTAGGTTAATTCCTATGTTATATTTTTGTATTGGTTGTATACGTTTTTCAATGCATAATCTAGGTATATGTTTGTATATCTTTTGTTCATGGTTCCACATTTTAGGCCGTTTATAGTGAATTGAATTCACTCATTCAAGAAAATTTATATATACCTTTACTAAAAAAAATAAGAGAGCTGTTATCTTACTATACTTGGTCTAATGGTCATTCACACATTACAGAAACTCCCTGCCATTACCTCAAAAACACACTCCAATTAAGTGACAAATCATGAAACACATTCCGATAACGTAAATAGTTAACTTCTACTAATCTAGTTTTTGTCAAATTTCTTTCCATGCCTACTTCGTAATCTTGCCCCTCCCTATTTCTCTCACACCCCAGCCCCTCCGTAGAACCTAATGTTATCACTCTCAAACCTGCTAAGCCACCTCATTCTCTAGTTTCCCCTCACTATTCCTCCATGTCAAAAATGGAGATAATATAAAAACACTTGCATGTTGATCCATTGCAAATAATCATATTTCCTTCCATTGTCCTCCATCTATAATTTAAAACATTGAATCAAAATGATCATAATTCGCACACCCATTGCTTCTTCAATGCCTTCTAACCATATTATATGATCTCATTCTAACAAATTATGAGCTAAAACACATAAATTTCATAACCCTTTTCAAACCAATCAAAAAAGTACCTGGAATGCCTGATCGGAGAGCAATGGAAATAGGGTCGAGCAGCCACCCACGCTTGTCCTTAGTGATCGATGAAAGGGTCCCAGAAGAGGGGAATCTAAGAAGATTAGCCTTGCGATCTTCTTCAACATTATTCTCTTTCATGGTCCATTTTTGATGATGCTGCTTCTGTGAAGAAAAGTTGGCAGAGTTTTGCTGGAGTCTGAGCGAAACCCAAGTGAGGAGAAGGAAAATGGAGAGAAGAAAAGGGAAGGCGTGGGGTTTCTTTAAAAACAATTTCAGTGAAGAGAGGAGTGTGAACGTTTGGGTTTGTGCCTGAAAAGGAGGATTATTATTGTCCGTAGAGATTGGTAATTGGTGGTTTCCGGCGCCGCCGCTGGAATACGAACTCCGCCGTGGATTCATCTTTTCTCTCTCTTCCCTCGCAGTCGCATGATCAATATTCCTGAATCCCGATTGATTGATCCCCCTCTTTTCTTTATAGACTATTTGCTGCTCTGAAACTGAAACTGCTGATTTTGCGCAGTGGATATAATCTAGTAGCAGTACTTCTCTACTTCGGAAACACCGTATGGGCCGCACGAGATTAACCCGATCCACGACTTCAATTTTGAATTAAATTTTTGATTTTAAAAATTAAACTTATTCTATACATGTGGCAAAAATCCAGATAATAATAAATGATGAATCATTTTAATAAAATTCGAAAAATGATAATTAATGAATGTAATTAACGAAATACTTATAATAAGGTATTTTCGTTTTCATTGCTAGAGCTAGTTAGCAATCCCATATCATATATGTTATCGTAATCTCTTGCATTGTAGTACTGGATGCAGATTTTATGTAAACATATAAATTTTTCATTAAAATTTCTACGGTTAATTTTTTTTAAAAAAAAACTTGTAACGATAAAAATATTTTTTAGTATTCTAATTTTTTGTAAGATTAATCTTAACATACTAACAAAATTATTAAGATGAAATAATTAATGAAATTTGAAAGAAAGTGTTATGGAGGAGCCAAATTAAAATTAACGTTATTTGTTTATTATAGTTTGTTTTATATTTTGTTATTATGAATCAAGACTTGATATAATCTTTAGTTGTAAAGACTTGGAAGGTTCTTCACTTGGGAAAACATATTAATTGCATAAGCATTTCTGGATTACTTCATTACCTATTCGATAAACTCAAACTCATATGCAGTTGTAATTGGTTTAAACAAATCCCACATAATTCAATTATTATAGTCTAATTAAAGGAGGAGGAGCTTACTCTTGACCAAGAGAGTTTCCTCCCCCAAGCTCAATCTTTAAATCGATCTCCAAATGTTATCCTCTTGAGCAGTGTATGTCTTGACTAGGTACGGCAAGAAAAGGTGTGAAGGGTCACAACCAGGCCTATAAATTCGACTATGTGATCGCCTGCATCGCAAAAGTAGTAGCCTCTTAATAAGAAGAATGGGGCGTACAAATTTACATGAGATGATAAATGATAATAACACACTATACAAGCTACTAGAAAAGAAAACAGAGAGTTTCAAAATAATGCTGGAAGCTGCTAGTTTTTATCAATGTTTCAGCTGGTAAAATAGAAGCATTCTGGCGATGTAAAAGTGAACTGACAACTATTTCCTAGCAGAGGTCAACATGACACTACTATCTATCTATCTATATAGAAAAATGCAGGAAAGTGGAATTAGATGCTGATTAAATATATACCTTAAAGCATATTAAATGTATCAGAATGGGTGGGTTTGCTAATTCATGTTTCTATTCTGTTACTCAATCAAAGTTTCTCTCCAAGGGACAGGGTTATGCAAATCTATTGGCTATTTGGGAGGGTTATGACATAGTATTTACTTTTGTTACTCCCTGCAGTATTTGGACAAAAAATAGGAATGCTTGATTTTTAGCAGCCAAGCCAATTCATGTCCTTTGGGACAGTTGGTTATTTTCTGTTTGGGTAATTTTATTAGGATTTGTAGGGCTTAATACCTTTGAAAATTCTCATCCTCCATTTATCATTTTGAAACCTATATGTTTTCTAATAAAATCTTCTTTTTATAATAAAAAAAAAGGAAAACTTAAAGCAATAATCAAACTCAAATCTCAGAAGAAATCTATTAATATATGAATTTCATTCTAGACCTTCTGGCACTTGTTTTTCTAGTTTAAGATAGGATATATTATCCTCCTCTTATCATATCTTCTTGTAATCTCTCTTTTCTTATAAATCTTCTTTTTCTATCCAACCCAAAAAAGGAATAGTCTTGTAGGATGATATCTAAAATATAATTGCACCTCTTATTCTTATTATACTTGTGGTAGCGGCTTCATTGAAGTAAAGAAACGTGCAGACTTGTGGTTTCCACTCCACTGCAGTCACCAGCAACCCATACACCCTAATAGATAATCAAGTCTTCCCAGTTTGACACTGCATGTTACCATAGTCAATTTAACAAGGAGTTTCAGTTTTCTCCTCTTATCATCGCTAACCATAAAATATAGAAAAGGAAACAGAGATCAAGGATATTGGCAATGCTGCAAAATTAACACATTAGAGTCCAATTCTTCGATAGGGATTATAAAGAACCACGAGCATAAATTTGAGAATCAAACAAGAGCGAAAACAACATGCTAATCTTCATTTTACCAAATTATTTACTGCAGCCATTGCAATTATGAAATCAACAACAGACCGAAACTACAAAGACTCATCCACTATAAACAACAAATACCACAAGCACAGAGAGTGACAATCCAGAGAAAGAACAAGTGTTTGAGAGGAAGGGCAGTATTGGTATGTTTAAGTTGATCAATCTTACAACCAGGGCAATTCTCATAGTAATACTCACAATAATCCTCCTCATTCTTCTTCAGCACTGCTTCTATCTTCTCCGCCGTATTTGCGGACTTGAGTTGGTGGTGTAGCATGCATTTAATAACCACCGACCCACTCCACCGCATGGAAGGGGTTAGCATGAAGTTTATATTTAGATAAGTTGGTCAATTGGTGGCACGCAGACAAGACTCTATGTGTGTCAATAATAATAATGCAAATCCCTTACTACATACATGTACCTAATACCATTACAATAATAACACACTAGAAGGTACATCTTAAGGAACACCACACAAACCTAATATCTTTATGAAATCCAAGTATTAAATAAACATAAAGGAACAGTTGCAACTTTCTGCATCTGATCTCATGTGCAGTTCGTATCATAACCTGCAAGTCCCTGCAGCTCTGGGCCTTCAAGTCGACCATTATTCTCAAAGCTGCACGCACAATTCACCAATAAACAAAATAGTTATGCATTGTACCTAAAAGTTAAATAAGAGTGGGAGAAGAACAATGTAGGATTACACACTATTTGAGTTCAAGACTATGCATGTAAACTAAGCAAAGCCCTTGTAATCCAAAGGTACTCTGACGCGAATTCAGTTGCTAATTTTTACTAATATTTATTTGAATTGCATATTCCATCGTCAAATCCCCATTCTTCCCATTTTCATACAGCTACAGTGCTTATTCTTGGTCAACCATTCTCGAATCATTGTCGATGTGGCATCTTGATGTAAGCCTTTCTCCATTTTGATGCATGTATAGCAAAATAGATTTGTTACACAATTCTACGAGTTTTGGAGAATTTCAGATGGGGAACAGCACGTCTGAGCACGAGTAAAGTTTTCCATCATTTGGTTCACTTAAAGAAATCAAAAGGCTAGAATTTTAAGGAACCTTAATTCCCTTCTTAACTCCTATAGAATTGAGGTGTTCTTTTGAGTTCCTTTGTCAGTTTATCTGGAGGAGAAGCATCGCAAGAGGGCTCTACTCTATCAATGAGATAATTCTTTAGCCTTTTCTGAAAACTTTTTGAGTTTAATTTCTCCTTAATCATAATCTCTCTCTTCACATTAATCAGAACTTTCTTCCAAATTGAAATACAAGAAAAATGGAGCAACCCAAAGTAGCTGAACTTCAAAAGAAGAAAAAATTGCAATTCCAGGTAAGCATGCTTTCAGTCAGATCAGGAGTCACATAAGAATTAAGAAATTTTTACCCTAATAATAGGAATTAAAATATTAATTTTGATTTACAGCATATAACCTGCTTGTGCTGCCAAGTACTTGGAAGAGGTGCCTCTGGATAGATTCTCAGACCCAACCAGATAAGAAAGTTTAAAGATCCTCATCACCACTTCGAAATATGCAGTGTCCAAGTTACAGTAGATGCCAGAAGGCGGCAGAATGCACGATGTACAAGGTTCAAAAGTTCAACTTACTAAGAAGACTAAAGAACAACAATATAGAATAAATAATGTATTGGCAGCAAGTAGGGAAAAAGAGCACCAAATATGCCTGATGCAGGAAGATTTTTTAATAGAAGACTTAAAAATTCTTTTTGGTCCTTAAGGAAGTGCCTAGGTAGTCCCATATTTAACATCTCGATAAATTTGAACCGTAAAAGGTAAAAAGGGGGTCTTATATCAACTCATTATATGAATTGGATGGGGAAATACCTAAATTAGAAAGTGAGAATAAAAGATGCAAAGGATATATTTCAAGGAAGTCTTACTTTGTCAATGGAATGTGCTCAAATGGACCCATAGTAGGGATTGTTCCACACAAGTTGTTGCTTGAGACATCCCTGGAAAACAACATGCAAATAATTATTGTAACATAGAACATTCATTTAGTACTTACAGTTACAAATTTAAGTCGAGCAATTATTTTGAGCACTTACACAACTTTCAGGCTGGAAATACCAACAAGTTCCCTTGGAATTTTCCCGACCAAATGATTATCATTAAGACGCCTGCCAAAGAAGATGAAGACGCTCACTTAATAAATGGGTTGCATCCGAGAGAGACGTATCCACTAATAGTCTAGGACCTAAGTTTTTTTTTCTAATAAGTAATGAAAGAAAGCAATATAATAAGGTCAACTCACAAGAACACTAGAGATTTCAGCTTCCCTAGTGAAGGAGGAATGGTCCCAGAGATATTGTTGTTATACAAGTCCAGGCTTATTAGACTCTTCAAGTTACCAAGCTCAATGGGAATAGTACCTTGAATGTTATTTTTGTAAAGCTCTCTGCATCAATAACAAAGTTGGATTACTTTTAAAGTCGTTGAAGTATCTGTTCTTACTGTTAACTACATCAAAAAAGAAAACAAAATGTCGCAGCTGACTACAGATCAGGTGGAAAATGTTCATAACGGTAGGCCTTAACATTTGACCAATTATCCATCTATTATTACCACATAGACACAGTGAAACAAAAAATCACAAAATACTCACAGATACTGTAGATGTTCAAGTCTCCCAAGATCAGGTACTAAATGACCAGACAAATTTGAGTTGCCAAGATCCCTACAGAAAAAGAATCATAATATGACATATTATATTGATGATCAACAACGCAAAAGAGAAGTAGATTGATAAAAGAAACAGAAAACAAGAAGACTTTGAAATAATAAACAACTAGGTTATCCAATTTATAATCCTAAAATGATGGCAATGAAAGGATGATACAGAACTATGCAACTTCCAAATCAGAAACAACCACGACACTTTGAGATATACTGCAACATCCCCACATCGAAAGATATGGGAAAATTTTGCCTTTACTTATAGAATTAAGTTACTACCAATAGTATCTACAGTCATGACCTTTTAGGTGAGCCTGTGGTGGGCTATGATGACTCAAGACGATACTATTGGGTCAGTGGTTTAAAGTCTTATTTGGATGAATTTGATTCGATTCGGACTTGGGATTTGACCCGAGATTTGTTCTAAACTCGGGATTTGACCCAGGTTGTTTCATATGGTATTAGAGCAACTCTCGAAAGCTCGTGTCGGGTTATCCAATCGGTTGCCAGAGGTGGGAACACGAATGTTGCTGGTATTATCCAACAATGGAGAAGACGTATGGAGGTGGGGACACGAATCCAACCGGTATTATCCCACAATGTAATTGTAATTGGTTCTGACGAAGACGTCAAAAATTTAAGTGGGGAAGTTTGTAACACCTCAATCTCACATCGAAAAATATGGAAAATATTTGTCTGTACTTAAGGAATTAATTTACTACCAATAATAAATTCAGTCATGACCTTTTGGGTGAGCCTGTGGTGGACTAAGATGACCCAAGAAGATAATATTAGGTCAATGATTTAAAGTCTTATTTGGATGAATTTGATTCGATTCGGACTTGAAATTTGACCCGAGATTTGTTCCGAACTCGAGATTTGACCGGGTTGTTTCAGTCTTTCAAATACTCCCTCTATACCAATTTGAGTATCACCACAAACATAAAACTTAGTTTATGGATTAAAAAAGTATGACCAACTTAGTTTTAATATGCCCTCCCCTAATTTGCAAATCACGTGATGGATTTCCCAAATATGATCTACTTTAAGAGGGTGTATAGTCCATTTGCAATAATATTGCACTGGCTTTGCAAAAGACACTCAATTTGACATTGAAATAAGGAATGCGTAAAACTCATGGCGACGGAGGGAGCGGAAAATAGTTAAACCTTATTACAAGAGGTAGAAAATAGAAATAACCTGATTACACTAAATAGCACACCGTCATTACTTTGCAAGCTAGAAATAAAATTGTCAAACTATCTGGAATGATCCTAATGGTAACATATCTCCTCCTTGTACTAAAGTTGTATCCACGATTTCTTTCAAAAACATTACCAAATAGGCTAGGTCTGGAAATTTGAATTTCAGCGGTAGAAGATACCAACTAAGTGCCATCTTTCAGCACATAATGCATCTTTTAGCACACAAAAAAATACCAATTGCTATATACAACTGTTCACAGTCTCTCTTAGAAAGATCTACCAGTGGTCGGTACCGCGTAAAATACACATATCTATAAGACTATAACTCAAATAATTTCAAGAAATTTCACAAAACTCAAGTGCAAATGGAACAAAAACAAAAGGATTGTGACCACAACACCGAGAATCACAGAAACCATGACATTAAACCAATGTTTAAAGACCACAAACATTTTCATGAAAGAAACTTTGACCAAGTGCATATAGAGATGTCCTGCGTACATTATAACCATTATGTAACATGTACATCAAGTTTATTCCACAAGTAATTTTCTTAATGCTCAATTTGCAGGTGTCAATTAGCAGGAACTATACAAATCCTTCAAATGATAAAAACATCGAAAGTAAGCTCTCCATTTGGATTCATCTAACGACCACAATCTTGAAAAGTAAATTGACCAAGTCAAACATGCGGACATCATCTGAACTTTCTACAAAATCATTATAGCTTCAAATATTAGAACTAAAACTGACAAGCTATTTATATAAAACTTCAAAAATCTCGAGTAAAAGACCAGCACGGCTAGTTTTACATGACATTAGTTGTAAAACACCATAAAAGACAATATATTTATAAGAAAATTCAAATTTTACTCTTAATAGTGATACTAATTCATTTTATCAGAACATCTACAAATCCATAACCAAATAGCCTACTGAAAGAGCAATAACCCGAATCCAATCTCAAAAAACAGAGAAATTTGAAAAGGATCCAAATTAATTACACATATATAGAACCATACCCTTCAACCTACGGATTAATGCCTGCCCATCCCAATTTTCAAATTTTAATGTAGCTCTTTCATTAGGCATGCTGTTGTTAAAATTGCCAAGTAGAAAACTAATACAAACTCAATTAATTTACATCCATATTTAAGTATGATCTACCCTTCTAACAACATCCCTGATGTATGCCTCATTAGGTGAGTAAGGTACCCTCTTTGTAGCCCAATCTAAACAAATTTAGTAATAGGACCCAAGCCACCAATACCCAATAATTTAGCTAAAAAGAGCTTACAATCATAACAAAATAAAGACAATCGAAAACCTTAGTTGAAGAACAAGGTATTTCTATACATAGACTGAGAGAGAGAAAATAATAATAATAATAATAATAGTAATAATAATAATTGAGGTTGAGTTAAGTGTAGTAGATTACACGCGAGTGACGTGGTTATCTTGGTTGCAGGTGATATGAAACCAGGTGCAAGGGCTAACAAGGTTAGGATCCCAGCTCTGTAGTACGTTATCCGGATCCGTCAAGCTACGGCGCAGCGCGTAGAGTGCATCTCCTTCTGAATTCCCACTAGCCACTGTTATAATTATTGTTAGGGCAACCACTACACCTCCTAAGGTGCTAAACCCACCCGCCATGGCTAATTTCTTCTCGAGGGAAAATGATCGGTTTGGATTGGGGAATGACGAGAGGAAAGAGGAATCTTTTTTCTTCTTCTTTTGGGTTTAAAGAGTGATCGATTAAAGTAATGTTATAAAGTTTTGAGTCCTTTAGATTTGATATGAATGGTGGTGTGTACTTGTAGTTGTTGTATTGGGTTATGGGTTTTCTCTTTTTGTTCGGCAGTGTTTTGTGGTTAGTCAAGATTGATCATTTGGTCAAATGGAGTAGTATTTATTGTGATGCATTTGTGTTGAATTTCATTTTCATTTGGCTAGGTTTAGTTAGGTATTAGGTTTAATGTTAGTGGAGGAGGAGTAATTGTTTTACCACTAGGTCGCTAGTGGGGGTTAGTTTGATCAACTCAATAAACCATGTATAATCATCATATCATTTTCCAGTTTTAGTTGATATCAATGGTTCAGACAGGATGAAGAGTAGACCTCTTAAGTAGTAGAACTCTCTTAAATAATAGAATTTTATCAAAACGACGTAATTTTGATAAGACGCGGTGACATTTTATAAATACCATGCCACCGCGTATTTATAAAAATGACACCGCGTCTTATCAAAACTACGTCGTTTTGATAAAATTCTATTATTTAAGGCATTCTGTTACTTAAGAGGTCTACATTTGATCCTTTCTGATCAATGGTTTATTTTTAAATTTAAATTTTAAATTATTAGTTTAAAAATTATAAAATAATTTAATAAGCAAATCCTTCAAAATCAAAAGTAAGCTATAAAGAAAGGGAAGTCAAAAGTTATAATGAAACGTGAGAGACTATACCAACAAAAAAGTAGTACTTAAAATCAAAGGTAAAAAGACTTTGTTTAAAGAAAGTCAAGTCAGACAACGGATTAATGATTGATTCAAGTTGTGATTTTAAATTATATGATATGACATTCTGTTAAATATTGTATTGGGTTACTTCTTTAATCTCTTAGTATCCATAAACTTACTTGTATTTATATTTTATTTGATCAACTATAAAAAAAACATCTACTCTATTCGTTTTAAAATTAAAAATACAACTTGATTTTTGATACATATTAAATTTAAAATAATTTTAATTGATTCAATTATTATAATTGTATAGTATATAACAAAAATTATAAATTAAAAAATTTATTTTATTCTAAATTTTTATGAGTTATATCAATTTTAAAGTTTAATATGATATGAAATTGAATATCTAATTTTGAAAAACAATTCTTTGGACAGACAGTAGTTGCATGTGGTCAAAATTAAGATGGGCACCTGAGTAAGGCGAGCCCAGCCCAAATAATTACCTGCTCAAGGCCATTGAAGATGCAAAACCATAAGCTCTAATATAATCAGCTTATGAACTGGTATCTAGTTAGGGCTGCGGTTGGGCCAAAGCCATCACTATTCATTTGTGGTCCACCCGTCATTATCCACCCATATTATTGCATTTGGGTTCCGGATCCCGTACACAATTTATCATAATTTTAACGTGTATATATGTATTTTCTCTCCCCTTTTTTAATTATATAATCCTTCACAGTTTACCCTCCTAGAAAATTAATTCTCTAGTCTATATATATATAGCTAGAACTCAATCAAAATAAGTAAATTTATTCCATATCATTTAAATTAATTAAATGTTGAGCAGACAAGACAGTCTACTGTCATCCTCATCTCGTCGTCGTGAAACGCCTACGCATCCGCCCAATCACCAGCACCACCATGCAGCGAAATCCTTCGGTTGCATGTCCGGCATTTTTCACCTTCTCTCCAAATACCAAAACCGCCGGAAATTCCTTACTTTAGGTCTCTCCCCCCTCTCCTCCCTCTCTCTCTAAGCATAAAACTAAATGTGTATATATCTACCTACTACCAAAATAATTATTATGATCATATATATAAAACCTTAATTTCCTACTTAATTTCAGGTAAAAAGCAAGAAAAACGGGATACTACCAACAAGCAGAGAGAGAAAGAAGAATCTTGTGATCTTCGTCGAAGATTCTCATGCGGTATTGTGCAGAGGAGTCCCACAATTCCACCGGATATCAGGCGATCGGCGTCAGTCAAATCCCCGGAAAACTTCCGATCGCCGAGGGCGCTGGTTCCAAGTCTGATGGGACTACAGGAAGTGCCGGCGGCAGGGAACCGTCCAGTGGCGGAATATTACTATTCTACTAGTAGTAATAGTAGTAGTAGTTCAGAGAAGAGAAGGAAACTGATGAGTGATATAGACAAGTGTAATGAAGATTTGAAAGAGCTTAAGGATATCATTCAAACCGTTCAATTTGCACGGCATATCGGCCGATCACTGCCGCGGCGGCCACCGCCGGCAGAACTAAAGAGGGTGGTTAATGTGGCAAAAGGTGAAGGAGAAGATGATGGCAATGTTAATATTCCTACTAATGAACAACCGAGTCCCGTATCTGTGTTTGATGAGTTGACTCGTTCGGCTTTAATCAGCACCGCCTGCACGAGGAGACAAACCACTCAAGGTTAGTTTTATTTTCTTTTCTTTTTTTAATGTTTTTTCCTCATTAATGAATATATATATATATATATATATATATATATATATATATATATATATAAGCTTTTAATTTGGATCAATTAATAGTTTAGATTATATATGTTCGACTTGAAAAAAGGAAGACTAATTAATTACAAAAAAAGAAAAAAAGTCTTAAATCTTAATGGTAATTGTTTGAAACTTTTGATGCATGATAGTAATAATTAATCATATAAAGGGTAATTAAGAATTGGTGGTTATATATTACGTTTTTAATGTAGTACTTCATATATTAATATCCTTGTGTATGGCGCACATATATATAACTGCTAAGTACTTTCTAATGACACATCTTGCAGAAAAATGCATATATGTGTCATTTGGTCGAATCTTTGCTTTTTCTCATTTGGTTAATCCTGTTACAAACGTGTTAATTTTTTTTGGGTACGTAATGATACTCTATTTTCTTTTTGCTAAAGAGCGTATGCAAAGTATGTTAGGTGAATTTAAGATCTGAACAGTATATATATATATATATATATATATATATATAGGCCGGATCCTGTCCGGGCTCCCGGACAGGTTTAAAATCCGGACCTTTTTTTTTTTTTTTTCTTTTTTTTTATTGAAACAACTAAAAAAAAAAAAAATTTATGGAATTGGAATTTTTACATTATACAGTGTTTTGGGTGTGATTTGGATGCCTATAACGAAACATGTCTGTACAGTCTGGGCAGACTGTACATACATTGGTTGGTGTAGGTATTAAAAACACACTCAAAACACTGTATTAATGAAAAATTTCAGTTCCATAATTTATTTATTTTTAGTTGTTCTACCAAAAAAAAAAAATCAGGTCCGAATTTTCTCCCGTCCGGGAGTCCGGACCTGATCCTTCTTCTATATATATATATATATATACAAGATTGATCAGGTTCGGACTCTCGGACGACAGAAAATTCGGACCTTTAATTTTTATTTTTATTTTTTTAAAAAAATAACTATTTTTTTTAATATTTTATGGAATTAGAATTTTTACATAATATAATGTTTTGGGCGAGATTTGGATACCTATACCAAAAAATGCATGTACAGTTTGTACAGACTGTACATACATGTTTTGTTATATGTATCTAAATCACACCCAAAACACTGTATTATGTAAAAATTCAAGTTCCATAATTTTTTTTTAATTTTTTTTAGTTGTTTTAAAAAAAAGCAAAAAAAAAAATAGGTCCGAATTTTAGTCCGGTCCAGGAGTCCGGACCTGATCCGGCTTCTCTCTCTCTCTATATATATATATATATATATAACTTGTGTCATCATATTTACCAACTGATATACTCAAAGCTAGCAATATGATTCGGTCAAAAGATGATTCAAGAAATTAGAAAGTAGTTAGTATGAAGTTTATTTTTGAGTAAGTTGGTCAATTGATTAATAGAGTGCTGATACGCAGGCGAGGCTCTATATATGTCAGTATTCTATTGATCAATTGACTAATTTATTTAAAAATGAACTTTATGCTAACTAGATCCAAGAAGTTAGTACGTACCAAAAAGAAATTAAAGCAAAATAGAAAAGAGAAGAAATTATTAATAAAAGCGTGCGTTGTAGTAGTTTTCATCATCATATATATATAGGGACCGGACCAGTCCACTTTGTTATGTTCTGGGTCTGTTTCCATGTGGCTGCTGCAACCTCACTTGCATGTGTATCAACTCCATGAGAACAACTGGCCTATATGTATATATATATATATATCATGGACCAACGTACGTACCAGTCCACTAATATCAAAATAAAGTAGCTATATACATATATATATATATATACATATATATATATTAGTATTCATCCATGACAAACGTTTGCCATGGACACTATTCAGCAAATAAGTTGATTACCGTTGATCTGGACAATGGAAGGCTGAGATTGGGCAACATTTCTCCCTGCCGCTACAGCTTGTAGCGGCAGTCCCTTTTACTTTTTGTCCATTTGCAAATTACATTACTGCCCCTAACTTATAATACATGCCTGCCGCTACAGGCTGTAGCGGCAGTGTGACTCCCATCCATATGGCTATGTAAAAATAATGATAATGTAAAAAGATAATGATAATGTAAAAGATAATGATACATAATATAAAAATAAAAGATAATGATAAATTTATCTTTTATAATAAAATAAATTTATCTTTTATAATAAAAGTTAAAATTAATTTTATTTTACTATAAAAGATAAATTAATTTTATTATAACAGATCAATGGAAAAATAAAATAAATTTTATTTTATCTGTTATAATAAAATAAATTTATCTTTTATAATAAAATAAATTTATCTTTTATAATAAAAGATAAATTTATTTTATTATAAAAGATAAATTTATGTTTTTATAATAAAAGATAAATTTATTTTATTATAAAAGATTCTTTTATTATAAAAACATAAATTTATCTTTTATTCAAACTTATCTTATTTTTACATTATGTATTTATAAAAATAAGTTTATCTTTTATTCAGACTTATCATTATCTTTTATTTTTATATTATGTATCATTATCTTATCATTATCTTTTATTTTTATATTATGTATCATTATCTTTTACATTATCATTATCTTTTTACATTATCATTATTTTTACATAGCCATATGGATGGGAGTCACACTGCCGCTACAGCCTGTAGCGGCAGGCATGTATTATAAGTTAGGGGCAGTAATGTAATTTGCAAATGGATAAAAAGTAAAAGGGACTGCCGCTACAAGCTGTAGCGGCAGGGAGAAATGTTGCCCAATCTCAGCCTTCCATTGTCCAGATCAACGGTAATCAACTTGTTTGCTGAATAGTGTCCATGGCAAACGTTTGCCATGGATGAATACCCTATATATATATATATATATATATATATATATATATATATATATATATATATATAGGCCACCACGGTAAATATGTAAAAGTTGATCCAAATGAGAATCCAAAGTCCAAAAATTTAGTATATATATATATATATATATATATATATATATGGATTCCATCCACAGCCACCGTTTGTTGGGAAGCAACTCATTTTGTCCAACCGCTACAACCTGTACCGGCCCTTATCAAAATTTATAAGCCGCTACAACCTGTAGCGGCTGGGCCAAAAATGGGTTGCTCCCAACAACCGGTTACTGTGGATGGAATCCCACACACACACACACACACACACACACACACACACACACACACACACACACACACACACACACACACACACACACACATATATATATATATATATATATATATATATATATATATATATATACGGAGAAGCTCTAAAGCGAATCTTAAAAAGCGAACCAAAGACGAACCGTCGTTTTTTGGCGACGGACGAACCGTCGCCATAGACACCAAAGACGACGGTTCGTCTTTGATTCGCTCTTTAAGGTTCGCTTTAGAGACGGATCGTAGATATATACATATATATATATATATATATATATATATATATATATATATACACACGGTCAAGATCAAGAGCATTCTCTTTAAATAGCATTCAGCCTTAAATAACATTCTTTTATCAAAACGACGTAGTTTTAGAGGGACGCGATGACATTTTTGTAAATACAATGCCACCGCGTATTTACAAAAATGTCACCGCGTCCCTCCAAAACTACGTCGTTTTGATAAAAGAATGATATTTAAGGCGGAATGCTATTTAAAAAAAATACTCTTGATCCTTACCGTGTATATATATATATATATATATAATCGAAGAATATTAATTCTTATATTCATCTCATGGCTCATGCATGTGTGGTTCAATTGATCATCGACAAAGATTGATTCAAGTATTTGATAAAATATTTTGAGTTGTTAACCTGCATGTATTGTTCTGCCATTTATATTTTTGACAGTTTAAGCTTTCAAATCAATTGATGATATGATCACTGAGTTAACCTAATGGAAACATTTTGAAAAATAATATATATATATATATAGTCAATTAGTAGAATTAATTTGACATCTTAATTAATTTCGACGGTTTCCTATTTTCATTTCATCGGAGAGTTTGAAAACTTTTATATCATATAATATTCAATATAATTAATGGTGTTCTGAAAATTAATGGTGTTAACGCCAAGATCTTCTGCCACGTCCCAATCACGTAAGACGTTCTGATCCTGCACAATAAACACAGTCAACACCAAAAGCTTGACGGCTTGGACCGTCGGGGGATAGCTCCGGCGTGAGAGTCAGTACAGGCGATCACAAGGTTAACAATGGAGGAATAAATATCTAGTGACTTGAGAGTAATAATTAATTAGTTACCTTTTATCGTGTGTCATCCTTGTTTTATATCTCCAAAGTCCGGTTTGTCTTGTGTGTAACTGATTTTTCGGGCCCACAACTTTCAGCCGACTAAGACCTGTCCAATCCTCATTAAATGCAATGCAGAGATGACAGTCAAAGTTCTATCCCCAATCTACACCGGTCAAAGCCCAAGTGGAACCATACTAATTTAGTAATTTGGCCCACTATCACAACCCAATATCTCATAGGCCCCAAAATAAAGATAATATCCACCCAATGGGCTGGCCCAATGAACCGGCCTAATACTTTCAAGACCCACCTCAACATGTCTAAAGTATTATGGCCCAACATTGCCCCCAGTCTTTTATTAAATAGGAGGTTTAATGAAAGAGTATAAGTGGAATCGGTCCAGAATAAAAGGTTTTATGATAGGTCATAAGAGGTCCAAATTGATACCAGAGATAGAAATGGGAAGCCCAACAGACATAAACCCACTCTGATTAGGATATTTAGACCCAAAACCGGATAACACCTCTTCCAATTCACCATCATTACTGTGAATTAACTGTGCCGCCTTCTATTACCGTGTAATCGTCAATATAAAAAGCAAACTTTACCAATTTTGACAATTTTACCTGCCAATTTGAATTTCGAACCTTGAAGCTTTCTTTCTATCTCTCGAGCTTTCTTTGTATTCTCTGCAAACTGTTGATAATGGCGTCTAAAGATTCTGAGCAAGGTCATCCCCTGCTAGTGACACCAATTTGTTCCATTCCTCCAAACCCAAACTCTACCAAAAATGCTTCAAGTTCTGATCAGGCTGCTGCAACGGCTAAGAAGAAATCAACAACGACATTCTCTCCCAGTCCTTCCGAATTCTATAGGAACAGAGAGCAGTATGTTCACGCCAACATCCCCTCGAAAGTTACCGAGGCTGACTTGGAAAGGCTTCGAACTCGTTGCCACATTCCGGATACCCACCAAATGAGAGTTCCCATGTCTGCAGAACGAATGTTCCAACGCCCTGAAGGATGGATGGCTGTTACGACGACCATTCTGGAGAAAGGGATCCGGTTCCCTCTACACGCCTTCGTGGTGACTCTATTAGGGTTTCTGGGTGTTGGGTTCGCCCAACTAATGCCGAACTCATATATTCATATTTTGACATTCATAGCTCTATGCCACGAACTTGGCGTCGAACCTGCGCTCGACTTCTTCTTTACTGTATACAAGGTCGGTCAATCCAGAGAGAAAGGTTTTAAAACCATAAGCAAGCATTCTTCAAAAACAGGGGAGAGGTTCGAGAGACGCTCGTTAGTGAATATTCCTTCAAGCAACAAAGGATGGCATGAAAGATGGTTTTTCATCAAAGGACCCGAAGTCCTCACCTTACCGGGCTGGGCCACAGACGAGAAGATTTCTACGGACTTCGGGGACGTTTCTGAAGAACGTGAGGCTGAGATAATAGAGCTTCTGGACAATTTCCCGAGGGAGGAATACAATTATAGACTTCTTTCCAACCAAGCGTGGTTGTACAACCACATATGTAAGTATGAATTCATTTTGTGAATATTTGAAATTTTTGTGATGTAGATTCTGACGTAGAACTGTTAATCTTTTGTAGTGACTTTGATCAAACCATCGCCTTCGGAGGTGAAAGACTTAGAGGATTTGTTAGCTGGAAAACCGGTAGAAGCTACTGTCGATTCTTCACAACATGAAGTCTCGTCTGAAGAAAACGCAGCCGGCAAATCTGCAAGTGTTGATGCTGAACCGCCACAACCAGAGGCCTCTTCCAAATTCAACCCACCTACTGAAGTACCAACCAACAAGCCTCAGACCCATGCACCTGAAGATGACGAACCCCTTCTTCCAGAAAAAGTTCTTCAACTTCGTCGAAAGAAAAGAGCCATCCGAAAGCCTAGGCAGATCTCCATCCCATCAGATTCCGAAGATCTTTCCGAATCCGAACCGACCTTTAATCCGATACCTCCAACTACCAATCCAACACCAACTACTGACCCAATTCCACCGAATGCTGATCCAACACCACCAACCGCCGTCCCAAAATTGGTTCGAACAAGTTTATTAGATCTTCCTGCGAATGATCGAAGACAACTTCTTCGGATCAAAAAGTTGAGAGCCAAAGTCACCCCCCTAACCCCTGATGAGCTTAGGGTTCCTCCTTCAAACACTCATCCTTCAACAAACCCCGCGGAGACTTCAACTGTAAATGAAGAAGAAAGAACCGAGTCTGCCGCAATGCCATCTCGAAAGAGAAAACGACCAAATGACAGTCACCCTAGTCCAACGCCTGCAACTCTACCAGTTCGAGATCCTACTCCAGCTCGATCTCCTTCCCCTGAAAACATCTGCATGGATCCCTCTCCCATCCATGACCAACCGATGACTTCCCCCCCAAGGCCTTCAACACAAAATTTCCATGATGAAGCCACTGGGGAGCCGACCATGTGGCCTCGGTACAACGTCAACTTCCCCTTCCAGCTCTTTGATGCCTTCGTTCGGGAAAATGATGATCACCGATTTGATAATCATACGAACGGAAATTTTCTTGATGAAGGCATGAGTTATCTGGCCAAGGTACGTGAGGGTTTTCTCAGTTAAACGTTTTTCCATTTGCCAAAATATTTGAAATTGACTGGATATTGTTGAATACATGCAGGCAAATGCAGTCTTCGGACGTCTGCGTCCCAGGCATATAAATGCCAAGTCTGATGAGGAGACTTTGAGGAGGGAGAAAAACATGCTGAAGGCTACATTGGCCCGAGAGAGAGAGGAATGCGAATCTGTTCTTCATGCCAACGAAAGTCTTCAGAGGGAATTGGCCCAAACCAAGGAGGACATGAAGGAAACTTATGATGTGCTGAGCTCAGTCAGAGAAGAACTGAAGACGACAAAAGCCAGCGAACAAAAATTAGCCGCCATGAATATCCGCTTTGTTGCAGAGACCGAAGTTCTGAAGACTACCAAAGAGGGGCTTGTTGTAGCCAATCAGAACTTGTCAACTCAACTCAACGAAGTTCAGATGAAAGCTCGATCAGATAAAAAAGTTCATAAGGCCAAACGTCGCAAGCTTTGTGGCAAGATAAAGGCACTTCAAGAACGGGACCCTCCTCTTACCGAAGACTTGGTCAAACAGATACAGGCGGATTATCGCACATCTGACGAGCTTGGTGCAGAGATTTTGAAAGTATATTATGAAGGGTACGAAGAGTGTCGGAATCGAGGCAAGGAAAAAATGGTGGCTGCCCAACTGGATCCATCTTTGTTAGACTCCGAAGATGAAGCTGCTAGCTGAAAATGATCTTATTTCCTTTAATTTATAGAACTTGTGTAAAAAGTTTCTGATTTTGTAATTTAATGAAATATTAACTTCATGCCTTGTTACTTCTGTGAGAACATTTCTTGTCAATAATGGATCATCAATCAACTTGAAAACTGTGCAAGTGCCTCTTATCTTAAACTGTTACTATATAACAGTTAAGAACAATGATAATATAATCCGAACTCAACACTTGAACAAAATAAAGTAATGCATACTTATCATTACCGAAGTGTGAAATCGGTCATGTGTGAAGTGAATTCGGCTGATCCTCCTTGTACCATCAAAATCTTGCTCACCACTTGGGGTAGAACAAGTATATAAGGACATTTGTTTACCACTCGGGGTGAAACAATTAAATAAGGACCAAGATATAAGAATTTTTGTCTACCACTCGAGGTCTGACAAAGTCTAAGGATGACACTTGCCTACCACGAAGGGCCTGACAAGGTCTAAAGGATGACACTTGCCTACCACGAAGGGCCTGACAAGGTCTAAAGGACCACCTGCCGAAGAAGCTACCATCGAATTGTTAGCGAGTCCTCCCGAACCTCCTATCAAAACCAAAAGATGACATTTTCCTACCACGAAGGGCCTGACGAAGTCTAAGTGGCGACAATTGCCTACCCCGAAGGGCCTGACAATGCCAAAGTGACGACATTTGTCTACCCCGAAGGGCCTGACAATGCCAAAAGTGACGACAATTGCCTACCCCGAAGGGCCTGACAATGCCAAAGTGACCACCTGCCGAAGAGGCTACCATCGAATGGTCAGCGAGTCCTCCCGAACCTTCTAACACCGAGGTGGCATTTGCTGTGCCTGTCAGACTATGGATAAGCTACGGAAGTTCCTCATGAATGTTTTAAACTTCGATCCCATGAGCCGACGTCTGTTAACCTGATCCCTAGGCACCGGACCCAGTACGACTACCCCCCAGACAGCAAGAGGTATAGGAGATAAAATCGAATATAGCCTTTTGGTGGCTGATGTGGGATCGAACCATTTAACTGACACAAATATCCACATGAATCCTCCGAATAACATCTACAGCTTTGGACGACACCCGAGATGGCTCAATAGTGGGAGATGGGTCCAAAGTAGAATACCCGAAGTCTTTCTGTGCTGAATCCTCAGTTCTTTCAAGAATATCGCTGCCGAAGTGCTTTGTAAGTCAACAACTTCGGGCCAAATAATTGCCACAAATATCTCTGTGAACTTCTCGAAGAACACACTCTGCTTCAAATGGAATCAAATGTTTAAGCAATGATGACGAAAAAGATCCTTTGATAAAGATTCTCATCAATGAGAACAAAATTGACACTCTTATACTTGGTCTTCTTTGCAAGCATCCGATCCGAAGAAATGACGCCATCTGTCGTCAAAGTTATAAACATCTGTAGTGGCCAGCTTCGATAATGCATCGGCGGTGGAATTGTTATTGTGATCGACTCCTTAATAGCCTGCTATACTGATGTCCGAAATAGAATATCCATCTGCATGCAATGTCCACGAGTTCTGCTTCTGCTGAAGTACTGCAACGACTTTGTCGGACTCCTTATCTGGAGCTGCAACTTTAGATGGATTTCTCCGAAGACAAGTGCCCACAGGGCGGGGTGCCCTTAATGGACTCTCGGGAGTGTGATTTCTGGATCTACTTCAGTAAAACTTTTTGTCACTGTGGTGAGGATACTCGAGGCAGAATGCTTTATTTGTATTCTGAGGTGCATGCTCCCTGGATCAGTTTCTTCATCTACTCTGCTTCGACCATAATCCCGAAGACCAATAGGGCGGAATACCCTTCTCGGTCAATCAATCAGGAGAAAGGCTGTTGGGTCTTCGTCTACTCTGCTACGACCATAATCCCGAAGACCAATAGGGCGGAATACCCTTCTCGGTCAATCAATCAGGAAAATGGCTGTTGGGTCTTCGTCTACTCTGCTACGACCATAATCCCGAAGACCAATAGGGCGGAATACCCTTCTCAGTCAATCAATCAGGAAAATGGCTGTTGGGTCTGCTTCGATCCCGAGGAAGGCCTCGAGACATGTCTTTAAAGTGTAGACTTCTTTTTAACTTGATCGGTCTGTCAGTCTGACCATTTCGGTATAGGATTCTAAGCAGTATGCCTTCTACCCTTTTCCGACCATGGTCAGGTCTTCTTCTCGGCAGTAAAAATCAATCTTCTTCCAGCATCATCCTGGGCTCTCGAACGAGAACCCTCAGAAACCTGCTTGGAAGCAGTACCAGCCCGAGCATTCTTTGAAGGACCCAATCAATCCTTGACAAATACTCATTGTGTAGACGAAATCATAGCCATCAGGTATCCTTTAGAGGTAACTGTTCTACTCTTCTTCACCATGGATTCTGACGTAGAGCAGCTGCAATTTGTGATTGAAAACTTCAAGAACACTAGAACACGCCCTCCTTCTAGCGCCAATGTTAACGCCAAGATCTTCTGCCACGTCCCAATCACGTAAGACGTTCTGATCCTGCACAATAAACACAGTCAACACCAAAAGCTTGACGACTTGGACCGTCGGGGGATAGCTCCGGCGTGAGAGTCAGTACAGGCGATCACAAGGTTAACAATGGAGGAATAAATATCTAGTGACTTGAGAGTAATAATTAATTAGTTACCTTTTACCGTGTGTCATCCTTGTTTTATATCTCCAAAGTCCGGTTTGTCTTGTGTGTAACTGACTTTTCGGGCCCACAACTTTCAGCCGACTAAGACCTGTCCAATCCTCATTAAATGCAATGCAGAGATGACAGTCAAAGTTCTATCCCCAATCTACACCGGTCAAAGCCCAAGTGAAACCATACTCATTTAGTAATTCGGCCCACTATCACAGCCCAATATCTCATAAGCCCCAAAATAAAGATAATATTCACCCAATGGGCTGGCCCAATGAACCGGCCTAATACTTTCAAGACCCACCTCAACATGTCTAAAGTATTATGGCCCAACAAATGGTATTTCTTTTATAATTTCTTAAAATTATTTTTTGTTTTCTTTTTAAATTTGTCAAATTGTTTGACTCCACCTGATCAAAAGTAGGTGGTGACCTAGCTAGCTAATTAATTAGAAAACAATCTATCTAATAAAATACAAATGATTTTGAATTTTCCACTCACTCAATAAATCATCTGAGCCGTCCAAAGTTTGGGATAAATCCCACCGTTCATACATCTATCTAATAAAATACATCTATCTATCTAATAATCTAATAATAATTTAATAAAATACAAATGACTTTAAATTTCCCGCTCACTCAATAAATTATTTTGGTCGTTCAAAATTTGAGATAAATCATATTGTCCATACAGTGCCGGAGGCACGGAACCCAGCTAGTATACATATATAGTGATATGAAACTTTTACATCTAATTATTAATCTACCATATTCCTTTGTCTTGGACATCAAAATGTATGCATTAAAGCCAAAAGTACTCCAAAAAAGAGATTTGTTAAGACTTCAGCCTATTCTTATATATTAATTATATGATTCTTTTTCGGATATTATTTTCATATTTTTTGATATTTTCACATTAAATGTGTCGCTATAAATATATAGCGACAATAAAAATCTTCACTATAGCTATATGGTCTATAACGCAGATTTTCATATAAAAAAGTTATGTGATATCAGTTTCCTTCTCTTTCGGTTGGATAATATTAGCCATTAATGTTGAAATGTAGGACGAATATTGCCACTACCACAAGCGCAAAAGGCAACACATGAGAGGAAGAAGTCGGGAGAAGATGACGCTTTTGACTCGTCGTTCTTCCAGAAGGTCACGGTTGAATCGCTTCAGGCAAAGCGTGAGGTGGCGCCGCCGTGGAGTAGCAAAGCTATGGTTGAGAGTGTGGAGGAAGTGTGCAAGGACATTAATGCTTGGGGAGAGAAAAGGGAGGTTGGGAGAATAGGGTTCGTAATACTTGATTATATATGCAGGGACTTGATTGAAGAGGTTGTCAAAGAGTACTTGGGATTTTGCTATACCAAATATTCACTGCCCCTTCAAGCATGCAAGAGAAGACTTTGTTTTTCATGATGTATGTGAAATAAATATGGTTGTTAATTGGGGCCTTTTTACTGCCATATAAAAATTTATTGGTTAATTTGGTTTCTTTTTAATTATTTTTTTTAATTTAGTAGAATAATAGTATATTATTATTATGGTAAATATATGAGCACTGACGGAACTAGGAGAGCCATATGACCCCACAATCCTAGAATCTGAAACATGTTAATATTAATTAAATTTGATTTTTGTTATGAGATGCATGGTATTAATTTATTTGTTTATTTCTTCATATCCTTCCACATATAATAAATTAACAATATTCTTATAAGATAAAATAATGATAAATAAGTTTAATAATTAATTAATTAATATTGCACTCATTTGTCTTATTGATTTAATCATACCTTGATATCAATTTTTTGAAAATGAGAATAACTTAATTCATTTTCTTGCTTTGAGTTAATTCATTTTCCTGCTTTGAGTGGCAAATCTCAGTTGTCTCCAAGGAAGATGATCAGAACTACAATATAAAGTTTTGAATATATAATATTATAATTTATAATTTATTCATAAAAGTAGCTAATCAGTTGACTAAAAACTTCAAAATCTGATTAATAGTCATATAGTTTGGAGAATTTATATATATATATATATATATATGTGTGTGTGTGTGTGTGTGTGTGTATTTAAAGTCATTAGACTCACAACTCAAAAGTTGACAAAAGTTGGAATATGATGTTGTAAAATATTATAATTGGGCAAAATGAATTTGAAAGAAGTATTTCAAGCGTCAATAAATAATTTTTTTTACTGATGTATTTTGATCCCTCTTTAAAAATATTCTATTCTATCATTGTATTTGAGATATAATTATTGAAAAACATTAAATAATGACAAATATATTCCAAGTTGAAATCAGTTTTTGTAAGAATTTTTGTTCACTTCCACACGTTGTATTTGATTAACTCAATCGATCTCCCTTCTTTTTAATTTCTCTGTGTACCCCCCTTTTCCCTTTCTCTCTCTACTCCCTTTCCCCTCTTTCATTTCAAAAATATTAAGAGTCAAAACATAAATAAATAAAATTTAAATACACTCATGTCCACGTAGAATATCACCTTACTAAAAAACATGATCCCAAGTAAACACAATCCTAACACTAAGCCCAATAAAATGATTCTGGGCCAGCTTAACGCAATTCCAATAGAGGCCATAGTATGTGGATTGGTTTTTTTAAAGTAAAAAAACATCAGGGGTATTTCAGTCATATAAATTAAGTAATGCCCGGAGCAGAGTGTCCCTACGTGGCAGGTATGCCTGCACTTTTGTCAACGAGGGGGTGGGCACAAAGCACATACCGCGTAAGGACCGTGTAACCGCGTATTGACGGTGGAAGAGAGAGAAAGTAGGAGATAGCCAAGATAGGTAGTATTGGATAATCCCATAGAAATTTCAGATTCGCTTCAATTTATTTTATTTTATGCATAATAACATCGCATGCATAAATTATCTGATTTATAAAATTTTAAAAATTAATTAACATATAAAATAATTTAATAGATATAAAAAAAGTATAATAATATATTCATTTCTTACTAAATATGTGTCGTTTTAGATAATTTTATTTTTTAATATTATATATTATTTTATATAATATAAGAGAATTAACTACAATTTTTTTAAAATTATTCCTCATAAAAAAATGTTATAAATGAGATAAATATATTAATTATAAAAATTTAAGATTATTATAAATAAATAATATTATATTTAATATTATATATTTATTTTTATATTTTTTGTGCACAATTTTAAAATAACATAAAAATTTAAAAAAACATAATGCGACACCATTACACGGAGATGATTACATTTAAAAATCGATATTTCAACGGAAGGAAATAAATAAATAATTAAAGGAAAAGGCCGAGAAAGCGCTGACTACGCGTCGGCTTAGCTATGTAATTCTATGCAATCCGTAGATAGTGAAAATATGACACGTGTCATATTAACTTGAGTCTATTTTTTTTTTCCAAGAGTGTCCTCGAATTAAATCTAGTGCTGAATGCAGCTGAGGCTGTCCTTTCTATTATTATGTTTTTTATTTTCATTTACGTGCAGGAGGCGAATTTAGGAATTTTTTTTAATATGGGTAAATTTTAATTATTTTTTTTATTAAAGTTAACTTTAAAAAAATGAACTAATTATAATAAAGTTTATAAATTACAATAAATATTCATAATCTATATTTAAAAAAATCAAATAAAAATATATTTAGATACAATTTAAAATTTTACTTCGATTACTTATCGTGAGTTGTCGTTTACACTAGATTCTTATTATGTGCTACTTATGGTTAGAATCTTGTGAAGAGCTTGTAAATGATAATTCATAATAATGTTGTCGTTTATTTATTTAATAATGTTTCATTGTGCTCTTCAAATAATTAGAACATAAGTAAACAAGGATCGATCCCACATAGAGTGATTTGTTTTATATTTTTAGCATATAATTTCTAATGAAAAAGGAATTTTGAATTGATTAACTAAATTAACAAAAATAAACTAATAAGAATTAACAATGAATAAAAAGTTTCAGTTCTTCAGTTCAATATCACATTTTTACAATAGATTAATCAAGTGTAATATTATTTACCATTCAATGAAACTAATAGCTCTAGGTAACAACTCCCCTTAGATTGTCACTCAATGAAACAAGCTCTTCACAAGATTCTAACCATTATATAACTTAGAACAAGATCTCTAGATTTAATATAACAACAACATTACGAACTAGGGAATTAGACTATTCCAAGCAACAAACACATAAGCTCAAATTGTTTAATTTGTCTTCTGATAATCATAGCAATACTCAAAAATTTGTCCACAATCGGGTATTACTCATTACTACTTGTGATTATGAACAATATCAATTACACGTAGTACTATTCCTTAATCTAGTATGTGATATTCGTTAACCAACTCAATCCTGCAGAAATCAAATCAGTTAAGCAAAATGACATTCAGAAATTAAATCAGATTATCAATAATGAAGTTCATGTGAGAAAAATAAATAATGAATACTCAATTAACCATTAATTATAAATAAGGTTCAACATCCCTAAGAACTGAATAAAGAAAACTAGCCTGACATGCTTTCAAGTCTGTACTCCAATGGTGTAGATGAGAGAATGTTGTAGATGATTAAATGCCTAGAACACTGACTATCACCCTTTATTTTCTGTTCAAATTCGTCGGGGCAAATTTTTATTTTCTACTATGACGTCTTTTGGTAGAATGGTCATAACTTTTGATACGCAAAGAGTTACGGGGCCTAATACCTACCAAATCGAAGCTCTCGACGAGATCTACAAGTTTTATTATTTGAGAATTGACAGATTCTGGCTGGATCAAGGTCGAAATAGGGTTTCAAGTGACTACTATGTGAATTGCAACTCCAAACTTTGAGGTTCAACGTCTGTTTAGTAAAAATATCATAAATTTTTCATATGAACTCCGATCGGAATGATTCAAGATGTTCCGAATAAAATTCAAGTTCAATGCCAAGGTCATGCATCCAACTTAGTATTCAAAACCCTGCGATCTTCCCTTTTTTCTCATTTCAGCTTCAATTCTTTCTGAAATCATTAAACACCTTAATAAGCTCATATACACATGAATCATGCAATGAAACTAAATATAAAGGAATCAAAATAAATGAATAATATACACTCATCACTTATCATAGTTCAATTTAAATGATTCCCCAAATATTTAAAGTCTCAAATCAAACTTGATTTATATATTCAGACAAACTCACGAATTAATTACAAAACATAAACAATTTTTGTTATCTTTTTATAAGTTTCAAATAAATCTCAAGGTATCTTTTTTTATTATTCTATTTTATGGGCTTTGTTTATGATAATTAATTTATTTATTCTAAAAAGGTAAAAATGTGAGTAGTAATCAATCAATACTATAATGATTTACCATTGCTTCTTTTGGGGCATATTGTTATGCAGTTTGTGCATTTAAGAAAAATGATTGATTTATCGTTTAACCACCTAGTTCTAATACTAGCAGTCAATTTTGAAAATTCATAAAACTACAAGTATTTGGAATAAATTTTGAAAAAATAGCATTGATCCAACTTTTTCGACTGTAGGAAAAAATGGAAACAATTCTGATTTTTTATTTCAGTGTCCTATCTTTATCTTTTTAAAGAACCCATGACTCTCATTAGGAAAAAGGCAGAGTTGCAGATAAAAATAATTTGACATAAATCCAATTACTGACACATACAATTGCATCATTTCATTTGACCACTAAAACTATTTGTTCATCCAATATTAACAACAACAACAATAGTTGTATAACTTCTAGTGCCTTGGGATTTCTTCATTAAAACCTTGCAAATGAAAATCTAGTGGGAAAAAATCTTAGCGAAGGAAAAAGAGTACAATCAGCACATATCATTTTTACTCCCCTTCATAAGTACATAGAATTTTCATTGTTCATGGTAAAAATATCATTAAGTCAAAGTATGTCAATATTGTGTACCATCTTCTTTAAAATTATAGTTGGTAATGACTTAATGAATATATCAACCAAATTATCACATGATCAATATTGTCATTCTTCTGGGGCTCATGTGTATAAAATAATTTTGGTGCAATATGCTTGGTTCTATCACAATAGATTAAATAATCCCAATTAAATCAATAGTCTCACGAAGATAACGTAAAATAAGTTTAATTTCATTATAATATCTTCGAGTTGGTGCATAACTATACATTGCTAGTAAGTTAACTGCAAATGCTATATCAGGTCTTGTCAAATTTGCAAGATACATCAAAGTACCAATTATATTAAGATATAGTACTTCAGGATCAAAACACCAATTTCACAAAGATATGGTATTTCAAGACCAAAAGTTTATTAATCATTTTCTTGTGGTCAAAACGGATATTTCTTGATATCATGTGATCAACCCATCATTGGAGTACTCAAATGATTAACATTATCCATTTAAAGTTACTTCAGAACTTTTTCTGTGTATGTTGATTGATGAACAAGAATTCCATAGTTCAATTTGTATCTAAGACAAAAATTTGTCTTATCAATATCTTTCATCTTAAATTAGTTGTTTTTGTCGACTCTTCTGGAGCAAGATCTTTCATCAATAAATACAATAATAATAACAAATTCAAATTATGATCTTTTGATAAAAATGCATGCACAAATTGGATTATTCTCAAATCATTCTTTCAAAAGATATCCACTCAAGCAATTATACCACAATATGCATCTGGATTGCTTTAACCTATATAAAGATCTTTGTAGCTTAATAGAATAAATGTTTTGAGATGTAGAATTATATGCTTCAGACATTTTATATCCTTCAGGGATTTTTATGTAGATATAATTATATAATGATCCATATAGATATGATGTAACAACATCCATTAATTTCTCTTTTTACCAAGCTAATTAAAAATTTGAATGTAATTGTTTCCATTACAGGATCATATGTTTCTTCATAATTAATACCATGTCTCTGCGAAGAAACCTTGTTCTACAAGTTGCGCTTTGTACCATATAATTTCATTTTTCTTATTTTGTACAAATACCCATTAGGTGTTCGGACTACAGGTCAAAAAAGTTCACATTTACTTAGTGAATTTAATTCTGCTTGAATCGCCTTTTTCTACATTGGTCAAATATTTCTACATTTATCAACGATTTGTGGTTAATATATATGATCATTACTTCTGGTAATATCCATAGCAAATTTATATGAAAATATGTTGTCGACAACGATTTTATTTCTATCCAATATATACGTCTTCTGTATATACATAATGTATCGAGATCTCGTTATTTTCAGGTACCTGGTCCTCTTCAGGGGATAACTCATCCTCTTCAGGGGATAACTCTTCAAGAGTTTTATTTACAAGAGATTTTTGTTCATAAGTTTTGGATAGATTGATAAATTTTGTAGCATGTTTCATGGGTATAACCTCTTTATAGGCTGCAACTTGTTTTTCTTGTACTTTCTTCTTCTGGGATTTTTTTTGGTGTGGTTTTGATTCATTTGTTGTTGTATAAACTTATTTTTCTCTAGGGACTTCAATCCATATTAGAGTATTAGCAGCTAGAATGTGATATATCATTATTTTCTTATTATCGGTGAATAATTTTGGTAATTGTTTTGTAATTCATTGCATTGCAAATGAATAATCCTTTGAACTTCTAGTTCATATTGATTTGTATAAGGATCAAGATTAAATATCGTTGAAACATTCCAATTAATCTCCCTTCGTGCTTCAGGCAATGATCTTACGTCGTGCTTCAGACAACGACTTTTCTCCCCCTAATGGTGGGAAGACTATTAAAATAATAATCCTCAAAATATACTTTAAAAATATCACTCTGAATTCTTTCTTAGAAAGATGAACACCAAATAACAATAATTAAATGTGATAATTTGGTAATTAATTTACTTTGATATAATCAACAGGTAAAAGAATCTTCTGGTTCTTTAAGGGATGTTCATGAGAGTTTTCAATAATTCAATGATCATTATTGATCCTAGATGATCATGCCAAGACATAAAAATATTTGGATCCGAACACTTATGGTGTATTGCACACTTCTGGTGTATTACAACATTTGTTTCAACTATTCTCATTTTAGTATAATATATCCCAGAAGAGAAAATATATAGTTTTTTTTAATATGAGCTTCTGGCCCGATACTATTGAAGTAATATAAAGAAATTCTTCACTGCCTTCAATATTGGTTTCAATATGATAACCATTATAATGTATATCCTTAAAATTGAGCAAATTTTTGTTTGTCTCAGAAGAATATAAAGAATCATCAATATAATGTTTTGTGCCCTTTAAAAACATTATAATCGCTCTTCCAGAGACTTTAATTAATTTTGATGAATAATCACTCTTCAATTATGTTTGATGAATAATCGCTCTTCTAGAGCCTTTAAAGTTTGATGAGCTTCTGGCCCATACAACTTCATATATGCAAAACATAAAGACTCTGTATTATAGATTTCAAAGGAAGTTGGGATAAGTACTTGCCACTGGTGGAATTCTCCTACAACAACAGTTATCAAGCAAGTATAGGCATGACTCCATTTGAGGCGTTGTATGGACGAAAGTGTCGTTCTCCAGTATGCTGGGATGAGGTAGGAGAAGCAACGTTGTTGGGACCAGAGTTAGTACGCATGACTACAGAAAAGATCAAAATGATTCGACAACGTATTCACACTTCACAAGATCGACAAAAGAGTTATGCTGATCTTCATCGAAAGGACGTGGAATTTAATATTGGGGATCATGTACTGTTACGTGTTGCTCCATGGAAGGGAGTTACAAGATTTGGAAAGAGAGGAAAGCTCAATCCAAGATTTGTTGGTCCATTTAAGATTCTTGACCGAATAGGAAATGTGGCTTATAGACTCGCGTTACCTCCAAACATGTCTCGTGTTCATAATATTTTTCACATATCTATGCTTCGTAAATATGTGAAAGATCCAAACCACATTATTACGTTAGAACCAGAAGAAATAGCCGAAAATTTAACGTACGAAGAGGTACCTGTTAAGATCTTGGATAGGAAAAAACATGTCTTACGCACCAAGATTATACCATAAGTTAAGGTTTTGTGGAGAAATCATGCTATTGAGGAAATGACATGGGAGTTGGAGTCAGAAATGAACGTGATGTACCCTCACCTTTTTGATACACCAGGTACGTACGTCAATTTTGAGAACGAAATTTTATAAGGAGGGGAAGTTGTAAGACCCCAACTTATTATAAATAAAATTGAATTTTCCTTTATTCATTATTCTAAATTAATAAGGGTTAATTTGATATAATGTTTTGATTATGAGTGAAATGTGAAAATTTTACAAAATAAGCAAGTGGTTACAAAATATTCTTTTTATCGGGGAATATTCGTTTGGTCGTGGAATATTCTTATTGTCGGGAATCTCCGTACGACGGTGCAGTCATTTGTGGGCCCCATAACGGAAAACGATTGGATGAAAGAAAACGACTAAGATTAAGTTTTATAAATAACGACGTAAATTATTACCGTTAACACTGTTGGGTTACCTGGTGGTTAAAATACAGTAATATGCGTGGTTGCACAGTAGCACACGGTATTGCACAGTATTGTTGAATTATTGATTCGTACGTAAGAATGCACTGCTCGGTAATTGTTACAGTAATTACTGTTCAATATTTTATTTTATTGATTCAATAATTGTTGAGTTGTTAGTTTATATTATTATTGTTTCAATAATTGTCACTGCACAGTATTTTCCATTATCAGATCAATAATTCATATTATTTGAATAATATTATTAGATAACATTATTGGCAATGTCTAGAAAGTTCTGTCAAGGAGAGGTTAGGTCATCTAATTGCGCGCCAGTAAGGAGAAATCCTTATTGGAAAGCCCCCTCTTTCCTAGGAATGGCCTGGTTGTCATAATTGTGATTCTATAATATTATTTATAAATAATTAATTATTGATTTATATGTTAATGAAATATTTATTTGATATAAATGATGGATTTATTTATTTTATGTGGTTGTTAATGAAGGAATTAATGTGGATGTGTTTTATCAGTATTTTATCGGACCGGAAGTATTAAAAATCATCCGTTTGTGGATTTCGGATATTTTCTGTTGAGAATTTGGAAAAACTTTCTTTTACAAAGTTGTAGAAAATTCGATTTCAGGCAGAATGGACATAAAATTCATATTTTTTTGATAAACGGTCTATTTTCTATGAATTGTTGAAGTTTCAGAAAATAAAATGATTTTTATTAAATTATAGGTGGGACCCACTTTTATTCTAACACATGCGGGCTGCTAATTTGGGTGAAGGATGGCTGGTGGCTGAATTGGTCTTTAGGCATGCGTAGAAATGAGTTTTGTAATAATATTAATTTATTAATTTAGTCTCCTTTGGCGTTATAACATTTTCCTATAAATAGAGGGTTAAGTTAGAATTGAAAATCACACCAGAAACAAAGTTTTCTCTCTTTCTCTCTCTATATTATCGAGCGTATTCTTATGAGTATACTTTGAGTGTTGCTATACGGTGCAAGTTTATGTCAGCACTATACCGAAATTCAGTCAGAAGTGCGGTTATTTTGAGGTAAGGGATGTTATTTCTTTCGCAAATGATATTATTTTCTTCAATATCATTATGCCAAAATTTTGGTTGAACTTTTTATCAAATTTAAAACTTGTTGTGTCGAGGTTACTATTCACGTATACGGCACTATTCACGAATACGGCACTATTCACCGAAAAATATTTTTTTTTCTTTTTGTCCAAGATGTCTATTTTAGCTACTATCTTTGATTGTATCCATGTTTTGATCGTTATTTTTGAATTCTGCTTCAAAATTAGTTATTATGGAGTATTATTGATCTTGGATAAAATTGTTATACGAATACCTAATATTTGTCCTTCTATCTCACTGGATTCGTTCTTAAAAATATTTTTCATCATCCTCAGTCCTTAATGATGGTATTATTGAATATCTTTGGCCTGTAGTGCAAAGATAAATGATTACTGATGAATATCTTTGGCCCGTAGTGCAAAGATGAACAGGTGTTAAGATGAACATAACCAACCGGTGATATAAATGAATATCTTTGGCCTGTAGTGCAAAGATGATTAAAGATGTATATTTATTGTTGTTACAGGAATAAAATATTGATGATGGACTCTTAAATATTAGAAGATTGTAGAATTCATCCTCTACGTGACTCTTCTAATGGATTGTTGTTTCCGTTGTATTTGTTGATCTAAAACTTGTTGTCGATTATATTTTATCAGCTTTTTTTCCCTGTTGAAGACTAACGATAATTTATTGTATATTATCTTAGTCATAATATTCTTTACTGGGCTAGTTGAGCTCACCCTTTTCCTTTTTATTTCATTTTTCTTCTCAGGAGGTGAGAACATAGCAGGATCGAGTTGGGGTATGGAGTGAGGTTTCTAGGAAGATGTTTTAGCAGTCCTCACTATTTCTATAAAATAGTATTTGAATAATTTTAATGAGGACTTATTTGCGTGTGGATATTATCTAGAAGATAATATTTGTATTTAAACTCACAGTATGTATTGTCGTATTTCACACGATATTTGTATTATTGAAGTTGTAGTTTGTTTTATGTACCATGTATTTGGTGACTCAGAATGGGTGTTGTATACCTATTTTGGGGCGTCATATGAATAATAACTCATGAATAGTTATCCCGACATGAAAAAGTTCCAATTTAATAAAAAATTCCAATCAATATTTTGGCATAATGATATTGAAGAAATAATATCATTTGAGAAGAAAATAACATCCCATACCTCGAAAGACAGTACTTCTAGTTGAAATACCGGATATAGGCCATGACTTGAACTTGCACCGTATAGCAACACTCAAAGTATCAAAATACTCACAAGAATACGCTCAATATATAGAGAGAGAAATAGAGAGAAAACTTCAGTTTCCGGTATAATTTCCAATTCTAACCTAAGCACCCTATTTATAGAAAAATACTTAGAACACCAAAGCAGAAAATTTAATATAATATTAATTTATTTAATAATTTTTTTATGCCCACTTTGACAACTGATCTCAGCTCATTAAGCACATGCTAGGGCTGCCCGCACAACAAAAAAACATTTTTCTCAATTAATTAATTTAAAACTCCAAAAAAAATAATAATTAATTAATTCGAAACTTCAATAATTCACAATAAATAGCCTTTTGTCAGAAAAATTCGAAACTCGCGACTTTCCATAGGAAATTCCATTATCTACAACTTTGCAGAATGAAAATTTTCCAAATTCCAAACAGACATTGACCGAAATCCACAAACGGGCGATTTTACAGGCTATAATCAAATTTCAGTCAAGAAATGGGCCCACGGACATGTTTAACATGTTTTAAATAATTTTTTCAATAAAAATACTCTTCCTCCTTATATACTCATATATCCCACATTCATTATAAAAATATCATCATTATTATATTATAATAATAAAATATTATTTTATCAGAAAAGATAAAATATCAATTTTCAACAATTGTCACTTTAAAAATTTTCTCCATCTATATCCACATAAAATCAATATTTTTCTCATCATATAAATCAATAATTAAGTATTCACAAATAATATTACAGAATCACAGTACTGGCAACCAAGCCGTTCCCAGGAAAGAGGGGGCTTTCCAATAAAAATTTCTCCTTACTGGCGCGCAATTAGGTGACCAAACCTCTCCTTAGACAGAACTTTCTAGACATTGCCAACAATGTTTTCTAATAATATTATTCAGATAATATGAATTATTGCTTCGATAATGAAAAATACTATGTAGTGACAATTATTGAAACAACAGTAATATAAAATATCAACGCAGCAATTATTAAATCAATAAAATAAAATACTGAACAGTAACTACTGTAACAATTATTGAGTAGTGTCTTCTTACGTAAGAATCAATAATTTGTGCAATACCGTGTGCTACTGTGTAACAACGCGTATTACTGTGTTTTAACCACCGGGTATTCCAACAGTATTAACGGTAACAACTACGCCGTTATTTATAAATAACTTATACTTGTCGTTTTCTTCATCCAATCGCTTTCCGTTATGAGGCCCACAAAAGACTGCGCCGTCGTACGAATATTCCCCGACAACAAGAATATTCCACGACCAAACGAATATTCTCCGACAACAATGAATATTTTATAACCACCTGCTTATTTAAAATATTTGCGAATTTTACCCATAACTAACCACATTAATCAAATCAACCCTTACTATTTCAAAATGATAAATAGAGGAAACTAAATTTCATTTATTAATAATTTGGGGTCTTACATTAACCATTTATTGAATAGTAATTACAAGAAAAATTGAATACTTTTATTTCATAAAATTCGAGGTCTTACAAATAATTTTCGACAAAACATGTCACAACTATACCAGATATATGAAAGAGGGATCCGGTTAGCATGAAGTTCATTTTTGAGTAAGTTGGTCAATTAACCAATAAAATATTGACACACATAAAGCCTTGCCTGCGTGTTAGAACTTTATTGACCAATTTACAAACTTACTCAAAAATAAACTTCATGCTAACCATTTTATAAAAGAATATTGATTTTTTTTGTGAAGGACAGTTAGGTCCTACTCTTTATAATAATAATATAATTTTAATCAAATTAGGAAAAAAAATAGGGTAGCACTATTTTATATTTTTAATATTTACACATGATTTCTTCTCGTATTAGACTGTAATTTGTATTATGTTTATACGAGAGAGAATCATGTATGTGAAAATATTAAACCTATGTGTAAAAATATCAATTTTTTTAAAAAATATAATAAATTAGTTGTGTTCCGAAAAATTTAAAATGAGTTGTATTTTGTTAGATAGAATAAGAAGAGGTGGGCGTTACAGAGGGCAATAGGGTCAAAAGCTATATATGGTGGATAAAGAACTTTGATGGGAAAAGAGAAAGGAGGGGCAAAGCGGGAAAGCCGGATACAAGAAATTTGATAAACCGATCACGTCCGGAGGAAAAGAAAGGAAATAGTCAGTCCGTCCGTCCATACGTTACTCCGTTACTACTACTATATATATATCTATATATAAACAACGACCTATTCTCTCTCTTGTCCGAAATAAAATAAAAGAAAAGAAAGAAAGAAAGAAAAAAAAGAAAGAGAATCACTACACCCCGCTCATCTCTCTTTCTCTCCCTTTGTTCTTATTTTTCAATTTCAAACACCACACCTAAATACAACTAGATAGATATGGCGGATCAGCTCACCGACGATCAGATCTCTGAGTTCAAGGAAGCCTTCAGCCTATTCGACAAGGATGGCGATGGTCAGATTTATCTCTATTTCTTATATGCATATGTTTGTTTTACTTTGTGATTATGTATGTTAAACGTGTACATAGGGAGACTCCATGAATTTTGTGATCAGATCTGGATTTCCTTTGGGATTTGTTGTTTGATTTTACTTTTCTGCTTGATTTGCATTGTTTCTTTTCTATTTAATGTATGCTTTGACTTTATGTATGTATTTCTTGTTTATAAAAATAAATGATAATACTGGAATGGCTAGATTCGAGCGCTTCAGATAGTGCTCGTGATTTTATTTATGCAATGTTTTAAGGCTGATTTAAACGATTTTTGTTTGTTTGTGTTGTAACTTGAAATGTATTAGAGTTCGATTGTATAGCGAATGTATACAACTTGGTCTTAATTTTTGACTTGTCATTGTGTTTTTTTTAACATTTCTGACGGTTCCACATTCTGTTCCAGATTTAAAAGCTTTTCTTTCTTCTTTGAAATACCACAGGGGATTATATCATCTCTAGTCTATCCATAGTCTGAAAGATCTCCAGTCCATACTCATGGATAGAATTTTACCACACTCTTTATACCTGAAATCCTACTCTCCATATGTTCCGAGGAGGATCCAATCTCCTATCTTAAAGAGTCTATTGATAGTTTCATCTCTATAGTTGCATAATAAATTAAGGGCCAAACATTATAACATTCAATATTAAGTGTTCTGGCTTATTCTAATTCATGTACATGACGTGTGGTGGTTTATACTATTTACAGTTAAAATTTTATTTTGGGGATGAATTTATATTAGGTAAAAAATGATTTGTTTGCTCTATTTACATATATTGCTATTTCCTGTTTTGTATTTGTAATTATGCCTTAGAACAGATAAATACATAAATAGCTTCCATCAAGTGTGCTACAAAAAGTTGCCTGTTATTTGTTCTCTTATGATTCAATATATGGCATACCCTGTTATTGCTTGGAGCACTTGGTACTTTGCCAAAGCATGATCACTTATTTTTAGGAAACTCAATTTACGTATTCAAAAAATTAGACTTGAAATATGTGCAGGTTGCATCACTACCAAGGAGCTTGGGACTGTGATGAGGTCGCTAGGGCAGAACCCCACTGAGGCTGAACTCCAGGATATGATAAATGAAGTGGATGCTGATGGTAATGGAACCATCGACTTTCCTGAGTTCCTTAATCTCATGGCCAGGAAGATGAAGGATACCGACTCCGAAGAGGAGCTGAAAGAGGCATTCCGAGTTTTTGACAAGGATCAGAATGGTTTCATTTCTGCTGCTGAGCTGCGCCATGTCATGACCAACCTGGGGGAGAAGCTTACTGATGAAGAAGTTGACGAGATGATACGGGAGGCTGATGTTGATGGCGATGGCCAGATCAATTATGAAGAATTTGTTAAGGTGATGATGGCCAAGTGATGAGCTCCTCCACCCTACCAGATCCATAAAGACATTGAGTATAAAAATGAACTTCAAAAAGAAAAAAAGAAAAAAAAAAGAACTCGAAGAACAGGGTAACTAGTATTAAGGTTTCCTGGTTCCTTTGTCACCATTTTATTCAATGGTTTTAAAATCAAACTTTCAAGAGATGATGCGGTCTGTTATTCTATTTCCTTAATGATGTGTTTTAAACTTTATGTTAGCAGCTTTAAAAATTATTCCTTCCTCACTGTTTTCTCTTTCTGTTGGATGTGGGATGCTTTTAATAATTACTTTTACTGTTTGAAGTGCATGAGAATTTCAGTGAATGCCATGATTATCTTGGTTAATGTTTGGTTTGGATATTCCTCTTTGGTTGGTATATTTCTTGCAGAAATGTGGTTTTTGGATATATGATTTTTGGAGTGTTTTTAGTTTCAAATTGAAACATTCATGGCATGCATGTATTACTGTATGTATTCCTTGTTGTGCCGATAGTTAGATTTAGGTTGGTGATACGCATTGCTAATTTGGTACGGGGATTTTTATATCATTGTATAAGATATGTTGTTGAATGTTAGTTTTTTTGTCATTCTTTTTGATGTAGTCCCACCTAAAGTCTGTACTGTTAAGTTTCTCATTGCAGAGGGCCTCTGAATTCCTGAGATTGAAAACATGCAAGTCTAGTCTGGTTATTATGTAGCTTTTGGTGATTTCATGTAAAAAGATATGGGACTTTGGGAACGCTGAATGAGTCTTGATTTCTTTTTCCGAGTCCTGCAAGTTCCTCCTGATTCATCTATAATTAGATGAATTTTTTCATAGAACGTGGTTATGGATCATTTGTTCATAGAACGTGGTATGTATATTAAGAACAATGCGTGCATTATGTTGCAATGTTCAACTAATTTTGAGTACTCGATAAGAAAATTCATTTCACAAGTTCTCGCACAAACTATAACTAGTAACATTTTGTCTTACTTGTGTAATCTATCTATCCCTCATAACTTGCACTTTATTCCGTGTAAACCCATTAACCTGGAACCCAAAATTCACGTAAATCCCAAGAGCTTTCTTTTCACGCCACAACAATTAAATGACTTCTTACTGGAAAAATCATACGCACCAAACAAATAAAAATGATGGTTTAGAAAATGGCTGGGTGCAGGTTTTTAGGGGTGCAGCAACATATTTGTGATTCAAATAACAATGGCTGAGAAAAGACACCAATTTGATGCGTGATACATGACCTGGGGAGACTATGAGTCTTTGTCATCCATCTATCAAATAAATAACATAAAGTTAACCACACAATCCAGGAAATGATATCATCATTTGGCGCTTCTCTTATAATCTTTTCAAGCTTTTCTTTCTTGCATCCATCTTCCTTTTGTCAGCGTGAACTTTTGCCAAGCCACCAATTTCCTTCTTTTGTATCACTGATGCTGTTGCAGCAGTTGTGGGGCCACTTACCCCTGTCTCGGTTACTGAATTTAGGACAGCAGATGATTGATCCTGTCCACTTGCTCCTTTCACCGCAGCATTTGTAGAAGGGGCCAATGGAGACAGCAATTGGGGTCCATCACCTGTTGCTGCATTCTTCTGGTCGATACTAAGAACTGAGGTGTTTGTCTGATCAACATTTAGAGCAGTGGTCGACTCCGTGATAGTACCTGTTTTAAACTTCGACTTTGGCTTTAGAGCATGAATTCCTGTATAGAGCCTGCACTTTTTCATCCAGGTAGCATAATCAACTCATTGGGAAAGACGACCAAAAGAAGAAGTTTCAATGGAACAAACATTTAGACATGCCATTTTGATGATAATCCCTACACAAACTGTATGCAATTGCTAACCACCAAAAAACTATTCCTGTTTAGCACATCTATGAGATATCAATAGGCATTCTTAATGATTTAACTACAATAAATTGTGTAGATTAAAACCCTGGTGAAGAGGCCTTTTTCTGAGGAGGTCTATAGAAGGGCTCGCATGCGCAAAAGAAGAGACATTGAATACAAGCATGTGAAATAGAACCATTTAAGGTATTGACGAAGCCTATGCAGATCAAATAGCTTTATGATACTCAAGCCTATGCAGCATGTCTAAGTTATAGGTCACCTACCATACAATACACGACACTGACACAGCGAGTCTTGATAATGTTGTCAAGATCAGCCAAACTGAGTCACTTGTACTACTTATATACATCTATTGCTAGCCCAAACAACGGAACCATACTACTGATAAACAAAGGCCACAAGAGCTCAACATAGATCTGTTACATATTTATGTACAAGTATGAAACTATAGGCTTTATAGCATGCACGAAATCATAAGTCATAGCATTTTAATGACTTATCCTCCCGCTACACGAAGTCCCCACCGGGCATTTTTGGATCATAGATATGGATTTTGTTCTGTAGTTTATATTGACCATTTAAAATCTCTTATACTCGAATATTAAAAGAATAGAAAAATCAACATCCTAGGTATGCCAAAACCATGTCAGCTAGCATCCAGAAACTGCTGATCATTTATCCAAAATAAAGAATTTTAAATCTTAAATTTTGGGCACCGCCACGTGTTGGACAGGTGCTAAAAATTATCTAACTACATTATACATTACTGTCAAATATGTAGATGTGTATGTGTATTTCAAAGTCAAAGCATCAGGTCTTTCTAATAGTCTTATGTGCACCCACAACATGACAATTGACACATGGCCACTACAGCAATGGTGCTCACCTGGCATGTCTAGCATACTCATCATAATTTTCAAGCAGCATCTTTCCAGCCTGTTCATTCAAAGCTGATTCTGGAAATGGCTCAATTAATAAGCATCTGACGACCTGTTATCAGAAGAGTCGGTGAAATATTAACTAAGCACTATACAGGGCACACTGTAAACGTAAAAACTTAGCAAGAAAGTTAAGATGTCAATAAACATCGGAAGGACAGTCAAACAACATATAAACTTACAATAAGAACATGTCGTAAGCCAAGACTAGGGCTCCAATCCTTTTTCAATGTGTTGACACAGATTTCACCATTGATTGCAATGTTTGGATGGAATATCTTGGTAAGAAAATAGCCTACAACAAGAACAACATTGTTCAGAATGTTTGGTCATATGTAGCTCAAGAATAATTTACATGAATGTGAAATCAGCATTGATTATCAACAAAAGAATAATAGACACGAATTTCAATCCACATTCACCAAAAATGACTGCACTACGATCAACCTGACCAGACATGCAATTCCTAGTTCCACCTAAACTTCTTTTTCAATACATAAGGGAAGTTATGATAATAAAGTGTGCATGTTATGAGACCAGACGTTGGTGGTAAAGCTTCCCGTTTTACTGTGCTGGTCACAGGTTCGAGTCTACCCGACAACAAAATTAGTAAGGCGCTTCATAAAAAAGGCATGTTTTCTCTAGATTCCCCCGGGTTCCCCCTCCCTCCTTGCCCCTCCCCCAGGTCAATGTAATAGTATTGGTTGTTCAAAAAAAGAAAAGAGTGTGCATGTTATGAAAATGAGGCCACAATACAATTTTTGTTCCACCTAACGTAAAACCTCCAAGACAGAAACCTTAGGCAAAACAGCATAGTAGCAATAACCAATAAGAAGAAAACAGACAGAGGTGCGTAAAAGAGAACATCAGACTAGTTTTGTGTAAGGTATTCTACATAGAGTACAGACAGATGAGACTAATAGGATGTAGAAAGAAAGAGAAAACAAAAAAGTAGTGTACTAAAGGTGTGAAATGTACTTTGAGTGAGCTCCATGAACAAATAAAGATGATGGTAACGAGGTGTAACAAATCCATTTAAGGATTACTCCTTCACCGTAAAGTATCAACTGGTAAAAGTGTAAAAGAAAACAACTATCAAGCACAAACCAAGTTGGCTACTCCCTTTGTCAGATAGATTAGATATAAATATATCCACAGACTAATGTCATATCACAAAAGAACACCCGTACAATGGAAACTGTAACTTTAGTTTTTCTTCTCAAGTTCACAACTCAGTTTCCTACCAAATAGAGAAATGTAAGACCTCAATAAAGTTACACTTCAACTTTTACCAGCGAAAACGGCCATAGCCTCAATGCTGATAGGTTTTGAATATTTTGAGCTCACAAACCTTTGGGAGGAGAGTGCGGAAAATCATGAGATAGTATCAACTTCATGCGAAAAACACCATTTTCATAAGGAGTCCCAGCTGCAAGGTCAGAGATCTTCACATTCAAAATCGAAACTTAATGTCTCTATGAATGCGCAGAAGTTATTAAAAATAGATTACCTGGGCCTTCTATATCAGCATATATGGTTGAAAAATCCTCATCATTCACACCTACTTTAATGCCCTCAGGAGGAGTTTCATCAAGATTCTTCAGTTCCTTTGCAAGTTGCTTTATTACGTTTGGAGGAAGATTTTCATTTGTTGCCTACAACCATCACCAGCAAGAAAAAATGTTTCAAAATAATCTTTGACCTACAATGAGGAATGCAATCCACAAACAGAGAATCTCCAAGTGTATATTTTCTTTGGTCAGTGCAGGTACAATAATATGTCACAAGCAAAACACTAAATGTAACATATTTTACAATGTTAAAAGTTAAGAACCTTTGCATATGAACTGAAAAACACTAGAAAAATCCAAAAGTTTTACGAATCAACTGAACAGGCAAATAATCTAAAGTTCGCATGCCAATATGTTTTCCTTGTTTAACATATGATTTGCATTTACAACAGGTACATCATAATAGTGACCAATAAAACAATCACAGTAAATTTGTAAAAATTAAAAAACATCGAGAAGAATTCCCATGTATTCAGGAATGATATGATGCCTCCAAAATTAAGGAACTATTATCAGAGAGAGAAAGAGAGAACTTACCATTGCCACACAACAAAGATGGAAACTCTCAGATAATGTTATTCTGCTGTGAAGAAAATCAAGACTAATTATATTGTTGATAGAGTATTGAAGAAAATCGATGTGCTGGAAAGTTCCTGGAAAATAAAGATGTTTCAATTACATTTCATCTCTCTTTCCTGGGGAGCGAATGTGGATGCAAGATAATGTTGGTGGTATTATTTTTCTATATGTAACCAAAAGAAAAAGGTTTCTTTAGATCATCATTACAATACAGAATTACCAATAATACTACTATACAAATGAGAAATAGTCAAAGGGGAGTCCTAGTCAGGATTTGCAAATTATTCATAACTGTCAAAAAGAGTATAAATGAAGCATAATTGCTGCAACATTTAGAAGAATGCGAGCTACATTAAACACAAGCCAGTGGATATAATATCAGAAGTTAAAGATTGGGATAATCCAAGTATGCAAAGCATTGGCTCAAAAACTGTATCAACACTACAAACATCTGTTCTCTCAACTGGTGCAACATTCCTCCACCTGGCATATGTGACTAGAGGATGCAGCCACTCTAATTACAAACTTCTTGTTAATCCAAAATAAACACCGAAATGCAGTTTAAATCAAACAATATCCTATACACAAAACGAGCCATCATCTCTGGGTAATAATTAAAGGAGCATGAATATCTTATGCTAAACTCTCTATGTATGTATACCAACAGAAGAGCAATAACCCTGCAAAAGATGGCAGGGGAGAATCATACTGTTCGGAATTATGGGTTTCACATCTAGATTCCAATTATAAGCTACAACAGAGTTTCATCGTCTCCTTCTCATAGTTTACAGGTTTAACATTTACAAAAATTGTGATGCAAGTTGTTGTTGGTTAGTTTTTTCTTTCTGTTTTTTTTTGTGGTACAAGTTCTGGGATAAACACATTCACTGCAACAATTATGAGCAATCAATATAGTTAGATCTAATTTACATCATGCTGAAAGGATAGTATCAAGAGTAAGCAAGAAATGGTTGGGGAGCAGAAAATCACCCCATCCCTCTGAAAACCATAACCCTAGAAAATAAATATCCGAATCCACAAAAATCATATCAAACTGGGTGGTTGCATTTCATCATCTTCAGTACAAATTAATAAGGCAGAGATAGTAGAATCTTGACCTGACCCTAAGAAAAAAAATAATCTTTCAAACGTTGAGATGAATTAGCAAAACCAGAAAATAAAATTAATCTAATCAGACAATAGCATGCACCAAGATATAATTACTTCAAAATATAAAGCAAGTAGACATTTTTTACAAAGCAGACCCCGATTCATAAGGCAAAGACGCAATAAATTCACCATTACCATTTCAACAATAAAACAATATAAAATTAATGACGGTCTCAGCATAAAAGTGATTATATCCAGTTATAATCAAAACCCAGTTAAACAAATCAATCGAACTAAACTTTGATTTACTATATAGCAAAGTGCATGAACAAATTCTCAAGAAAATTGACATGGAACTTAAATTAAAAAATAAAAAAACCCAGATAAGAAATCACCTCAAAGAGAAAGCAGGCGTAGTGGGCGTTTTCTCAGTTGGGACTGTACTTGTTTTTAAGGGGTTGCAAACACCACCAAGAAAGAGAGAAAATGGGGTATATAATCAGTAAAATAAAGAAAGAAAGAAGGAAGAATTGCGTGTCAGTAATTTATTTTATAGTCGTTTGGATTCTTCTGGGTAGGTAAGTAGTGCCAAATCGTGATTTAAATTTACATTTATTAAATAATAATAATAAGTTTCATGATTTAAATGTAGATAAATTTGTAATGAATTTTAATTGCGATTAATCATATATAAATTATTTATTAAATTTGTAAAAGGTTTAATTTAGTTAATGACACATTTAAAAATTTAGTAGGGTACGATTTTGTAATATTATTTATATTGAGTAAATTATTATTAAAAAGATGCCAAAACAATAAAACAATTTTAATATTAGGAGCATTTTTGTTTCACTTCCTCTCAAAACAATTTAAAAATTGGGAGTCCCATTTTACTTTTGTTCAAGGGAGGGCGAGCAAAGAGCATCAATTTTTAAATTAAATTAAATTAATGTCACTTTTCCCTATTTTTTAAAAATAAAAATATAATTTAATTGAAGAATAATATCATGTAAAAAGATGATACCCAATTACCCATACCATACATAGTCCAATGTAACTCAATTTATTCTCGGGTTAATTGGTTAAAGAAATTTTCCTCTTTTTTTTTATAAGTAACAAAACTATGTATTACTACACTTTTTATTGGTTAAAGAGATTTAAAACTTTAATAACATAATAATACCAAATATATATCCAAATATATATATATATGTGGGGCCGCCACCAAAGGAGAAAACCCAGACAGACCGCAGAAACAAAGCAATAATCATTGCGTTCAAAAGTATGGCTTTTATACTATTTTTATTTATTTATTTTTTATTATTGCAAAGTTCTTTTGTGATCAATTAATAATCAATATAATAATTGTTATCCTCGTTTGTATTAGAAAGCACAGTTGCACACTTTAAACTAAAATAGTACTCTCTCCGTTCCTAAAGTCATTTTCTTCTAATACATACATTTTTGTTTTTAGTCTATTTTAAAAATATATTTTTATTTTAATATTATAAATAAAATAATATTCTTAATTTGTCACTATTATTTTTCTATCATTTTCGAATTTCGATATTAATTATTAGTTAATACTAATTTTGAGAACATAAAAATTATTGTCTCTAATTTTTAAAATAGGGAGAGTACTAACCAGCCTACATATATTAAAATGTAATCTAATATTATTATATTGATTCGAGTATGCCACTTCTCATTTTTCATAAAAATAAAAATATAACAAATTTTATTTAATTTCATTTTTATCCTAAAATTCAAAATTGATTTAAATTTACACATTAGAATATCCAGCCCAAAAGGAATACAAATTAAGCTAATGGACGATGATTGGATATGTGAAAATTTTGTCGGTAGGTGGGGGCCATAACAAATAGTAGAAGAATATTATTACTCCTATTGGACAGGCCAGCGTTTTTGAGTTTTAGTCTTCCTTCTTCCCCTCTCAACTAGCCGTTAGCTGTGCCAGACAGCCAGCCCGCCACCTTCAAAATTCAATTTAAAATAAACAGTTGAAAAGAAATACTCCTCTAATCCTATTTAAGAAAAAAAAATATTCTATTTTTAATAAAAGTATTATTTTAGAAAGAAATTAATTAGTAGTAGGAATATTCTAAGTGGGGTTTGTGTTTGTGTAAGGGAGATGATTTTTGCAGTTTTTATATTCCGTGCAAAAAAATTGTATTGTGGGCGGAGGGTTTTACAATTTTTAGTTCGTGCAAAAAATTGTGTCGCAGTATTATGGAACCTCAAATTTTAGGGTATAAAACTTGAAATAATTATTGTAAACCCATTATTTTGATATAATAAACATTCGGAGTTTAATCTGTGATTTTTCCCTTTAAAGAAATTTTCATATTAAATCTTGTGTTGTTTTATCTCTTTTTATTTTATTGTGTAATTTGTGTTGACTTAATTTCTAACATAAACTGCATGCTCCCTCCCTAGATATAAACTATGGCATTTAACTTTTAAAAATTAAATCAAAATAAACTCAACGCATTTCGCATCTCTCACCCACTGAAGTTCGACAAGAACGAGTGACACCAGCCTTCCAAATCGAGATCTGCATGTTGACTGGATCCTGTGAGAAGATATAATTATCTAGTCAATAAACTTAATACTTATAAAAATTAATTACTAGTTTCACATATATTATATATTAAGTCGTAGTAATCAATCAATTTTAACAAAGGAGTTTAAATTTTTTTTGGTTTAGTTAAATTATTTGTGCAAGTCAAAATAGGCCAAAATACATGTTCCCTACGATTCATATACTCCCTCCGTCCCATGATAAAAGTTCCTATATTAAAAGTCCATTTTCCTTTAATAACCAAACTTTTACACATATTTTCTTATTATACCCGTAGCATTAAACATCTCATACTTTTCTTATTCTAAATCTCTCTCCATATTTAATAACATTATTATAGATAATTTTGTCATTTTATTCATCTTCTTAATATGCATGAAAAGTCCACCAGGGACTTTTATCCGGAGTACATATTTGTGAACTTACTCTTATCTAAATTGACAAAGCTTGTTAGTATATGAAATCCACATCCGTATGGGAGTGAAATCTTGTTAAAATTTCAAATATTTCATGTGAAAATTGCACCTCCCTAACAACCATTAACCTTAGTTGGGGAAAAAGGCATGTGGTAGTCAAATTCAAATATTGAATCAAGTACAGATTCTCAAAAGCTTTTGGGGGGCTAAAAACAAGCAGGCTTACTGGAACCCTTACTAGAACCCAAACAACTGAGAGAGAGAGAGAGAGAGAGAGAGAGAGAGAGAGAGAGATTAACATTAAAAAAGACCATTAACAAATCTAAATGCTATTGGCATAAAAATCAAAGTTAAGGCTTTATTGGGAGAGCCAGAAATCTTTATCAAATCAAATTGTACAAGACTGACTAGGACAATGGCAAGGGAGAGTGAGAGCTACCTCCTACCTCCTACTTGTGGTGCCCTGGATAAGCACAGGTCAATCCTGTGTCTTTTACCCCATATATAGTCTTTTGGAATTAATTAACCTCGACAAACAATTATAGAAAACAAAACATAGATTACCCATACCCTTTAAGACTTCAATAAATAATCCAGAATATGTTTCAATCAAGACAATACATACTAAAAACTTGAAATAAACCTTAAGATTGTCAATATTAGGAACACTATTCCTTCAACAAATTAGACAATAACAAGCTTGAGAAATGCTAAAGCCAGATATATTCTTCAACAAACTATAAAACTCCAAATGCACGTCTTCCGCAAAAACACCAGAAGCTACCTATAACATGAATAAGAACTATAAGTTATCCCCACATACATACACACACACACACACACACACAGAGAGAGAGAGAGAGAGTTTCACACCGTTCCTATGATTAAAATTTATCTCACCATCTAAATAAATACAATATAGTTAGAGGAAACATGTTAAGAACCCACCTATCTTCTTTTAATATTTTAGTAGCTAATTAGTACAAACGAGTGATGCAATAGCCTAATTAACAGCACAATATTTGTAGATAAGGTATAATAATAATTTTAAATATAGTAAAAACCAAAAAAACTTCCTCAATTGCAAAGAATAACTAACATACAAAAAAAGGTGTGGTTATTACGGAGATCATAGCCAGGTTTGTATGACAAACAATATTCTTTAAAGGCAATACCATCCCTCCAAGGGTAGGATATGAAACTCATTTAAGTTTTAAACTAGCTGACAATTACACCTCTTAAAATTTACCCTTGCATACGAAACAAACAATATCAAATCCCAATTCTGTAAGGAAATTTAATGAGCTCAAGTATTCCCCTTCACTAGAATCTAGAAAAATAAACTGAATATACATGTACTTTACTTTTCTATAAGAAAATGGAACGGCAAAAAGAACAAATACACCACTCTAGTTGTCACATTTTCAGCATTTGACCATTAAACTTTAAAAATATGCAATCAACCACCTGAATTAATTAGAAATTTTGAATCAGACCATTTTGTTAAATTAATTGGATCTCCGTTAATTTATTATCTATGTTGCATTTAAAAAAAATAAGAAATACAAAGAAATGACATGGAAGTTACCACATGGGATAACTGATATATAGATTTATTTTATTTTTTCATTTTTTAAACTTTTTCTTTCTCTCTCTCTCTCTTCATCTTCAATATTTCTCTCTTTATCTTCAATCTCTCTCTTGAAGGGTGGTTCTTGTAAAGAGAATCCTGCTAAAAGGAAGGTGAGTAGCCCCACCTAACTGTGAAAGGAAAATGGATCACAAAAGAACAACCTATAATAAACATCTCTGTCAATACCCGGAAGGTTTGCAGGAATCAGGATGTACTATGCATAAAAGTAAACTAGTATAATAAATTTTTTTAAGGAAAAATTTAAATTGATAAAAACAAGCTAGAAAGACTAAGTAGCCACCTAGGAAGCAGTGGGCAAAAGAGAAATGTCGGATCTGTGGACTGATGTTGTAGATTTGTGATTATTTAGATTATATGAAGTATAGAAATAGAAAAGAGTCTTGAGTACGTACGGAAATCCGAATGCAACAGAAGAAAGTGTGAAAGATGACATGAATCTACAAAAAGAAAATGGAAACAAAAAAACACATAATTTAAGTTTGGTGCAGAAATCTGAATACAAAAGAAGAAAGTCTGAAAGTTTATCAGCAATGCATCTAAAAGAGTTTTCTTTTATCCACTAGTTCATGCTTCCAACCTTCCATAAGAAGTATACAGTTCTTGTTCCTATTATGAAGCAGCTGGATCAACCAAGAGGCTATCTCATATGAAACATGCAGGTCATAATTTCAAGCACTTCCTGAAAAGTGGCTCTTGGCATAGGGGAGTTGTCACTAATGGGTACAAACCAATTAATTTACCTCTTATTTTTTTTCCTTGCTTTCCATCAAATAATTTTTATCACCTCTTACTAATCAGCGTGGGAATCATAACAAAATAAACATCACTACTGAGGCTTATAAAAAGAGGGGGGGGGGGGGGGGGAATCACCCTTATGCTGTAAGAACACAGATAAAGGCATTTGGGAGATTTTGTTGACTTTGACATATAGTTTTCAAGAAAAGGTTTGTATATTTTGATCAGAGTACCATCCAGAGCAAAAGGCAATAAGACTATTCACATAAATGAGAAAACGAATATTAATAATATTATTGCCATCATTATGGTATAAATGACTTGGCCCTATAAATACTATTTGTCCACCACCATCTCCACAACATCAGAGGATGATGTTGGAAAACTAACAGGAGTTGTTGTCTGATGACTTGTTCCTTTATCTAAAGCCCAGAATTCTACTTCAACTCTACTGCATCTCTCAGTAACAAGCAAAGAACACAATACAACTTTGAGGAGCTTATCCTCTCAGTAGCTTCAAAGAAGGAACTGAGTGGAAGAAATCAAAAGGCAGTTTGGAGTCCAGTAGTTTGATATTTCAAAAAGCAAAGGTCTCACAAGGTACAGCGCTATAAGAGAAAACAGGTAGTTACTATCATTAAATTCAAGTAAAATATCTACAACAGAATAACAGCTTCAATAGATTAATGGAAATCAAAGAAAATGAACATAAAATAAACTAAAATTGTCACCAATGCACATTGAAATACGTGAAAGCAGACCAAAATATGTACAGGACACTAATGCATATCTAGCTGCCCTTAGAAGCCACAGAGACGTTGAACAGGGAAATTATTAATAGTCCTTCCTCGGTGGCATCAAATAAAGTAAATCGGAATATAATTAATAACATGAAAATATAATTTGATAACCCAAAAATCAATTGACACGTAAGTAGAAATAACATACCTCTCCGTTAGTTTACTTCCTACTCTTCCAACCTGGCTGCCCTCGACTCATCTAGCCAAAAAGTATCCACAAGGCGAAACAAGACTCTTCTCGTACACAATAACACCAAAGGAACAACATGGCTCTTCCTCACTGTACACAGTAGTGCCAAACTTACAACATGGCCCCTGTGGCAAGGAAAGCTTAAGATGCTCAAATTTCACTTTTACATGATCATATAAGAACAAAAACCTACGATCAAGCTGTAATAGAAGTTGACCCTTTAAAATACCCAATGGCAACAAGCCTTTAAGAGCTTTGCCCCTTGTCAAACAATATGGAATAACAATTTTATTCCAAGACTCCCTCACTCCATACTCCAACATTAACCACAATTCTAAGCGTTCGGGATATATTTCAAAACTGACACACAAAAGCCCTCTTAAAACCCCCAAATTTCCTGGAAAAATATCCATCTTAGAATTTGGCTTCACCTTATCCGGCAACGGAATTTTTTTAAATTTCTCCTCATTGAAGTCAAACCCAACAATTGCAGTACGCAAAAAAGTGTTCGGATCAGAAACCAACCAGTGAACCACTCCATCAACACAAGCAGGCTTTTTACCCGAATAGGCATCAAAACTATAAGGAAAATCACACTGAACTCGTTTCCAAGAATTGGTTTTAGTCGAATAAACCCTAACCATAGAAGAAGCAGCTATTTTAATGACCTTGTAGTCGTCTGCTAGAGAAACATACCCGAAGCCGTACAGTTTGACAGGGTAATCCGGGTCGGGTCGCATAGTGATGGACTCTCTGGTGGTCGGATTCAGCAGAAAGAATGTTTCAGGGTACTGGAGGAGGCAAAGCAAGCCACCGGAAGATCCGGACACATCCATGAAGCAATTCGGGTTGCGATTGCGGAGCGGATCAAGCTTCGTCAGGGGAGGAGGTTTAAGGAGAAGTTCATTGGTGCTTACGGTGAAGAGAGATTCGGTACGGATTAAGAGTTGAGCGTCGCCGTCGTGGGTGTTTGTGGATTGCTTTTGGTGGGATTTAGTGAAATGGGGAGTGCTGATGAGTATACGCCAGCTCTTGCAAACGCATTTCAATCCGCATAGGGTTTTGATAGGTAATCTCAGTAGAATGTATGTGATGATTTCTACTGGTAAATTCGCCATTGTCGCTTTTTTCGCCATTGGTGCATCAGAATCAGAAAGGAAAGAAAATGATTATATTTTCTACTTTATTTGCTTCGTAAAGGGTATACTATACAAATAAAATGGGGGTGGTGTGGTTAGTATGAGGTTATTCGGGGTGGTGTGGTTAGTATGAATGTTATTCGCACGCAGCCACGCAGGCGGGATGTCTGTACTGTCAAGAGTATTTTGAAGGGAATTGTTAAATTTATAATATTTTTTATTATTTTTATAATAACAATATTTATAAAATTTATAACGATATTTTTGATATAAAAATAATATTTTATTTTATGAATTTAATAATTTTATATTTTTAATTGCAGAATTTTATTAAACATATTAATCAACCGAAATAAAATCACATTCTACGATCACCCATCCAGGCCTAGCCTACCCTAGATTTTACACACAAGTCTCATGTTTGCAACATCCAAACCATACTTCATTAATTAGCTTATTCACAAAAACAAAAATTTATCCACATTCTCAGTGGGGTCAAATTCACAAAAAAAAAATCTCTTAAAAAATAAAAATTGTAGCTATATGTGTGTGTGTATATATATATATATATTTTAAAATCTAGTATAATTTCTCAACATTTAAATAGTTAAATTTAATTTATATATATATATATATTCATAATTTTCTTATACAGAAAATACTAAAATGGTTTTTTTATCAGCAATTTTTTTAATTAAAAACTCAATGTAATACAAATGTAACAAATCCAAAAAATTTGGATAAGGCCACACGGAGTTGCAATACAAATATTAAAAACCCAATTTTCATACAAGCAAACCAACTAGGCCCAAAATGCCAATTCGGCTTAAACCTATGTGCAGCAAGCCCATAACTAATTAGAATTGAAAACCAAGGGGCCCAATCGCCACACCTACCAGCAAGGAGGATACACATGGAATTTGAAATTTGAAACTAAAATCGTGGGCCCAATTACATCAGCCCATGAGCTGAAACCACACCAACCAAACCATATTGAACAGACTGACAACACCTGTTGCTCATCAACCAAATCCGACGAACTGTAGAGACAATCATGGCAAGGACTCCATAAGATGTACGAAAGCATAAATGATTTTGGATGAAAACCATCGACAATGAAAAATCCCACATAATCCGGCAAGGAACAGAACCCAGAATCCAGATTATTATACCAGAAGATAAAATTTATTTGAATGGAAATGCAAACAGATCAAAATAAGAACAGAACACACAAACTGATTAATCAAAGGGAAAATGCAATAGAATCGCAAGAAATCAGCATATGACTCCCAAATCTGGTAATGACAAAATCACAACCATAGACCAAAATGAAAATACACAAATCTGATTAAAGGACAAGATAATCAAAATGCAAACAATTAATCAAATTTGAAGCATAATCAACTTCCCTAACAACACCAGAAATAACTATATCAAATCGGGAAGTAAAGAGGAGAAATAACCAAATCTAGACAAAATCGAAGCTGCAGCAGCCAACAAGCTACATCAACTCTATTTTGAAGCTAAAAAATTCAGTAGGGGCAGGTGCCTCCCACCCCAGGCATAAATCTGCCACTGCATCAAACCCATCAAATAAAATAAATATTTTTAGTGTTTCATAAATGTTTTGAAAAGAGAATGAGGTTGAAGATTTAAAGAGAGAATATGAAGTTGCAAATTTGATGACTAATGTAAGACCCCAACTTTTTGAATAAAAATAAATTTTCTATAATTATCATTTTTGAATATTATGGAATGAATTTAATATAATGTTATAGTTGTGGGTAATATTTATAAATTTTGCAAAGTATGCAAGTTGTCATATAATATTCGATTGGTCGGGGAATATTCGTTTTAAACAGGAAATATTCGTACGATGACACAATCATTGGTGGACCCCACAACAGAATTATTGTCGGATTGAGAAAATGATAAAAATACTTTATAAAAATAACGGCGGAAGTTTTACCATTAATACTGTTGAACTACTCGGTAGTAAAAGTACAGTAATACGCGTGATTGCATAGTAGTACACGGTATTGATGCTTATGTGATAAGTCACTCAGTTTTGTTTTATTGGTATTATTAATGTAATAATATAGAAAATCTTTTTATATAAAATAGAATACTTTTATAAAATTATTCTATAAATAAAATATATTATCTTCTATTATGCATAGTGTTGCATAGTGTTTTATATAGTAAAATCTTTTTATATAAAATAGAATACTTTTATAAAATTATCTGTTTTATTATACAATAATTAGAATATATTATATTTTATTATGCATAGTGTTTGCATAGTAAAATCTTTTATAAAGTTATTCGTTTTATTAGATTATAAATAGAATATATTATATTTTATTTAAAAGATTTTACTTTAAATATGGACCGTCAGATTAAAGTAAATCAATCTGGACCGTTCATGGATTAGTTACTATGCATTCCATTTTCCTATAAATAGAAGCCCATTCCTTCATTATTTTCTAACGAATTCACTGAACTCTAGAGAGAGAAACTATAGAGAGATAGAAGAAAAGTATTTTGCTACTTTTATATTTAGTTTCTTTTACGGTAAGGGGTGTTATTCTTTCTTATTCATGAAGAGAACTGTTGTTATTTCATTTCTTATTATTCTGTTGGAATAACATGTATACGCGGTCTACCCTATACTTGGTGACATTCTTCTATTATTCTGTTGGAACATCCTGTCTATGTGTTTTACACCGGACCTGGTTCCGTCTTTATTATTATTCTGTTAGAACATCCTGTCTGTGTGTTTTACACCGGACCTGGTTCCGTCTTTATTATTATTCCGTTGGAACATCCTGTCTGTGTGTTTTACACCGGACCTGGTTCCGTCTTTATTATACTGTTAGAACATCCTGTCGGTGTAAATTTTGCCTGACATAGTTTCGTTATTATTATTCTGTTGGAATAACCTGTCTATGCGAAGTACCGCATTCATGGTGATTTCTTTTGTTATTCCATTCTTTATTATACTCAGTTGGTTAAAGTTTTGACTTCTATACTCCATGAAATTAGTAGAATATCCTTGATATTTGCGCTTCATCCAGTACCTTTTCATGGAAATATTCTTCTGATCATTCTTAAATTTTACTCTACAAAGCAGTATCATGTTGACAATTTGGACATTAGTAGTTCTTGGACAAATTAATTCTTGAACTTATTTTATTGAATTCTTATATCATTGTCATCATCCTCATGTTTATATTATGTTGAAAGTCATATGTGTTAAGTTAAGTCTCAGCGATAAAAGTGATGAGAAACTTTTTAAATCATAAAAGATAGTATATTATATTCTGTACATGACTCTTTTAATGGATTGCTTGATCCGTTGTAGTTAAACTTGATGTTATTATATTTTATCAGTTTAACACTGTTGAAGGCTAACGATAATTTATTCTGCATTATCTTAGTCATAATATTTCTTATTGGGCTAGTTGAGCTCACCCTTTCTTTCACTGTTCTCTTCAGGAAATGAGAACATAACAGAGACTAGTCGGGGAACGGAGTGACGGTCCAGAGGATAGCATTAGTAGTCCTCACTATTCTGTGAAATAGTGTGTTAATAATTGTAATGAGGACTCCTTTTGAGTTTGTATAATCTTTAGTAGACAATAATTGTATTCAAACTCACAGTTATGTTTTGTCATATTGTACATGACAGTTGTATTAGTAAGTTGTATTTGAATTTTGTACCATGTATCTGACGACCCAAGATGGGTGATGTATACCTAATTTTGGGGGCATCACAGTTGGTATCAAAGCTTAGGGATATAATCACTGGCTAAGATGTGAGACTAGAACTAGGAGGGAAGAGACGAGAAATTCTTTCGCTAATATGACCTACTAAAATTTATTTTGTATTTAAATTGGTTGGTCAGAGTTTAGAGATATTATGTTACATGTCAATTAACCTTTGTTTTGTGGCAATATCTGAAAATGACATCCGAAAATGTTGAGAATAGCAATGGAGCACAAGAGACCGTTGAGACTCCACATATCAATAATCAGGAGAATGTGCATCAGGAAGGCGACAATCCTCATGCAAACAACAAGACTGACCAAATGATGAATGATGGATTGTTCAGAGACTTTATGCAATTCATGCAACAGCAAGCGAGAGCGGCTCCTGTTCAAAATGTAGGTGGAAACACTGGAAATTCTCAGGCGGTCACCGCTAAACAGTTCAAGGAGCTGGACCACCGGAGTTTAAGGGAGAGCAAAAACCACTTATGGCGGAAGCATGGATAAAACAGATCACCAAAATATTTAATGTCTTGGGATGCTCCGAGGAGCAAAAGGTTCCATTTGCCGCCTTTATGTTGCGCAGAGAGGCAGATTACTAGCGAGAATCAGTAAAACGTACTCAATCTGTCGTACTGAAGATGTCTTGGGAGAAGTTCCAAGAGCTGTTCAATGACAAATACTTTTCCGAAAGTATTCGTCGCATGAATGAGGTGGAGTTTATCAAATTGGAACAAAACAATATGACCATGTCGCAATACGAGGCAAAATTTACGGAGTTATCCCGGTTTGCGTCCCACTTGGTGGATAATGAAGAGAGAATGGCGCGAATGTTTTTAAGAGGTTTGAAGCCGGAGATACGTCAACATCTTATTTCTCATAAACTGTGTTTGTATTCAGATGTTGCAAATAGGGCTCAGTTGGTGGAGCGCGATAACGAGTCAACGCAATCAAAAGAGAGCAGCCGGCAAAATGATAATACCAGTGAGAGCAGTCATCGAAGCGGTGACAACAAGCGTGGAGGGAATCAACATGCCAGAAATGGTAACCACTTCGGTGGTAATCAGGGCCAAAATAATAAGAATGGACATTTCAAGAGGAGGAGATTCAACAATGATGGAAAGACATAAGCACCAGCAACCGTTGTTAAGGAATGAGAAAGACCACCTATCATATACTTCAAATGCGGAGGGGAGGAACACATCAGTCTAAATTGCGCGATGCCGTCCAAAGCATGTTATAATTGTGGAAGAGAAGGTCACTTAGCCTGATTTTGTCGTTCACCGAAGACAAATTCAATTAGGATGGAGGCACCAAAGGCTTTCTCAGAAAAGTCAAAGCCAGTAGTGCAAGGGAGAGCGTTTGTTGTGACCTCCCAGAAAGCAAGGAACCCCCATGAGGTCATCACGGGTAAGCTTATCATAAACTCTAGTGAAGTCTACACTTTATTTGATACCAGTTCTACCCATTCTTTTATTTCTCCTACTTGCGCTCAACGATTAAATTTGACTCCGGAGAAATTAGACTTTGACTTATCCGTGGAACCTCCGTTGGGAGAAACCTTCATTACATCCACGGTTTATAATTCTTGTTTGGTTCAAGTTGGTACCCACACATTACCTGTCGATCTTATTGCATTAAAAATACTTGAATTTGATGCAATTCTAGGGATTGATTGGTTAACTACTCATCATGCAAAAATTGATTGTTTTCGTAAGGTTGTTAGCTTTCATATTTCTAATCGTCCTATTATGCGAATTTAAGCAACCAAACCATTAAAATCAATCACTGTCATCTCAAGCCATAAAGCTATTCGTTTATTGAAAAACGGATGTCAAGATTTCTTAGCTCATGTCATCGATCTAAACAAAAATACGTCAGTTTTGAATAATATTTCTATTGTTAATGAATTTCCTGACGTATTCCCTGAAGAACTTCCTGGCCTACCCCCAGAGCGTGAAATTAAATTTTGTATCGACCTTGAACCCGGTACAAAACCCATTTCCAAAGCCCCATATCGAATGGCTCCTATTGAACTTCAGGAGTTAAAGACTCAACTGCAGGAATTGTTAGACATTGGCTTTATTCGTCCTAGTACTTCTCCTTGGGGTGCTCCTGTTCTATTCGTGAAGAAGAAAGATGGGAGTATGCGACTTTGTATTGATTATTGGGAGTTGAATCATGTCACCATCAAAAATAGGTATCCATTGCCACGTATTGATGACCTGTTTGACCAGTTGCAAGGAGCCAAATTCTTTTCAAAGATTGATCTTCGTTCCGGATATCACCAATTGAAGATTAGAGCCGTTGACATTCCAAAGACGACTTTCAGAACTCGATACGGACATTATGAATTTCTAGTCATGTCCTTTGGATTGACTAATGCTCATGCTGCCATCATGGATATGATGAACCGAGTATTCAAGGAATATTTGGATCACTTTGTGGTTGTCTTTATTGATGACATCCTCATATAATCCAAAACCCGTGAAGATCATGAGCAACACTTGAGGCTGATACTCCAAAAGCTTCGTGAATATAAGCTTTATGCCAGGTTGAAGAAATGCGAGTTCTGGTTTGAGAAAGTAGCATTCCTTGGGCACGTGGTATCAAGTCGTGGAATTAATATATGTTGACCCAGCAAAAATTGAAGTTATTCAAAGCTGGGAGCAACCTAAATCAGTGACCGAAGTACGTAGTTTTCTCGGCTTAGCTGGTTATTATCGGAGATTCGTAGAAGGGTTTTCTCGAATCGCTACTCCACTAACTCAGCTTACTAGAAAAGATACAAAGTTCGGTTGGAGCGAGGAATGTGAGAAGAGTTTTCAAGAACTCAAGAGGAGACTAATTTTAGCACCTATTCTGACAATACCATCTGGTTCGGAGGGATTTGTCATCTACAGTGATGCTTCGGGCAAAGGGTTAGGATGTGTTTTCATGCAACATGGAAAAGTCATAGCCTATGCCTCACGACAACTCAAAGAATATGAGAGAAATTATTCTACTCCTGACCTAGAGTTAGCAGTTGTTGTCTTCGCACTTAAAATTTGGAGGCATTACTTGTATGGGGAGAAAGTGGAGATATTTACGGATCATAAAAGCCTCAAATATTTCTTCACTCAAAAAGAACTCAACATGCGACAACGACGTTGGCTTGAACTGTTGAAAGATTATGATCATACCATCCTGGAAAAGCAAACGTGGTAGCTGACGTATTGAGTAGAAGATCATATGCGGGTGCGAGTGCAATATTGTCAACGCAAAGGCCCATTTTGTATGACTTGCAAAGGATGGAGATAGAGATAAAGACTCCAAGGACCCACGTGATGATGACGAATATACGAGTAGAACCGACTTTAATTGATAAAATTAAAGCTGCTCAAGTTACAGATCCGAAGCTGATGCGTATGAGGAAGAAAGTACAAGAAGGTGCGATGCCGGAAGCAATAATCGATGAAGAATGAATACTTCGAGTCAACTCCAGACTTTGTGTTCCTAACGACCCTGATTTAAAGTATAAAATCATGATGGAGGCGTACAACACACTGTTTGCAATCCATCCTGGGAGTACCAAAATGTTTCATGATCTTCGATATACATTTTGGTGGGGCAATATGAAGAGAGAGATAGCGTTGTTTATCTCAAGGTGTCTAACGTGTCAATGAGTCAAGGCAGAGCATCAAGTACCAAAAGGTCTATTGCAACCACTTGAAATTCTAGAATGGAAGTAGGAGCACATTACCATGGATTTCGTTACTGGTCTTCCCAAAATTTCTCAAGGCATAGATGCGATTTGGGTCATTGTTGATAGATTGACCAAGTCTGCTCATTTCTTACCGATACGAGAAACTTATACACTTAAACGTCTTGCTTGTATGTACATAAACGAGGTTGTAAGATTGCATGGTATGCCAGTATCCATAGTTTCTGATCGAGACCCAATATTCACTTCGCGATTTTGGGTTAGTTTGCAAAAAGCTATGGGCAAAGATTTACGATTTAGCTCGGCATATCATCCTCAGACGGACAGACAGTAGAGAGGACTATTCAAACTCTTGAAGATCTATTAAGACTTTGTGTCCTTGATTTCAATGGAAGTTGGGACAAGTTCTTACCATTGGTGGAGTTTTCCTACAACAACAGTTATCAAGCAAGTATTGGCATGGCTCCGTTCGAGGCGTTGTATGGAAGAAAGTGTCGTTCTCCAGTATGTTGGGATGAGGTGGGTGAAGCAACGTTGTTGGGACCAGAGTTGGTACGTATGACTACGGAAAAGATTCAAACGATCTTGTAACGTATAAAAACCTCACAAGATCAACAAAAGAGTTATGATGATCTTCATCGAAAGGACGTGGAATTCGATATAGGAGATCATGTGTTGCTCCATGGAAAGGAGTTACGAGATTTGGAAAGAGAGAAAGCTCAATCCTCGATTCATCGGCCCATTTTTAATCCTCGATCGAGTAGGAACTGTGGCCTATAGACTCGCTTTACCGCCAAGTATGTCTCGTGTTCATAACGTTTTTCACATATCCATGCTACGTAAATATGTGGAAGACCCGAACCACATTATTGAGTTAGAACCAGACGAAATAGCGGAAGATTTGACGTATGAAGATGTTCCTGTTCAAATCTTGGATAAGAAGGAACATATTCTACGCACCAAGGTTATACTTCAAGTCAAACTTTTGTGGAGAAACCACGATGTTGAGGAAATGACTTGGGAGTTAGAATCTAAAATGAAATCAAGATATCCTTACCTCTTCGACATACCAGGTACGTACCCTAATTTCGAGGGCGAAATTTCTTAAGAAGGGGAGGTTGTAAGACCCCAACTTTTTGAATAAAAATGAATTTTCTATAATTATCATTTTTGAATATTATGGAATGAATTTAATATAATGTTATAGTTGTGGGTAATATTTATAAATTTTGCAAAGTATGCAAGTTGTCATATAATATTCGATTGGTCGGGGAATATTTGTTTTAAACAGGAAATATTCGTACATTGTCACAATTATTGGTGGACCCCACAACAGAATTATTGTCGGATTGAGAAAACGACAAAAATATTTTATGAAAATAACGACGGAAGTTTTACCATTAATACTGTTGAACTACTCGGTAGTAAAAGTACAGTAATACGCGTGGTTGCATAGTAGTACACGGTATTGATGCTTATGTGATAAGTCACTTAGTTTTGTTTTATTGGTATTATTAATGTAATAATACAGAAAATCTTTTTATATAAAACAGAATACTTTTATAAAGTTATCTGTTTTATTAGACAATAATTAGAATATATTATATTTTATTATGCATAGTATTTGCATAGTATCTGCATAGTGTTTGTATAGTAAAATCTTTTATAAAGTTATTTGTTTTATTAGATTATAAATAGAATATATTATATTTTATTTAACAGATTTTGCTTTAAATATGGACCGTCAGATTAAAGTAAATCAATCTGGACCGTTCATGGATTAGTTACTATGCATTCTATTTTCCTATAAATAGAAGCTCATTCCTTCATTATTTTCTTACGAATTCACTGAACTCTAGAGAGAGAAACTATAGTGAGAGACTATAGAGAGATAGAAGAAAAGTATTTTGCTACTTTTATATTCAGTTTCTTTTACGGTAAGGGGTGTTATTCTTTCTTATTCATGAAGAGAACTGTTGTTATTCCATTTTTTATTATTCTGTTGGAATAACCTGTATACGCGGTCTACCCTATACTTGGTGACATTCTTCTATTATTCTATTGGAACATCCTGTCTATGTGTTTTACACCGGACCTGGTTCCGTCTTTATTATTATTCCGTTAGAACATTATGTCTGTGTGTTTTACACCGGACCTGATTCCGTCTTTATTATTCTGTTGGAACATCCTGTCGGTGCAAATTTTGCCTGACCTAGTTCCGTTATTATTATTCTGTTGGAATAACCTGTCTATGCGAAGTACCGCATTCATGGTGATTTCTTTTGTTATTCCATTCTTTATTATACTCAGTTGGTTAAAGTTTTGACTTCTATACTCCGTGAAATTAGTAGAATATCCTTGATATTTGCGCTTCATCCAGTACCTTTTCATGGAAATATTCTTCTGATCATTCTTAAATTTTACTCTACAAAGCAGTATCATGTTAACAATTTGGACATTAGTAGTTCTTGAACAAATTAATTCTTGAACTTGTTTTTATTGAATTCTTCTATCATTGTCATCATCCTCATGTTTTTATTATGTTGAAAGTCATCTGTGGCCTGTAGTGCATAGATGGACTTGGTATGATTATGACCAGGGATTATTCGGTGTAATCATGACCAGGGATTATTCGGTGTAATCATGACCGTAATGTTACAAATGATGTGGTAAAAATCCTCATTGGCCCGTAGTGCATTGATGGACAGTTGTTGGCATGATCATGACCATTGATGAATACACAAATATTCTTGGCTCGTAGTGCATGGAATTTGTGGTCGTGACCCTAATGAATATCCTTGGCCGTAGTGCAGGGATGATGTGGATTATTTATTAAGTTAAGTCTCAGCAATAAAAGTGATGAAAAACTTTTTAAATCATAAAAGATAGTAGATTCTATTCTGTACTTGACTCTTTTAATGGATTGCTTGATCCGCTGCAGTTAAACTTGATGTTGTTATATTTTATCAGTTTAACACTGTTGAAGGCTAACGATAATTTATTCTGCATTATCTTAGTCATAATATTTCTTACTGGGCTAGTTGAGCTCACCCTTTCTTTCATTGTTCTCTTCAGGAAATGAGAACATAGTAGGGACTAGTCGGGGAACGGAGTTACGGTCCAGAGGATATCATTAGTAGTCCTCACTATTCTGTGAAATAGTGTGTTAATAATTGTAATGAGGACTCCTTTTGAGTTTGTATAATCTCTAGTAGACAATAATTGTATTCAAACTCACAGTTATGTTTTGTCGTATTGTACACGACAGTTGTATTAGTAAGTTGTATTTGAATTTTGTACCATGTATCTGACGACCCAAGATGGGTGATGTATACATAATTTTGGGGGCGTCACAACTAAGGTTGAAGAGGCTGTGTTGGAGATAATTTTTCTGATGTGACTTACTTATTTGAATATCTCAAAGTGGTTGAAGAGGTTCTTAGACAAATATATATATATATATATATATATATATATATATATATATATATATATATACAGTCCGGATCCAGTCCGGGATCCCGGACTGTACTAAAATACGGACCTTTTATTTTTTGCTTTTTTTTTTGAAACAACTAAAAAAATTATGGAATTGAAATTTTTACATTATACAGTGATTTGGGCGTGATTTGGATGCCTATAACAAAACATGTCTGTACAGTCTGGACAGACTGTACATACATTGGTTGGTGTAGGTATTAAAAACACACCCAAAACATTGTATTATGGAAAAATTTCAGTTCCATAATTTATTTTTTTTTAGTTGTTCTACAAAAAAAAAAAAAAAATTTGGGTCTGGATTTGATCAGGTCCGGGAGTCCGGACCTGATCAAATCTATATATATATATATATATATACAGATTTGATCAGGTCCGGACTCCCGGACCTGATCAAATCCAGACCCAAATTTTATTAATTTTTTGTTTTAGTATGTGATGAATAATGTAAGGGGAACATACGTGCAACACCAACCAACCAATGTACCAAACCCCAAAGGTAAGTAACTGTAACTGGTAGTTGGTTAGCTCCATTGTTATAAGTTGGATCGTTTGAAGCTAATAAAATAATTAAAGGGTAAAGAAATGGAAGGCTCAGTTGACAAAGAAAAGAATATGGTGGAGGAGGAGGAGGAGGAGGAGGAGGAGAAATATTATGTCTCCACGGATTCAGAACTAGCGGCAGCTTCCTTCAACACCAACTCAGCAAATGGAATCCTTCTTCACTCTTTCCTCACTTTCACTTGGTACCTGTAACCTACACCTACCTACATTAATTATGTAATATTATAGACGACATGATATATACTCCATCAAAATTATATATATACGGAGACTTAAACGTTACAATAATGATACATACATACATACATACATACATACATATATATATCCAGCAGGAGGCAAATCCGACATTGAAGCCATCTTCCCACCACCTTCTCTCAAGTCTCAATCAATTACATCCATCCATCCATACATACATACATACATACATATATGGTTCAAACAAACACTAATTTTAATGCAATATATAATACTAGCTGGGTCCCGTGCCTCCGGCACTGTATGGACAATATGATTTATCTCAAACTTTGAACGACCAAAATAATTTATTGAGTGAGCGAGAAATTTAAAGTCATTTGTATTTTATTAAATTATTATTAGATTATTAGATAGATAGATGTATTTTATTAGATAGATGTATGAACGGTGGGATTTATCTCAAACTTTGGACGGCCCAGATGATTTATTGAGTGAGCGGGAAATTCAAAATTATTTATATTTTATTAGATAGATGTTTATGGATGAGCATGCAGGAGTTCACCGAGTATACAAATTTAGAAGAATGCATCTCCTACTTGTGTGACTACATTACAACCAATGGCCCTTTCCACGGTTTGCTCGGCTTCTCTCAGGCATGCCCTCCGGCCCCTCCCCCTTAATTACTTGTTTATAGTCTTTTGCTACATCAAACTGACTTGCTTTATCAGTTTGATCAACTACTTCCTCATTCAAAATGACTTCCTTTTCTTTTCTTTCTTTTATCCCAATTTATATCAGCCCTCCTGCTGGCCTATCAAGCACAGGTCTCCATAGATCTCTCTCTCTCTCTCTATATATATATATATATATACACACACACACATAATAGAATCTGATAGAGGATAACAAACTAAAATGTGATTAATTAATTATAAACAAATACAGGGGAAGGTGTTGAAGGAGCACCCACCAATGGAACTGCTTGTTTCAATATCAGGGTCAAAATTCAGGGATCCAACCATATGTGAAGTTGCCTACAAGGAAGGACCCTATCAAAGTCAAATCAGTTCACTTCATTGGGGCCAAAGACTGGTTGAAGCTGCCGTCTGAGGAGCTTGCCACCGCCTTTCACAACCCTCTAGTCCTAAACCATCCCCAGGGGCATACTGTTCCGAGACTAGGTATATCTTTATTACTTTGCATATAATTATATAAACTAGCGTCTAACATAATTGATGATGTTTGATATCAGTCATATACTTCAGTATTGAAATGTACATTGTCTACAAATACAGATGAGGAATCCGTAAAGAAATTAAGCACTTGGATTTCAGAGATCAATGAAAGCAGTAAATTAGCTCTACAAGTTGCCGAACATGGCGGAATGGGGAAAAATGGGACAACAATGGCAGAGAAACCTGAGAGGCTCGAGGAAGATATCCGTAATGTGCGAGTAGAAGGGGAAGAAAGGGAAACCAAGTTGTCTAAATAACACAATCCTGCCAAGGCCAAGTCCAGGATTAAATAATTGTGTTAAATTTCCCTCTGGAGTCTGAATCTTGCTTAATTTCCCCTCTATTGCTCACCTGATTATTCCAAGTATAAGCTTTACTACTGCTGTCTGCTTACTACCAAAAGAGTTCTGTTGAGGTTGTCTCTAAAAAGTCTCATTAGCGCATCACTAATTACTGGGGAAATAAAATAGATATAGTTTTACAAGAGATTTGCTAGTTGGAATGTCATACAAATAGCAAAACGCTAGTATCCATATACTGCCCAAACACAGCATCCATAAGCTTGAAAGTATATGTTGTATAAACCAAAACTCGAAAAGCCTCCTACATAAGAAAAGATGCATGTCCTTGGCTCATTTGGGAGTTACCATTTAGCTCTGAGAAGGCAGCAATGTTACCACAGCTGATACACAATAGTTATAACAATTGCTAAATCATGGCAAAGTATTAACAATGAGGATAAAAAAAATCCACATGTTTTTGATATTTCCACAAGATACTCTCTCAAATGAAGGTGAAGTAGGTGTCAACTTCACATGAGATGAGAGGAGACCATGTGGAAATAATAAAAGAAACACTTGCGGAACTATCAAATTCCAAAAAATATACTGCCACCTCTCCATAAATATAAAAGATCTCTTGCCTTCATAAACTGAGGGAGCATATGTGTACATATATATACATCAATCTCAAGTATGTTATTCTTTCAGTAACTGTACATACCAGTAACAAAAGAGGTACATAAAATCCATAACAAAGGTCCACATCAGCAAAAAAAATTGCCTCAATTAACTTTACCCCTCCTCGGCGTGCTTAAATATGGATGCATGTGTGCCTTTGGGGGTGGGGGAGGAAGAGCTCAAACAGATATGAACACCACAGATATTAGATAGCATTGATATTAAATTACAAAAAAAAATGACGTACATATCAAAGAAGTTAAAGGAACATGTGCAAATAATGTTCATACTATTCCATTTCTTTTTAACTGTGCTCATTCTCCTGTAGCCTTGCCAACCTTTCTCTGCATACTTGAGGTGAAACGAAATTCGATATGACAAAGAGACAAAAATATATCAATTGAAATCACCTAAATTTCTTCTAAACTCAATCTCAACCAATTCTGTTGCTAACAGTTTGATAAAGAGACCTAAGTTGTGTGTTCCATTTCTCAATAGCAGCATACTTTTTCATCCCCTTTGACCTGCAAGATCGATATTGTGGTGAATAGGGGATATACTATATACACAAGAAATAGTATCATAAATAGGAAATTCACAAAATTTGAGAGATAAAAGATGACCTGTCACCACGCTCCAACAGTCTGTTCACTTGATCAATGTGCCCTTGTATCCGGTTATCCAAAATTAGTGACACCAACAGCTGCTCAACGTCTCCCTCGGGCACATTAAGTTCCTGTCAAGAAAAATAAATAAATCCAAGGATTAATATACAAACTATACCCAATTGTAAGAAAACAGAAAACACCTTGACTACAGCTGAAAGGAGAATAGGAATGCACATTAAAAAAATTCTTCAAAGAACATCTAGTGAAGAAATTACTATGTATAACTAAATGACAAGGAAATTCTTCAATGCATGTTTACTAAAATTACTTGGTTATCCAAAATGCATACTAGGTAATAATTAAATGACGAAAAAACTATATTTGTTTGTATCCTTCTTTAAAAAAATAATTTGACACGTCAAAAATTAAAAGAATAATTTTACACCTAGAATGGTTCTACATGACGGTACTAACTCTGCAACCTATCCTTTTCCTTTAATTATGTTGACATTTCAATACAAACACAAAATTGACTATGAGGAGGAAGTCACAACCCTGCCAATACCAAAGAACAGAAAATCTTAAGTTGTTTACCCTATTACAGGACAGATATAGGGCCCATAAACATATTCCAGGCCTGATATTTCCCACATTGCATTTATAAATTATTTATGTATTACGTATGTATGGAGATAGGGGGAAATAAACTTGTTGTAAACAACTCAATGAAGCATCAAAGATTTGAAGAGCTGAACACTGATGGCCAACTAGCGGTGCCTAGTAGGACTTAAAGATTACGATTGAAATAAATGAAGTTCCTGTAGCTAAAGGGTAGCCAAAGTATGCAACTAAAGGACTTCATACCTTTGATATGAACGGAATCCTGATCCTTGTGTAAGGTTTGATGAGCTTGAGCAAGACTTGTGTTCTGATATTTTTCAGAAGATCTTCAATGTAATTTCTGATAAAAGGATCATCCATAATAGTACTTCTATTACTCTGCAAAGAACCATTTTGCCAACATTGACTTTCTTGAAAAGAAAAAGCACGGAACACTAAATGCATTTTCTAAATTACTATACAATAAGCTACCAACTTTAACCTTGAGAATTTTCTCGAATTCCAAAATCTCATTCCGTTGATAAGCTGCAATCAAGTTTGTCATGGCCAAAATTTCAGGGTCATTTTTGTATCTGCAAGGTAAGAATAATCAGGTCACTAATGGGGGAAAACAAAAAAAAAAGAATCTACAATCAAAAACCAAATTACGCTGAATAGATACTAAAAAAAATGAAACTTACGGCTTTGCTTCCTGTCCGTCAAATGGATTAACTTCAGATTCCATCAGCATGTTAGCCAGAACCAAGTACCTATAACATAGAAAAGGAATGCAAGACACAGAAGGCAAAAGGGTTAAACACATAATTTTTCACCCTTGAAAGAGGGACTTAATTTTTCACCCTTTAAAATGGGTTAAACACTTAATTTTCCACCATCCGTTTTCCTCGTCAATAAATTATAGTAAGAAGCTTTGGAACATCTCCATGATGACCACTAGATGATCATTTTTATTGAAAGAAAACTTGTGTGCTGTCTGCTTGTTCACAATTACAAGCACCCATGACCAAACCACTTGCACAGAGGTGCACACAGGCATAAAAAAGATGTGCTCTAACAATTACACCTACCAACAAAAGTAGGTGTGACATAAATGATGAAATTATATGTTTAGACATACTTCAGACATTGGATACGCCGCTGATTCCCAGCTTCATCATAATTCTTAAAAGCTTCAAAAAAGTCGGTAGCTGCTTCTGCCCACTGGCGCTCTGCCATATGCATTTTACCACCACACTCATGGATTATTCCCATTATTCTTGGATGTGGTATTGCTGATTTGATTGTAAGCGCTTTTTGGTACAGTTGCTGTAATGAATTCATGCATCGTTAAAAAATAATTCAAAATACATACACATTAACATGAAAAAATATGGACAATTTTGAAACAAGAAAAGCTTTGCAAAATCAACAAATCAGTAAGATAAATTCAATCATGCACTGCATTTAGTATTTTAAAATTTGTATGGCATATAGATAGACGATTCATTAAATCATGTAATATACAAACAACAAACTTAGTTAAAAATCAGTTAATGGACAATATGACTCCATGAACAACATGTCTTAGAATATCCTAAAACATGTGCCCCAAATATCCCATGTAAGCTTAACCCCAAAAAATACATGAGTATTTCCTTGATTAGAATATCCAGTTTCATTCATCCCTTTAATTGGTAAGAGGAAGCAATAAGCATGCATGGAGAAAAAAAAAACCATTCTCTCTTTGAGAAACAGTCCATAATTGCTATTTGAGTCTAGTTTGTATGAATTCTGCAGTCTTCTTCAACTCAAAAACATCTCTTTTAAATCTCCACTTTTTTTATATTTGTTTATAAGCCACCATAGTGCAGACAATTTCAAAAGTTTCACACACTACAAGATAGTTTAGGAGGACAGGGAAACTGTCTCCTGCCAACCCACATGGCATCAATACCGATACAGGTCCATTGTTGACGAGTTCTTTCTTATTTAATAATATCGTTTAAGCCTCCAACTATAATTTTGAAAAATAAGTAAACAATTGACTTTATCTGTACTTAGGATGTCCTTGTGCGACCAATATTCTTCGTATTTAAAAAATATTTAGATGCTGAAGGAGATGTATTTTGTTCCTCCCAAGTTACAATTCAATATTGATAGTGTAACATCTCAGGAGAATGAATTGACAACAAGATGCAAGCATTTAACACTTCTCACCTTGAGTTTCTTGTTATTTTTGGTTTCAGTGTACATTTGAATCTCAATTGCATACACCTCCAAGAGCTGGGTCCCTTTCTTTTGATCATCACTACCATCCGATTTTTGACAAGATTTGTGGAGTTCCTTCAATATCTGTTAGAATGCATTAAAAAACTGTGGTAGTACACTAGCAATTGAATTGAGACAACTAAGTCAATCACATACCTTATTCATTCGACCATACTCACCCATGTCAAACCAAATCTTGCAAAGCTTAAGATTCGTCTTAAACCACAACCTCTGTATAAAAGCAGAAAATAATATCACTAGAGATTTTCGCAGAATGGATAATTTTGTTGAAAATATACTCGAGATAACCTTGAACCTCATTTTTAGCCTCTTCGAGGGCCTTCAGAGTTGTCTGATAGAACTCCTGCAAAAGCCCAAAGTTCTGGCTAGCTGACCCAGAAATGAAATCCATGATGTTGTTTATACATTTTTCACTATAGTTCCTGGTCACTGCTGATTTGATGTAGGTCAACATCACCCTATAGGCTTCCATCATCTCTTTATACCTCCCTAAACGGTAATGAAGTTTGACAGTCTGTTTAAGAGCTTTAAATCCCCTGTGAAAACAGAAGATATGAATCATAAATCCACGGTAGACAGATTAAATTGAAGGCTGATTACACAGGTTAAAGGTAGGAGAAAATGAAGTCAAAGTACAATAGGTCATGATTATGTAAATTATGAGTCGCTATATAAAACAGTTAAACGTAAGGGGCAAAACAAAACAGAAAAAACTTGTCACCACCACTCTGAGGGTTACACCCTGCATTACATGAAAGTATATTTTCTCATGCCACTTAAATAATATATCATCAGGAATCATCCTGAAAATCACTCAACTGGATATTGGATCCAGGAAAACAATCACTGTTTATGTCTTGTTTAGTTTAGATTTGTACCCCACATTTTATTTCAAATTGCAAGCAAAAAAAAAAAAAGAGATCAGTATAATAGTTGCAGAAAAATCTGACAGGTTTCTACATATTTGGCCAGTCATTGCCAAAAACGTACGAATTATCAAGAATCTTTGGTCACGAGGGAAGAAGATTTATTGAATGAAATGAAAGAAATGCGCATATGCGTGGAGAGGTGTCACTACTCGTTAGCAAATCAACGAGAGGCGGCATGAGCAAGTGGTTGATGATTATTGGACAACAGTGATGATACAAGAATTTGAATGAATGCAGATTGAGAATTCTTGTTTGATATAGAAGACTAACTAAACTTTGTCCTTTCATGATAACTTCCAAAACTACCTACATTCTACAGAATATCCCTGTGATTCATAACGCAGGTTACAAATAAGAGAGAATGTATCGACTTAACAGACGCTTAAAAAAATTCTGTCATTTGCTTTATATGAACAGAAAATGAATATAATAGAGTCAATAGACCAACACCTAAAGACTTTTTGGCTATGTGAAAGGAAAAAGAATGAATACAGGCAAATATAAACCTAAAGGCCACAGAAAACTAACATAACAAGATCACATACAGCCGTCAGAACCATGCTAAATTTTAGGAAACGATCAAAACAAGATTCATTTCTCAGGGGGGGAAATCATCTGAACTTTAAACAGTCTTGAGAATATCATCCATGATATCAGGAGCGCAACAAACTATATTGACTGCAAATTAAAATATCAAAAAAAATTCCAAATGATATAAGCGTGCATCCGCATTCCAGTGCAAATTCCATACTTATAAGCTTACCATTCTGCCTTTTCTGGCTCCATCTCAACAACCTCAGCAAAGCCAGCAAGGGCACCCTCTGGATCAGTCTCAACCAACCCTGCCAAATTTTAATAATATAACAGGAATTAGCTCCCAAAGTTCATACAAATAAGAATCCTTGAAACATCAGGCCTTTTCAAATGATACTACATACCGCAGCTATCAAAATTTTCCAGTAGAATTACTCCAAAAAAGCTACGATATAGATTTTAGAAAGACATTTCCATCATAAGCAAATTAAAGAAAATAAGCAGGGTGAGAAAAATAAAGGTCTCACCCTTTAGGATGAAACTCATCCCACAGTATATTAGCAAATCCCTCAATTAGGAGTGACGAGCTGCCTAAATATTTGTTCACATATTGTGCCTTTTCCTCCTTATTACTGACTCCAAAAGAATGGTCCAAACCTGACAAAGATGTGCTATGTCTTTTTAATGGCTCCTTAAGTATATATCAGGACAGGATGAGGAAACTCCATGAAGAATAACATATCTAATTATCCTTAATATAGTGATTGCAAAAAATAAAATTACACTCAAGTGAGGCTGCAGAACTATAAGATTTCAAGTTAAGATTCACCTCAGAACATACACTATCCGAAATTGAGGACAATGGTGTTTTGACTTGCGAGGGTTCACACATAAGTAAATTACAAAAATGGAAGACAGAAGTGTAAGCACTTTACAAAGTACTCCCTCCGTCCAGCTTTACTTGACCCCTTATTGTAAGATTGTCACTTTACTATAAGTCAAAATAAAAGTATCCTAAAGTAGGGATTACTAAAGGCTTATTTTGAAACTCTAAATAACTTTCTACACCAATCTGATTGTTTTCTTAAATTGTGAAAAAATCAAAGTTGGACAGTGCGTAATATTTTAAAATAAGCAGTCCTTGTCAGAAAATGGCAGTGCTAGCAAAATATGGAAAACCCATTCTATGCGATATTTTAGGGTATATGCAATAAATTGAACTTTCCCTTGAAGAAGGGTAAACAAAATATTATTCTACATATTAAAAATATAAGAAATAAATTGATGACCATAAACTTTTCCTAGTACTAAATGCTAAATTAAGGCAACAAACTTTCTTTTAGAATGAAATCACCTTATGTGTCATTCATCAAGCCAATGTTACCTGAAACGTGTTACTTACGTATCAGTATACGGTACAAATACGAGTACGCGGTACGCTACATAGCTAAAACGCGATACGTTAGGATATATTTATATAAGTTCATATAATTAAGAATTCCCTTAGAATCTAACTGTAATAAACCTAAGTTTTATAGAAGATTTTTAGTTAAATCAACAAGTTTATTGTTTTATAAATATTTTAGTACAAATGTAATATTTGAGCAACAAATAATGTTATAATATTACTATTTGTCCAATTATAGTTAAACAACAAAGAAATTTTTCGTTAGACTAAATTTAGAGTATTAGCACATAAAAGTACCTTGTTTATGTACTCTTACGTACTAATACATGGTACACTAGGTCTATAAGAGTATCTGGTAACTCTGCATTAAATTGATCAAAGGAATATATCCAATAAAAATTCTTTGTTGTTTTTCTTTACGTGACATTCATATAGTTGGTATATCATTTGTGAAAATTCACACATATATCCTAAAAAGCATCGAGAGGAAACAGGAAATGAGTACAAAACGATAGGTAAAATTGGATACATCAATTTCAAAGCTGTAAAATCGAAAGGAAACTATTAATTTTATAATATCTATATAATATTTCATTTGACAAAGCACAAGAACGGTTCAGATTTTATTTCAATTCTTCCTACTTAATCTAAAGGTTCACATTTCATCTCACACTAAAAATTCCCGGCCAAATCAAATTCACCCCTAAAAATTTCCGTCCAAATTAAATAACAATAATGATGATAATAATAATTATTATTATTATAATAGTAATAATAAAAATAAAAATAATAATAACAATAATAATTATTATGATTATAATAGTAATAATAATACTACCTCCGTCCCATAATAAGTGATTTTTTAGCTTAAATCACACATACCAATACACAAGTTAAAATGGCAAAAATACCCTTAATATATTTTCTTTAACGTTGAAAAGTTAATGAGTGCCATTTAATTGTAGTGATTGCAAGGCGCAATAAATATCATTGGCTACATAAGGGCATATACGAGAAAATATTGTAAAAATTGTATTGGAGTTCTAACACATCACTTATTTTGGAAAAAAATATTAAGCCTAAAAAATCACTTATTATGGGACGAAGGTAGTAATTATTATTATTATTATTATTATTATTATAAAAATAACAATAATAATAATTATTATTATTATAATAACAATAATAATAACAACACTTGTAATAATAATAATAATAATTAGTATTGTGGTGGTGAGGTGAATTATGAAAATTGTTATTGATGATTTGTAAGTTTTGTAGACAGGTTTAGACTTTTCTGGATATCTATTTTTTTTTAAAAATAATTATTGTGGTGGTGTGGTGAAATATGATAAGGAGAAAGAAAAAGACAATGCAAAAACCAGAGCTCTTTATCGTTTCTTGGTCGGGTAGGATGCATTCCATCATTTCACCACAGTTTCCAGCCATCTAATTTTTTTTTAAAAAAATTGGGGGGGTTATCGCCTCAGGAATGTTTCACCGACATTTCCAATTACCAAAACGTCCCTTCAACAAGTTCGCGACCTTGCTATCAATTCCATGCCACCTATCACACAGTATATATAAATGCCACCAATTTTTTTTGGTTACTTTGATGTGCAAATTGCACTTATGTTTCAGTGAAACTCAACTACATGCTCACTTAGCTATTTGAATAACATGATTTTTGAGTGCAAACGAATCAGATCCAGTTTCCAATTTTATAAGTTACAACAGCTTGTACATAAAGCTTCTAGCTCATCACGAAAAAACAACATTCTTCCTTCTTCTGATTATTACAGCATAACAATCAAAAGGGCATCTCTGAATCTATAAATTTGTAATTTTTTCTTTAAGTCTGAATGAAAATACAGGTAATCTTGCAGAAGAAGCAAAGACAGACCAGCCAAAACATGTCTAAGCATATAAAAGTATATATAAAAAATAAATTGTCAATTAAACTAGAAAGGAACAAATACCTTTTGAGTTGTAGTATTGATTCTCAATGTCGACATCCTGCTCTTCGGGCTCCTCTTCCGAGTATTCAAATCCATAATCCTCCATATCAGCATCTACAAATAAATAAATACACTCTCAAACCCTTACTTTACAGTGCTGCTTCATTCAATACGAATGGCTTTTGTGCTACTTAGCATTCACTTGTAATTGCACTATAAGAGAATAACTTGAAAACCTTAAAACACAAATTCAGAGTTCACTTGGTGACTAGGGGAAAACCCCAAAACTTACATAAAAGTTTGAAAGGGACTTCGATTACTCGTAATTGCAATTTTCTCAAACTAGCAGGGAAATTGATTAATTTTCTGATAAAACAACGACGGAACTAACAAAGGATCATAAAGGGGAAATAGATTATTCTAACCTGAACCCATGATTACTAGAGGACGATAATGATTATCAGAGGGTTGTCGATCTTCGGAAATAGTACAGGATTGCCTCTTCGGATTTCTAATTAGGTTTTTTGTTTTATGAGCTCAATCCTTGTGGTAATATCAGTGAAGAAGCTCTTGAAGTACTTTACCTTTCCATTAGTGCCAGCCCATATAATTTGTAGTTGGGAAATTTTTAATAATTATCCATAATTTACACATTTTTTGCACTTGGACCATTTTCACTGAATTTTTTGTAATTTTATTAGAGCTATATTATACAAACCATTTAAATTACAATATTTGTGGTTAATTGATATGGTTAATTGGTGATTAAAAAAGTGGTGTTTGTTTGTGTCTAATTCATCTGTCTTTAAATGAATCTTATTTGATAAACAAAATTTAGCCTCTTAATCGTTAAGACAGAAATTCAAATCTTAGCTATTAAGAGTTGTCTGTTAATAGTTTATTTAAAATTTATAGACAAAAATAGTCTCAATAAATATTGTACTCCTTCAATTTCAAATTTTAAGATCATTCAAATAAAAAATTTAAATAACTCAAAGGGTTAAAATAGTAAAATAGTGTCATTCATATGTTTTACACTTTTTAATTATCAAACAGTTTTTTAAATTCAAATGTTATTTTATTCAGATAATCTAATCAACTATTCATATCTTAAATACTCAGTTGGGTCATTTTAAGTATTTGTCGTTAACATTAGATTTATGAAATTATATTGTATTTTTTTTTTTAGAAAAACGGGACTTTGCAAAAAGAAAAATAAACAACTTATAAAATGCTAATACAAAACCCAAACGAGTGGTCAAATGGTACAACTAATCTATCCTAAGTGAGTGCTTAAAAGTTTAACCCAGTTAAAATCACATTTAATTGCCTGAAAATTGAGATTTGCGTAATGAAGTGATGCATAATTGAACTGATTTCATGTCATGAAAAATTTACTAATTTGATTTACGATAATTAATAATATATTTTTTAAATTACAAAACACTCTTCAAGATTAAGAAAAATTAGTCATACATGATTTTTATGGGAATCTTAATCTTAAGTAATCATTACGAGGATATAATTTATTTTTTTTAATATTTTCATGCGATCCCTCTTATCTTTATATTATAGTATAAGAAGAGAAACTAATGTGAAAATATTATTTTATCTATCAGTTTCAAAAAAAATATTTACATATTTATCTTTAATATTTATTACCATGAAATCTTTAAAAAAATTCATTATATTTGACCTTAGTTATGGGAACTTAATTTCAAATTATTTTCCTTGAAAATAATAAAGGCATAAATAAACAATAATTAAATTAAAAAATTGATGTCATATCCCAATAATACTTGAATCTATGTCAAAATATTCAACCCGTGATTATCCAACTTTATTTATGCTTTATTATACACGTGTCAATTCTCCTTCTTACATTACTTGTAACTAAATGTGGGTTAATGAATGTTTAAAAATATAATAGACCACTCAAATATATTAATGTTAGCTCACAACCTTTTTTTTGTCCTTGTATGCTAAATATATAGTATAATTGATATGTAATCTTCAAATTAATTGTGGTGCTAACATTTATATATATATATATATATATCAAAATCTGGACCCTATTTTTTTTGTAGAACAACTAAAAATAAAATAAAATTATGAAACTATTTTTTTTTTCATAATACAGTGTTTTTGGTGTGTTTTTAATACCTGCACCAACCAATGTATGTACAGTCTGCCCAGACTGTACAGAAATATTTTGGTATAGGCATCCAAATCACGCCAAAAACACTGTATTATGTAAAAATTCCAATTCCATAATTTTTTTTAGTTGTTTAAAAAAAACAAAAAAAAAAGGTCCAGATTTTAATAGAGTCCGGGATCCCGGACTGGATCCGGACTCTCTCTCTCTCTATATATATAAATAGTATGGATAAAAAAAACCCTAAAAATCATTTAAAAAAATTAATTGTAATACTACGAATACAAACATATATTATATATGCATATTAAAAATATGTCTATATATTTTATGCTAACCAATAAAGGACGATAGCCATAATTTTTTAACTCTAAACCAATATCTGGTTATGTTTAATTAGTCACTGTTATTATTTTTTATTATTTATCAGTATAACATATCTAAAATTTTGGCTCTCTAAAATTTAGAGGGTGTTGGGATCCCTTATAATCCGTCAAAATTGCTTATAATCAGTTTTTAAAAGCAAAATGTAGTTGGTAAACTGATTTAAAATTGTTTATAATAACTATTTTATGAAAATAATCAGAAACTCCGGTCAGTAAATTTTGATTATTTATCAAATATAATAATCAAATTTGACCATAATATATATTACTAATCTATCCATATTTATTTTAGTAAAATCTCATTCATTACCCAATCGTTACTTCTAAAAATATTATTTTTTACTAATTTACACTTGAAATAAGTGATTAACAATTTTTTTATATCAAATATTTTTCACTTCTTACTAGTTTAAGTAATTATAAGTAAAAGTAGTAATCAAAATCACTAATCATATTTTTTAAACAATTTCAAAACAAGAATACCATTATTTAATTTTTTAAAAAGGTATTAATTTTTTAATTAAATTGAGCTTATTATGTTTTTTATACCAAATTATCTTTTTCATGAATTGTTATATAAGAAAACTTTGTGTGATTTTTTGGAATATATTAATGCATTAAAACTAAAGAGTCACAAATATTGTTAATAAAAAAAAACACATGAAAGATGATAGGTTTCTTTTAGATCTTTAGATTGTTAGGGAATAATAAAGTTTTTTAAATCTTTCAATTTCTTAACTAACAAAATTTATTTTGTCAAAAAATTCGTTTATAAACCCCAACTCTGTGCAAATATTAGTTTTTTCCAACATTTATTTCAAACTCCAATCCGTTCTAAAATTAGATATACAATTTGACTTTTAAGGTCAAACACAACGTATTAAACTTCAAATTAATGTAAATTTATTTAATTTTTGTCGATGCAATTATTATAATTGTATAATATATAACAAAAATTATTAATTGCAAAAATGTATTTGATTCTAAACTTTTATGAGTAAGTTTAATATACCGTCGTTTAACTTCAAAAATCAAATCGTATATCTAATTTTGAAATATAGCTACTAAAAAATACTAACGCCAAAACTCATTTTACTCGTACCCTATAAAGTAATTATTCACACCACTCTTTGACCTACACACAAACATAAATTTGTAAAATAAAAATAAAAAATTAGATTTTAAAATGCATATTTAGATTTTGAAATAATCGAGGAAAAAGAAGAAAAGGGAAATAAATGAAATATAAATTTATTGGAGTTTTAAAAAAAACGTCTATTACATAAAAATTTAACATTGTTTTTTATTAGAATTTTTCGAAGGGGCAAAAATATGAAAAGGAAATGTTTATATTGAGTTTTATTATTACTAACTAATAATAATTTAATTTTTATCAATCAAACAATTATTCATATAAATAATAATGAATACTTACAATGCGGGGGGCAAAAGCATAAGAACATGGGAAACGAGGGAGACAGCAATTCGAAAAAGAAGAGGGGGCAATTATATTTATTGGTCAAGATTATTGTCACAAATAAAATACTCCTCCTACTTATAGTAAATGATCAAAGCATGGCAAGGTGTAATAATAACCGGTAAGTGTACTAAAAACATTCTTCCAAACAAGACGTTAATAAATACAGTAGTAATAAAACATATAAGTATATATTTAATTAAAAATAAAGAGAAAATGAGTTGTAATAAATATTAAATTGTTTAAATTTATTGATTATAAAATAAAGTTTAATTTTGAGAAAGTGGAGCCGTTTGAATTTTTTAAATAAATAATATATTTTGTATATTAATAAAAAAATTATAATTTAAATAAATTAAAGTAATTTATAGAATTTTAATATTTGTTTTCGAGTCAAAAGCCGGAATGGAACTTTTTAGTCCAACCAGGAATCGAGCATTAAATACGGAGCCACTGTACTGAGAAGTTCCAAAGAGCTTTGCACCAAAAAAAAAATAGAAGTTCCAAAGAGCTAGAGAGAGAGAGACTTGCAGAGCTGACTGCTGAGTGATGTTTTCTGTGGGTGGACGATCTGAAATAATTGAATTTCAACTTCTCTCTCCTTAATGGAAGGTAAAACAGCTTGCCTTCTATCTCTTTTTAAGCCCTAAATTCCCGTAATTTGATCATATCTCACTCTTTTGGTTCTTAATTTACTGGATGTATAGTTCGATTGACTTGAATTAGCTGCTACAAACGTAAATTTGTGTAATTCATCAATTATTTAAGAATTACGTACAGTGCCGGAACTGGAATTTATATAAATTGTATGGTTCTCTGTTTTGTGATTAGTTTAGTGTTTGTTGATGTTTAAGTATTGAATGCTTTATTTTTCTGGTGAAGTCTATCGGATTGTTGGTTATATTTGACATATGTGGGACGTAGTTTGTTTGCTGACATCATTTGAGAATTGTATCTGTGTTAAAATTATTACTTATGGTAAACAGAACACGAGGTTATTCCCATTTCATATCAAGAACAATTTTTCAATGTGAGTAGAACTTCAAATCTTCAATAGTTTGATGTAATTTCGTGCAAAAGGATTGTCCATTATGCAGTTGTGTGTGTGTGTGTGTGTGTATATATATATATATATTGCTAGGTGAGTGTAAACAGCGTTGCTACTTTGTTGTTTATTTCTCTCAGAGAAAATTTAATGGCGTCCTTCATATTGAGTGGGGAACTGTTGAAAAAAGTTGGCATCTTTCCTTTCCTTACTTTTCTATTTTTTGGTTTGAATATCATTTTTATAATTAATATCCTAACCTCTTCTTGTCCTTGTCCATTCCGAATAATGCTTGAGCTGACAGAACTTAGTTCAAAAGTCAAAACTACTTCAGTATAAATGTATGACACATTGTTTGAACTCCTATTAAATTATATGTTAAAATACGCTAACGTGTTAGAAGTCACTTCCACTTTTAACTCTAATGACAAAGCAAAATATGGTTGATGAGACAATTTTTTAACGTCTACGCTGCCATGTGGAATTATGAAGATACCTCATGAGCTGACACACATCCTCTTGTTTGAATGATTACATGCTTGACTTGTTGTAAACAATTGCTACTATTAATTTTTAGTTTAGACAGGATAAAATTTGAGGTGGAGTAAACTTTATACTAGTTGTTGATATATCTGTAAAGGAAATGTGTAAAGCCTTCTTCATCTGCTGCTAATCATACGTAGTCTACTTATGGTTACTGCATAAAGAAAGAGAAGGAAGGATATGGTGTTTGGGTGCTTACTCTTTTTTTCTTTCTTGATAAGTTTGGGAGGTTACTCTTTTGTGCATATATTGGTGTATAAAGTGGGAAAGAAATAGAAGAGAGTTATGACAAACTACAACAAAAACATAATCAACGAAATAAAAGACGCCTATTTACGTGGAAAACCTAGAACGCGAAAAATAACAGTTGCGACGGAAGAAATTCACTAACCAATATGAAGAGTAAACAGATGTAGGATTGCTCAAATCCTAATCCCCAATACACTCAATCTCAACAACGGTGGCCAAAAGAGAATAAAATCAAAACCCTACACTATCAGATATTGAGTAAGGAGCGTTGATTGAACAGGTTCATAAAAAAGACTTAGTTGACTAGGGAATATCAAAAACTTAACTTTATTTTTCCATTTTAGCATGTTATTTATAGTTTAGATTTGAATTTTAAACATTATTGTGTATTTTGGGTCGGAGAGGTACATAAGAAAATAATCCATATAGACCATATGTAAATGAAAAAAAGAAGGGGAGAGATAACAAAGTTTGAATATGAGGGTGACATAAAAACAAGAGATATAATATTACTTTTTGGCTTATAATAAGAAAGATCTCCGAACTTTATATTTCTGCTAATGAGTAGTGTGACAATGCTCAATGCATCCGGTGGGCTCACTCATTAATGAAGGTCCCACTAGAGTTGATTGGGGCTAAGATATATGATGATAAAAAGATGTGAGGCTGGTGCAGTGCCCATAGAAGCGAATATCTTGCGTAATAAGCAAAAAAAAATTTGAAGAAAGGACAATATGACATATGAGGTCTTGAAAGAAAGATATATATACAGATAGATTGAGATTGTTTGGCAGGTATTTACTTTTTCAAACTTAAGTGTAGCTATCTCATGATGAAGATATTTTCTCTTCGTCGTAGATCTAAAGCTGTGCAGAAGTTTCTACCTGTTGTAGGAGGTACTCTCTCTACGTCTTACATGGCTCTTGACTCTAGATTTCACTTGATGTAGAACTTGATTCGGCTATTAAAAGTTTTCCTCTCTAATTTTCTTCTTATTCTGTAAATGAAAGATTTGATTTTTATATGTATTCCCGTATGGAATGGTATCAACTTTGATTTTCTTTATCAATGTTATTTCTGTCTCGATTGATCTCTAGCAATTTTAATTCATGACATTTCTTATGTATGGACGACTTGATTTATATTGACTCAATTCATCTCAACAATGTCTTTTTATTCAACTAGGACAAAAGCGAAGTTAGTAGGTAAGCGTAAAGTGGAAATGCAAGAAGAAAACAAAAAGGTAAAACAGATTAAATAGGAAAATTATAAAATAAATACTTTAAAATAAAATAACAGAAATGAAAATAAGAAAAATACAAAAAACATACCCACATATAGAAAAATATAAATTTATAGCATAAACTTTGGGGTATGGTATTGCAATCAAATAATAAATTCCTATCTTTTGAGAAATTTAATCATTATTGATGTTGATTTAGTCAGTTAAAATTAATCTCTCTCTCTCTCTCTCTTAATAACATAAAAAAGTATAGATATAAGAAAAAGGATATATTTATTGTCGAAAGTGATCATACCTAAGAAAAAGTAGAGTTCTAAGAGAACTTCTATTGATAATTTTTTTATAAACAAGTACACACACTAAAGGGAGAAAAAAAATTATAATCACTCTTTAAAGAGGCAAAAACGTAGAAAAAAAAGAAGAAAAAAGAATCACTATTTATTTTTTAAATTAAAAATTTCCCAATACTTGGGGATAGGTCTCTTTTTAGCATCAATCTGGGCATCGGCTTTTTTGGATTTTAGAGGAGTTTCTGTCTTCTTGCCAATATATCACGCATCACCTTTATTCGGACTTTGTATTTATTTTCCATTGTTTTTTGTTTGGACGGCTCCTTGTCCTCTTGCATTGGTTTTATCTTCTTTTATCTAAAGTTAAAACCATGTTTCTTTCTAAACTAGATCAAGAATATGTAGGAAATAGATCAACAAAGCCAGCTTTATCTAACAGTTTCATATTAATAATTATGGACTACTTATAAACAACAATAACATCAACAAAAAGAAAGAAAAGGAAAAAGGAATTATGGACTAAGATGTACCATAGAAGCCAATATCTCCATCAATTGCAAGTTTTTTCATCTTAACGATAATTATTTCAAATTTGGCAGCATCTGTTTTTCCTATTATAAAGGAAACAAAAGCAAAAGAAGAAAAACAGATTGAGAGATGGAGAAGGATGCGTTCTATCCTCTATGAGCTACAAGAAGTTGAAACTTTATCATTTTTCGTAATATCTTATGCCAGTGGCAATACAAATAATATAATCAAAATTTCTAAGTTCTTATATCATTTGTAGTGTATCATTAGATAACACATTCTATGACAAAATTTCTTGGATACAGATTTAGATGGCCCACCATTTTTGATGGATGGAACATCGGTCAGCCAACGTTGGAGCAGATTCCTTGAAAATAAAGGGAAATCTTTTTAAAAGAAGACTTATAAGGACAATTCACCTTTATATCGTTCATAGCATTTTACACTTCTTAGTATTGAAACATTGTTTTTAAGTAACTGACTAGTCAGTTCAATCATCTGACCATATGCGCTATTTAAGGGCTTACATTCTTTGCAGTCAGAATTTCCTCTTAAATTTCTCTTTAATTCAAATAAGATCACAATCTAGATAGATATAGGAGAATCGGCAACCTATGTATTATGCATTGCCATACTGTTGAGCATTTTTGGTTGAAACAGTTGTTTCAGAACCTGGACTTGGATGGTTGGGCCATCAAATTTCTAAATCGTGGGTTGAAGTGTTTTAGGTTATGTTCATCTTAAGTTAGTGCATTCTGATAATAAAAGAAAATGGTTACATTTAGCGAAGATGTGTGTGAGAAATGGTGACAGAGAGGTTTAGATCTGAGTGAACCTTTATGGCTTGTGTTTCAATCTATATAAAGGGATGTAGTATTTGTTTAGTTATGTGCAGTAAAAATTTATATGATATTATGGTTCAGAAATAGCAATGCGGACGCTGATCATGACCTTGGTTTGCCTATACTGGGTAGAGCTATGGTCTTGCAGTTCATGTTGTGGGTCAATTTGTATTTGCTAAATAGTTTCCTTAATTTTCCTCATGCTTCAGATTGTCATTATTTGTCTGCTTATCTTTCCTTTCAAACAGCCTCTTCTTGCTGTCAACGGTTACTTTTGCAGGTCATTTAAATGCATCCTGAAATTCCAGTACCCCTGCTAACCACCTGCTTATACATGCACTATATCTAGCAGGTGGATCCACAGACTGGGAATCAATAGGGTCTGGAACTAAGAAGTCTAGTGCATCGTCAGGTGGAAGGCCGCGGGAATGTAAGGAATTTCTCCATAGATTTGTAGACAGTGACATCCTGATTGCAAACCTTGGGGAATGGTTTGAAGAACTTGCAGGAAAATCTTCAAGTGATACTCCTGCCTTTGATGTTCCATTTGAGTTAATAGACCTTCAAAAGTTTGATTATGCATTGGAAGGGGTTTCTTTTCAGCAGCTAATTAGGATGCCCAGTGGTGTTTACACTTCAACTTCTGGTGCTGTGGAAGCGGCTACTTATCTTGCCATTGAAGACTTCTTACATGCAAGTGTGAAGGGCCTGTGGGAGGCATTTTGGAGTCAGGATGAACCCTTGCCTTTCTATATTAGCTGTGTTCACAATTCAAACTTGAAATTTTACCAAGCTGAAAAGGCCATCACTAACGGAAAACTAGGAGGCCTATGTGCCACAAGTATATTGCTAAAAAATCCTAGGCATCCACATGGGAAGTGGGACGATATTATTCAATTAGCACTTGTAAGGCCTGATATCGGAAGCCTTGCAGAGGAGAGTGACCGTAAGCCTTCTCTCTCAGCTATAGGTGAAGCAGTATTCTTTGCTCTTCGAGTTTTACTGTCAAGAAGCCTTAGTAATTCAAATACATCTCTCAATCTTACTTCAGTTTTTGTTCTTCTCGTTGATTCTCAATATGGTGGGGTTGTGAAAATAGAAGGAGATCTAACTAAATTGGAGTTTGATGCGAATAATGTGTATCAATGTGCTGCTGAGTGGATTAAAAATCATTTGCAGATTGCAGTTTCCCCTATTGACAGGATCTGGAACAACCTTGGAAATGCTAACTGGGGAGATATTGGTGCTCTACAGGTTAATTTTGCAATTTTTCATTCAATAATAAATTTTGTGGGAATGCCCAAGAACTCGGTTGAAGACTTAGCTGCTGATCACAGCTCTCGTCTTCAAATAAGAAGAGCTGAGAGGCAGTTGGGAGATACCAGAATGAATGGGAATGGTCTATTTAGGTTCCAGCAGCGCATTGTTTCCCCTGAAATTGTTGAAGTGCAGGAGGAATCCATGAATATGGATTCGAAGAAGTCTATGAAACTAGAGGTAGGTTCAGTTCTGTGGTTGGAGGATTCGAACTGGCAAAAGGGTTATCACATCAATGCAGTCCTGAGTGATGATGAAACTCATTATTATATTGCTGCTTCTGTTGAAGATAAGGGAAATGACCTGTTTCTATATGTTGGTTCACATCCTTCTCAGTTGGAACCAGCGTGGGAAGATGTGAAGTTATGGTATCAAGTTCAGAGGCAAACCAAGATATTGACAATTATGAAACAAAAGGGTTTATCCAGCAAGTATTTGCCACAATTGAGTGCATCTGGCAGGATAATTCACACCGGTCAATGTCAGAGACCAAGCTCAGGTGGAAATTGCAACCACCCTTGGTGTGGAACCCCAATTCTTGTGACTAGCCCAGTTGGTAAAACAGTTGCTAACATGGTGACAAATGGTCAATTTGGTTCAGATGAGGTTATCAGGTGTTGCCATGATTGCTTGTCTGCCCTTTCAGCTGCCGCTTCAGCTGGAATCCGACACGGAGACTTTAGGCCTGAAAATATTATTTATGTGAGTGCTGGTGTAAGGCAGCCTTATTTTGTTCTTGTTGGTTGGGGGCATGCCATTTTGGAAGAGAGGGATCGCCCAGCATTGAATCTCCATTTCTCGTCTACGTATGCTCTCCAGGAGGGAAAGTTGTGCTCAGCTTCAGACGCAGAGAGCCTGGTCTATTTGCTTTACTTTTGTTCTGGCGGGGATTTACCCGAGTTAGACTCTGTTGAAGGGGCACTGCATTGGAGAGAAACCTCTTGGTCAAAGAGGTTGATTCAACAGAAGCTTGGGGACATCTCTGCTATAGTAAAAGCATTTGCTGACTATGTTGACAGTCTCTGTGGGACTCCTTATCGTATGGATTATGAAATTTGGTTAAGAAGGTTAAGGAGACATATTCATGAAGAAGACCCTGGGAAGGGAATTGACACATCGAGTTAAGAGTTTCTTTCACTAGCTACCTCAGCAAAACTGAACTAAACACCAGAATCATTGCCACTTGCCGAGAAAAGGGACATTTTTTTTTTACTTCGCTTATTTATTTATTTTCACCATTTTGAGCTAGTTTTTGGAAGTTGGATCCTTATTTATACTTGAAGGAGCCTTCAACTTTAGTAATTTGCCTTGGACTTTTCCCCTTTCTTGGGTGTGCTTTGGATCAGCTGCATCACAGTTGTGATTTCATGGTTATAGCTTATTTTGTGGCTTCCAACGACATATTCAGGTATTCGAGAAAATTCCGAGATCACTATTTGGTGCATCTTTGTGTGTGTAGTTCAGAAGAGGTATTCACGAAAATTCTGATATCACTATTTGGTGCATCTTTGTGTGTAGTTCAAAAGAAGGTGGTACAAAGTATAATTATACATTGCTTCAGCAAGAGTTGTGGAGAAGATGTTATACAAGTTGTCATTATTTCTGTAAAGATATGACTTGTTCAGATTACACTGAAATATGTGTGATTGATCAGATTGAGGTTAAATGGAGTCTGTGAGGCTACTCCACTGGTTTTTCTCTAGTTTTATTGGAGTATTAACTAGTTATGTTTTTAAGTATATATGGGTGGGCATGTAACCTGAAATGCTCAAGGCCAAGTTAGTAATACCTCACAGTTTTGTCCTCCAAATTCCCGACTAATATGATAGCGACAATTAAACAGTAATTCTTGAGAAAAAAAGGTGGTTATCTGGCCCTGTAAGCAATGTAATTGGCAAGACTAGCCGTCTTCTCCTTTGCCGTCTCTGGGTTAAACCAAACTTGCAAGCTGATCCTTGGCTAGCCACCTTGATTGAAAACATACGTGAGCTTACCATCTACCTCAATCCTTTCGATTACCCCGATTGTTAACATCTCATCAGACCCGCAACAAATCAACCCTCGTTACAGCACCAACTCAAGTTCTACCTCTACATTTCTAGACCAAATCACACATCTGGAAAACCACCAATCCTGCTCCACTATACACTTCGACAATTTAGTAATCTCCTTGTGGCTGTGTCAATGGACTCGATTGCAAATGTAAAAGGTTTAGAATAACAGATATATTAGCAAACTTTTTCTTTTCTTTTTTACTAATTTGAACAGAGTCACACACCCTGTTTTTGATATGCCAAGACTCAAACCCCAACCTCATAGTTAACATGGATTGAAATTTATAAGTTTATTTACTTGCCCTCTGCTGGTTAGTGTTTTCCCGAGTTCCAAACATTGTCTAGGAGAAACTGTCACTAGACAAAGGAAAAAACATAAAAGCCAGATATAGCAGACTAGTGGTGCAACGGAGAAAGCTTGAAGGCAATAAAAAGTTGGTTTACAAATTTATGATATCCAATAAATCTTGGTACATTCCTGAATATAAGCTAGCTTTTGGTCAAGCACGAAGAAAATTCAAGCTTCAAACAACCTTAGGTTAACTCAAGCCAGAGGTGATAAGCCCAATCAATTTAACTTTAAGAACCAGTATTCAGCTTCGTAATACACCATTTTAGAAAGTTGACGGAAATGTTTGAACAGCATTAGAAAAAAAAGAAAATTGTAATGTTTCCGACAACTAATCTGCATCCATTTCTTCAAGGGCTGCTTTTGCTGCTGCCTTAGCTTCTTCTAAAACCTCATCCGGAACCTAGATCATAAGAAACAAAAAATTACTACATATAAATAACACATCTGAATTCAAGTCAACCAGATTACAGAAAGAACTATTTAATATGACTTGATAATCCAAACAATAAAGACAAGAAGAAGAAATACAAAGAAACAAGTGAAAGTAATATAAATCGACCACTTCACAGCATACTACATTATTTAGGCCTCTATTTGGATTCGCTTCTAATTTTTGCTTATTAGGATTATTCAGATTCTGACTATTGTGATTGTTAAAATAATGCTAATGGGTACACACTTTTATCCTATAAAAAATAAGAAGTAGCTCACCTGCAGCTTTTTCATATTTTACCGACATATTCCTATTTGGACAAATGAGAGAATCCAAAGTCTGAACTTTACTTGTGCTCAACAAAAAGAACAATCTGATTCTAAAGAGTTTATTCAGTGCACATTATGCTTCTTTTTCAGGGACCTCTATTCCTTTTTTCTAAGGTCTCAGACTCCCTCAGCTATTTAGTCAACACCAATGTTGACTTAATTTTTCCATCTCTTTTGATGCACAAGCAAATTAAAAACATAATTTCACGTAAGATTTTATTACAGTGTAAACTTGCCCATGCCAACATGTAGGTATTGGTGTTTGTCATGGCGAACACCAGGTGTCCATGTCCAGAAAAGGTCTCGTAACTGCGCGGACACGTTTAGGCAGAATACAATAACAAAATTATCTAAACAACTAGTGATATATTAGACATTCCATGATTTGAGAACAGTAATAACACAGACCTAGGGCTTCTGTTTAGGGATAGAGGCCTATGTGATATGTATGAGTACCAGACTACTAATAGACTAATCAAAGACTCCTAAGCAAACACGGGGTTTCTCTGAGAAGCCAAAAATTGTTAAAAAACAACATGCAGACTGCAGCAGTGAAAACCAAATACTAGCAGTATCAAGTTTAAAGAGAGAAGTTGCAACCAATAGGACATTGGACGAAAAATGTATAAATAATACAAGGATCATACTTACGGCAAGGACGAAGGGTAACAAGGAGTTGAAAATGTATTACCTTCTGATGCTGACGCTTTGACTCGTCACAAACCCAACTCATTTCCAATTCAAAGGCCTTGTCCTTGGCCTCATCATGTACTCCATAAATTCTGCTTAGCAATTGGAGAAGTTGTCAAAGCTATAATAGAATATGAATAGATAATAAAAATGAACAGAACATAAATGCCAAACTTAGTTAATTAAAACAACACAAGTAGATTATGGAAAACAGCGACAATTTTATGCAGCAGGTTTTCCTAGAATTATTTAGTGTCTTCAACATTTGAGTTCATAGGAGATGAAGAATTTTCTTCTAGGCTAATACATGATTAAATTAATTAACAACATAGAGCGTCATGTAAATTAGTGAAGAAGTGTGCATCCTTGGTATGCTATGACTATTACCCAGTATTGTAATGGTTTCAATAAGCTATAATAGAAAGCTTCAAACAGCAGCCATGGCATTACAAATCTAAGAAATCACAAAAAAAAAAAATACATACTTCAGATGGAATCATTATAAAATAAAAAATTATGAGCACCACGTCAAAAATAACACTTACATCTTGGCTACTTCAATAACACCTTGCCGGCAAGTCATCTCTGACAGCTTCAATTTTTCAATCTCTCTGAACACGATATAGTTTAATTCCAAACCAGGAAATTAATAATAATTATCAGTATGAAGAAATGCAATATCATGACAAGCTTTCGATGAAAGAAGAATCTAAAAAATATAAAAGAATGTGGAGATGTATTTATCCATAAATAAATAAAATAACACGGTGTCTTCATCAAGATATTAAAAATGCACTGAATGTCCTTGGGGACAGTGATTGAAAGCTTCTAACAAGCCATTGTTAAGTAGTGGCAGTAGCTACTAGTGTTGGCAGCCACAAAACATCATTGTGGCACAAAAAGCAAAGAAAAGCAAGGTTGGCAGGGTACCATAGCACTCGTAAGCAGTGATAGCAACTACCGGTGTATTTATTTAATTTAATTTACTTATAATTTTAGTAGTTATCTTATTAGGCAATTTAGACAAGGAAAGTTGTAGGAATGTTTGAATATTAGTATGCAAAATTTATCTAAACATTATAATTATAAATTTTTAAACGTGTAATATATATTGTTAATTAATCCATTCATGTATTGACCACAAAATTTATTAATGATATGAAAGGTCTCTATTGAATATATGTAGATTTTGAAAATGAGATGGTTATAATATTTTATTCAATGTATACATGTTGATGAAGTTAAAAGGTCTTCTACTTTTAAATTTTTCTATCCAATAAAAAAAGGAAAAGGAAGAAAAAGAATTTGGTACTGAAAGATGAAGTGAATGGAATATAAAATGAAAAATCAACTCATTTGAGCCAACTCGACCAAGCAAATTAAATCAGTCAATTGAATGTCATGCTTTTAGACATAGGGATTGATGGATGTAATTTGCTATTTTATTGACAGTGAAATAACTATAGTTGATTGAGATTTGTGTGAGATGTCCTTTATTATGCATCTCTTTGGTCTTCAGCTGCTAGGGGATATTAAGGAGTTGCTATACTAGATCTTCAACATGATTACAAAGTCTATATACTAATCTACAGTTTCTTTGGTCTTTCATTATATCTTCTTTTCCTTCAATTTTTGTGTGGAAGAAGACTCCATTTTCCTTTTCATTTACCTCCTATTTTGCATTTATAAGAATCTTTTTTTTAATAAACTAAAAGAAAAAGACAACGCAAAACACAAGAACTTTTATTGCTCCACAAGCCCTTCCGTTCCCATAACTATATATAGGAACCCTTATTCACCCTATCAAATGCATCGTAATCCAGTTTGAGAAAATATATTCACGGTTGTTACTTATTTTCGATTCATTTCTAAGCAATCGTTTTTGAGGTTGCGATAAGGGAAATGAAGTCCATTTTTTGTTTACTCTAGTAGATGACAGGTAGTTTAGAATTTGGGGGCAAGTGAGGAGGATGGTTTGCTTAAAGGTGTGTGACAGAGGGAGAGAAAGTAACTATCACATCTCCAATGGCAGTAAGTGGATGATACTACCATTTTTCTCTCAGACGGAACCCACGGCATTATGCTTGACGAATTTTTTTTAGGGTATTTCAAACCTTAAAAGTGAAAATCTTTTTTAAATGATAGTCTTGCAGGCACAGAAAATCAGTGTTCTCAAAATTACTAGGTGGACGGTGGACCTAAACAGTGGAGGGGCCTGCCTAGCTCCTAGGCCACCTAGATTTTTGCCTAGGCCGCCTAGGCGCTTTCTTATGTTGTCTCATTTATTTATTCTTCTATTTATATACTTGTTATACATAACAAGACAAAACATATAGTAAATGTTTTTTTTTAATTTTACATGAAAAATTAGCAACAAACAATCTTTAAGTCTTAACAAAATTATTTTAAGTATTTTAGAGTTTCAAAGCCTTTATTAAATTTATGTGGTAGAGGTGGGCCTAGGTGCCCACCCGCCTAGCGCCTAAGCGGAGATTAAGCATACCACTGCAGCCAATTATATCAATGTACTTCTTTAGATATGCTAAAGAGTGTGATAGACATATAGATTCGAAATTACAATTGCAATTTCTATAATATCTTTACATCTATTTAGTTTTTCATGAATTTGATAATAAATGTTCTACCCATGCATAATTATATCAAATTAAATCATGTGTCATCTATTTGTCTAACAAATGTTCAGAACTTCGGTGAGACCAAGACAATGGAACAATTAATCTAAATCTAAGCTCATGTTTGATTGCAATTAACAGACCATCGCTTTCTTTCTAGATGAACAACACGTGGAGAGAAACAAAAAAACTTGGAAGATCGCTTCTAGACAAAAATGTTTACGAGTTTTATGTGAGGGTTGCATCTAGACATGTAATCAGATTAGAGAGATTGAATTTGAAGCACCATATGTAGCTGAAACAAATGAAAATGACTTACGTCTTGGCAGCCTGCCTGCCCTTCCCAATAGCAGCACCAAAGTATTTCTGAAATAAATGCCCACATATTAATACAAAAACACAGTTTACAAAATTAATGTATATAGCGAGTATATTGCATTATATGATAACCCGAATTGAATCACAGAAAACTTATCACATTCGCAAATGAATATTAAAGCATAAACAGATTGAATGCTGCAATTATCCTTAGGTTTTGAAAAGAAAACAACTCACATAGGAAACTCCAGAAGGTTCAATCATGTATAGTTGTGGTCCCTCTCTATCATAACCTCCAAGAATTACTCCACACCCAAAAGGCCTGCAATATCACAAACTTGAATGTAAAAGAACAGACTGGGGAAGTTAAAGATGGAAACTTTCAAAAGAGGTAATATATCTGAACAAACCTGAGCCACCAATAAAGTGTGCATAGATGCACATAACTAGCAACACGTTCACAAAGTTCTTTCACCGGAATTTGGTCACCATAAAGGCTGCAAAGTCATCCATAAGAGACTTCATATTAGAAAAGGAATGATAACATTTATGCAGTAAAATGTCATTCAGTTTTACTTGGCAATTGCTTGGTTTATTCCGAACGTAATGTTAGCTTTTTTATTGCAGATTAAGGACTGACCACCTCCAAATCAATTTTTTATGATAAAAAGGAGTTTCCCGGCCTTGCGACCAGACAATATCTCCCCTCCCCGAACAAGGCTTTCAATAACAGGCTTACGCCTACGGTCTGTGGCCTTTATGCTTGATGTCAGTGGGAGTCGAACTCAAGATTTTCGAGAGTTTACGGCTGATCCCAAGTTCTCCCTTAAACCACCGAGCCAAGCGGTGGGGTTATCCCAAATAAGTTGTATGCATCTTTTAAATCAATAAATCCCTAACAAAGGTGTGATATAAATTTGTGGAATGCATTTAACTAAAATTTATTTATTTTTATTTCTTACCAAGTAAAAAATGCACTAGATGCACAATAAAAAGGGGACAACCCAAATACACTCATAGTCTACAAAGGATAGGATAAATAACATGCACCCCTTTGCCCCTATTGGGAAAAAAATACCCATAAAAGGAACCTACACTAGTTTCCTATAACAAGAAGTGCAGCTTTGTTCACACCTTGTCAAGCAACATATGTCTTATGGTTTCTTATATCAAGAAGTGTACCTGTGTTCACACCGTGTCAAGCAACATATATTCATATATGAGTTAATTCTTATCATGAGATATATAAATTCCTGTCTAAGCAAACCTTTCGTAGTTATTAGCCTCAGATTTAGCTCGCGCAACAATCTGTCTTCCGTCTGCAGCTAAACCTGCAACAGCCTATAAAATGGAAAAACCATTAAAAATTATATCAAACAATATGTGGCTAATATAGATCAAAGTTCAAACCACCAATAAATATTAGCTGCAGGCTTAAGCTTGGATGTTCTTTCATGTATCATCTCACAGGAAACTAGAAAATCCCAGAGAGAGAAACAACTAAAGTAGATCCTAAAGTGCCTGTTTACTTCACATAGTTTTTTCGCCAGATGCTTTAACTCAAAAAGATGTGATAAAGAGTATAAGGAGTTACATATGACGATAGTAAACCAAAAAAAATTTAATAACAACATTCATGTCAGTGGTTCATGGCAACTAGAGGTTGTTAATGTCTTGTAGCAATTAACTGATAGATAAACTCTCATAAGTGTGAATTCTGCTAGTCTACATTCACAAAAGATAGGTCTGCTTAACATTAAGAAATCTTTGCCCTTCCGATCTGACCGTGGGTTAAGATACATGGCAAAATTCCAGCTACCAACACTAAGCATTTGTACTCAACAGGAAAAGATATTACCAATTAACAATAAGCATGACGTAGCTTGGAGTTATAAATGATTGTCTACTATACAATTGAAATGTTAAGCCCTAGCTTCAAAGACATGTCTGGCAGAAACCAGAGCTATGAAATTATAATAGGGACACCAGAAAGTGATAAAGAAACTAGAACATATTGAAGAGGAAAAGAGACATTAGTCAATTATAGTATATATTGTAAAGTACTGCGTCCTGGTGGTTCCTGCAGTACAGCACATCCCATTGTAATCAAGACATCCCATTGTAATCAAGGTTGAGGAACAAAGGAAGGAAATGGGGGAACCAAAATAAAAATATAACTTTACACCAGCCTTAAAAAAATGTATATATCAGTTAAGCTTTTCTCAGCTGTATCTAAAGTTTTAGAAGCAAGCTAGGTAAAGCACCAGAATAGAAGAGTTAGTCACTATTTGGATAACAAAACCTAAAGTCATTGTGCATTTTCAAATGCTACCCAATTTTTGTGATAATAAAGAATGGGCAGAGATAATTCTCGCTAAACTTCCATACTATTAGAAAGAGAAAATCTAAAGACAACCGGATAATTGCACAATAATTGAATCTATATATACATAAGAGAGATATTGATGTATGAATAAGTACCATGCCGGAATGGCGGTGAACAGAGTGGATTCTACGATTAGATCCAGGCAACATCATCTTGGATGCGATCAGCTTCTCAACTCCCTAATAAAGCAACAAAATTGAAGCAAATTCAGCAAACAAAAAATTGAAAAACAAATACAGGTAGAAAATATAGAAACCCTAAAAAGTACCATAACAATGCCATCTTTGCATTTGATGGCGACGACGGTGCCGCTATTATCGACAGCTTTGGCGGCGTACTCGATCTGAAAAACTCGGCCGTCAGGCGAAAAAGTGGTGACCGATAGGTCGTAACCTGTTCCGATGCTACTCATCTTTTTCTTCTACTTCTTCTCTCTCTCTCTCGTTCGATTGTACTGTCGAGTGTTTTTTCAAGCTACTCAGTCTTTGCTTTTCTTTGGTAACAAGACAGCCCAAGCCACAGGAGTTTACAAAAGTATCCCTAATAAACCCCATAACCAATTATATTTTTTTTCTTCTTCCATTCCCAGGTATATAGAAAATTTTAACGACCGGGGTATAGCGACGATTTCGACGGTTTGAATCATCACCTTAGATATAATCAGATAAAGCGTCACTATAGCGGATCATTTTTGGTCCGCTTTTTAAGTTTGCTTAAGAAGCGGGATATATATGGTACCGATTTATAGCTAACGTTGTAAAAAAAAGTTTAACCTTACAACAAATTTTGATCGTCCATTCGAATATCTAACGATTAATATGGCTATCGTCCACAGTTTGATTTTCAGTTTTTCGCAATTTAATACTGCTAATGGGACAAATGTCCAAAATACTCTCCTTGTAAAAGTCTTTTGCTCGCAGTATTAAACTGCGCACGCTGACCAATTGAGAAACGACACCGTTTTTAAGCTAAGTTTAAATTTTCTTTAGTTTTTTAGGCTCCGCAGTATTAAACTACGGATGCCAAATTATAGACCTTTCACCAATAATTATAAATTAGAAACAGAATCCAAATCTGAAAAATAAACAATTTATGAGATCTATCTAAGAAGGTTTAGGCTTGATATTGGAGATTGTTGGAACTTGTGCCTTATAACTGAGAAGTTCTCGAATAAGGCCAAGTGCGAATCGAAGCGGGGCTACCGAACGGAGGGAAGCGGAGCTTCGCGATGCACTGGGCCATCGGGTTTGGACGGGAGGTTTGTGAGGGGTATACGTCCCCCCACCCCCACCCCCACCCCCACCCCCAACTCCACCTCCACCTCCACCTCCACCTCCAAAGGTATGGTACAATGTTACAAGGGCATTATGAGTATTTAAGTTGTAATGTAAATTAGGGTTGGGATAGAAGTAGCGATTATGTATACTTTCTATTGTAAAACTCTATGAACTCATATCATAAATAAAATAGCTTCTCTCGCCGCTCTCAAGGACGTACCCAAATTGGGAAATCATGTAAATCTATGTGTTGATTATTTATTGTTGTGTGTGTGTGATCCGATCATAACAAAGAGAGGATAAGAAACAGAATCTGAATCAAGTTTGATATAATTTTAATTGTAATTCTTCCATTGTCAGTTCTTCTTTTTATTGTGTCCATTAAAAGATCTAATGATATCATTGTGACAATAGAGTCTAAATCAGTAATGGATGTAGAACTCGAGTTGTATGAACCCCTTTTGGATAAATCTCATGTGATTATATACGGTTCGGCTTTTATTTTATTGAAAACTTTTTGGTTTTAGATGAATCCTCTATTGAAAAATATATACTCTATTTTATCATATTCGAGTGGTTTTGGTTTTCATGAGGTGAATGATATGAGTAAGGGGATAATTTACTGCGGACGATATTATAAAAAAACGACGTCGTTTTTTAATTGGCCAAAAATATTTAGTGCCCGCAGTTTAATACTGCAGATACGATAGAAGACCAAAACTACCCTCCTTTGCAAGTCCCCCGTCTACAGTTTAATATTGTAGACGCTAGGTACGACCAAATGACCAACTAATAAGTCTCGTCCGCAGTATTAAACTGTGGATGTCACATTCATTTTTTTTAAGAGAGAAACATATAACAATTAATTTTTTTAAGAGAGAAACATATAACAATCCATTTCAAGTATTCGGTATTCCGGACAAACACCAGTGACTGTAATCCTGGGAATTGATCGAACCTGAAAAACTAAAAAAAATTGAATTTGACATCTGCAGTTTAATATTGCAGACGAGATTTATTTACAAACGGTATCATTTCTAGTTGGCCATTTAGTTGTACCTAGCGTTCACAGTTTAATACTGCGAATGAAGACTTTTATAAGGATGGGTATTTTGGTCATCTGTCTCGTTCGCAGTATTAAATTGCGGACGAGAACTCTATTAAACAGTTCGATCTTAGGACACGATTTGTTGTAAAGATAATGTTAAATTGACAGCGCTATCAATGGATCAGTCTCCTATATATATAAATCTTGAATAAATAAATTAGTTTCTCATATATATATATATATATATATATATATATATATATATATATATATATTAACCCAAAATTACATTAACTTGTGTATCTTTGATACTAGCACCAAATAGCACATATGTTGTTTGTTTAAATTATATGAGATAAAATAATAATTTTATAAAATTTAAAGGGCTAATTTAAAAATAAAAATAAAAATATAAAAAGACAAAATAATAATATAACTAAAACTATAGAGATTAATGAGGGAAAAGAAATAGTATGACACGGTTATATCGCTCGCATCAATGGCTCAAGGGATCCACCTTGTAAGATAGATTAAAATTTGAATAAGTTAGGGGTTTAAAATTTTGATCTCAAAAAATGTTTTAAATAATATGTCATCACTACATTAGTTGTATCATTGTGTAAATCTCATATGAGTGGTTATAATTTATGAATTAATAGTTCACAAAAAAATATATCTGTGCACATACAAAGACCCACAAATATAAAATAGTAATAAATCAAAAGAAAAAATATATTTTACCTTTGTGGATGTTTTTGATGTACACGTTAGATGTGTCAATAGATACACTTTTCACAGAAAATTTGAATATTATTCAATAAATTTTTATGACAAAAGATTGAATATAAAAAGAACCATTGGATCCAACCGTGTTTAGCTCACCTCCAGGCTCCACTATATATTTCCTCCAAATACATCATATTTTTTATATTAATAATTATGTTAGTAATGATAGTTAATAATATTCCTACTAAAAATTAGAATCACAAAAAATATTTTTATCATTAAATGTTTTATTAAAATTTCATTAAAAAATCACATGTTTATCATATGGTGAACAAGTGTTATATTACTTTTATTTTTAGAACAATAATACTACTCAATATTATAAACTAATTGTTTAAAAATATTGTGTGTTAGATCAAATTAATTAGAGAGAAGGTATAATAATGGAGGAATTGAATATCAACTAGTTATCCGACATATCATTTTGTATCTAATTTTTTTATTATTATTAAATTTTTTTTTTGTCACTCAATATTATATTTTTGATGGAGCAAGATCACCGAAAATTCTGGATCAGTAGTTTAATTTTTACTAGTAATTTCTTAACAAGTTTGACGTGTACAAATTCCAGGTACTGACGAAGAGCAGATAATTTATGCTCTGAAAAAACGTCAAACAGAGAACCATTTTAGCCCCCGCCTTCTCCCCATTGGCCATTGGAGCCATATAATAATACACATGAATTTTCCATTAAAGCTCGTTCATGTTTGAATAGAATAGAATCCCAGCAAACAGGAAGGCGAGATAACAACAACCCAGAACCAGAGCAGAGGAATCAGAATCACCATGCAAGAACCAAACAAACCAATGGGCGGAGTAAAATTGATTGTATCAGATTTTATGATATCCTTCATGTGGGTATGGCCAAGCATTCTCATTAAGATCTTTGTCTACAAGCCTCTGGGAGTCGGTGATGGAGCCAAAGATGAAGTCTTTAAAAGTGTTTTCTCCATTATCAACGTGTTTTTCTTTGCCTGGTTGGGTAAGGTCACCAAAGGTGGAGCCTACAATCCTCTCATGGTGCTTTCAGGTGCAATCTCTGGTGATTTCGCTACTTTTCTCTTTACTGTTGGTGCAAGAATTCCTGCCCAGGTTTGCTAGTTTCTTTATTTATTTCCCCCTTTATTGGTGCATGAATTTTGGTTGGTTTGCTTAGATATGAATTGGATGTGTAGTAATCAGTTGGAATTTAAATTGGGTTCTGTTGATTATGTTATTTGCACCTATTGGTAGTTTGGTCATTTGTTAAATTGATTGAATTTGAAATGTAACATGGGTTTACATAGTTTACTTTCTTGATTCTGTAATTAAACTTGTTGCTGTTGGATTTTTGTTCGACTAGATGGCAAGAACAGCAATCTTCATTCTCCTCCTGTTGGTTCCTTTGGTGACATTTTCTTTTGTATATGGTTTAGTTTCCAATTTCTAACTCTGAGACTACTTATATTAATCTTTTAGGTCATTGGATCAATTAACGGAGTTAGGCTCATCCTTAAGACATTTCCAGAAATAGGACATGGCCCGAGTCTTAAAGTTGACGTCCATCAAGGAGCAATGACAGAAGGAATTCTGACATTCGGAATTGTTATAATCTCTCTCGGGCTTGCTGCTAAAATTCCTGGAAGCTTCCTAATGAAAACTTGGATCTCTAGTGTCTCCAAGGTTGCTCTCCATATACTTGGCTCAGATCTCACAGGTGGATTTATGAATCCAGCCTCGGTAAGTAGTACTTTACCACTTCTTAATTCCCGTTTGATAAAAGTCTTTGTTATTAATCAAAACCGTTTTGATAAACCAAGTACAATTTCTTGCTGGAGCTAGAAAAAATATAAACAGATACTAATCAAAAGCAAAACCAACTGGTGTCTAAATTGTTTTAGAGAGGTTCCAGAAGTTATAAAATAGATGTTGATATTTGAAATGTTTTGAATTTTTTAGGTAATGGGATGGGCTTATGCTCGTGGTGACCATATAACGAAAGAGCATTTTCTTGTTTATTGGCTTGCCCCCATTGAGGCAACACTATTGGCAGTATGGATATTTAGGTTGTGAAGGCTGGAAAATCCGACTGAAAAGGTATATAGGTGTACTACATTTTGAATTTTTTAGATAGTCAGAAAGCAATTTTCAGAAGTTCCCTTTGTTCATGTGTATGCATGCTTTGTTTCTCCAATTTTCTTCCTCGAATGATCACCAATAGCATCGTAAATATCTGTTAATTGATGAAGAAAAAGTGTGTTCATTGCTTCCCCAAAAGGGAGAGTGTTAAACTTATTTGTATAGGCATAATGAGATTGTTAACCAAAGGTGATCTCAAGTGCTTGGCTTGAAGTCCCTCCTACAATGCTTTTCAAAAATTTGAGTGTAATCGAACACTCCCAAATGCTATTTCGATGAGTGAAGTGTACATTTGTTGTAGAGCTGGTACTGATGATATAGGACAAGGGGAAAATAGAAGAGGTAGTGTCGATTGTTAAATCTTGTACTCTACAATTCAAGAAGATTGTTCCACTTTACAGAAATACAAGGGGTGCCTTCTTAGGATAACAAGTTTCATCAGTTTTCCATAGCCTAATTTTCAGAAAAATAAATAATAGCATATATAAAGGGACCTTTAAAAGAGATCAGTAGGCACTTCTACAAAACGAGAGCTCAATAAACAAGTTGAGTTTCAAACTCTGCAATGTCGACAGATCCAGATTCAATGGGTTTTCATGAGATGCGCAGCCAAGACCTCAGAAGCCGGTGCTGCAATAAGTGGGATTCTTTTCAAGTTCTTCACCAAACCAATGTCATCAGTTTCCCCAATTGCCAGCAGTTTTGTGTTGATCTCCACCATCCTATCCAACTTCCTTTTGAATTCAGGATTCTCAACATTCAGTACAGCTGGGAAAATCCTGGCTGTGGTGAGATTAGTCTGTAGGAACACAGTATAAAAGTCAATCTTTAGATACACTCGAGCTTGAATTATGTTGTTCGAGCTGCTAATCCATTTGGTTGCATAACAAGTGGAGGGAAGAGAGAATACCCTCCTGGCAACCGAATGGAGCATTAGACTCGATGATTAAAACTCTCAAGATAAGGGTTGCAAGTAATAATAATACAGCAATTTGTAACATAACTGCATACTCGTAAAAGGCAAGAGAAATAAGCGAGCAAAAGGTTAACCTCAATAATGACATGCATGTCAAATTAACATCATAGAAAGCTGTTCTTTGACAATCATTGAGATACATTGTCACATAGACCTGCAGCACACAGTTTGCTAATTAACATCTGCGAGAGGAACATAAATTCTACTGAACAAAGACATTAATCCAACATCAGATTTGTTCTAGAGCAGCTAAGTTGAATCATAGGCAGTGGAAGTATAAATGGGTCTTGCTATTTGTTTCAGTTCTGAACTTTGACATCATTTGGCCCGTAAAATCTGTTTTCTTTCTTATATAAGAAATATAGCTATTTATCTGAGAAAAAACTGAGGACTTTGAACGAATCAAACTACAGTGAAGAAATGAAATGTTACCGATAAGCAGAAGAATCGTGCCCACAACTTGGCCTTCTAGCCATTCAAGAACTGGGGCTGTGCCTTCATCAATGCAGAGAAGAAATCACCGTGGCGATTCTCATCCTGGCACCAATTCTCAAAGTACTTGGGATTGGACTTGAGATGTCGAAAAATGGTTACCCAGTTACCCAATTTTCTCAGACAAATATGTTGCATAAAAAATGAACTTTGGCTTGAAAAATGTGTATTTTCTAGCCTTTGTCAAGAATCCCAAGTCCAGTGCCAAATTGAAATCAGATAAACCCTTGTTCAAAAACCTGGAAAAAAAAATCAGTTTCACATATAAATAGTGCAATATGACATATAGGCTAGTGCTACCATGAACTCAATCAGTAATGCCAAGGAACGGTGATGATAATAATGGGTGAACATACCCTGCATGCCTGGCTTCATCCCTAGACATGAGAGAGGAAATCTCAGCCACCACAGGATTAGTTTTCTGCACAAACAATTTTCCACCGAGTCAAAATTGAATACAAATTCAGAGTTCCTTCACAATACACAAATAAAGCCACTTCTGCAAGTAATTAAGGAAATCTAAAAAAAATATATGAAAAAGGAAAAACGAAGAAGTTAAAGGTATTATTTTGACTTCAATAATAATAAAATGGGCTAAAAAACTAGAATATTCAGTGAAATTTCTATAAAAGCAGGACCAATTTTCCAGTTTTGGGATAATTAAATTATTTACTTGCACAAGCTGTTGACAAGAAAATTTAAGACCGAAAATTGAGCAAGAGCGCAAAAAAAGCTACCTTGAGTCTTCTTCCAAGCTCCTTGTAGAGAAGGAAACCAGAGAACTCAGCAGAACAAGACCTCTCCAAGAACTCCACAAAGATTTGGCGAATTGGGCCTTGCATTTTATCAGCAGCCTCCTTGAATTCCTTGTTCCTCACAAAATGGGTCTGATTGTAATCAGTATTGAACTCCTGCAGCGGTGCCTCAAACTCGGCCTCATCAAGGTTCTTTGATATCAGGGTCCCCATCTCATCAAAATCAGTGGTGTAAAACCTTGGGGTAAGGAGGGACTCCTTTATGCCTTTCTTGGTGCCTTTATTTGAGACATTTGTGGTGGGCTTTGAGCTGGTGGATGACATGCTGATTCTGAAGAATATGGTGAATGGAGTTTTTTGCTGGGTTCCCACTTTTGGAGATGGAGATGGGTTTTACCAAGGCCATTTCTGCTGCCATTTTTTGTTTTGGGGAGCACAAAGTTTCAGCTGAAATTTTGTTAGTAAGAGGAGAGGGGGATCCAGTGGAATGGGAGATAAGAAGTGGTTGAATCCGAACTCATTCAATGAAATCTACGAGTTAAATGGGATTTTGACACGTGGCAGGTGGACATTGAAGCTAATTGGATTTTCAGTATGGTTTGATTATGAATTTCTGGTGATGTATTGGGCAAATGGAATATGGTGTTCTTTTCTTTTCTCTATGGATAGTATGTTTATTGTTTGGTTACACTTCACAAGTGACTAGATTTTAAATTTACAAGCTTTTCATTTACTTTGAAATAACAAAATTTGGGTAGTACTAGTCAATGAAATTTTAGCTTAATGGTTAATATAAAAAAATTAATATTTATAGGAGTATAAAAATGCAAATCTTTATTTTCCTATATGGAGGGTTAATTACCAAAATTTGTATGAGATAAAGTGAAAAATCAAACTATTTTATCATAGGCACAACTTCTAATAAATACGAAAAAATGGAAATTGATATTTTTACAATTGAAATTATTATTTTCATAAGGTAGGTGCTTAGTATTTATGTCAATTCCTTGTAAAACTATCAAATTTACTTATAGAAATATTAATTCCTTTGATCATTTAAATTAAAATTTGTAAACAACAAAATGCTTTCAGCCCTTTTTGGGATCATCCCATATTTTGTCAAAGGCAACAACCCAAAAAACGGGGGGCAAAATGGAGCAACAACCCAAAAAAAGGGGGACAAAATGGAAAAAACATTAAGAACTCAGAAGCGCCACATTTTCAACTGAATATTCAGTTGGTCGTTCAAACCCAGTCGAACGGATTGAGCGCATTTTTCATCACAGCTCCTTAAATGCACCAGCCGGGAATCGAACCCGGGTCTGTACCGTGGCAGGGTACTATTCTACCACTAGACCACTGGTGCTACATGTATAGCTTGCTGGTTTAATGTCTTTATCAACTTGAATAGAATATATAATGAAATTTTTGGAAATTTGTTCCTCCAGATAAAGCTGTAAAATGAACTAGACAATTTAAGTTTTGTTTCTACTTGTTCGATTAAAAATTCGATTTTAGCTCGACTCAAAATATAAATATTTTAAATATAAACAAATTTTAAAGTTGGATAAATTATTTGAATATCTTAAAATTGTAATTTTCTATTAATATAATACTCAGATCATATTCATTCGAAAAGTTAAATTTACTCGGGCTCGATTTGAGATTGTGTAAACTCGATAGCTAAATAAATCTCAATCAAACTTTATTTCATACTCGATAAATTTTATGAACCAAATATGAGCAACTCAATACTTATTTAAAATACTAAATAAATTTTGTGAACCAAATATGAACAATTTAATACTTGACTCGACTCAATTTATTTAGGCTCTTAAAGCATCTCCAGTAAGGTGGACTATATCATGAACTATATTTAGTCCATATGACTTCAATCCATGTGATAGTCTTTCAATCTTTCCAGCAAATGGATTATCTCATGGACTATAATATTAAAAGATTATATTATATTTAATGAATTATTGTCCACCAAACATTCTTCCACACTATCATTTAAATATATTAAAAATTTTATAGTTCACCAAACAAAGTTCCTAGATATAGTCTCTTTGTTTTGTCGGAAAATACTCTAGACTATATTTAATCTGCCTATTAGAGTAAATTTTAAGTCTATTTAGTCTAGGATTTGAGCATCTCCGACCTCCAGTAGCCGGAGATGCTCTTATCTCTAGAGCCATCGTTCCTCTCCAACATTGGCCTGCCTACCAATTTTTTTTAATTATTATTTTATTTCACCCTGAAAATAATAAGAATCAAAGACTATAATTCCTTGTATTTCCACTTTCTCTCCTATCCCGCCCACAATCACAAGGGAGGAAAGTTATTATCATTCTCCTTCCACTTGTCTAAGTGATTAAAAAAATTCCTAACCTCTTTCCATCCATACTCGCAAACACAAGTCCACCTTACTCACAGAATAGATTAAGAAGACAGATATTTGGACATGGTTCAATCTAATTAATCTCCAAGTCAAGAATACCACAAAGTATTTTACACTAAAATTTGAAGGGAAGAAAAACACAAGGACAAATAAATAAATTTTGTCCTCTCTTTCGAATAAAAAGAGAAAGAAAAAGAGAGGAGAGGAATACGATGAAACTAGCTATCCGTAGTTCTCACTCTCACAGGGTTGCACCTGACATTACAACTTCCGATGAGCTTGAGTCTGAAACTTGAAAGACAACTTGCAGTGAACCTCTGCACCAGGGGAGCTTCTAAGTCTTCTTAAACCACCAACCTCTGCCATCATGGAAACAAGAGGTCCAATTCTTTGTGGCATAAAAAAAGAGTCTTGAACCCAAACCTGTCAAATGCATGTAATTTTTGTCACTAAAATATAAAGAACAATGATGATGTTTGAACTACTCACCATTCACCACATCTATAAGTGCAAGAAAAGGGCATGCTAAACTAATGAAGAAGTAGTCACTAGATAGATGATACCCCCAAAAGATCACTACTCTGACTTGCAATTAAAAATTAATCTGAAATGTTTGAAAGTATGAATTTGTTACAACAAACTATGGCCAAACACAAAAACAAGAACACAAGATTTACGTGGAAAACCCAAATAGGGAACCACAAGAGAGAGGTAGAAGATATCTCTATATTAAATGTGAAGAGAACTCTCACGTATTGTATATTGAAATATTTTATGAGACACTAATAATATTATATATATGTGAAAACATTGCATACAAGCATTCAGTTTCAAATGATGGTGAGGTAATGACTTTTTATTCTTAAAATTCCAGAACATTTCTTTGCCCCGGTTGGTGAATAAGAGAGAAATTTAAAACAAGGGCCCAAAATTCAAATTCAGTTGAAAACAGCAATGACTCGTACAAACTTGTTTCAGGAGTCCACATGAATGGAATAATGAAATCTTCTTAGCAGCAAAAACCATAAAAAAGGGGAGAATCATATATTAAAGGAAAGGAAGGTTAGATACCTCTACGATTGAACTGATAGGGTGGTTTGAAAAGAGCTACTTAAGTCATCAGATTTCTCCTCTTGGTTAGTACCATCTCCAACAACAAAGCTTTGAGTAGAATCTTTCAGTTCACCGGGTAGATGATATGGGTAAGAAGCAGCTTTCTCATTCCCCTCCCTACTTTTCAAATTATCCTCTATGCCATCATAATCCAAATTCTGCAAAATCTCAGGAAGTGAAATGCCATTCTCATCTGCAAACTTACTTGCCATTTCAATGTCGATTTTTTCCTTCGAGCTAGTCAAACTTCTCTCAAGATTTGGAGTTGTGGGTTCCATCATCATATACTCATCTTCTGGAACAAATGCTTGGAAATCATTCAGTGAAGCTAGGATCTTTGATAGAAAGACTTCTTTAAGGTTGCGTATCACCCCTTTGTTATATGGATTCACCATTTTGTCATATCTATACCGGAAGTTCTCATATGTGGTCTGCATAAGAGAAAGGGTTAGAATATTAGTATACAGATTAGCTAACATCAAAACCATTAGCAGGACAAATAAGTAAAACTACAAGGTTGATGGCATTTTCATCACTGAAATATGTTTCAGTACGTACTACCATCTAACAGTGTCATCATTTAAATAGAGAATCAGAAAAACTAAACAAATACTTATAATACGAGATATAATATTAATTTCATTATTTTACCGATACGTGAAAATGTTAGATATAGTAATCATTTTATCAACAGATGTCAGAAAACTTATGCACATAAAAACTTCCAATTACTCGTTCAGATATTCCTACAAAGTTTGATAAGAAAAGTCACCTGGTTTGAGCAGATAAGATAGAAATGGAAAATTGTAAGGCCACCCACAAACCAAACAGCAATGAAGCAGTATACTATCAGAAAATCTGACAAGATATCTTCTGAAATAGCCGTCCAAATCTTGCTATGGTGCTCAATAAGGTTTACCCATGAGCAGGAAAACACAAATATGCACAAGATGGTTGATGTTAATGTGAATAAGTAGAAGAACCGATAGTTACGCTGAAACCATATCAACATTCAACAAGGAAGAGCCTGTTATTTTTAACAAGAAATAAAGAACATTATAGTCCAAAACATGAGTTTAAAAGGGAAATTAAAAATGATGAATTTTATAGATGTTACATACCATTTTTCTAATATCACTTACCTCAAAATCTGTTAAGATCGCATTTATAAGTATTTTAAATTACTATGTTCTGTAAGAGCTTTCCAACTACCAAAGTTTAAGATATTCAACTTAGGGGGTGTTTGATAAAAATTGAATGAATCTGAATCTGAATCTGAATGAGCTGAATCTGAATCTGAATGAAAAAAACTGTTTGATAACTGACATATCTTAAAGATCTGAATGACATATTTTTAATATTTTACCCCTCTGAAAAAATTCAAAGTTGTTGTAAATTTATTTAATATTACATAATATAATAGTTAATATTTTTTTATTATTTTTATTATTATTTTTAATTTTTTTTACTTCATTCAGCCAACCATTCAGCCATTCAGACCAAAAATTCGGCCTTAACCATTCAGCCAACGCATCTGACCGATTCAGCCATTCAGACGATTTTTTTTCAAAACAAACGCACTTAATGATTCAGCCACTTACCGATTCAGCCATTCAGACCCATTAAGTTCTAAACAAACAGCCCCTTAGTGGTCCTAACTTCTTAGCGAAACTTGTACTATGTCTACACCTTCTCACGGAAAAGAAAAGTGGATTAGGGGTTTTATTGCTCTGCGCCACTTAAAATCTGTGTTTTAATGGTGTTCTTACCGTCTTTACCTTACTTGCACTATTTCATTGTTATTCTGTTGCTGCTACTTGGTACACAACCACATAGCTTTGAAACTTCTCTTTGAAATCTGAAAGGGGATTTTAATTTTTATTTCCGTTGCAAATTAAGCTTTTTAATAAAGTAATAATTTCACTTAGTTTTTGAAAAGGACTATTCATCCATCATGTACTCTATTGACAAACCATAGGCAGTTCAGTGAAATGACAGTATAATACATCGAAAGGCTTAATTTTAGTGGCATACACAATTGAAAAGGAAAGCACAAATTCTTAAGAATAAGACCGGGCTAATAACTTACTATCCCAATGCATTGACCAACCCATGGACAGTGATGATCAAATCTTTGCACACAGTTGTTGCAGATGGAGCAATGAGAAGCACGAGGAGGTCGATATAGCATGCAAGTATCTCAGTACTTCACTTTAATTGAGTGCCCATTCACTATCATATCCTTTGTTCGAGGTAGTTTCAGATGAGGAGTTCTACCATTGACCCACTCCACAGAAGGGGTATTCATATCATAGGTATCATTTGACTCAGGTGGATCAGAGCTTCTAGGCACTATTCCAGGATCTTTACTCGATGTGATAAAAAGAAATGTCATATCCTGCATGCAATATTAAGAAAAGTGGCAATTAATAAAGTGAAGGATATTTTCATTTGCTAGATTTGATTTAGTAGACAATATCTGCAAAGAAATATAAACTGAGAAACCATATTTAAGGGATCACTAAAACACTGAGTTCATGAATTATGGTCAACAAACATATAGTGGCATCGCAATTATGAGAATCACTGTTATCCACTTGAACTGCACAAAGCCAAACTTAAATAAAATAAATAGAAAGTAATTAAATATTCCCCAACCCCGGTTATGAGAAAAGAACTGAGTTATGAAAGTAAAGAAAGAACATGTCCACATATGACAACACTACAACATGATGCTTCTTTGAGTAGTTTTAAACATTAACTTCCACATGACTTGTTCCAAATTACATTTAGAGAAAAAGGGGGGGTGGGTGGGTGGGGGTGGGGGGGAGACCAAACTTTCACCCACCCTAAAACACTGTCATCAAGAAAAATATAAATTTCATCAATCCCATCTGAAAAATCTAAAACCATTCAGAATTTTATAGAATGTCAGATCAAAGAGGATTATGAAAAGGTTCTTACAGAAAAATTGGGGTTGTGTGGTCTAGTGAACAAATTTTATCCTTCTCAAGGACACTTTCTATTCTATTTTTGTTGTTTGAGCACTTCATATGATGGTTAGAGTGGTTTTCATCTTTCAATGGTCAATAAGGGTTCAAAGCGTTTAACACAACTGCGAATGGCAAATAGGAAAATTAGTAAACCCAAAACATTAGCAGATAGGTACACTTGTATGAAGGGAGGGATTTTAATTGTGTGTGTTAGTGCGCATGTATGTGTAGAAGAGGCTCCAAAACAATCTGAAAACGTATGACTGCTGGGACAGACTAAACTAACTTACCATAACAGTGAGACTAAATCCCACAACCAGGATAGGATACCAATTACCTGCATCTTTGTGGTGTCTGATTTTATCAACGTAAATTTTTACACAAAAAGATATCGCAGGGCCTGCGATTAGGAGTGTGGACAGAAACAAAGATGCCACATCCGGACCAAAGATCAACCTTCCCCCGCAGAAAAATCTCTGATAACATCAAACAAAGAATAACAATTAGGTTTTTAAGATGGCAATGTCAAAACTTACCTTTACCTGTATGAAATGTAAATTACACTTATCATTTAAATATCATATTATACCTGAGAAATATATATATATATATATATATATATATATATATATATATATATATATATATATATATGAAAACACAGTTGTCAGAGTGGAACAAGCAACTCATCGAAAACTTATTCCTAGAAAGGAATGATTTGAGAGGTTATGATTAAATAACACACCCTCGAGACTGCTCATCATGAAGACTTAACAGTATTTATCAGTAAGTATAACCTATTAGAATCAAAATTAATTAAAGTTCCTACCAACTAGATATTCATCAAAATGGCAATTTGAGATCTCATATTAAGAAGAAAAAAAGACAAAAAAAAATAAAGAAATAAAAGCTAAGCTTCTAAGCTAAGCTGAGTTGTAATCAGGAACAATAAAGCACAGATATTGATTCACCAAAGATGATGTGTTATAATCCACCAACTAGTGATCTAACAACAATCATTAATAAATTATTTGGAACTTGATGGTTATTCAAAAGGGCATGGAAGGTATAAATATTGTGATGTAAAGTAAGATGAATGGACCAAACTGTAACAAGTCCAGTATATGATTTAAATCAAGTAATCCTACAAAAAACCCATTTCACACCACAAAATTCACCCCAAAAAACGAATAAAATAAAATTAAAAAAGAGTAAAGAGAGAAACTTACATTGTTTCCACTCCAAAGCTGATAAAGCCTCTTAAGTTTGGGTTTTTCTTGGACCATGGCTTTGGAGGTATAAGAAGAAGATTATTTTCCTAAATCACAACTTTATTCTTCTTCTTCTTTTGATTGGTCTAGAACCCATATGAGAAGAAGCCTTCAAACATCAAAAGAAACAGTAAATGGGTTTAATTTGATTCTCTGTATAATCTTGAATGTATAATTGAAATTAGTGGTCTGAATATCATCAATCAATAAGAAACCAGTAAATGTGTTTTGGCTAAAGGGTTTTGGAAAAAAGTGCAAACAACGTTGCTGTGCTATGGCAGATGTTCCAAGTTTGTAGCGGCAATTTCCCGGGGGTGACGATGATACTCATTATTACGTGCTGTCACGACACGATGCCTTCGATTTTTATTTGAAAATCTTTTGACTATTTGAATTTGTCTTCAACCATTTCAATGTCTTTTTCTATATGTTTTTTATGTAAAAATAAAAATAAAAAATAATTTATTATCAAATTTTCGTTATCGTATTATCACTATTAAACTAAACTAAGGGTTTGCTAAACTTTTTTAAAAATAAATACAAAACAAAAGGATAGTATCAAATTTCACAGAATGATACTCTTTTGACAAATTTGAATCACCATTTATGGTTAAGTTGTAATATCTTTTGCTAATTCATGGGAAAGAATCTTTTGGCATCTGGTGCATATTCTTAAACAATGAATTTACACATCATAATCATTATGTAATCCTAGTAGCAAAATTTCTCATTCAGCAATGAATATTCTTAACACCAACTATTTTTCCTAGGAAAAACCTTGTAAACATATCAGCAGCCAATTAATTCCCTAATCTAAGTTTGTCATACAAATAATATCCCTTTTGGTATTTATTTTTAGTATAGGAATACAAAAAAAAGTTAATAAAATTTTGAGAAAATTCAGTACAGTACATGAATATTAAAACTTGATAGCCATGTTCAGCAACTGCTGTTATCTTGGGTATTGATGTCATCTCATTCATTTACACCACACAAGCGACATACTTTGCTCTACAATTTTCAAAATCCAAGCACAAGTGACATACTTTCAATGGCAAAGAATATTTCTACCAACAGAAAAAAAAAACTCCAAAGTAAAATGTATCCACCTGCTACATTACACACAAGGCATTTGGCACATATCAAACATTTTTCCTTATCTGTTGGAAATGAAATAACTACAAACTACCCTTTCATCCACCAACATTTTTAAATGACCTACAAATCTTCCGACACCCCTCCACAGACAATCGAAAAGGGGAAGAAATGGAGAATTTAAGAAAATAATAGAGAAGAGGGAAAATTTAGCATCTTGGTTTTTACAATATTGTCTTCATCATTCTGTGGCTGTACCTACAATTTTTTGCATCAAGGTGTATGTCGTTTCTTCTCTACTCTTTTTTATGTAAAGCATCCAACTCTATTTTTTCTCTGTCAATCATCAAATCCTTTCTTTTCATTTCTCCTTCTCCGCATAATATTCGGTGGATGGACCCTCTCATTTATCCTGTCATATTACAAATTAGCATCCATATAATATCATATATACTTATTTAAACATTATTCAGTCAATATTAGCATATGATAAGCAAAGTGTACTAAAGGCAAGAAGACAAAGGTATTGCCTTTGGTCATATTTATATCAGATTATTTTCTTTTAGTTTATTCTTCTATGCATAGCAAGTGATATGAGCAAGGAAATAGCCCCCTCCCCCATGTGTTGTAACCTTGCAATAGCAATGACTACCCAAAAATAAATAAAGAAGCAGGGGTTATTTCTTATATGTATGCATATCATGAAAATCATATGTACTATCAGGTTCTATGTAAACATAATGTTACATTTACAAACATCAATGGTTAGTAATACAGAAAACTAAATATCAGTTTGGATAGAAAAATAACTCACCTTTACGTGTCATGATACACTGATGAAGTTCGATTGAACATATCATCCTCAATGGAACTATTATCTCCATAAACAGAGTTCCATCTTTTCAATTCCTTCTCCTTCTCCTTCTCCTCCTCCTCCTTCATGTTATTGTTGACCCCGCCGTAATCAAAATTCTTTACAATAAGTGGAACATTCTTACTGCCATCCTTGCTGAGCATACCTCCTATTTCTTTGCCAACTTTCCCTTTTTGGCTAATTATATCCCCACGAAATTTATGGGAAATGGAGTCTATGTATGACTCCTCTTCTTCAATCACTAATTCTCGGAAATTGACCAATGATGGTGGGATCTTAGAGAAAAATATTTCTGTAAGATTGCTTACGATACCCTGATTATATGGGTTTTTCTTCTTATCATAGCGATACCGAAAGTTCTCATAAGTTGTCTGTTAACAAACAAATGTCAGAACATGGCATACTATCCATAAAAAGTAAACATACGAACAGGTAGAATTATCTTATTTCATGTACATTTGTTTAGCATCCATTGAACTTTTTTCAGATATCATTTGCTTGCCAATGACTTTGCACATAAATATTTCAATCTCTACAGGTTGGCAACAAATAGTTAACTAGGAAAAGTTTGAAGTCTAATTCACATTCCACCAGAAATATATTTTGCCAACTGGAAGCCAGGGAAACAACTAGGACACATTCTATTTATTTTTTGTTTTCCATATGATAAAAATAACAAACGAGTGAGTTCAAGTCTATCTCTATTTCTCATCATCACGAGTGTAAATCACATGATACTGTAAATTCTTATACTTTATAACGAAGAAAATAATATTTTACTTTAAGGAGGAAGAAAGTTACCTGATTGGTGCACATCAGATACAAATGGAAAAGACTAAGCCCACCAACGAACCATACAGCTACAAAGCAATACGCTACTAGAATGACTGATGTGATATCTCTTGACATAGAACTCCATATGCTCCCTTCTTGTTGAATGAGATTCAACAATGAAAACGTGAAGACGTACATGCACAACATTGTTGATGATGTTATAAATAGGATGAAATATCGATAATTACGCTGCCATCAATAAACATACGAGGAAGGTCAGTTAACCTGAAACAACAGTTTTCATTCTATGTGATCGTTAAATGGAAAGATGGAATCACAAAAGATGTGTATTTTCAGGAGAGAAACTCTGACGGTATTGATGAATGCAATGACCACCAAAGAACTGCCAACTACAAGATTGATGAAGAATTTATTTTCACACATTTACTTTCAAATGATAAATCCAACGAAAATAGATTCGCATTTCGCCAATGACAGTAAGCATAATTAATCTTTTAATTAGAAAGTCTAGAATAAGACATCATATATCAAGTTGGTAAAAAATTCAATTATAAAATAGAAGTACAGGTTATCTTTACATCAAACAATTATTTGAAAGCCAACAATAAGTTCTTAGTGCTTCACATGTTTGGAATATTTGGATGTTCACGCTTTCAATTTATTGACTTATGAGACCTATGAAACCTCTGCTTAAAATGTCGGATAGTATCCTGAACAGGAGTGCATGATATGTGAGACTAAGAATGCTATAAGGGGTAATAAAATGTCATATGGCGATAGAATGTAACTAAACTCTGTAACAATAAGGAAATGTAAAATTTAAAGAAGCTTAAACAAAACAGCAACAGAAAAAAATTAAGAACGTAGTGGCTTCAAGGATAAGAATAACTTAAGAACTTAGTGGCTTCATATTCAGACGTTACCACATAACCAATTGAAAATGTAAATCAATAATCATTTTTAAAATGTAATGATGAAAATTCAATGAGCGGAAGCATAAAGTCTGAAGTGAGTAACTTACAATTCCAATACATTGACCCACCCATGGACAGTGATGATCAAACCTCTGCACACAGTTGTTGCAAATTGAGCAATGAGAAGAACGTGGTGGACGGTATAGCATACAAGTGTCACAGTACTTCACTTTAATTATATGGCCGTTGACAATCACATCCTTGGTTCGTGGTAATTTCACACCAGTCATGGAACCGCTGATCCACTCCATAGATGCCGTACTTGATGAAGTATCTGACTCAGGAGGCCGTGAATTCCGTGGTACAATTCCAGGATTTCTTCCAGATGTCATGAAGAGAAAAGTTAAATCCTGCATAATTCTCACATGGTCAAATTCAATCATAGTTCCCTGGCCCTGTGTCCTAAGTTTTTCAAAATATTTCATTTAACCTACCAAAACTAGGAGGACAACTCCCACAATCACTACAGCATACCCACATAAGGGATCCATTTTTGGTATCCTCAAAAGCATTTTAATGCAAAAGGTTACTGCTGGAGTCCCTATCAGGAATGTGGATAATGCTACTGATGCTGCATCAGGACCAAAGATCAACCTCCCGCCACAGAAAAATTTCTATCAGAAGAGATAAAACAAGATAACGTAAATCATTGTAACAGTCTGTACAAAAAAATTGTACGTATCAACTATTTGTTAGCAACTTGCAACAACTTCATTACGACTTTGATATTAAGCATCCCCTAGTTGGAGTGCTAATCCTGCCCACTTAAACCAGCCAAAAAATTCTAACTTGAGATGTATTTTCATATGCTGATACATTTAAAGAAATTGAGATGACATTTGACCCAAATTTGAGACTACATATTATGGTGGCAGCTATATCACCACCATACATGCATCATGCTTCCGAGTTGATGTATACCCAATGGGCCAATACTAACGCTTGATCCTATGTTTCCTTCTTTACCAAGTGCCAACAAAATACACCCAATGACAACTTCAAACTAGCAGAACCCACCATAAAAAAGATGAAAGTAGAAAAGGTTGTTAGGGTCCAAGGGAGTATTTCATGATTGGTACTGAAATTTTCTGTCCATAAAAGCAATCTCAACATGAATATATCTAACAGAGTTTTATGTTAACAAAAGACTCTTCACATAAGAAAATGTGTAGAGAATCGTATCGCATATTAATGGTGATCAAGGACAAAAAAAAAACACGACACCATCCCTAACAATCACCATCCAACATACAATTTCATGATTATCGATATATATATCCATTATTAAAATAAAAATCCTCGTAAATAATCTCCTTTAACAAGATTCAAGATTTTTAAACAACCAAACAATACATATGCATTATAAAGAAATTAAAATGAAATTCATAAAATAAAAACCCCCACTAAGCTCTCAAAATGGCTTAATAATAATAGAGGAAATTCTGAGTTGGGAAAGAAAAAAACCTACATTCCGACCCTTCCAAACATGATAGAGCCTGACCTTGGATCTGGAAGGATGATCCATGGCTCCGGGAGATGGAGCCAAATTATGGTTTCGTAGCATGCAAAACAATACAATAAAATGACGAAAAGCGCAAAATAGATGGGATTAAAATGAAATTAATTGAAGTTGTGAGGGGGGAGCTGGCAGAGAGGAAGAACCAACCCCTCTTTGATCAATACCAGCTGCCCCTGCGTTTCATTCTCTAATCACAAAAAATAATTAGTTAATTATGTCTTTCTCTTTCCTGATTTTTACCTCCTCCCTCATCCAACGTTCCAAAACAAGTCCTCCTATTTTCCTTCCTTCTTACCTACCTTTCTCTCCCATAAAAATCCGTCTTTTTTTTCCATACCAAATTGGACTCCAAATTTATCTGAATATTTCGCGGGGAATGCAACAGAAAAAATTTGGTTTGCTAGCAAGACTATAGTCTTGTATTGAGATAAATAACCTTTTGGTCATTGTATTGGGATCCGATTTTTATTGTAGTTATCGAATTTTTTTTATTATAATCGAATAACTGTACTTTTAAAACTTACAAAATGGTCATTATCTTCAATTTCCGTTCGAAAAAACGGACAGAAAAGCTGACTGTACAAGTTGGACTTTTTTTTGACTTACGTGGAGGTTGGAGCACAAAACTTATAATAGTACACTGACTTATAATAGTACATCACAAACTTAGTTTGACTTTTCATTACTTATAATAGTAATAGTCATAATAATAATTTTGAAATAATAATAATAAAAATATTAATAATAATTTTAAATAATAACAATAACAATAATAATAATTTTAAAAATTTTAAAAATATTATATAAATTATAAAAATATTTTTATATGAAGCTAATGTGTATTTAAAAAAATAATATTTTTATTATTTTATTAATTTAAATTATTTGAGCAAGGGTAAATTTGACAAATTATTTTTTATTCTCCATTAAAATAAAATAAAAACAAATTTCATACAAATCTGTAGGGAACAGACCCCCAAATACAATTACTTTTATAAAATTATTATTATTATTATTTTAAAATTATTATTATTAATAGTATTATATTATTATTATTATTATTAATATTTTAAAATATTAATTTTACTCCGAAGTTCTATAATACAATACTATTAATTATTATTATTTTAAAATATTATTAATAATAAAAAATACTATTAATAATAATAATTTTAAAATAATAATAATAATATTAAATATAAATAGTAATTAAGATAAAATTTTAAACTCTCTTATTTCAGATATTTAAATTAATATGAATTTGTCGCTATAGCAGCAGTAGATTCGTTTGGAGTCATTTCTTTGTAAATTATTAATACATTTGGTTTCACACAGTTTTGACGTGTTAATCTATAAAAAATTTATTTGCCTATCAAAACAAGAAAAAAAGGTTGAAATTATTAACTTAATAATAATAATAATAAAATAATAATAATAAAATACTATTAATAATAATAATTTTAATAATATGTAGAACTTCATAGTAAAATTAATAGTATTGTATAATAATTTTAAAATAATAATAATAATAACATTAATAATAATTTCAAAATAATATTAATAATAATTTTTAAATAATAATAATAATAATTAATTTTATAAAAATTATAATTTTATAAAATTAATTGTATTTGGGGGTTTGTTCCCTACAAATTTGTATGAATTTGTTTTTTTTTATTTTAATGGAGAATAAAAAATAATTTGTCAAATTAACCCTTGCTCAAATAATTTAAATTAATAAAATAATAAAAATATTATTTTTTAAATACACATCAACTTCATATAAAAATATTTTTATAATTTACATAATATTTTAAAATTTTAAAAATTTTTAAAAATTATTATTATTTTTATTGTTATTATTTAAAAATTATTATTATTTAAAAATAATTATTATTAATACTTTTTTATTATTATTTCAAAATTATTACTATTACTATTATTTTGAAATTATTATTATAATTATTATTATTTAAAGATAATAAATTTTACCACTCCACTTTGTTTAAAAATAAAAGAGAAGAGAAGTGATATAACTATTATAAGTTCTGTGCTCCAGCCTCCAAATCCACGTAAGCAAAAAAAAATTTCAACTTGTGCTCTAGCCTCCACGTAAGCAAAAAAAAAAGTCTAACTTGCACAGTCAGTTTTTTCGTTCGTTTTTTCGGTCGAAAATTTTAAGTAATTACCATTTTGTAAGTTTTTGAGATTACAGTTATTCGATTGTAACAAAAAAAGTTTCGATAACCACAATGAAAATCGAACCTCAGTACAGTGACCAAAATGTTATTTATCCCTCCTGTATTTAACCAATTTAAAAAATAATTAAACATGTTTATATGATTGGCTGATATACTTTATGGGAATGAATGTTTAATTAATATTATTGGTTATAAATTATATTTATTTTATAATGTTATAATAATGATGTTACATAATTTAAAAATAAAATAAAAATTTACGTTTACTCATATTTTTGCATGATTTAAGATTAAATTTTACTAAAAAAAACTTGAGATAAACTATAATTTTATAAAACTAAGGTATACTAAAGGGTATCTCTCGCAAGTTCTTTAAATATTTAACGACACAATAAAATTTGTCAAAAAAATTACTATCGCTAATACCGTTGTTGATAGATATAATATTTGTATTGTTAAATATGTATTGAAAGAAATTAAAAATAAATATAATGGAGGAGAACCTAATTCAAGAATACCTCCACTATACATTGTATTCTATTTTCTATTCAAGAACCTAATTAATGCTGTAATTAGGGACACAAAACATTATTTTCCCAAAACAAAATTGTTATAATTGCAATGTTTTTATATATTAATTTTTTTCTATGCAAAATGTGTACTATATAAATTATATTCAGAACTTTTTATGTATTTTCTTCTCGTATTTGCAGTCACTCATCTATTCTATACACAATTTATGTCGCACACCTTTGTGTGTATATTTTTGTTGTGGGAAATGATAAAAAAACTGATAAAAAATAATATTTACACATAAAAAATACTCCATCCGTCTCAGAATAAAAGTTCTGGTGGACTTTTCACGCATATTAAGAAAATGAATAAAATGACAAAATTGCCCATAATAATGTCATTAAATATGGAGAGAGAATTAGAATAAGAAAAGTATGAGATGTATAATAGAAAAATATGTGTAAAAACTTGGTTATTAAAGGATATTTAACATGGGACTACCCAAAATAATAATAAGAACTTTTATCATGAGATAAAGGGAGTAATAATCAGTGTGCTTTTTCACATTGTTTGTCAATTCGAAGTACTATAACTAGAGATGCACAAAAGGCCTGAGGCCTGGCCTTGGTCTGGCCTGGGCCCGACCTGGTCAAAGCCTGGTCTGGTCAAGGCCTAGCCCGGTTAGGTCTGGCCTGGCCTGGCCTGCAAAAAAGGTCTGGCCTGGCCTTGGGCCTGGCCTGGCCTGACATGAGGCCTGGCCTGACCTGAGACCTTATATGATTTTTTATCCAATTTTTAAACTTTAAATTTGTAATTATTCATCAATAAAGTATAAAATTTTACTTATTCATTGCGGTAATTTATATATTATAGTACATTAGTTTTAATTAATACATCAATAAAATTTAAAATTTTAATTATTCATTCTTGATTTCTTGTTGATACATTTAATTAATATACATCTTCAATGAATATAACTAGTTAGTATATTTAATATTAATAATAAGTTAGTTACATAGTTGATTAAATATTAATACGAAGTGCATAATACAATTAGACATATATTTAAGAAATCAATTTGTTTTATATTTCAGTTACATCTAAATTATATTTTTTTTTTGTAATTTAGGATGAATATATTTATTTTTGTTCTAATCATTCAACTTATATTGGTGTGTAGTAGAATGTTAAAATAAAATAAATCTCAAAAATCTTGCATCATTTTTACAAATTTTTTAATTTATATTTTATTATTTATATTTTTAATATTTAATATATAACATTAAAAAAAAGGGACTAGACTAGCCAAGACCTTGGGCCGGGCCTGGCCTTGAGCCTTGGGCTTGACCTGACCTCGGGTCTGGCCTGGCATGCCCATGCCAAACCGACCTGTTGTGCATCCCTAAGTCTATAACTATGTACTTTAGGAAATATGAAGTAGTATACTTTAATACTCCATTAGTTCCAAAATAAGAGTGACAAATTTAGTCAACCAACTTTATTAAATATTAGGAATAATAATTTGATAATTAATAGAAATTAGTCAGAAGTGAGCAGCCACGCCCTATATACTATTCCATCCGCTGGACTAGGGATAAGGGACTAGGATCCTCTCTATTTTAAATAAATAAAAATTTTATTTTAAGTAAATAGAGACTTTCTATTTTAAATAAATGGAAATTTCATTTCACGGTTCAGATTTAAAATGTGTTAGAATATGACATCATGGAGAGAGCACATTTTAAATATGGACCATGAAATGGATAGCCTCCATTTATTTGAAATGGAGAGGATCTTGATCCTCATATGTCCCTTAATATATGTTGTTTTAGTTTAATGCATATGAATTAAAAAAGTCATTTAATACTATTATTTAATAATTAAAATTTGTATGAAATTCCATCACTACCCTCTTATGGAAAGTTAAAAACTATTAATACAAGAGAGAAAATTTCTTAAAATAATGAAAGAAGTTATGGATGATATAAAAAAAATTATTCTTTTAAAAAATTATAAACGACAAATAAATCGAAATAAATTTATTCCAGCATTTTGCAACTCTTTGTCCACTTTTAATGTAAAAATTTGCTCAGTGGTTTCCAAGTTCTCGCTCCTCGGTTACACTTGGTACCCCTAATCCCTTAAAATATGATTTTAGTCGGTAATAATCTGTCAGCAAATTACGAAATGATCCATTTGGTTTTATTTCAAAAGTATATCTATATACACATCTAAACACATAACAAAGATAAAATGATATTCCCTTTTATTCAGATTAAATGATATTTTAGAGTTAAGCACATTTTTTAAGAAATAACACAAAATATCTTTTGTGTTCCTAATTAATTATTTCTCTTCACAATTCTCTTCTCATTCTCCACAATTGTCCCTAATTAATTATTTCTCTTTCCACAATTGCATTTACTAAGCATATTAAATAGAGGAGTAAATTAGAAAAAAAATAGTGCAATATTACATAGAGATTCCAAAACGACACTTATATAGAATAAAATCAAACTCCCTAAAACGTTATTTAATCTAAATAAGAGGGAGTAGTATTTTTTGGTATAATTCCCGATAAGTTTCGCAATTATAGTTGGGCCAAAATTTATGACAATAAATAGCAAAACTCTTTTATTTTATTTTTGTGTATCTTTGAATGTATAATATAATTTGTCCACATAAGAACCAAACATATACATAAAATATTAAAAAATTATTTCATTCCCTCCTCTATTCTATTCCATTCCCTCCAAACCATACATACTGTTAAGATATTTTAAGGGAATGTTAAGCTGTTTGTGATGGGTATTATAATAAAGTTATCACATATTCATTCCAATGGAATAAATTTTATTCTACATTCTCCACGTGAAATTAAAAAAACAAAAAAAATATAATTTTCAATGATTTATTTCATTCATCTATTCTATTTTATTCTATTCTTTCAATTCAAACGTATCATTAGAGCTCCAAGAGACTAGAGTTTAGTCCGTCCGTGTATATTTTCTCATGAAAACATTTAAGGAAATTAAGGAGACGTTTAGCAAACCCATTAGGTTTACTCATCAAGTGTACTTTTGTAAGAGACCTGCAGAGATGTTAGTTACAGCTGAATCAAATTATGATGACAAACTAATTCATCATCTAGTTTTAATTTTAATTTTTAAGTTCAAAAGATCTACCAAACATAAGGGTTTACACAATAAAATGGAAATCTGCCGTGCAGAATTCCATGTTACACGCCTAAAACTTAGTACATAAACAAGCTACATAAATTAAAAAAAAGAAGGTTTATTACAGCCCATACGTCTACAGTCAGAAACATGACATTCCAGTTCGCTACGTACCTGCAACACCAAAATACTACATTCCTGGCAATGCGTTGGAGCAGAGGACATGCATTTCACCAGAAACGTTTTCCTACCATCAATCATAGATCAACTGCGGAAAGAGAAACCAGCATGGTGAGAAATTTATTTCCAAGCTAAATTTTTTATAGAACAGGCTCTATAACCATCATATCATGAAGCAACTGCAGTAATATAAATTTTTATCCTTTGAAATCATTAAATACTAGAACTGGTTTCACAAATGTACCAACGCAAATGTAGAATACGATAAGATATTTTTATAATTTGCAACATGGACAATTTGTCAATGGGCAAATAGTATATGTTCATCAGCCACAAATTTAGGACCCCAAATTTCTCAAATACTCTTAAATATCTTCTTAATGTAATTCAAAAACAAAAATGACATGGAAGATTGAACGAATCTAGAAGTTGAGTTATGAGTGCAAAACCCAGTTATACAATATGATACAAAAGAATTACGAAGACGTACAAACAACAGCTTGAAAAGAAAAGCCCAGACAAATATTATTGTCACCACAAAAAATGGCAACAAATTCACAATCTAAAGTATTTATAAAGAGTGAGAAAGAAAACACAAAAGAAGCATTGTCCTAACTCCTAACCAATTAGTGCGACCAGAAATTGAAGACGATTTCAGATTTATCAAGGGAGAAAAGATAAAGAGAGAACACAAATGATTCAGAATAGTACAACACATAATTTAACCTAACATAAAAATAGAAGAGGCAAAAGAACTGAACTAGAATGATACTGGTACAGGTTTGCAACAAAATAGTACTTTTCCCACCAAAAGCTTCTATAAGATATACTTGGATTGCCTTGCATAGCCATCCTCTATACAATAAACCCCACAGGGATAAAATAGTTTAAAACAGACAAGTGTTTGTAAGAACTGTTCATAGAATATGGAATGCAAAGAACATCTTCCTTTTATTTCTAAATACCATATCAAACTCAGAAATGTCATTTGAAATAAATTAGCTGAAAATGGGACAACGGTTGAAATAAATGAACAATTTTTTGGTTTGGAAACAAGCATGGAGGAAGAAAAATAAACCTTAAATCAAAGGACCTCGCACCGTCTTTCTATTCTCCCTCCCGTCAATGCATATACATTAAAAATTAGATAGGGACAGCCGTCAATGTCTCAAGATTGAATATTTTAGTACAAAAAACTCGAAAAACTCATTCTTGGTATTTAAACAGACAATAGAGTTTGTAAGAACTGTTCATAGAATTCTGAGTGCCAAGAACATCTTCCTCTTTTCTAAATACCATACAAACTTTTAAGATGTATCAGAGGAAGTAAATACTACTCAGGAAGGTCAGATTAACAATAAATAGTTGAAATCGATGAACAAATACTTTGGTTTGGAAAACAAGCACGAAAGAGGAAAAATAACTCTTTAACCAAAGGAGTTCATACATTCAAAATTAGACAGGCAAACTCATCAACTTCTAAAAATTGAATATTCTAATTCAGAAAAGTCAAAAACCTCATTCTACGTACTGAAATATTATGCAACTGACACCCCATCCACCCCGCCGTGTGGGCCTGTTCTCATCCCAAACAAAAAAAAAAAAAACAAAAAACAAGAGGACCATGGGGGCACATTCAAATCCTATAGGCCTAAAAAATGCAAGGAAAATAAAAATGTGTTGAGATAATATCATGTATTCTGTTACCCTATGAATAGATTTGCTCAAACCAGGAGCATATGGAAAGGAGAAATGAGAAAAGTAGTGACATTATATCTCATAAAAGCAAGAACCAGCATATAACTAACCTTTTTCTCATGTGCATCAGTTAGCTACATTACATCTTCATCAAAGTCAATAAAAATAACCTCTGCATTTTGATGATCCACATAAGCAGTTTTTCTTCCTCTGCACTGCTTTGTCAGACTGAGGTATCCCATAATCAAATGTCAACTCTTGCATAGGAGGAATGTGTCCAATTGCAAAAAAGCCAATATGGAGATATGATCCGTTGTTATTTTCTCTTAAAACTGGCTGCCAAAACACATTAGGAGAACAACTGTGGTTCATAAACCGAGCTACATTACCACAAACATTCGCATTTATAACAAGGGGAAAGGGGACCACGGCAGACCCATCAGGGACAGCTTCCAGTGGAGCATAGGCACGGGTAGCATCAAATATATAATAATCTTCATGTTCACTACCAAGCTCCATTGCTTTAGATGTATCAACAACTTCTCCAGCATACACACAAATAAAAGCTCCGCTGCGGATGGGATCCCAAGACCTAAGTCCCCAACCTCTGTTCTTTGTTTTAAACACCTCCAGGCGGACTTTTAAACCTGCTTGAGACACTCGGTTTCGGCAGTTAGGAGGACATATACAGGAAGGACCACACTCATGTATTAAGGATTTGTAACTCTGAAGAACCCCAAGTGAGGTGTAGGGGAGAAAGCCTCCATTTCTTTGAACACAAGGGCAGTTGGAGTCACCAGGTTCGCATTCACCTGAGCAGGTGCAGCTTGGTGAAGGTTTGGGTGAATCAAAAGGTTTTTCATACCTGAGACTAGGAAAATATGTGAAATAAGCAGGACCCTTTTCATCATCGACATCATTTACAAGACAAACTGGTAGATTCTCCGCCCCTGAAGTAAGGTCAGGCAGTATTACCCCAACTCTTGAACTAGTGCCATCCTTCCATTGTTGAATTGATTTCCACAGCGTAAATGCTTCAGGCTGCCCAGGTATTCTAACAAACTTGTACTTAAAAACATTGAAGCCACCCTTTCCTTTCTCTGCCCATGACTCATGGATTTTATAAAGGCCATCGTAGACATATATCTTCCCAGTTCCATTAGCGACATCTTTCAGGCCCCTTATAACCCTTACCTCATTAGTCCGATGCAAGCTCTTCTCCAAAGCAAGATTACCCCTTTCAAGTTTTTGATCAAACATTTGTTTATCTCTCCTTTGAACTCCACCTTGCCCACTATAAACCAATACATCTGCATCCTCGCCATCGTCTTCATATCCTCCCGATGAAACAATGCTGACAGCCATAGGCTCTTCATCACCCGTGATCTTGACACTCATGTAATCTATCCCAGCCATACTTGGAGCATGCAATCCCGCCAAACACATTTCCATCCTGAAAAAGAAAATATCACCAACATCAACCCCAGGTACAGCTCCGATCCTCTTCTTGCTATTTGCCCGAACCCCTTTAGTCATCAATATATTAGCAGTCCTCAAGTCTGGACGTCTTGTGATCCCTGGAGTAGACTCCTTTGCTTCATCAATTTGGGAAATCCTTCTTCGTAGCAAATTATAAACCACGAGTATGCGACTAACTGAATCCTTGTCACCATCAGCTTGTCGAGCTGGTTCCAACCCAACAAGCTTAAAAGCTCTCAAAAACTTATCAACAATGTTATCGACATTTACTTCAGATGATGACAAACTGACAGCGCCTCTTGTCTTCCTCTGGGATTTAACTTTTCGCTTTCCCCCATTAATGTCCTCTGTATCCAGGCCATGCATACTAAAACCACTTCCATACTGGTCACTCTGACTTTGGGAGTTGCTATAACCATCATCATTCACAGGTCTAGTGCGAGGACGGCCCCTCCTTCTCAATGTCCCTGCATCTCCATTTGAATACTGTGATGGTGGAGTTCTGAAAGAATTTAGCGGAACTGGCGATGGTATGTGATTAGGTGTTGGCCCTTGAGACTCGTTTGGAACAAAAAAGGGGTAAAATGGTGCAACCCCGGGTGGGAAAGGACCCGAAGGAGGGACACAGGTGAATGGGGAAGCTTGGGGTGATGAGAATGAAGATGCACCAGATTGAGATGGGAATATCGGAACAAGAGTTCGCAATGGCTTTACATTCAAAACCTTGGACTTATCAATAGAGCCTGAAGCAATAGACTCTGAACCCGAAGCGTGTTCCATTAATCCAACACTTTTAGGCGCACAATCACAATTATCAGATATCAAAGAAAACCAACTCCTGCAAACACTCCCACAACTTCAATCTCTTCTACAAATACCACCACAAACAAAAACTATAATTATCGCTACAAGTCTACAACTGATCAAAACAACAACATTTCAACACAGAAGGGTTAAAAAACGAACCACCCAGAGTCGCAGGATCTGACCCAAATAAGCCCAGTAACGCCCTAATTAGAGAAAAGATGCAAACTTTGACCACTTAATGATATAAATTGCTTCCTGCAACATACAAGCAGAAAAAACACCGAAAATCTTAGCTGAAAACCAACTTTAAATAGCTGAACAAATAAACCCTAAAACTGGTGGAAACCCCAATAACCCAAGTAAATTAACAAGAAATGACGCCTTAAATCACAAATAAATAAGAGAGTAACAAATATTAGGGACCCAGAACCACGGGGAAAAACATATAAAAATGACTGAAAAAGATTTGAAATAACAGAAAAACTTGTACAACAGTTGTCAACTAAACATGAAAAAAAAAACAACCTTTTTCACACCGATCAGGGTCCAAATCAGGAAACCAGATCTTAGAACGGAAACATACCTACAACTGGAGATTTGCAGCGACTGATGAGAGAGACGACGAAAGATTGGATTGAACAAAAGACAGTGTATTCAAATGTTTTTTCTTTTTTCTCTTAATTTGAGAGTTTCTTAGAACGAGTTATGATTTTTGCCCAAATGTTATTTTAATGTTAGATTAGAAGATATTGAATTCTCTGCTTTTCACTTTTTTACAGTTCGTACAGCAATTTCTACCACGTGTTGGAAAGGTTGATCGTGTAATCTTTTTATTGGATCAAATGTCGGAAACTGCTAGATGATTGGTTGCAAATTTTTACGTCTTGTATGGCGTTTGTATCTGATTTAACCTCAGAAGCACGCGCAAGTCTCCACGAATTCCGATTGCGACAATTTGTATTCTCTCTCCTTCCGAAAATATTTTTATCCGATCCTACTTAATTTGTATAATTTTCATTTATGATCTGAATTTGTTTTAATAAATTATTACTAATAATATATAATATTAATTAAAATAAAATAAATTTACATTGTATATAAATTTTATAATTTCACAAATTGACAATAAAACGATTAAATGATACTCTTTTCTAATACGGAAGCAATATATACAATATAAAGTAATAAAACAAGAAAATATTGTCAATTATTCCATTCGTTCAAAATTAAAAATATAATTTAATTTTTAAAGTCAAACGATAGCATATTAAATTTTAGAGTCATGTTATTATGCATTACCGTAATTTTCAGCCGAAATATAATTATGGTGTATATGCATGCATACATAGGATTGATATAAATTAAGAAGAGTTTCATTTTAATTTATTAGTATATTTTATCATATATACTTTCACGTTGGTCGCAATCTAACTTCGTCAAATATTTGTCGATATTTAAATTATTTTCCTAATTATAAATTAATGTAAATTTTAATTGTTACAATCAGGGCCGGATCCATAATTTTTTTCTAGCATGAGCGAATTTTAACTAATTTTTTTGTTGAAATTAAATAAAGAAAATTTGAACTAATCATAATAATGTTTACAAATCGCAATAAATATTCATAATCTAAACTAAAAAATAAATTTTAAATAAAAAATATTTAGAGACGATTTAAAAGAAAGAAGTAGAATGAATCTACGTTTGTCTGTACTTGTATTTAAAATATAAATGAAATTTTTTTTGCCCTCTTCAAATTTAACCCTTCCATTAATCTGTCAACTTAAATTTATTTACCTTTCATATTTGTCTTTACCCCTATACCTATAAACAAAAAATCCAGCAGCCCCCTAAATGAATCCGCCCCTGGTTACAATAATTATAATTATATAACATATAATAAAAAGTATTAGTCACAAAATTTATTTCATTCTAAATTTTTACAAGTTATACTAATTTTAAAGTGTCTCTAAAGTTAAATTGTATCTTTAATTTTGGAACCGAAAGAGTACTTATTTTATTACAAAATTACAAAATAAAAAAAATTATCATTTGTACAATGTTCTACAAAAATAGACATATTTTTAATAATGGTAAAATGAAATGAAATCTATAACTTTGTTATACTAATTTTATTATTATGTTATATCTATTAAAATAACGATTATTATTTCAGAAGTAATATACTACAAAGATACATTCTTAAAGTTTTGTAATACAAACAGAATTTGGGAATGAATAAATGAAGTAGGACGGAAAAAAAAGATATCACAAACTTTGGTATGAATTGATGAAGTGATTTTCTTTTATTGTGTTTGTAAATTTTTGTTACGAATTATAATGAATACAGAAAAATAGGACAAATGATTGACACGGGTAGTCTCTGTCCTTAAGATATTTATTGCCCCTTACCACTAAGATTTGTTAAAGGCTACTAGCAAACTAAGATTTGTTAAAGGCTACTAGCAACATAAAGATGATAGAAGGAAGAAGATGTAGACTAATCATTTTCATAACTGAATTGTGAGTAAAGAATGAAAGTGCAAAGTGCGCTTAAAGCGCCAGTGCGACTTTGCGACCCGAACCACGGCCCTCGGGTCGCGGGACGCGGGCGCGCAACTCCAAGCCTTTCCTTTAGTACCACTAGTGAATTAAACTATTCTACATATACTTATAAAGTATTAAATAGTTTTATTCCTACTCAATGTGGGATTTAAAAAAATAGTTTTCTTAAACAACAATGAATCTTTTCATATTTCCCATTTTGGATACAATTAAAATATATTATATAATTTATACTTGAATCATATATTACTCTCTATTAATCTCCTTGTAATAGACTATCAAATGCACTTTTAATTTTATATAGATTCAATCAATTAATGGGTCTAAATTAATTCTAAAATTGATCAAAATTCATATACGAAAAGGTGCAATTAACAATTTTTAGATTAGAATTATAATAAAATGCACTATTTTATTATTATGAAAATAAATTTGAGAGGGTATTTTTTTTGTTTTATATTTTGTTCGTAGAAATTTGTCATGCATATAATTTCACTTTTGACAATTAAATATTATTGGCAAACAAATAACTTAGCTTTAATATATTGTGTGCAAAAGTTATTTATAATATATATATATATATATATATATATATATATATATATATATGACAAAATTTCATATATGAAATTCTTATTAATCAGTCAAATTTTATTAATTTTTTAAGGTGTCAATGTCCTATCCGTCTCCACTGTTTAGCTTGTTTACCAATGTACTTCTTTTATTCACTTATATATTTTGACTTTTAAACAATTTACCAAATTTTAAATTTGATACTACTGACTTATTTAATATAAATATATTGTAAGATCCCAAATTTTTTAATGAATAAAATCGAATTTTCTCTAATTATTATTGTGAATAATAAGGTGTTAATTTGATATAATACTTTGGTTATGGGTGAAATGTGCAAATTTTACAAAATAAGCAAGTGGTAATAAAATATTCATTGTGTCGGGGAATATTCGTTTGGTCGTAGAATATTCTTTCTGTCGAAAAATTTTCGTACGACGACGCAGCCATTTGTGGGCCCCATAACGGATAACTGTCGGATGAAGAAAACGACAAAGTTTGGGTTGTTATAAATAACGACTTAGTTATTACCGTTAACACTGTTGGAATACCCGGTGGTTAAAATACAGTAATACGCGTGGTTGCACAGTAGCACACGGTATTGTACAATATTGTTGAATTATTGATCCTTACGTAAGAAGGCACTACTAAATAATTGTTACAGTAGTTACTGTTCAATATTTTATTTTATTAATTCAATAATTGATGCGTTGATATTTTATATCATTGTTGTTTCAATAATTGTCACTGCACAGTATTTTTCATTATCAGATCAATAATTCATATTATTTGAATAATATTATTAGATAACATTATTGACAATGTCTAGAAAATTCTGTCAAGGAGAGATTTGGTCACCTAATTGCGCGTCAGTAAGGAGAAATTCTTATTGGAAAGCTCTCTCTTTCCTGGGAACGGCATGGTTGTCATAAATATGATTCTGTAATATTATTTGTGAATAATTAATTATTGATTCATATGATAAGTGTAAGACCCCAACTTTTTGAATAAAAATGAATTTTCTATAATTATCATTTTTGAATATTATGGAATGAATTTAATATAATGTTATAGTTGTGGGTAATATTTATAAATTTTACATAGTATGCAAGTTGTTATATAATATTCGATTGGTCGAAGAATATTCGTTTTAAACAGGAAATATTCGTACGATGGCACAATCATTGGTGGACCTCACAACAGAATTATTGTCGAATTGAGAAAACGACAAAAATACTTTATGAAAATAATGGCGGAAGTTTTACCATTAATATTGTTGAACTACTCGGTTGTAAAAGTACAGTAATACGCGTGGTTGCATAGTAGTACACGGTATTGATGCTTATGTGATAAGTCACTCAGTTTTGTTTTATTGGTATTATTAATGTAATAATACAGAAAATCTTTTAATATAAAATAGAATACTTTTATAAAGTTATTCTATAAATAGAATATATTATATCCTATTATGCATAGTGTTGCATAGTGTCTGCATAGTATTTTGCATAGTAAAATCTTTTTATATAAAATATAATACTTTTATAAAGTTATCTATTTTATTAGACAATAATTAAAATATATTATATTTTATTATGCATAGTATTTGCATAGTGCCTGTATAGTGTTTGAATAGTAAAATCTTTTATAAAGTTATTCATTTTATTAGATTATAAATAGAATATATTATATTTTATTTAAAAGATTTTGCTTTAAATATGGACCGTCAGATTAAAGTAAATCAATCTGGATCGTTCATGGATTAGTTACTATAAATTTCATTTTCCTATAAATAGAAGCTCAATCCTTCAGTATTTTCTTACGAATTCACTGAACTCTAAAGAGAGAAACTATAGAGAAAGACTATAGAGAGATAGAAGAAAAGTATTTTGCTACTTTTATATTCTGTTTCTTTTACGGTAAGGGGTGTTATTCTTTCTTATCCATGAAGAGAACTGTTGTTATTCTATTTCTTATTATTCTGTTGGAATAACCTGTATACGCGGTCTACCCTATACTTGGTGATATTCTTCTATTATTCTATTAGAATATCCTGTCTGTGTATTTTACATCGGACCTGGTTCAGTCCTTATTATTATTCCGTTGGAACATCCTGTCTGTGTGTTTTACACCGGACCTGATTTCGTCTTTATTATTCTGTTGGAACATCTTGTCGGTGCAAATTTTTCCTGACCTGGTTCCGTTATTATTATTCTGTTGGAATAACTTGTTTATGCGAAGTATCGCATACATGGTGATTTCTTTTGTTATTCCATTCTTTTTTATACTCAGTTGGTTAAAGTTTTGACTTCTATACTCTATGAAATTAGTAGAATATCCTTGATATTTGTGCTTCATCCAGTATCTTTTCATGAAAATATTCTTCTGATCATTCTTAAATTTTACTCTACAAAGCAATATCATGTTAAAAATTTGGACATTAGTAGTTCTTGGACAAATTAATTCTTGAACTTGTTTTATTGAATTCTTATATCATTGTCATCATCCTCATGTTTATATTATGTTGAAAGTCATCTGTGGCCTGTAGTGCATAGATAGACTTGGTATGATTATGACCAGAGATTATTCGGTGTAATCATGATCGTAATGTTACAAATGATGTGGTAAAAGTCCTCATTGGCCCGTAGTGCATTGATGGACAGTTGTTGGTATGATCATGACCATTGATGAATACACAAATATCCTTGGCCCGTAGTGCATGAAATTCGTGGTCGTGACCCTAATGAATATCCTTGGCCGTAGTGCAGGGATGATGTGGATTATTTATTAAGCTGAGTCTCAGCGATAAAAGTGATAAAAAAACTTTTTAAATCATAAAAGATAGTAGATTCTATTCTCTACTTGACTCTTTTAATGGATTGCTTGATCCACTGCAGTTAAACTTGATGTTGTTATATTTTATCAGTTTAACACTGTTGAAGGCTAACGATAATTTATTCTGCATTATCTTAGTCATAATATTTCTTACTGGGCTAGTTGAGCTCACCCTTTCTTTCACTATTCTCTTCAAGAAATGAGAACATAGCAGGGACTAGTCGGGGAACGGAGTGACGGTCCAGAGGATAACATTATTAGTCCTCACTATTATGTGAAATAGTGTGTTAATAATTGTAATGATGACTTCTTTTGAGTTTGTATAATCTCTAGTAGGCAATAATTGTATTCAAACTCACAGTTACGTTTTGTCGTATTATACACGACAGTTGTATTAGTAAGTTGTATTTGAATTTTGTACCATGTATCTGACGACCCAAGATGGGTGATGTATACCTAATTTTGGGGGCATCACAGTTGGTGTCAAAGCTTAGGGATAGGATCCCTGGCTAAGATGTGAGACTAGAACTAGGAGGGGAGAGACGGGGAATTTCTTCGCTAGTATGACCTACTTAAATTTATTTTGTATTTAAATTGGTTGGTCAGAGTTTAGAGATATTATGTTACATGTCAATTAACCTTTATTTTGTGGCCGTATCTGAAAATGACATCTGAAAATGACATCCGAAAATGTTGAGAATAACAATGGAGCACAAGAGACCGTTGAGTCTCCACATATCAATAATCAGGAGAATGTGCATCAGGAAGGCGACAATCCTCATGCAAACAAAAACACTGACCAAATGATGAATGATGGATTGTTCAGAGGTTTATGCAATTCATGCAACAGCAGGTGAGAGCGGCTCCTGTTCAAAATGTAGGTTGAAACACTGGAAATTCTCGGGCGGTCACCGCTAAACAATTCAAGGAGCTGGTACCACCAGAGTTTAAGGGAGAGCCAAAACCACTTATGGAGGAAGCAAGGATAAAGCAGATCACCAAAATATTTGATGTCTTGGGATGCTCTGAGGAGCAAAAGGTTCCCTTTGCCGCCTTTATGTTGCGCGGAGAGGCAGATTACTGGTGGGAATCGGTAAAACGTACTCAACCTGCCGTACTGAAGATGTCTTGGGAGAAGTTCCAAGAGCTGTTCAACGACAAATAATTTCTCGAAAGTATTCGTCACATGAAGTAGGTGGAGTTTATCAAATTGGAGCAAAACAATATGACCGTGTCGCAATACGAGGCAAAATTTGCGGAGTTATCCCGGTTTGCGTCCCACTTGGTGGATAATGAAGAGAGAATGACGCGAATGTTTTTAAGAGGTTTGAAGCCGGAGATACGTCAACATCTTATTTCTCATAAACTGTGTTTGTATTCAGATGTTGTAAATAGGGCTTAGTTGGTGGAGCGCGATAACGAGTCAACGCAATCAAAAGAGAGCAGCCGGCAAAATGATAATACCAGTGAGAGCAGTCATCGAAGCGGAAATCAACAGGCCAAAAATGGTAACCACTTCGGTGGTAATCAGGGATAAAACAATAAGAATGAACATTTCAAGAAGAGGAGATTCAACAATTATGGAAAGACGTCAGCACCAGCAACCGTTGTTAAGGAAGGAGAAAGACCACCTATCATATGCTTCAAATGTGGATGGGAGGGACACATCAGTCCAAATTGCGTGATGCCGTCCAAAGCATGTTATAATTATGGAAGAGAAGGTCACTTAACCCGATTTTATTGTTCACCGAAGACAAATTCAACTAGGATGGAGGTACCAAAGGCTGTCCCAGAAAAGTCAAAGCCGGTAGTGCAAGGGAGAGCGTTTGTTGTGACCTCCCTGAAAGCAAGGAACCCGCATGAGGTCATCACGGGTAAGCTTATCATAAACTCTAGCGAAGTCTACACTTTATTTGATACCGGTTCTACCCATTCTTTTATTTCTCCTACTTGCGCTCAACGATTAAATTTGACTCCGGAGAAATTAGACTTTGACTTATTTGTGGAAACTCCATTGGGAGAAACCTTCATTACATCCACGGTTCATAAATCTTGTTTGGTTCAAGTTGGTACCCACACATTACCTGTCGATCTTATTACATTAAAAATACTTGCATTTGATGTAATTCTAGGGATTGATTGGTTAACTACTCATCATGCAAAAATTGATTGATTTCGTAAGGTTGTTAGCTTTCATATTCCTAATCGACCTATTATGCTAATTCAAGCAACCAAACCATTAAAATCAATCACTGTCATCTCAAGCCATAAAGCTATTCGTTTATTGAAAAACGGATGTCAAGCTTTCTTAGCTCATGTCACAAATCTAAACAAAAATACGTCAGTTTTGAATAATATTTCTATTGTTAATGAATTTCCTGACGTATTCCCAGAAGAACTTTCTGGCCTACCTAGAGCGTGAAATTGAATTTTGTATCGACCTTGAACCCGGTTCAAAACCCATTTCTAAAGCCCCATATCGAATGGCTCCTATTGAACTTCAGGAGTTAAAGACTCAACTGCAGGAATTGTTAGACATTGGCTTTATTCGTCCTAGTACTTCTCCTTGGGGTGCTCCTGTTCTATTCATGAAGAAGAAAGATGGAAGTATGCAAATTTGTATTGATTATCGGGACTTGAATCATGTCACCATCAAAAATAGGTATCCATTGCCACGTATTGATGACCTGTTTGACCAATTACAAGGAGCCAAATTCTTTTTAAAGATTGATCTTCGTTCCGGATATCACCAATTGAAGATTAGAACCGATGACATTCCAAAGACGGCTTTCAGAACTCGGTACGAGCATTATGAATTCCTAGTCATGTCCTTTGGATTTACTAATGCTCCTGATGCCTTCATGGATATGATGAACCGAGTATTCAAGGAATATTTGGATCACTTTGTGGTCGTTTTTATTGATGACATCTTTATTTATTCCAACGCCGTGAAGATCATGAGGAACACTTGAGGTTGATACTCCAAAAGTTTCGTGAATACAAGCTTTATGCCAAGTTGAAGAAATGCGAGTTCTGGCTTGAGGAAGTAACATTCCTTGGGCACGTGGTATCAAGTCATGGAATATCTGTTGACCCAACAAAGATTGAAGCTATTCAAAGCTGGGAGCTACCTAAATCAGTGACCGAAGTACGTAGCTTTCTCGGCTTAGCTGGTTATTATCAGAGATTCGTAGAAGGGTTTTCTCGAATCGCTACTCCACTAGCTCAGCTGACTCGGAAAGATACAAAGTTCAGTTGGAGCGAGGAATGTGAGAAGAGTTTTCAAGAACTCAAGAAGAGACTCATTTCAGCACCTGTTCTGACAATACCATCTGGTTCGGAGGGATTTGTCATCTACAGTGATGCTTCGGGCAAATGGTTAGGATGTGTTCTCATGCAATATGGGAAAGTCATAGCCTATGCCTCACGACAACTCAAAGAATATGAGAGAAATTATCCTACTCATGACCTAGAGTTAGCAGCTGTTGTCTTCGCACTTAAAATTTGGAGGCATTACTTGTATGGGGAGAAAGTGGAGATCTTTACGGATCATAAAAGCCTCAAATATTTCTTCACTCAAAAGGAACTCAACATGTGACAATGACGTTGGCTTTAACTGTTGAAAGATTATGATCATACAATCCAATACCATCCTGGAAAAGCGAACGTGGTAGCTGACGCATTGAGTAGAAGATCATATGCGGGTGCGAGTGCAATATTGTCAACGCAAAGGCCCATTTTGTATGACTTGCAAAGGATGGAGATAGAGATAAAGACTCCAAGGACCCACGTGATGATGGCAAAAATACGAGTAAAACTGACTTTAATTGATAAAATTAAAGCTGCTCAAGTTACAGATTCGGAGCTGATGCGTATGAGGAAGAAAGTACAAGAAGGTGCGATGCCGGAAGAAAGAATCGATGAAGAAGGAATACTTCGAGTCAACTCCAGACTTTGTGTTCCTAACGACCCTGATTTAAAGTATAAAATCATGATGAAGGCGCACAACACGCCGTTTACAATCCATCCTGGGAGTACCAAAATGTATAATGATCTTCGACATATATTTTAGTGGGGAAATATGAAGAGAGAGATAACGCTGTTTATCTCAAGTTGTCTAACGTGTCAACGAGTCAAGGTGGAGCATCAAGTACCAAAAGGTCCATTGCAACCACTAGAAATTCCAGAATGGAAGTGGGAGCACATTACCATAGATTTTGTTACTGGTCTTCCCAAAGTTTCTCAAGGTATAGATGCGATTTGGGTCATTGTTGATAGATTGACCAAGTCTGCTCATTTCTTACCGATACGAGAAACTTATACACTTGAATGTATTACTCGTATGTACATAAACGAGGTTGTAAGATTGCATGGTATGCCAGTATCCATAGTTTCTGATTGAGACCCAAGATTCACTTCGTGATTTTGGGTTAGTTTGTAAAAAGCTATGGGCACAGATTTACGATTTAGCTCGGCATATCATCCTCAGATGGACGAACAGATTTACGATTTTGGGTTATTTGTTTTATTAGATTATAAATAGAATATATTATAATTTATTTAAAAGATTTTTGCTTTAAATATGGACCGTCAGATTAAAGTAAACCAATCTAGACTGTTCATGGATTAGTTACTATGCATTCTATTTTCCTATAAATAGAAGCTCATTCCTTCATTATTTTCTTACAAATTCACTGAACTCTAGAGAGAGAAACTATAGAGAGACTATAGAGAGATAGAAGAAAAGTATTTTGCTACTTTTATATTCAATTTTTTTTTACAGTAAGGGGTGTTATTCTTTTTTATTCATGAAGAGAACTGTTGTTATTCTATTTCTTATTATTCTGTTGGAATAACCTGTATACACGGTCTACCCTATACTTGGTGACATTCTTCTATTATTCTGTTGGAACATTATGTCTGTGTGTTTTACACCGGACCTGGTTCCGTCTTTATTATTCTGTTGGAACATCCTGTCGGTGCAAATTTTGCTTGACTTGGTTCCGTTATTATTATTCTGTTAGAATAACCTGTCTATGCTAAGTACCGCATGCATGGTGATTTCAGTTGTTATTCCATTCTTTATTATACTCAGTTGGTTAAAATTTTGACTTCTATACTCCATGAAATTAGTAGAATATCCTTGATATTTGCGCTTCATCCAGTATCTTTTCATGGAAATATTCTTCTGATCATTCTTGAATTTTACTCTACAAAGCAGTATCATGTGGATAATTTGGACATTAGTAGTTCTTGGACAAATTAATTCTTGAACTTGTTTTATTGAATTCTTATATCATTGTCATCATCCTCATGTTTATATTTTTTTGAAAGTCATCTGTGGTCTGTAGTGCATGGATGGACTTGGTATGATTATGATCAGGGATTATTCGGTGTAATCATGATCGTAATGTTACAAATGATGCGGTAAAAGTCCTCATTGGCTTGTAGTGCATTGATGTACAGTTGTTGGCATGATCATGACCATTGATGAATACACAAATGTCCTTGGCCCGTAGTGCATGGAATTTGTGGTCGTGACCCTAATAAATATCCTTAGCCGTAGTGCAGGGATGATGTGATTTATTTATTAAGCTGAGTCTCAGCGATAAAAGTGATGAAAAACTTTTTAAATCATAAAAGATAGTAGATTCTATTCTCTACTTGACTCTTTTAATGGATTGCTTGATCCGCTGCTGTTAAACTTGATGTTGTTATATTTTATCAGTTTAATACTGTTGAAGGCTAACGATAATTTATCCTGCATTATCTTAGTCATAATATTTCTTACTGGGCTAGTTGAGCTCACCCTTTCTTTTACTGTTCTCTTCAGGAAATGAGAACATAGCAGGGACTAGTCGGGGAACGGAGTGACGGTCCGGAGGATAACATTAATAGTCCTCACTATTCTGTGAAATAGTGTATTAATAATTGTAATGAGGACTCTTTTTGAGTTTGTATAATCTCTAGTAGACAATAATTGTATTCAAACTCACAGTTATGTTTTGTCGTATTGTACACGATAGTTGTATTAGTAAGTTGTATTTAAATTTTGTATCATGTATTTGACGACCCAAGATGGGTGATGTATACCTAATTTTGGGGGAGTCACAATAAAGAAATATTTATTTTATGTGGATATAAATGTTGGATATATTTATTGTGGTTAAAAATGAAAGAGTTAATGTTGAGGTGTTTTATCAGTATTTTTGTCGGAATGAAGGTATTAAAAAATTAAACCAGTATTTTTGAGATATATTACGTGAGTTATAATTTTTAATCCGATCGTTGGATCGTTGTAATTTTTGGATATGTTATACATATATAAGTTGAGTATATGTCCACAAATTTTGAATCGTTAAAAATGAACGTATGATTTGTTATGAATTTTAAGAGGTAGTTCAAAAATTGTTGAAGTATCCGAATTTAGCATTTTGGTGAAAAATTCTAGAATTGAATGGGCCCCACTTGTGGTTGGTGAAGAAATGTGCTGAATTTTATTTCAAATGTGGTGGGTGGGAATAGTAGCAGGTAAAGTCATCAGGTTGCAGGTCAAGTTTGCTAACATTTTCTTATAAATAGAGGACTAAGTTAGAATTGAAAATCACACCAGAAACATAAGCTTTCTCTCTTTCTCTCTCTAGATTATTGAGTATATTTTGTGAGTATTTAGATACTTTGTGAGTTTCTATTCATCAGTGCAAGTTTTCTTCAGTCTTATACCGATATTCCGATCAGAAGTACTGATATTTTGAGGTAAGGGGTGTTATATTCTTCTTAAAATGATATTTTCTTCAATATCATTATACCGAAATGTTGGTATGAATTTTTTATCAAATTTGGAACTTTTTGTGTCGGGGTTACTATTCACGTATACGCCACTATTCACGAATACGATACTATTCACCAAAAAATGAATTTTTTTCTTTTTGTCCAAGATGTCTATTATGGTTACTATCTTTGATTGTATTCATGTTTTGATCTTTATTCTTGAATTTTGTTTTAAAATTGGTTATTATGGAGTATTATTGATCTTTGATAAACTGTTATACGAATCCTTACTATTTGTCCTTCTGTCTCACTGGATTTGTTTTTTTAAAAATATTTTTCATCATCCTCAGTCCTAAATGATGATATTACTGAATATCTTTGGCTTGTAGTACAAAAATGAATGATTAACTGATGAATATCTTTGGCTCGTAGTGCGAAGATGAACAGGTGTTGAGATGAACATGACCAACTGGTAATACAAATAAATATCTTTGGCCTGTAGTGAAAAGATGAATATTGATTAAAGATGTATAATGATTGTTATTACATGGATAAAATTGATGATGGACTTTTAAATCTTAGAAGATAATAGAACTCATTCTCTACTTGACTCTTCTAATGGATTGCTGTTTTCACTGCAGTTGTTGATCTAAAACTTGTTGTCTATTATATTTTATCAGATGTTTCCCTGTTGAAGACTAACGATAATTTGTTGTATATTATCTTAGTCATAATATTCTTTAATGGGCTAGTTGAACTCACCTTTTTCCTTTTTGTTCCATTTTTCTCATGAGGTGAGAACATAGCAAGAACTAGTCGGGGTACGGAGTGATGATTCTAGAAAGATGTTTTAGTAGTCCTCACTATTTCTGTAAAATAGTGTTTGAATAATTTTAATGAGGACTTATTTGAGTGTGGATATTGTCTAGAAGATAATATTTGTATTTAAACTCACAGTATGTGTTGTCGTATTTTGCACGACAATTGTATTATTGAAGTTGTAGTTTGCTTTCTGTTTCATGTATTTAGCGACTCAGAACGTTGTATACCTATTTTGGGGGCATCACATATATATTAACTAAAAACAGAAAAAAATCAATTATAAAATTTTGTAAATTGAATAAAAATATTATTAAATTTTATACAGATGTAATCTAATTAATACATATTAAATGAAAAAATGGTAAGTGGAGGTTGGACAATTATTCTTAAGAAGTGGCTTTATGGAATGTACTATACTATTTAATGGTCTAAAATGGTGCACTGTACCAATGACCGGTACAATATGTATCGATCCTCCCCCCAATTCGTTTCAAGAAACGGTTATTTTTTATTTCTCCCCCTTAATAAAATTGATAACAAGTACCACTAAATTGAATATTTAAACTACATGCAAAAGAAGGGATCCCAATTTTAGGATATGCATTTTGGTAAATTACTAATTTAAAAACAAGAGCTACATATTTTTTAAAATAGGAATTAATATTTTCTCAAGTAAAATTGTTTGTTTTATAATTTTTTTTATATGATGAGGTTATGTATCAATAACTTTATAAAAATAAAAGTTAATAAAATTCGAGCTAGTGAAATAATTATACTTAATTATATACACTATTATAAAAAATGATATTTCACTGTCTTAAATTAAACAAAAATTTACACATGTTTTCAGATGTTATTCGTACGTTAGCATGACATGAGCGACAAATCGAAAGACTCACCGATCATTACCGATTAAACGTTGATTAAGTTGATGACTAAAACAAATCGAAGACGCTTATATGAAAAATTTGAAGTTTTATTTCCAATTGAAAGGTTTTGTTGGAATTGCCTTGCGATGCTTTTACCTTAAGGGTTTGGTCGGAATCGCCTCGCACCAATTCATAAAATAGGTTACAATCCGCTAGAAAATTCTTGGTGGCAATGTATTTTTTACTTCCCTAACTTAGTCTGATTGGGCGTATAAAAGTCCATAAAATTATTTATTCATGTCCGCTAGTTATTCTAGCAAATAACGAGGTGACTTTTTAAATCACAACCCTTGATTTTTGTAATGCAAGGTTATGATGTTATTTGCCCATTTTTGATACATATCAAATACATGTTATGGATCATATATGGCTTTGATCCCTATGTTTATATATATATATATACGGTCCGGATCTTAAGCTCACCTCTTATCCAACTCATCCGAGCTCACCCCCCTTTAGCGACAGACCCGGCTAGGGTTCGGTCATACAACCGTCGTCTAAACTTTTAGCGACGCTATATGTTGTCTGTCGCTAAAAGTATAGACGATGGTTGTATGACCGAACCGTCGCCGGGTCCGTCGCTAAAGGGGGTGAGCTCGGATGAGTTGGATAAGAGGTGAGCTTAAGATCCAGACTATATATATATATATATATATATATATATATATATATATATATATATATATATATATATATATATATATGAGAACCGATTCATAACTAACGTTTTAAAAAAGAAATTAACCTTACAACAAATTCTGATCGTTCATATTGATATTGTTCTCGTCCGCAATTTAATTTTCAATATTTCGCAGTTTAATATTGCGAACGGGATAAATGTCCAAAATACCCTCATTTTCATATTCCTCATGTGCAGTATTAAACTGCGGATGCTAAAGCTCTGTTTCTAAGTTTTAAAATGGACAGGAAAAAAAAGAAATGGACGGAAAATTTAAGTTTTATTTCCCATTCATATGTTTTTGAGTTTTATAATAAACGAAAAAGAAAAGAAATGGATAGAAAACCTGGCCACTATTTCAGTCAAAGTTTTTCGTTCAAAATTGGTCTGATTTAGACGAAAAATAAATTGGAATAAGTAATATTTTTTTTTAATTTTCATATTATTCCCAACTTTTAATATAATAAATTTAAAATTACAACTCATGTCTCCAATTTATTTTTATCTACTAAACTCAATGTACAATACTGACAAGAAAGGGAAACTATTTTTTTGTTCGGTCATGAATATTATATGGTCCCATATTTATTTGGATGAATTACACATTCTATTACATTTTTAAAAATAATTACAACAATAGTGCACTCATAAAATTTTTACACAACTAATATACTTCCATATTTATTTACAATAGTAGTGCAATTAGGATTCCTTAATTTAGGGAATTAATATTCAATTAGAATTCCTTAATTTAGGGATTAGTTATACACATTACTTCTTCTCTCTTTTCATCTATAACAACTGCAGTTAGTCATCACCCTTCTTCTTCATTTAATATTCTTTCTATACTCTCCAAACCTTCACAGACTTATCCAAGCTCCCGCTATACAATCTCCATCGTCGATTCTTTCCCACCTCATCATCACGAGAATCTGCATCATGATCCTCCCCCTCAATGGCCAAACACTTCACCGGTCCAGCATGCCCCATCAGCACATTCAAGCACTCGTGGTCCCCACACTCCTCTCTCCTCCACACACAAATACTTTTATTCGCCGACCCACTCACCGCCAACCTCCCCGCCACCGCCAAACACAACACCATGCTACTATAAAATGAAGGTATATATATATATATATATATATATATTTATTTATTTATGAGTCAACCAACTGTATATCTCCGATAGCTTCTCAAAATATAGGGTCAAAATGGAAGTGGGTATGAAGATTCAGGCGGTGGTGGCGGTGGATATGAATACTGGATGATGATAACCAAACCTTCATACCAAGGTAACCAATTCAGTGTTATTAGGTTTCTAATTTATTTTTAAAAAATCTATTATAGATTTTTTTTATTTAATAGTGCAGTTGGTAGCTAACACTTTATAAAAATGTTACCAATTCAATTTTATTGGGTTACCAATTAATTAAAAAAAAATTATTGTAGATTTTTTTTTATAATGCAGTTGGTAGACAAACCTTAATACAAACGTAACCAATTCAGTTTTATTGGGTTACCAATTAATTATAAAAAATCTATTATAATTTTTTTTTCATAATGCAGTTGTTAGCTAAACCTTAATTCAAATGTAACCAACAAAAACTAAAATTGTTACCTTTGAAAGTTTTGGTTACCAACTGTACTGAAATTTCTATTGGTTACCCACAAAAACTAAAATGGTTACCTTTGTAGAAATATTTGGATACCAAATGCACTAAAAAATGTCTTTTTTTCCTTTTAATTTTTGGACTAAATCAACCTTCGTCATAATGGCAGATGTGGCCGACGTCTATGGTGTTGAAGCGGCGACGTCCATGGTGAAGCGGAGGAAGATGACCGACGTCCATGATGTTGAAGCGGCGGCGAAAGGGATGAGGAAGATGACCGGCGAATGGGAGGAAGAAGATGACGTTACCAAACTTTGAATATTTGAATTTTAATTATTTTTGAATTTAAATTTGTTTTGTTTGTTAGATCTAAGACATTTGAATTTGAATTATTAATTATGGTAGTTATTTCTCCTTGATTTTAGGTTTCTTTATTATTATGAATTGAATCCTATACTAATTCCCTAAATTCAGGAATCCTAATTGCACTAATATTGCATAAAACCTCTGAACATTTGATCATTCATCATTTGGTCAGTGTTGTTGTTTGCATGAGGATTGTCGCCTTCTTGATGCACATTATCCTGATTATTGATATGTGGTGAATCAACGATCTCCTGTGCTCCATTGCTATTCTCAACATTCTCAGATGTCATTTTCAGATACTGCCACAAAACAAAGGTTAATTGACATGTAACATAATATCTCTAAACTCTGACCAACCAATTTAAATACAAAATAAATTTAAGTAGGTCATACTAGCAAAGAAATTCCCCGTCTCTCCCCTCCTAGTACTATTCTCACATCTTAGCCAGGGATCATATTCCTAAGCTCTGATACCAACTGTGACGCCCCCAAAATTAGGTATACATCACCCATCTTGAGTCGTCAGATACATGGTACAGAATTCAAATACAACTTACTAATACCACTGTCGTGTATAATACGACAAAATACAACTGTGAGTTTGAATACAATAATTGTCTACTAGAGATCATACAAACTCAAAAGAAGTCCTCAATACAATTATTGTCACACTATTTAACAGAATAATGAGGACTACTAATACTATTCTCTGGTCCATCACTCCGTTCCCCGACTCGTCCCAGCTATATTCTCATTTCCTGAAGAGAACAGTGAAAGAAAGGGTGAGCTCAACTAGCCAGTAATAAATATTATGACTAAGATAATGCAGAATAAATTATCATTAGCCTTCAACAATGTTAAACTAAATAAAATATAATAAACATCAAGTTTAACTGCAGCAGAATCAGCAATCCATTAAAAGAGTCAAGTAGAAAATAAAATCTACTATCTTTTATGATTTAAAAGGATTTTCATCACTGCTATAGCTGAGACTCAGCTTAATAAATATTCCACATCATCGAATCACCCCTGCACTACGGCCAAGGATATTCTTTAGTATCACGACCACAATTATTCATGCACTACGGCCAAGAATATTTGTGTATTCATTAATGGTCATGATCATGCCAACAACTGTCCATCAATGCACTACGGGCCAATGAGGATTTTTAATTTTTTACATCATTTGTAATATTACGGTCATGATTACACCGAATAATCCCTGGTCATAATCATACCAAGTCCATCTATGCACTACAGGCCACAGATGACTTTCAACAAAATATAAACATGAGGATGATGACAATGATATAAGAATTCAATAAAACAAGTTCAAGAATTATTTTATCCAAGAATTATTAACGTCCAAATTGTCAACACGATACTGTTTTGTGGTGTAAAATTCAAGAATGATCAGAAGAATATTTCTATGAAAGGATACTAGATGAAGCGCAAATATCAAGGATATTCCACTAATTTCATGAAGTATAGAAGTCAGAATTTTAATCAACTTAGTAATAACGAATACAATAACAAAAGATATCACCATGCATGCGATAGAGACCGCACAAACAGGTTATTCCGGCAGAATAATAATAACGGAACCAGGTCAGGTGAAATTCACACCGACAGGATGTTCCAACAGAATAATAAATGCGGAATAGTAAATGATGGAACCAGGTCCGGCGTATAGCACAGACAGGATATTCCGACAGAAATGTAAGACGGAATAGTAAATGGAACCAGGTCCGGCGTATAGCACAGACAGGATATTCCGACAGAAATATAAAGACAGGATAGTAAATGGATGTCACCAAGTATAGGGTATTCCGCGTATACCGGTTATTCCAACAGAATAATAATGAATGGAATAACATAAGGATTTCACCAAGTATAGGGTATTCCGCGTATACCGGTTATTCCAACAGAATAACAAAGAATGGAATAACATAAGTTCTCTTCAAGAAGAAAGAATAACACCCTTACCTTATTAGGAGATTGAATACTGCAGTAGTGTAGTAACCGAATACTCTTCTTCTTTCTCTCTTACTCTCTCTATACTTTCTCTCTCTATAGCTTGAACGAATTCCTGAAAAATAATGAAGCCCTAGGCCTCTATTTATAGAAGATTTATTACTATTTACGAAAGTATTTACTATTTACGAAGGTAATTACTATTGACGAAGTTAATTACTATTGACGAAGGTAATTACTATTTACGAAGGTAATTACTATTTACGAAAGTAATTACTATTTACGAAGGTAATTATTATTTACAAAGGTAATTACTATTTATGAAAGAGACTCTTAGATGATGACATATGGCCCCCTATAAATAATTAAACTTACCACAAACTTCTAACAATAGACTCTTTATATACATCAAGGATTAAATAAAAATTACCAGAAATCATTTTATTTTTAATCAACACATATTTAATCTTTCAACAATTATTAATCAGTTATAACTTGTCGTCTCAATTATTGTTTAAATAATATAATATATTATACAGATGATACTGTGACAATAATTGAATCAATAATATAGGAGATATGATGCAGCAATTACTGTAGCAATAATTGAATATAGCTAAGTGACTTCACACGTCAGCATCAATAATCAAAACCGTGTGCTACTATGCAGCAACGCGTATTACTGTACTTTTATTACCGAGTAGTTCAACAATTTTAACGGTAATACCTCCGCCGTTATTTTATAGAAAGATAATTTTGTCGTTTTCTAACTACGATAATACTTTCGTTGTGGGGTCCACCAATGTTTGTGCCGTCGTTCGAATATTCCCCGACAAAAAGAATATTCCCCGACCAAACGAATATTTTATAACAACTTGCGTAGTTTGCAAAATTTATAAATATTACCCACAACTATAACATTATATCAAATTTATTCCATAATATTCAAAAATAATAATTATAAAAAATTCATCTTTATTTATAAAAACTGGGGTCTTACAACCTCCCCTTCTTATGAAATTTCGCCCTCGAAATTAGGGTACATACCTGGTATGTCGAAGAGGTAAGGATACCTTGATTTCATTTCAGATTCTAACTCCCAAGTCATTTCCTCAACATCGTGGTTTCTCCACAAAACTTTGACTTGAGGTATAACCTTGGAGCGTAGAATATGTTCCTTCTTATCCAAGATTTGAACAGGAATCTCTTCATACGTCAAATCTTCCGCTATTTCGTCCGGTTCTAACTCAATAATGTGGTTCGGGTCTTTCACATATTTACGTAACATGGATATGTGAAAAACGTTATGAACACGAGACATACTTGGCGGTAAAGCGAGTCTATAGGCCACAGTTCCTATTCGATCAAGGATTAAAAATGGACCGATGAATCGAGGATTGAGTGTTTCTCTCTTTCCAAATCTTGTAACTCCTTTCCATGGAGTAACACGTAACAACACATGTTCTCCTATATTGAATTCCACGTCCTTTCGATGAAGATCAACATAACTCTTTTGTCGACTTTGTGAGGTTTTTATACGTTGTCGGATCGTTTGAATCTTTTCCGTAGTCATACGTACCAACTCCGGTCCTAACAATGTTGCTTCACCCACCTCATCCCAGCATACTGGAGAACGACACTTTCTTCCATACAACGCTTCGAATGGAGCCATGCCAATACTTGCTTGATAACTGTTGTTGTAGGAAAACTCCACCAATGGTAAGAACTTGTCCCAACTTCCCTTGAAATCAAGGACACAGAGTCTTAATAAATCTTCGAGAGTTTGAATAGTCCTCTCCGACTGTCCGTCCGTCTGAGGATGATATGCCGAGCTAAATCGTATGTCTGTGCCCATAGCTTTTTGCAAACTAACCCAAAATCGTGAAGTAAATCTTGGGTCTCGATCAGAAACTATGGATACCGGCATACCATGCAGTCTTACAATTTCGTTTATGTACATACGAGCAAGACGTTCAAGTGTATAAGTTTCTCGTATCGGTAAGAAATGAGCAGACTTGGTCAATCTATCAACAAAGACCCAAATCGCATCTATGCCTTGAGAAACCTTAGGAAGACCGGTAACGAAATCCATGGTAATGTGCTCCCACTTCCATTCTGGAATTTCAAGTGGTTGCAATGGACCTTTTGGTACTTGATGCTCCGCTTTAACTCGTTGACAAGTTAGACACCTTGAGATAAACAACGCTATCTCTCTCTTCATATTGCTCCACCAAAATGTATGACGAATATCATGATACATTTTGGTACTCCCAGGATGGATTGCAAACGGTGTATTGTGCGCCTCCATCATGATTTTATACTTTAAATCAGGGTCGTTAGGAACACAAAGTCTGGAGTTGACTCGAAGTATTCCTTCTTCATCGATTCTTGCTTCCGGCATAGCACCCTCTTGCACTTTCTTCCTCATACGCATCAGCTCCAGATCTGTAGCTTAAGCAGCTTTAACTTTATCGATTAAAGTCGGTTCTACTCGTATATTGGCCATCGTCACATGCGTCCCTGGAGTCTTTAACTCTATCTCCATCCTTTGCAAGTCACACAAAATGGGCCCTTGCGTTGACAATATCGCACTCGTACTTGCATGTGATCTTCTACTCAATGCGTCAGCTACTACATTTGTTTTTCCAGGATGGTATTGGATGGTATGATCATAATCTTTCAACAGTTCAAGCCAACGTCGTTGTCGCATGTTGAGTTCCTTTTGAGTGAAAAAATATTTGAGGCTTTTATGATCCGTAAAGATCTCCACTTTCTCCCCATACAAGTAATGCCTCCAAATTTTAAGTGCAAAAACAACAGCTGCTAACTCTAGATCATGAGTAGGATAATTCTTCTCATATTCTTTGAGTTATCGCGAGGCATAGACTATGACTTTTCCATGTTGCATAAGAACACATCCCAGCCCTTTGCCCGAAGCATCACTGTAGATGACAAATCCCTCCGAGCCAGATGGTATTGTCAGAACAGGTGCTGAAATGAGTCTCATCTTGAGTTCTTGAAAACTCTTCTCACATTCTTCGCTCCAACCGAACTTTATATCTTTCAGAGTCAGCTGAGTCAATGGAGTAGCGATTCGAGAAAATCCTTCCATGAATCTTCGATAATAACCAGCTAAACCGAGAAAGCTACGTACTTCGGTCACTGATTTAGGTTGCTCCCAGCTTTGAATAACTTCAATCTTTGCTGGGTCAACAGATATTCCATGACTTGATACCACGTGACCGAGGAATGCTACTTCCTCAAGCCAAAACTCGCATTTCTTCAACTTGGCATAAAGCTTATATTCTCGAAGCTTTTGGAGTGTCAGCCTCAAGTGTTGCTCATGATCTTCACGGCTTTTGGAATAAATAAGGATGTCATCAATAAAGACGACCACAAAGTGATCCAAATATTCCTTGAATACTCCGTTCATCATATCCATGAAGGCAGCAGGAGCATTAGTCAATCTAAAGGACATGACTAGGAATTCATAATGCCCGTACCGAGTTCTGAAAGCCGTCTTTGGAATGTCATCGGTTCTAATCTTCAATTGGTGATATCTGGAACGAAGATCAATCTTTAAAAAGAATTTGGCTCATTACAATTGGTCAAACAGGTCATCAATACGTGGCAATGGATACCTATTTTTGATGGTGACATGATTCAACTCCCGATAATCAATACAAATTTGCATACTTCCATCTTTCTTCTTCATGAATAGAACAGGAGCACCCCAAGGAGAAGTACTAGGATGAATAAAGCCAATGTCTAACAATTCCTGCAGTTGAGTCTTTAACTCCTGAAGTTCAATAGGAGCCATTCGATATGGGGCTTTAGAAATGGGTTTTGAACCGGGTTCAAGGTCGATACAAAATTCAATTTCACGCTCTAGGTAGGCCAGAAAGTTCTTCTGGGAATACGTCAGGAAATTCATTAACAATAGAAATATTATTCAAAACTGACGTATTTTTGTTTAGATCTGTGGCATGAGCTAAGAAAGCTTGACATCCGTTTTTCAATAAACGAATAGCTTTATGGCTTGAGATGACAGTGATTGATTTTAATGGTTTGGTTGCTTAAATTAGCATAATAGGTCGATTAGGAATATGAAAGCTAACAACCTTACGAAATCAATCAATTTTTGCATGATGAGTAGTTAACCAATCAATCCCTAGAATTACATCAAATGCAAGTATTTTTAATGTAATAAGATCGACAGGTAATGTGTGGGTACCAACTTGAACCAAACAAGATTTATGAACCGTGGATGTAATAAAGGTTTCTCCCAATGGAGTTTCCACAAATAAGTCAAAGTCTAATTTCTCTGGAGTCAAATTTAATCGTTGAGCGCAAGTAGGAGAAATAAAAGAATGGGTAGAACCGGTATCAAATAAAGTGTAGACTTCGCTAGAGTTTATGATAAGCTTACCCGTGATGACCTCATTCGGGTTCCTTGCTTTCTGGGAGGTCACAACAAACGCTCTCCCTTGCACTACCGGCTTTGACCTTTCTGGGACGGCATTTGGTGCCTCCATCCTAGCTGAATTTGTCTTTGGTAAACGACAAAATCGGGCTAAGTGACCTTCTCTTCCACAATTATAACATGCTTTGGACGGCATCGCGCAATTTGGACTGATGTGTCCCTCCCCTCCGCATTTGAAGCATATGATAGGTGGTCTTTCTCCTTCCGTAACAACGGGTGCTGGTGCTGACGTCTTTCCATCATTGTTGAATCTCCTCTTTTTGAAATGTCCATTCTTATTGTTTTGGCCCTGATTACCACCGAAGTGGTAACCATTTCTGGCCTGCTGATTCCCTCCGCGCTTGTTGTCACCGCTTCGATGACCACTCTCGCTGGTATTATAATTTTGCCGGCTGCTCTCTTTTAGTTGAGTTAACTCGTTATCGCGCTCCACTAACTGAGCCCTATTTACAACATCTGAATACAAACACAGTTTATGAGAAATAAGATGTTGACGTATCTCCGGCTTCAAACCACTTAAAAACATTCGCGCCATTCTCTCTTCATTATCCACCAAGTGGGACGCAAACCGTGATAACTCTGCAAATTTTGCCTCGTATTGCGACACGGTCATATTATTTTGTTCCAACTTAATAAACTCCACCTCCTTCATGTGGTGAATACTTTCGGGAAAGTATTTGTCATTGAACAGCTCCTGGAACTTCTCCCAAGATATCTTCAGTACAGCAGGTTGAGTACGTTTTACTGATTCCCACCAGTAATCTGCCTCTCCCCGTAACATAAAGGCGGCAAAGGGAACCTTTTGCTCCTCGAAGCATCCCAAGACATCAAATATCTTGGTGATCTACTTTATCCATGTTTCCGCCATAAGTGGTTTTGGCTCTCCCTTAAACTCCGGTGGTCCCAGCTCCTTGAACTGTTTAGCGGTGACCGCCCGAGAGTTTCCCGTGTTTCCATCTATGTTTTGGACAGGAGTTGCTCTCGCCTGCTGTTGCATGAATTGCATAAAACCTCTGAACATTTGATCATTCATCATTTGGTCAGTGTTGTTGTTTGCATGAGGATTGTCGCCTTCTTGATGCACATTATCCTGATTATTGATATGTGGTGAATCAACGATCGCATGTGCTCCATTGCTATTCTCAACATTCTCAGATGTCATTTTCAGATACTGCCACAAAACAAAGGTTAATTGACATGTAACATAATATCTCTAAACTCTGACCAACCAATTTAAATACAAAATAAATTTAAGTAGGTCATACTAGCAAAGAAATTCCCCGTCTCTCCCCTCCTAGTACTATTCTCACATCTTAGCCAGGGATCATATCCCTAAGCTCTGATACCAACTGTGACGCCCCCAAAATTAGGTATACATCACCCATCTTGAGTCGTCAGATACATGGTACAGAATTCAAATACAACTTACTAATACCACTGTCGTGTATAATACGACAAAATACAACTGTGAGTTTGAATACAATAATTGTCTACTAGAGATCATACAAACTCAAAAGGAGTCCTCAATACAATTATTGTCACACTATTTAACAGAATAATGAGGACTACTAATACTATTCTCTGGTCCATCACTCCGTTCCCCGACTCGTCCCAGCTATATTCTCATTTCCTGAAGAGAACAGTGAAAGAAAGGGTGAGCTCAACTAGCCCAGTAAGAAATATTATGACTAAGATAATGCAGAATAAATTATCATTAGCCTTCAACAGTGTTAAACTGATAAAATATAATAAACATCAAGTTTAACTGCAGCAGAATCAGCAATCCATTAAAAGAGTCAAGTAGAAAATAAAATCTACTATCTTTTATGATTTAAAAGGTTTTTCATCACTGCTATAGCTGAGACTCAGCTTAATAAATATTCCACATCATCGAATCACCCCTGCACTACGGCCAAGGATATTCTTTAGTATCACGACCACAATTATTCATGCACTACGGCCAAGAATATTTGTGTATTCATTAATGGTCATGATCATGCCAACAACTGTCCATCAATGCACTACGGGCCAATGAGGATTTTTAATTTTTTACATCATTTGTAATATTACGGTCATGATTACACCGAATAATCCCTGGTCATAATCATACCAAGTCCATCTATGCACTACAGGCCACAGATGACTTTCAACAAAATATAAACATGAGGATGATGACAATGATATAAGAATTCAATAAAACAAGTTCAAGAATTATTTTATCCAGGAATTATTAACGTCCAAATTGTCAACACGATACTGTTTTGTGGTATAAAATTCAAGAATGATCAGAATAATATTTCTATGAAAGGATAGTAGATGAAGTGCAATTATCAAGGATATTCCACTAATTTCATGAAGTATAGAAGTTAGAATTTTAATCAACTGAGTAATACCGAATACAATAACAAAAGATATCACCATGCATGCGATAGAGACCGCACAAACAGGTTATTCCGGTAGAATATAATAACGGAACCAGGTCAGGTGAAATTCACACCGACAGGATGTTCCAACAGAATAATAAATGCGGAATAGTAAATGATGGAACCAGGTCCGGCGTATAGCACAGACAGGATATCCCGACAGAAATGTAAGACGGAATAGTAAATGGAACCAGGTCCGGAGTATAGCACAGACAGGATATTCCGACAGAAATGTAAGACGGAATAGTAAATGGAACCAGGTCCGGCGTATAGCACAGACAGGATATTCCGACAGAAATATAAAGACAGGATAGTAAATGGATGTCACCAAGTATAGGGTATTCTGCGTATACCGGTTATTCCAACAGAATAATAATGAATGGAATAACATAAGGATTTCACCATGTATAGGGTATTCCGCGTATACCGTTTATTCCAACAGAATAACAAAAAATGGAATAACATAAGTTCTCTTCAAGAAGAAAGAATAACACCCCTTACCTTATTAGGAGATTGAATACTGCAGTAGTGTAGTAACCGAATACTCTTCTTCTTTCTCTCTTACTCTCTCTATACTTTCTCTCTCTATAGCTTGAACGAATTCCTGAAAAATAATGAAGCCCTAGGCCTCTATTTATAGAAGATTTATTACTATTTATGAAAGTATTTACTATTTACGAAGGTAATTACTATTGACGAAGGTAATTACTATTGACGAAGGTAATTACTATTTACGAAGGTAATTACTATTTACGAAGGTAATTATTATTTACAAAGGTAATTATTATTTATGAAAGAGACTCTTCGATGATGACATATGGACCCCTATAAATAATTAAACTTACCACAAACGTCTAATAATAGACTCTTTATATACATCAAGGATTGAATAATAATTACCAGAAATCATTTTATTTTTAATCAACACATATTTAATCTTTCAACAATTATTAATCAGTTATAACTTGTCGTCTCAATTATTGTTTAAATAATATAACATATTATACAGATGATACTGTGACAATAATTGAATCAATAATATAAGAGATATAATGCAGCAATTACTGTAGCAATAATTGAGTATAGCTGAGTGACTTCTCACGTAAGCATCAATAATCAAAACCGTGTGCTACTATGCAGCAACGCGTATTACTGTACTTTTACTACCTAGTAGTTCAACAATTTTAACGGTAATACCTCCGCCGTTATTTTATAGAAAGATAATTTTGTCGTTTTCTAACTACGACAATACTTTCGTTGTGGGGTCCACCAATGTTTGTGCCGTCGTACGAATATTCTCCGACAAAAAGAATATTCCCCGACCAAACGAATATTTTATAACAACATGCGTACTTTGCAAAATTTATAAATATTACCCACAACTATAACATTATATCAAATTTATTCCATAATATTCAAAAATAATAATTATAAAAAATTCATCTTTATTTATAAAAACTGGGGTCTTACAGAAACCATATTAAGCGTTAGATATACGGATGGACGACGATCAAGATTTGTTGCGAGGCTAACTTTTTTTTTACAACGTTAATTATGAATCTGTCACCTATATATATATATATATATATATATATATATATATATATATATATAAATACATGTATAAAGTACTAAGGGCATACCTCTTTATCCAACATACCTTGCATATGCCCCTTTAGTGACGTACTGGGTGACGGACCGGTCCGTCGCTATATGTTATCCGTCGCAAAAGTTAAGTTGAGCTATTTGAATGATTTTGCTACTGTTTTTTGTTTCAATTGAGCTATTACTATATATTTGTTGATAAAGTTTATTAGGTTGGTTTCATTTTGATTTTCGTTTTTTTTTGGGCTTGAAATATCAGTTGAGAAAAATAATTTTGTAGGTTTCGTTTTGATTTTCACCTATTTTGGCAATCATTAATATTATTAGAGAGTTTATTTGTTTGGCTTTCCTGTGGATTTTTTTATTTAATTAAAATTTTGACTTTAACTGTTATTGGATAACTTTTATTTTGTTGGCTTTCATTTTGATATTTTAAAAAATTAAATTTAGGTATCCTTGGTCGAGAAATTCAGAAAATATGTTGTTATAACTCCACAGTTCTAACTTATTTAGAAAATATGTTGTTATAACTATCATCATTTGGGTTTAAATGTCTAAGTATAGATTTACCATCATTGGACATGTCCGTTCTTTTTATATACATCTAAATTTAGCAACAACAACAAAAAAGCATTCATACCAAAAAATTATTGAATTCATTCTTGTTAAAATAGTACTCCCTCCGTTTAAAAATGTAGAATAAAATAAATTTTAGTATTAATAATTTTTGTTACATATTACTCTCTCCGTCTCATAATATAAGACGTTTTAGAGTTATGCATAAGAATTAAAAAAAATGATTATATAACATTAAATAACTACCATATTTATCTCATTCTCATATGTAATATTTTCTAATAAATGACAATTTTGAAAAGATTGTAGTTAATTCTCGTAGGCTATGTTTGTTTGCAATGATTATAATTTCGAGATTATTATAATTCTAAGACTATCGATCCTAGTATTATAATTTCGGAATTATAATCTAAACACTATTAAGTCATTTTATAATCCATAAGACCATGTTTGTTTGCAAGGATTATACTTGAAATATGACTATTAATCCCAAGTGTTTTGTTTATTTTTAAATTTAGATGATTATAAAATGGTTTAATAGTCTTATAATTATAATCCTAGGATTAATAGTATTGAGATTATAATCTCATCCATGAGATTATAATCCTCGCAAACAAACATATCCAAGATTAATAGTCTCAAGACTAAATTTGAAAACAAACAAGACACTTGGGTCATGTTTGTTCAAGATTATAATTCTAAGACTATTAATCCTAAGATTAAATAGTACTGGTCACGTGTTTATTTTTTTTATAGAATTATTCATGGATAACTTAAAATAATCCCATTTTATGTTTGTATTTTTCAAGATTAAATAAAGTATTGGATTAAAAAAAAAATTAACTTTTGGACTATTATACTCTTATCAATAATAACATATTTTAAACTTATTTATACATAAAAAAATAAAAATTTATTGATTATATATACACCCCCACCCCAAAAAAAAATATAATCTGATTATGTATACACTCCGACCCCCCCAGCCCCAGCCCCAGCCCCAGCCCCACCCCTACCCCTACCCCTCATGTGACGAACCCAAAATAGGTCCATTCCATCCAATCCATTCTGAGTCGCCAAATACATGATACAGAAAATAACTAAAACTTTATTACAACAATTGTCGTGCAAAATACAACACATATGCTATGAGTTTGGATACAAATAAATACCAACTGTGACTCTTGACACCAACTTGAGTAGCACGTCACCATGACATCTTACATAAAGGTATAGTCAAAAACTATTTTAGAAATTAAAATCTTTGGAAAGTGCTCAAGAAAACCTTCGTACATGGGAGGTCATGCGTTAGGTTATGATAGATATCATATGGCCAGCGAATTATCCTTGGTTGACCAAATAGACCCCAAAAAAAAATGAGAAGATTACTATCATATTCTTTCCAATGGTGAGTCTTCTCTTGACATATCATTATCTTCACTGTCTCTAATTGAGAATTATACTTCAAACAAACACCAAGATCATATAGGTAGTGCGCGTAGATATACTCAGTAAGTGGATGTGTACAACCCTGTCTTATGATGACACGAGGTTGTATGTCTTTAGACATCTTGTATGATAGTGACAAACACCATTCCAAAGTTGAGTTCACCTCACCTATTTAGGGAGAACCTCAACAGCTATATACCACCGTTCTATTCCCCTGTTATCCTTGGCTCGACCCAGCTACACTTTTATTACCTGAAAAGAATTGTGAAGCAAAAATGGTGAGCATAACTAGCTCAGTAAAGAATATCATGACTAAAGATAATTAAATTATCAATAGCCTTCATCAGTAATAAATCAGAGATTTAGAACATATGGTAGATGATAAAACTTTTCAACCATAGTTGCAGCGGAACGAGCAATCCATTAGAAGAGTTAAATAGACCATAAAATCTATTATTTTCTCCATGTTAAAAGTCCACCAACAATGTTTTATCTCTGTAACATCAATCAACAATTCATGTCCACAATCACATGTATAACTTATAATCGTAATTGTAATTCTAAATTCCTTTTTTCATCCAGGACAAAGATAATTTTCATCACCTGAAACATCAAAGATCATGGTTATGCCAAATCATAGTTCATGTTTATAATCATACTAATAATTTATCTTTGCACTACGGGCCAAAGATATTCATCAACAAGTCATCTTTGCACTACAAGCCAAATATATTCATCAACAGTTCATATTTGCACTACATGCCAAATATATTAATATCTCAAATAAATATATAATCATTTCAAAATCTATATAAACCATAATTATAACCATGTTGATCAATTCACCTTTGCACTTGAGCTTAAAATATTCAATTGTAAATTCAATGGTCATGATCATACCAGTCAACGATTCAACTTTGCACTACTGGCCAAAGAGAACCCATAGTCATGATCATACCAATAATCTACCCATCTTTACACTCAAATGAAAGAGAAATTCAACATCAGGTTATAAAAATATTATATATGATAATAAAAATAATATTATCAACAACTGCATTTATTTTAAAGAGCAACAATCATAAATCAAAGATAATTTGGTCAGAAAAAGAAACCAATTTTTGTTGTGAATAGTACTCGTGAATAGTAACTCGTGAATAGTAACTCATGAATAGTAACTCGTGAATAATAACTCATAAATAGTAACTCGTGAATAGTAACTTGTGAATAATAACACATGAATAGTAACTCGTGAATAGTAACCCCGACACAAAAAGGTAGAAATTATACAATAAAATCCATACCAATATTTCAGTATAATGATATTGAAAGAATAACATCATTATGAAAAAAATAACATTCATTAATATCCCTTACAATCCCTTACCTCAAAAGAGCAGCACTTCTGACTGGATATCGGATATGACGCTGAAGGAAACTTGCACTGATGAATAGCAACTCACCAAGTATCTAAATACTCACAAAATACACTCGATAATCTAGAGAGAAAAAGAGAGAAAACTTATGAATTCTGGTGTGATTTTCAATTTTAACTTAGCCCTCTATTTATAGAAAATGTTAGCACGTCAAAACAGACTTGACCTGCTACCTGATGGCTTTACCTGCTACTATTGCCACCCACCACATTTGAAATAAAATTCAGCACATTTCTTCACCAACCACAAGTGGGGCCCACTCAATTCTAGAATTTTCCACCAAAATCATTTATAAACTTAATTTATGAATCAGTCACATCTTAAAATTCATAACAAACCATTCGTTCATTTTTAACGGTTCAATATTTGTGAACAAATACACAACTTATATATGTATAACATATCCAAAAATTACAACGATCCAACGGTCAGATTAAAAATTATAACTCACACAATAAAACTGTAAAATTACTGATTTGATCTTTTAATACCTCCAATCTGACAAAATACTGATAAAATACCTCAACATTAATTCCTTCATTAATAACCACATAAATAAATCCATCATTTTTATTCGCATCAAATAAATATTTTCTTATCATATAAATCAATAATTAATTATTCACAAATAATATTACAGAATCACAATAATGACAACCAGGCAGTTCCCAGAAAAGAGGGGGTTTTCCGATAAGGATTTTTCCTTACTGGCGCGCAATTAGATTTTTCCTTACACAGCAGTCACTTGGAGCCCGATTTCGACCTTGATGCAGAGCGATTCTGTCGATTCTCAAAGAATGAAAGTTGTAGATCTTGTCGATATCTTCATTTTGATAGGTAGCAGGCCCCGTAACTCCTCCTGGATCAAAAGTTATGCTCGTTTTACCAAAGGACGTCACAACAGAAAATGGAAATTCGCCCCAGCGAATTTGAGCGCGAAAATTAGAAAATCTTGAATTTTTGGAAAGTTTCTAAATGTAGATTTTGGCAGATTTCAACATGGAATGGGATTATTATTTCTATTAGCTTTAGGATTTACTTTATACTAAGATTTATTTCCAAATTAGATTCCATTTCTTTATGAAAACTAATTATGATTTGTAATTCCTTTTAGGATTTGGATTTCTACTTCCTATAGGATTTAGGAGTTTGTCTAGCACTATAAATAGAGGATGCTAGTCAAGGTTTTAGACATTCAATCATCTACTACATTTTCTCATCTACAACATTGGAGGATTGAAGACATGAGCTAAGTTATTTTTATTCAGTTCTAAGGGATGTTGAACCTTATTTATAATTAATGGTTAATTGAGTATTCATTATTTATTCCTTCTCACATGAAATTCATTCTTGATAATCTGATTTAATTTCTGAATGCTATTTAGCTTAACTGATTTGATTTCTGCAGGATTGAGTTGGTTAACAGATATCATATGCTAGATCAAGGAATAATATTACGTGTAATTGATATTGTTTCTAATCACAAGTAGTAATTAGTAATACCTAATTGTGGACATGCTTTTGAGTATTGCTATGATTATCAGAAGACAAGTTAAACAATCCGAGCTTATGTGTTTGTTGCTTGGAATAGTCTAATTCCCTAGTTATTAATGCTGCTATTATATTAAATCTAGAGAGCTTGTTCTAGGTTATATAATTGTTAGAATCTTGTGAAGAACTTGTTTCATTGAGTGACAATCTAAGGGGAGTTTCGGGTAGCAGAGCTTGTTGTTACCTAGGGCTATTAGTTTCATTGAAGGGTAAATAATGTTACACTTGATTAATCTATTATTGTAAAAAGGTGATACTGAACTGAAGAACTGAAGCTTTTTATTCATTGTTTATTCTTATTAGTTTATTCTTGTTAATTAATTAATTAATTCAAAATCCCTTTTTCATTAGAAATCATAGGATAAATATAAAACAAATCACTCTCTGTGGGATCGATCCTTGCTTACTACTGTGCTAATTGTTTAAATTTGTAAAGTGAAAGTGAGGTTAATTTAGGAGTGTAAACGACAGCTCCCAACATTGTCAATAATGTTATTTAATAATATTATTCAAATAATATGAATTATTGATCTGATAATGGAGATACTGTGCAGTGACAATTATTGAACAACAATAATATAAAATATCAACGCAGTAATTATTGAATCAATAAAATAAAATATTAAACAATAATTACTGTAACAATTATTGAGTAGTGCCTTCTCTCGTAAGAATCAATAATTCTGAAAATACTGTACAATATCGTGTGCTACTATGCAACCACGCGCATTACTGTATTTTAACCACCAGATAATCCAACAATGTTAACGGTAACAACTACGACGTTATTTATAAAGCTCAAACTTTGTCGTTTTCTTCATCCGACAGTTATCCGTTATAGGACTCACAAATAGTTGCGCCGTCGTACGAATATTCCCCGACAGAAAGAATATTCCACGACCAAACGAATACCCCGATAAATAAATATTTTATAACCACTTGCATATTTTGAAAAATTTCATATATTACCCTTAACTTTAACCTTTTATCAATTTAACCATTTACTAAATAGGAAAATTGAATACTTTTATTTCATAAAATTCAGGGTCTTACACCCCACCCCCAAAAATAATATTTACTAATTATGTATACACTCTCACCCCTCCCACACCCACACCCACACCCACAGCCACCTCCAACCCTAAAAAAATAATATTTACTGATTATATATACACCCCACCCCACCCCACCCCACCCCACCCCACCCAACCCACATCCAACCCTAACCTTACACCCAACTTCCCCCCAAAAATAATAATTACTGATTATATATACACCCCACTCGCCCATCTCGCACCCCCACCCCCACCCCCACCGCAACCCCCACCCCCACCCCCACCCCCACCCCCACCCCCACGCACACCCCACCCCCACCCCCACCCCCACCCCCACCCCCACCATCACCCTTACCTTTCACCTTTCCCCCTTCAAAAAAATTAATATTAAGTTCACCAACTTTAGGGTTATTTGTTTAGGGCTTAATACATTTAAATGGCTGAATCGATCAGTCATTAACACTATGTTTCTGTATTTTGAACAGAAAAAAAAAAAAAATTTAAATTAGAACAGAAAAGAAAAAAATAGAAAAATTTAAATTTTTCTTTGTGTTGTTTCTGAGTTTTTAATGAAAAATGATAGAAAATTTAAAATTGAGAACATGAGTTGTAATTTAAAATTTATTATATTAAAAGTTGAGGATAATATGAGAATTATAAAAATATTACTTAATCTAATTTCTTTTCCGTCCAAATCATGCCTATTTTGGACGAAAAACTTTGGCAAAAAAATGACCAAATTTTCTATCCACTTCTTTTCTTTTTCGTTTATTAAATAACTCAGAAACATAAAAATTGGAAAGAAAACTTAAATTTTTCATTAATTTCTTTTCTTTTCTGTCCATTTTAAAACTCAGGAAAAGAGTGTTATTAATTGCAAAAAAAATTATCTGAATGACTGAATTGGTCAGATGAGCAAAATAGCTAAGTCAATTTTTTTGACTGGATGAACATCTGAATAAAGTGAAAAAAATTAAAAAATTAAATTTTTTTTAAAACTATTATATTAAGTAATATTAAATAAATTTACAACTTTGAATTTTTTCAGAGGAATAAAATAATAAAATTCTGTCATTCAAATGTTTCAGACATGTTAATTATCAAATAATTTTTTTTTATCAAACCTTACACTTACAAACTAAAAAAAGTAGATATCCTATTTTGGAGTAATGTATCTCTTCAAATAGAAAACCCATCTTTCGAAATTCCTTGGTATTACCCTAAACAGTAAGCATCTTACAGTTGCTTGGATCAACACTGAACAGGCCATGAAAGTGTTCTGGACACGCAAAGTGAGCGAATCTAAAATTGTCAAATGCAGGTATTGTTGGGTCATGATATTTCCCCTCTTTGGGTCAAGTAAGTTGGGCTTACTTATTAAATTAATCCATTGGGCCTTCATTATTGAACCTTGAAAGTCACTGGGCCTAGTCATCGTATTATTCCTATTTAACCCTGTTAGACCGGGTCGGTTCGTTGGATTAACCCATTGGATCATTTAATATCTATTACTTTGACTTGTAATGATGAAAAAACATGACAGTTGACTAAGGCACCTGCCATGCATTAATGTAGATGGGATTATAGCCGGCCGACGGCATAAACAGTGGCTAAAGGTAGTAAGTAGACTGCATGCAGGCGGCAGGACCCATCAGATCACGGAGGTTGTATCAGAGGTAGTGGGTGGCACTGTAAACCAGGCAAGAGAGTATAACTTATCAAATAAGTCTTCACAAACAGGTACGTTCACACACACATTCTCATTCATACTCATATTTACATACACACAACTGAAAATTATTATATCTCTCAATACACTAGACATTACATCCTCCATTGTTAACCTTGTGAACACGTATACTGACTCTCACGCCTGAGCTATCCCCCGACGGTCCAGCCGTCAAGCTTGTGGTGTTTACCGTGTTTACTGTGCAGGATTAGGGCGTCTTACGTGATTGGGGCGTTGGAGAAGATCCTGGCGTTAACATTGGTGCTAAAAGGAGGGCTGAGTTCTAGTGTCCTGAGTATTTTTCAATCACATACTTTGTTTGTTCTACATCAGTATTCATGGTGAAGAGCAGAACACCTACACCCGAAGGACAGCCGATGGCTGTCAGTGAATCAGCACCACAACTATATGCTAAAGATCGTTTAGGACGTACAATAAGTGTTAACGCTAGCACAGCGTCCAAACGGTCACCCGAAGATTCTCGGCCAAAGGCGGTGGGCAAAGCTAAACGTAAGCTAGTTTTTACGACAGAAAAGGGGTCTGGCCATGATCGGAAACGAGTAGAAGGCACCTCGCCTAGAACTCGATACTGAGATGACCAGGACGCGAAGGCCTCCCGATTGGCTAAGATGGCAGATGAAGCAGATAGAGCTATGGAAGTACTTGTGAAGCAGCGACAAGATATAGCTGAGCAGATGGCTCGAATGGCAGAAGTAAGAGATGAAGAGTTTAGTTATATTCAGTCCGAAGAGCGAGGGCATCGGAGTGGGAAGGAACCTGCTCATTCAGGACGTGAATCTCGCAGCCGAACCCGAGAAAGAAGAAGGTCCCGAAGCCCTACTCCTCAAAGATCGAAGAGAGCATTTCACCCTGTAGATTCTAAGGAGCAGGGTCGAAGCGAACACAGAGGTCGATCCAGAGATCGCACTCCTAAAAATGCAAAGAAGGCACTTGTTGCACAGTCTCACCATAGCACACGAGTTCAGATATGAAGTATATCTAGAGGTCACACCCCCGAGAGTTTACTGAGGGAACACCACCCTGTGGACGCTCGTCGTCGGAAAAGTCCCTCTAAAGTTGGAGGTTCTGTTGCAAGAAATCGGTCCGTTCAGAAAAAGGAGTCACCGAAAAAAGAAGCATCATCTCAACCAAAAGGTGTGGAGTATCTGGTTAAAGAATTAAAGGAACTTCGGAAGCAGCTTGCCGAAGTACAAAAAACGAAAGATACTTCGGGAAAGAAGGCATCCCCTTTTTTCGCGGAGATTCTAAAAGAGAAAGCTGACCCCACCAAGAAGCTGCCCCATATTGAAAGTTATGATGGGTCGGGGGACCCCCACAATCACAGTCAGGCGTTCGACCGACTGATGGATTATTATGACTTTAGCGATGCTGCTAAGTGTCATACTTTTGTCACAACGCTCAGAAAAGACGCCCGGCAGTGGATGGGAACTTTGCCCTCGGATTCAATTTCATCTTGGGCAGATATGTGCAATAAATTTCATGCTCGCTTCGGGAGCAACAGAAGAAGGGGAAAACCAACCAGTTCGTTGGCTCAGGTTCGACAGTATTCGGATGAGTCTTTGGGTCAATATGTGAAGCGGTTCCGTGAAGCAGTCAACCAAGTGACAGACTTGAACGATCTACAAGCTGTTGGATTGTTTCAGAATGGGTTAGATTTGGTTAAATCGGAAAAGTTGGAGAAGAAGTTAATGTTTCACCACCTGAAGAGTCTCGCTGAAGCCTTTTACAAAGCTGAAGGCTATATCGTGGTGGAGGAGGCCATGGACAGCCTCAAGCGTCCTTCTTCAGACCGGCTTAAGGAGACAGATCGGGATAGAACAGACGGGGATCAGAAGAAGAATGAGGGAATAGAGACTGTTATGAAGGCGGGTCGAGGAAATATAACAATTGGAGACAGGGTAGAGGACGTTCGTCCGCTCCCGCCCAGAGAGTAAATAGGAAGTACACAGCACTTAACACTGATAGGGCTGTTATCTTGGATCAGATTAAGAACTAGCCTATCTTTGAGCCACCTCGAGATAACATTAAACCCGAAAAAGGGAATCCTCGTAAGTATTGTGATTACCATCAAGCCTCGGGCCACGATACGAATGACTGTGCTAGTTTGAAAGATTTCATTGAAAGAAAGGTACAATGCGGAGCTTTAGTCCAGTATGTGCCTGCCAGGACAAATCTACAGCAGGATAGAGGACCTATTCCGGCAGCTTAACCAGTTCAGCAAGTGTTGCCAGCTCCGGAACAGCCTGCAAGGCATGTGATAGATGTCATCACTGGGGGTAATTCTGGCAAACTTGTTGGAAAGAAGCGCCGAAGTTATTTGGATTCGGTCATGTCAGTGGCAGGTACCCTCCCGAAGACTGATAGACCTTATCCAAATATGGTAATCTCCTTTACTGATGAGGATTATCCTTCGGAAACCATCGAACCGCATTAGGGATCATTGGTGCTGACTGCGCAAGTGGGTTCGGTGGATATGAAGCGAATGATGGTAGATAATGGGTCTTCTGTAGATATTCTGTACGCCCACGCTTATCAGAGGATGCATCTAGACGGGCGGAAGATGGAGATAGGACAGGAGGCTCCTTTGTACGATTTTTGTAATGATCCGGTCAAGGTGGCTGGAACCATTGAACTACCGGTTATCTTCGGAACGGCCCCTCAACAGGTAGAAATTATTTGCAAATTTTATGTTGTGCATGTAAATTCTGCCTATAATGTTATTTTGGGGAGGCCTACTTTAATTGCTTTACAAGCTGTGACCTCAATCCCTCATTTCAAAATCAAATTTCCTACGCCTCATGGGGTTGGTGAGGTAAAAGGAGATTTGGATCTGGCCAAAAGATGTTAAAGAAATGTTGTGATCACTTCGGGAGTGGGGGTGTCGAAGCAAAAGCAGACCATGGCGATAGAGATCAAACCCTTCACTGAGAGTAGTTCTGAACCAATAGTCATGCCAGCTGAAGAAACAGAAGAGATAGAGCTCATCACGGGCAAGGTGAACAAGACAGTGAATATAGGTTCGGGTCTGCCGGAACCTCTCCGGACGAACCTCATGGAGCTCCTGCGATGCTATGTTGACATCTTCGCATGGGAACCTCAGGATATGTCGGGAGTAAGCAGGGACATTGCTGAGCATCGGTTGGAAGTGGACCCGTCAAAGAAACCGGTTCGACAGAAGAGGAGGATCTTTGCACCTAAACGTCAGCGGATCATTGATGAAGAGATTGCAAAACTGTTAGCAGCTGACTTCATTTTTGAGATCGACTACCCGCAGTGGATGGCAAACGTGGTGCTGGTCCAGAAACAGAACGGAAAATGACGAGTCTGCATTGACTATACCGATCTGAATAAATCTTGTCCAAAAGACTTCTACCCGCTACCCCACATCGACCAACTCATTGATGTCACTTCGGGATATGCTTTGTTAAGTTTCATGGATGCATTCTCTGGGTATCATCAGATTTCCATGAGTAAAGAGAATATACCGAAGACGGCGTTCATTACGCATCGTTCGGTGTATGCCTACAAGAAAATATTCTTTGGCCTCATCAATGCCGGAGCCACATACCAGAGGATGATGAACTACGTCTTCAGATATCAGTTGGGTAAGAATATGGAGGTGTACGTGGATGACATGATTATTAAAAGCATGCTGGTACATAAACACCTGGATGATTTAGAAGAATGCTTTCAGACAATTCGCCATCACAACTTGAGACTAAATCCCACTAAGTGCACCTTCGGTTTAGGGGCCGGCAAGTTTCTGGGTTATCTTGTCAGCCAAAGAGGAATTGAAGTCAATCCAGAGAAGATTCAAGCGATCCTGAACATGAAGACTCCTCAGTCATTTAAAGATGTTCAACGTCTGACTGGAAGGATTGCAGCTTTAAGGAGGTTCATGTCTAAGTCGGCAGAAAGATGTTTGCCGTTTTTTGATACGTTGAAAGGACCGAAGAATGCAAAGACGTTCCAATAGACTTCGGAATGTGAAGTCGCCTTTCAGAGCATCAAGTCCTACTTATCTTCAGCGCCTTTGTTGGTGAAGCCCGCTCCTGCTGAACCTCTATATCTGTACTTAGCAGATAATTCGTTGGCAGTAAGAGCAGTTTTGGTGCGTGAAGTTGGGGGTAAGCAGCACCTGATTTATTATGTAAGCCATGTCATTCGGGATGCTGAGACAAGATACCCAAACATTAAAAAGTTTGCTTTTGCTTTAATAACTGCTAGTCGAAAGTTTAGGCAATACTTCCAGGGTAGATTGGTAATAATATACACAGATCAGCCTTTGAAGAAGATTATGGACAGATCTGAGGTATCGGGGAGATTAGCTGCATGGACTATGGAGTTGTCCCAATTTTTCATTGAATATCATCCCCGAACCGCCATCAAAGGGCAAGCCCTGACCGACTTTGTAGTTGAATGCTCGTTTTCTGAAGCTGATGAACGTTGTGATTCTTGTTATAGTTAAAAATACTAATTAATTGATTCTAAATGAAGACAGAGCGATAGCGGGAGAGAGATCATTACAGGCTCCAATAACCATACCATAAAGATTATTAAGACATAATGTTTTTCCTTTTCTTTCAAAAATATTAAAATGATTGATATTTTTGTAAAACTTATGTTTTATAAGTTTTACAAATATCAAACTTATGTGAACCTTGATCCAATCAGCCTTACAGGCAAAAATTCAAAACAGTAACAGTATTAGATTCATAATATTGCAGCAAGTACACAAAAAAGCGGAACGATAGTCGACACATTATATCCCAGCTAAGGATTCACTGACAATTATAAAATACCCAGCCAGCCAAGGATCCACTCTCTTTTCCTCGCTTCCCAGTCATTGCTTGTGTATGTCCCAGAAAGGGGAACATAAATTTACAAAGAACCGATCTTTAACTAGCCTTGGCTCGATCTCTAATAGTCCACCCATGCTTATAGACTAATATTTTTAAATATTAGTAGTAACAATATTTTTCTATACAAGTCACCTAATTAAGTGTGCATTTACATACCTAAGGGAAACTAACAATAACTAATCATTCTAGTGTTATGATATATTTACCAAACTAAAATGTCATAGTAAGTAAACATTAATATTACCTATTTAATAAAAATCTAATAGTAATTAAGCACTCTTTAGAAATTTTATATAGATTTACTGAAATTTCATTAACATAAAGTCGTCGATATACATCACCAAATCAGTTGAAAATTCACGTGCTCAAATATTTTTATATGTTCTTTATATTAGTACGGTTGGATTTACCAGAAAAAATCCAAGGTATGGCCGTATGTAAAAATTAACTAGTACTTAATTAAAATAATTATGCAATCTTTTATTTCTAAATAAAAGGAATAAATATAGAAATAAATTTCACTTGCGACTTGCATGAGATTTTTAACTAGTTTCACAAACAAACAATAAGAAAAAGGACAACTGATATCCCTCTCAAACCACAATAGTTATATTATTTAGTTGCATAAATATTTCAATCTCATAAAGAGATTTTCTGCATGGTCAACTCTACCGAATCTCCTATTAATAACATCATGACTAAATGGAACAATAACCTACAAGCTACTTGAAATAAGTGTAGAATATCTTAGAAATTTTCCATTTGGATTTCAGACTGGACCATTATGTTTACTGTTCATTGAAAGAGCCATCACAAGACAATTGAATCCAGTTTTATAATCACGTGAAAAAGCTGGTTAAAACAAATATTACAATCAGTAAGAAAGTGGGTCAGAACAAGTTATTAATGTAGTTGAGCTCCAAATTGCAATGTATACAAAACACTTCACCACCATAACTAGGACAACTTCCATTTCCATTTTGTGTTAGGTACAAAAGACGACTGATAACCGACATCATATTTGGCATTGGATGCACATATTATCCTATGAGCATTTGGAGTATTTTCATGACAATAAAAAAACAGCCTATGCGGAGTGAATCCATCTTTCAGGGGCTTTCAGTTCAATAAAAAAAAGAATTAATTGCCAGCATAGCTGTATATGCGAACCTAGTTATTCCGTTAAATAAATTCAGAAGTTGCATTCAATGTTTTAAGACCTCCGGATCGACCGGTTGAACCGTGAACCAGTCAAGAAAACGATCAAGACCTCCGTATGTATATATGTGTGTGTGTGGGTGGGTGCGCGTGCGCATATATAATTCTATGATATGTTATAATAATAAATTTATGAGTAAATAATAGGAGTGTTGACACTAATATACTAATTTTGTTTTACCATATTTAATACTATTTTAAAATATAGGATTTTTGTTTTGTAAAATATAAAGTCTAGTACTCTTAAGCTTTGAAACAGAAGTGACATATATCATATAAAATTTATAATAATTATTAATTATTAATATATTTAATTAATAATAATTATGACATAACTAATTCAATAACGGTTTAACCGGTTGACATAGTGACCCATCCATGCTGCATGACTTTTTCGGTTTGATGATCCGTCCGAGTCTGAAAATATTGCTTACATTAAAAAATTCAATAACTACGCTAGTGGTGCAAACAGACCATAACCTTCCGAAGTTCAATTCAAACAATGAACTTCTAAAAATCCATTATTTTTAGGAATAATGTGAGATTGTATTGCACACAGTCACAATATCACAAATTGTTACTAGACCCAAGTAAACATTTGTTTTCACATTATCGACCAGATCAATTACTAGCATAAAAATAACGTTTGTTTAAATACAATGAAGTATCTAACAGGAGATCTTTAGGCACTTTTAGCCAATGTTTTGAAACCTTATTCGGCCCAACCGGTTGAACCGATCCGAATCGGTTGAACAAGTTTGGTCAAAACCCATATTGAAAAGCTGACCATCGGTTAAACATGTGGCTCAACCAGTAAAATCGGTTAAGTTGACCCAATGAGCCAATTATTAATTATTTTTTTAGTTCTAATTTTTTTAATATTAAAATAATACTCCCTCCGTCCCAGGATAAAAGTCCTGGTGAACTTTTCACGCATATTAAGAAGAGGAATAAAATGATAAAATTGTCCATAATAATGTTAAATATGGAGATAGAATTAGAATAAGAAAAGTATGAGATATTTAATGCTATGAGCATAATAGGAAAAAATATGTAAAAGTTTGGTTATTAAAAGAAAGTGAACATTTAACATGGGACAACCCAAAATAGTAATAAGGACTTTTATCCTGGGACGGATGGAGTAACTTTTAATAATATTGTAACACTAATTCATTATATTTTAGTTTATCAAAAATAAGTTGTTTTAAAATTTTAATAATTATTAATAATATATATTTTTATATATTTATCAATTGTCAAGTTGAGTTGAGTCGAGTCGAGTCGGTGGCCCGGAGCTTAAGCGACTAGTCGGCTAGGCGCCTGATCCATAAGTCGAGAAGTCATTTCCTATGTACAATTTATACATATAAACTTACATATATATATATATATATATATGTACATTTGAGATTATTATTTTACAATATTTAACACTATCAAATACTATTAAAAACACAAATATATTAATATCGCGACAACCAAAGTTGCCATTTGGTACTTTTTTCTCTCTTGACTTTAGGTTTACCAAATTGGGCATTTAGTTGCGCCTTTAGCCTCCTTTTCTTTTTCTTTTTCTTTTAAAAAAATACCAAATTGTTGTTTGGGTCGACTTGGGTAGTTAGTAACCGACTACTTAAGCCCAAGTCGTCCTTGTCGTCCCCAAGGCGACGAACTACCGAGCTGAGCACGCGACTTCGAAGCCTGCTAGTAAAGCGTCGCTACGACTTGCACTATCAAGAGCGACTCAACGACTAAGCGCTGCCGAGGCTAAGACTTGATAATCATTATATTTATAACGTCACAAGTTCAATAACGGTTTGACACCAATGACCTATTCACCCAGTAACTCTTCCGGTTCGATGACCGATCCGAGTCCTTCTAGCGTCTTATAACTTAATAATTATTAGCCTAAACTAAAAGCAATCTAGCATGCCATTTTGCATAATGATGAGTATGATTTATTGTCACATTGAGCTTATCCATGAATCCAAATTAGGAGGAAAAATCAGAAAAAGCAAAAACAAAAGTAACAAACACTCCGTTTGCTTCAACGATAACCTTTTCAAAAAAATATTTTCTGATGTAATCATTTCATGGAAAATGATCAAATTTTCATGTATTTTCCATTGTTTGTGAAGCACATGAAGGTAGCAAATTTGTTCGCTTCCTCGCTTCCTCTCTTCCCTGTTATTGTTATAATCAAACCTATGTCTTCAAGACTTCAACTGTTGAGAAGCAGAACTAAGCTGTGATTTGCATGCGGATGCCGATGTCACGGGTTCTCGACCAAAGTCGCAGATGCTTCTCGCTAAAGTCGCAGAAGCTTCTCGCCAAAGTTGCCATCTGGTACTCCTCTCTCTCTCTCTCTCGACTTTAGGTTTACCAAATTGGGAATTTGGTTGCGACTTTAGCCTTTTTTTATTTTAAAAAGACCAAATGGTCGATTTGGGTAGTAAAGCGTCGCTATGACTTGCACTATCTTGAGTGACTCAACGACTAAGCGTCGCCTAGGCTACAACTTGATTACTATGATATTTATAACTTCACAAGTTCAATAAAAGTTCGACTCCAATGACCTATCCGCCCAGTAACTTTTTCGGTTTGATGATCGGACCGGGTCCTTCTAGCGTTTTATAACTTGATAATTATCAGCCTAAACTAAAAGCAATCTAGCATGCAATGTTGCATAATGATGTGTATGATTTATCGTCACATTCAGCCTATCCATGAATCCAAATTAGGAGGAAAAATAAGAAAAAACAAAAACAAAAGCAACAAAGACTGTTTGCTTCAACAAAAACCTTTTCCGAAAAATATTTTCATTTTCCATGAAAACGATCAAATTTTCATGTATTTTTCATTGTTTGTGAAGCACGTGAAGGTAGCAAATTTGTTCGCTTGCTCTCTCCCCAAATTTCAGGTTATATCCCTATCTTCCCTATAATTGTTATAATCAAACCCATATATTCAACCATGGAGAAATTATTTCCCACAATCAAAAGAAAATATAAAGGAATCAAAATTAAAAAAGTCCAGCAACAATATGAGATGTTTACTTACAAGTATAGTATATATACACACTCACACACACAGACACACACACACACACACACATATATATATATATATATATGTAGAGAGAGATATATAGATATGCACTCTTCTTCTCCCTTTCCCCAAATTTTATGCTACAAGATCTATTTAGAAACGAAGAACATTTGTTTTTAATTTAGACAATTTTAAACCAGATTATTTTTATGATGATTCCTTAAAAAATGTGAATTTGATGAAGAAATATTGCTACAGGACGAGAGAGAAGAGGGAGACGAAGTGAAGGAAAATGACTTACAGACTTGAAATTGGTAAGTTGTTTTCTTGATTTATGGGATGTTTTTCCATTGAACACCGAAAAATATCGGAAAAACCTTTTCCGGAAACAGTTTTCCCATCATTATATACATGACAATATTACTTTGGCGACAAAGAATAGACACTAAAATGGTATACAAAATGAAGTGTATGATTATGGCTGTTTATAACACCAATGGGCCTACCCATGCATGGTGAAGCATCAGCTAATTACAAAAATCAATACTAGCAGCAAGAAAAACGAGTTCATGGTCAAATATATACCAAAACATTTTAAACAGAAGTAGTTGCAAAGACAGAACTTCAAAAACTATAATAGAGTAACTTTCAGTTTTTTGTGTCAAAAGGAAGAAAAAACCCTAAAGTAACTTGGAATGAAACACAATGAGGATGATAACAAAAATCAATACTAGCAGTAAGAGAAAAGACTTCATGGTCAAATATACGCCAAAACATTTTAAACAGAAGTAGTTACAAAGATGGAACTACAAAACCATATAACAGAATAAAACTTTAAACGGCAAAAAAATTCAACTCATAGGTCAAGAATGAAGAGTAGACAACCATTAGTTGAATGTAAAGGAACAGTAGTATAAAGAAAAACAAAGGATAAATGATCAGGTAATCACCTATAGTCGAGGAATTATCAGGTAATCATATATTTAAAGAAGAAAAGAAAAAAGAACAAATGAAATTTCAGAACAAATTTCAAAGACACCACAAAGTAGTTTTCTCATTTGTCATTCGTTGTTGGACAGAGTGGAAAAAATGGACAAGAGTACTACCTATGTCCGCAAAGAATCGTGAAAGGATCATATTGAAATTCAAATAGAACATATTTGAGAAGAATTACATGAGATAGTAAATACATGTAAGAGGGGTAAATACGGAAAAAAAAGAAAAGAATACTTAATAACTGAAACTGAAGAAAGGTTAATTCCCAAGAGTGGAATATGCAAAAATGAAAACAAGTTACATACAACAAATAGACTATGTGAATCATCTAGTCATACAACTAGCAAAACAAAAAAGATATTCTGAAAATTTCTTGATTGAAATACATATCAAATTTAAAAAGTAAGAATAAAGATAGACCTTATGTCAGTTTAGTACAAAAGGAAAGCAAGTTAAATAAAAAAAATTGGAGACAAAAAGTAAAAACTTTAGAGAGAAACTGAAAAATTTGGAGAGTGAAATTAGAAATTTAGGGAGATAAGAAGTATGACCTTTTGTAAGAGAGAAAGTTGAAAATTTCGAAAGATGGGAAGTAAAAAGTTTGAGGGAGAGAGAGTTTAAAACTTTCAAAGGAGAGTGAAAATTTTAAAACTGAAATTAAAAGGCTTGGAGGTAAAAAGTAAAAACCTTTGGGAGGTAAAAATTTCGAGAATAGGGAAGTAAAAACTTTTGATGGAGAGAAAATGAAGCTTTTGAAGAAGAGAATCCAAAATTTAGAGACTGAAATTAAAAGAAAAAATTTCAAATATAAAATGTAAAAACTTTTGAAATAGAGAAAGTTCCAATTTCGAGTTAAGAAGTAAAAGCTTTTGAGGGAGAGAAAGTGGAACTCGATAGGAAGAGAAAAAGTTTCAAAAAAGGAGCGAAAAACTTTTGAGGGAGAGAGAGTGAAAAACTTTTGAGGGTGACTAGGTGAGAGTGAAACTTTCGAGGATGAGAAGAAAAAACTTTCGAGGGAGAGAAAGCAAGAAGCTTTTGAGCAAAGTTGTTAAGTCGTCGCTTAGCGTCTAGTCGGTAAGAGACAGGCAAAGCGAGCGAGGGACTTGGTCAAGGGCTGAAAGGGCCGGTCGAGCGACTTGCCTCTGTGTATGGATCAACCCAAATTCGAACTGGGTTAAAAAAATGACGATGTAAGCGCAACACCAAAACTAGCCATAGTCGATCAATTTGCAAAGAAGTGAGAAAAAGATCTTAGTCGAGAACAACCCGAGAGGCTGCAAAGTGCAAAAAAGAAGATCGAAGTCGAGAGAGAGACTGCGACCGAGAGAGACTGTGAGAGCGAGAGACTTAGATTCTTCGACACGACCACGAAGGTCTTTTTCCGGCGACACTTCTTGGACTCATCAGATCAGCAGGTAATATATATAAATTTATATACTAATAGTGTTCGAAAAGTCGGCCTAGTAGGCCGACTAGTCGGCGACTAGGTCGGAGTCGGAGCCTCATGATTTAGTCACTGGCCGACTTAGTCGGGCTCCAGTTAGTCGGTAAAGTCGCCCAGTCGGAGTAAATCAAAAAATCGGAACAAGTCGGGGAAAATCGGAAGAAGTCGGGGGAAAATCGAAAAAAATGGGAGCGAATGATGTCCTTCTACCTAGAAGAAGTAGAAATGTGCGAGAACTAGATGAAAACGAGTTTGTGTCGGAAGATGATGACAACGAAGAGGAAGATGAATATTATGAGTTTGAGTTCGATGGAGAGCAAGTCTTGGAGGGATATGGAGAAGAGGAGGAGGAGTGATTGACTATTGATTTTGTGCTACTTAGTTTCATTTGGTAAATTGGTTTAGAACTTAGAGCGTCGAACTATTTGGTTTTACTTAGTTTCCATGTTTTTATTTGATGATTTGTGTTATTCTACTTACTAAAAACTTATGAAGGATGAAGGAGAATATATATTTAAAAAAAGAATTTAAAAATCCGACTAGCCGATTAATTCCGACTAATCCCCTAGTCTCTAGTCGGTAGTCGACCGACCTGGGACCGACTAGCTACTTTTAGAACACTGATACATGATTATACATGCATACAATATATGTACTGATACATAGAAAATGTAAATATATTAGATAATGAACAAATACATATTAACTGTGATTATATAAATACAAACACATACATACATTAGATCCATGAACACCATTTTAATTGTAAAAGTAGGTGGGTATAAAATAAAACTATTCCATATTGTTATATACTGATTAATGAAATAAAATTTAAGGCTGGTGAGGTGTGATTAATATATATTGTTATAAAGTAGTTGACTTTAATGCATGTGTGGTGGATTGTTATTTCTAAGTATTTACATAATTATGTCTTTAATGTTATTCCAAAATGTTGTGTTTTGAGTTTTAATATATATGAAATTTTATTGTCAATATATTAGTTAAGTAAAATAAATAATATATAAATTGCACATTGTAAACGATTTGTCGCCAGACGACAGTCAGCTACCGCCATGACTCGTCGTGGCCCCGTAACAACTATGCTTCTGAGGGAGAGAAAGCAAAAAACTTTTGAAGGAGTGAAAAACGAGTGAAATTAAAAAATTTGGATATGTAGAAATTAATTTTTTTTGAGTATTTTTTGGAAGAGAATGAGAATCTTTTAAGGGAGAGGTGAAAAGTTGAGTCTGAACAATGAAAAAAAAAATCTAGAGATAGGTTTTTAAAAAATTGAGAGAATGTTAAAAACTTTTGAGGGCAAAAAAGTGATAACTTTTTGAGGGAGAGACAATGAACAATTAAGATACTAAAATTTAAAAAAATCGAGGGAGACACCGTAAAAACTTTTTGGAGTGAAAAATTTTGAGGGAGAGAGTTGACAACTTTTGAGCAAGTTAAATTTAAAATTTCAGAACATACAAAATATAAATTTTGAAAGAGAGGAAATTAAAAAAAATTGGGAGTTGAGTAAAAACTTCTGAGAGGGAGAGAGAGTGAAATTTTAAGGGAGGAAATTAAAAACTTTAAAGGGCAAGAAAGTGAAACTTTAAAGGGAGAGAAATTGAAAAATTTAGAGACTGAAATTTAAAAATCTCAGAAGATACATAGTATAAATTTTAAAAAAGAGAATTAAAAATTGAGGAAGTAAAAACTCTTGAGGGAGAGAGAATAAATAATTTGAGACTGAAATTAAAAGATTTCGAAAGATGAAAAGTAAAACATTTTGAATAGAGAAACTTATAATTTTTGGGAGTTAAGTAAAAACTTGTGTGGGAGAGAGTGAAAAACTTTTAACAAAGAAAAAGCGAGAAACATTTAAAGGAGCGAGATTTAAAATTTTACAAACTGAATTTTAAAAGCTAGTAAGATACAAAGTATGAATTTCGAAATGAGAGTTGGGAAGTAAAAACTATTGAGGGAGAGGAAAAAATTGAATTTTTTTAAGGGAGAGCTAAAATTTTTGAGTTACAGAAAGTTAAAACCTTTTCAAGGAGAGAGTTAAAACCTTTCAAAGGAGAGAAATTTGAAATTTAAAAATTTCAGAAAGAAACAAAGTATTAATTTTTAAAGAGAGAAAATTAAATAGTTTGAGAGTAAAGAAGTAAAAACTTTTGAGGTAGAGATTTAAAAACATTTTAGGGAAAGAAAGTTAACTTTTAAAATTTTTTTGAGTAATAGAAAGTTAAAACATTTTAAGGGACAGTGTGGAAAACTTTTACAATACTTTTAGGGGCAATAATTTAAAATTTTTGAAAGATACAAAGTATAAATTTGAGATAAGAGAATTTTTTGAGGGAGTGAGTGAAAAAATTTGAGAGTTGAGAAGATAACTTTTAGGAAGTAAAAGTAATATTTTTTTGGGCGAGAAAGATAAAAACATTTGAGGGAGAGGAAGTTAAAAACATTTTAAGGGAGAGAGGAAAACTTTCAAGGGAGAAATTGAAATTTTTTAGGAATAAAACTTTAAATTTTCAGAAGATACAAAGTATAAATTTTGAAAGCGAGAAAATTACAAATTTTTAGAGTTAAGAAGTAAGAACTTTTGAAAATTTTAGAAACTGAAATTAAGACATTTCAGATGATACAAAGTATAAATTTTGAAAGAGAGAATTATAAATTTGAGTTACGAAGTAAAAACTTTTGCGGGAGAGAGTGAACAGTTTTGGGAGTTAAGAAATAAAAACATTTGACGAAGAGAAGTTTAAAATAATATAGGGAGAAAAGGTTTAGGGACGGAAAGATAAAAACCTTTTAACAGAGAGAATGAAAAACTTGTAAAGGGACAGGAATAAAAAAAATTAGGGACGAAAATTTGAAAATTTTGGAACATACAAAGTACAAATTTTGAACAAGATAAAATTAAAAAGTTCAAGAGTTACGAAGTATAAACTTTTGATGTAGACAGTTAAAAACTTTTTTGGGAGCCGAAATTAAAAACTTTTGAGGGAGAGAGTTTAAAACATTTGAGGGATAGAAAGTTAAAACCTTTTACGGAAGAGAATGAAAAACTTTTAAGGGATAGATTTAAAAATTTAGGGACAGAAATGTAAAAACTTTAGAACATACAAAGTACAAATTTTGAAATAGGGAAACTTATAAAATTTGAAAGTTAAGAATTAAAAACTTTAAAAGGAGAAAATTTTAACAACAATAGACAGAAAATAAAAGCATTTGAAGGAGAGTGAATTTTTTTGAAGGAGAGTTAAAAACTTTTTAGAGTGAACGGAGTTAAAATCTTTTAGGGAGATAACTTTTTAGGGGAGAGAAATTTGAAATTTAAAAATTTCAGAAAGAAACAAAGTATAAATTTTTAAAGAGAAAATTAAAAAGTTCGAGTCTTGGAAGTAAAAATTTTTGAGCTAGAGGGTTAAAAACTTTTTAGGGGGTTAAAGTTAAAAACTTTTGAGGGAGAGCAAGTTAAAAATATTTTAAGAAAAAATGAAAACTTTTAAGGGAGAGAAATTGATAAATTTTAGTGACAAAAAGTTAAAATTTTTGGAAGATACAAGGTATAAATTTTGAAAGCGAGAAAATTATAAAATTTTAAAGTTGAAAAGTAAAAACTTTAAAGGGAGAAAAAGTTAACAAACATTTGAGGGACAGAAATTAAAAACTTTTTAAGGAGAGTAAATTTTTGAGGAAGAGAAAGTTCAAAACTTTTTAGGGAGTCAAAGTTAAACCCTTTTGAGGGATAGAGAGAACACGTTTGAGGTAGAGGAAGTTAAAAGCTTTTATGGGAGAGAGTGGAAACCTTCTAAGGGAGGGAAAATGAAAATTTTTTGGAATGAAATTTAAGAATTTCGGAGGATATAAAATATAAATTTTGAAAGAGTGCATTTAAAATTTAGAGTAAAGTAAAAACTTTTGAGCGATAGAAAGTTAAAAACTTTAGAGATAGCATATCAAGAACTTTGAAGCAAAGAGTTAAAAATTTTGCGGAAGTGAAACTTTTAAAGCAGTGAAATGAAAACTTTAGGGGCAGTAATTTAAAAGTTTTTGAAGATGCAAAGTATAAATTTTGAAAGAGAGAAAATTATAAATTTAAGTTCACTAAAAACTTTACAGGAAGAGTGAAAAAAATTGAGGGTTGAGAAGTAAAAACTTTTAGGAAGTAAGAGTTTAAAACTTCTCAGGGAGAGGAAGATAAAAACATTTGAGGGAGAGGAAGTTGATAAAAAGTTAACAAATTTTTAGGGACATAATTGAAAACTTTGAGGAATGGAAATTGAAAACTTCCAAAGGAGGGAATTTTTTTGGAAGAGAAAGGTCAAAAGAAAGAAAGTCAAAAACTTTAGAACGAGAGTGAAAATTTCATTAGGGAATGAAATTAAAAACTTTCGAGGGAGAGAAATTTGAAATTTAAAAATTTCAGAAAGAAAAAAAGTATAAATTTTTAAAGAGAGAATTAAATAGTTTGAAAGTTGAGAAGTAAAAACTTTTGAGGTAGAGATTTAAAAACTTTTTAGGGAGTTAAAGTAAAAAACTTTTGAAGGAGAGAAAGTTAAAAACATTTGAAGGAGAAGAGAAAGTGGAAAACTTTCAAGGTAGAAAAATTTATAAATTTAAATATAAAACTTTTGGATGATACAAAGTATAAATTTTGATAACTAGAAAATTATAAATTTTGAGAGTTGAGAAATAAAAACTTTCAAGGGAGAAAAAGTTTAACAACTAGTGTTATTATTATTTTGTAATTATTACTAGTGTTATTATTATTTTGTAATATTTCATTTTTTTCCGTTAAATTCAATACGGTTTTTGTAAAGGTTTGAAAAAAACTACAATTCAATGAGTTGACCGTAAAAAATTTATATCCAATTATGCATTTATAAATCGAGGTGGAGCAGAGTGGGAAAATAATGTATTTAACCCCATTAGAGGGAGAGGAAGTTAAAACCTTTTAAGGGATATAGAATGAAACACCTTTAAATCAGAGAAATTGAATAAATTTTGGACTGAAATTTAGAAATTTGGTAAGATAAAAAATATAAATTTTGAAAGAGTGATGCAAGACCTTTTGAGTGAGAGAAAGTTAAAATCTTTTGACGGAGTGAATGTCAAATACTTTTGAAGCAGAGAAAGCTGAAACATTTGAGGCAGAGAAAGTTAAAACCCTTTAAGGGGAGAGAATATGGAAAACTACGATTTAAAATATTTAAAAGATAAAAATTAAAAAATTTAAAAGAGAAAAGTTAATAATTTTGAGAATAAAGAAGTACAAACTTTTGAACGAGAGAAAGTTTAAAACTTTTAGGGAGAGAGTCAAAAACTTTACAACGAGTGAAAATTTTTGAGGTTTGAAAGTTGAAAACTTTCGAGGGAATGAAAGTTAAAAACTTTTGAGGGAGAAAAAGTTAAAACCTTTCAAAGGAGAAATTTAAAATTTTAAGATTTCATAAAGAAACAAAGCATAATTTTTTAAAGAGTAGATTTAAAAAAATTTAACGAAGAGAAAGTGGAAAACTTTCAAGGTAGAGAATTTTATAAATTTCAGTGACAGAAATTTATAACTTTCGGAATATACAAAGTATAAATTTTGAATGTGAGAAAATTATAAATTTTGAGAGTTGAGAAATAAAAACTTTCGAGGGAGAAAAAGTTAACAACTTTTGAGGGACAAAAATTAAATTTTTTTTAAGGAGAGTGAAATTTTTTAAGGAAGAGAAAGTTCAAAACTTTTTAGGGAGTAAAGTTGAACACTTTTGAGGGATGGAGAGAAAACACATTTAAGGGAAAGGAAGTTAAGTTAAAACCTTTTACAGGAGGGAATGGAAGGAAGAGAAAATGAAAATTTTAGGGACTGAAATTTAAGAATTTCGGAAGATACAAAAAATAAATTTTGAAAGAGTGCACATTTAAAATTTAGAGAGTAAAGTGAAAACTTTTGAGGGAGAGAGCAAAAAACTTTTGAGAGAGAATACCAAGAACTTTTGAAGCAGAGACGTAATAATTTTGCGGGAGTGAAACTTAAAAACTTGGGGGGGGAGTTAAAATCTTTCAAGAGTGAAAAACTTTTAAAACAGTAAAATAAAAATTTTTGGGGGCAGGAATTTAAATTTTTTGAAGATACAAATTATAAATTTTGAAAGAGATAAAATTATAAATTTAAGTAAAAACTTTATAGGGATAGTTGTTCAGGGCCAGAAAGATTAAAACATTCGAGGGAGAGGAAGTTAAGAAAAAGTTAACAACTTATTAGCAACAAAAATTGAAAACTTTTGAGAAACAAAAACTGAAAATTTTCAGAGGGGGGAGAATTTTTTAGGGAGAGAAAAGTCAAAAAAAATTCAGAGTGAAAAAACTTTTAAGAAATAGAGAGAGAAAACACATTTGAGGGAGAGGAAAAGAAGTTAAAAACTTTTAAGGGAGATAGAATGGAAAACCTTTGAAGGAGAGAAATTTAAAAATCTTGGGGCTGAAATTTAGAAATTTCGGAAGATACAAAATATAAGTTTTGAAAGACTGTTTTAAAATTATTGTTATACAATACTATTAATTTTACTCCGAAGTTCTACATATTATTAAAATTATTATTATTAATAGTATTTTATTATTATTAATAGTATTTTATGCATCGAGGAATTAAAAACTTCTTAGTAGCAGAAGTATATGAGTTAAGATCGGTGAAGGAGGAAGAGAATGAAGGGTTTCGAAAGCTGCAGAACGAGTGTGGTGATAATGATGGGGATAAGTGAATCTTGGAGCGAGAAACACCAGTTGTGGCTGATAAATAAGACTGCTTGTGATGGTGGATTGTGGGATTTATCTCAAATTTTGAACGGCTCAGATGATTTATTGAGTGAGCGAGAAATTCAAAATCATTTGTATTTTATTAGATAGATTTTAATAATATGTAGAACTTCGGAGTAAAATTAATACTATTGTACTCCTTCCGTTCCTAAAAGATTGTCGTTTTAGGAAGTAATTTTTGTTCCAAAAAGATTGTCGTTTTGAATTTAATAATACACATTAGCTATATTTTTCATACTTTACCTTATTTAAAGCTTTCTCCTATTTAAAGGTTTCTTCCCTTCCCAATGATTCTTATTAAATTCAATGTTATAATCCAAGTAGTAATTGGTTGAATTGAATAAGAAACATTTAAGAAATGAATAGTTGATTGAGACAATTAATAAGGATAGTATAATATTTTTAGCTAGGTATTAATTATATTCCTTAATCTGTGTGCATTAACCTTAAACGACAATCTATTAGGAACAGAGAGAGGAGTATAATAATAATAATAAATTTTTTTAATAATAATAATAGTATTAAAAATAATTTCAAAATAATAATAATAATAATAATTAATTTTCTAAAAAATTTAATTTTATAAAATTAATTGTATTTGGGGGCTTGTTCCATACAGATTTGTATGAAATTTGTTTTTTTATTTTAATGGAGAATAAAAAATAATTTGTCAAATTTACCCTTGCTCAAATTATTTAAACTAATAAAATAATAAAAATATTATTTTTTAAATACACATCGGGTTCGTATAAAAATATTTTTATAATTTATATAATCTTTTTAAAAAATTATTATTGTTATTGTTATTATTATTATTTTGAAATTATTATTTAAAAATTATTATTATTATTATTTGAAATTATTATTATTATTTAAAGATAATAAATTTACTATTCCACTTTGTTTAAAGATAACAAAGAAGGGAAGTCTCGTGCATGTAAGCAAAAAGTCTGGTCAACTTGCTCCACGTAAGCAAAAAAAATTGGTCAACTTGCACAATCAGCATTCCGTCCGTTTTTTTGGACGAAAATATTTAAATAATGACGATTTTGTAATTTTTTAGAGTATAGTTATTCGATTGTAAAAAAAATCGGTAACCACAGTGAAAATCGGACTCTAGTACGGTAACAAAAAAATATATTATCCCCATAAATTATTATTTCTATTAAAATAATTTAATATTTTATGTGAGTGTAGTTTGGTTGGATAAATTTAGAGATAGAGTGAAAAAATTATTAGGGTATTTATGATATTACTTTTTTTTAAATGTTGCAAAAAGAAAAAATAATAACGATTAATAATTTCGTAAATATTATTCGGGCTTAAAAAACTAAAAGACCTTTTACCATGTTTTTTGAGGACTTTTCTTCTTGATTGTTTTTTATTTTTATTTTTTGTGTGTTTGAGTCAAATAGATATTAATTAATAAGTTAAATATCAAATAGATATTAATTAATAAGTTAAATATCAAATAGATATTAATTAATAAGTTAAATATCAATATTTTTAATAAGTTAATCACTTATTCGCTTGAAATAATGAAAATATATTTTTAGTATCTCAAACATTATAATTTCGTAAATATTATTCGGGCTTAAAAAACTAAAAGACCTTTTACCATGTTTTTTGAGGACTTTTCTTCTTGATTGTTTTTTATTTTTATTTTTTGTGTGTTTGAGTCAAATAGATATTAATTAATAAGTTAAATATCAAATAGATATTAATTAATAAGTTAAATATCAATATTTTTAATAAGTTAATCACTTATTCGCTTGAAATAATGAAAATATATTTTTAGTATCTCAAATATTAAAAATTTTAAATATTATTCGGGCTTAAAAAACTAAAAGACCTTTTACCATGTTTTTTTAGGACTTTTCTTCTTGATTGTTTTTTATTTTTGTTTTTTCTGTGTTTGAGTCAAATAGATATTAATTAATAAGTTAAATATCAAATAGATATTAATTAATAAGTTAAATATCAATATTTTTAATAAGTTAATCACTTATTCGTTTGAAATAATGAAAATATATTTTTAGTATCTTTGAGTAATAATTATAAAAAAATACTATAAATAAGACCTTACTGAGTAATTTTTTATAAATTTCTTTTAATATATTCTTTTGAGTAACAATATTTGTCATTTTTACTGTAAATAATTATGTTTAAGTGTGACATATGTTTAGTTTAATATATGAGAAAAATAATTAATATACTTTTTAATAATTTTTTATACGAATAATAAGATTCGTTCTGTAATAATAAGTTTGCTTTGCGTAAATTTTAATATTTGGAAAAATAATTATAATTTTATTCCGTTAATTTTTACTTTTATGGGTATTAAAATTTTACTTTTTAATTAAAAAAATATATTTGAATATATATCACATAAATTTTAATATTTGAGAAATTTAATTACCAAAAATTGCATGAATTTATTTTCTTGATAAAATGAATATTTATTATTTTTTGTCATTTATGTTATTTATTGCACAAGTTCACAAGTTAATTAATTTGATCAAGTAAAAATTACAGTATACAAATTTATATTTAGTGGATAAATTAAACTTTATAACTTCAAGGGTGTATTATAAATTATATTAAAAATATTTTTAGATATTAATTAGTCAATCACATTAGAGGTAATGAATGTTATATACTACCTCCGTCCCATAATAAGTGATTTTTTAGACTTAATATTTTTTTCAAAATAAGTGATGAGTTAGAACTCCAATACAATATTTACAATATTTTTTCATATATGTCCTTATGCATTCAATGATATTTATTGCATCTTGTAATCACTGCAATTAAATGACACTCATCAACTCTTCAACTTCAAAGAAAATATATTAAGGGTATTTTTGCCATTTTAACTTGTGTATTTGTATGTGTGATTTAAGCTAAAAAATCAGTTATTATGGGACGGAGGTAGTATATTGTAGACTAGATAGTTATTGACTGTTATTTGAAAAATTAGAAGGGTTATTAAATAAGTATTGAAATAAACTATTTGTACAAGTTATTATTAAATGAAAGGGGCGGTGTCACCGAACATCAAATATGTGGAATCAAAACCCATGTCATACTTGAAACCGACTCCGGAAGTAATAATGAATGAAAACAGATGAACCTTGTACGGAAAATAAAACCCCAAACCCAAAAATACGGAAATGGTTAGTGTGAAGTTTATTTTCGGGTAAGTTGGTCAATTGACCAATAGAATATTGACACGCGGGAGAGGTATGTGTGTCAGTATTTTATTGACTAATTGATCAACTTACCAACAAAATAACTTTATGCTAACCGGATCCTAAAAATACAACTGTACTCGTGATGTTATAAATAGATGGAAAACAGATGTGCTATTCTTTTCTTTTAGTGAAAGAAAAGAATAGCACGTCTCTAACACTCTGTTTCTGAGTTTTGAACAGAAAAAAATAATAGAAAACTTAAATTAGAACAGAAAAGAAAAGAATAGAAAACTTAAAGTTTTCCTGTGTGTTGTTTCTGAGTTTTTAATGGAAAATGATAGAAAATTTAAAATTGAGGACATGAGTTGTAATTTAAAATTTATTATATTAAAAGTTGAGGATATTATGGGAATTATAAAAATATTATTTATTCTAATTTCTTTTCCGTCCAAATCATGCCAATTTTGGACGATTTTGGACGGAAAACTTTGGCAGAAAAAGTGGTCAAGTTTTCTATCCGTTTCTTTTCTTTTCATAAACTCAGAAACATAAGAATTGGAAAGAAAACTTTAATTTTCCGTCCATTTCTTTTCTTTTCTGTCCATTTTAAAACTAAAAAACAGAGCCTAAAAGAAAAAATCACTCTCACCACAACCAATGTTAACAAGAAGGAAAGAGCTGTGACTTGGCAACACACCTTTTACTACAGGCTAAGCAAACAAAAATCACCCATAAAATATAATTGAAATATTTTTAGAATTGGTCGGAAATAATCATTAAACCAGTTAGTTACACAAAATAAATAAATCAATTGTGAGTAATATTTTATTCACAAGTAAACAATTTGTCACGTTATTTTGTAAGTTAGTTTTTATAGTAGTACTCTTAAATAAAATAGGTTGACCACTATCTAATAAACTACATAAATAAATTTAACCCGTTCTAATAAATTTACAGTTTTCACAACACAACTTGCCAAGAAAAAGAAAAACAGAGGCCCTATAAACAAACAAATTTAACCCGTTCTAAGTGGTTTAGTCTAAGTAGGATAGCCATATTCACACGCCAAACCAGGAACAATAACTAGAGGGAATTGACATTACCATATTATATAACATTACACACTTCAAAATTTTACGAATAACGAGGAGATTTTTTTTATCTTCTCATTCCCAACAAATCTCAAGCATCAAAAGGGCAAATTATGGGTAATGAAAAGTATATGTTTAATCAGTAGAGAATGCATAATCCAACCATAAAGAAAATTACAATTCCAAACACATAAAACTGTGTGCGCATAAACCAAAAAAAAGTAGATATATGAAAATTGAGTTTGTAAATCTGACCTGGAGGAGATTGGCGACATCGGCATCAGAGACTGAATCACTACTTGTGCCGCCGGTGATCCTCTCTTCGTACGACGACATCGTATTCCGGTGACTCTGTTTAGTAAGATTAATGTAGCCGCTCCTAATCAAAATCTCGAACGTGTAGAAGATTAATGTGCCCCATCCCTAATCGATATCAAAATCTCGAACGTGTAGAAGATTAATGTGCCCTATCCCTAATCAATGTCAAAATCTCGAACTTGTAGAAGATTAATGTGCCCCCATCCCTAATCGATTACTCGAAAGTTTAGAAAGATTAATGTACCTAACCCTTAATTGATGATCGTTTCTGAGTATTTAAGGAGGAAGAACCGTTGGGCGGAATCTGACTTTGAATGGGAAAGATGAGAGAGAGAGAGAAAGAGGAGGGGCGAGGGTTAAGGAAATAATCTAAAAGATATTCTTAAATCTCTTAAAAATCTACCGTCTTTAATAGGAGAGATATTGTAGATCTCATAAAAATATACCATAAATTATTATTTCTATAAAAATAATTTAATATCTTTATGTGAGTGTATAGTTTGGTCGGTTAAATTTAGAGATAGAGAGTGAAAAAAATATTACTAGGGTATTTATGATATATTACTTTTTTTTTAAATATTGCAAAAAGAAAAAATAATAACGATTAATAATTTCGTAAATATTAATAATTATGACCTTTTACCATGTTTTTTGAGGACTTTTCTTCTTGATTGTTTTTTATTTTTGTTTTTTGTGTGTATGAGTCAAATAGATATTAATTAATAAGTTAAATATCAATATTTTTAATAAGTTAATCACTTATTCGTTTGAAATAATGAAAATATATTTTTAGTATCTTTGAGTTATAATTATAAAAAAATACTGTAAATATGACCTTAATGAGTAAATTTTATAAATTTCTTTTAATATATTCTTTTGAGTAAAAACATTTGTCATTTTTACTGTAAATAATTATGTTTAAGTGTGACATGTATTTAGTTTAATATATGAGAAAAATAATTAATATACTTTTTAATAATTTTTTATACGAATAATAAGATTCGTTCTGTAATAATATGTTAGTTTTGCATAAATTTTAATATTTGGAAAAATAATTATAATTTTATTCCGTTAATTTGTACTTTTTATGGGTATTAAAATTTTACTTTTTAATTAAAAAAAAGTATATTTGAATATATATCACATAAATTTTAATATTTGAGAAATTTAATTACCAAAAATTGCATGAATTTATTTTCTTGATAAAATAAATATTTATTATTTTTTTAACATTTATGTTATTTATTGCACAAGTTGACGAGTTAATTAATTTGATCTGAGTTAAGTGAAAATTACAATATAGAAATTTATATTTAGTGGATAAATTAAACTTTATAACTTGAAGGATGTATTAGAAATTATATTTAAAATATTAGTTGGTCAACCAGGGTAATGAATGTTAGAGAAGTATTGATTGTTATTTGAAAAATTAGAGAATTTATTAAATGAGTATTGGAAGAGTCATTCTACATAGACATGTTTATTTGACATTTTCAATTCTATTTTATTTTTGCTTGTGATTTTCAAAAAAAATGTATAGTATTTATTTCAATTAGAATTTTTACAAACTATGGTGTTTTAAGTGTAATTTGGATACATATACAAGAACAGGGTTATACAGACTGTACAACTTTGTTCTTGTATATGTATCTAAATTACACATAAAACACTATAGTTTGTAAAAATTTCTGTTAAAATAAATACTATATATTTTTTTAGAGTTACAAGAAAAAAAATAATAATTAAAAATGTCCCATATTTCGGTCCAATACTCCTGTCTGCCGAGACTTATTGGTATTGAAATAAACTGCTTGTACAAATTAGTACTCCCTCCGTCCCATAATAAAAATCTTTATTACTACTATTTTGGGTAGTCTCATGTTAAATATCCATTTTTCTTTAATAACCAAACTTTTACACATATTTTCCTATTATATATGTAGCATTAAATATCTCATACTTTTTTTATTCTAATTCTCTCTCCATATTTAATGACATTATTTTGGATAATTTTATCATTTTATTCATCTTCTTAATATGCGCGAAAAGTCCACCGGTATTTTTATCTTGGATGGAGGGAGTAGTATTAAATGAGAGGGGCGGTGTCACCAAACATCAAATATGTGGAATCAAAACCCATGTCATACTTGAAACCGACTCCGGAAGTAATAATGAATGAAAACAGATGAACCTTGTACGGAAAATAAAACCCCAAACCCAAAAATACAACTGCACTCGATACCATAAAAAATTGTCCCCGGTTCTATCATTGCATCAGCTTTTTGCCTACAAGAACACAACAGAAAAACCATGCATGTAACAGGTCGGTCTAAATTTGATACCTCAACTGGTGCCTGTAACAGGCCCCAATCAATGCGCGCTGTCAAAAAGATTGCATCATGTGTTAGTGTATGTGTGTGTTTGTATATACACAGAGAGAGAGATAGATCAGAGAGAGCAGCTGGAAGAATGTCCTCCCGCCCGGGGGGACTTCTCTCCAACAAACAAAACAAATCCGTGAAAGAAAAGAATAGCACATCTCTAAAGTAAAAAATCTCTATCACCACAACCAATGTTAACAAGAAGGAAAGAGATGTGACTGGGCAACACACCTTTTAACACTGGCTAAGCAAAAACAAAAATCACCCATAAAATACAATTGTAAGATTTTTAGAATTGGTAGGTATTTCATCGTCTTAAAACACCTTTCTACAGAACGTGTGAGATGATAAAGCAAGCCCCTAATAATAATGCCTTGTATAGGTATTATCCATCCAATAAACTACTTACTACCTATGCCAAAACTTTAACCACTAAACGAATATTGCATCTCCGTGTCTTCCTTTGTTGTAAGCTATCTTTCAAATACCATATCAATCGATATAAAGTTATTTGATCTAACAAAAGAATAAGAATATTTATCGATACAACGAATATGGTAGAGACTAAGCTTGGACGTGCCATAATTATATGTAATAAAGTATATACGAAATAACTATTAAATGACCTACAATTGCTGTCCTCAAGTTAAAAATTGAACAGGTTGGAGTAGTTTTAGTTAATTAAGTGATCGGTCAAACACAATCCTCTTTTATTTGTAATAACGACATGATTTAAAGCATAACAATAGGCAAACATTTTAATAACCAAACATGAAACAAAATCAACATTTTCTATGGTATATATATTTGCTGTAAGATGTGATTGCATCTATATAAAATCAATATGCGAATCAAAATTCAACTGAAGAGTGCTCCAAACTGAGAAGTTCGCCAACTTACACTTACATTTTCAATGCTATACAAATGCTGATAGAGTTGCAGAATACTCTTTTCAAAGAAACTTGAATGATGATGAAGTTACAAAAGAACTTACAAGTAGATATCCTATTTTGGAGTAATGTATCTCTTCAAATAGAAAACTCGTCTTTTGAAATTCCTTGGTATTACCCTAAACAGTAAGCATCTAACAGGAAAAATATTGGGTCAAAACATCATCAGATTCGCAGATGTCCCAACAACAAAAGGTTCCATTAACAACCGAGTTAAGAAGTAAAACATGATACCCAGTGCGATGGAAATAGGAAGAGCTGGTAGAGCATGACGACACACAGCTAACAAAATAAGAGTGCACCCCAGACCAGATATAATTGCAAGATAACAAGCATACACAGTCATTAGATCATACATTGCAGCCCTACCCACAAGAACACTATAGAAAACAAAGTCCCCAAGACCAAGTTTTATACCTTGACTTGTAGTTACATCGATCTCCAAATTATTCCTCCTGGTCTCTTCTGTTGAATCCCCTAGACCCAACAGTTCAACAAGTGGAGCCATTTCCTCATGAACACTAGGCATCTCTTCTCTCTCATTTCCTGAACCACTGATAAACCCCCTAACCTGTAAATTAGGCACCAACGGAGAAGTCTCTCCTTCATCTCCTACCATCTCAATATCATCACTATCAACTTGAATGGAAGCATACTCTGTATTACCATTCTGATTACGGTTTTCATTGTTCCTAGACACCATTTGGAGCTCAACAGAGGCAGAATCTGAAACCCCACCAACCAAAAGACCCATGCTAGACCCACCACCCTGGCTTCCTGAATTCCTGGAAACTACTGGCCTTGCCTCGTAAACTAGAGCAGGAAGCTCATCATCCCGATTGGAGGCCATTTCAACCAAAATCTTAAGAGGTCCACCTGGGGCCAAAACAGCAACCAAATCATATAGAGCCAATGCCACAAGCAAAGACCAAGTAGTCCATTCAGGCAACTTAGTAAACCAGGCAGCCACAATTATCCCCAAAACAACCATATATGTTTGCCTCAACAAAATTGGGAAACCATTAGAAAAAACAGAAAGCACACCCACAAGAGTAAAGTTAAAAAGCAAGACCAAGCAAGTAACGGAGTCAATGGGTATTGAGAAGTGTTGGATAATAGTGAGAAAAATAGAGCCACCCATTGTTCCGAGGACAAAGAAAGCAGAGAATCGCATGTAGTTTTTCAAGAAATTGGTGAAATTGTAGTAGTAGAGGAGTACCAGCAGGAAAGTGACGGCTGCGATCAGGACGACGAAGACTAGGGCGTTGAGGAGCGAGCCTTCGAGCTTTTCAGTGGCGGAATCGGAAGGGCTTTCCATATAGACGAGATTGGCGGCGGTTCGGATTGGATCGCCGGAGGAGGAGGTGGAGGAGGAGAGGGAGTAGACTAAGAGGACAACTAGAAGCATGCAGATTGAGACTGGGGACATTACGCCGATAATTTCAACTCCGATAGATTCCAAAATGCTGCCGTCCATTTTGGGCGGGGAGAAGTGAGCAATGTTAGGTTTTGTTTGGGATTTCGGTTTAGTACCGATGGGAAGAGTATGTAAGCTCTATCGAAATGCAAATCGGAAAAGCTGGATCAGTAATCTCTCTGTTACCATCTCTCCGATTCTCCCTCTTCTCCTCTATCATCTGTGATTCTGAAGAAAGGAAAGTCAGTGCCAAGGAGTAAAATGAGCAAACTCTTTGTCAAAGATTGAATAGGTGAACTCCAAATATAAATGATTTAAACATTATAACTTTTTATTGATATATAGTTCCAAAAATTTAAATTTTTCGAGTTCAATTGGAAAATTTAATATAAACTAGTCTCAATAAAAAAAAATTATATATTTTGAACAAGCAAATTAATACTCAGTTCATTTGTTTATAGGATTGGTCTCTTTTTTAATCTTCTTCTCAGAAATGTATGTACTAAAATCACTAATTACACGGAGTATCTTATTAAGACTTGTTATTATCACAAACATTTTTCGTATGTTTATAAAATTTTATTTCAAATGAGATAAGATTATAAAAATAACATCCCCTACTTACAAACAGTTGGGGTTTATAGCTTGCCTTCTTCATCAATATCCAAATGGTATGACCACCTACCACCGCAAAGCCCGATTAAAAATAAAATTAATTTTTACTGTCTAGGGGATAACTCGTATGAATGCAGCAGGATTCATATCCAAAACTAAGTCAATCTAATGGATTGCCAAAGCCAGAAGTTGATGAATCGTCCCAAAAGCTACTAATGCTAATAATTGTTTACTACAAATGGTGAAACTTTTTGACAGTATAGTTTATTTTTAAAGAATACAAGCCTGATAGCAATAACAACAACATATAATAGAAAACATTTCTACTTCAAAGGCAAAGGAAGCTAAATACTTCTAAACTTCTAACACTAACTTAAAAGAATAAATAGATCTGTAAAATTCTATGCAAAAGGATTTCCTCCAATGGGAGCTACAGGCCCCCTTGTGATTGAACACTCCTGAAAAATTAGAAACCCAGATATATTAGCACAATATTTTACCAAGGTACATGCTAAAAGCACGATAATTTTAAAATGCAGCACCTAAACAACAGACTTGTCGTGGAACAATTCTAATGGTAAATATCTAAAGAAATTTCGCTCAAGTGAAATTCTAACCCATTGACTCTAGAGTCTAGACCCATGTAGTCCTTGATCGGGGGTATCAAACTTCCAATTTGTAAGATCCATATGTAGGCAGAAGATACTGCTTTACGACTTCTTCTTTTTTTTTATTTTTTTGGTAAATACTTCTTTAGCCTTCTTACCATAGGTATATCATGTATTTTTAACCACCAAATATTTCTTGAATGATTAATAGAAGAGAAACTAAGTAGAACATTCTACGCAAGTAATGAAGTTTTTAACGCATGATAACTAATTTGTGTGCCATAGCTGCAATATCACCTGATATTCACTATTTCAATCATTTAAAAGAGTTACAAAGCCTTATCATTCTCTAAAATCGCCTGGTTGCCCCTACGAAATGCAATAGGGTGGGGAAAACTCAAAAACCCACCTTAGACTGCCCCTAATAGAATGGTTTGGTGGGCAAGTAAGTGGCAGAAGGGACAGACCTAACAAATGGGGTCACTGCTTATAGAAGATTATTCCATGTACAAATATAAAAATATATATATATATATGATAGATTACAATAAATTTCTTTCTCAGCAAACACCTTTCAATATGATATTGGCTTAATTGCTTTCTGAAAAGGGTAGCATTTTCATTTTTAGTTACATTCTTAAGTTTTTTAAACAAATTACTGACGTTTAGTTGTGGCAACAAATTTATCACGTTATTTGTATTTATGTGAAGTACAATAACCTTTAAATTGACAAAAAAATAAATGAAATTTAAGCAATGCAAAGGAAACCTGCCACCGCCCTATTTATGAGTGTTTGGGGGGAGAAAAGAGAATGGTAGTGTGAAGGCTAACTCATATAAAACTGGCCCAGTGTCATTCCTAAATCCTATCAGCATAGAACCAATAAAGTACATGATCAACAGAACCCAGGACAACCCCTAATCTTATTGTTTGCTCAATTAATCTCTAGACTCAACCCTTGTGAAAAATGTGAACACTACGTTCCAACAGTTTTCTGGTTCCAGTGAAACCAGAAATCAAAAACCATATTTTCCAGTATTCAGAAATTAGATATGCTTAATTTTGCTTATTTTTTTTATAAAATATTTGAACATGCATTTTCCTTTTAATTTCTTCCAAAATAGAGATACATTTCTATTTTTAGACTATAAAATAATATGAAGTTCCTAACATGCCATTACATTTATTCTTAGTTGTTTGAACTTTGAATACTAGCATGTCACAATTTACTACATCTCGAAACTAATGTTATGGATAAGTTTCGAAGACAATTTTTTCCCTTTAAAGTAGTTGTTTTACAAGAATTTTGGAACGGAGGGATCAAGTAATAAGATATATGGAAATTTCTGGTAGTAGTTACCAGAACTACAGCCCAAAACAACATAGTTTTGAATAATAAATAGTGGTACGCCAACATCCCCACATCTTCACAGTAATCAGCTGTTCCACTACTCCTTCCCCTGAACTACCAAACCTTAATGGAAAATTATAATACTTCTCTATATTACAATGCTATGCAATTTTATTGGCATTGATATCACAGATAAAAAGCACTACTAAAAACCTGAATGAGTTCATCTATTCAGCTCATTATCCATCCAAGGCAAAACTAAGAGAGATAACTAAATCATATTCTTTAGCATGATGACACAACAGCATAAATCTGATAATGAAACTACGAATATCATTGTGGTTAGGATAATAATGAAACAAATGGAATTTATCACCCCAAAAAAATAATGAAACAAATGAACTTACGTTAGTTGTGTGTTTGGTGATGGCCCTCCCAATAACTCCAAGGCACCTGCGGAATTACGATAGAGTAACTGATTGAAAAGATTGGTTAAACCAAGGGTGATGTACCACTAGGGATCCGTATCACTTACCTAGTGATCCAGCAGGAATAAAAGGCACAATCGGATTTTCAGTAAACCTAGGCTCAGTCACACCACCAGTGAAGGAAGTAGGCATCTGGCCATTTGGCAACACCGCTTGCAAAGAGCTCATGTCCAAGAACTGTAATTGACCATGAACAGCCACACAATTAGAACTAGTTAACATCCACCTCATTTGTGGAAAGAATAAAATGCATGAAGTCTTAAAGAAAAATATAAGAAAACAACGCATGCAACCCCAGTATTATCAAACAGTAGCTGCTTAAATGAGTATATAGAAAGAAGACAAAGTGCTTGATTAGCAAAGTAGTGCAGTGGGTTAAAAAGAATCGTGTTTGAGAGTGTTGGAAACATAAAAAAGCACTTTTAGCAATAGAGTTTGTGTCTCAAAGCACTTTTGAGATAAGTCAAAATTTAGTACTTACACGGGATTCATTTCAGCCTACCACCCAAGTAATTTGGGATAAAAGCCAAAAGGTGTCATTGAGTTGAGTTGAAAGCGTGTATAAACTTAAAACCTTGCCAAAAAATTAGTTACCAAATGCTATTTAACTTTTACGTGACAACACTCTTATAGCTCTAGTAGTATACAACAACTATCTCAGCGCACTGTTTTGCCAAACAGTGCATTAAAGACTCAAAACTAATAAGTTACTGGAGTGTGAATACTATTGATGTAAAATATGAACACTGCCACAAACAATTCTCTTGTAGTTATTCTTCAGATTACACTCCTTAAAACAGATATCGGTTAGGAAAATCTCATATTCAAATTTAAGTTTTCCAGTTTCCTCACAGAACTGGATGAACAATTACACCTTTGAGGCTTTGACAACTCAAACAACACAAAGGTCATATTATGACACTACTTGAAATATTCAGAATAACTGAAACATTTAGCTTACCATGTTGCTCGACTCCAAATCAGAATCATAAGGAATATCAAATGGGTTGGTAGATTTTTTAGTAGTTGCATGTGATAGTGTTCCTTCCTGCAAAAAATGAACAAATATAATAGTCAAACGACAAAAATACCTAGTAACATAGCAAGCATTTGTACATATCATATGCATAGTTGTCAAGTCGTAAAGTCGAGTCAAGTCGGTGGCCCGGAGCGACTAGTCGTCCATAAGTCGACAAGTCATTTTCTATGCACAATTTATACATATAAACTTAGATATATATATATACACACACACACACACATGTACATTTGACATTATTATTTCACAATATTCAACACTATCAAATACTATTAAAAACACAAATATATTAATGTTGCCACAACCAAAGTCATTTGATATTAAAAAAAAGAAAAAAGAAAAAGAAACTACTAAAGCCAAGTGATTAAATGTACAAATATACAATATTAATTATCATACATATCTACTTAATATATTATCTCTATACAGTAAACAGAATACGTGGAGGATGATCCAAAGCATAATACATGCATCACAAACAGAATACATGGATGGAAATTAGAAAAGGAATTGGCCAAAAAAGGGCCAAAAAACAAAAACCACACAAACTGATACTTGTTGATGGAATTATAAAAAAAAAACAGTAAACAACCACATGATACTATACATTAAACAGAATGCATGCATGGAAATTAAAAAGGAACTGGTAAAAAAGGTCAAAAAAACAACAACCACACAATCTGATACATGATGGTGAAATTAAAAAAAGAAGAAGGATACAACAAGTCAACAACCACATGAGACTCGCTGGCAGAAAACGAAGAAAAAAGAAGAAAAAGGAAGAAGAAGAAAAGAGAAAAAAGAAGAAGTAGCAAAAAGCATAAAGAAGGGAAGAGGAGGAGGAGGAGGAGGAGGAGGAATTTGATAAACCTAAAGTCGCAACCAAATCCCCAATTTGGTAAACCTAAAATCGAAAGAGAGGAGTACCAGATGGCGACTTTGGCGAGGAATTTGCAACCAAATCCCCAATTTGGTAAACCTAAAGTCGAGAGAGAGTCGAGAGAGAGGAGTACTAGATGGCGACTTTGGTGAGAAGCATCAGTGACTTCAACGAGAACCCGCTCAAATCACAGGTAAGTTATTCTTTCTTCTTTTCTTTTTTTTTTTAGAAAAAAAAAACAAATTGTTATTTTGGGTAGTTAGTAACCGACGTCGTCCTTGTCGTCTCCAAGACACCCAAGGAGAGAAATTCAGAATTATTATATTTATACCTGATTACCACCTTTTTGAAGAGCTTCAACTTCTTGGGACGTAAACTTAGACATGGACACGGACTTCACACGGTGAGTGAACTCACAGATGAAATACACATACAAAGAAATATAACAATCTGATGTTTTACGGCTATCTAAACACAAAGTCTCCACCACATCTCTCAAAACTTATTGAGCATTCAAAAATGAAAATACAATATTCAGTTGCACATGGCACCCAATTCTGAAGAAATTCCGCATTTTTGTGGATTATAGATACCACGTGAGTGATCCTCCAATCAAAACCCAACTACATCTAATTAGCAAACAAACATCAATAGTTGCAATTAAATAATATATAAAAATTTCAGGAAATGTATGCCAATTGCCAAAAGCACACACAACTATGAGTTATATCAAACTTCATTTGTGGAAAATAAGTCTTTTTAAAATTCTAGTTGATTGTTCCATAGTTGCATCAATTATCAAAATACTTAACTCAACATTTTATTATTAAGGACTATCCTAAATAATCTTTGCATTTCCAATATGCATCAACAATTATGTAAATTGTCATCAGCATGTTAATACTCGAACGCCCTCCAACAAAATATTTATTTTGCTCTGTATTACTCTTTGGGAAGACAGAAACATCAAAGCCATGTCACAACTTAACAACTTAACTCTAAACTTTGAATCGGTTGTAGGCTTATGTTGAACAGCAGGTAGCACAACAAATAAGAAGGAAATAAATTAGTAACCCTTGCAAAGGGTTTCCTAGCCAGTACTCAGTAGTTTCAGAATGCTTCATATTTGTCATGTTTAGACAATGCCATGAAGCAAAAAGCACATAGTATAAATATACAATGTTTCAAATTACTTCATCTAGTAGAATACATGAATTCTTTTGCTAGGCAGATAGGAGGAAGCATGACATAGTATGAAAGTGTTTCATTTGTACCTATGGTGTTGATCTTGATGGAAAGGGACAAGGGAACCATTTAAAAGACTGGAGCTTCCAATGTATAGGATAAAACTTTATTTTCTTTCTATTCAGCTTTCCATGTTATAAGGGTCATGATAATCATCGGATTCATTTTAGATTTTGTAAAGAGGCCGTATTGCAAGAGTTGCTTTCCTTTGATCCTTCTATACGCTATGTGCGCCAAAGTTGTAGAATTTGCCACTCTTAACTAGACTTTTACTTATCAATAAAAGTAAACAATTCAAGATATGAAGAATGCAAAAAGCTCCAACTCAACTGAGGAAGTCAAAATTACAAACAATTATATGAATGCAGTTAAAATAGCTGAAAATACTCACTGTATCCCGCTGCATGGCACGCAAACAAATGTCCAAAAGTTTGTGCAAACATACTGAGGTCCCTGTGCACATAAATTAATTATATAAAAAAAATTATTATAAAAAACACTAGCAAGAGAGTTAAAAAAATCAATACAATAAAACTAATCAAACATAAAATTTCTAAAACAAGGCAAGTAGGTTATGGCTAGAAATCCCTTGTTATATTCCATTTGCCTGGTGAAAAAAATAAGGAAAATAAGAACTACAAAAATATAAGGTTGCGACCTATACTAGTTATATATATTTTAAATGTCCATTAGCTAACTAAATTTTCACAACTTAACTGGTACAGTTTTTGATACTCTGGTTTATACATAATTGTTTTTCAGCTAAGCAGAATGTAGGCTCATTTGACTGGAGTAATAGTATTAATGTAGTTCAAACAATCTCATCAAGTTTTATTTTTCTCTCACTAAATATTTTTTTAAATAGAAAATTTTGTACAGCCGACTGTCTGAAAATTAATATTCTTTATAATTAACACTAATAAAAGTTAATAATCTTTTGAGAAACAAACTCTATTCTACACAATGTTCTGCTAGGTGTAGGGAGCTTCGAGCACCTAGGCCTTGTAGGCGGCCTAGGCAGGTGCTCTAGGCGGAGTTAATTTTATTAAATTTATTAGTGAAAGTGGGTAAACTTTGAGGCATGTATTTGTATTATGGCATAATTTATATTATGTGACGCGTACAACAAACAAGGAGAATTATTGGTCATTTGGTCTACTGGGTAACATATTAATTTTTTATTGAGTTGGGCTTTTACGTCATGAATAATTTATTGTAACCGGGAGACAATTTTTTACCCCAAAAAAAAAAACTAGTGTCCTCCTCAAACACGATTCTCAACAAGGGTTGCAGCAAGGGTACACACAGCCCTCAGGTAAGGTGCTTCCACCTTCTGTGATATTCCCTTCTTCATCTTTTCTTCTTTCCTTTTTTCTTTCTTTTTGAATCATTGATGCGCAAGTCCTAGGTGTTTTTTCTCCATGATACAATAAATAAATTTAATACTTCATTATTAATGATATTTTAAAATATCATGTTGTACTGTTAGTTAAAAGAATGAAATACATCTCTATTACATAAGTACGAGTCTACGACACGTGTATTTCTAGAAAATTATAAACGACAAATAGGTATATGCGTTTCTCCTATACCTAAAGGATCACAAATTTTATCATGAATTTTAGTGACACATATACACACAAGTAATACGTTCCTAACATATGTTTGACTATACCTAAGAACAACAGTGTTACCTGAAATGTTACCTGAAACACAGTTTGTTTCGTTACGCGGTATGAATACGGGTACACGGTACACTGTATAGTTAAAACGCGGTGTTAGGATATTTTTATATAAGTTCTTATAGTTAGAAATTCTCTTAGAATTTAAATGTAACAAACTTAAGCTTTATAGAAGATTTTTAGTTGAATTAACAAGTTGATTGTTTTATAAATAATTTAGACTAAAAGACAATGTGCACCCCAAACTTTACATCTATGTTGACTTTTGCACCCAAAACCGAAAATGGTGTCTAAGTACACCCCAAACTTCAAATAAACGTAACAAAGAGCACACTTTCAATTGTTAATCGGTTAAAAGTGACTGGTTAAGGCTGTAATGTTTATTACAAAGGGGTAAGCTTGGTAGTTTACATTTATTATAAATTACAGTTACATTTACACCGGATAAAATCAAACTGAGTATACAACCTTGCATCATCTCTGGGATACAACGATGGCCGATGGGGGTGTTCAAATTCCACATGCATTAATAACTAAACATAACCCACATCTACATAATAATAACATTGTATTTGTACTAATCCAACACATTCATCTGCGGATGTAAAAGACAGCCCCTTAATACCTCTATGATTGAGTTCTGGGGGAGATGTGATCAAGCAGGAGTTTTTTCATGACAACAGTGAACACTTGCTTCTCTGAAAGATCAACATCAGCATCAACACCAACCTTCCATTCAAAGTATCAAATCAAATTGGCCACAAAATATTCCAAGTGAAGCAGAGCCAAACCAAAGCCAGGGCATATCCTCCTCCCTGCACCAAAAGGCATCATTTTGATTTCCCTACTCCCTGTTATATCAAAACCTTCTCCTCCATCCATCTTACTTTCACCATTTATATTCAAGAATCTATCAGGCTTGAACTCCATTTAACTTCCCATTTAACTGCTCCAAGCTCACCATTTATACTTCCGGATAACATATTATGAGCCACATTTAACTGCTCCAAGCTCACCATCCCTCCAATGCTATCCAGCAACGGCCCCATTAATTCATTGAAGCTCACATCAAACACTATTAGCTCCTTCAAAAGCCCAACCTCTACCAGAAAACATGACCGCAACCCATTATCCATCATAATTACCTCATTCAGCATATCAAACATGTTCCCAATACTGACTGGAAGACAGCCGCGGAAATCATTGTCGGCTAATACAATTACAGATACCGGTGTATTCCCGAAATTATCAGGGATTTCAAACCGGAACCGATTATGATTAATGAAAATTGCATCCAAATCTTTGTCAAATAATTCTTTCGGAACCTTTCCTTCAAACTCATTAAATCGAAGATCTAAGAACATTAATTTGGGTAATCCAAGCACAACATAAGGGAATTTACTGGCAAACCTATTGTTACTGACGTCCAGTTCGTATAAAATTCTCAAGTCCTTGAACTTCCTGGGAATAGTACCACATAACCTATTGGAATTGATATGAAACAATGCCAGATCCGTGAGAAGCCCAAGTTCCTCAGGTAAATACCCAGCAATGTCGTCGTGGTTGAGGTCAATACCGGCCACGGTACGATCAGAAGAATTGTCCGGCGCGAATGCACAGAAGACCCCAGTGTAGCTGCAAACATCAGATCCGACCCAATTCACGGTGAGATTAAGGGGATCCGATAGAATAACTTGCTTCCATGCTTGTAAAGCAATGTAAGCATTTTTTAGCTTAGGGTTTTGAAGACAAGAGATGGGTCCACTGTCACGTTCTCGCCTCTGTCTCCATACTCGTCTCTGTAATACAAAAGCTGCCTCTGCTTGATGTAAATGGTTTCGGCGTCGATGAGGGGACCATTGGTAATGCTTTCAGCTTGAAGGAAGAATCAAAACAAAGTGAAGATGGTAAGGAGATAGAATGAGAAGAAACTCTGTACTGAACTGCTCTTCTTCTTCATCTCACACTATTTAGGCCACAAAAGACTTAAACACCCCTCTGGATCCACATGTGTGTCTTAGCCGGTCACTTTTGACCGGTTAACAATTGAAAGTATGCTTTTTGTACGTTTAATTGAAATTTGGAGTGTACTTAGACACCTTTTTCGGTTTGGGTGCAAAAGTCAACATGGATGTAAAGTTTAGGGTGCACATTGTCTTTTAGTCAATAATTTAGTGCAAATGTAATGTTTGAGCATCTAATACTAAGTTAGAGTATTGGTACTCGTGCAATTATAGGTAAATTTAGAGTATTCGTAGGTAAGAATACCATATTTGGGTACGCAAGTACCAATACGCGGTTAGGTCAATGAGAGTATCTGATAACTCGACAACTACTATCAAGTACCAAGAGAGAACAAGAAAAACAATGTCAAAAGATGCTAATTTTAGATGATATTAAATGTTCTTTCATATCTTAACTCTAAGTGAAACATGTTATGTAAGTTTTGTAAAAATTACCAAAAATGTGTAAAATATATTTTTAGTCTTATTTTACGTAGAAGTCAATATGTTTGAAAGAAATTCTAATGATCTTTGAAGTATGAGTACACTTTACAACTGATACTTCCAATAACTAATAAATTTTTGATCTCCCACAATTATTAATACTAAGAGGGTCTTCTATATATATCAACAAAGACAAAGTTTTTAATCTGGATTTCGCTTCTTACACTTAAAATGAACCACAGTGCATCTGATTGCCCTTGTAAAAGCAAGAACGGCCTATTTCTAATGTCAAACATGGGTAGGACGTCGTGTCAGTGGATTTATTTTCCTCTGCTTCAATGAATGTAAGCAACCACATTCATTCACTGTAAGTTTGTTAATTTTCTATTTCACAACGCAATGATAGCACCTTTTAGGAACAATGAAACGCCACCTTGCCAAATAAGAAGTGATTCATTTCAACTAAGATGGCATTGTTATGTATTTTCAGCTTGATTGATCTTGTATTTGCACATAAGCCTTGTTTGTTTCAATACACAATAGTTAACAAACAATAATATTGTAATAGGACTTCGAAAAGATAATATATTTTCAAATGTAGAAGTTGGTGAGATTATATACTAATGTTTATACCAAGCTGTTGCAGTTGATGCATCTGCGATTCGGTGGAAGCTTCATGAGACCCCGTATGATCTTCTCGTTCCGCTCTTCTACCTTCCTACTGCTCATATTCAATTTCAAATCAATAACTTCAAATAAATTTCTAAAATTGGAGAGTAAAGTCGAAATTATGATGATTTAAAGGATTCATGATAAGAGAGGTTGAGATTTGGAATCTAGGGTTTTAGTTTTTTGAATTCCAACGAACAGAACCAGAGAACTAAAACCAGCTTCGTCCTCCCTCCTCTGATTCTACCTATGCGGACAGTTGGATACTATGAGTCTATGAGTTCGCGTCTCACTATATTACTTTCACTTCTTTCGTATTAATCGTATTAATCAGATTTTTAGGGGGTTGTTTAATAAAAATTGAATAAATATTAATCTGAATGAGTTGAATCTGAATCTGAATGAAAAAAATTATTTGATAATTGACATGTATAAAATATTTGAATGACAAAATTTTATTATTTTACCCCTCTAAAAAATTTCAAAATTATTATAAATTTATTTAATATTACTTAATATAATAGTTAATTTTTTATTTTTTAAATTTTTTAATTTTTTTTACTTCATTCAGCCATTCAGCTCAAAAAATGTGACTTAGCCATTCAGCTCGTCTATCTTACCGATTCAGCCATTCAGACCAAAATAAACACACTGACCGATTCAGCCATTCAGATTCAACTTCATTCAGCTCTAAACAAACACTCCTAGTAAACAAAATTTATACAGTCTAAGCTACCGAGTCAATCACGATCTCCAATATAGCTCGACTTTTCGAATGAATATATATCAATAGAAAATTATAATTTAAATAGGTTTCAGTAATTTATTGAACTTTAAAATTTATTCATATTTGAATCGTTTATATTTCCAGTTGAGTTCAAATCGAAATTATAGTCAAACGAGTATGAATCGAGCCTGAATTTTTTGTTCATTTTACGGTTTTAATATTAATCATTCCAAATATAACATCAATTGGAAATTCTTTCATACTAATCAATAATCACTCCAAATATAACATCAATCGGTAATTGGTAAACACATTTTTTTAATTCTTATAAAAGTTTGGGATGTAATGTTACAAATTTTAAGAATCTATAGGGTTGATAATTTGTCAATGATTTTAACTTTAATTGAAAATGGAGTCGGGATGAAAAATTATGGAATGTTATTTATAGGGATGTGACGATATTTACATTTTTGTCCCAATGTTTGCCTTATACATTTCACAAAATATTAATCTTTGTTATATAAATTCTCCTTAAGATGAGGATGATAATTAAATTTTAATCATGGTAGAAAATGGGACGGATATGAGAATTAATGAAAATATCAACTTTATATTATAATTTTTTTATCAATTTTGAAAAGTTATACTTTCAAATTTTTAAAAACTGATAGATTAATATAATTTTCAAAAATATATTATAAATATTTTTGAATATTCTTATTGTTGGATTATTTGTGCTTTTTAGTCTTTAGTTAACACCATATTTGTGAGTTTTGGATTTAGGTAAATCAAGAGCATTCCCTTATCTAACACTCCTCATCAAATAAAATTCTTTTATTAAAACTACGTCTTTTTAGAGTTTCTTTTAAAAAACAATTGGGAGTGTGGGACCACTCTTTTTTTAGAGTCTCCAATTTAGTGTTAAGAATGTATAATTTATTTATTTACCTATTTAGTAAATAAGAATAATATACAGATTATAATAAATTTGGTTACCACAATTGTTGATTTCTTTTCTATTCAAATTTATCTATTTTTGATTAAAAAAATTAGTTTAAAAAGTGACCATTAAAAAAAATCATTTCCCCCTTTATTTCCCTATAAAAGATAAAACAAAAAGGTAATTTCCCCACATTTAAAGTACTCACCAAAACCCTGTAACTGCAATAGTGGTGTTATCTATCTAACATTAAATATTATAAAAACTTATTTATTTATTGTGAAAATTTGTAAATTGTATAGTAAAATAAAAATATATTTACTATCAAATTGTCACATTTAATATATATAAAATATGGTAATCATATAACTTCACATAAAAAAGCATTTGATTTTTTAAAAACTAGGGTATTTATCAAGCAATTGCGTAATAAAAAAAATAAGTTGACTAAAAGTATTGACTTACAAAAATAGGCAATAATGTGTATTCTTACTCTAAATATTGTGGTTTATGAAAATTTTATTTCCATTTATACCTTCATGCAGTTTTAAATTAAAACAAATAAGAAGAATATTAGATTAAAATGTAAGAGTGAAGGTATATTGGTGTTTTTTTAATAAAAGAAGAATGAAAAATAAAATAAAAATAAAAGGGTTATATACACTTTTACCAACTCTATAAATGCATCACTAAAGTGTTAAAAATTATAGGGTTAAGTTCAGATGACCACCTGAGATTTGGGCGGTTTCCTACTTAGTCACCTGTAGTCAGTAAAACTACATTTAAACACCCAAAGTTTTGAGTTGAAGTGAAAAAATGATTTCCGTCTTAACTCCGTTAATTGATTTGGCTAAAGACTTAATTACCCTCTATGTTTATAGGCAAGGGAGCAGAGAATACAAAGCTCTGCTCTGCTTTAATCTCAACCAACAAAAATAATCCAATACAGAATCTGCTCTGCAGTAATACGAGCAATTGAGCAATTTTATTGCACTTGACATAAAAATCTATAAGCACATTTTCTCTCTCCACCTACATCCTCTCTCTACGCTTGATCCAATTCGAGCTAAAAGAAATGATGGAAGAATATAGAGAAGAACATTCAAAAGTAGGAGAAGAATGGCACATGCCTTTTAAATTCAATTTCGCCTTTTAAAGTACACAAAATAATCAAGCATATGAATTTGAATCAAGCATAAAATTCCCACATCCATCCACGTATAACACTCAAATTACAGAAACAATAAAGAAATTAGGCCCAAATCCACCCTTCCTGATTTTGTTTCATCCAAAACATAGAGGATTTTATGGTTTATGATTTATACCTACCCATATCCATATAAAACCCACCCAAATTGCCATACCTTCGCCTTCAAGAGCAATTCCTTCGCCTTCAAGAGCAATTCCCAATTTGGCAATTTCTTTTTCGACAATTTCTTTTTTGAAATTTTCACTATCTTCACTGCTAAATCCATAATCTTGCAAATTATCACCCCAATGAAAAGAAATAGGCACAACATCTAGCACTTTTTTTTTGATTTTGGGCTTGATTAGCAATTTGTACCTTCTTGTCGCTTTCGGGCTTCAATATCTTCAGAAATTTGTTGTTGGACACCCAATTCAGAAATTAGAAATTTGTTGTTGGGCTTCAATATCTTCAGAAATTAGAAATTTGTTGTTGTTTGGACTTACCAGAAATTTGTTGTTCTGGGATTTCTTCTTCTGGGTCTTCTTCTTGTAGCATTTCTTCATCTGGATTTTCTTGTTTTGGGATTTTTTTATCTGGGTTTTCTTGTTTTGGGATTTCTTCAACTGGGTTTTTTGGTTTTGGGATTTCTTCTTCTTTTGAAGCAGAATCAGCAATAGATTGTTCTTCTTCTTTGGGTAGTGTTTCAAATTTCACTATAGCGGCAGCGGCGGAAAGCTTCGAGATTTGTGCCTAAGATTAGGGTTTGGAGGAAGCTTTTTAGGGTTGGTTTTGCGAGAGCTTCCATTGTTCTTATTGTAACGAGCTAGGGGTTGCGGCAATAAGGATATATAAATAGTAGATAAAGAGGAAGCCATTTTTTCTTTATGGCCAAAGCTGAGCTCCGGTGATTAAAGAATGAGAAGAAGAAGAAGAGGGAAAATCAGACGCATGGAGTGAGGAATGAGAGAGAGGAATGTGGTTTGAGGAAGATGGGGGTATTTTGGATATTTATCTGTGTTTTTGGACTGTTATAGTCATTTCTCACGCGTTTTTGGCGTTTGACTTATATGCATGGTTAAGTTGGATGGAAAAGGTGACGTTTTCACTTCAACTCAAAACCTCGGGTTTTTAAATGTAGCTTTACTGACTACAGGTGGTTAAGTGAGAAACCGCTCAAACCCCAGGTGGTCATCTGAACTTACCCCAAAATTATATAATATTTTGAAATAGATGGATTATTATTATTATTATTGTTATTATTATTACTAGTTGAAAATTAACAACCCAAACATCATCCACCTTTGATCACAACCATCGCCATCATCATCCATAACCACGGCCACCATCATTCATAACCAGTGGCGAAGCCATATAGTGTGATATGGGGTCAATCGTCCCCCTGGAAAAAAAATTTGTTTTATAATATAAGGTAAATTTTAAAAATTTTAAGTATTATATATAAATTGACCCCACTAATAGTTTATAAATTTTCTATTATACGGGGTCAAATTAAAAATTTAAATAATAATTTAATTTATATTATTTTTAAAAATAAATAATAAATTACTTACTTATGAACAGTTGTGATTAAAAAAGTCTAGTATGAGTCAATATAATGTATATATAACATATATTATTACTCATTATATTTTCATTGTAATATAGTATATATATATACTCAAAAGTATAAAATATTAAAAAAAAAATTGGCTCGCCCCCAAACCCCGCCAAATTATTTGTAACACAATAATATTTTCGACCCCGCTAACAAAAAATATTGTCTTCGCCACTGTTCATAACCAACCACCATCATTCATAACCACTGCCACCATCATCCATAAGCACCGCCATTATCCATAAACCTCCGATCATCCATAACCACCACCATCATCCATAAACCTCCTATTGCACGCCAGATCTGGTGTTACACACAACTTTTTTGAAGGAAAAAAATGATGAATTAACATTAAATTAAATAAGAAAGGAGGTAAAAGTCTAACTGATTTTTTACAAGGGTGGGTATGAATTTGAGTATTATAGAAGAAAACATTGGAGCACAATAAAGTAATCAAAATCTACAGTTGAGATTAGTGATCCATTGCTTCTCAAAGCTGAGGCCCTCTTACTCTTTCTATCCCCATCCCGTCCATGTACACCTACAACTCTTTCTCTTCCATAAACCTCCTATTGCACGCCAAATCTGGTCAGATCCTATTTGATTAATGCCATCAGAAGCAACAAACCAAACCAAATCTGATTATTCGTGGAGAATTCGAGTTCTCAAGGCCAAAATTCGAAGAGCTAAACAGAAATTTTTTCGACGAGGATGGAGATAATGAGAGAGAGAATCCAATTGAGAATGGATTATAAAGGAGAAATTTTTATTGTACTTTTATTTTGAATGAATTATTTTATTTTGATTAATTTAGCATTAAATTTATAAAAGTTTTCATTTAGGCATGCTACAAAGAAAAATGTCTCACATGTAAGTTTTCTCTTACGTGGCAACTCATGTAATTTTTTCGTCTAAAGTCAAACAATTTAACAAAATTTATAACGATTTGTAAAAAAATTAAAGTTTAGTGGAATGAATATAAAAAAAATCAGTTCAATAATGTATTTGTAAACCGACCCTAATAGAATGAGAAAAATATATTTAACCAAAAAAAAGGGTGTCAGAATTTAAGTATCTAGAGAAAAGAAATAAAAAGGGGTTTATTTGACCCAAAATTTTTCAAGAAAGTGAAGGAAAGTGACTTTCCTCTTCTCTTTCTCTTCTCTTCTCTTCTCTTCTCTTCCTTTCTTTCCTTTTTTTTACAAAGAAACTCCAGACTGCATTTTATCTTCTCTATCTCTGTATCGGGTCTTCCGATGGCAACTACTGTGCTAAGAACAGCAGCAATTAGGGCACCTCCAGTTCGCTTAAGCACCAATCAGAATTCCTCTGCAAAGTTTATCTGTCTTCCTTCAGCAATAAGGAGACTGACGTCCCCAAAACGTTGTTGTTTACACTACCCTCCCCATCATTTTCACAATTTATCGTCTCCCCTTCTTCTTCCTAGTTCTGCGTGTTTCGCTTCATCAGGAGAAACCACTGACACCCAAGAAATAGAGGAGATTCAAGATTCTCAGCTTGAGGTACATGTATAACGTACTCATATATTATGATATAAAAAATTGGTTTCTACTTGAATTGTAGTTGTGGCCTGTGGGTAGCTATAATTTAATTGGGTTTTGGAGGAAAGAACATTTGGGAGATTCTAGGACCTCAGCTTCAAGTATACATATATGACTTATTCATTGCAAAATTGGTGGTAACTATTATTCTTCCTTTATCTGTGAGCTGGATTTGATGAATTTTAAGAAAGATTTTTTGTTAATTTCTTTTATTTGGTAATCAGAGCTTTTGTTAAACTCAGTTTGTGTTGGATATTTTGAAAATCTGTTGTTATATAATAAATATGTTATATTGATTTAATAACTAACTGATGCATTGGTTTGTGATTACTAGTTTAAACAAGTGTAATGTTGAATTAGTGCAATGGTTTAACTTGGGGCACTAGTTTGAACGGGTGTGAATGTTAGTTTGAACGGGTGTAACATTGAACCAGTGTAATAACTCGATTTTGGATTTGAACTGGTGTGACCCTTAGAAATGGTGTGTTTGGTTCACATATTTTCAAATTGAAAAGGTGCCTTTACAAAGGGGTATTTGGAATCCTATAAATTTAGAAAACTATCTTTTGGGAAAACAATTCATTCACAAGAAATGAATGCATAATTATTTTAAAAGAATTTTGGTGTTATTATTTTCTTTTCTCTCAAATTATAATTTTGAATTAAATACTATTATGCACTCTTGTGCAATTTATATAGGGGGCGAATACTATTTTTTAGAATTTCGACAATGTCCTACGGTGAAAGTTCTAACAATTTGCTCTTAGTTATGTAGTTTCATTAGATTTTAAAAAACTTATCTCCAAACTGCAGAAATGATTTGTCAAGGTTAGTACTTGGTACTATGTCCTTAAGACAATTATGCACTCCGTATGGTGCTCAGAATTGATAGCACTTGTCTCCCAAGATACAATGACAATGTATACTATAGTAGCACTCCAAATAGTATACTCAACGAACCAAAATAAAATGCTCAGAACTCTCTCAAAACTGAACTATAAACTACTAATGAAATGAAGAAGAAGAAGACTAGAATGCTTATGCTTAAGTGAATGAAATAGATGCCCCCTCTAATCTATTTATAAGAGGGATTAGTGACCCTTCAGAAGGGACATAGCCACTTGAAAAGGTACTATTTAGCCAAAACGACCTAGTTTTAAGGCTTAACAGAAAGGGTACGTCTATTCGGACTACTAAACGACGTATAATAACAAAAACGGCGTAGTTTTAGTCTTTAGCAGAAAAAGCGCGTCCGTTCAGACAAAAAACGACGTAGTTTTAGGGCATCCGTTCAGGTAGATAACCTTTCCCAAAACGATATAGTTTAGACGCGTTCGTTCGACAAGTAACGCTTCCCAAAACGACGTAGTATAATAATAAATACTAATTATCAAAATGACACAGTTTTGATAATAGAACTAAATAAAATAAATTTTAATTAAAAATTTAAATAAATTTTGTTCAAAAAATTATATACAAGGACCCATACCCACGAGCCCGAGCCAGAGCCCAAATCAGGCCGGTCGGTCGGCGGCGGCAGCGCACATGTGTGTTCAAACCAAGCCTTAACTAAGTCCTCTCCCTTCTACAAAAGTGGGGTGCCCCTTGGGGCCCAAACCCAAGAGCAACTTTAATGTATATAAACCTATTAATTCTTTAGTTCTTAATCGACGTGGGACTTGACTTCCCACATGTATTTATTATCATTTATCATTTCCAAGGATGATCTTTGGGAGTTAATATCTCATTTATTACTCCATGGATTTGAACTTTCAAATACTTAATTTAATCTACTCATGGAGTAGAACACATTAATATGTGGAATCATTACAAATAATTAATGACACCCATATTAATTTAGGCTCAAATTCTAACAATCCCCACATGAATGATATTGACTGTCAGCCTTGTGCAAATGTTATCCAGATTCTAAGAGAGACAAAATTGGAAATCATCTGTATCGAGAGAAATGGCTTTTGGTTTTGAACCTTCCCTTGTGAATGATTATCGGGTTTACTGGTTGTCTAGTGAACGTGATGTCTTGAACTATCCAACCGTTTGTGTAAATCGAGACTAATAATTCATACAGAATTTTTCCAGACATTATTTGGTTCTCATAATTTTGTTCATTTCGGCCCTGAACAATCCCGGATTTATGAGTGCTTTAGAGAAGTATAGCCTTATCCTTCTCATAGAATTGACTCAGTTCACACTCATATAGGTGATTCTTAATAAGAGTATCACATCATACCCCACTTGTTTATCATGATTTAAGAATCATTAAAAGCATAGCTTATCCTGAAACCGCTGGAGGTATCATTATCTCTTATCTTGAGATCTCCAGTCAACTAGGTTGGGTTTTCATCATGACGATCCTTGTTTATAGGTTTTAAACCCATTCCCCTCGAAGTTATTTTTACTTGCTCTCTAGTCAAACCTTTAGTTAACGGATTTGCTATATTTTCTTTAGACTTTATGTACTCAATAGACATAATTCTATTAAAGAGCAATTGTTTTATGGTAGTGTCTACGACGAATATGTCTAGACTTACCATTATACATTTGACTATGTTCCCTTCCAATTACTGATTGACTATCACAATGGATACAAATAGGCGGCACGGGTTTAGGCCACATAGAAATATCTTCTAAAAAGTGACGAAGCCACTCAACTTCTTCTCCAGTCTTATCCAATGCAATAAACTCAGATTCCATCGTTGATCGAGCAATGCATGTTTGTTTAGAAAATTTCCATGATACTGCTCCTCCACCTAATGTAAACACAAAACCACTTGTGGATTTAGAGTCTTTTATATCTGATATCCAGTTCGCATCACAGTATCCTTCGATTATTGTTGGATATCTTGAGTAGTACAATCCAAAGTTTTGAGTATATTTTAAATACCTTAAAACTCTTATAATCGCTTTCCAGTGATCTTGTCCTAGATTGCTTATAAATCTACTCAATTTATTGACAACTTGTGCTATGTCAGGACGTGTACAATTCATTACGTACATAAGGCTTCAAATTATTTGTGCATACTCAGGTTGTGATATGATCTCTCCTTTATTTTTAGACAAGTGTAGATTTATATCTACTGGTGTTCCCACAAGATTGCGATCGTATTGATTAAATTTCCTGAGTATTTTCTCAATATAGTGTGATTGTGATAACACTAACCCGTCCGATGTTTTAGAAGTTTTAATTCCTAATATAACATCGGCAACATCCATGTCTTTCATGTCAAATATATTATTTAACATTTTTTTAGTAATTTTAATGATTTCATTATTACTACACATAATAAGCATATCATCTACATAAAGACAAATAATGACATACACACATTTATCACACTCATTTATCTTGAAACCATTTGATAACATTGCATTGTCAAATTTTTCATGCCATTGTTTAGGTGCTTGTTTTAATCCATAAAGAGACTTCACAAGTCGACAAACTTTCTTTTCTTGTTCTGGAACAATAAACCCTTCTGGTTCCTGTAGATTTCTTCTTCTAAATTTCCATTCAAGAATGCTGTTTTCATATCCATTTGATGTATCTCTAAATTATATATAGCTGCAATGGTTATTAACATCTGCAATGGCTATTAACATTCTAATTGAGGATATTCTTGTCACAGGAGAATAAGTATCAAAATAATCCAAACCCTCCTTTTGCCTGTATCCTTTGATTACAAGTCTTGCTTTATACTTGTCTAAAGATCCATCTGCTTTCATTTTCTTCTTGAATATCCACTTATATCCAAGAGGTTTAGAGCCTGGTAGGAGATCTACTAATTCCCACGTATGATTGTGTAGAATGGATTCTACTTCACTATTTATAGTCTTTCAAATATGGAGCTTCTCTATAAGTTTGAGGCTCATTTTCTAACAAATAAGTTGGAAAATCCGGACCATAAGATTTTGATATTCTAGCACGTTTACTACGTCTAGGTTCATCAATATCTTTTAATCCATGAACACTGTCACTAACAGTGTCATAAGTTATTTTGTTTGAATTTGTTTCTTGTTCATTAGAACTTGGCTCTTGTTTCTTTTTATTAGGAAATACTGCTTCAAAGGATTCAACATCTTTTGACTCAATAATACTATTTTCATGTATTTCCTCTATTTTCGATTTATTAACCAAAAATCTATATGCATTGCTATTATTAATATAACCAATGAATATACAATCTATTGTTTTCGGTTCTATTTTCACCTTTTTTGGGTGGATGAACCATTACTTTTGCTAAACACCACTACACTTTTAAGTGTTTATAAGACGACATACGTCATTTCCATAATTCATAGGGTGAAACATTTGACTTCTTTTGAGGTATTCGGTTGATAATATAATTTGTTGAAAGAATTGCTTCCCCCCACAAATTCCGAGGTAGCCCAAAACTTAATAATAATGCATTCATCATTTCTTTCAAAGTTCTATTCTTTCTTTCTGCAACACCATTTTGTTGTGGTGAATAAGGTGCAGTTGTTTGGTGTATTATACCATGTTGTGAACAAATTTCAACGAAAGGAAATTCATATTCCCCACATCTATCACTTCTAACTATCTTGCTCTTTTTATTAAGTTGATTCTCAAACTCATTTTTGTAATGTATAAACATTTCCAAAACCTCATATTTACTTCTTAATTAATAAACATAATAATATCTTGTACAATCATCTATAAAAGTAATAAAATACTTCTTACCTTCTCTTGTTTGTATATACTTTAAATCACAAATATCAGTATGTATTAATTCAAGAGGTTCTATACTTCTTTTAATTGATTTAAAAGAAGATTTTTTAAGTTTTGCCTCAACGCAAACTTCACATTTTTGATTGGAGTTAATCTCACATTTTGGCAAACATTCCATATTAACTAAAATACGTATAATATTATAACTAACATGCCCTAATCTACCATGCCATAAATTAGAAGACTCAATCATATAAGTAGAAAAATATAATTTTATTAATATTAGAAGGTATAACAGTCATTACATTCATCTTGATGATCCCATTGCTCATATATCCCTTCCCCACATACATCCCATTTTTAGTTAGGATGAATTTGTCTAATACAAAAACCAATTTAAATCCCTTTTGACTAAAAAGGGATCCTGACACTAAATTCTTTCTAATATCGAGCACATGAAGCACGTTGTTGAGGGTGGGTTTCTTTCCAGAAGTCATCTTCAGAACCACTTTTCCTTGTCCAACAATTTTGGATGAGGAAGAATTCCCCATGTACAATTGTTCTTCATTCCCAATTTGTTGATATGTGGAGAACATCTTCTTGTTAGAACACACATGGCGGGTTGCTCCAGTATCTACCCACCATTCCTGGGATTTTCAGCCATGTTAATCTCAGAAACAACCGCTTAAAGGTTCATTTATGAAACATCTTGAAAAAGATCATCCACTTCCATTACATTGGCTTGTGCGGACTTCTTATTCTGGTCTTTGCGTTTACTACAATCTTTTGCCCTATGTTCGAACTTATCACAAATGTAGCATTTGTCTTGGAACTTTTTATTTGTTCCCTGTTGAGGCCCATTGCCAGAGTATTTCCTCTTTTTAGACTTCGGACCTTGTTCAACCACGTTGACTTTATGTTCCCCAAAAGTCCTTCCTGCTTTCTCTTCAAAAGCACGGATATCCTCTTCTTACGATTAAGTCTTCAAGTTTCATCTCTTTGCGTTTATACTTAAGATAATACTTAAAATCTTTCTATATTGGTGATAATTTTTCAGTAATAGCAGCAACTTGAAAAGTTTCACTTAAAGACATACTTTCTACATATATTTCATGTAGGATAACTTACAATTCTTGGATTTGTTTGATGATAACCTTGGAATCCACCATCTTGTAATCCAAAAACCTGCCAACTACGAATTTCTTCGTGCCAACATCTTCTGTTTTATATTTTTTATCCAAGGAATCCCATAATTCTCTTGCTGTTTTGAGAGAACTGTACACATTATATAATGTGTTATCCAATCCATTAAGAATATAATTTCGACATAGAAAGTCGGCATGTTTCCATGCATCAACAACAACAACTTGCCTATCCGTTTAATTCTCACTAAGCACTGGGGGGTCTTCATGAAGAAACCTTACCGAGTTGAGAGTAGTGAGATAAAACATCTTTTGTTGCCATCTCTTAAACTTCGTTCCATTAAACTTTTCTGGTTTTTCACCATGGTTTACAGGAACATTTGGAATAGAAAGTGTAGAAGAAGAACCGATTATAGATAGTGTATCAGTAGCCATATCTCAAATATATATATAGAAATAATCAAACAATAATTGTCTTAAGATTTTTTTTTTAAATGAATGAACAAAAAAAAAATATATATATATATTCAACTTATCTCCAAACTGCAGAAATGATTTGTCAATACTAGTACTTGATACTATGTCCTTAAGACAATTATGCCCTCCGTATGGTGTTCAGAGTTGATAGCACTCGTCTCTCAGGATACAATGACAATTTATACTATAGTAGCACTCCAAATAGTATACTTAATGAACCAAAATAAAATGCTCAGATTTCTCTCTCAAAAATGAACTATAAACTAATAATGAAATGAAGAAAAAGACTAGAATGCTTATGCTTGAATGAATTGAGTGAATGAAATGGCTGCCCCCTCCTATCTATTTATAGGAGGGATTAGTGACCCTTCAGAAGGGACATAACCCCTTGAAAAAGTACTATTTAGCCAAAACGACGTAGTTTTAAGGCTTAACAGAAAGGGTGCGTCTATTCCGGACTTAAACGACGTAGTTTTAGTCTTATTAGAACAAAAACGGCATAGTTTTAGTCTTTAGCAGAAAAGGCGTGTTCGTTCAGACAAAAATGACGTAGTTTTAGGGCGTCCGTTCAGGCAGATAGCCTTTCCCAAAACGACACAGTTTAGACGTGTCCGTTCGACATGTAACGCTTCCCAAAACGACATAGTATAATAATAAATACTAATTATCAAAACAACACAGTTTTGATAATATAACTAAATAAAATAAAATATAAATAAATTTTAATTAAAAATTTTAATTAATTTTGTCCAAAAAATTATATACAAGGACCTAGACTCACGAGCCGGGAGTCGGAGCCAGGCCGGTCGGTCGGCGGTGCTCGCGTGGGTTCGAACAAAGCCTTGGCTAGGTCCTCTCCCTTCCACAAAAGTGGGGTGCCCCTTGGGGCCTAAACCCAAGAGCAACTTTAATGTATATAAACCTATTAATTCTTTAGTTCTTAACCGATGTGGGACTTGGCTTCCCACATGTATTTATTATCATTTATCATTTTCAAGGGTGATCTTTGGGAGTTAATATCTCATTTATTACTCCATGGATTTGAGCTTTCAAATACTTAATTTAATCTACTCATGGAGTAGAACACATTGATATGTGGAATCATTACAAATAATTAATGACACCCATAATAATTTAGGCTCAAATTTTAACAAATTCATCCAAACTCCTCACCCGATATGCATTTTTGTTTAGAGATAGTGAGGATTTGGAGGAGGCATAAGGATATTGTATATCCATTGGCTCATTGGCATTCCCATTTCTTGACCTGTTTAGATAATGATCTTTGGTGTTTTTGAATTTTTGGTCAATTAGGACCTATAATTCCGGTTGATATAAGCCACCATTTGGATCTCTGAACATAAAACAAAAGGATATTAGTATTTCAATTCTCAGTTGTGTTGTATAGATGCGGAAATATTATGGAGAAGTTTCATAATTGAAGGAAATTACTTAAATAGTGTGCAAGAGAAGTTGAGATCAGTTTTCCCTTTTTTGGGCACTTATGCAGCTGAAAAGGTATTCATGGGTAGAAGAGGCACCTTAATTGTTGGGGCTGGTTTCCTTGTCTTACATTGGATTCAAACATCACTTTAAAATGTTTATACCTTTCTACAGGAAAAAAGGAAAAGAAACAGATATTAAGTGTGCCTCCTCTTTAGGAAAGAGATGCACCAAAAATAAGACATGTATGATGCAGCTCTTCGCATCTACGAATTCTTTTGACACAAATTAATAGACCTTTTATTTCCAGTTATATAAATTAGTTCTAACCTAGGATGGTTTTTTTTTTCTTTTTAGGATTCAACATTTTACTCTTTATTTTATGACTTTCTCTTTATAATTATTCTGGAGGTTTAATGTAAGGTTCTGCAAACAGGGTCCAATTTTCTGCTAAATAACTTCAATGATAGTGTAATATCATAATTAATGTAATTATTATCTGATACTAAACTAATCGCGTGGGGTGTTTTTTAGGTTGGGCTGGTAGGCTTGTGATTCTTATGCTATCCATTTTATTTGGCAGTTATTTCTTCAGGTAAACTTTCCTCTCGAGGAATAACTAGCAGTCAACTTTAATCATATATTATACTACCTGAGAGAAAACATTATCTATGCTAATATTCCCAATTGTGGAATCATGATATTCACTCTACATAGTATTCCAAATTTCCAATTAAAAGCCCTGTTGTGGTTGCCTGGTTGGTCCATATCCTCATTTTAGGCAGACATTTGGGAGATAGGTTTCTAGAATTGCATGGGAGTAATCGATTTCATGAATGTGACGGGACTGTAGTAGGATCTAGTTACATAGTATATGACTTAAACAATTGTCTTGGTTGATATAACTGGAATATGTCTCATAGTTTTGGTTTGAAGTTTGTGCGAGTTAGTGATCCTGGCTATAGTGCTTTCGTTGCCTTCAGTTTACCTTGCCTGGAGTGATACACATTTTGTTGGATGCGTTCTTTGTTTAATTATTTTGTCTGTTCCCTTTTGTGCCTGCCTGTAAATTTTTGATTGATATGGATGAAATATTATGCTTTCAATCTTCACTTCTGCACTTGCCCTACTGCAGGGTTTTTTAGTTTCTCTGTCGTCCCATTTGAAACCATAATTTAGTTGATATCTATCAAATGAACCATTGTCACTTATGTGATTCCTGTGTTTCATGGCCACTTGGCCAGTTGAGCCAAGCAAAGCCTTTTTCTCTGAGCTTTACATGCTTAATGCTGTTATCTGATTGCTTCATATTTGTGCTATTAACAGGCTTGCCTGAAATCTTGTATCTGTAAATTTGTTCTGCAGTTTGACTTGATTAGTACTTGTCCATGATTTTTTTCCTGTGGTCTCACTGAAGTCTAGCTTTTAAACATGGAATTTTTTATGTTTTCAAACTTCAAAGACATTAACAGAGAATATTCATAATTTCAATTTTTTTTTTAAATGTACTTACTAAAGTCTTTTTGCAATACATATTTAACAGGACAATTCAGACAGTACTGCTGGTTCAGAAGATGTTGAGAGTGAGATTGAGGGTGAAACTACTAATGCAGAGGAACCAGCTTCAGCTATTGTAGCTTCACTACAGTCATACAAAGAGGCATTAGAAAGCAATAATGAGTCCAAAGTTGTTGAGATAGAAGCTTTTCTCATATCCATTGAAGATGAAAAAATTGCTCTAGAAAGTAAAGCGACTACTTTGTTCGATGAAATGTCATACGTGAAAGATCGGGTTCTTCGGATAAGTGCGGATTTCGATAATTTTCGGAAGAGAACAGAGAGGGAGCGGCTTTCACTGGTAACTAATGCACAAGGGGAAGTTGTGGAGAATCTTTTGCCTGTTTTAGATAATTTTGAGAGAGCTAAAGCCCAGATAAAGGTGGTGACAGAGGGAGAGGAAAAAATCAACAGCAGCTACCAGAGCATATACAAGCAATTTGTGGAGATTCTCGGGTCTATAGGTGTTGTGCCTGTGGAGACGATTGGGAATCCCTTTGATCCAATGGTAAGTTTTTCTGGCTTTACTTATCTCTAATGTATTCAAGATTCTCTGAGTCAGATAGTATGTAGAAGTAAGTGTCCGTTATTTCCTTTGCTAGTTGATCTCATCCTATATAATTAATTGGTTATAGACAGATATGCATTTTCCAATAGGTAATCATAAGATGTGCACTTACTTTCTTATGATCGAAATCACGGCTTTACTGGATGCCTTTGTTGTTCATGATGATTCGTCCATTTAATCATTGGCTTGATGCAGGCAAGCTCCCGAGTTGGCTTCAAATTCAGTTGAGTACTTATTGAACCTTTTCAAATGCTGAATAAAGTTTGTTCAGGTTTTATGAATGAAGACATGGATACACTTTTAGCTTAAACCAAGTCTTGATTGATTTGAGCCAACTCAGGAGAGTTAACATGAGCAACACTGTATCCCAAGGACCCAAGCCTGTAATAGTATCTTAAACTTAATGATTGAATGAGCAAGTATTTCAGTTTTATAGTATTGTCAGAGAGCTGTGGTTACAGAAGTATTGATGGCAACTAGTTTGCATCACATCCTGCAGTTTTCGGTGCACTATGAAAGTCCACTGTTTGATGGTTCCATGTTGAATCTAAGCAATTGTTCATTTTCTTATATATATATATATGTATATATTTTACATATTTCAAAAGTTATTTTGACATTTTTTCCCCTTTTTTTTTCTATTGGTATGTAAAAGCTGCATGAAGCTATTATGCGTGAAGATTCTGCAGAGTTTGAAGAAGGTATCGTACTCCAAGAATTCCGCAAGGGGTTCAAACTTGGTGACCGTCTCTTACGTCCATCGATGGTGAAGGTATCAGCTGGTCCAGGGCCTGTGAAGTCTAAATCAGCGGACTCATTGGAAGAACCAGAAGGTGTTGGTGAGACCGATGAAGAGGGCAGTTCAGAACCAGCACCTGCTGAGGATTTGTGATACACATAATCCAGTTTTGTATTAGTAGCAGTTATATCAACTATATATCTTTCGAGTGTTTGGCTGTTTCTCCCCCTGGAGGCAGCGAACCTTGTTTGAAGGATTAGCAGTTGATTTGGGGTTTACTTGGTGGATATAGATTATTGTAGCTTTTGGACTTTCTTTCAAGAGTGGCTGAAACAAATTGTGAGAATTCCTTGTATTGTATTGTAAGCTACATAACAAAGTCAATATTTTTTCACAAAAATAAATAAATAAAAATTTATTGTTATCATTTGGAATAAGTTGTATTGGTGATGGGAAGTAATATTGGGAGTTCGGAGTAAATGACTTTTGGCCCAAGCCCAAGCAATAAAGGGGATTGGGTGTCGGCTATCAATGGCTCCAAAGGATACTGGCATTTGACAAATAGATGCTGATGGATCACTTGTCCAAGTGTTTATACCTACCCAATTGGCAGTACGTTGAGTTGAGAATGACCTGACCAAACATTTGTTATTTTGCACGCAGATAGTAGATATAAGTGTGTGTGTATATATATATATATATATACGGATTTACACATTTACAGAATTGATTTAGATAGGCAAATTGTCAGCATTGATTTACGTAATTTAAATCTCTTGAGTTGCTATTGATCGCGTCCGGTGCTTTTCTTCGCTATCTGCATCTTTTGCAACGAGTCAAAAGCTTGATTTGAGGGAGAGCATGTGTAGTCAGGTCTTCCTTAATTAGCGGTTAGGCGCTACTAGAATTTCATGATACACCAACAGAGGTCACATGACACATCACCTTTATATATAATTAAGGGTTGGGTTGGATTTGGTTGGGTTAGAATTGTACTCAAGATTTAAAAGATTAAAGGATATCAGTCTTAACAATAGACATTAAGTGGGTGGATTGTGTACTATATATATATATATGGGGTTTCATCCACAGTAACCGATTGCTGTGGAGCAAACCTTTTTTAGCGTGTTGAATTTTTTTTGTTCTAGTCAAAATTTCAACAGACCAAAAAAGGGTTGCTCCACAGCACCCTATTGCTTTGGATGGAACCTATATATATATATAGTGTCAATAACTAACAGCAATTAATAAATGTAGTTGTGAGTGGCCTTCTGTTTTGGTGGCATGGCCATATTTAATTAGTAGTAGTAGTAGACGATTAAATTAGAGGAGATAATTAATAGTGTAACATACCAAAAATACAATTGATGAGCTATGTAGATAACCGAAATGAACGGTCCAGGAGCAGAGAAATAAAGAAGACAAGTGTGAAGCTTTCCACCTTTGGAGAGTTTTAGATTAGCTAGCTGCTTATGCACGAGATCTTCAACGGAAAACAAACCACACAAAAGAAATTCAGCTTTCTGTCCGTCCTTCCTTCTAATTAACTTTTGGCTCATTGACTTCTGTTGATTTGATGATCACGTATGTGTATTTATATATATCAACAAGTGTGTGTATTAGTACTTAGATCTTTCCTCTTCTTTAGGTCACCATATATGTATATATAAACAATCACATGTTCATGTCACTATTTTAATTATAGCTAGCCAGCTGGTTCACACACAGGCTCAAACTTAGAAGATATATACATATACATATACATAGAGAGAGAGAGAGAGAGAGCTAGGAGAATTAAGAAGCCATGGGGAGGCCTCCATGCTGTGACAAAGTTGGAATAAAAAAAGGTCCATGGACCCCGGAAGAAGACATTGTTTTAGTCTCTTACATCCAAGAACATGGTCCCGGAAATTGGAGATCTGTACCTACAAACACCGGTAAACAACCCTTAAGTACTCTATCTACTTCTACATAGCTATATATTTACCCCAATCTTTGTTTCTTCTTAATTTCTTTCTTTGGGAATTTGATCGAGAGTTTCTTAGTTAGCTAGCTACTCTATATTATTTCACTAAATTAACTAGTATGGAGTGAGGCTGTTAATAATCATACTACTAATTCTTGTTTTATGTACGACAAATGAAAGGGTTGCTAAGGTGCAGCAAAAGTTGCAGACTTCGGTGGACTAATTATCTTAAACCAGGAATCAAGAGAGGCAACTTCACCCCCCACGAAGAAGGAATGATCATCCATCTCCAAGCTTTACTCGGTAACAAGTATGTATGTAATCCCTTAATAAATTTCCTTAATTAATTAATTCAGTTGAAGTGAGATTGTGCAATATTAAGTTAATAATATTATTGATCAAGGAATTTTGCACTGCTAATTAATGCATGTGGACAGATGGGCAGCCATAGCTTCATACCTTCCACAAAGAACAGATAATGATATAAAGAACTATTGGAACACCCACTTGAAGAAGAAGATCAAGAAGTTTCAATCATCATCTGCTTCAGATCATCATCATCATCATCATCCCTACAATCTGCCAATAATATCATCGTCAGATCATCCAAAGAATACTTTAACTAGTGACAAAATGAGCATGACTGATCATATCATCGGCCCGAGTGGACATGCCTCGGCAACTTTTATAAATAACACTGCCAATTCCAATTTCTATGCCTCGAGCACTGAGAATATCTCAAGACTCCTTCAAGGATGGATGAAATCTTCCCCGAAGAATGATGCTGCTTCGAATTACTCTCACAGTGTAAACATTAATCCCAAGGCTGAGCACCAAGGCGATGCAGAACTAATATCTAATGAAGAATTTGAGTCCATTTTATCTTTTGATAACTTGAACTCCACCATTGGCAGCTGGGATCATGATAAGCACACTAATTCATCTGATAAAGGTTCTGATGATGATGACGATGACGACAACGATATGAAAGTTGATCAACATATACAAAGGCCAGCGGATCATAAAAATAATAGTCCTCCTCCCCCTCCATTATCTTTTCTTGAAAAGTGGCTCTTGGATGAAGCATCTACTGGTCAAGTAGAAGAGATGATGGAGCTGCCTTCCATTTTCTGATGAATATATACAATTTCATATTTTCTGGTTAATTAGTTTATGTTTTCTCCTCTTTCTACTCGATCTCCCTCTAAAGCCTGATGAAAAAAGAGACAATACTTCATGTCTGTTTGATCCCTTTAGTGATCACTAGTCTTTGTTTTTGATGGGTTCTAAAAAGTTGGAATCTGTTTGCGTATTGTGGCCTTTGTTTGTTCTTAATGATTTTTTTTTCTTCTGAAGTACTGTTAATGCTTTTTTTAAAAAATAATCTTATTTGTTGTATTCATTATAATTAAACAAAACCTTATTTTCTATTAGTCCATTAAATGATCAAATTCTAATAGAGTACCGCATGGGATAATTTTACCTAAAGAGTTAATTAAATTATATATAGTCGACTGTGAGGGAATGATGGAAATCTCCCGCGTTAAATGACATATATATATATATATATATATATATATATATATATATATTGGAATTTGGATGAGAACAGAAGATCGAAAAAGCTACAGTAATTATATTGCCCAATATCAAAGTTTGCTAGCTAGTCTTTACACCGCTGAGGGAGGGTTTGAAAGAATATATTCAAGTAGTTGCGACAATAATGTCACCTTTTGTTGTAAACAAAAGTAGATATGTTAATCATTTAACCATATATAGATTATGTCATTATATATACTTGGAATAAAAGTTAAAAAACTAATATGTTTTTAAGGTAATACACATGACTCAAGATGGTTAATTTAGTGCTGCTGAACTAAAAACGAACTGGATATATATAGTAACGGTTTTATTCGTCGATATAGGATAAAAAATTGGCTTTCTATGCTACATCGACGGATAAAATCGGCTATAGTCCGTCGCTATAATCAGTTTGTTTTTAGTATATATGGGCAATGATCATAACATCTAATTATATACTATGCATAAAAAATTGGCAATTAGCATTTCTACCTTCCATAGTAATTATCAATGACCTTGATTAAACAGGACATCTGCTCGTCGGCTAGTCATTCTACGGGTCATGAGAATCGCAGCTTGACTTTGCTGAGTTTCAACACTATTGTTCCGATTTCCCCAATTTGCACACCTTATTGCCGATCTACAGTAAATTGCGACTAGGGTTTATGAGACAGACATAAATCACACCTTGGCTTTGCTGAGTTTCAAGTTTCCACACCTTTATTTTTGTTTGGAAAAATTACAACTTGGCTTTGCTGAGTTTCAAGTTTAACACCTTTGTTTCGATTTTTCCCAATTCGTTTTCATATTCGTCGACTAGACATTCTAGCGGATTGATTATTTTTTTACTCGTTAATTAATCGACTAATTGGGGGCATAATTGTCCGAAATTTTCATTAACCCAGTCCGTTAGAACTTCTAGCGGACGACGATTTCATGTAAGGTTCTTTACATAAGTATACAACAAATAGAAAGTAATAGACGGTTAAAATACTATATATATGCCACTTTTTGATCCATAGTGACGGACAACATATAGCGTCGCTAAAAGTATAGACGACAGTTGTATGACCGAAACCGTCGTCTAAAGGGGGGTAAGCACTGATGAGTAAGATAAGGAGTATGCACTTGATCCGAACTGTGTGTGTATATATATATATACGATCCGGATCTTAAGCTCATCCCTTATCCAACTCACCCAAACACACCCCCTTTAGCGACGGACCCGGCGACGGTTCGGTCATACAACTGTCCTATATACTTTTAGTGACAGACAACATATAGTATCGCTAAAAGTATAGACGACGGTTGTATGACCGAACCGTCGCCGGGTCCGTCGCTAAAGGGGGGCTGAGCTCCGGTAAGTTGGATAAGGGGTGAGCTTAAGATCCGGACTCTATATATATATCCAACTCACACGAGCTCACTCCCTTTAGCGACGGACCCGGCGACGGTTCAGTCATACAACCGTTGTCTATACTTTTAGCGACAGACAACATATATCGTCGCTAAAAGTATAGACGACGGTTGTATGACCGAACCGTCGTTGGGTCCGTCGTTAAAGGGGGGTGAGCTCGGGTGAGTTGAATAAGGGATGAACTTAAGATCCGGACCATCTCTCTCTATATATATATATAATGCATGAATGTTTTATTTTCATAATTTCTGAAATAGTTAATTTGGGATCATCATGATTTGATTTGATTTTTGTGGTGGGCCCGTATATAATTTGATATTTTAATTTTGATTCAATTTTAACTTTTACTAACTTTATAAGTCAATATTTAGTGTCACGAAAGTCTTGCTATGGTAATGGTGCGTACGTAGTATAAAAAAGAGAAGCGAAGGTGAACAATAGTAATATATATAATAGAGATCTAGTTGGTTTGGTTTCAACAAACACCCCATGCATCCATTCAACTTTTAAGGAAAATGAGGCAGGGGAACATGTGAACTCCTTTGACGACCTATCGGTGCTGCCGTATTCAGTTACTTACTAATTTATCACCCATGTAAAACCTTTTAACATGATCTGTAGGGTTTGGCTGATGATGATCATATATATATATATATATATATATATATATATATATATATATATATATATATATATATATATACGGTCCGGATCTTAAGCTCACCCTTTATCCAACTCACCCGAGCTCACCCCCCATTTAGCGACGGACCCGACGACGGTTCGGTCATACAACCGTTGTCTATACTTTTAGTGACGGACAACATATAGCGCCGCTAAAAGTATAGCAAGCAGCTGAATAGCTGAAGCACAAGCTGCATCCAAACTCTCTTCTACTCTAGCAATCTGTAAGTTTATCTTTCTCTCTGTGTTATATAGTATTATTTATATATATTTACAATATATATGTGTTTTGTGATATATTGTTTCGTATACTAGTATAATTTGATACAAGAAAAATACCCAGTTTGAGTTTTGTTGGGGTAAGATGTGAGGATGTATTGATTTCTTAATGGAGTTCTTGAATGAGATTTCAGATATCATATTTGACAGTGTTTGGGCTAATTCATTATACAGATCTATCTATATATGTTTTCCTCATTTATTGTTCTATTATTTTCCCTCTTTATTCTTCATACTACTTTGATTACTGAAGAAATATTCGGAGTAAAGTAAAATTACGCTTTATTTTTCTTGATTAATTGTTTTCTTCCTTTTAGGTATATAGTAATTATAATATACTCCCTCGGTCCCTCCCTTCCAAAAGAGAGTTTATTCCTAAATTTAATAATTATTATTTTACTACTACTAGTACTAAGATATTGAAAAGTAGTAGCACAATGATGGAGTGGCCTGCTAATAACCAATAGATTAATGAGTAAAATACACTAACACCCCTTTTATATATATATATATATATATATAGGGCTATATGTATATACACAGCTGTGTATTATACAGTAGGTCTAGGACGACAGATTTTTTTGGGTTATAGCGACGGTAAACTGTCGCCATAGCCCAGAATAGCTATGACGACGGGTGAAACCGTCGCTATAGCCCAAAAAATCGTCGCTATAGCCTACTGTGTAATACACAGCTGTGTACATACATTTTTTCCATATATATATATATATATATATATATATATATATATATATATATATATATATATATATATATATATATATACGGTCAGGATCAAGAGCATTCTCCTTAAATAGCATTCCGCCTTAAATAGCATTCTTTTATTAAAACTATGCCGTTTTGGAGGGACGCGATGATATTTTTGTAAATACAATGCCACCGCATATTTATAAAAATACCACCGCGTCTCTCCAAAATGACGTAATTTTAATAAAAGAATGTTATTTAAGACGGAATGTTATTTAAGGAGAATGCTCTTGATCCTTACCGTATATATATATATAATGAAATTTTCTCTATCTCTCCTGCTATCTACAACACCAACCACGTACATAATTAATGCCACCTTTCATTAAAGTCTAAGTATTTCACAAGAAAAGAAAATAAGAAACACAAAAATTAAATAATTGGGTTATTGAAAAGGCAAATTGTACAAGTGTTGATATATATATATATATATATATATATATATATATATATATATATATATATATATATATATATATATATATACGGAGAGGCTCTAAAGCGAACCTTAAAAAGCGAACCAAAGACGAACCGTCGTCTTTGGTATCTATGGCGACGGTTCGACCCGTCGCCAAAGACTACATGGCTATGGCGACAGATCGAACCGTCGCCATAGACACCAAAGACGACCGTTCGTCTTTGGTTCGCTCTTTAAGGTTCACTTTATAAACGGACCGTATATATATATATATATATATATATATATATATATATATATATATAGTCCGGATCAGGTCCGGACTCCCAAATTTTAACAAAATTCGGATTTTTTTTTTTGCTTTTTTTTTGAAACAACTAAAAAAAAATTATGCAATTGGAATTTTTATATTATACAGTGTTTTGGGCTTGATTTGGATGCCTATACCAAAATATTTCTGTACAGTCTGGGTAGACTGTACATATATTGGTTGGTATAGGTATTAAAAACACACCCAAAACACTGTATTATAGAAAAATTTCAGTTCCATAAATTTTTTTTTTAGTTGTTTCAAAAAAAAAAAAAAAAAAATTTGGTCCGCATTTTAGGACCTGTCTGGACTCCCGGACAGGATCCTGATTCTATATATCTATATATATATATATAGAGAGAGAGAGAGGCCGGATCCTGTCCGGGACTCCGGACAGGTTTAAAATCCGGATCTCTTTTTTTTTTGCTTTTTTTTGAAAACAACTAAAAAAAAATTATGAAATTGAAATTTTTACATAATACAGTGTTTTGGGCGTGATTTGGATGCCTATAACAAAATATATCTGTACAGTCTGGGCAGACTGTACATACATTGGTTGGTGTAGGTATTAAAAACACACCCAAAACACTGTATTATGGAAAAATTTCAGTTCCATAAATTTTTTTTTTAGTTGTTCTACGAAAAAAAATAAAATTTGGGTCCGGATTTGATCAGGTCCGGGAGTCCGGACCTGATCAGTTTTCTATATATATATATATATATATATATATATATATATATATATATATATATATACGGTCCGGATCTTAAGCTAACCCCTTATTCAACTCACCCGAGCTCACCCCTATAGTGACGGATCTGACGATGGTTTGATCATACAACCGTCGTCTATATTTTTAGCGACGCTATATGTTATTCGTCGTTAAAAGTATAGATGACGGTTGTATGACCAAATCGTCGCCTAAAGGGGAGTGAACTCGGGTTAATTGGATAAGAGGTGAGCTTAAGATCCGAACTCTATCTATATGTGTGTGTGATTGTTCTTTGGGGATGATATTAATGTATCATGCATTAATCTTGCACTCTTTAAGTTGCCAGCTATGATAGGTAGGCGGACCATTTATGGGAACACTAATTAATAAATTGAAAATGAAGGGCAGCATGATGATCAGTTCGTATATATCCCTCTATTAATTGTGATACTTAAGTCACATATTATCCTTCAATATTTGGTACGGTATTATTATTGAATATTATTATGTAGTCAACTTCATAACCTAATTACTAGCTACTCCCTCTTTTCTTCACAAAGAGAGCCATTTTTATTTGGACAAGAATATAAATATTTTTTGAGTGTATTTGGATAAGAATATAAGTCTCAATTTTATTATTATGTCATTCATTACTATTAAAATAAACATTAATATATTTAAAGATAAATGTGAAATAAAAATAAATTTTAAAAACTTGTCAATAGATTTTTTATTTTTTGTATAATGGCGGAAGTATAATATATAGTTCGTTGATCGTTCGTGCCATTCAATCTTCGGGTACTAAAAAGTTTACATGTCAGTCTTTCAATGACAGTACGACAGTATGCAAAGGAAGGAAAGAGGACCCAGGCTAGTTTCGATCCCAGAGCAGATCATTTGTTCTCATTTTATATGTTCTCTCACTTAAATATTTGATAGTATTTAACTTTTTATTTAATATTAATTAATTCTAAAATTAAACAAGTGGCTAGATGTCAAAATTTAAATAGAAGAAACAAAGAAGACAGTAAAATAGGGATACCACCCTTTGAGAGTCTGATCTCTCTCTTTTATATATATACTAGTTGGGTCCCGTGCCTCCGGCACTGTATGGACAATATGATTTATCTCAAATTTTGAACGACCAAAATAATTTATTGAGTGAGAGGAAAATTTAAAGTCATTTGTATTTTATTAAATTATTATTAGATTATTAGATAGATAGATGTATTTTATTAGATAGATGTATGAACGGTGAGATTTATCTCAAACTTTGGACGGCCCAGATGATTTATTGAGTGAGCGGAAAATTCAAAATCATTTGTATTTTATTAGACAGACTAGCTGGGCCCAGTGCCTCCGGCACTGTATGGACAATATGATTTATCTCAAACTTTGAACGACCAAAATAATTTATTGAGTGGGCGGGAAATTTAAAGTCATTTGTATTTTATTAAATTATTATTAGATTATTAGATAGATAGCTGTATTTTATTAGATAGATGTATGAACGGTGGGATTTATCCCAAACTTTGGACGGCCCAGATGATTTATTGAGTGAGCGGAAAATTCAAAATTATTTATATTTTATTAGATATATATATATATATATATATATATATATATATATATATATATATATATATATATACGGTCCGGATCAAAAGCATACCCCTTATCCAACTCACCCGAGCTCACCCTCCTTTTAGCGACGGACCCGGCGACGGTTCAGTCATAAAACCGTCGTCTATACTTTTAGCGACACTATATGTTGTCCGTCGCTAAAAGTATAGACGACGGTTGTATGACCGAACCATCGCCGGGTCCGTCTCTAAAGGGGGGTGAGCTCGGGTGAGTTAAATAAGGGGTAAGCTCTTGATCCTTGCTCTATATATATATACTAGTTGGGTCTCGTGCCTCCGGCACTGTATGGATAATATGATTTATTTTAAATTTTGAACAACCAAAATAATTTATTGAGTGAGCTGGAAATTTAAAGTCATTTGTATTTTATTAAATTATTATTAGATTATTAGATAGATAGATGTATTTTATTAGATAGATGTATGAACGGTGGGATTTATCCTAAATTTTGGACGGCCCAGATGATTTATTGAGTGAGCGGAAAATTCAAAATCATTTGTATTTTATTAGATAGATTATTAGATTATTAGATAGATAGATGTATTTTATTAGATAGATGTATGAACGGTGGGATTTATCCTAAACTTTGGACGACCCAGATGATTTATTGAATGAGCGGGAAATTCAAAATCATTTGTATTTTATTAGATAAATATATATATATATATATACAGACAGGATCAGGTAAGGGCTCCCTTACTTTGTTAAAATGCGGACTTTTTTTTTTTGATTTTTTTTAGTTTTTTTTTTAAAACAACTAAAAAAAATATTTAATATTTTATGGAACTGAAATTTTTCCATAATATAATGTTTTGGGCGTGTTTTGAATACCTATACCAAAAAGTGGTGGTACAGTCTGCCCAGACTGTACATACATATTTTTGTTATACGTACCCAAATCACATCCAAAACACTGTATTATGAAAAAATTTCAGTTCCATAAAATATTAAATATTTTTTTTTAGTTGTTTTAAAAAAAAAACCAAAAAAAATCAAAAAAAAAAATCTGCATTTTAACAAAGTAAGGGAGTCCTTACCTGATCCTGACCCTATATATATATATATATATATATATATATATATATATATATATATAAAAGCATGCTCTTTCCAGTAGACCATAAGGATGAGTGTAATAAAAACGAATAGACTATAACTTTAATTATATGGATTTGTGGAAGCTAATCATATTTTAGATAAAGATTTCGGTGTACAATTAAGACTACAAATAGCATGATTTACAAAGAATCAAACATGCACATGCAGCCATTACTTTATTTAACAGAAGAAAATACCGTTAAATCTATGAAAGCATATTTGAGAATTTATTTTGTTATTTCTCTAACTCAATTTCTCTCACACCAATGCCATGTACAAATCTTAATTTGACATAAATTAAACCATACATATTTTTTAGGATAATTAAGTACTAATGATTGAAATAGTATATATATAGCTAGTTTTATGAAATTAACCTTAAAAAAAAATTTAAATTGAAATTTGTTGGTCTACGTGACAATTTGAAGAGCATTATTTGTTACTTTCATATTTCGTGCTTCATCAGTCTCTTCAATCGAATGAGTTGTACAATAAATCCATCAAGCGTAATAAAATATTTTTAGCCTTTAATTGTAAATTTGAAAAGTGAGAAAGATGTTACAGATTTGAAGAGTGAGAAGAAGGTTAAAGATTTGAAGAGTGAGAATGACTGAATGAGGGTGTAAATAAACTAAGTTGAGTCGAGTATTGAGTTGCTCAGATTTAGTTCACAAATTTATCGAGTATAAAATAAGGTTTAATTTGATTGAGCCTCATTTAGTTATCGAGTCGAGCCTGAACAGTTTAAAATTTTCAAACAAATATGATCCGAGTATCAATAAAAAATTATAATTTGAAAATGTTCAAGCAACTTATGAAACTTTAAAATTTGCTAATATTTGACTCATTTATTTTTCGAGTCGATCGAGTCTGAACTGTTTGCTCATTTTACAGCCTTAGTAGTTACAGATTTGATAACTAAAGTTGAAGATGTTGTTGGTCAGGGTTTTTCTAATGTGGCTCATCTATTTGAGTATCCCAAAGTGGTTGAAAATGCTATTGGAGATGCTCTAATATATGTTATTTTAGAATTGTTTACAAGTATTAAGGAAACGATTATATAGTATTAAATATAATATTAATTGTTTATATTGTTATTGGGCATAAAATAACGAGACAACTAAAGTTATATTTAATACTTGAAGTAATATTGGAAATCAAGCATGTTTAATTAAAATTCTCAAACGACAAATATTAAAAGACAAAAACACTTCTCTAAAACGACACGTTTGGATTGCAATAGAATGAAGAGTTGAATAATTAATTTTATTCTAGTTGGAATGAGTTATTCCATATGTTCTCTCTCTCCCAAAGAACCAAACACAATTTTTTAATTTCATGAGTCATTTCATTCTCACCTTTATTACTCTAATCCAAACATAGCATAAGGGAGTAGTTCATTACATTTATCCTTGAAATTAAAAAATTTGGAAGTAGACATAAATGGATTTATATTTATTAGTGTTAATACCTTTTCTTCTTTCTTCTTTTTTTTTAAATTTTTTTTACATTTAAATTTGTTTTTATTATTTAAAAAACTTTTTTAAAGTGTTTTTAAGTCACAAATGTAACCTAAACGGAAGGATCCACCCGACTCCAGTCGTTGTACATACAATTGAAAGCTGTCAAATTCCACCATCACACTCAGCTTTCAGTGCGCATTTAGCTCACATTAATTGCCTTGTTTTCGAGTTGACAACTTAAACTGAATGGACTTTTAAGGGTACCTTAATTAGGGTCTGTTTGGCTTATCCCATAATGAAACTGGAATTTTAGATTATATTATATATAGTGTACTTTTTCAACGAACCAAAGACGAATCGATTATAGACGAATCGGAAAAACCGAATCGGTTATAGCGACAGAATCGATTCTGGCAGTCAATTTTTCTGATTTATTAGTATTACCAGCTGTTACAACGGTTGGGGGATTTCAAGTAGGAGAACACCCCATTTTTTTTGGTGAACGATATAAATATATATTCATCAGAAGCAAACATGGAGTACAAAATTTAAACTCATTCAAATTTCAAGAATACATTACGAATGAATAGAAATAATGGGAAACATGATAATACAATACAATATTACATGCCGAATAGTTCTGCTGAAAATAATTAATTAACAATCCAAATCTTTCTTCTTTCTTCTTCTTCCATCTCAAGCTTGATTAGGAAATTGTTTTGGCTTCACATACCAACGGTTGAGACGTTCTGATGCTCTTATCACCTATAAGAATTAAAACCACCTTATCAGCACAAAAAGTATAAGAACCCTAAGAAAAATACAGCTTTTTCATATTTAAGGAAGATCTATATGAGAAACTCTCTATACTCGTTAAAACTTCAGTTTACTTTTCACCCAATTACCTGTTGATCCCAATTTGTTCTCCATGTCATAACGCAAAGTGCGAATGACTGAGTTACAACCCCTCCAATCATTCCAATCCATATGCCCTGTGAAATCGAGATATATTTCAGTAAAAGTGAAAATAAATGAAGAATTAGAGGGTTTTAAGCATCTTTTCTCTTTTCTCATAGGTAAACAACTTGTATTTTGCTCACAAGTAAAATGGCGACACAAGATGTGTACTTTTAAATAGAATGACTTGATGCTAGAGTCATTACAATACTAGGAAAAAGAGACGAGCAAATTATACTCCCTCCATCCTAAATGAGATTCCCATTTGACATTCTAACATTTAGGTCACTTTGATATTTAAGATGGAAAATTTAGATAAATGACACTTTACCTTGACTTGAAGATTGGCCACATATCCCAGCAAAACTCCGAGTGGAATTCCAATCACATAAAAGCAAACCAAGTTGACAATGGCCACAGTACCTTGCAAACCAGCCCCAACTGCCACCCCTGCCAAGGTTTAAATATACAGATATATTAGGCAAACATCTGTTACTATGTAAGCAGGTAAATGTTTCATTAAAAAAAACAAAAAACATTCGTAAAATTAGAAAACTTGTTACTTGCCTGAGAGGACTGGATAAATGCTGTTTAGCAAAACTGAGAAAGAGAGGAGAATAGAGAGGTCTGATACAGTAGTTGCAACTTCCACATCATTTGTAAACAAGTAGGCGAGTTTATTGCCAAATGCTAAGCAGAGAATAAAGAAGAATATCCCTATCGACAACGAAGTACCAATCAAGACTTTAATAGAAAATCTCGCTGCTTTAGCATCTCCCCTGCCTAGTTCATTCGCAACCCGCACACTGTACAACAAGAGAGAGTGGGGTAGGATTTAAGAAAAATAATGGCTACAAAATTGAAGGGAATAGCATGCTTGTAGGGAAGATTGACATACCATGCAGCACCTAGAAAGCCCAGGCTTATCATAAATTCCCATGCATTAATATTGAGGCTGCAAAACTATGACAATGAGTAGCATATCCTCTGAAATAGCAAATTGTGAAGGAAGCAAGTATTTGAAAAAAGTCTCACCAAATGGAGAAGGCAGATATAGCAACCTCTGCATTTTTCATATACCCCGCAATCAAGACTAGTACAGCATTATACCATAACTCTAAGCTACAAAATACACAGAAAGAATTAGTGCATTGAAATTCATAGTAGAAACAAGTTGCTAAAGTTTAAACAAATTTGGAGCTTGAATAAACTATGAGTTCCATGTTTTAACCTGTATAGTAATATATTAAAAGGACAATTTTGGTTTCTATTCATGTCTCGAGTATAAAACAACAAACATGTTTTTGCTTCTCAGGCATTGCCATTTGAGCAACGTTAGGGCTGATGCAATAACATTTCTCTTAGTCTAAACAAAATAATAAACATAATTTAAGCTCATGACATTGGTGTGTATGGTAGTATTGGTACATATAGGTCAAGTGTGTTCCCTCTTGGCTCCAAGTCAGAAATTCAGATATTCTTTCTCCTTATCACTGACCACTATAAGTAGAAGGCAGACCAATTTTGGTATGGTTAGTTATTGTTACTTTACATTTACAAGAACAGTCTACAAACTGCCTTAATTCTATTTATATAGTGAAGTAGCTGTATCATTTGGCTTTCAAATATTTTATTTTTTGTCTACACGGTTGATGGTTTATTAGAATCATTATTAAGTATTTTTATCTCCCTTAGCCCAATTGTTCACTATAACATAGCATGAAGCCTATTGAGGCAGAAAAGGAATATCAATTTACCAAAAAACATAAATAAATCAAGCAACAGAAAAGCTTACCAAACCATAAAACCAGATGATAAAGAGAGCTTGACTACAGGAAATATATCCAAGAATGCAGCTTTTGAGAACCCTTTCCATGAATGAGGGCACCAACCACCAAAGATGTAAATAAACTCTCCCAATACCACAAACCAAGATGATATAGACAGTGCACCCATCGCACCAGGCACGCCTAAGTTCAGTTTATACACAAAGATCCACGACAAAGGAAGATGGAGTATGAACTGGAAAATTGAGAGCCAGGCGATAAGCATGTTCTTTAACTGTGCTTGTAGGTACATCTGGACGGTCAAGCTAAAAACAAAACTATAGACAAAGGGAATGAACCACAGAGAGATATATCCACCCTTTTTTGCTATAGCATCTTCCTGGCCAAGTAGCGAAAATAGTGGTGCTCCAAAAACAAAAATAGGGAGCAAGACCGTCAAAGAAATGAAATCGACAATCCATGATCGTTGCAAATAAATACCCATCATATGGTATTGCCCTGCTCCAAATGCTTGCCCGCAAAGTGTTTCAGTTGCACTCGACATCCCCAACTGCAAACAGAAACAAATAGTATGATAGTGGCATTAACATATACTAAAAGGCTATGAAAGCATCTCTAACCATTTCGAACCCTGCAAACATAAATGCATGTTAAATAGTTTCAATTATAAGAACTCACCAATATTCCATTTACAAACCGCACGCTGAGGGTTTGTACAAGGGCATAGCCAGCAAGATCTAATTGACTTAAATGCCCAACAAATGATTGTGTGACCACTATAGTTCCAAATGCAGCCACTCTTGATAAAATACCAGGTAATGCAACCCTCCATATCTTCTTGGATTCTTCCCAAATCCTCAATTTCAAATCACCTTCTTCTTCTACTTCTGGACTAAGCAGCCCCTCTTGCACTCCGTTATCCATATTTCTGGAAAGAGTATAAAAGAAAAAAAAATTAGACCAAAGCTGTACTCTGCTCCCCCTTATTTATAGTCATACTAAACTTTTTCCTATATATGACCAAAAATTGTCATTACTATTTGTTAATTAAAAAGTTCCAAGCGGGGAATTACTGTGAAAGTACAAATATCATTTGAATGTCGTCTGTTATTTTTCCCAGCCCCAAGGGAATTTACTAAAATATCCTAAGAAAGATAACTGCAACATTTGCTTGTGTGTTTTGCTATTTATAACTATATCTTTTCATTTTTAAGTTGTGCAACATACTCAAATTGTTATGAGACAACTAGTAAGATTCCCCTAAAAATTTATATGCGGTCAACAAGTATATTTTGGTAACATTTCCTTTTTGGCTCTTAGAATTTGTGCTTAAATTAAGTAGGCAATTAATAATGACAGAGCAATACGTGTTGCTAAAAGTGCACAAGTGGAGCCAAAACAAATGCAAAACTTGTAGGGATCCTACCTGTTATTTAAAAAACTAGAGGGTGATGAGCTTTATTATGGTTATCTAAAAGGGGTGTTAGTGTATTTTACTCATTAATCTATTGGTTATTAGCAGGCCACTCCACTCCATCATTGTGCTACTACTTTTCAATATCTTAGTACTAGTAGTAGTAAAATAATAATTATTAAATTTAGGAATAAACTCTCTTTTGGAAGGGAGGGACCGAGGGAGTATATTTTAATTACTATATACCTAAAAGGAAGAAAACAATTAATCAAGAAAAATAAAGCGTAATTTTACTTTACTCCGAATATTTCTTCAGTAATCAAAGTAGTATGAAGAATAAAGAGGGAAAATAATAGAACAATAAAGGAGGAAAACATATATAGATAGATCTGTATAATGAATTAGCCCAAACACGGTCAAATATGATATCTGAAATCTCATTCAAGAACTCCATTTAGAAATCAATACATCCTCACATCTTACCCCAACAAAACTCAAACTGGGTATTTTTCTTATATCAAATTATACTAGTATACAAAACAATATATCACAAAACACATATATTGTAAATATATATAAATAATACTATATAACACAGAGAGAAAGATAAACTTACAGATTGCTAGAGTAGAAGAGAGTTTGGATGCAGCTTGTGCTTCAGCTATTCAGCTGCATGTGTACTAGCTGAAGAACTGAAGAAGACAGGTGAACAAAGATAAAGATTAGGCAGGGAGAGAGGGGCTCTGTTTGGGTGATGAATAATAAGACCACTTAACCATTTAATGCAGTGATGATTGCGTCCACGTTTCTCAATTTAAATAGAGGAGAGGGTGTGGAAACAAACGATGCCTTATTCAGCTAGCTACACACCCACCAAACCATCAAGCCACCATTCAAAGGTAGGTGGGTTAGTAATGGCGGTAACCCCTCTTGCGTGACTTCGCGCGGGGCGGCTCTTAATTGTCACACCACACCACCCGATAAGAGAGAAATAGTTTATTTTTATTACAGAATTATTTTTGGGAGAATACATAAGGGAATCAATTAAAAATACTTTTAAATGATTTTAAAAGGTTAAAGTAAGTCTTATATTTAAAACAGACAAAAAATATGTATGTTTTTGTCGTTGTCTATCTAATAAAACAGAACTCATTTTGAAATTTTCATTTAAAAAAGTATAAGGATGGGTCAGATATCATCTCAATTCTTCCAACTTAATTTAAAGACACACATTTCATCTCATACTAAAAATTTCCGCCCAAATCAAATTCATCCCTAAAAATTTCCGTCCAAATCAAATAACAATAATGATAATAATAATTATAATAATAATTATTATTATTATAATAATAGTAACAATAATAGCAATAATAACAATTATAATAATAATAATTGCTATTGTGGTGGTGTGGTGAATTATAAAAATTATTATTGATGATTTGTAAATTTTGTAGACAAGTTTAGATTTTTCTATTTTTTTAAAAAATTAATTATTATAGTGGTGTGGAAATTATGATAATTGTTATGTGTGATTTTAAATTATTTTAAGTTATAAAAAGTCTTTAGATAATGTAGTATTTTTCAAATTTTAATCTAATTTTTCATTACGTCGTGCCTTCATGCATAAACAATTATCAACATATATATTTTTATAATTGATTTAGACGAAAAAATATAAGTACAGTTTAAATTTATTTTAATTTTCAGATAAAAAAGAGGCGGAAGAAAGAGGAGGAGAGAGAGGAAATGAAAATGAAATCGTTAAAACGCGGGAGCTTGATGTACGGACGATTATTAATATTTAAATAAGTTTCAAACAATTAATTAATAGTAGTTAGGTTCTTATCAACTCCAAGTATAATTAATTAATATAGTATGTCTGAGTCATGTCATGTGCAAAGAAAAGAAAATTATTATTATTATTACTATATGTCTATATTGAAATGAGTTGTAAATAATGTATGGTCTGGCCTGGTCTGGTCGTCAATTCATAGATGATGTATCGTATGGATCTTCTTCTTCTTCTGTATAAATATATTAATTGTTTGATCATTTACCCACGAGCAATGCTACGCAGACAAATTACTGGACAGGTTTATTGGATAGGTTTTAATTTATTTATTTTGTTTTGCTAGTAATTTTTAAAAAATGTATAGTATTTATTTTAATAAGAATTTTTATAAAATATAGTGTTTTATATATAATTTGAATATATATAGAAATACAAAATTATACAGACTGTTTAATCTTGTATTTGTATATATATCTAAATTACACCTAAAATATTACTATTTTATAAAAAATTTGTTAAAATAAATACTATATATTACGTGTCCAGTAATCCTGTCAGACAAGACTTATTCTTTACGAGCTCAGTCACCATCACCATTCAGTAATAGTAATATAGTAATAATGTTTACTAACGGAAAACATATTTAATTGCCTGCCTTCATTCCTACATCTTTTAACATACCTAATACTTTATTTTAATACTTACTTGCTGACGCACCAACTCATTTCCCCTATTTTTATTTATTTTTGATAATTGATCAAAAGAAGTTTTTTTGGCTGGATTTAAAAAAAATAAATTTAACTCTAGTAATTAGTACGATAAGAGGATTTTTTCAGACATTTATTTGTAGTTATTAACTATTGGAATATTTTAAGTATAATATGTGGAAAATTGATATTTTTTAAATATTAGTAAATAGATTATTGAATATAAAATATTAATTACTAGAGTAGAGTTTATTATATAATTAGATTGTGAAAGTATCCATGACTTCGTAAGATAAATATTGTGAAAGTATCATTTTAATTGATAATTATTGAAAGACTTGATAGGATTAAAAATAAGGCTTAATTCAGAAAAATGGCAGCCCTACCTTAGGAAAAACATATTTTTAAAACAAAAAACATTAGTTCTAAAATAAACGTGATATATACTGTATCATCATTATCGATATATATACCCACACAATAAATGAAATATATATATATATATATATATATATATATATATCAGATTCTACTATATGTTTTAGTACTATTTTCATCACTAGGTACGTAGAATGGGTCATGTGGGAATGGAGCTTGTGGAAATAATGATCGGCAAATTAACCCATGCATGCAAATTAATTAATTGCTGATAACATTAATTTCTATTAGTCATCTGACCAAAATAATAAACAAAAATACGTACTTAAACTGATGATGATGACATTGGTGTATATATGATTGTAGTATTGGTATACATATATATAGACAGAATCAAGAATAGACGTCTTAAGTAGTAGAACTCTCTTAAATAATAGAACTTTATCAAAACGACGTAGTTTTGATAAGACGCGGTGACATTTTTGTAAATACCATGCCACCGCGTCTTATCAAAACTACGTCGTTTTGATAAAATTCTATTATTTAAGGCATTCTGCTATTTAAGAATTTTACTCTTATCCTTTCTATATATATATATATATATATATAGGTCGAATGCATGTGTTCCCTAATCACCGACCACTGTACGTAAGTAGAGGGCTTTTTATATATGATTATAGTTACAGATATGTTTTTCCCTAATTAATCACCGCCCATTGCATGAGTTTCATGTTTTTATCTGTATAGTAATAAATTCATGTTCACTACAATCAACAGAAAGACTTAACCAAACCATAAAACCAGATGATAATTAATGAGAGATTGACTACAGGAAATATATATATCCAAGAATATAATAATGCAGCTTTTGAGAACCCTTTCCATGAATGCAGTAGTAGTATAACTAGTTTTAATTCATTTTAAATTTTAATTAATAAACCAGTTTTAAAATAAGTTATTGTGGATCTGGCCTAAGAAATTAATGCATAATCACCTACCATCTTACGCAAAACAAAACTCAAAATTGGTATTTTCTTGTATTAAATTATACTACTATACAAACAATATATATATAAGGCTTAAATATAAATTATTACCCTAAGCTATTAGCCTTTAATTTCCATTAATTCGATGATTGACTTCTTAATTTTTTTTCAATCAGATCATTAAACTATTAATTTTTTTCACTTCGATCCAATTTAAGTTGTCACATCATAAATTGATGATATAGCCAACTGACTAGATAAACTACTGCTTATGTATAATTAAAAAAATATATATTATTTTAATAACCAACAAACTCACTACAAGAAACCGGGTCATAGGCGACGGGGGACGGGGGTAATATCGACGGCAATAGTCCCGTCGAGAATGATCTCATTAGCGACTGTCTAACCGTCGTCAATGAGTACCGTCGATAATAACCTTTTCCGGTCTTAAATGCGTAAATTTCACAAAAATAGAGAAGAAGAGAGAGAGAGAGGAAACAAACGATGCCTTATTCAGCCACCCACTAAGGCCACCGTTCCCATGGTGATGGAGGTCTTTTGCGTTGACTGGTAGATACACTTCAAACAACTAACCATGCCATGCCATGACATGCCTACGCGCGGGGGCGGATATTAAATGTCACACCCAATAAGATGAAACTACTTTTTATTTGTTTGTAGACTTGTGGTAAATACTACTACTAAATACAATAATGAATTTTGTATTAAGAAATTTAAAAATTACTATAATTTTTTTAATAGATTTAAATGTATTTTAATTGATTTTAAAAGGTTAAAATAACTCTTATATTTAAAAACAAACACAAAAAGTTTGTATTTTTTTAATAAAAAATTATTGTCAATGCCATTACTTGAGCTTAATTCTCTATGACTATGTTTATTTACAAACAAGACACTCAAAATTAATTGTCAAATTTTAAATATAATTCTTAAAAACAATCTATCTTTGTATAATTAATAGAAAGAGATAATTGATGATGGGTTGATTGTAAATGCACAAACGTTGACCAAGAACGGTGAGTAGGGTGCTCATAACTCATAAAGGCTTCAATTGTCATCACTCTTTAGTCTATCCATCCATTGTAATTTGTCACACTAAGTTTTTGTTATCCAGAATAATGAAAACCCTACTACTATAGAATAAATAGTTTTTTTTATAAAAAAAACAGAAAAAAATTTCAATATAAACGTGATACTATATTATCATTATAAATATTTAGCTATATTATTAGCTTTTCGTGTGTTTTTTTTAAGTAACAACTCAAAGGGCTGCCTCAAATCTTGATAATTGTCCTCATAGATATACTACCTCCTTCCAAGAAAAAAAAGTGGAAATTAGTTTAAATTTAAAAACAATAAATTTTATAATTAGTACTGAATAATTATTCACAATTGTATTTACTAAAACAAAATAAATCTTATCAAATTAAGTTCAAAAACTCAAATGGAACCCTTTTTTTTATTATTAATAAAGAGTACCATTTGTCAGCAAGATTGAGAACTTTGAAGCTTTGGAGCTTCCTCTTCCAAGCTCATTTTACACTGGAATTTTTTAAAAGACGAAATGGTGCTGTAGGAAATCCTCCGCCTTTTCTTTCTGAAAAAGCACTCAAAGTTGAATTCTTTTACAATCAGACGCACAATATACAAAATATGAAAGAATACAAGAATCTATTCTCCAAAAACCACAAACTGGCCACTCTTGAACAACTAAACTGAAAAAAGATAAAACTTCAAGAAATCAAATCAAAACTCATTCTTGAAGGGATCCATAACAACTTATAGACACTAAAAGAAAGAAACACAAAAAACAACTATCACAAGCCAACTTAAATAGTAATTACCAACTCTTAAAACCCCAAAACCCATTCTGTTTAAACTCCAAAAGCAACATCATCTTTTTATCTTTGTTATTTTTATTCTCCATCAGAATCACTTGAGCTGGAGCTCGATCTATGAGAATTTGCCTTTTTTATGTTCAGCATCAGATTTTCTCAAATCTTCAGATGTTTCAACTTCTTTGGCCCGCTTTTCTGCAGAACCTGAGCTAGATTCTACCAAACCAGATACTTCACTGATCGGCTCAATGGCCTTACTGGAACGCACTTCATTTACCTCAGATTCCGGTGATTCTATTTCAGAATTTGACATTGGCAGCTTCTCTAGATTAGCTTCAGAGACTTGCACTAATGCCACATTAGTATCTTCAGCTGATCTGGCTTCGGCAACATGCTCCGGGTGTTGGGATTCTGCATTATCAAGATTACCACCATATGAATCAGGAAGGATAAGTCTTTCATCTATTCCTTCATGGTGTTGTTCCAAAGCTGAATGACCATCTTGGATTGATCTTGATTCAATAACTGTAAAGTATGACTTACTCTCTAGGGAAATTGAACCTTTATGCAGCATCTCATGTTGAGAATACCCGGCCATAGTTTCATCTGGTGACAGCTCAGCGTGGACTGAATCAACAACAAAACTTTTCTCACTTTCATTTTCATCGACTTGATTGAAGGCTGATTTAATATCTTCAAGAGATTTTGCTTCAAGAACTGGCATCACAACTTCAGTCTCAGATTCTCCAACCCCAACATTGATTTCCGCTGAAATAGGTTCAGCTTCTTTGAAACTGGGATCAATATCTTTGATTGCTCGCGCTTCAACATCAAGCATATCAGAATAGATCACTTTTGCATTTGGATCTTGCACTACCTTTGAATCAGTAGGTTTGTCGGATGTTTCTTCTGGCAGTGGGTCATTAGTAGTTATTTTGGAATCAGTTGGATGATCCTCGACTTCTCTATGAACAATTTCTCTGATAGATGAATCAACATGCTTGACAGAGCTTGTTCCGGACATCTGAATTTCTGAGGATTCTTCCATCTCCCCTTCAAATTTACTAATCTCCTCCTCAACCCTAGGTGCTCTTAAGTTGTCATCATCCATTGTAACTCTAGTTTCATGAACGACAATAGGGTCGCCTTTGACATCTCCAGAAGAGTTGCCAACATCATGAAGCACATGGAAGTTCTCTCCACCAGACTCAGTCATGTTTGATCCCAAATGCTGGACACTGAAGTCACCAACTGTGTCCAATTCAAACAACAATTCTTCATTTATCTCCTCGACATCATCTACATCCTCCATGTTATTTTGCATATTACCAGGAAAATCAGTAGCTTCGACCGGAAGTGTGTGCTGCTCTAAGACCTGAATTTGTTCACCGTTTTCAACTGAATCTATGATTTTATCTTCTAAAACTGCTATAGGTGCTTTAATTTCTATAACCTCAGACTGCATGGACGTAGTAGGTTCAAGAGTTACGAGAGAGCTGGTATTTGGTTGAACTCTGACATCTCTCTCTTGGAGTTCCAAGTCATTCAACTTGTTGGTAGAGTCCTGTTTAGAATCAAATAAGCGAAAGTTTATGATATCGCAATCTCATACAATATTTTATTTTGTTGCTTTTATTGGAAAGTAATCTCACACAGTATCTATAAGTCCTAACATATATAAATTGGAGGCCCCTGATCTACCATTGCAAGCATAAAGTGTCAAACCAATAATAATGACAGAAACAACAACAGTGTGTTATAATAGAAGAATAATAATATCAACATGCTAGACTAATCATAGATAGGCCAACCATAATTTGCATTTTTTTTCTTACATGACATATCAGGAAAAGAAAGTCATAGAAAATCAGACATGTTCACTTTGTATACAATACACTGCAACTTTAATATCTGTAGGGTAAACAATTCATGAATAACATAAGAAGTTTGCTTACCAATAAAATCGGAAAACAGTGCAAGGCCATGGGCCACTTTAGTGAATAAATAGTAGTTAAGGAAGTAAATGCTATGTAGAATATTCTAGAAATAGTAGGCACATGGGTGGATAGTTACATCATACTGTTTGAGCTAGATAGTTTATATTAGTAGTAATATATAAGAGAATGGTATGTCTATTCATCATTATCTAAAAAATGAATTAAAGAATGGTTTAACCATTTCTTTTTGCACTCCATTGGGTTCGTTGGTTAAGCTAAAATAGGTTGAGCTTGACATAAAGCATTGGATATACAAATTAAACGTACATCAAGTATATGATATGTAATACACTACCATCGTTGATATTGGCATGTCCAAATTTTTTTTTAGTGCATCAACCAATAAACTCTTGACACAGCTTCTGATTTGTTTTACACTCATTTGAATTATGAAATTCAACATCTTAATTGACATAAGCAATATTTTCAGCACTACTAGTTTATCATCTACTTTATCCAGAACTAGCAGTACGATATTAATTTTCATCACAGTTTACGTGCAGCAGTATCTGCATTGGTAGGCAAGCATTAACATATATCCCAAAAAAATAAACAAAAAAAGGTACAGATAATAAATTTGCAAAAACACTAATTTAGCTGTCCTTTGTGCCTTGAATTCATAGATTTGTGCTGTTTAGACTTTAGAAACCTGTGACTATCTTGGACTTAATATAACCGTGTGCACCTCAAATCGTTAAAGTAGGATCTCACTCTGAAAACAATAGTAACAAAGAAACTAAGACATTATCCAGACTCCTCATTGAACACCCTAGTGTTTGTAAGCTAGCATACCTCTGTAGTTTTCCAAAGACATGTCAAGTAGAATCCTCCACATATGTAGTTTAAGATACCTTACATGTACAAATAGTTATTTGAAACCATGAGTTATTGGACATAACTATCAGTTCACAACTTAACACTCAATTCCCAGTAATTTATATGGTGCCCAATCAGTGTTAGGTGACCAGATACCCTAGTTCGCTTCTGAAAGTCAGAGTGTCTCTAAGTGACTGTTGAACCATAAGAGGTGTTGATGCTATTTTTCCAGAGGTATAGTACAAGTAATAGTTGTCAAGAAACACTAACTATTACTATATTTACTATATATTTTAACAAAACTACCCCAGCATACCACATTTTAGATTTCTAGCATACCACTAACAAAAAGTACAAGTACTCTACAAATGTCACAATTATAATAAGATTGTTATAGTATTATAGACTACTTGCCCGATTTGTTACAGTAGCTAGTAGTTCAGGAAGAAAAATAAAATGAGGCAACTAATGGCATAGAATGAGCTCAATCAACTATAAGTAATACAAAACATGCTATAAATTAATTGCTTACCTGCAGTTCTTCAGGATTTCCAGGAGACGGTTCATTCACAGATTGATCTGACAAAGGCAACTCTTTATCGGACTGTGACAAAGGAATTTCTTCAGAAGGAGGTTGATAATGTGCAGAAACCAGCTTCTCATCTGCTTCAATAGGAGGAGTGCTCTTTTCAACACTCTGATTACTGACTTCAGAATCTCTCCCAGTAAAGGAAAGTGATCTCTTAACTAAAACTGGTGGCGAACTGGTTCCAATTGTTTCCACATGCAGATCAGAACAAATGGAGGAGGAAGAGAGGCTCTTCTCGAGTGCTCTGGGGCTTGTATCATAAACAGGCTCCCTGTGTTGAGTATCATCCACCAACTGACTGGTTATATCGATATCTGACTTTTCCGTTGACGGTTGACGTGAAATGCTAGGATCCTCAATAAGATCACCCTTCAATGGCTCAGAACTTGACAACTGTTCACCGTCTTTCTCAGAGAGTATCTCTTCATCTACTTCAGAAAGTGATGACGAACTACTATATTTCGGTTCTGGAGCTTCTGTTTTCAGATGAAATTCACTTGCATCGGGTTCCATGGGAGTAGCTATAGCAGTTGTCTCGGACAAGCTTGACACCATTTCTTTATAATATTCCACATCTCCCAATTTGACTCCAATCTCATCCACTGCAGCATCTCTCTTCTCAATTTGACCTAGCTTGAATGAGTCTTCATCTTCGGAGGATTCACTTCCATGTCCAACATGTTCAGAAGGATGTTCTGCAATAGAAATCAGCTCTGGTTCTGCAATGGAGTTCAGCTGTGGTTCTTGGGAAAAATCTTCTTCAATAGGCTTCTTATCTTCCAAATCTTCAGCTGAACTGATAGACTCTGTTTCAGGCACAGAACTCGCCTTAGAGTCACTAAGTTCACTTGATTGTCTATGTAAGGAAGAGTAGCTTGTTCCTTCTGAAGCCATCCGTTCTGGAACAAAATAAGGTCTGTACTTGTAATCATGTCTAGAAGTCCCAAAAATTGATTGGCCCACGTTAAAAGTTTCATTCCTTCGAAAGAATGGCTCCTTCGGTTGAAGTGTCATGACATCTTGTTGAAAATCATCACTTATCAGATCAGGTTTCTCTTCACTCGAGTCATAAGGAAGATCAAAAGGGTTTCTCCTTGGTAACAGAATCGATGGTGCAGAACCAGGAATAGGTGGCAATCCCATATCGTTATTGGGATCGTAAGGAAGATCAAAGGGGTTGTGCCTTGCTGTTGATATGTGTGCAATGTTGAAAGGAAGATCAGCACCGTCCAAGTCTATCAAGTTCTTCTCTGCCATAAGCTTCATGCTGTTTCGTAATCTTCTCCTTGCAATAAGGTTCTCCAAACGTTGGTTTCTTTCCAGCTCAGAAGTCCCCAAGTCCATGAGATTCTTTTGGTCATCCTCTGTCCATCTGATGGCAGATTTTGTCTCATCATCTTTGTCTACATGTGCCTCTTCTTCTTCCTCATCATCTCCAACTTCTAACTCTTCTTCACAGTTGTCCATATCTTCATCCAACTCTTTACTGCCATCACTAAATGATTTTGGTGAATTTTCAGAAGTAGCATCAGATCCCTCGTGGTGAGGCATATGAGCATGTTGAGGAGCATGTTCATCTAAAAGTGGGTGAAGCTCATCAAGCAATGGTATGATATCTGTCATTGAAGCATCTGGAGAGGAACTCTCAGCCCCATCAGACTCAGAATCTGATACGTCATTATCCTCTTCCTCCCCTTCATCCTCATGTTTCCAAGGCGAACCTGGAGGAGAAATTGTCTCATAGCCAACATAACCTGCTGGTGACTTTTCATTTTCCAATCCATCAACACCCTTATCATCTAACTCTTGAATTGGAGAGTATTGATTCCCCAGTATTTCACCATCACCTTGTTTCAACTCATTCAGGTCATTCTTCTTTTCAAGTACCATATCACTTGATTCTCTCTCTCCTTCCTCAGTTTCCCGCTTGTCGAATTGAAGCTCTCTCGACTTATCTGATATCAGCAGTGCACTATCAGCCAAAGTATCATCTTTATCAACTTCCCTAAAATTATTGGCAGTTGAACTTGCTTCTTCAATGGACTTATCCACTCCATCCCTTCTAATCTCCGTGTATCTCTCGACATTGTAGCTCCCATCTCTCTCAACAACAATAGCATCTGTTGTTGGAACCCCAATTTTAAGAGACACAATCTCATGGGTGGTTTCTTCTTTTTCAATGTCGGGTATGTTTGGCTGCCCAAAACTTAATAGAGTTCCAAGCACAACAGCAGTGGAAACAAGAACAGGGGAAGCAGATACCAAAAGGGAAAACATAAAAGGAAACGATCTGTACAGGAAAATCAAGAAAAACACCATACCCACCAAGAATGGATGCCTACAAACTGATATGTAACATGTTCTGATAGAAAAGATCACAGCTTTCCTGATTTGAACAGCATCCATTTCTCCGTCCTAAATATTTGTTTTTGTCTTTAATCTGTTTAGTAATTTAAGACAATTTATATACAAAACAACACCCGTCAGATCAATCCAAATTAATTCCCAGAAAAATAAACAAATGACCACAAATTCGAACTAAATTGAGCAACAACCCACCTCAAGAAATAAATTAAATGTGAATCAAAATAACCAGAAAGTAAAGGATTTGCCAGTCACAGCTGAATCCCAAAGAAAATGAAAGAGATTTTGAGAGAAAAGACTTACCAGCTTGGAACAGATGGATCAATCTAAATCAATTTAATAGTCGTAGGAACAAAAAAAGATTAATACAATCCTCTGACTTTTCACTTTCTTCCTTTTTTTTGCATCAGCGAACAGCTATGGATGCCTCCGTTTTATTTCTGGCATTGAATTGGTGAGTGATAGGAACATGGGTGGGGGGTGGAACCGAAAGAAAATAATATTCAAAGGAAGAAAAGTTCTGTTTTCAGATTATGAACTTAAGGGTTACTACTGAAATGGTTTTCAATTAAACTCAATTTGAAGCTATCAAACACCCCCTTAATCTTTCCAAATTTATTTGGAAATTGTTTTTTCACAATCTCTTTTTGGCTTTTTTATAAACTCTCTCGCATTGAAATGTGAATTTATTGTTTTTTTTTAATTCAAAGATTCTAAAATCCAATTTTCACCCCAAACTTTTTCCTTTCTCGAAAATTAATTTGCGCCCTAAATTATTTTTTCCTTTAAGGGCATGGAGATGGCTTATTTTAAATGACTTATAAGTAAAATATAAGTTAATTTATAAATTATTTTAAGTTGTGACTTATTAATAAAAGCGTTCGGCATCAATTTGACTTAAAAGTTAAAAAGTAAGTTAAAAAAAATTATGAAGTTCAGCTCATAATGACTTATAAATTAAAATAAATGTATAAATTATTTAAATTGACATTAATAAAAAGAGAAGCAAAATAGACATTACATTTGATAAAACTAACTTATTTAAATGATTTAAAATAAATTACAAATACTTGATCTCTTTTTTTTTATACTTAAAACTCGACTTATAAATAAAACATTCCCAACAAGTGAATAGTAACAACAAATGTATTATAGTCATAATCACCTAAATTTTTGAATGGTTATTTGGGATTAAAAGTGTAACAAACCCCAACTCCTAAATCAGTCGTGCTAAATTTCAGTGTGATTAAATTTGAGAGCTAAGTCGTGATTGTTCTTACTTCCTTCTTCATCATCATAAATTGGTCGATTTAGTAAGATTCGTTAATCGTATCAATTTTTTAGAGATAGGGTCGATCATGATGCATATGCACTAATGGAGGGCCCTGATTATGGTAAGTCTTGTATTTTAAAAAAGTTTAGTCTCTTTGTTTTGATGGTTAATGAGTTTGAAGTAAACAAATATGAGTTTTTCCTTATATATCTCATAGTTGTGTCTTATTTGTATACTAGCTATAACCCGTGCCTGAAGGCACGGTGTAACGAAAAATTAAATTAAAATTTGAAAAATATTACATTATCTAAAGACACGTATCACCACAACAATTAATACATACTCAATCATCAATACATATCCAACAACCAAAACATCGAGCTAGTCGGTACTAATTTCAAGAAATTTCGGCAAAATTTCTTTTAAAAATAAATATCCAGAAAATTCTAAACCTGTCTACAAAACTTACAATCATCATTACATATCCAAACCACAAAAAAAATTATCATTTCATACCCAAAATCATCATAACCATGTATAATTAGTTAACTTTACAAAATACGGAACACACAATCATCAACACATATCTAACCACCAAAACATCAAGCTAATCGCTACCAATTTCAAAAAATTCGACAGAATTTCCTTTAAAAATAGATATCCAGACAAATATAAACATGTCTATAAAACTTACAATCATCCACACATATCCAAACCACCAAAAAAATCATCATTCCATACCCAAAATAATCATAACCATGCATAATTAGTTAAATTTACAAAATACGGAACACAAAAAAATACATATATGAAGAAATTAATACATACTCAATCATCAACACATCCAACCACCAAAATATCAAGCTAGTTGCTACTAATTTCAAGAAATTTCGGCAGAGTTTCCTTTAAAAATAGATATCCAAAAAAATCTAAACATGTTTACAAAACTACAATCATCCATACATATCCAAACCACCATAAAAACCATCATTCCATACCCAAAATCATCATAACCATGTATAATTAGCTAACTTTACAAAAGACGAAACACAATGAATACATACATGCAGAAAATAGAGAAACAACATGTTGAGTATAAGACCCTTTACTTTACAGCTTACACCATGTATCCTTCAATATATACCTGAAAATATTTGAAATTTAAAAATTATCGAAATATGTGAGTCAAAATTAAACAATTGTAAATCTGAAACATAATGAGAACACATATTTGTATGTAGGGGGAATGAGAGAGAGAGCTCTGTGTGTGTGGTAGAATAGATAGAGGGTTTGAAATTTGAATAAACTGAAATGAGAGAGAGAGCAGCTGACGTAAACTTGATGTGACATTTGTCTATTTTCTCTCTCCGCTCTGTTTTATATTATAGATGTGAATCTTCTTTTTTGATATATTCTATTAACTGGGATTATGGTGATTCTATTTTCCTTTATAATTTGTGTGATTGTGCTTATTAAATTTCTTTATGCAGTGGATACTGAGTATTTCAGTGTTAAATATTTTCATAGTGGACAATTTATAAAAAAAACAAGTCTAGCCTATGTGGGAGGTCAATTTGATTATTATGATATGTGTCATCCAGATTTTATTTCTCTGATTAAATTTCTTGCAATGGCTAAACCTTTTAGATATATTGGTGATATGTTTGAGTTTAAGTGTAGAATATATAAGATTGATATGGAAAATGGGCTATTTTTATTAGATACAGATGATGTTTTGATGGTTATTTGTGCATTGATTCCTAAGAATAGGATGATGGAAGTTTACTTACTTCATACGCCAGTTGTTGACCCCCTTATACCAAATGTAGTAGATGAAATAAAGTCACAATTCCTAATATGTGAAGCAGAGGCAGAGTCCCAAACTGAAAGAGAGGATGTGAGGCATTATGAAACAGAGGTTGGGGCCATTATGAAACGGAGAATGAGGGGCAGCGTGAGGCTGAAGAGGTGCATTTTGAACTGCATTGTCAAACAAAGGATGAAAAAGAGGGCAATTATGAAACAGAAGGAGATGAATCCAATGAAGAAGACCAAACTTTTACCTTGACATATTTTTTTGATAGTTCATATGATGAAAGTAGTGATGATGATGTTATATTTTTCTGAAAATGTGGATGAGCATGAAGAGGTTAGAAATGAACCTAGGGATATGGATGATGGTGCAGATGATGAGGTCTTAGGTGAGTTTTTGAGCAAACAGAAGAGGCTAAGAAGGTGTAGGAAGGAGGAGAGCTCAAGGATATGAGAAGATAAAAAAGTCGATTCCCAATCTGAAGACCTTAATAACTCATTCTAAAATGAAAGGATTACATGGTCAGATGATGATAATGATGAGAGAAGCAAACAACCTGAATTTGATGCATAGAATAACATAGATGGTCCAAAATTTTCAATAGGGATTGTTGGTTATGCTCCAAAATCTTATGTTTTTTGCAAAGTCCCACATCGGCTATTCTTGGAACTCTCTTAGTGCTTATTAGTACTTGTTGTTATGGGCTTAGTAACATGGTTGAGGAAATAGGGATGGGCTCGCGCACATGAGGACAGCTAAGGAATTGAGCGAGACCAAGCTTGGTTCTCGGGATTTCGGTCAGAAAACCTAAGTGCGTGTGTGCGCGCGATACGCCCACGCAGGGGGGGGTGCCGATCCGGAAAATTTGTGTATTTATGTTTACGTTTTCTGTAATTCCAACGTAAACTCAACTTAATGTCTGCTTTACCGTTTTGTTCCCAACGGTACGCTCTTATTCTTCTATATATATTACTTCAGTTCTTCACAGAAATATGATTCTCTTGCTTCAGTTCGTTCTCCACATAAAAATATCCCATACAGGCTCAATAATATATACTCTGTAACAGTTTTTCTTATTATCTGATATACTCTGGGCAATCCACAAAGACAGGTCCATAGTACACGCAATCGAAGGCTTGCCGTTGAATCCTGGAGAGTGAACGCCATTGGAGCTCAACTGTACCAAGGTTTCTTACCAGTGAGGGCGGAATCACTTTTTAGGACAGTAGCTTTGCTACGCCTCGGCCTCTTTCATATAACAGCTAAGTTGTTCCAATTTTGTTCGCCTACTAATCTTGTTAATACTGTTCTTGCTGCTGCTATTATTACAACAATCTAAAAAGTGATTCTGTTATTAACAAGATGATGAAATCTGCCTTAGACTTGTCTAAAATTGAATGCTTTGATGGTACTAATTTTAAGCGATGGTCTGAAGACATACTGTTTTATTTGGAAACCATGAACTTAGAATATGTGTTGTATGAGGATGCTTCTGCTGTTATTGTTAATGATATTACTCCTGCTGCTATTGAAATGGTTGAAAAGTTTGATTCTGATAAATCTGCAAAAAGAGATTATGTTAAGGATAATCGTACGTGTCGTCGATATTTGTTACACTATCTGTCTAATTCTCTGTTTGAGATATATTATCCGTATGAAAGTGCTAAGAAGATTTGGGAAGCTTTAAAATCTAAGTATGCAGTTGAAAACTCTGGACTTAAGAAATATGTTGCGTCAAAATTTCTAGATTTTAAGATGCAAGACGAGAAATCTGTTATAGATCAAGTTCATACATATCAAACAATTGTGGGGGAAGTCATTGGAGAAGGAATGAAAATATGCGAGAATTTCCAAGTTGCTGTACTTATCGAAAAATTACCACCCTCGTGGAAAAATTATAAGATGAACCTCAAACATGAAACTAAAGATTTCACTATGCAGGAATTAGTGGCACACATCCATATTGAAGAACAAAACAGGGCTAAAGAAAGGGGAGACATAGTTCCAACTCATACTGTCAAAGCTAATCTCGTAGAACAAAAGCCACAGTGGAAGAGCCAAAATTATCAGTCCAAAAACTACAAAGGGAAAAATCAAAAATCAATGGGAAGAAAGGATAATAGGTTCAACAATTCCAATCAAATTCAGAAACCTTTATCTTTCACTAAAGGTCTTTGTTTCGTATGTGGAAGACCTGGCCATATTGCTATGAAGTGTCATTTTCGCAAGGGACAAGATAACAAAAATAATATCTCTCAACCTAAACCCCAAGCAAACTTAGTTGAATCCGATGATGTTATTGTTGCTGTTGTCTCGGAAGTAAACCTAGTTGACAACTTCACAGAATGGGTAGTAGATACTGGGGCCACTAGACACATTTGCGCGAATAGAGACGTAATTCTCAACTACGAAAATTTGACTAATGGAGAAAAGGTTTTTATGGGGGATTCTCGAGCCACCAACGTTGCGGGAAAAGGAAAAGTATTACTAAAATTAATTTCAGGAAAAACAATTGCCCTACAAGATGTACTACATGTGCCCAATATTCGTAGGAATCTTGTGTCTGGGTCTTTGTTGAATAAAGCTGGCATTAAGCTTGTGTTTGAGTCTGATAAACTTGTACTTACTCGTAATGGGGAATTTGTTGGGAAAGGTTTTTGTAATGGGGGTTTATTTGTACTTGATGCTTCTGCTGAATTGAATAATAAGAATGCTTCTTTTGCTTATATCGTTGAATCTTTGGATATTTGGCATGCTAGATTAGGACATGTGAATGTAGCTTCTATTAAAAAATTGAAACAACTTGAACTTATACCTAATCTTACAAATACCGAGTTTAACAAATGTGAAATTTGTGTAGAAGCAAAACATGCTAAGAAACCTTTTAAAAGTGTTGAAAGACAAACTGAGCTACTTGAGTTAATTCACAGTGACCTAGCTGATTTTAAAAATACTATGAGTAGAGGTGGTAAAAAATATTATATTTCCTTTGTAGATGATATGTCTAGATATACTCGAATTTATTTACTTTCTTCAAAAGATGAAGCGGAAGAAATGTTTATTAAATATAAAGCAGAAGTTGAAAATCAGTTAGAAAGGAAAATCAAAAGACTTAGATCTGATCGTGGAGGTGAATATGATTCAGGAAGTCTTAAAAAATTTTGTGAACTAAATGGAATAATACATGAAACTTCTCCTCCTTATTCTCCACAGTCCAATGGAGTTGCAGAAAGGAAAAATAGAACACTTAAAAATATGATGAATGCTATGCTAATTAGTTCAGGATTACCTTCTAATATGTGGGGAGAAGCTTGTCTTTCTGCAACTCATATTTTAAATAGAGTTCCACATAAAAAGTTAGACTCTACACCATATCATTTATGGAAAAAATATGCACCTAACTTGAGGTATCTTAAAGTGTGGGGGTGTCTAGCTAAAGTAGCTATACCAGAATTTAAAAGGAATAAAATTGGACCTAAAACAATGGATTGCATATTTATTGGGTATGCTTCTAATAGTGCTGCTTATAGATTTTTGGTAATTAAAGATGCAACTAATAATTATCAAAATAATTCAATTTTGGAAACAAAGGATGCAGAATTTTTTGAAAATATATTTCCAATGAAAATTAGAGATGAGGGTAATCCGTCTTCTAGTGAACCTCTTAAAAGGAAAGATAAAGAATCTGAACCTGCATCTACTAGAAGTAAAAGACAACGTTTTGAGAAAAATTTTGGTCCAGATTTTATAACTGCTTTTATAACTGAAGATGACCCTAAAACTTATGAGGAAGCAATGAAATCTATTGATGCAAATTTTTGGAAGGATGCTATTAATAGTGAGCTAGAATCTATTATGTCTAACCATACATGGGAACTAGTTAATTTGCCTAGAGGATGTAAACCTATTGGATGTAAATGGGTGTTTAAAAAGAAGTTAAAAGCTGATGGGTCTATTGATAAATTTAAGGCAAGACTTGTAGCAAAAGGGTTTACTCAAAAGGAAGGTTTTGACTATTTTGACACTTACTCACCAGTGACTAAATTAGCAACTATAAGAATTCTAATTGCTTTGGCTTCTATTCATAAATTGATAATCCACCAAATGGACGTTAAAACTGCTTTTTTGAATGGAGAGTTAAATGAAGAAATTTATATGTGTCAACCTGAAGGTTTTGTTGTTCCAGGTGAAGAACATAAAGTGTGTAGACTTGTAAAATCTTTATATGGTTTGAAACAAGCGCCAAAACAATGGAATGACAAATTTAATAAAACTCTCTTGTCTAATAATTTTGTGACAAATGAATCTGATAGTTGTGTCTATAGTAGATTCAATGGAAATTGTGGTGTGATTATTTGTTTATATGTGGATGACTTGCTAATATTTGGTACTGATGAGAAAGTTGTGAAAACTACTAAAGAGTTTTTATCTTCTAAATTTGACATGAAAGATTTAGGAGAAGCGGATTTGATTCTTGGCATAAAAATAAATAAAAATGCAAATGGTTTAGTTTTATCACAGTCTCATTATGTGGAAAATATTCTTAAGAAATTTGATTTCTTTAATGAAGAGCCATTAGGAACTCCTTATGACTCTAGTGTGCATTTAAAGAAAAATAAAGGGAATGGTATTGCACAAGTTGAATATGCTAGAATCATTGGTAGTGTGATGTATTTAATGAACTGTACTCGACCTGATATTGCATATGCCATTAGTAGACTTAGCAGATATACACATAATCCTTCACAAGAACATTGGAATGCATTGTCACGATTAATGAGATATTTAAAAGGAACAGTTAATGTAGGTGTACATTTTACTGGTCATCCTAGTGTTTTAGAAGGATATTGTGATGCTAATTGGGTATCTGATAACGATGAAACAAACTCCACTAGTGGTTATGTGTTTACTTTAGGTGGAGGAGTTGTTTCTTGGAAATCTGCTAAACAAACTTGTACTGCTAGATCTACTATGGAATCTGAATTTATTGCTTTAGAATTGGTAGGTACAGAAGCAGAGTGGATAAGGAATTTATTGGCTGATATACCATTGTGGTATAAGCCGATTCCTTCTATTTCTTTACATTGTGATTCTCAAGCAGCTATTAGCAGGGCAATGAACCATGTTTATAATGGAAAACAGAGGCACATTCGCTTGAGGCACAATATTGTACGAGGACTGATCAGTAATGGGGTTATTTCCATGGAATTTGTAAGGTCTGAAAAGAACCTAGCGGATCCGCTTACTAAGGGATTGAATAAAAAGGTAGTCCAGGAAGCATCCAGAGGGATGGGACTATTGCCAATATCTTGAGTAAGTAATACGCGATGGAAACCCAACCCATGTGATTGGAGATCCCATGAATTGGGTTCAATGGGTAAAAACAAGTCACGTAATTACTTAATTATAGCACTACAATTATTTATATCCCTTCTTGTGTACATGTAGTGCTTACTGACAAATTGTGAAAGGATGAATCGTTTAGATTCTTAATGAAACTCATAGCCCTTAAAGGGTGGTGTATGTCAGTATACACTTGATGGGTTCACCTATATAAAGGTGGAAGTATAGGCCGCTTCCTATGAGAGTCCTTGGCAAACTCTCTAGAGCCTTTATGAAAATCTGGGACATGGCGCATGGCCTAGAACGCGCCCAACCGCGGACTTGTGTGGATTCAGGATTTAAGATATGTGTGCAAGTTCAACTGATTGTATCACAGATTATAGGTTCAAGAATATAATTCACCTATAATCTACAATCATGAGCTTGTTCCACTAAGTGTCGATTCAAACCCATAAGGTATCGATGTTATGTATCTAAAATCCATTGCCCTTCTCTTTTCCTTTTATTTTTACTTCTTTGATAATTTTGGATCATGTGGGGGATTGTTGGTTATGCTCCAAAATCTTATGTTTTTTGCAAAGTCCCACATCGGCTATTCTTGGAACTCTCTTAGTGCTTATTAGTACTTGTTGTTATGGGCTTAGTAACATGGTTGAGGAAATAGGGATGGGCTCGCGCACATGAGGACAACTAAGGAATTGGGCGAGACCAAGCTTGGTTCTCGGGATTTCGGTCAGAAAACCTTAGTGCGTGTGTGCGCGCGATACGCCCACGCAAGGGGGGGTGCCGATCCGGAAAATTTGTGTATTTATGTTTACGTTTTCTGTAATTCCAACGTAAACTCAACTTAATGTCTGCTTTACCGTTTTGTTCCCAACGGTACGCTCTTATTCTTCTATATATATTACTTCAGTTCTTCACAGAAATATGATTCTCTTGCTTCAGTTCGTTCTCCACATAAAAATATCCCATACAGGCTCAATAATATATACTCTGTAACAGTTTTTCTTATTATCTGATATACTCTGGGCAATCCACAAAGACAGGTCCATAGTACACGCAATCGAAGGCTTGCCGTTGAATCCTGGAGAGTGAACCCCATTGGAGCTCAACTGTACCAAGGTTTCTTACCAGTGAGGGCGGAATCACTTTTTAGGACAGTAGCTTTGCTACGCCTCGGCCTCTTTCATATAACAGCTAAGTTGTTCCAATTTTGTTCGCCTACTAATCTTGTTAATACTGTTCTTGCTGCTGCTATTTTTACAACAGGGATGACATTCAGTAGTGGGGCTGAACTTAGAATGGCAATAAGGTCCCATGCAATGAAAAATTGGAGGAAAATTACCTTTAAAAAGAACATGTCCAATAAGATACAAGTAATTTGTGAGCCCCCATTGCAATTTCTATTTGTATGCAACAAAGATATAGAGAGAGAGGATACCTTCTAGATTACAAGAATTAGAAAGGATCACACATGTAACAGGGAGTGGAATGTTGGACTTGCTCTGACTTCCTCTTGATTAGCTAGCAAGTATGAGGTTGACTTTAGACTCAATCCAAAATGAAATGTAGATGCATTTCATGTTTTCATGCTAAAGTTGTGAATGACTTAAACTCGCATTTAGAGCAAATGTGAAGAGGGCAAATCCTATATTGGGTGAGAACTTTGGTAGATTCCAAAGAGTGTATGCGTGCTTACAACCATTAAAAGAGTGATTCACTACAAGTTGTAGACCTTTAATTGGTATGGATTGATGTTTCTTAAAAGGGCCATTTGGGGGACAATTATTTATTGTTGTTGGGACTGATCCCAACAATATCTTTTATCCATTTTCTTGGATTGTGATTAAGTCAGAAAATACAAAAAAATGGGTTTGATTTTTATAGTTACTTGTAGAAGATATCAACATGGTTAATCAGTTTGGTTGGACATTTATCTCTGACAAGTAAAAGGACATTGAATTATTTAAAATTTCATTGTCTTTAATTAACTTGTAATTTTCTCACTTTGCACTACATTGTTATGTAGAAAAAAAAGCCAACTACTCATGAAAAGACACCAGTTGCAACAACACCAGAAATACAGACTCCTACAATGCTAAACATTCCAGTGGGACAGAGGGAATGGAAAGGAGAAGTTTACATAGATGAGCACTTCTAGGGGGGACAGGTTTTAAGTAGTGGAAGGGAAGAAAAAGTATTATTCAGACAGGGTTTAGAAGAACTGAGAGAAAAAAGGAAGCATGCCAATATGGGAGATATTTTGTGAATTTCATTCTACTTGGTATATTTTGGTACTTATTTTTTGGTTGGTTGTTTATGAGTCCACGTATATTTTTGGTACATTTGTCTATGTTTATATATAAGTCCACAAACATGGTTTTATTTGGATGGATGTATATTGTAGTCCACAAACATGGTTGGTTAACTGTATATTTTAGTGGAACTTTTTGGTTGTCACTTGTTATATTTCAATGTTTGATTGTGGTTACGACTTATTTGGTGAATTCACTGTCGATGGATGCACATTTGGTTAACTTGGTTTCATATTTACCAAATGTGAAACATATATTGTTTCATTCAAAAAATAGAGTGCATGTAATAGAAATCAAACAACATTGTACAAGTAAAACAAATTTCATTCATTGAACAAAAAATTATGCAAAATGTCATGCCTATAGACTACTTCGAACATGGTAAGTACAAGAATTTTTACAAATGGACCATGCCTCAATAACAGTGAGCAAATCAATCATGTCATTTTCTCTCTTGATTTGTTTTTTTCAACTCAACTTCGAGCTTTTCAACCTCTGCCCTCCCTATGTGCAATTCTTCATCTTGTCTTCAATCTCCCAATTAATCCTGAAATCACTGCTCTTGCACGGTTACACAATCGAGGATCGAACCATTCGAAGAAATTGCATCCACTCCTTACACTTGATTCTTCATACAAAACGATTTACAATGTCAATTGCAAAACATACTTACAACCCTTCAATTTGGTTAAAGATTGAACCAAACTCTTCAATTTGGGGGCAGATCCATTTTTAGGAGTTGAAATAAGATGTAAATCTGTTTTAATGGTGAGAAAGGTGGTATGTTACATAAATACCCTCTTACCTTACACGCTTAAAGCTTTCTGGTAAAGATTTGGCAGAAAAAACAAGAGGATGGTGCATTTAATTGTCTGAGATTAAGTTTATGATTCATTTAATCGAAAAAATAATTTAGGGTGCAAATTATTTTTTGGAGAAAAATTTGGGGTCCAAATTTGATTTTAGACTTCAAAAAAAACTAATAAAAATACAAAAAATATTAATACCTATAATTTTATAAATTTTTATTCTCGATATGTAATATTTTAAATAATAAGATTAGTAAGATCAATGATTTATTAGAGCAATGAGTAGAATTTGACCAAGTACATTTATTGATACTATGTATCGGGTTAATAATAAAAAATAAAGTTTATATGAATACATTCTTTCTTTATTTGTTTAATAATGTAGTATTTAAATTTTTAATTAGTTTAAGGGAGAATGAGGGTAATCATTACTTTCTTGGATTTAGGGCTTGATATAATCTCCTTTTCTCCTTAAAGTTCTGAGGACTTGGAGTTGTGGGTCCGGGCCAACCTTTTATTTGGAGTAAAGGGTAACAAATACGCATATTATCGTTTATAATGAATACTTGTTTAAAAGTTAAAATTTGTGAATTATGAATTGATGATACATATATTTTTTAAATTCTCATTTTAAAAGTCCCATAATAAAGAAAAATATATATTATTTTTAATTATGATTTTATTAACTAATAACATATATATTTAAAACACTCTCATCATCCCGTAATAAAATAATATTTTAGAGTTTGCAACCATATATATTTATAATTAACTAATTGATTCCAAAATCTAACACCCCTATCATTACATTACTTAGAATTTTTACCATTCAAAGAGTGCCCACTGAAATTGCTTTAAAGTTAGAGGAGCACTATTTTCACATTTAATTTTATATTTGCAATAAGTTGGTCAATGTCTTGATTTTAATTATTTTAATAATTTTTATTGTAATAATTGCAGCAACTAAAATTAAATAAATTCAAAAAGTTAATATACCCGACATCAGTCAAAAATTGATTCCAACTTTTTTCTCAGTAGTGGGAATCAAAATCTGTCTGTCTCTCTTTTCTTTTTCCACAAGAACGAACAAGTAAAAGTCTATTTAGCAAAAACTGCACATGCACAGATGTTGCAATCCATCTTCATAAGCTGCAAATATGATAGAAAAGATCATACTTGTAAAAGCTGCAAATAAATTTGTTCAAAATTTTCAACAAAAACAAAATGGATGCCATCACTAACCAAGCCAATTTCCTAATTTCCATATTCTATGCATTTTCACTCAGTTTCAGTTCTTTGGCAGCATCAACATTTGCCACATCTTTGCTGCTTATGGATTCTTCTCCAATTTTCTCATCAACACCCTCCAAGCTTGACATCATTTCGTCATTAAAGTCGGATCCACCTTCATCAGAGACCTCAGATCCACCTTCTTCTGAAGCCACCGATTCTGGCTGCTGTAATTCAGACATAACTGACGGGGACATACATCTGGAGTTGACAAAGTCAGACATCTTCTTATCTTCATCCTTCATACGTTTTGCATAGGCTGCACAGTCGAATCCAGCAGTGTTTTTCCCACCAAAGGCAGATTCTACCTTATCCATATCAAATAGAGATTCCATTATCTTAATGCTCTGTGGATCATTTGAGTAAACAAATTTCACTTTCTTGAATGTCTTCTGCTCAAGCAATGGTTTCACCATCTGCAAGAAACACTTCTCATTTGAGTTTTTGAACACTATGATGCTATATTAAATCCCATATCAAATTTTGTAATGGGACTATTTATGTGGAACAGAGGGAATAATAAATTATCTTAATGTTTTTAAATGATAACACGTAGAAGGTGGAACACTACTGTAATTTCCTAGTTGATTACTATGCAAATCAAGGACAATTCTGAGGGCAGTGAGAGAGTCGAGAAATTCTAGAGTTTCCAGATTACCTAACATCACCCAAATTGCATGATGCCCTAGTAGTTGTTTACTGGTTTGGGTGTGTTCAGAAAAAAAACTAGGAATGTTTCTTCTATTGTTTTCAAATTTTTTATTTGCAATTGGATGAAATTTTCTTTCCTCATATATTCAAACCCAATCTGTACAAAGAAATAAGGATCAAGACAAAGGGAACAGTATAAGAAGCAACTTTCCATGATAACTCTTAATGAGTTTATCTTTCAAGATGTTTGATTAACACAGTTCCTTCAATGAAAGAGCTAAAGTTTTAAGTGTAAATACTACATTTAATTTACTTCCATGGGAAACAAATATTAAAGTGGGTGAATAACGACACTAACTAGGAGACTTTATCTGTTTATCATATCGGGTCAAACTCAACCAAATATATAAATGATCAATCATGCATTTAATGATCAATTCTATTAAGGTAATATAAATCTATTTGAGGGATGCTACGGAAATAACTTAACCATCATTAAATTTTGAAACTTTTTAACATTGTTAATAGTGTTCAAGCTCAGCATTTAAGAGCATTGAAATAATAGAAATACAACTAACATTCTATCTCAGATGTGATATAATATTCAACTTGTATCTGTGTGGAAAGTTTATAAGAGTACTACAAGAAGTCAAGATCCATGAGAGACATTGTTGATTAAGTGTGAATATTTTCTTCATTCTCAGAACTCACAAGTCCAATCGCCTGTAACACAATTGCGGATTGACCTTAAGCTTAAGATTACAAACAAAATTTACTATTCTATTAAATTAGGACACACATCAGTGAGTTAGTTTTATGTTAAAAAATATTCCAACAGAAAGAGGAGGAGAGAGAAAGAGAGATATTGGATTGTAATACAGCTTATCTTGCCAATTGCGTGTGTGTGCAAATTCTACAAGTAGCATTAGTATGGGACTCCAGAATGCAGTTTTTAATTCCCTATATAAGAAACATGACTATGAAGAAAAAAGGAGAGATGTACTAAGGTTAAGATTCCCAATTTCCCATGTATACACTATCGCTATAAAAATATATCAGCTTTTATTATAGGTATACCAACCATTTAGTTTAAAGGATTGCACTATGGTGAGACAATATTATGCAACTTAAGTTTGAGACAAGTGTACAAAGTAAAGACAATGAAAACAACGCACCGCCATAAAGGACTCGAAGACTTTTGGTGGATTATAAAGTATTGCGACAGCCAGCCTCTCTGGGTAACGATTCTGCAGTACACGAGCTGTTTCTCGAGACACTTTTACTGATATTTTGGATATGTTCCAACCTTGAAAATCAATAAGCCATACCATCTGCTCCTGACCTGGTTGCATAGCCATTATGGTTTTCTCCATACAATAAACCAAGCATCTGATTTGCCCTTCATTTGAGGTTGAATTCTGACACCAAAAAAACACAATATAATCAATAAAGAAAGGTAATGCAAATACTAATAATTTACTCCGAAAATTAATACAGAAACTATACTATTAAAAGCTTTGAAATATCAAATATGTTTGACATGCTATATCTACCTGGAAACCTGGTCTCATGATAACCACAGACCTTCCTTGCTTGTCAAAATAGTTGGCTCTGTAAACTTTTCCTGTCTCAGCTTCATGAGCAATGTCTTCCTACACAATAGAATTTTAAATCTAATATTAAAACAGATAATCTACAAAGTTCAAAACTAATATAGAAAGCCGGACCTCAGTAGGCAACAATGTAAGGACCGTGAGATTGTAACAAACTGAAATAAATCAAACTTATTTCTTTTTAGCATAGAATCTAGAAATTTACTACTGAAAGAGCAAAAGGTACAAAATGTAGCATCAAACATCCTTCTAAGAAAAGTTAAAGAAGACAACAGTTTTTACTTTTCACTAATGTAAGTATACAATATCAGGCTAACAACATTATTTCTTCTACCAACATGGTGTGACCATACTTGTTTCCTGTCCATCGATTCATCGGTAAGACTCCCCGTCTTCATGAGGCAGATAGTATGGTGTGGGAGGAAGTCCACTCAAATACCGCTAGCAGTTAAGAACTCCATTAATACAAGTGGGAAAACTGTGATCATGTAAAATAGAAGCATACCCATCTGATCTTCTCAGGCTTGAATTCTAGCTGCCATTTAAGGGTTTCCTTTAGCATTTTAGTTGTCTTCTTTGTGTTCCAGTTTCTTGCTCTAAGGAACCTCAAGATTGATGCATCTGAAAAAATAGTGGGAAACTTATCGGCAACAGGACCGGTCTGCCTTCTGACTTCATTGATCTGAACTGAAAGAGAACTGATTAATTCACCATATATATGTTCATAAAGCTAAACATTTCTTGTGCTTTGTAACAGGAATTACAGACTTCTTTTCTCATGCCATAGTCCTACACTTGAGCATTTCCATAAAATTAAAAATGAATATTTACCAGAAAAAAAAGAAAGAGAAAATTTCAACCAATACTATATTTTCGTAATGGCACTGTCCTGCCAATAAATTCACAAAGAATTTTCTTTGGAACCAAACAGAAAGATTTGATCAAAATAGATGATTTATACCATGGATTGCTGCTCCTCAGGTGACCAAGTCTTCTCTGTCCCACTTCCTCGCAACTTTCTGGACATTTTTCTGAATTTTGAATGAAGCTTAAGCAGGCAGGCGCATATGATTCAAGTAGTACACAACATACCTCAGAGTAAATTGTGGCATGAAAAAAAAATATTACAAGAAAATAATTTGGTAAGCCAACGATTTTTTTCCCATAACCAGAAGTTTTCTTCAGATTTGCAACAGAATATTAAGCAATTGTTGAACGTGTGTTAATATTCACACCCATCAAATTAAATAAATTTTAAACCTTGAAACTGATTATACAAATTATTTAAGGGTACATCTGAATCACTAAGATCGTGAATTTAGTTCAATATACAATTGCCAAAATATAGGTCGAACGTTGAATAAACTAATTACTCCTTCCCCTTTCCAAATAAAAATAAAATATAACAATGATCCTTAAACGTAACCAACAAGCGACAAGATCTTCCTTGATATCAATCCAAAGAAATCACAACATTGCATAATATCATCCTTTATTGATGGAGTTATATCGTTAAACAGTCTAATTATCTCAATTGCTTCATATAAAGCACGAAAATGAATCGAAAATTACATGATTAGAACGAGAAGAAGAAACGGATTAGGGGTTTTACAACCTCAAGAGAAAATGTGAAAATTAAATGCAAGAAAAATTGGATAAAGAGAAAAGCTGCATACCTTGCGAAGAGACAAGTGTATGAAGAGATTCAGACGAATGCAGTTAATCTGTTACGCATTATAAATGTTGAGCGATTGTCCCGAAATTAGAGTAGCATTCGAAATTTGACTACGTATTTATAACGGTAATGATCAAATAGCAAGGCCATTTGGTGTAATTTTGTTATATCTTTTACTTTCCCTTTTCTACTAAAAATTTATAAATAGTACTCCCTCCGTTCCTAAATAAATGTCGTTTAAAATTTTTGCACATAGATTAAAAAAGTCATTTAATACTACTCTCTCTGTCCCATTGTTATAGCCTGATTTTTCATTTTGAGATGTCCCAATATATAAGCTACTTACTATTTATAAAATTTAGTTGGTTCATTGTTTTACTTTTATGCCCTTATAATAAATATTCAACAATTACTTTTTTTTTGAAAAAATAACATTCAATGTCATTATTATTATCATTACATTTAATGTTGTTGTATTCTCTTTGGTTAAAGTTGTATGGTTATGGTTTTTAACACGTCAATCAATGAAGTTTAGAGTTCCAGCGTGATAAGTAAGGAGTAATTAACTTATTCATTAATTTCATATTAAGAGGTATATGATAATAATACATAGTATCCATTTATTTGATATAAATTTTTATAGCAAATAAACAAAATTTATAAATTTTTCTAGAAAATTAAAATTTCATCACACATTAATATAAAAAATATTAAAAATAAGAAGGAACAACCATACCCAACCATGATTAAAAATTTAAAATCGACGTTCGCGCACAACGGGTTACGTCTGCTACTAATAGTAACAGGCGCCGATATTATTTTTAGCGCTATCCACTATTATTAGTAATGCATGTAACACGTCATCCACTACACTATTTTTGCGCTATCTACTATTATTAGTAACGGACGTAACAAGTCATCCGCTAATAGTAGCGGACCTGAATTCTCGACTGTTGATTCTTATACGATATATGCTCATTTTTTGATTCATTGCAAAAAAAAAAAGTGTTACACATTTTATATTTAGTAATATTTTTCTCAACAAGCTTTATATACCTACAAATTTTAAAACAAAATTTTTCTATAAAATTAAAATTTCACCACATTAATATTAAATATAATTTTTTATTATTAATATTAACTACCTAATTATTTTACTAGAATTTTGTATTTTTAGATAAAATTTGTGAGAGTATAATGCATATTATTATTTTTGGCTATATAAATAATATATTAAATTATTTAAAAATAAAAAATCGATTCAATCATCGGTTCAATCTGTTGAACTGTTAATGTCTGGCCCGATTCTAATAACTATACAGAGTAGGTCGCGGTTGAAGAAGTGCCACGACACGAGGTACGGATCTCTGCACCGCCCGCCCCAGTCTTACACTTATACCTTCCTCCGCCGGGGAGTCTGAAGACGGTCGTCAGTGTCTATTTCCCTCTCTATATCTTTATATATGAATAATAACATACATATACAGTAGAAAATACGATCAATTACTGGTAAAACAAAAGGAAATATGGATTACTATAAGGTGTTGGGCATAAACAAGAACGCCAGCAAATCGGAAATTAAACAAGCGTTCAGAAATCTGGCAATGCAATTTCACCCGGACAAGCATTCTTCCTCCCCAAAATCCGTTAGAGAAGGTGCCACCCCCCGATTCAAGCAGGTCTCCGAGGCTTACGATGTTCTCAGCGACGATCGCAAGCGTGCCGACTACAATTTCCGTTACTCTAATCAACGCACCCCCGGAGGCTTTGCGTCAGGTAATACTTCTACTGGCTATGGTTATGGATATGGGTATCAAAATAGAAACCCCAATTCTTCTTCAAGCTATTATGATTCTTATTATAGAAAGGCTGCTAATAACGGGGATGAGTTTGTTTCCAAATTCGAGACTTCTCTTCGTTTCCTCACTACACGTGCCTTTCTTCTCAACGCTGCCTTCGTTGGGTATGTTTCCACTTTTCCCGATTATCCAATTTCAATCAGCTTGTTGTTACATTTGTTCTTTGTTTTAATTTTTGAGCGAATGCGTCATGTATAGTGAGATGTCAGCACTGACTCTACTCTAGATGTATCTATCTCTAAATTAACCTGATATCTAGAAATATCTCCATCTTGGCTTTCCATCTAGATTAATTACTGTAGGAATTGAGAAATCAAGATCCTTCTTTCAAGATGTTACAACCGACTTACTGCAGCTGTAAAAGGCTGTCTTGACCCCCCGCAACGTAGCTTACAATCAAGCTAGAGTGATAGCCTAGACAATAGTGTGAGTGCACTGGGTACAATGTACACTATCTACTTTCTACTTGTGGGAGTGTGTTGAACAAACTGGTGTTTTGGTGTGAGTAGGTCTTCTAGTTAAATAGTGTGTGTGGGTATTGCAGTGTGCTGGGCACATAGAGGTATTGTATAATATGCTGGAATACCAAATCCCGTTGTATAAGTGTGCTTTGTTTGTTTATTATGTGAAGTTTTATCTTGTTGTGTTTTGGATCCAAGTGGTGTGAGGTACTCCCCCGTTTCAAAATTAGAGATACATTTTGACTTTGTATAGTTAATTCACAAAATCTTAAAATTCAAAATTGATACGAAGTTATTTAGTTTTAGTACAAACAAATATAACAATTGTAAACTAACAATAAAGTACTACTAATTATCATTTTTGTTGTTTTCAAAACTTGAACGAAATTATATCAATTTTGAGTTTTAGGATTTCATAAATCGACTCTAAAAAGTCAAAATGTATATCTTATTTTGAAACGGAGGTAGTAGTTTTTATTCTTGTGTCTGACTCATTATGCGTAGTAGTTGTATAAGTGCTTTTGCACTTCTGTGTAATCATTTATATTGGGTTACGTCCACTCTTGAATATAAAAATATACATCAAGTTACCCACATACTGTTTTCGATTGTTTTTTGAAATTTACTGATGTAAAATCAAACTAATCCAACCCGCCCGCCCACCCAGGGGCGAAGCTACATAGAAGCTTGTGAGGTCAAATGACCCCACTGAAAAAAATAATTGTTTTATAATGTAAGGTAAATTTAAAATTTTAAGTATTATATATAAACTGACCCCACAAAAATTTTATAAATTTTCTATTATACGCCGTCAAATTGAAAATTTATAACTTTGTTAATCAAATGTTAACCACATATGACTCATATTTATAACTTTGTTAATCAAATTTAACCACATATGACTCATATTCTCTCATATATAATATTTTAAACTAAATAATAATCTAATATATATTATTTTTAAAAATAATTAATGAATTAATTACTTATGAACAGTTGTGATTAAAAAAATCTATTATGAGTCAATATAGTGTATATACACCATATATTATTACTTATTATATTATCATTGTAATATAGTGTGTGTGTGTATATATATATATATGTGTGTGTGTGTGTGTGTAAAGGTCGTAATGCCAGAAGAATCATTACCACATGGCATAGAGGTGGAGGTCATAAGCGTCTATATCGTAAAATTGGTTTTCGACGGAATGAAAAAGACATGATAATTCCCTGCCCATAGGTTCCTTTGCCGTTGGGGCTAAAAATGCACCTTGTGACTCATTCCTTATTAGCTCGGGGGCACAACCCTACAAAATTATTTATTGCTTAGTAATTGACCCCAATGAAATTTATTCTTGGCTTCGCCACTATGCCCACCTCACGTTGAAGTGCCTCTCTTTCTTTCTTTTTTTTAGGGAGAATTTTATTATTCATTCTTATGCATAACTGGTTGGTCTAGAATTTGTGAGATGAGAATGCAGCAAGAAAATGATTATCAAAATTGAACATGACCATCAACTAGGCTGCGAATAACTTTATGGCCACAACTTTTTGGGAATAGAAGTTTTCATATGTGTGATGGTGAATTTCTTAAATATCTTTATGACCATGCTATTATAAGATAATTTTTGACCCCCATATAATCAAAAGTATATAGGTATCGATTTTGATTTACTTAATTTTTAACTTATGGGATATAATTTTTGTTAGATGACTTTTTGTAGAGAGAGATAGTTATAGTGAAAGGGATGGAGTGCAGCCTATATATCTATACCCATATGGATATATGTTTATTTTTATATACACTTTCTATGTAGACAATGAATGTATCCTCTTTTAGTGATACCATGCAATATATTTTACTAAAGTATTAAATATATATATATATATGCTTGTGTGTGTGTGTTTGTGTGAAGTAAACTTTTAAATCATTATTGATGAAAAGAATAGTTACACAAAATGCTATTTGGCTGGTTGATGAGGTGGGATGAATTAGTAGAGTAAATATGTTGTTAATTGAGATGTTTGAAATTAAGAACTATATACTTTATAGATACATTTTAGTAAGTTTTTCAGTTAATATGAAAAAGCAGTTGAAAGGCACCAACTTTTAACTTGTCCTTAAAAGTGTTTTGTGGCCGACACTCGTGTTGTTAAGATCATTTTTGTGTACTACCAAACATATTTAAAATATTACTTCTCAAATTAACAAGACTTTTAAGCCACCATGCGCTACATCAAGCATAAACTTAGTCTTTGTCCCTATTATCTAAAAATTATGGCCTCGTACCTGGCTTTGTACTTCCCTTAGCATCTAGATGTTAAACCACTTAATAGTTTAAAGAATTTTCTTTCCCCATATAGATAATCAATCAAGTTTCAATCATGGTTCCTAGAATGTATATATCATGTCAAGCATTTGGAAATATGATGATGCCCTTGGTTTGCTTTTAGAATCAAGTTATTTAGTAGTTTCTCTAGCTGATAAGAATCTTTTTTGCAGTGTATTACTTGGAGGGACATTTGTCATTGATATGGGCAGGGAGGCTTTATGGAAGCTGCGCAATCCCGGGGTAAGGAGCAATATTTTTATTTTTGTAATCCCTTCTGAGATAGCATATTATAGCTTTTGGCACCTCAGTTTTGAAGCATTATATTGGACTCTTGTTTTGGTTGAATTGTAACTAGGTTAATTGAGCATTCTGAATCTATATGATCAAGCGTTACTAATGAAATGTTTATACTTCCTCCTTTTCAGAAATCATTTGAAGAGGCCATGGAGACTATAGAGAAGGCTAAATCAGTTAATGATAAGGCATAAAAGGAGCTGATATTTCTGTCCTCATTTTCCTTGTACTCTACCCTGATGTTCAAACTTGGAGCTATTTATCTAGACAGTAGCAAAACGACACGTAGATTTCTGAAATGTCCATACGTTAGCCGAGAAAATAGAGTAGATAGTTGGCATCATTTTTTGATTGGTCATCATTTGTAGTGACCTGTTCCTGCCATCGCTCCCGACTTCCCCCCACCCCCCACCTCCCACCTCCCACCTCCCACCTCCCACCTCCAATCTTCTGTAAGCTTCAATTTGCTTAGAGGTGGTTTATATTGCTATACAAAATTGTAAGGTATTGTGTAGTGTCACATATACTCAATGTACAAGGAGTATGAGCTCAAAATGAGTTCAAATGTATATAGCATCTGTTGAGCCATATGAAATGGTAAATGGTTTCCTTTACTGTTAATTGGAGCAATTTACTCTTTATTACATAGAAAAAGAAACAATTTTTTTTATTTCTGCATTTTCCCCTTTCTTTTATTATGTCTGGGATTGGACATTTTTTTCCACACTGAAACGATGAGCAACTTGATATACGTATCTATCCGGTCAGTATCACCTGTTGCTCCTCCATGTCCATGGCCAGGCCAAGCTACCAACTGTCCACAAACGCTATGAATTAAGCTTCTGCATATTTTTCCTATTCTTGTTCTCAGGGTTTGCCAAAATAAATATAAATAAATAAATAATTTTTGATTATTTTATCTCAAATTCATAAACCAGACTCTTGGGAATATATAGTGATTTTATATTTTTATTTTTGCGAGGAGATGGGGACAGTACAGTTTTGCAGTAATTAACACTTCACAAGCATGTTGACAGCTAGAAGCCAACATTCCATAGATTAGTGTTTGCTTTATTCACATGAAATCATATCCTAAGGATGAAGAACTTTTTTACTATCAATTATTTGGTTTAGAATAAAATAAATTTTGTGAATAATAATTTTTATTATATACTATACGATTATTATAATAATTGTATCAATTAAAATTAAATAAATTTATATTAATTTTATTTAACGTTAAAAATCAAATTATATTTTTAATTTTAAAACAGACATAATAATATTATGGTTATATAAATCACTGCATATATTCAACAATTGATATATACTGCTCAATTACAATTTTGAGATTCTTTAACTATTTATTGTATATTTTATACTATTTCCTCAATTTTACTTCTTAGAATAATGTCCACAACTAATGTTCCCATTATAATTAGTATTGGAATATGCATGCTAACACGTGTATTATGTACTTCCACTTATTACTTATATAAAGACAAGCCAAACACATGGCATTTGAATACCTAACATGCATGGCTGTTCCTTTCCTTTCCTTTTCGGGTCGTGGCAACCAAAAATGGATACCCCATCAATTACCCGGTGTTCGTTTGCTTTTGTGCTGTCCAGCAATAGCAATAGCAATAGCAATTGGTTGTTTAAAGATAATGTTAAATAATACGCACAAAAAATTCTCTAAAAAGTCGAGTCAGATTAAAATCTACTTCAACTCCAGTTCAAATTTTGATATATAAACTCGGAGTAATTCTACAGACATGTGTAAGTGGAACCAAGTAGATCGGTACTCGACTCGAGATCGGTTTAAAAATATGATCTAAAGTTCGAATTCGAAGTTGATCTGAGTCGAATCTGATCCATACTCGTTTTATGTTTAATGATACACGAGTCGAATTCGAGCATACCAGTGTTCGTTCATATTAGGGTTTGAGTATTTCACTTTTTCTCGAACCATATTCGATACCTGCTCGATGGATCATATTCGAATATTGATTTTATCAATGCTAGTAAGCTAAATATGTGATATTTGTATCAATCTTTATAATTTATAAAGTGTAGTATAAAATTGTGTAAACTTGTACTTGAATAAATCAATGAATTGAATATCAATTTTTATTACATTATTTATAATTTCAATACATAAATAAAAGTGTTAAAATTTTATATATAAATATTAGTTAAGTAGCCAATTTAGTATGTAGTGGTTCAGTTTTAAGTGAAATTGTTCATATTCGAAACTCGATTTGAAGGCTCATGAGTAACTCGCTTTGTAAACGAGTCGAGTACTTACAAGCCGAGTAGGTCCGAGTAATGATCCGAGTCGAATCTGGCGCAAAAATATAAATCCCTTATCGAATCCGAGTCGAATTCGAACTCAATTTTTTCGAGTCGAGCTGAATCTGAGCATGAAGGTGTTCGCTGAGATTCGACTCATTTACACCCCTATACACAGACATTTTTTTTGGACCGGTCCAATTTTTATTTTTTTGTTGTGATTTTCAAAAATTGTACAATATGTATTTCAACTGAATTTTTTATAAAATACAGTATTTTTAGATATAATTTAGATACATATACAAAACAAGATTGTACAGATTGTATTTTCTAAAAATTTCAGTTGAAATAAATATTATATATTTTTTTTATAAATACAAGAAAAGCAACAAAAAAAAAACTTGACCCGGTCCAATTTTCCGGTTCAAAAAAACTGTCTGCCAAGACTTGTTGATAAACTCGGCCCATTTAGAACTCAAACTCAAATTGAACATAAGCAAATTGATTTTAGTCGATTCGTCTAATTTTATTATTATAAAAAGTAATAATAATTAAGTATTAAATTAGTAAGACTCAAGCTCAACTCGATTCGAATATCACGAGTTCACTTGTTTAATTAAATGAACAAATAAGTTGTTTCAATTTGATTTATTTAACACATTCGAGTCGAATTTAAATTAAACTTAGTAGAGTAGGGTCTGACAAAATTGGAAAACTGTCATGTTAGTTTATAGTTTTATAAAAGTCTATTAAAATTTACAAATACATTGATTTATAATTTCTAGATCCATCAATGTATAATTATAAAGTTATCTACCATAAACAATATATAAAGTCTACTACTATTAAGTCATTAAACATTTACATAATGAATAATGATGACTGAATAAATAAAATAAAGTGAAGATTGATAAGATGAATCAGTCTCAATCTCACTCTCTTCTTTATAATGCCAAAGAAGCAAGCAGTCCAATTAACAAAAGTCTCAGTCAAAAACCCGACTCGTTCGAAATCGACCGCCATGCTTAATCAATAATCACTACTCATCACCCTCTCTTCCGCCTCTCTGGTTTGGATGTTTCCTATCTGATATTAGTATATATATATATATATACATATTTTATATACGCGTATGTTTATTTTCTGTTATTGTTTAGAGGAATTCTGGAATGATTTTTTATAATGTAACAACAATTCTGAACTTTTTTATTTTGAAATTCTAAAAGAACTGACGATACTATTTGTTTCACCAAGAAATATACATATTTATTTATTTATTTCCTGAAACAGGATTCAATTCTATGCATGTGTTTTACTTATAGGATTTCGTCACTGTTATATACATGTGTATGCTTGTGTTGTGTTGGTGTTGTCTGGTTCTCCCAACTGCAAAGCCCTAGCATGTCTTCAATTGTACTGATTTGCTTGAGTAATATTCCCTCAGTTCCAAATAGTAAGAGCAAAATGATATTCAAAACGCAGAATACAAAAAAAGAAAGAGAAAAAAATGGGCTCTTATATTTTGGAACCGAGGGAGTAAATTGTTTGGTGCGCCATTTTTCATTTAATTTTTGTTTAACAGATCAATTATTAGAAATATTTTCAAAGTTTAAACTGATTCTCTATCTCCCCATATGTGTGAATGTGCAGGTGTAGTTTAGTAAATGCAATGGGACTCTTCGAAAGTTCTTTGCTGGTGTGCCCAAGTGACCAACATTGCTCTGAATGGGCCAAGACACACATGAAATACTGTCTTTGCGGCACAAAAGACATACTTTCACTGACGTTGGGCTTAATTAGTGTCCTTAGTTGGGGGGTTGCTGAGGTACCTCAGATCATCACAAATTACAGGGAGAAATCTAACGAGGGCCTTTCTATCCTGTTCCTAATGACTTGGATACTAGGGTAATGTATCTAATATATTTTCTTTGTAGACATGTGCCAATAGATTAAGTTTGCGATCAAGCAATGATTGCTTAACGTACATTCTCGGGAACAAATGGTTTATTTGCATTTGGGTGTGTAACACACTCTATTTGTATCACTCTAATTCTGATTATTTGAGAAACTTACAAATGATTTTTTTGGCATTCTATTCTCCTAGTAAGACCATTAACTATTGTCAAGCGTCAGCTGTATTATAATGTATGCAAAAGTTGACGTTTTATGAGTCAACTATTGTACTTCATTGAGCTACGTATGGTGTGATTTACATCATCCTGAGAAACGAATCAATATAAATATGAACATGAGGCTCTTTTGATAGGTTATGGTCCTTAACTGTTTGTATTGGCATTTAGCCTTTTGGATTCTGTTCTTTTGTTGTCGTATTCATTCCAAGTTTTCCAGATGATAGCTTGTCAACTTTCACTTTAGGATAAATGCCATTTAGGTTAGGCGGTATAGAATATGGTTATTTGTTTCCTGGTTCTGCGGACCCTTTTTTTGATAATCTTTAGAGTGAGAATTTGTGAAGAGGTGCACTTAATATAGCAATGTCTGATGAAAGTCATAAGCTGTGTACAGGGGTCATGTCTATAGTAGAATCCCTCAGAGTGACTTGAAAGGCAGTGATATGGTGCGTATATAGTTGGTGGCACCTTGTCCTTAGCTTTGAATCCCCTCAGTAACTTAAGGACTGTCCTCACCCTTTGCACCATTTACTATCACTCAAGGAGTATTCTTATTTTTATTATTTTTACTTTTATTTTTATATTATTGAAATGGAGTTCCAAATGGTTTTTGAGTTTGGAGGGTTTATGCGGGTTAAACTTTAAATATTAAGAAATTAATTGTGTTTTCCCTTCAAAGACGAAGAAGTGGATATGTGTGTTTAAAGAAGGGTATCTTGCAACTATATCTTGACGTTTCATTCTGTTTATCTTCTGGAAGAAAAGAATTTCATCCTTTACCAACCTTGGCAGAACATAATTAGTGCAGTTTCAAATAAGCATTTGACTTCTCCTTCATCTTGCCGTAATTGTTATTTCCTAGTTTTCTAGTTATCAAACATTTATATTATGCTGCACTTTTTTTGCAGAGATTTTCTTAACCTTTTTGGTTGCAAGCTAGAACCAGCTACAGTGAGTTGTTCCTTTCTTTCTGTGCTAAAAGCTTTTCTAGTTAATAAAGCTGTTAATACTGAATATGTCCCTTTTATGTATTTCTATATTAGGTAATAATAGTTACTTATTAGGACACATGATATATTAATTTTATGTTCTCTATTGTTAGTCACTAATTCACACAATATATTCCGTTTAATAAGAATAATGCTCTACTATCATACTTTTTACTACTACATTCACATCAAATACAATGCCACTTAAGTTGCAATTACTTACAACACATGCTATTAAGAGTGTTGGAATGCACAGTTAATTTTCTTTTAAGACAATGATGGTTTCTAGGAGACAACTATGTCAAGGATCTCGAGTACTAGACTTTCTCATTTTCTGGTGTTATTGACGTGAATTTTTAAGACAAGCTGAAAACATATTAATTATTATACTTTTGATTTATTTTTTTATTCTCCTTGTCTTTGTTCTTATAGAATATATAAATATGTTTTTTTGCATGTCTTCAAAATCGTACCAAAAGAACTCCAAACCAAAAATTGGCTTATCTTTGTAAAGTAGTAATATTGTTTACTCCTTGTTTCCCCATAGGGCCTGTACATTATGCTATATTCAGCGACTGCTTCAACTTTGTTATTTGAGAAATATGATGCAGTTTCACTGATAATTTCTTCTTCTCACTACAGCTTCCAACACAATACTACATGGCAATGGTAAGAATAGCTTCCAAGCCTTTTGTGTTTTAGTGTCTTACACTCTTACTATCCTGTTGGAAAAAAGTTACTTTTTGAATGTCCAATCTTCTACACTAATTCAACTACATCATTTTGGCGACTTGCAGTTATATACGGTGACTACCTTTATTCTTGCTACACAAAGCATATACTACAGTCACATCTATTATCGATTGAATTCCAATAGACGACGCCACAAGGTTTGAAGTTTGTAATGACAATTTTAACTTGTTTTGATTTCAGTAATTTTCCTTGTACTGGGTCCATAGTTCTTTTGGATTAATAGCGTTCACCGTGGAACCTAGTCAGGGGCGGATCTACTTAAGGGCATCATAGACAACTGCCCCTGTTGGAATTTTTTATATATGTATAGGGGTAGGATAAAGATATAAATTAATAAATTTAAGGGGCAGATTAAAGGAAGAATTAAATTTAGATAGAGGGAGGGAGGGAGGGAGGGAGGGAGGGAGGGAGGGACAAAAAAAATTCATAATCCAATTCTAAATACAAGCACAAAAATATTCTTAGTTTTAAAGCTTGGTGAAATCTTAGAAGTACTTTTTGTATAGTTTTTGGTTGTGTGAACTGTGAATGATTGTTTGATTCAAGTTTGAATTTTTTTTGTTATTGATTTGGTTGACTATAGTTACTGTTTGTTTGGTCTAATTGGGTTTTTGTTTTTGGGTTGTTTGATCTTCAATTGAAAATGGGATCATTTTGGTTGGTCTTTTATTGTGATAGCTAACATTGATTTTGTCTTATTTTATAATGGAAAATGGAAAATGGAAAATGATTGTGAGCCTTTAGCATATCCTCATTTCTAGTTTTTATAATTACTTTATTTCTCTGTATCTAACTAATGGACCTTGTATAATTTTTGGAGTTCTGGGTATAAATTTTGGTTGATTTGTTTCTCTTATTTCAAGTAAAACTTATTTGAAACTTATAAAAAGATACCAAAAGTAGTTTATATTTTAAAATTAATTCATGGTTTTGTTTGAATATAGAAAGCAAATTTGGTTTGAGGCTTTGAGCATTTGGAGAATAATTCAAATTGAACTATGACAAGTAATCAAAATAAGTTTCTAAATATTTTTTATTTGAAATTCTTTTTTTAGTTTGGAAGATGAATATTTATTGCAATTTGTAAACATTATTATGACTATGATTAGTTCAAGTTTTTTTTATTTAACTATAACAAAAAAATTAATTAAAATCCGCTCCTGCTGAAAAAAATTCATGGATCCGCCCTGAACCTAGTGACAATTTTTGAGAATCAGGGTATCTTTAAATGTCTATTCTTTGGATCAAATGCATGATAAAAAGCTGGAGGTTTGAGTGAGATTTATATCTAGGGCTGTAAATTAATTGGATTAAGCATGTGAGAACTTATCCTTTTGAATAGGAAATGGTGTAGCAATGGCTTATTCTATCTTCCATGTTACCTGTAATCTTTCATAGTATAATAAAGGTGGATTTGAGTAAGTTGGCAGGTAGTAGAAGAAGAAAGAGAAAATGCAGAGGTGGAGGTAGTTTTTTTATAGGTGGCCATGAAAGTTGTTTGATGGAAGCTAAAGGTAGAAACAAAGTAGGGAATGGGAAATAGAAGAAAGTGTGTTATTTTTAATCGGTATTTTGTTAATGAAACCATTAAGAATTTGATTTCCAGTAGGGGTTGCAGAGACTTTTAAGGGGATTATGAAAAAGTTTATGTGGTAAGGTGCGATTGAGGAGAGGGAAGGGTTGCACTACTTTGAATCATGATGGCTGCCTTTAGTGTTCTTTGTATCATGTTGTGGATTGTTGTCTACTTTGCTTTGATATATTCATAATGTGTTTTGTAGTGATTGTATTTTGTGGTTTGCCAATCTTATCCAGACTGATATGGTAGAAAAGAATAGACGACACACTAATGATATTGATAAAAAGCTTGTTGATAGTGCTGATGGATTTGGAGATAGAAGCAACGGTTTTTCATCTGGAGTTGCTCTGAGTTTACCTATCCCTCTTCCAGCACATGCTCGTTCCATTGAAGGAGAATTATACTACACGTAATGGATTGTTGCATTATTATTTTTTATGTATGATCTGTCCTGATTAAGATTTATAGGCCTAGGAGTTAAAAATAAAAGACTTGCACTTTAGTAGGATTGTTGCAGTAAAACATCTGAACAGATAGTATATTTAAGAAAATGGCACCTTTCGTTTATATTTCAACCTTACAAGACACACTAAAAAAATTAAAGATAAAATAGCTGAGTTTCCATTTCTACCCGTATATTAACTAACATAACTCTGTCCAGGTTTTCAGCTGTTTGGGACCTCAATATTTTGTATTCATAAGAGTAATAATTTTCCGTCACTTGGCTGAATATTATGAGCACTTAGATCTGGTCTCTCATGAGTCATAACCCTATTCTCTATCACCTTTGATAATGACTATAAAGGTTACTGGCTCTCTCTAGACACATAAGCACACAAATTTCTTATTTTCAGCACCTGTTTTGTTGTTTAATTACCACAAATTGGCCTGTTTATTATTGAGATCAATATTATATTTTTGACGTTAACTATCTGTCAGTGGAAAAACATTTAAGAGGAAGTGTCTCTGTTTTAACTAGGGACTGGGTTTACTTAGATGTGGAACCAAGTGAGCACTTTGAACTTGTTGGACTTTAAAGATGGTATTTAAACTATAGAAAGAACGTGTGCTCCTCCAATCAACTAAGAAGCATGGGTTAACTAAACTTGAGGTTACATGACATGGGTTGCAGTATATCATTATTGTCAGAGGTCAGACCTAATGCTTGAGATTCAGATTTAACAATGAACATATAAAGCAGCCAGAGCAATTTTTTTGACAATGCCTGTTCCATCAGATGTTTCTTATGCATATGCTTTGGCTCGTGTAGACTTTTCTGTCCAATAGTGTATTCTGGTTTGAATATGTATTTATGTATAAAATTTTGTGTTGAAAATTCTTCAGGTCAGCAAGATCTTTAGCAAGAAGTCATACTCCACCGGTGGGATTTCATATGCAGAGCAGAACTACCTCTGTCTACGAACAGAGTTCCATTGAAGAACCCTTGATTGGTGGACATGTGTCAACTCGGTCAGCACCTCCTTCAAAGACTAAAACCATGCTGTGTGTGGTGAGTATTATGCAGCTTTGTTAGCTTCCAAATCATTGGAGCTATCATTACTGTTTATTATGGCCATACATAATCTTTTGAGTTTTCCTCGCTTCAGGTTTCTGCACTGACAATCTTCCTTAGCATTTCTAATCTCCAACTTGCAAAAAGCAATAGGAATATTATTTTTGAAAAGCAAAATCGTGGAATTGTGGTGCAAGTGGGTCGAAAGCTATTACAGGTATAGGAAGAGAAATTTCATACTGATTTGATAATAATGAGTAAATGTTGTAAAAATCAAATGTAAACGATTTTCATTGCTTATATCCATAATCAATTGGTTGCATTATAAATCTATAAGCTTTTCATATTGGCGGCATGGCCTCCTATTTTCCCTTCCCCATCAGAAATATCTAACTATCTTTTTTATTTACTATGACTTGTCCATTTAGTGATTTTAGTAAAAAAATTCTTAGATGAATAAAACTAAGGTACAGCCATTTTAACCAAAGGCAAGTTTTTAAGAATAGAGCATAGTAGGTGCATGTGGAGCAGGATATTCTTTAACTATCAGTAGCACTAAAAGTTTAGATTCTTGTTTAGATTAGTTGGTTGCAAATTTATAAAAGAAACCAGTTTGAAAGATTTGGAGATGACTAGTAGGATTTAATTGTGGCTTGAATTGCAGGTAACTGAAAGTTTATTGCAAGAAACTGGAAGCACAGAGAGTGCTAAGATTGGAAGCTTTCTTGGTTGGGGAATGGCAGCTATTTACATGGGTGGACGTCTTCCCCAAATTCTCTTAAATGTGAGCATATGTCGCATGCAGTAGCATATTTTTCTCTATTCCAATGTAGAAAGATCTGTGATTTCACCCAATGACAAATCAATGCTTGCAGAAAGGGACTTTTTAGAGGGTTTCTTTGTTTTCTCCACTTGAATTTGAGGGTGTACTCCTTGCCTCCTCTTTTATATTATCTCTTCTTTCAAAAGAATTTTTTTTTTCTATCGAAAAGGAATGATAACAAACTGGGAGGAGTGAGGACTTTGTAGTTTTGCAGTCACAGGTTTTCGAAAGCCTTAATCAAGTTCGTCTGCTTGATGATGACGTGCTTTTTACTGGAATAGTCCTTTCTATGCTAATTATTTAGATATTGATATGTATAAATTATAATTGAATCTAACTTGTTTTCATTTGATAATTCTGCAGTTCAGAAGGGGCAATGTTCAGGTAAATATCATTCTTTCATGTTGGGTTGGTAATTGATTTTTATGTTTAACCTAAAGACAACTCAAGAAGGAGAAATTACTGGTTTATAATGCACCTCTGTCGTAGAGGATTGTTTTCTTTTTTGTCAGCAATGATGTATAAAACATATGTAACTCCACTAACAGAAAATAAATGTACTTAAACATAAACACTTGCATGCACTATTTTTCCATCTAGTACTTCCTTAACTTTTCTCTTCTCTGACATGCAGGGCCTTAACCCACTAATGTTCGTATTTGCTCTTGTTGGAAATGTCACGTATGTAGCAAGGTAATTATTGTCTATCACAATTTCATTTGTCATTGATTCATTGTGAGCTTCATTCCTGTTTTAATTTACAATTTTTTAGAACATAGGCTATGAATCATTCATCCTCTAGGGTTATGTATGGCATTTGGTTTTACACAGTTTTCTTTGTTTTACAGCATACTCGTGAGCAGCTTGGAGTGGTCAAAAATAAGGCCGCAACTACCATGGCTGGTGGATGCTGGAGGCTGCGTTGTTCTTGATTCTCTCGTATCCTTGATTTATATCTCATTATGCATATATTGTACCCTTGGATTGAATAACTAGACTCTGTAGTATGCACTGTAATGTTAACACCTCAATTTCTTTATTGTCATGTGTGATCCAAGAAAACTAGTAGTATTATTTTTGTAGTGTGTTCCTCAATATCTTCTCCAGATACTGATTCAGTTCATCTATTTCCGGTATCATCCACCACAAGACCTTGAGATTAAGAATGGAAACTCCAACATCACCTAGATGGTTACAAAATGGCTAATGCAGAAGGTTTTTCGCTTGACAAAATGCCTCAACTTTAATGTCAGTTGTTACATATTGGGAAGCAAATTTTTGTGGAAAATGCTATATTTTCTCCTTTGACAAATTAAATTTTGAAGTGGTAATTGTTTTCATACGCTTCACTACACTGCTCCCTGCAGTTAGCTGGCAGAGCTCAACTTAACACATCAACTTAATATAAAATAGATTTTGAAATAAAAATATTGCATTATATTAATTCCCCCTTTTATATTGTTGTTACTTGAACGTAAAAGTATTATACTGTGCTCTATTCCTCCATTTTTACGAAAGGTCACCTTCCTCTGTGTTGAAAATGTTTTGTTTCTATTTACTTCATTCCCTCAACTGTCTGAATACAGTCATAATAAGGTGGGTGAAGCTGCTACTCAGTCAAGATCCTTCTGGACAGAATATAATGTAAGCTTCCCAGCAGCATATCCACCAATAGGTATGATCTGTATGATCGATCCAGTGCAAGACAACAATCATCAATGCCCAAGGAACTCGGAGTTCATCATCAAGAAATAAGAGTAAATATATAAGCAAAAAAACTAAGGCTACCAGTTGGTTTTGATGAATAAAATCAAGAACATCAGAAATCTCTTTCTCAAACTGAGAGAAGGGCTCATCTTTAGCAGCTTCCCCTTTACGATTCTAACACCTCTATAGTCTTCACGCACAACCCTGATGGCTATAGTCATAAAGAAAGTCATGGCACTTGTAATAATCCCTTACGTTAATAGTGCAGCCGCTTTTGTGAAGTCTAGTGCCATCATAATTTGGTGAAGCTGATGCTTTAGGAACCTGCGTTCTGAGATGTTAAAGCATCCCAAATTACTCCAAGTCTAAAAAAATTGTTGGAGAATTGAATATTATGATGCAAACATAATAGATAGGGAATTTGAGCTTGAATAGCACTTGCCAGGTCAATAATGTTTCTTGCATATCGAATATTTTTCTTCAGCAGCAATCTGGGATAAACAAAATTCCGATAGTCTAAGCAAGACGCATGAAACAGTTTGACCACAAGAAATCATGCAATGCCGTCTGCATCTTAACTGAATCTTACATCAAATCCAACTTACCACTTTAGCACCTTTTCACATGGACTAAATTCCCCATTACGCTATTCTACTCAGATAGATCGTCAATATCACTGACATCATTAATGTGATTATGACCATTAAAGCTCTCCAAAATTGATATTACAAAGTCATCATCCCCTGTAATTTTTTCACTCTCATCGCAGACTACCTCATTTTCGATTTCCTCAATTTCCTCCTTTTGAGTTCTCAACTCTCTTGTATTCCGACATCCCTGCAGGATAAGGTCTAACTTTTTCCTCCGAACATCATAAATTAGGTTGGGCTCAACCAAACAACCTCTGCTATACGCTTCTCTAAGAAAAACTAACCGAGTATTCCCTTTGGTAGATATATAAAATATTCCGGGGTGCTTCAAAAGAAGCTCACGGATATTAACTTCCATTCCAAAATCTTTCCGAAAGTGTACTAACCTTTCAACCTCAACCATTTTCTCCACTGTCAAATTCAATAACTCATGAAGAATCCCAACAGCACGCTTCTCAAACCGTTCAATCCCTCCACAAGTACGAACCCGAACAACCTCTTTTGTATAATAAGGCTTAACATAAGACATTCTTTGCCAATTCTTCAATTTCTCTCTAAACCCAGCTTCAATCTTAAATCCAGTAGGAAAATTAATAGGAAACGCAAACTTGGTTTCAAATTCACTCAGCCATTTCTCTCTATACTCTTTCTCTCTCCAATGCTCAATCTTAGCCACACCCAAACTCTCATCCCCTCTATCAACCAAAGCCACTACCTCCAAATCAACCAACTTAAAATCACTACTATACTTGTCAAGTATTGAATCACGAAAATCTTCAGGTAAACCCAATTCCCTCCTAATCAATCTCAAAGCATGAATATGAAGAGTACCATTCACAGACATCAATAAAAGTTTCTTTATGAGCTTTACATTTTCCAATTCCAATTCTTTAACAACATTTTCTTCCTCTTGCAATAAACCCGTCATTTTTTGAGTAATTCTACAGCAAAGATTGCGCCTAACTGGGTGAGTAAATACCTCGAATATGTGGGGGTATTTCCGGAGAAAAGCGCCGGTGCCGATGTTGAGGTTGATGATGTTGTTCCACCGAGACATTAACTGCACGGACACAAAAGGGCCGCGCTTTCGATTTGACATGAGGTTGTGGAGATGGAGGATGAGCTTGAGTTTCTTGAATTGGGAGGTGATGTGGTCGAATTTGAGGTCTCGGGTACGGTTTTCTAAACGGGTTTGTGCGTTGCTTACTGGTTTCTTCCTCCATCGCTTCTGGGTAGTGGAGTTGAAGGAGCCAAATGAGAATAAAGAATGTGAATTTTTGTCTATATATCTGAAGAATGTCTCTAAAACCCTCATGGTTTTGTAGCTCACTGGATTTTTCTCAACTGTTAGCTCTCTGGTTTTTGGGTTTCACCGTGCGTCTGTGTCAGCTGTGGTACCGATAAGTAGACTCCGAATTTACTTTTTATACTCCCTCCGTTTCCAAAAGATAAAAAAGTCTCCTTTATTTATTTTTCTAAGTATATCTATATTAATTATATTAATAAGATATAACCTATTTTAAATTTGACCAAAAAAATATAATAACTGTTCAGATTTATTCTAATTGATTTGGACGAAAAAGTATAAGGACGTTTTAGATTCATTTTAATGTGGTGGGAGAGAAAAGAGGAGAGAGAAAAAATGAAATTGAGATTGTTGAAATTGAGAGAATCTCGTTACGTCGTTTTTTCAAGCACGAACAATTACTAGTATATTATTATAATAAAATTCTCATCCTCAACCGTGAGAAATAGGCTTAAATATATGAAAATGGTAAAAAGAGAGACATTTACAGTCATTTATTTTTTATTTTTTGTTCTAACTATTTTACAAGCTCCTAAAATTTAAATTATGATCATAAATTTCTTTAATAATTCATACGTTCTCCACCATCCGATTTTTTAGGTCAAACGATGACATATTTATTACTTCTTTCGTCCTACGATAAAAGTCTTAATCTCTCTTTAAAACAACAAATAAAAAAGAACAAAGATAATTCATACATATATACACTACCTATTTATTGTGTCAAATTAAATGAGGCCACGAAGAGCATTGTATCACACACTTAAATGATAGGCGATTACATATTCAAAATTTATTATTTATCACATCAGAAACAAGTTTTCTCTCTCTATATATATTATCGAGTGTATTTTGTGAGTATTTAGATATTGTGTGAGTTATTATTCAGTGCAAGTTTCCTTCAGCCTTGTACCTGATATTTCAGTCGGAAGTACTGTTCTTCTGAGGTAAGGGATGTTATTTTCTTTGTAAATGATATTATTTTCTTCAATATCATTATGCCGAAATATTGATATGAATTTTATTGTGGAATTTTTACCTTTTTGTGTTGGGGTTACTATTCACGTATACGATACTATTCACGAATACGACACTATTCACAAAAAAAACTTCTCTTCTTTGTCCAATATGTCTATTATGGTTACTATCTTTGATTGTATCTATGTTTTAATATTCATTCTTGAATTTTACTCCACTATGGTTTATTTTGGATTATTTTTTAACTTGGATAAACTAAAGTATGAATCTCTAATATTTGATCTTTTATCTCAGTTGATTCGTTTCTTAAAAATATTTTTCATCATCCTCGGTCCTAGACGATGATACAAATGAATATCTTTGCCATATAGTGCAAAGATGAATGATTAACTCATGAATATATTTGGCCTGTAGTGCAAAGATGAACAGGTGTTGAGATGAACATGACCAACTGGTGATACAAATGAATATTTTTGGCCTATAGTGCAATGATTAATATTTGATTCAAGATGTATACTGATTGATGTTACAAGGATAGAATATTGATGATGGACTTTTAAATTCATAGATGATATTAGATTTTATTTTATACTTAACTCTTCTAGTGAATTGTTATTTCTGCTGCGAATATTAATCTAAAATTAGTTGTCTATTACATTTTATCTGATTTGTTAAAGGCTAACGATAAATTGTTGTTCATTATCTTAGTCATAATATTTTTTACTAGGCTAGTTTAGCTCATCCTTTTTCTTTTTGTTCCATTTTTCTTCTCAGGATGTGAGAATATAGCAGGAACTAGTCAGTAGGGGTGGGCAAATGGTTTAATTTTTTCGATTTTTGAACGAACCGATCGGTTCGGTATAAATATAAATTGGTCCGGTTTGGTACAAAAAAACCGGTTTATACCGGTTTTTCGGTACCGGTTTCGGTCCGACACTTTTATGGTTCGGTATAAACCGAACCGGACCGGTATATATCGGTTTTCTAATTTATTATTATTAATAATAATTTAATAATAATTATAATAAAAAATATTGATTATAATAATAAAAATAATAATAATATTAATAATAATAATAATAATAATAAAAATAAGAAAATAATAATAAAAATAATAATTATATTAAATTTTCAGTAAAAATTGGTACCGAATCGATACCGCCGGTTCGGTATACCGGTCCAACCGGTTTTGATATCGGTACCAAAATTTGAGTAATTTCGGTACCGGTTCGATTCGGTACCGGTCCGATTCGGACCGATTTTTACCGGTTGATGGTTCTAGAAAATTATTTTAGTAATCCTCATTATTTTTAAAAAATAGTGTATCAATAATTGTAATGAGGACTCCTTTTGAGTTTGAATACTGTCTATTAAATAATATTTGTATTTAAACTCACAATATATGTGTTGTCGTATTTTGCATGACAATTGTATTAATAAAGTTATATTTATTTTATGTACCATGTATTTGACGACTCATAATTGGTGATTTATACCTATTTTGGGGGCGTCACAAACACTATTTTCACATGTGTTTTTTATATTTACACATGGTGCATTCTCACATGAGATGAGACTCACAGTATGTTCATGTGAAAAAATATATGTGAAAATATCAAAAATTCATGTGAAAATAAAAAATTAAAACATAAGTTTAATGAATCATATCACTTTTGAAATTTAATATGTTATTGTTTGACAACAAAAATTAAATTGAATTTCTAATTTTAAAATAGAAGGGAATAATTTTTATATTTACTAATATTTTTAAAATACTTTATAATATTAACTAAAATAAAAAATAACATTTTATTTTTAATTTAAAATTATATAAGAAATAAATAGACCGTCTTTTGGGAACAAAATGAGTAGAATTGCTATATTTTGTAGCTAATGAAATTAATTTTTTTAAATGAATAAATCGCTGTTGATATTATCAAAATAAATACCTATTTAATAATATTTTTATATTAATTTTAGTAACACTTAAAATTTTAAACGATAATTATTATTTTGAAAGTAACATTTTTGTTCAATAAAAGAGATAAAAATAATACTTTAAATAAATTAATTTTTGAGACTATAACAGCCTGGCGGGAAGGGGTTTTACTGCATAAACTAGACCTAGCAAAATATGGTTATGAGTTGATTTTGGTTTTCAAAATATGGTTAACCAACCATTTAAGAACTAAAATCATATTAACCATTTTTAATATGAATAATGTGGGTTGGAACCATATGGTTATAGTTAAAAATCATATTAACCATATTAACCATTTTAAGATATTTTGACTTTTAAACAAAAATTTTAAAAAATAAAATTAATATATACTATAGATAGAAAGACAGATATAAAGGGTGGGTAGAGAGTGAGAGATATATACATAATTGCTTAATATTATTTTTTTTGAGTGTTGGGGTGGAGGGTGTGTGGGGGGTAGGGGTGGAGTAAGGGGGTAGGGATGGGATGGGATGGGATGGGATGGGATGGGGTGGGGTGGGGTGTATACATAATTACAAAATATTATTTTTTTGGTCGAGGTGGAGGTGGGGGTGGGGGTGGGGGTGGAGTGGGTGTAGGGTGTGGTGAGGTGGGTGGGGGTAAGGGGTGTATACATAATTACATAATATTTTTTTTGGTGGGGTGGGGGTGGAGTGGGTAAGGGGTGGGGAAGGTGGGTGGGGTGTATACATAATCACATAATATATTTTTTATGGAGGGAGGTGAGTGGATGGGTGGGTGTGTAGGTGGGGTGGAGTTGGGGTGGAGTGGGGGTAAGTGGTGTATACATAATCACATAATAATTTTTTTGGTGAGGGCGGGTGGGCGGGTGGGCGGGTGGGCGGGGTGGGGTGGGGTGGGTAGGATAAGTGTGTGTGGGTGGTGGGGGTGAGGTGGGGTGGGGTGGGGTAGGGTGGGGTGTATACATAATAACATAATATATTTTTTTATAGAGATGGAGGTGAGTTGATTTGAGGTGAGGTAGGGAGTGGGTGGGGGGTAGGTGGGTGGGGGAGTGTATACATAATCACATATATATATATTTTTTATGGAAGTGGAAGTGGGGGTGGGGGTATGTTGGGGTGGGGGTGGGTAAGGGTAAGGGGTGTATACATAATTACATAATATTTTTTTGTGGTGGTGGTGGGGGTGGGGGTGGGGGGGGTAGATGGGGGTGGGTGTGGATGTGGGTGGGTGTGGGTGTGGGTGGGGTGGGGTGGGGATGGGGGATGGGAGATGGGGGGTGGGGGTGGGATAAGGGGTGTATACGTAATCACATAATATTTTTTTTGTAGTGGTGGGGGCTGGGGGCTGGGGGCTGGGGGCGGGGGGCGAGTGGTAAGGGGTGTATACATAATCACATAATATTTTTTTTTGGTGGAGTAGATTGGGGTTGGGGTTGGGGTTGGGGTTGGGGTTGGGGTTGGGGTTGGGGTGGGGGTGGGGGTGGGGTGAGGGGTTGTGCTTATTGAATCTATTTAATAAAATACAAATAATTTTGAATTTTTCGCTCATTCAATAAATCATCTGGGCCGTTCAAAGTTTGAGATAAATCTCACCGTTCATACAGTATCGGAGATACGAGACTAAACTAATATATAAATATGGGTGATTTTTTTTTTAATTTGGATTTGGAATAAAATATGGGTCAAAAAATGGTTAACCAAGTTGGAACTATATTTTTTTTTAAAAATACGGGTCCAAACTTTAACCAAACCAAATAAATAAAAATAGTTAATCAACTAATTTGTCAAGTTAATATGGGTTGACCAACAGGTGTAGCATAAACCCTATTCTCTCTCATTCCCGTTCAATCAATCAATCGGAGAATGCCGTCATTTCCTCACCCGGGCTCAGTCACCATCTGTGAAATCAATAGGGACTTGAGTATGGAATTCCCCCTCTCGCTAACCCTAATTGCTTTATGATTTTTTAATTATATTCTCAGTTTAGCACTGCTACTGACATTTCTACTTTTCACATAATATAATTTGTAGTTACCGCCAAGAACCTGTCCGACGATCGAGCAAAGGAAACTTATGGAAAAATTCTTGTAAGTCCAACTACTAATCAATTCTGTTTTTCTTTACAAGTTGTGGGCGGTAACTTTATTCAATATTTTGTTCAATTGAAGGGAATTGTTTTTAGTCCGATTCCGTTTCAATCTGACTATCTAGTGTCGAGCCAAGAGGATTCCACCAGATTTCAAGAAAGAACGGTATTGCAGGCAATCCGTAGTTGTTCCTTGGGAAGCCTTTTCCGCCCAAATGATGTATGTTTTTAGTTTCCTAATTACATGATTCGCTAATCCTTATATATCTGTTTAATGTTGTTTGCGTTATTAGCCAATGATTCATAATAATAGTAATGACTTTGAGCTGTCTAATTTATAGCTGTCATCTTCTTTATTTGTTTATGGATTATAGATGTCACAATCATTGTGGAGGCAGAAATTTTGTTTCTAACAATTATTTTTAAATAGGAAATACAGTAAATTTAAGCCCCATTAGTCAGTACGAATGGTTCTTGGAGCCCATAATATATTTCATGTTTACCCATACTTTACAGTTTTTTTACTTTTCATGATTTACGTTGTCATATATATGTTTGTTCTCATAAACGTCAATTGTCTGATTGGGTTTTGAGTTGTTCGGCAAGGTAACATAGCTCTCAATTGAATTTCAACTGTGAGGATCATATTTTACTTATGAGATTCACCTAGGTGCTCTGTTATCATGATCTGTGGTTTGTGACCCACAGGTCTATATATCTTTTAGCTTACGTATCCTTTACCAACAGCCTTGCTAGATGTGTTAGCGGTGTTAGTTACCAATACATTAGGAAGAGTGCCACACGGCCCACACCAAGTTGGCTAATGCTTTGGACATAACCAAATTTCTTATTTCTTAAATTTACTGTTATCCTAAATGCATCAATATGAACAATTATATATTTGAAATACACCATTGCAACATTGTAAGTAAGAAAACGTAGGATGAGAGTAGATATTTTACAATTTTCTTGGCTCAAATTGTACAGGTGAAATTGTTGCCAGAAGTTGATCTTCATGGCCTAAGTTGGCACCAGCATAAACATATCATAGCTTTTATCTCTGGACCAAATCATGTGACTATATGTGATTACGAGGATTCAGGTCAGTTTTCTTCTTTCCGGTGTCCATAGAGAAATAAGCTAATTGTTGATTCATCAGCAATTGTTCCTCATTCATTATCTTTTTTATTCATGTCAAAGGAAATATTTATATGGTAAAGTTAAACCATTTTATATTCTTAAGAAGGGAAGGATCCGTGTGTCTTGATCAATGAATCGCAAAGAGATGTTAAACTACTGGAGTGGAGGCCAAACGGTGGAAGGACACTTTCTGTAGCATGCAAGCAAGTACCTAATACTGGCATATTTTCAATGTCAAAAATTTATTGTTTGCTTCTTACATACTATGAATTATTTGTGGTAATAAGTATAGAAGTTTTATTATATATTCTCATTAATTAATGTGGGTGGACTAAACAGGGGTGGGATTTGCATTTGGTCTGCTTCTTATCCTGGCAATGCAGCATCTGTGAGATCTGGAGTTACCACGAGCACCATCTCTGGAGGATCTGGAGTTCGGTGGACATTAGTGGATTTTCTCCGAAGTCGTGATGATGAACAAGTTACTGCACTCTCATGGAGTCCTGATGGAAGATATCCAAATTAGTTTTCATGTATAATTTACTTTTAAGAGCATGGGTTCAATTTGAAATTTCAAGATAACATGATCATTATCTAAATTATAATAGCCTTGTTTGTCACTGTTCCTGTTCTATCACTTCACTTTATCCTCTAGTCTTTGGCTACCTTTATTGTACTGTTTTATTCCCACTCTGTTTTCAACATCATATAATTGTTGCGACTCTTTGTTTATCATTTATCTTTCTGTATTTTTTTGAGTATATACAATTCTTTACTTGCACAAAAATAGTGTTGGAAATAGTTGATAATCTTCCATTTTCTGCTGGGTGATAACACAACTAACTTTCTTTTGCTTATGAACTTGACTAGTTGAGTTTCTCAGTAAGAAGAATAAGCCTGTTTGAGTTTATGTGTTATTTTTTTATGGCTGAACTTGAGATTTCTTTAACTTATTCTAACATATTTTGCATCTGCTTCATGTGAGAGTTCGTCATTCACCATCTGGGATGTTTCGCAAGGTATATCATTTTACCTTAATAAAGCTTAAAAATGTTATTTAGCTGTGCTTTCTTCAGTGATATAAAATTTTGTCCTCTCTTCATTTTAGTTTTATTTAATTTCCTTTCCAGCTATTTAAAGCCTTTCTCTATATGGTATCTGCAAATATTTTTTCCAGCTTATCATTGATTTACTATTCACAACAGGGCTGGGTACTCCAATTCGACGGGGTTTAGGGGGCATATCAATGCTTAAGTGGTCTCCTACTGGAGATTATTTCTTTGCTGCAAAGTTGTAATGTCATTTACTATATCTCTCTCCCAATTTTCTATGCATTATATTAATCTAAATGTAACATATCTCGAATATGGATATTTTACTGTTAATCACGTTCTTTTACAGTGATGGAACATTTTATCTTTGGGAGACAAGCACGTGGACATCAGAACCTTGGTCCTCAACAAGTGGCTTTGTTACGGTTAGTAAAAATTTGACAATCATGTTTCATGTTGGGACTCTAAACTTGTCTTTATGGTTGGTGGTAAATATAAAGTTCAATAATTTGCTGAAGAAACATTAATATTTAGTTTAGTGATTCCTTGAACAATTTCTTTCACTTAATTAAATCTGAGAATGGTGTGTAAAGATGACAGAATACTAATGCTTTTCTTGCTGCCAATAAATACCCTGATGCAATGACTTCCATAGCGCCAAAAGTTTCTTCTCTAAGCACCCTAAACATTCTAGGGGTTCCAAAGTGAGGTATGTACAATTTATTTATTGGACAAATGAGGGGTCTATAACATGTGATGAAAATTTGCTCATGGAATATTTTCAGACTTTTGTGTAGATCTATTAAGGAAATTCTCGATGCCTAGAAAGTTGACAAAAATAAGTTTCTATGAGCTGTTTCGAGGCAGTCTATTTTAAGAATTATTTACACCTTATTATGTATACTCAATCTGTGTTTAAGTAGGATGACATTAGCTACTTTGTCATTTAATAAAAAAAATTAAAAAAATTCATGAGTTAATTACAAGCCGTAAACTGTTGGAGTTGATACAAAGTTACGCACTTTCAGCACTATAAACTTTAATAAAGTTAGATGCTAGTATATGGAGTAGGGGTGAGCAAAAAACGGGTAAAGCTGAATAACCGAATAAAACCGAATTTTTTTAATCGAATTATTTTGGTTATTCGATTTTTTTTCTAAATTCGGTTATATCCGATTTCTTATTCAGTATTCGGTTTCAGGTCCGATTGTTAAAATCAGTCTATTCGGTTACCCGAATAACTGAACCTATTCATTAAAAAAAAGTTATTAATTTTCAACCACATCTAAGTCTGTATCAACAGTGTATGTCACTACCCCTAATCCCCACTTTTCAATTCCCAATTCCTCTCGCCTCTTGGTTCTCATTTCATCTCAGATCTCACAAGTCACAGCCTCTCATCTCCGTCTTCCTCTCATCTCAGATCTCACAACCTCTCCACCTCTCTCCGTCTCGCTCTTCGACTCTTCGACCTCCGCTTCTCATGGTCTCCCCGTCTCATGCGCTATTGTATTGGTTTTTAATAAGTTTTGTTTGCAGATCTAGCTCTTTCACTTTCAGATCTTTCTTTACTTTCATTACCATCTTTTTCTATAATGGGTATATGATGTGCAGTGTGTAAGCTGTTTTTGTTGAAAAAATTAGAGTTGATTTCTTTTGTGAGATGGGAGTTCTTGGAATTTGGAGAAGTTGGGATATGTTGTATTTGTTGGACCTTCTGGATTTGAAATGGCTAGCCAAACTCTTGTCTGAGAACAAATTGAATTTGACCACTTTATTTTCCAGAAGATTTCAATTTTCTGTTATATATATATATATATAGATAACACCGAATGTGATATTATGCTACTCATAACATTTTGGTGAAACTCTACATATGGAACTTAATTTCGGTTATTTACCGAAATATCGATTATTCGGTTTTCGGTAATTCGGTTACTTTTTTGGATAGTAATAGTGAGCATATTTCGGTATTCGGTTATAACCGAATAAGCGGTTCGGTTATAATCGAATGACTAGTTCTGATATGGAGACATCTCTTATAAATTACACTAGTCAATAATTATCACATACATATGTATAACTTGGTGCCTAAACCTTTTATATGTAGCTTGAGGGATTCTAGTTATGCTGCTTTGAGGGTAATTGGCACTGTGGCTTTGGCACCACTACAGTAACTACGTGTCATGGGCTCCTCTTCTTTAGATATGTTTTGACAAAGCTTATTTTGGGTAGTTCTATATAACTTCTCAAATAAGTCTCATTGCTGAATATCGTATATCACTCAAAAGCCACAGTATACACAAAAAACTTTTGTCTGCTTACTTAACTAAGTAACATTTTCACTTATCGGGGGGAGGAAAAGAAACACAAAAACAAAGTAATGTTTTCAGTTTACTTGCTAAGCTATCATTCAACCTTTATAACTCAACGTGCCACCATAGGGCTCAGCATACTGATGAAATCACGCAATATGTAGCAATAGCTATGCTTAAGATTCAAAACCATTAAGATGTTTTAATTGTAGCTTGAAGGCTTCTATTTATGTTGCTTTCTGTTCACTAATTGTCTGTCATATTATTCTTGATCTTTGGTGCATAATTTGTAAGCATTACCGTACCTTATGCTTGTTACTATCAAAGAATTAGCTTGACTACTCATGTGTGAGGGCATGCTACAGGTTTCATAGTTTATTGCTACTTTTGTAGTTCTGTTTTTCAGATCTCAGTTGTATTTCTGATCTATGTTATACCATAGACTTATGAAGACTCTTTTAGGTTCTGATCTCAGTTTTCTTGCTATTAAAACTGTGTATTGATTATATTATTCATTACCAGGGTGCATCATGGGATCCTGATGGACGTATGATACTTATTGCTTTCTCGGAATCTTCAACATTGGGTTCTGTTCACTTTGCATCAAAGCCACCATCACTAGGTATGCAAGGTCTTCCATCATTTCCTCGTCCTTACATTGCTAAATTAAGGTGGTAATGCTTGACGTTGAGGCTCAAATTATTAGTATCCACGTGTAAAGGATGGATTCTTTTGAATGAGAAAATTAAAATATTTGCTCTTTTGGTATGGGGAGGGTGTTAAGGATCTAGCCTATGTATGCTCATAAAGAGAATATATAGTATGCCCTTTTTTGTGATTGTCCTTGCAGAAGGAATAAAACTTAGAAAATGGATGTGGCAATGGGTAGATGACAGTAATAACCAATGTTCTACTTTATAATGAAAATTTGAATTCCAATATCTTGAAACATACTGCACCCCCCTCCCCCCCTCCCCCCCCTCCCCCAAAAAAAAGAAGAAAGAAGGTAAAATAGTTTTTACTAGACCTGTTGTTTTTCTCCATTTTTATTTTGCAATTGATATTATAAAGCCTATGTCTCTCGGGCCATGATGAGGATATCAATAGAGAAGGTCAGTTAAATCCATTTGCAACATAGCAATTTCCTTGGTTGAACCTAGTTTTACCTGAGATGCAATTTGTTTAGGTTCATGGGAACCAAAACAAATACATGGTACACTGCATATTCTAAAACGTAGTAAGCTAGGGTAGCTTTACATGAGTGCTTGCAGTTGGGAATTCTTTTGGATCTAATTGCAATAAAACCAAGTTTGATAGTAGATTTTTAGTTGAATTAAATTCTTAAATCTAATTTCAATAAAACTAAGTTTGATAGTAGATTTTTAGTTGATTTAAATTCTTTAGATTTAATTTCAATAAAACTAAGTTTGACAATAGATTTTTAGTTGAATTAAATTCTTGTTGTGTTAGCCCTAGACATTTATTTACTTCATTTAAAATCAATTCACGTGAATTTCCCCCCCTCAAGTCTTGGTTTACTTAAATTGTTCATTGATTTGACTGTTAATTCTTTTTTTTTTAAATTTCTTCAGATGCACACCTTTTACCTGTTGAGTTGCCAGAGATCCAGTCCTTAACTGGCAGGTAAAGAGATAAAAGTGCTTTTGATTGAGAAAATTTTGTGATGTATTTCATCTTTATCTTCAGTATTATCAAATATGTACAAGAATATAAGTACTAAAATGTCAAGCTCCTCATTCTTTTGGGATTTTAACTTTTCATACTAGTAGTTAGGTTAAAACTCACATGGAAGTGGCATCGTCAGGTGCTTAGAAATTATGTTACATATAACTCATATCTTAGGTATGACACTTCCTGAAGGGCCACAAATTCTTGTAGGACACGAATTCGCTCTGACACACCTTAGACACACACCTGACGTGTTCGCGAGCTCTTCTTCATTTTTTAAAGCTTGTGCTGTCATAACTCCCCACAATGGTCAAAACTTAAAAATAAATAAATTTGTAGTACTTAAATTGCAATATAAAAATTATGGGCTATCGTGTCTTTTTAAGTTTGGACATTATTATGTAACTTTTAGATATTTATTATGTAGTGTGTTTGTGTTTCTTATTATTTTGTTCAAGTTTTTATCATGCTTTGTTAGCATTAAATTTTTTTATTGTAAAAAATACATTTATATTATTAAAAATATATGTAACACCTCAGTCCCACATCAAAACAGGTGAAAAGAAATTGTCTGTATATAAGGAATTAAGTTACTAACAAGAATATTTTCAGTCATGACCTTTTGGGTGAGCCTATCCAAGAAGATACGAGACAAGCGTATTGGGCCTTATTATACTATGACTCGATTCGGATTTAGATTTAAACCCAAAAATTGTTTCAGACTCGAGATTTGACCTACATTATATATGGTATCAGAGTTGACACTCGAAAGCTCGGGCCAGGTTATCTAATTGGGTTGCCGTAGGTCACAAAGGCTGGTGATATTGACAATGAATAAAGGTTTGAAGATAGAGACATGAAGCCAACTGTTATTATCCCACAGTGGTTAAAGATGTAAAGATTTGTGGGCCGTGTGTGATTGATTTTGACGAAGACATCATAAATTTAAGTGGGAGAGTTTGTAACATCCCAATCTCACATCGAAACATGTGAGAAAATTTTGTCTGTATATAAGAAATCAAGTTACTAACAATAGTACATTCAGTCATGGTCTTTTATGTGAGTCTATGGTTGGCTATGATGACCCAAAAGATACTATTAAGATAAGCTTATTTGGTCTCGGACTTGTGAGTTAACTCGTGTTATTACATATGGTGTCAAAGCCGACTCTCGAAAACTCGGGTCTGGTCATCTGATTGGATTGTCGAAGGTATGAACATAAAGGCGGGCCTGGTAGGCTGCTAGTATTATCCCACAACGGTTAGAGAGATAGTTTTTGGGCTCTGTGTGGTTATATGTTTGGCCTGACGGGTATTTAAGTGGGAGAGTGTAACACTCCATTCCCACATCGTAGCATGTGGGATATTTGGATGTTTATACAAAGACTCGAGCTGCTATCATTAATACCTTCAGTCATGAGTTTTGGGGTGAGTCTGTGGTGGGTTAAGATAAGTTACTATTTGACTTGTTGTTTAATGTCTTGTTTGGATGGATTTGATTCAGACTTAGATTTGATCCAAGATTTGTTCCGAACTCGGAATTTGATATGATTTGATTCAGACTTGGATTTGATCCAAGATTTGTTCCAAACTCAGAATTTGATCCGAGTTGTTACAATATATATATATATATATATATATATATATATATATATATATATACGGTCCGGATCTTAAGCTCACCCCTTATCTAACATACCTTGCTCACCCCCTTTAGCGACGGACCGGGAGACGATTCGGTCCGTTGCTATATATAGAACTGCCGTCTTAGCTTTTAGCAACGGCCCGAATCGTCGCCCGGTCCGTCGTTAAAGTAGGTGAGCAAGGTATGTTAGATAAGGGGTGAGTTTAAGATCCGGCAATATATATATATATATATAATTGAACATATCGACTTATTGTATTCTGTTTTTTGAAAAATGTCGTATCCCGTTTCATATGTTGTGTCCGTGTCCCGTGTCAGAGTCCGTGCTTCATAGATCATATCATCACATGTGGTGTACATACTAGTTGTTGGTTATGTATGCTCTCAAACTACTATTGTAATATAGGCCTTTCCAATTATAGAACCAATTAGTCTTAGCCTAGATGCTCTAACTACCTTATGTGGGATCACTCAGATATTGGTTAGAACCTTATTTTTAAAGTTATGTGTTCCTTTATCTTGTTATTATGACAAGTTTTTTGCTTTAATACTTTATTAGTGCTACTTAATGTCATTAATTTGCTTTCATCCTTAATATTCTCTGGTGATTAACAAATACTGGCAGTTTTCCTTGCTATGTTCATGTGAATGTCTTTTGTCATGCTGATAAAGTAACCCTAAGGCTTATTCTTATCTCGTTTAGGATGTAGACCATCACGGCAATTATAGTTGCCTTCTGCCTAAATCTAACCTTGTTCATCGTGCAAGTACATATTTTCTTTACCCTGTTGTTTTTCCATTGACCTCCTTACCACAACAACCTTCATGATGTGTTGATTAAGTATGCAGTCATTCTTCCCACTTGACTTCTTAGAGTTTCTCTTTGTCATCAATTTTACCATGGGAGAGTTAGTAGTTTTACACCTGCCTATCTTCATGTGCTCTGACAGGGTTCGAGACATTAGAGAGCATTCTTCTGTTGGGGTGGAGTGCAGAAGATCAGCCTATGAGATGACTTTTGGCACATATATTTCAAATGATAATAAATCGAATCCTCCAACTAAAATCTCACAACATTCTTCTAATTCTGCAATAGAATTTCTTTTGCAATATAGTATTAACCATACAAATAACAATATGCTGTGAATAAGGAACTCCATGGTGCTTTAACTACATACAAATGGTTATGGAATAGGTGGGCATCTTCTTTCTTTGTATTTCTTTTTCTAAAATGTGTTTTCTGTTTGGTGCCCCTTGTTTGCTTTCTAGGATCTTTATGGCATTTCCCCCCTCCCTAGATTCTCTCCCAAAGATGACTTTTCTGTTGTTTAAGATTTGGGTTCAGAGAGTAATATACCACTACTTGCCATGACAGTAGTGTGTTGTTTGTTGCCAGTGCCTGTGCTAAGATTTGGCATTATAAGTCTTTTAAACTAATGTGAAGGTACTTTAATTGTGTGTGGGTCATAGATGCTTTATTGCATCCATCGGCAGGGAGCTGCTTCTTGCATAATATCTTCTGAATTTGTTAATTTTTTTTTGTTTTTGTCATGCACAAAGACATTTAGCCAACATAAGTTATGTGATGTTTTCTTGCTACATATGCAGTAAAGGCATTGAGAAGATTGCATGGGATGCTTCAGGAGAGCGTTTGGCTGTATCATATAAAGATGGGGAGGAGCTGTACAAGGGCCTTATTGCCATATATGATGTCAGAAGGACTCCCCTAATTTCGGCCTCATTAGTGTGAGTTATTAACAACCGTTTTTAATAACAACCGTTTTTTATTCCTTTGTTTCTTCTGAGTTCTGATTGCTAATTTTTCATTATTGAGATCCTATTTAAAATGTTCATTTACAGTTTTTAATATTTCATTGCACCTTTAGCTGATATCTTATCTGTTTTTGCTGCCATATGCCAGTGGGTTCATTAGAGGGCCTGGAGAAATTGTGAAGCCTATGACATTTTCTTTTCATGACAAATTCAAACAGGGACCTTTGCTTTCTGTGGTAAGCCACTTGTACACTTGATTACAATTGAGCTTCAATGTTAACGAGTGGGATAATTGACTTTTTGGTCACTGTATTAGGGCCTGATTTTCATTATGGTTACCGAAACTTTTTTTGTTACAAAGACATTACTATACTCAAAAAAACTTACAAAATGATCATTACTTATAATTCCGTCCAACAAAATGCTGAGTAGACTAATGGTTAATGGCGTGGATCAGGTGTTAACATGCCACATCAGAAATTAGTGACGTGACTTTGACAGGTGGCATAATAATGTTTGTGTTAAAAAAATCATTTTATAATTATTTAAATTATTTTATTAAGTTAAGAGGGCTTAAATATAATAAAACATTACATTTTAAAACTTAAAGATCAAAAACACAATAAACATCTCAAATCTTCATCTCAACCGTCTCAATCACGATAAACATCTCAAAACCCTAACTTATCATAATCCATTACCGCCACCATATCCCGCCGAAACTCCACCACCGTGCATCCTTCAACCTCTTCACCGTCACAATAAGTTCAAATTCCATCGCCGCCTTTGGAGTGCCTTGTGGGTTTTCCTTTTGTAGCCTTTTACAGAGACAATAGTGAGAGATTGGGGATTTTGACTAGGAGAGGCGGCAATGAAGACTCTGTGGCGGAGAAGTGGGCCGGATCCGGATATGTTACGTGAAGAAGTGAGGTTCAGTGAGATTTTATTTGTATAGGGTAAGAAATTCACAATGGAATGGGAGCTCTTGACAGGTTGATTTTGGAGGGCAAAGACCGAAATTGATAGAGAGCAGCGCGGTGGAAGAAGTCATTGACATATTGGTTGGCTTATGGTTAAAGGATCGAAGTGGGAAAGAGAAGAAGAATGGATAACCTTGAAGAATTGGAGTGCCCTTCAACTCTGTCTCTAGAGAGATTGAAAGGGGTATGGTGAGGAAGGGGGTGAAGAAAGGAGAGAGTGAGGGACGGAGCAGTTAAAAGGGAAGACAGAGAAAACAGGGGAGGCGGTGGCTGAGTTGAAGATGAAGATGTGTTTTGTGTCTGTTTCTTTTCTTTTTGTTTTTTATTTAAATAATGATACTTGGGCTTTAATTTGTGTTTAAGAATGTTTTAAAATTTTCATTTTTTTGTTAAACAAGCATATAATTTTAATTATTTTTATTATAAAAAAAGTAGACCCACCTAAGCAACTGCCGGTAATTTTTTTAGACGCAAAGTTATAAAATGACCATTTTGTAATTTTTTTTGAGTATAGTAATGCTTTTGTAACAAAAAAAGTTACGGTAACCACAATGAAAATCGGGCCTAGTAGAGTGACCAAAAAGTCAATTATCCCGTTAACGAGTAGAAGAACACATGCATAGAAAGGAAAATACAAGGGCATAACACAAGTATGATTAGACATGATAGAACAGAATTGTATTTGTTGACATGTTTTGTATTCAAACGCACACTTATATTGCTGCAGTATGATGATTATTGGCTCATTCTGCAAAACCATTGTTGATTTTTTTGTTAAAATTAACTTTTTATGCAGTGTTGGAGCAGTGGATTTTGCTGTACCTATCCCCTTATATTTCACTAGCAGATTATTCCTCCATTCAGGTATTCTGGCATACAGTTACTCTCTCCAATAGATGCTCTGATCTCCAGCTGATGAAGTTTATGAACTCAATTAATTTTCAAATCCGAAGGGACTGTTAACTAGTGTGTGGCCGAAATAGCATATTAAGGCTATTGAGGATTGAAGTTAAAAAAAAAAAAAATCTCGCGCTTAAATTTCAGAACTAAGGGATAATAATCTTATTTAGAACCGTGCTTACTTTTTTATTGGATATTCATATTGTTTGAAATTGATCATTTGCCAGGTCAACTTATAATAGATGTTCCTTGAATTGCTGTGGAAACAGGGATACAAAAAGAAGTTTCTGCTCTTGTATTTATGCTTCACTGGTCGAAGATTTCAATCATAGGGGAAGTTGCATAGGATGTTGCGAGTTTCTGTAGAAGATATATGTCTGATTCGCCCGTCTTTAACGCCATGAGAAATTGTTTTCTTATATTTGTACATCCCTTGTACAAGCCTGTTGAAGACTACTTTTCTGCTTTTAGGCTTAATTGCCGACGTTAAAATTTCATTTCCAGATTTGGGATGTTAATACGAAAACATGGCTGTAAGAAATTGCTATCAATGTCAAGTTGTTTGTGTTCGTCTTATGTTTTCTGTGGTTTGACCTAGATTGTAACTCCATATCGGCCCAATGAAAGTTTGTACCTTGAGTTCGAAAATGTGGTTACTTTATTGAGTTTGAATTTTTATTGTGGATACTTTACGAGAATTTTTATGAAAGCCTTCATTTGCCAGCAAATTCTGGGTCTACTTTCATTGATTTTACCTTGAAACAAATAAATAAAATTAAATAAATAAATAATTGTAGTCGTGATAAAGAAGATTGTACTAGGATTCACCTCAATCAGAAAATGGAAATTAAATCAAAAGAAAGAAATAATTTCCTAAGTCACTGATTATATGTGGTGAAACCAAATTTTTTAATGCAGATAAATAATACTCCCTCCGTCCCAAATTAATTGCTCAGTTTTGACTTTTTAAAGTCAAATTGACCATTTTTAAAACTAATTTTTTTTACTATTTTTGCTAAAATATAGGTGAAGAGATTATAACCAAAAGAAAGTATATACAATTTATTACTAATCCTAATTTTTATAATTTTAAAGATATAATTATATATGCTTAATTATTAATTCTAAAAATAGTCAATTTGACTTTAAAAAGTCAAAATTGAGCAGTTAATTTGGGACAGAGGGAGTAATAATTAATAATTACTCCAATTAATAAATGGATAAAATAAACAAAAGCAAAAAGACTGGAACGAGGGCTAGTGGCTACAACAACAAAAAAAGGCTTATCCACAACACCCAAAATCAAATAGTGCGAGAGAGATGACTCTTCTTCTACTGTTCAGTGGTATTGCTCCGACTCCGCCTGTTTCTCTTTCATCATCTTTCTCAACTTTGGCCGTTCCTGCAAACCCATGTAAGACCAATGTGTTTATATGTATATATTATACTTTTCCATTGAGCTCAATTATACTTTTTTATTGCAACATTTATTCTCGTTCCTTATTTCTTGTATACGGATTGCGCATGTCGAAGTAATTTTTTTACTTGTTCTTTCAGTTTCTGGGTCTTTTCTGTAATCCCCTCAATGTTCTTTCCCTTGTTTCGATAAGGACTATCTTTTGTTGTTACCCATTCTATCTTCTTGTTTGTTTTCATGGGATATGGTTGTCAATCCTTTTGGTTTTGGCATTATTTCAAACAGGTAGAGGACATTCCATCTCTTTCTTCACCTTTATTTTTTGTATTTTATCTGGACTAAACCTTGATTCAGTTTATGGGTGTATTTTGCTGTAATTTATGACTTGTCTTTCTATTTGTAGCAACTCATAACAAATCTGAATTCTATTTGCTCTTTCAGCCTCCAGATTGGACTATAAATTTATTAGCTTGAACTCGAAACTTTTGAATGGACTTCAGACTCATACACCCTTTAGGGTTAGAGGAAGGGGTTCTGTGATTGTTAAGGCATCTGCCGAAGTTGATGGTACGGGTTCAGATGCTCCTGAGGCAGAAAATAATAAAGTTGAGGACCTCCCTTTGGAATCAAAGCTTCAGTTGAAGCTTGAGCAAAAGATTAGGATGAAGTTGGCAAAGAAGATCAGGCTGCGTAGAAAGAGACTCGTCAGGAAACGTCAATTGAGGAAGAAGGGCAGGTGGCCGCCTTCAAAGATGAAGAAGAACAAGAATGTGTAATCTTCTACCTCAAGTTGTGTTGCAGGTTTATTGCTGACACCCTTTTGCTTTGTTTTATCAATTGCAAGTTCAATTTTGCTATTTTGTATTCAACTTGACCTGAAAATGTAATTGAAAGTTTAATACAATTGAATGGCCATATATCAATTTCCTTCACATGTTTGAAATCGAATTGTAGAATACAGGCTCATGTGTTAATTGATTAGTAGATCAAGAGTTTTACCCCATGGGAGTTATGCAAATGATGGTCAAGATTCTTGAATTTGTCCAGAATTAAAAACTAATCGCCGTACCAGCATGGGCTGTCTATCTTTTTTCACCAAATTAAGCACATATTGAAGAAGTGAGTGTTCAAATACAGTTTCCAAGTGGTTGAGTGTTACAGGATTTGCTCGCCACCATGATGGTGTAATCACTTGATTAATAAATGTTCTACTTAAGCTTGCTTGTTTGATATCTCAGTTTATGAATGTAAAAACCATACCAAATAGATGAGTATGAGTCTCACAAGTCCTGTTTCCCTTTTTCTTTTGGCATATGGGATCTTGAGTGAAATGCTGATCATTTGTCGCATGATATAGAAACAGGATGGCACACCATCCATTATAAAATGCAGTATGTTGGATTTAGGTTTAGAAACAGTGCATTTTGCTAGTCCTTTAGAAGAATTCAACTTGAAGCGTGTTGCTCCTCCTTGTTAATGTTGGTCTTTATTCACACGATCACTATTGCCAAATTAAATTTGTGTCATGACTGTACTCCTGTTTTATGTCAGAACAGGCCTGTTATCCCAGGTTGATCTCTATGTTACAATATTTGTGTTGTCTTTTCCCTTCCAATTTTCAAGGAAATGCATAGATCAACGCTTAGATATCACCCTTTCATACTTCCCCGGCTTCACCATTTCATCCTCTTCTTCTCGGTCTCATTCCTTCTCCCCTCTTTTATTGCTGAGCCCCATTTGCCTATATGCAGTGATTTTCCATGCAATTTGGAAATTATCCCATGATATTCAAGGGATTAGTTTTAACTTCCAAAGCTAAAAATCAATTTGGTTTACATCTGTTTATAGGTCCATGACTCCATGGGTACCAATGTAAGTTGATAAACAATTGGGGTTGCCTATTTGGCTACTCTGTTTATTTGCCTTCCATCTTTTTCTTTGGGCTAAAATAAAAAATTGAACGGAGGGAATCCAAATCGAACTTTGATAACAGAATCCAAAGAACCTAAAAGGAAGGTGAACCTCATTGATTCCTGCTGGTGAGGCTGCAGTTCACGCTGCATAACTTACTAATAGGAATGACCGATAGCGAAGTAGTACCTCACCGTGAGGGAAGGGTGAAAAGAACCCTCATCGGGAGTGAAATAGAACATGAAACCATAAGCTCCCAAGCAGTGGCTGTAACAAATTAAACTGGAGCAAATGCTTTTTAAGGGTGTACAAATAGCTGAAACAGGTTTTGGAAAGTAGATTAACCAAATGCTGCTCTTTTTCAAGTATAACTAGTGTGCTTGGATAGCTAAAATTTAGAGGGGATTTCGAGCCCCAAATTCATCCTCAAAGTTGGCTACCTAAGAAGTTTTTGTTGAAAATCAAGCATTACATAAAGGTAAAGTGAAAAATCTGAAAGTAAAATTAAAAAAAATAACAGATTCAGATGATCTCTAATCTTGCTGCAACTTGTATTTACCTTGTTATCTTCTCAAGCATATTCACAACACAAGTGGTGATTGTATTTTTTTCAAAGCAAAAGGATGGTTTCGTGCCAACGCGTCTGAAATACAGTTTGATAGAGTAAGGTGTTTTTTTTGGTTCTTTTTCTAGAAAACAAAAGATAAAAAAACAAAACATCAAATTCAACAACTTGACACCTATATCAACACCAAAATATAATTAGGCTAGAGAATGTGAAATCAAAAATACACTGAACAACAACACTACTTCTAAGATTGGAATCATTTAAGAATTCTTTTCCTGTACATATTTGCAAGCAGCAGATCAGGAAGAATCGAGCCAGAATAATCTTCTCTCACTATTTGCCCAACTAGAAATAGTTAGCCCAAAAATCTTTTGAAATCCCAACATGGTATTTGTCAGTCAAACCAACATTTCACCTCTGAATATACTTTGTTTGCAGAGAGGGCAGGTTGCATTGATCCGCAGCCATTTGCTGATGCATTCATGGTGGAAATGATGGTTGCAGGGAAGGGCACACAGCTCCACACCTTCTACATACTGATGAAGGCATATGCAGCACTCCTACAAATTATAACAATGATTTGCTGTTACAACAATATAAAACCCAAGTTCATAATGTCTTTCAAAATAAATCAAAAATAAAAGTCAGCGTTGAATTATTCTTAATTCTTCGTAAGCTTGTTCTCATACCAAGAGGAAAAATTAATATCAAAGCCTAATGACACACAAACACGTGACATCTCCAACTGGGAGGATGTCAACTAACATTACTAAGAAAAAAATAACAAAAATTTCAGGAAGGTAAAAAAGAATAAAGACATATTGGTTAGATTTAAAAGATTCATAGTGAAAAGAAAAAATAAGTCATATAATAGACTTCTTCGCAACAGAAAAAATAAGAAAATGAAAAATATAATCTTATACTTGGTAGTAACTAACTTTGTTTACTGGTATGAGGTAACCAAAAATACTCCCAACATTTTTTTCTTTTTCATTCTAATAAATGATAATAGTGCCAACATTATTGCACAGGAACCATGAAAGCTAAACTGCAAGTCAGCTAAAAACTAAAGCATCTGTGGTGAAGACGGGACACAGTTAGGAGACCAGATTCCCTTGGGTAAAGGTTTTTTCTTTTTCTTTCTTTCTGTTCTTTTTTTTTTTTGAAAAATCCTACTAGTTGGTACTACCCCTCTCTTAGTTGAACGTCTCAAGAACTAAGGCCTCAGAAAACACTTCATCAACTGAGGTGCGACAAAATCTTCAAAATGCAGCCTTGCCTATACCCTTCCTTCATCTACGGAAAGGGAGAGCTGGAGAGGGAAGGAGTTACTAAAGCACAGGTGTTATACAAGACTCTTCGGACTACCAAACTTGTAATCTCAGAATAGTTTGGACTTTAAACAGCTCTACTGACCAGCAAATTAACATCACCCTAATCAGGATGTCTTTATACATGTTCATTAAATCAACTTAAAAGACTAAAGTTGTAATATAACTTGCTGATTGCTCCAGTAAAACTAGAGATATGGGGAAAGGAATGATAGAATGACATATGAAGAAATTTATATGGGCAAATAATAACATTGATGGAAATATATATTAATAATTAGATGGAACTATCGATACTTACAGAGTCCTCGGGATGAAGAGCAAGTTTAGATGTGGAGTAACTGTTGCCTGGCTCCATTGCTAACCCACTACCGTCTTGCTTCTCAGCACTGTCTAGTGTTCCAAAAGGATTTGTTTGGCTATATAGAAACTTGGGAAGAGTCCTGAGATCACTTTCAGATGCTCCTTCTTGAATTGACATGGCATATGCAATTGTTGCAACAATTGGAAAGCAACAGAACAGAGTGAAGAAAACAATGCATGCCATTCCAATGCAAAAGATGACAAAGAACACCTCAAAGGCCAAAAAAATCACTGCTAACCTGCACTTTGTCTCAAATATGTTCATTGAAGGCGCTATATGCTTGTTAAATTATAAGTTAATAATAGTTATAATAATAATAATCTCAATAAAAATAAAGAAAAAACATTATTACATTCTTCTGTTTGAAATGCTTAAGAAACCATAACCATGAAACCACTTAAGAATTTCATTTTGAATTAAAAGTCAAATGCTTCAAATTCTATAGGGATTGTTCATACCAGTAAAGATGGGGAGAATCTTGCATAAGTGCTTGGCCGCCCACAACAATCCAATAAAATCCAAATACCCACCAGATGGATGAAATCACAGTGTTCACGGATTGTAACTTCTTCGTAATGCTGGGGAAAAAAACAAATTATGGTTTCAAAAGATAAATTGAGCCTTGCAGATACTCAAATTAATAACAGATTTTTGCCATGAATCTGTAAAAAAAAATTCATAATTAATTCACTATAATGCATGTTGCAGAATTGGTAACACTATACCTCAATATGAATTCTGAGATCAACCCAATGAAGAAGACTCTTTAAGTGTATTGGAACTCAAAATATGAATAACTACATAGAGAACAGCTACTTTAATATAGTCTGTGTCTTATTTTTGCAAGTTAAATGAACCAGGGCTACGCTGACTTGACCCCTGATGGTTGATCTCGGACCAGGGTTAATAACTATGGCTTAATCATCATAAGTTGCAACTCAAGAGTATTGCTATTGTACATTATATTTGTACTTCAAACACATAGAAGCCTACAATCATCCAAGGATCTCAACCTTTTCTTGAATCTTATACTCAAGTAAAAGCCAAATACTCCCTCTTTTCCAAAACATAATATCAATATTGATTTTTTAAAGTCATTTGAGAAATTTTCAAATTTAAAACTGACGTGATTCATTTAAGTTTTGAAAACAATAAATCTAACTTTTTAAATAACATTTCATTTTTTGCTTAAACATTGCATCGGAAAGTTTATTTCTAAACATTAAAAAAACTAGAACTTTAAAAAGAGATCTCCCCAACCCTCTACTTCCAATTTTTCAGGAGTAGTCCAACTGTAGCACACTTTCTTCTCAATACTACATTTGTGTACAACTGAAATTGCATTACTATATTGCATTCAAATTAAGCATAATAATTACTTTAAAATTAAGTGAAAAATAAGCACATCACACTAAAGATGCATATTTTTTCTCATGTCAAAATAAATAAATAAAGTTACATATACCTGCTGTGACACAGAGGAAGTAAAAAGCTATCATTTTCAATTCCGAGATCAGCTCGATTCCACCTCCGATAATCAAGATAAACAAAACCCACATGTAATAAGCACTGAAATGCGTACCCACCAATCCAAACCCTCAATGGGGTTGAGGGTTTCTCTCGAATCGTAGTTAACAACACAAAGACCGACACCACCACAAATGCCAAGTTCCATATCAAGTCCAGAAACACAAAGGGCTTTGAGCTCCACAAACTACAATCCCTGAGGGGCGGATCAGTAAAACCGTCCAATTGGGACTCAACGCAGTCTCCGATGAAAATCCGGTGGTCGGCGACGGTTGTGAGACGGGTTAGGGGACGAAGGAGGGAATTGGGTGCAGAGATTCTTGTGTTGCTCTCCATAATGGCGTTAGAGAAGTGATTTCAGCGAGATGGGTCAGTCGTCAAGGTCTCTTCTTCTTCATATTTGTCTTTGTCTTTGTCTTGTTTGAAGGAGATAAAAGAGTTAGGTTAAATGGTTGGGTGGGAACTGGTGAGAGGCTGGTTGAGGAGGGAGCAAGTAGTGGCGTTGCTAAGTGGGGAAGCAAAGTTTTTTTTTTTTTTTTTTTTTGTGCTTTTGGATCTCTGTAATAAGATGAAGAATACAGAAAGATAATGTTATAAATTTTAAATTTTTTATCTTAAATAATATGATTGTACTTATTGCATGGTTATCATTAAAAATATATATACAATCAATAACATGTTATGATTACAAATTATTTGAGATAAAAAATTTAAGTTTTAAACATTATCTGTCCACTAAATTTAATGAAAATTTTAATGTATTAATTTTTTTTTAAAATACTTTTTTTCATTCTACAATATATATATATATATAAACATTTGAAAATTTATAAGTTTTAAAAATATATTTTTGTTTTGCATTTATAAGTGTTTAATTTATTAATTATTATATGTATATTATTTTTGACGAGTTATTTGACGAGATTATATATGTAATAACGTATAATATAAATTTAACAAATACTACGTAATTAAGTTGTGTCAGTTTTTTAATCCCGAATTGGACCACCCAACCCAAGGTTCAAACAAATGAGTTGTTGACTTAATAAGTCTAGGCGAGACGACTTTGGACATGTCCAACGCTCAAGGAGATGGTTGTTTTGTTATGTTTGGAGCTTAATTAATAATAGTAGATATTAAAATTAAATATTAAAAGATACGGTTTATTGTGATTAGTTGTATTAAAACATATCAATTTATAAGTTATTTTTTATAAAAGTGTTGTGATTAGTTAATTACTGAATTATCATTTTATAAGATATTTTTTATAAAAGTCTTTGCGGGGTGACTATTTTGCATTTAAATGAACTAAAATTAAAATAAACCAAACATACATATAAGCCAGCCAGCCAGTCACATGACTGATTATACTTTTTATTACTATTATTTCTTGTTGTGTTCTTATAATGAAGATTTATGGAAAGAATCAGGTCCAACAGTGTGTAGGCTATTTGAAACTGTTAACAAATCCATGGAAGTTAATGAATTCGGAGAGAGTATAACATCCATGTCTTTTCCTGAAACTTGAACATAATTTTTTATGGGCACCACCTGCAACAAGAAAATATTTAATGCTTCTACAATATTTGCATTGTAATATATCCTCATAACATGAAAAAGAAGCATATATACCTTGTTTGGCTCGTTGAAGGAATTCTCATCCATCATATTATCAGATGTGAGTAGAGTCTTTGTTGACCCGAGCAGTGGATTTGTGTTAATATCCAACCCATCAATAAAAATCTTCAGATTTACAGTGCTGCTCCCAACGTTCACAAGCTGGAAGAGAATACAAGCCAAACAAGGTAATCAAACTGAAAAACTGGTAGGTCGACCATGACATAGTATGGAAAAGTACAAATACCTTTATTCTCAAGTAATACTTATTATCCTCCATGTTTTTCCAAATAATGGCAGAAGCAATAAGTGAAGTTGATGGATTGGCTTGGAGTGTCGAATTAAGAAGGGTAGCACCATTTGACTCTTTGAAAAAGTGCTGCATCCAGTAACTAGGAGTTCCATACAGCTGTGCGGAGTTGAAGACTATTGCATCCGGGTTCCAGCTTTGATGAAACAAGTTTTTATTTGTTAGGAGAAAATAAATCAACTAAACTAAAAAAGAAAATGATTTATAGGATAGGAAAGAAAACATACTGCCTGTCATTGGTGTTTACAAACAGAGGTGCATAGCTTGCCATATCAACAACATCACTGCGTTGGAAGACCCACTAAAATTCATAAATGTGTTGCATTATCAAAAGATCTAGAGCAATGTCGCAAGAGAAGAAATGAGTGTCAAGAAGAATGTTTTATGTGAACATGAAAGCAATGTTAAGCTCATCATTGTGGATGCTTTATCTGATGAGACATAATCAAGACTTTGTTGAACTAATCCTTTTGGATGTTCTATCAGCAATGTGCATGTGCTTATACATGTCACGTGGCATTTGTTTAGCAAAACATGATGGAAAACTATAATGTGACATGTAAGAACAATTACAAAAATGGGCACATGGTAAGCATACAAAAACATGGGGAAACTAATAAACCTGTTCCTTTCTAGCCCGATAAGGAATCCAGCTTCAGACAGTGCTGCCAAAAGACTTCCCGTGCCAGCATCTTTTCCCGAAACAGCATACTCACTCACAAAAGCCTGCAGTCATTCAATGGTAGGGCTGTTCACAAGCAGCACTAGGATCTAAATTCAGATATCACTGAAAGCCAGATAAAGCACACCTTTGGGCCACTACGCGGTGAATGATCAAAAGCATGAGCCCGTGAAAACATAGTGTTTGCATCGGTATAAATCTAGTTGGATCCAAAAGCACAAGGTAGGTATTATTACCATATTTCAGTCAGTAGATTAATATATTAATAGTTAGATATAAGAGATATTGATAACCTAATGCATATATGAAATTTCTTTGAAATTGAGGATCTCACATGATAATCATACAAATCAGCTGGGTGATCCAATTTGTGGGAAGACCCATCACAGTTGGAGATTACTTTGATGTCTGGATAAGAACGTTTTATAACATCATAGAACTTGAGGTAATTCCCTGATCCAGAAAAGCAATAAAAGCATCTTAATCAACATATAATCTCTTCTAGACTTCCCCATTTCTAAAATCATGATGTATGTAAAATTAATTGGTAAAATTATGGCTTTCACCGCTAGGATGTTGTATCAAATTGGCTTGGTAGTCATGATAATTCTAAGTATTTATGGCAAAAAAATAATCATATGCAAATATTTCAATTTGAATGATGGAAATGAAATAATGAATTCAAAAAAATGTATTGTAGGGATTTATATACTCCTATATAATGACATAGAGAAAGAGCATGCATACCACGGTAATTTTTCTTCTTGCATTCCTCATTCCCAATAGCAACATATCTCAAGTCAAATGGTTCTGGGTGTCCCATTTCAGCTCGGACAGAACCCCATGTCGAATTAGCATCACCTCTAGCAAACTCAAGACCATCCAGTATTTCCTACCATCAAAATGAACAATAATAAATAATCAAAATAAAACATATTCTGGCTAAGACTGCTACATTTTACACCAGACATAAATGATAACTTTGAAAGATATGAGTAGTGCAAGAGTTTTAACTCTAGATATCTGATAGTAAAAATCAGTTTCGGAGCAGTATATACAACAGCTTTCAACATGTACAGCTCTAAGTAACAAACTGAATCAATCGGACATATGACCTTCACAAAATAGAAAATAAACGAAAACTTATTTAGGCTCAAACAGATTGAAATAAATTCACTTAATACATGAGAAGGGAAGTAACACCTCATTTCATAAAAGTCAATAAAAAGTAAGCGTTCACCAGCAACAAATTATTCCAGACTATATACGAGCTTGTCAAAGTCGATACAAATGATTTTTGTGTCATGTTATAATTTGACAGACCACTTCATTAAGTATATTGGAAGCATAAACTAAGAGACATACTTGGATAAAAGGTAAGATGTTGGATGTATCAACTTCTTCAATAAGGCTGATCCCTGTGGATTATTATTGAAGGTAAAAAGAACAAAAAAGAGAACATTCCATTGAAGTTCAAAAAGTCATAAAATAAATCGATTGGACATATAAAGTATTTGTAGATTACCGTTGTTGAATACCCACACCGGCAGTGCACCTAAGTCTTCAGCCAGCTGAAAAAACAATATATTATCAACAATGACAGTAAGCACATCAAAATTTCCAACTAGCCAACATTAAAACGCTAGAAATTCTCCAAACGAAACATATGACATAACCTGGAAAAACTCAAAATGCCCAAGCCCATCATCCGTCCAGTATCCCCAAACATCATCAAAATGTCCAGGCCTTTCTTCCCATGCGCCAACAGTTTCTTTCCAGCGGAATGCATTTCTTAACCACGTACCTTCAACAAAACAACCGCCTAGACCAATACACATTGAACACAAATACTCAGCATCATAAAAGGTATAAATACCTTGGATAGATGTCCTAGAATGATGACATAGTTATACAGACATATAGTACAGAAACCATCAATTCCATCCAGGAGCCTCCCAATCAAACACAATGAGAAGCATGCAATTAGAGTTTACTTTCGCTGTCCACAAGGAGTGATGGAGCCCTTTCGGAATGGTACGTTGTTGTATCATTTTCTTCAATTCTTTCTTTCTTATTACTTTCATATTTCAGGATGGGCCTCTCGACTTAAAATCTGGCCCATCTTGAAATATGAAAATTTAATGATGCTCTCTTAAGTTTATTCTCCTCCCTAATAATGCTTATGTTTCCTTCCCCCCAAAAAAAAAAAAACCAGAAAATTAATGAAATAAAATGTGTGAATTATTTATGAAAATTAATTTATTATAAAGGATTTATAAGAACCTGACAAATTCAAATTTTGTTAAATGCTAATGAATATAGTAATTAAGTTGCAAAGCGTCTGCAAAAATTAAATTAAATCAAATTAATCACCTGGAAATCTGAGAAATGCTGGCTTTAAATCTGCTAGCATTTTGAAAAGATCATTTCGGAAACCATGTCCCTATGCCAAAATGAAGGTTGTTAAAAGATTTGTGTAACTCAGGAAGGTGTGCATTTTCCTATTTACAAATGGCATTCCTATCCGTACTTCCAGGTAGCTATTGGAAAATAAGCATTTGAATAAGGAACCATTGAAGCTTTAATAGTTATTTACATACCTTGTACGTGTCCAGTGGCATTAATGAAACTTGATCAAACCATATAACTCCTGCTCGGGTTGTTGTCAACTGCAGTCTTGAATTGTGATTGGTTGCTTTTGCAACCAACAAAACCTCCATCTTTGTCCAATTTGAAACATCAGAAGCTCTGCAAGTAAAATACTAATTCAGATACAGGATGACAGTCATCCAAATCCATGAACTACACAAATGTATTAATTCACAAATGGTACTCACAAAATGTTAGCAGTAGCCAGTGTTTGTAATCCAGTTGAGTCAGTCAGAGATGAAGAAACATATATTGAATTTAATGAACGAACATACAGAACTAGTTTATAGCTTTTCCCTTGTTCAATATTCTGCAAGAAAATAAAGGTCCAAATGGCAAAAAATGTAGTTAGTTAGCAGAAGTTAGCTGCAAAGGCTTAAACAACTAGTCATTAAGGTTCTCTGATAGTAAATTCGCTTAATGCATACAATTTGATGAAATAGAACATAGACTTAATACATTGAGTAATATTGATTGAAAAACCAAATATGCATAAAAATAAAATGATGAATTAGATCTAATAACTTTTGATAATAGAAACTATCTTATACAGATTCTTGTGTTCCAAGGTACTAATTTGTAGGGTCAAAAGATCCTTCTTTTTACAGCACAAAATCAAATTGAATGAAGGATGCTCGTAGATATTTCAAGTTAAACAGAATGTAACATCAAGTAGCATGAATATGGAATTAATATAGCTCTGGACCAAAATTTGTTCAGACATGGATATGGAATTAATAGAGCTCTGGACCAAGATTTGTTCATTATTATTGACATGCTTCAAAGGATAATTTTTAGTAAGTTTTTACTTTAAAAAAAATCATCCTTTTTCTATCTAGTTTTTGAAAACTTCAGGGTTGTCAACCCAGCCCTCAACTTACCACCTGAGGCAGATACAGGGTAACAAGTTCTTATTTAACATCTCCATTATACAAATATGAACAAGTTATATATTATCACCAATCCAACTTCTAGTACAGAAAATTATATCATGCGTATAATCTGTAAAATCTCAATCCCATCAAACCATATAATTTGGTAAGAAGTGTACCGCATAACTGACCTAGTTGATTCATGGTTTCCCGTGCATACAAGTTACATGAAACATTTGACAGATCATACAATATATAATATTCTATAAATTTGGTCTTGAAGACAACAACAGATGACTATTAGTGTTCCTTCAATATTAAAAGATAGATTAAGAGTTATTAGTAGCAGTCGTCTAAATTGAGGAGTAGGTTATTCTTACCATACCCCAGAATCCAGGGTTATAAATACCAACTCCTCCGGCTGGACAGATCTTGGGACCTTTGCTGTTACAAAGTACCTCCATACGAAGTGCAATTTTATTACGATCAAAACACGAGGAACGATCTGTTGATACAACTAACAATGATTCATCCCCAAGTGTAGACCAAGGATCAATATTTGAGGGAGTGTTCTGCCCCCCAGCTTCAAAACCTGGGATTCAAATTTCATGAGTAATCTCTAACTACAAAATAACCACAAGAATACAAAATGACACAAGTTTATCTTCAACCAAGAAAAGTATAACAGGGTATCTTAAGCAACTAATGAATACTTTAAGTCATTAATAATAAGAGAAGGAGAAAAGAAACTGCATGAAATTTGTACAGAACTGAAAGATAGAACAAATGGGAACACAGAAAAATGTGCACCTATATATATTGTGTTTTTTTGTTTTTTGTTTTTTTTTGGGGGGGGGGTGGTTAGTTAAAAATAGTGCTAGTCTCTACAGAATAGAATTGACTATAAAATTTTCTAAAGGATTTAAATGTTAGCAAAATACTTCCATATAAGAAATTTTGTATATTAAAAGGTGCTAAAAAAAGAGAACATTAGTTCTGACATGACAGCAAGAACAAAGCTAGGTTCAAGAAGCTGCGGTCATCTGACCCCACTGAGTGTTTCATTTATATTTTTTTTATGTATGTACATTTTTTGTAGAATTTGGCTGTAAATTGTAATATACTCCCTCCTATTCATATAAAGTGTCGTTTTGGAGAGTTTCATTTTATTCAATATAAGTGTCGTTTTGGAATTCCTATGCAATATTGCACTATTTTTTCCTAATTTACCCCTCTATTTAATATGCTTAGTAAATGCAATTCCATAGACCATTGTGGAGAGAGAAATAATTAATTAGGGATACAAAAGACATTTTGTGTTATTTCTTAATAAGTGTGCTTAACTCTAAAAAGACACTTAATATGAATAGGAGGGAGTACTAAATGAACACTGAAATTTAAAACTTTCCTAATATGTGGGATCATATTGAATGTAATATATTAAATGAACCTATTGAACTCTTGGTATGGCTTCGTCACTTCATGACAATGAAGTTGCTGTTGGTTTGTTCTTTATTTTATTGGTGATTTACATCAACATATCTCGTGCACAACTCATTCTATTTGATACTTGTTATCAAGCAGACCAGCACAAGCACTTGGACCAATAATTAAATTCAAAAAAATGATAGCTTATATTATAAAAAATAATTTCAGGAGAAAAAAATAACTCTAAATGCCTATGGAAGGCAAATTAATGTGCAGTCTGTTACTTGTCCCATAAACTTAATCAAATTTAATGAACCATTGTAATTCTTCTAGATGCTTGATCGAGTGTGGACTAAATATTAAACAAATTAAGTACTCATTTAGCATGCAGTGCCTTCCTATAACCTTAGCAGACTCGAGAGAATTTGGAGCTGACCTGTATTGATTACAAGCTCTGCCCACAAGCCACCAGTCCCAGCATGGTTGATCTCCTGCATGATAAACATATCAGAGCATTGTCATTCTTCATGATCAAGTAAATGATGTGCCTTCTTTATACACACATACATATAAATCAAACAAACAGTTATTCACAGTAACAATAGTATGGAGAGTAGAAGTCACAGCAAACTTATGGAAATTGAAGGAAAAGTCATCACTATGAGGCTAAAAATTCACCTCAAAGAAAATGCCAAACAGAGTTTCCGGTATCTTCCTTGCAGATGCTTTCGAACCATTTACAAATAACTGTGCCGTCTGGTTTGCAGCAACCTCATTTCCAGAACATTGATATAATAATGCACATAACCCAATGAAAACGCAAAACGGAAAACTGTAAAGGGCACGGCTAGAACCCATTTCTTACCCACGGCATTCAGTGTTTCCGATGGTTATCAAAGCACAACAAATTAAGATATCTGGTCAATTACTGGGGGAAAAAAAGAAGGAAAGCATAAACAGAACCACAAACTTCTGCAAAAACCCAAGTCATAATCATTATTAGATGGTTGGGATACATGATTACATTCATAAAGCAAATATACACATTATGTATGTGTGTATATATATAGAAATAATAGTAGTGGAAATATGGTTAGCAAAAATAAAAATATGAAAATGAAAAAACAAGAGCAGACCCATATACTATTGAAAGAATAATTTGGACAGTAAGCAAGGAAATGAAATAATAAGAGCACATTGGTCAAAACTCACAGAGAACTGAGTAGTATAAACTCAGATTAGTGATCAAAGTGGAGCATTTGAACATATATAAGGTATGTTAGTTTTACTGATCAAGAATTTACCTGAAACAAAATGCCAATAAAATAAAGTCCTCCTAATTCAGTGCATAGTTTGGGGGGGCGTGGGTGGGGGGGAGGGGAGAGATAGGTGGGGAAAGTTTTAGAGAGATATTTTATAGATATAAAAGGGGTATTAGAGATGGTGAATGTGGGCGTCAGAGCCGTTACCCTGAGCTCAAGATCAGAGGGCCCCAATCCAGACCTTTTTTTTTTGATTTTTTTTTAAAAACAACTAAAATAAATAAATAAATAATTATGGAACTTGAATTTTTATATAATACAGTATTTTGAACGTGATTTGAATACTTATACCAAAAAATATATGTACAGTCTGGAAAAAATTTAGTTCCATAAAATATTAAAAAAAATTTAGTTGTTTTAAAAAAAAAAAAAAAAAATTGGTCCGTTTTTGATCCCGGACATGATCCTTGATGTGTGTATATATATATATATATATATATATATATATATATATATATATAGGGTCTCCATCCACAGCAACCGGTTGTTGGGGAGCAACCCCTTTTTGGCCAGCCGGTACAAGCTGTTACGACTTATAAAAAAAAAAAAAAAATTCTAAGGCCGGTACAAGCTGTACCGGCTGGCCAAAAAGGGGTTGCTCCCCAACAACCGGTTGCTGTGGATGGAGACCCATATATATATATATATATATAGGATTTTGAAGATTCTTATTGTATTTTGTTGTTAAACTCCATAAATGCACTTTTTTAAATACAACATATATTTTTTATTTTTGAGTTTTTATACCACCAAAATCTCAAGAACATCTGGTGGGGCTTCTGAATAATGAATATATGGTGATAGTGAAAAAGTCATGATTTTGTGGAAGGCTGATGGAAGAGAGACATCACTATTAATTTTTGGAAACCTATATTTTCGCGTCATTTTTTTTTTATATTTTCACATGTAAACCCACGTATTAACTAATATATCCAATTTTTATTAATTTATATGTGTGTTCGAGGTGTAAAAATATTAAAAAATGATGTGAACCTTTTTTATTTTCATTTTATTTTTTTGTGTATGTACTTTTATAAGTATGTATTTTAACCTCTCATTACTACACTGTCCTACAAAAAAAACATATTTTTAGTTTTTTGGAGTTAATTCAACAATTTAGTATTAAATATTATTGTGAATTCATTTATGTTTTAAATATAACAAAAAAAATTGAATAGTATTTTTTTCATTTATTCTGTACCACAAAATAAATCTTTTTTCTAATAGATAAGAGTATAAAATAACATAGTTCGTAATATTATTTTTAAATTTATCATCACAAATACCGTTAATATCAGACTAATAATTTATTATTTTTATGAATAAATATGAATAAAAAATTACATATTTGATGCTTGAATTTTTTGAAACGGGGCCTTCTTTTTTCTTTTTCTTTTTTGAAAGCCTCACTTTTTAAGAAATATAATATAATTTCATAATTCAAGCACATGCATCAATATCAAAAAATATCAAAGATCCAATAAAACCTCATTATAAAAATAAAAATAAACTCAAACCAAATAAGCCTCGCATAAAGAGAAAACAAACTTTCCATAATTAAATAAATAAAAGTTAGAATAGAATAACATATACTAAAAGTAAATTAATTTATTGTAATTTTAAGGTTATAATTCATCATTAATGAAAATAAAACTTTTTATGGGATACATATATAGTACTCACTCCGTCTCAAATTAATTGCTCAGTTTTGACTTTTTAAAGTTAAATTGACCATTTTTAAAACTAATTTTTTTACTATTTTTGCTAAAATATAGGTGAAGAGATTATAACCAAAAGAAAGTATATACAATTTATTACTAACCCAAATTTTTATAATTTTAGAAATATATTTATATATGCTTAATTATTAATTCTAAAAATAGTCAATTTGACTTAAAAAGGTCAAAATTGAACAATTAATTTGGGACGGATGGAGTATTAATTACTCACTTCTACCAAATTAAATAGCAGTTTTGACTTTTTAAAGTCAACTTGATGTATATAACAAATTTGTGCCAATAGTAAGTTGTTTATTTATTTTTATTTTTTTATAATCTCTTCATCAATATGTTGGTAAAAATAGTACGAAAATTAGTTTGAAAATAATTTTCTTAATTCTATTTAATTGCCATTTTAGGAACATCCTTTTTATGTACTTAGTATTCTTCGGGAAATTGAGTATTATGAAAGTTTGTTACTTGTACAATTATTTGGTAGTTAATTTCCTTAAAGATGTATTGTTATAACAACTTGGTAGGCACAATTATCGTTGTACAATTTTGTGTTGCGTTTGGAAATTGTATTAGAAAATCAGTGGGAGTAGACACCCGACCTTTAATATTGCGTTCTATTCACAAAATAATTTATCCGTCTTTTAATATATATCGTTTTATAATTATGTGCAAGTAATAAAGAAATAATTGTATAACATTAAATATAATATCAATTATTTATATTGTATTTGTATTGAAAAAAAATTATACTCTATTATTTATTGGGCAAAAAATATTAAAAGAATCAAACGTATATTTATACATTAAAAACTAAGCAATTAATGTTTAACTAAATTTCTCAAACGACAAATACATATTAATAGACAAAAACACTTCTCTAAAATGATATTTAAAAATAAACGAATGGAGTAGACAGGGACAGAGCTACATGCATATTGGAGGGGGTCACGGCCCCCCCTAAGGTTTGAAATTTTTGTAAGATTTATCCTTAAAGTTTGAAAATTTTGTAAGGCTAGCCTCCTAAGTTTTGACGAAATTTTGATATGTTTTAAAAGACTTTTTTTTTTGCAATGTTTTAGTATATTTGTCAAAGCAAATTCTATTACTATATTATTTTTGTTTTAGTAAAAATAGGTTTTGTAATAGTTAAATTTTACTTTTTAGTGATAAATATATTTTTTGCTTTTAAATTTTTTTTTGGCCCCCCAAAGAAGAAATCCTGGCTCCGTCCCTGGAGTAGAATCTATACTATTGCATCATCTTTCTTATTGTAGAATTAAAAACAAGTACTCACTTTGTTTCAGATCGAATTATAAGATTAATATTATTTTTTAATAATTAATTTGATATATTTTAAATTTTAAATTTAATATAATTGATTTAAGTTTTAAAAACAATTAATCTTTTAATTAATAGTATTTTTATGTAATTTATGATATTTATAATTATATTGATATAAACTAATTAATATTATATTTCTTTCACTAAAAGAAAAGAATAGCACATCTGTTTTCCATCTATATTTATAACATCACGAGTGCAGTTGTATTTTTGGGTTTGGGGTTTTATTTTCTGTACAGGGTTCATCTGTGCGCTATCATTATTACTTCCGGAGTCGGTTTCAGGTATGACATGGGTTTTGATTCCACATATTTGATGACAGCCCCTCATCTATCTAATAAAATACAAATGATTTTGAATTTTCCGTTCACTCAATAAATTATTTGGGCCGTCCAAAATTTAAGATAAATCCCACCGTTCATACATCTATCTAACAAAATACATCTATCTATCTAATAATCTAATAATCTATATAATAAAACAGAACTCATTTTGAATCTTTCATTTGACAAAGCACAAGAACGGTTCAGATTCATTCTAACTTAATTTTTCCAACTTAATCTAAAGTCTCATATTTCTTCCCGCCCAAATCAAATTCACTCATACACCATACTCTCTCTCATGTTCACACACAAAATCTTTCTCTCTCTTCTCTTATTCATACACACACAAAAATAAATAATAATAGTACTAAAAATAAATATAATAATAATAATAGTACTAATAATAATTATAATAGTACTAATAATAGTAATAATTATTATTATTATAATAATAGTAATAGTAATAGAAATAATAATAATAATAATAATAATAATAATAATAATAAAGATTCTGATTCATTCTAATTAATTTGAGCACGAAAGCACAAGTACGGTTCAAATTCATTCTAATTTTAATTCAAAATAATAATAATTATAACATAATAATATTATTATTATATTAGTAATAATAATAATAGTAATAAAGTAATAAAGTAATAATAATTATAATAAAATTAATATTAATATTAATAATTATAATTATACTTATAATAATAATAGTAATAATAATAATAATAACAACAACAACAACAATAACAATAATAATAATTATTGTGGTGGTGTGATGAATTATGATAATTGTAAGTTTTGTAGACAAGTTTAATTTTTTTTGGATATTTATTTTTAAAGGAAAATTAATTATTGTGGTAGTGTGGTAAATTATGATAATTATTATGTCTGATTTTAAGTTGCAAAAAGTCTTTAAGTAATAAAATATTTTTCGAATTTTAATCTAATTTTTCGTTACGCCGTGCCTTCAGGCACGGGCAATTACTAGTAATTTAATAAAATACAAATGACTTTAAATTTTCCGCTCACTCAATAAATTATTTTGGTCGTTCAAAGTTTGAGATAAATCATATTGTCCATACAGTGCCGAAGGCACGGGACCCAGCTAGTTTGATAATAACTTGTACAAACAGTTTATTTCAATACTCATTTAATAACCCCATTATTTTTTCAAATAACACTATAGTCTACAATATATAATATTTATTATCCCTAATGTGGTTGACAAATTAATATTTTTTAATATAATTTTTAATACACCCCTTCAAGTTATAAAGTTTAATTTATCTACTAAATATAAATTTGTATACTGTAATTTTTACTTGACTCCATCAAATTAATTAACTTGTGAACTTGTGCAATAAATAACATAAACGTTAAAAAATAATAAATATTCATTTTATCAATAAAATAAATTTATACAATTTTTGGTAATTAAATTTCTCAAATATTAAAATTTATGTGATATATATTCAAATATACTTAAAGTAAAATTTTAATACCCATAAAAAGTATAAATTAACGGAATAAAATTATAATTATTTTTCCAAATATTAAAATTTACGCAAAGCAAACTTATTATTACAGAACGAATCTTATTATTCGTATAAAAAATTATTAAAAAGTATATTAATTAATTTTCTCATATATTAAACTAAACATATGTCACACTTGAATATGATTATTTATAATACAAATAACAAATGTTATTATATCTATTTGTTATAATACAAATAACAAATTAATAACAAATGTTAATAATTTATATCTATTTGACTCAAACACACAAAAAAACAAAAATAAAAAACACGTAAGAAGAAAAATCCTCAAAAAACATGGTAAAAAGTCTTTTAATTTTTTAACCCCGAATAATTTTTACAAAATTATTAACCGTTATTATTTTTTCCTTTTGCAACATTTAAAAAAAAAGTAATATACTAATAATTTTTGACTTTTTAATTTTTTAAGCCCGAATAATTTTTACAAAATTATTAACCGTTATTATTTTTCCCTTTTGCAACATTTTAAAAGAAAGTAATATATCATAAATATCCTAATAATAAAATTTTCACTCTGTATCTGTAAATTTAACCAACCAAACTATTCACTCATCACTCATGTGACAGAAAGCTCATAAAGATATTAAATTATTTTTATAGAAATAATAATTTATGGTATAATTTTAAGAGATTTACAATATCTCTCCTATTAAAGACGGTAGATTTTTAAAAGATTTAAGAATATTTCCTTAACCCTCACCCCTCCTCTCTCTCTCCCTCTCTTCTTTCCCATTCAAAGTCAGATTCCGCCCAACGGTTCTTACTCGTTAAATACTCAGAAACGATCATCAATTTAGGGTTAGGTACATTAATCTTTCTAAACTTTCGAGTAATCGATTAGGGATGGGGCACATTAATCTTCTACACGTTCGAGATTTTGATATCGATTAGGGATAGGGCACATTAATCTTTTGATTAGGGCTAGGCTACATTAATCTTACTAAACAGAGTCACCGGAATAGGATGTTGTCGTACGAAGAGAGCATCACCGGCGGCACAAGTAGTGATTCAGTCTCTGATGCCGATGGCCCCAATCTCCTCCAGGTCAGATTTACGAACTCAATTTTCCTTCTTGCCCAGTCACAGCTCTTTCCTTCTTGCCATCTTAGTGAGAGAGATTTTTTCCTTTAGAGACGTCAGACGTGCTATTCTTTTCTTTCACTAAAAGAAAAGAATAGCACATCTGTTTTCCATCTATTTATAACATCACGATTCACGAGTGCAGTTGTATTTTTGGGTTTGGGGTTTTATTTTCCGTACAAGGTTCATCTGTTTTCATTCATTATTACTTCCGGAGTCGGTTTCAAGTATGACATGGGTTTTGATTCCACATATTTGATGTTCGGTGACACCGCCCCTCTCATTTAATAATAATAACTTGTACAAACAGTTTATTTCAATACTTATTTAATAACTCTTCTAATTTTTCAAATAACAGTCAATAACTATCTAATCTACAATATATATAACATTCATTGCCCCTAATGTGATTGACTAATTAATATCTAAAAATATTTTTAATATAATTTTTAATACACCCTTGAAGTTATAAAATTTAATTTATCCACTAAATATAAATTTGTATACCGTAATTTTTACTTGATCAAATTAATTAACTTGTGAACTTATGCAGTAAATAACATAAATGACAAAAAATAATAAATATTCATTTTATCAAGAAAATAATTTCATGCAATTTTTGGTAATTAAAATTTTCAAATATTAAAATTTATGTGATATATATTCAAATATATTTTTTAAATTAAAAAGTAAAATTTTAATACTCATAAAAGTACAAATTAACAGAATAAAATTACAATTATTTTTTCAAATATTAAAATTTACGCAAAACAAACTTATTATTACAGAACGAATCTTATTATTTGTACAAAAAATTATTAAAAAGTATATTTGATGTGTTAAAAATATGTACTGCAAGTGCACAGTGTCGAATTGAAGAACTGACAAGTACAGGTCGAACCCACAGAGACTAGATTAATTCTTTAATATATCCTTAATTAATATTTTAGGCAAATTAGAAATAAAAATGGTGGAGAAGATTTTTTAACTAAATTATGCAAACTATTAATTAATAATGAAAACTATTAATTAGAAAAGATACCTAGGAATTAGAATCCACCAAATATTAACATAATAAATAATTTCTTATTTCCTAAATCAATTCCCAAATTATTTTCCATTCCCTTTAAAAATAATGATTCATATAATTAATATGGGCAAGCATAAGTTATGAAAAATTCACAGATTAACTATAACTTATCAAAACCTCGCAATCAATATAAAAATCATATGCAATTTATGCGGAGGAAAATATGAAGGTGAAAATAATTAGGCATTAATTTAGGAACGGAAAGAAAATATAGTTATGAAATATTTAGTTTCATCATAATCCTAGGTATTAGAAATTTAGCTAGCCATGAAATTAAAAACAAAAACAAATAATATTAGTACTACTATTCGCATGAAATAAGAACAATAATTAAAAAGAGAATTTCTATTATGTAAATAAAAGAAAGTGACAAATACTCCCTGACAGTATGTTCCACACGTGATTGGAAAAAGAGAGACAAACTCTAAATATTTTCTCCCTCCTACACTAGTGAAAAACTAAGAAAAATAAATTAACAAGTAGTGCCTTTCTCTAAAACAAGAGGCCTATTTATAGGGAAAATAATTTTGAACCCTAATTTTGATTCATTGAACTTGGACACTTTGATTCCCTTTCCATGTAGGACTCAACTTCCTAGTAGCAATCAACTTCTCAAAAACATCTTCTAGATAGACTTTTCTTTCTCTTGTTGGATTTGAATTGCACACTAAGATTGTTCCACCTCTTTCCTTCTCCTTGTAGGATTCTTCTTGGACATTCTTTATATGAATAAGAGCCTTAAATATTGCTTGATCACCAAGATTTTGACTTTATTGCAATAAATATTAAATCCTACAAAATAAAATAAAATATATTAATTTAATAAACGAATATAATTAAAAGGGCAAAATTAGGGATAATTAAATGTATGAATTACGTTTCTATCAATATTAATTATTTTTCTCATATATTAAACTAAACATACATCACATTTAAACATAATTATTTACCGTAAAAATGAAAAATATTATTACTTAAAAGAATATATTAAAAGAAATTTATAAAAAATTACTCATTAAGGTCATATTTACAGTATTTTTTATAATTATAACTCAGAGATACTAAAAATATATTTTCATTATTTCAAACGAATAAGTGGTTAACTTATTAAAAATATTGATATTTAACTTATTAATTAATATCTATTTGACTCAAACACACAAAAAACAAAAATAAAAAACAATCAAGAAGAAAAGTCCTCAAAAAACATGGTAAAAGGTCATTTAGTTTTTTAAGCCCGAATAATATTTACGAAATTATTAATCGTTATTATTTTTTCTTTTTGCAATATTTTTAAAAAAAGTAATATATCATAAATACCCTAGTAATAATTTTTTCACTCTCTATCTCTAAATTTAACCAACCAAACTATACACTCACATAAAGATATTAAATTATTTTTATAGAAATAATAATTTATGGTATATTTTTAAGAGATTTACAATATCTCTCCTATTAAAGACGGTAGATTTTTAAGAGATTTAGAATATCTTTTAGATTATTTCCTTAACCCTCACCCCTCCTCTCTCTCTCTCTCTAATCTTTCCCATTCAAAGTCAGATTCCGCCCAACGGTTCTTCCTCTCTAATCTCTCTAATTTTTTTTCACTCTTTTTCGAAAGTTTTTAATTTCTGTCCTTCTTAAGTTTTTAATTTCTATCCCTCAAAACTTGTTAACTTTTTATTATTTCCTCTCCGTCAAATGCTTTCGGCTTTCTCGCCCAGAAAAGCTTCGTAATTAAAATTTATAATTTTCTCTCTTTTAAAGTTTAAAGTTTGTATATTCCAAAAATTTTAAATTTCTGCTTATAAAGTTTTCAATTTCACCACTTTAAAAGTTTTCCACTCTCTTTAAGCTTTCTCTCCTTCAAAAGTTTTTAATTTCACTCCCGCAAAATTTTTAGCGTTCTCTGCTTCAAAAGTTTTTTACATTCTGTCCCTTAAAAGCTCTTAACTTTCACTAGCTCAAAAGTTTACTTCTTTACACTCAAAATTTTAAACACTTATTCAAAATTTATAGTGTCTTCCAAAATTTCTAAATTTCTGCCCCAAAGTTTTTCAATTTCTCTCCTTTAAAAAGGTTTCCATTCTATCTCCCTTAAAAAGTTTTAACTTCCTCTCCCTCAAAGTTTTCAATTTTTGTCCCTAAAAAGTTGTTAAATTTTTATTAACTTCCTCTCCCTCAAATGTTTTTATCTTCCTCACCTTGAAAAGTTTTGAACTCTTACTTCCTAAATGTTTTTACTTCTCAACTCTCAAATTTTTTCACTCCCTGTAAAGTTTTTACTAAACTTAAATTTATAATTTTTTCTTTCAAAATTTATACTTTGTATCTTCAAAAACTTTTAAATTACTCCCCCTAAAGTTTCCATTTCACTGCTTTAAAAGTTTTTCACTCTCTTAAAACTCTCTCCTTCAAAAGTTTTCAAGTTCCAGTCCCGCAAAATTTTTAGCTCTTTGCTTCAAAGGTTCTTGATATGTTCTCTCAAAAGTTTTTAACTTTCTATCGCTTAAAAGTTTTTACTTTACTCAAAATTTTAAATGCACTCTCTCAAAATTTATATTTTATATCTTCCGAAATTCTTAAATTTTAGTCCCAAAAATTTTCATTTTCTCTCCCTTGAAAGGTTACCATTCTCTCTCCCATAAAAGGTTTTAACTTCCCCTCCCTCAAATGTTTTTTCTCTCTATCCCTCAAAAGGGTTTAACTTAAATCCATCTCCCTTAAAAGGTTTCCACTTTCTGCCTTGAAAGGTTTTAACTTTCTATCCCTCAAATGTTTTTAACTATCACCCACAAAAGTTTTTAATTTTACTCCCTAAAATGTGTTTAACTCTGTCAAAAGTTTTTACTACGGACTTTTTAATTCTCTCTTTCAAAATTTGTACTTTGTCCCTAAATTTTTCGATTTGTTTCCCTTAAAAGTTTTTCACTCTATGTTAAAAGGTTTTAACTTCCATTCCCTCATATGTTTTTATCTTTCTCTCTCTAAAAAGTTGTGGACTTTCACTTCCTAAATATTTTTATACTTTTCTCCCCTCAAAAGTTTTTATTTATCAACACTCGAATTTTTCACTCTCTCACAAAAGTTTTTACTTTGTAGCTCAAATTTATAATGTTCTCTTTCAAAATTTATACTTTGTATCTTCCGAAATTTCTAAATTTCAGTCCCTAAAATTTTCAATTTCATTCCTTTAAAAGTTTTCCACACTTTCTCCCTTTAAAAAAGGTTTAAACTTTCAATCACTCGAAAGTTTTTCTCTTGGTCAAAAAATTTTACTTGGCTACTTTTAGTCACAAAATTTTTTAATTTGTTTTCCTTAAATGTTTTGCATTCTCTAACCCTTAAAAGATTTTAACTTCCTTCCTCCACCTAAAATGCTTTTATCTCTCTTCCTCGAAAGTTCTTAACTCTCTCACGCAAACTTTTAAAAGGTTTTAACTTCCTCTCCTCAAATGTGTTTTCTCTCTAACCCTCAAAAGTGTTTAACTTCGACTCCTTCCTCAAAAAATTTCACTCTTTTCCTGTAATTGTACTTATTTATTCTCAAAATTATTTACTCTTTTAATTTTTTTAAATTTATATCGTTCGAAAATTTTAAATTCTGGTACCAAAATTTTTCAATCTCTCTTCCTTAAAAGTTTTCAATACTCTCTCCCCTTAAAGGGTTTTAACTTCCTCTCCCTCAAATGTTTTAGCTTTCTCTACTTCAAAAGTTTTTGACATTCATTCCCCCGAAAGCTTTTAACTTTCTCTCGCTCAAAAGGTCTTGCATCACCCTCTTTTAAAATTTATATTTTGTATCTTCCCAAATTTCTAAATTTCAGTCCCAAATTTTTTCAATTTCTATCCTTTCAAGGTTTTCCATTCTATATCCCTTAAAAGGTTTTAACTTCCTCTCCCTCTAATGTGTTTTCTCTTTCTATCCCTAAAAAGTCGTGCTTTCTCTTCGTCAAAAAATTTCACTCTCCCTCAAAAGTTTTAATTTTCGTCCCTCAAAGTTTATTAACTTTTTCTTAATGTCCTTTCCCTCAAATGTTTTTATCTTTCTTGTCTTGAAAAGTTCTCAAATCAACTTTATAATTTTCTCTTTTAAAATTTGTACTTTGTATCTTCTAAAATTTTTAATCTCAAAATTTTAAGTTTTAAGTTTCACCCCCACAAAATTTTTAAGTTTTAAGTTTCTCCCCCACAAATTTGTTATCTTTCTCTGTTTAAAAAGTTTTTGACATTCTCCCTCAAAAGCTTTTAAACTCTCTCGCTCAAAAGATATTACTCATTTAATCTCAAAATTTTTAACACTTTCAAAATTTATATTTTGCATCTTCCGAAATTTCAAAATTTCAGTCCCAAAATTTTTCAATTTCTCTCTTTTGACCTTTCTCTTCCTAAAAAAATTCACTCTCCTTTGGAAGTTTTCAAGTTCCGTTCCTAAAAGTTTTCAATTTCTGTCGCTAAAAAGTTGTTAACTTTTTATTAATTTCCTCTCCCTCAAATGATTTTATTTTCTTTATCCTGAAAAGTTTTAAACGCTTATTTCCTAAAAGTTTTTATTTCTCAACTCTCAAATTTTTTCATTCTCCGTGTAAAGTTTTTACTCAACTTAAATTTATAATTTTCTCTCTATCAAAATTTATACTTTGTATCTTCAAAAAAAATTAAATTCCTGCCCCTAAAGTTTTCATTTAACTGTTTTAAAAGTTTTTCATTCTCTCAAAAGGTTTCAACTTTCTCTCCCTCAAAAGTTTTAAGTTATATTCCCGCAAAATTTTTAGCTCTTTTCTTCAAAAGTTCTTGGTATTCTCTCTCAAAAGTTTATACTTTACTCTCTCTAAATTTTAAATGCGCACTCTTTCAAAATTTATATTTTGTATCTTTCAAAATTTTTAAATTTCAATCGCAAAATTTATCATTTTCTCTTCCGTAAAAGTTTTTCATTCCCTCCTGTAAAAGTTTTTAACTTACTTTCCCTTTAATGTGTTTTCTCTCTATCCCTCAAAAGTGTTCAACTTTAACTCCCTAAAATTTTTTGAATTTTCTCTTCCTTAAAAAATTTCACTCACCTTAAAAAAAATTAATTTTTGTCCCTCAAATGTTGTTAACTTTTTCTCCCTTGAAAGTTTTTATTCCTCAACTCTCAAAATTTAATATTTTCTCGCCTTCAAAATTTATACTTTGTATCATCCAAAAGTTTTAAATTTTTGTCACTGAAATTTATAAATTTCTCTGCCATGAAAGTTTTCCATTTTCTCTTCCTTAAAATGTTTTCAACTCTCCTGAAAAGTTTTTTACTTTTAACTCCCTAAAAATTTTAAATCTCTACCTCAAAAGTTTTTACTTCTCGACTCTCAAACTATTTAATTTTCGCTCTTTAAAAATTTATACTTTGTTTCTATCTTATCTGAAATTTTTAATTTTCAAATTTCTCCTTTGAAAGGTTTTAACTTTCTCTCCCTCCAAAGTTGTTAACTTTCATTCCCTAATGAAATTTTCACTCTCGTTCTAAAGTTTTTGACTTTCCCGCCCTAGAAGTTATACTCTCTCTCGCTCAAAAGTTTGTACTTTATTCTCAAAATTATTAATTTTTCTCATTTAAATATTTTAATTTTTATCTTTCAAAAATTTTAAATTGTAGTTTTCCAAACTCTCTCCCCCTTAAAGGGTTTTAACTTCCTCTGCCTCAAATGTTTTTGCTTTCTCTGCTTCAAAAGTTTTTGACATTCATTCCCTCAAAAGCTTTTAAATTTTAACTTTCAAAATTTATATTGTGCATCTTCCCAAATTTCTAAAGTTCAGTCCAAAACTTTTTCAATTTCTCTCCTTTAAAATTTAACCATTCTATATCCCATAAAAGGTTTTAACTTCCTCTCCCTCTAATGTGTTTTCTCTTTCTATCCCTAAAAAATTGTGCTTTCTCCTCAAAAATTCACTCACCCTTAAAAGTTTTAATTTCTGTCCCTCAAAATTTATTAACTTGTTCTTAATGTCCTTGCCCTCAAATGTTTTTCTTTCTCCCTTTGAAAAGTTCTCAACTTTTACTTCCTAAAAGTTTTCATTCCTTGACTCAAAATTTTTTACTTTTTAACTCAACTTTATAATTCTCTCTTTCAAAATTTATAATTTATATCTTCCGAAAAGTTTAAATTCCTACCCCTAAAGTTTTAAATTCCACTACTTAAAAAGTTTTCCACTCTCTTAAAAAGTTTTAACATTCTCTCCCTCGAAAGTTTCAAGTTTCACTCCCGAAAAATTCTTATCTTTGTGTGCTTAAAAAGTTTTTGACATTCTCTCCCTCAAAAGCTTTTAACTTTCTCTCGCTCAAAAGGTTTTTCTCCTTTACTCTCAAAATATTTAACAGTCTTTCAAAATTTATATTTTGCATCTTCCGAAATTTCTAAATTTCAGTCCCAATTTTTTTTTCAATTTCTCTCTTTTGACCTTTCTCTTCCTAAAAAATTCAATCTCCTTTGGAAGTTTTCAATTTCCATTCCTCGAAGTTTTCAATTTCCATTCCTCAAAGTTTTCAATTTGTCCCTAAAAAGTTGTTAACTTTTTATTAACTTCCTTTCCCTCAAATGTTTTTATCTTCCTCTCCCTGAAAAGTTTTGAACTCTTATTTCCTAAATGTTTTTACTTCTCAACTCTCAAATTTTTTCAGTCTTCCTGTAAAATTTTTACTCAACTTAAATTTATAATTTTCTCTTTCAGAATTCATACTTTGTATCTTCAAAAAAATTTAAATTCCTGCCTCTTGAGTTTTCATTTCATTGTTTTAAAAGTTTTTCATTCTCTTTTAAAAGATTTTAACTTTCTCTCCCTCAAAAGTTTTTAAGTTTCACTCCCGCAAAATTTTTAGCTCTCTGCTTCAAAAGTTCTTGGTATTCTCTCTCTCAAAAGTTTTTACTTTGCTCTCTAAATTTTCAATGCGCACTCTTTCACAATTTATATTTTGTATCTTCCGAAATTCTTAAATTTCAGTCCCAAAAATTTTCATTTTCTCTTCCTTAAAAGTTTACCATTCCCTCCTGTAAAAGGTGTTAACTTCCTTTCCCTTTGATGTGTTTTCTCTCTATCCCTCAAAAGTGTTCGACCTGTAAAAGGTGTTAACTTCCTTTCCCTTTAATGTGTTTTCTCTCTATCCCTCAAAAGTGTTCGACTTTAACTCACTTTTTCTCCCTTGAAAGTTTTTATTTCTCAACTCTCAAAAATTATAATTTTCTCGCCTTCAAAATTTAGACTTTGTATCATCCAAAAGTTTTAAATTTCTGTCACTGAAATTTATAAATTTCTCTACCATGAAAGTTTTCCACTTTCTCTTCCTTAATTCAACTCTCTCCTTCAAAAGTTTTTAACTTTCTTTCCCTCAAAAATTTCACTCTCGTTCTAAAGTTTGACTTTCTTTCTTTTGACCTTTCTCTTTCCAAAAAATTCACACTCCTTTGGAAGTTTTCAATTTATGTCCCTAAAAAGTAGTTAATTTTTTATTAACTTCCTCTCCCTCAAATATTTTTATCTTCCTCACCCTGAAAAGTTTTATACTCTTACTTCCTCAATGTTTTTACTTCTCAACTCTCAAATTTTTTCACTCTTCGTGTAAAGTTTTTACTCGACCTAAATTTATAATTTTCTCTCTTTCAACTTTGTATCTTCAAAAACTTTTAAATTAATGCCCCTAAAGTTTTTCATTCTCTTAAAAGGTTCTAACTCTCTCTCTTTCAAAAGTTTTCAAGTTTCACTCCCTCAAAATTTTTAGTTCTTTGCTTCAAAAGTTCTTGATACGCTCTCTGAAAAGTTTTTAACTTTCTATCACTCAAAAGTTTTCACTTTACATCCCTTAAAAGGTTTCCATTCTCTCTCCCGTAAAAGGTTTTAACTTCCTCTCACTCAAATGTGTTTTCTCTCTCTCACTCAAAAGGGTTTAACTTTGACTCCCTAAAAAGTTTTGAACTTTCTCTTCCTCAAAAATTTAGCCTCCTTAAAAAGTTTTTAATTTATGTCCCTCAAAAGTGTTAACTTTTTCTCCCTTTAAAGTTTTTACTTTTCAACTCTCAAAATTTATAATTTTCTTGCTTTCAAAAAATATTACTTGTATCTTCCAAAAATTTATCAATTTCTCTCCCTTGAAAGTTTTCACTTTTTCTTCCAATGTTTTTAACTTTCTCTCCCTCAAAAGTTTTTAACTTTAATTCCCTAAAAAGTTTTTAACTCTCTAGCTCGAAAGTTTTTACTTCACGACTCAAAACTTTTTAATTTTCTCTCTTTAAAATTTTATACTTTGTTTCTTTCTGAAATTTTTAAATTTCAAATTTCTCTCCCCTAAAAAGTTATTCAATTTATCTCCCTAAAAGATTTTAACTTCGTCTACTTCAAATGTTTTTATCGTTCTCTTCTTCAAAAGGTTTTAAACTTTCACTCTAAAAAGTTTTTTAACTCTCTCCTTCAAAAAATTTCACTCCTAAAAATGTTTTTATTTTCAGTCCATTGTTGTTAACCTTTTCTCCTTTTAAAGTTTTTAATTTTGGGCTCTCAAAATTTATAAGTTTCCCTGTTTCAAAATTTGTACTTTTTATGTTCTAAAGTTTTTACATTGTCCCTAAATTTTTAAATCTATCTCCCTTAAAAGTTTTTCATTCTCTCCAGTAAAAGGTTTTAACTTTCTATCCCTTTAACTTTGGCTCCCTAAAAAGTTTTTAACTGTCTACATCAAAAGTTTATACTTCGTTTCCTTTTGTATGTTCCAAAATTTTCAAATTTCCGTCCCTAAATTTTTTCGATTCCTACCCCTTTACAAGTTTTTCACTCTCTTTGTTAAAAGGTTGTTATCTTTCTCTCTTTGAAAGGGTTTGAACTTTCAATTCCTAAATTTTTTTAACCTTTTCTCCCTATGTTATTTTAACCTTCTCTTCGTCAAAAGTTTTTATTTCTTAACTCTCAAAACTGTTCACTCTCTCCCGCAAAAGTTTTTACTTCGTAACTCAAATTTATAATTCTCTCTTTCAAAATTTATACTTTGTATCATCTGAAATTTCTTAATTTCAGTGTCTAAAATTTTTAAAAGTTCTTACTTCTTAACTCGCAAAATTTGTAATTTTCTGGCTTTCAAAATTTATACTTTGTATATCTTCAGAAAATTTTAAATTTTTATTCCTAAAATTTTTCAATTTCTCCCTTGAAAGTTTTCCTCTCTCTATCCCTTGAAATGTTTTTAACTTTTTCTCCTTCAAAAAAAAGTTTTTTACTTTAACTCCCTAAAAAGTTTTGAACTCTACCTCTAAAGTTTTTACTTCTTAATATGTTTCAAAAAAAATTATATTTTTGTCCCTAATTTTTTCGGCTTCTTTCCCTTAAAAGTTTTTCATTCTCTCTCCCTTAAAAGTTTTACTCCCTCTCCCTCAAATGTTTTTATCTTTCTCGCGATAAAATGTTTATTACTTTTACTTCCTAAAAGTTCTCTTCTTAACTCTCAAATTTCTTCACTCTCCCTCAATAGTTTTTTCTTATCTCAAATTTATACTTTGTATCTTTCAAAAAATTTAAATTCATGCCCGTAAGAGTATTGTAAAAGTTTTCCACACTGTCCCTTAAAATGTTTTAACTTTCTATTACTCAAAAGTTTTTTAAAAGTTTTTAAAAGTCAACTTTCTTTCCTTTAAATGTTTTTAAATCTCTTAACTCTCAAACTATTTAAAAGTCAACTTCTTAACTCTCAAACTATTTAATTTTCTCTCTTTAAAAATTTATACTTTGTTTCCTAATGAAATTTTTAAATTTCAAATTTCTCTCTTTTGAAAGGTTTGAACTTTCTCTCCCTCAAAAGGTTTTAACTTTCTCTCAAAAGGTTTTAACTTTCTCACTCAAAAAGTTTAGCTCTCCCTTAAAAAATTCACTTTTTCTCCTCTCCCTCAATAGTTTTTACTTCCCAACTCTCATTTCGAAATTTATACTTTTTAGCTTACAAGCTTTTAAAATTCAGTTCGAAAAATTTTAAATATCGCTCCTTTAAAGGTTTCTCGCTTTTTCTTTGTTAAAAGTTTTTCACTCTCTCTGACAAAAGTTTTTACTTAACTCTCAAAAAAATTTAGTTTCTCTATTCAGAAGGTTTTACTTTTCATCTTTTGAAATCTTTTAATTTCAGTCTCAAATTATTTTTTCTCTCTCCCTCGAGATTTTATTTCCTCGATTTTTAATTCTCTTTTTCCAAAGTTTATACTTTGTATCTTTTGAAATTTTAAATTTCAATATCTAAAATTTTCAATTCCTCTCCCTTAAAATTTCACTCTCTATCTCTCAGAAGTTTTTACTTCTTTAACTCCCAAAATTTTTTAATTTCCTCTTTCAGAATTTATATTTTGTATGTTCTGAAATTTTAAATTTAACTTGCTCAAAAGTTGTGAACTTTCTCTCCCTCAAAGTTTTCTACTGCGTCTCCCTCGAATTTTTAAAATTTTTAGTATCTTAATTTTTCATTCTCTCCCTCAAAATGTTTTCACTTTTTGGCCTAAATTTTTTTTAACTTTCTCCCAGTTTTTTTAAAACCTATCTATAGAATTTTTTTTATTTCATTGTTCAGACTCAACTTTTCAATCTCCCTTAAAAGATTCTCACTCTTTTCCTAAAAATACTCAAAAGTTTTTACTTTCTACATGTCCAAAGTTTTTAATTTCACTTGTTTTTCACTTACTCTTCTTCAAAAGTTTTTTGCTTTCTCTCCCTCGAAAGCATAGTTGTTATGACGCCACGGCGAGTCATGTCGGTAGCCGACTGCCAAGACGCTTAGGCGACAAGGCGACCGCCATGGTGTCCATATGGCTACAATTCGTTTACAATGTGTAATTTATATATAATTTATTTTACTTAACAAGTATATTAGCAATAAAATTTCATATACATTAAAACTTAAAACACAACACTATGGAATAACATTAAAGGCATAATTATGTAAATACTTAGAAATAACAATCCACCACACCAGCATTAAAGTCAACTACTTTATAACAATATATATATTAATCACACCACACAAGCCTTAAATTTTATTTCATTAGTCAGCATATAACAATATAGACTAGTTTTATTTTGTACCCACCTACTTTTACAATTAAAATGGAGTTCATGGATCTAATGTATGTATGTGTTTATATTTATATAACCACAGTCAATATGTATGTCTTCATTATCTAATATATTTACATTTTCTATGTATCAATACATATATTGTATGTATGTGTAATCATGTATTAGTATATAAATATATATATATATATATATAAATTTACCTGTCGATCACAGTCCAAGCACTGTCGCCGGAAAAAGACCTTCGTGGTCGTCTCGAAGAATCTATAAGTCTCTCGCTCTCACAGTCTCTCGCCCTCGCAGTATTTCTCTCGACTTCGATCTTCTTCGGAGCCTCTCGCGTTGTTCTCAATTTCGATCTTCTTCTCACTTCTTTGTGAATCGATCGACTATGGCTAGTTTTGGTGTTTCGCTCATGGCGTCATTTTTTTAACCCTGTTCAAAATTGGGTCGATCCATACCCATAGAATAGAGGCAAGTCGCTCGACCAGCCGGAAATTCGTCCAAGTCGTCGCCGTGTCGTCCAAGGCGACGACTGTTTTTGTTAGGCGTTCGCCTATCAGCCCTCAACCAAGTCCCTCGTTGGCTTTGCCCGTCTCTTACCGACTGGACGCTTGGCGACGCTTTAACAACTATGCTCAAAAGCTTCTCGCATTCTCTCCCTCAAAAGTTTTTTTTCTCATCAAAAGTTTTTCGCTCTCACCCAGTCACCCTAAAAAGTTTTTCGCTCTCTCTCCCTCAAAAGTTTTTCACGCTCTTTAGAAAGTTTTTCACTCTCTTCCTATAGAGTTTCACTTTCTCTCCCTCAAAAGCTTTTACTTCCTAACTCTAAATTTGAACTCTCTCTATTTCAAAAGTTTTACATTTTATCTTTGAAATTTTTTCTTTTAATTTCAGTCTCGAAATTTTGGACTCTCTCTTCTTCAAAAGCTTCACTTTCTCTCCATCAAAAGTTTTTACTTCCCTATTCTCGAAATTTTTAACTCTCTCAAAGGTTTTTACTTTTTACCTCTCCAAGCCTTTTAATTTCAGTTTAAAATTTTTCACTCTCTCCTTTGAAAGTTTTAAACTCTCTCTCCCTCAAACTTTTTACTTCCTATCTTTCGAAATTTTCAACTTTCTCTCTTACAAAAGTTCATACTTATCTCCCTAAATTTTCTAATTTCACTCTCTAATTTTTCAATTTCTCTCTAAAGTTTTTACTTTTTATCTCTCCAATTTTTTTATTCCACTTGCTTTCCTTTTGTACTTCACTGACATAAGGTCTATCTTTATTCTTACTTTTTAAATTTGATATGTATTTCTCAAGAACTTTTCAGCATATCTTTTTTGTTTATCTAGTTGTATGACTTGATGATTCACATTGTCTATTTGCTGTATGTAACTTGTTTTCTTTTTTTGCATATTCCACTCTTGGGAATTAGCCTTTCTTCAGTTTCAGTTATCAAGTGTTCTTTTCTTTTTTCCCGTATTTACCCCTCTTACGTGTATTTAGTATCTCATGTATTTCTTCTCAAATATGTTCGATTTGAATTTCAAAATGAACCTTTCGCGATTCTTTGCGAACATAGGTAGTACTCTTGTCCATTTTTTCCACTCTGTCCCCAACGAATGGCAAATGAGAAAACTACTTTGTGGTGTCTTTGAAATTTGTTCTGAAATTTCATTTGTTCTTTTTTGTTTTCTTCTTTTAAATATATGATTACCTGATCATTCGTCGACTATAGGTGATTACCTGATCATTTATCCTTTGTTATTCTTTATACTATTGTTCCTTTACATTCAACTAATGGTGGTCTACTCTTCATTCTTGACCTATGAGTTGGATTTTTTTGCCGTTTAAAGTTATTCTGTTATATAGTTTTTGAAGTTCCATCTTTGTAACTACTTCTGTTTAAAATGTTTTGGCATATATTTGACCATGAACTCTTTTCTCTTACTGCTAGTATTGATTTTTGTTATCATCCTCATTGTGTTTCATTCCAAGTTACTTTAGGTTTTTTTTTCCTTTTTGACACAAAAAACTGAAAGTTACTCTATTATAGTTTTTGAAGTTCTGTCTTTGCAACTACTTATGTTTAAAATGTTTTGGCATATATTTGACCATGAACCCTTTTTTCTTGCTGCTAGTATTGATTTTTGTAATTAGCTGATGCTTCACCGTGCATGGGTAGGCCCATTGGTGTTATAAACAGCCATAATCATACACATCATTTTGTATACCATTTTAGTATCTATTCTTTGTTGCCAAAGTAATATTGTTATGTATATGATGATGGGAAAACCTTTTCCGGAAAAGGTTTCTCTGATATTTTTTGGTGTTCAATGGAAAAATATCCCTTAAATCAAAAAAACAACTTACCAATTTTAAGTTTTAAGTCATTTTCCTCCTCTTCGTCTATCTCTTCTCTCTCGTCCTGTAGCAATATTTCTTCATCAAATTCACATTTTTTAGGGAATCATCATAAAAATAGTCTGGTTTAAAATTGTCTAAATTAAAAATCGTTTCTAAATAGATCTTGTAGCATAAATTTTGGGGAAAGGGTCTTTTTTTAGTTTGATTCCTTTATATTTTCTTTTGATTGTGGGATACAATTTCTCCATGGTTGAAGATATGGGTTTGATTATAACAATAACAGATAAGATAGGGATATAACCTGAAATTGAGGAAGAGGAGAGGAAGCGAACAAATTTGCTACCTTCATGTGCTTCACAAACAATGAAAAATATATGAAAATTTGATCATTTTCATGGAAAATGATTACATCTTAAAATATTTTCCGGAAAAGGTTTATTGTTGAAGCACAATGTGACGATAAATCATACACATCATTATGCAAAATTGCATGCTAGATTGCTTTTAATTTAGGCTAATAATTATTAAGTTATAAGACGATAGAAGGACCCGGGCCGGTCATCAAACCGAAAAAATTACTGGGTGGATGGGTCATTGGAGCCTAACCGTTATTGAACTTGTGACGTTATAAATATCATAGTAATCAAGTTGTACCCTAGGCGACGCTTAGTCGTTGAGTCATTCAGGATAATGCAAGTCATAGAGACGCATTACTAGCAGGCTTTCAAGTCGCGCGCTCAGCTCTGCAGTTTGTCGCCTTGGCGACTTGGGGACGACAAGGATGACTTGGGCCTACGTTGATCGACTTTGTACCGGTTGGTTATTACTACTCAAGTCGACCCAAACAACAATTTGATTTTTTTTAAATAAAAAAAGGCTAAAGTTGCAACCAAATTCCCAATTTGATAAACCTAAAGTCAAGATAGAGAAGAGTACCAGATGGCAACTTTAGCGAGAAGTTTGTGGACTTTGGAACGAAGCATCTGGCGGCTTTGGCACGAAGCATCTGCGACTTTGGCGTGAACACGTGGCATCGGCATCGACATCGGCATGCAAATCACAAGTTAGTTTTGCTTCTCCATAATTGATGATATGGGTTTGATTATAACAATAACAGGGAAGATAGGGATACAACCTGAAAGTTGGGGAAGAGAGGAAGCAAACAAATTTGCTACCTTTGACGTGCTTCGCAAACAATGGAAATTGTTGCGATATTGGATATTAGTCAAAGATTATCTATTGTAATTCTTTCCTACTTTGTTAGGCAAATAACTTAATTATAGGAATTGCTAAATAACTTAATTATAGGAATAGCTTGATTGTAGGATGAATAGCTTGATTGTAGGATCTACTATCTATAAATATGTATATGTAAAGATACAGAAATACTATGAATGCAAATATTTTTCTTTGATTTTCAAGTTGTATCAAAGCTATGAAACTCTAAATCAGTCTTCTTTGAATCCTTAAACCATGAGCAAATCAGTTTCTACCCCCATCATTATTCAACACGAAGGTTCATCATTCAATGCAGGAATTGTTTTGAATGAGACCAACTATTATCTGTGGTCTCAAATGTTAGAGATGCAAATTGCTGAGAAGGAGAAACTCTCCTTCATTCGTGACACATCGCCGTCACCTAAGGAGAAAGGTGAAGGCTATGAAAAGTGGTGTTCAGACAATCAAAAGGTCAAAAGATGGTTGTTGATGTCTATGTCCCCGGAGATTATGAAGTGATACATTCGCTTACCTACCGCACGAGATATTTGGAAAGCTCTGTCTTAAAGCCTTTTATTATGGAGCGGATGAATTACAAGTTTTTACCATGAACCAGAGGGCTTTCTCTGCCAAACAAAATGGTAGACTGCTCTCTATATATTATGGAGAACTGACTGAAATCTTCAGTGAGTTGGATCATCGTGATAAGGTGGTCATGGTGGATGAGACAGATATTGCATCTTATCAGAAATTGTTTCAGCGACAAAGGGTGCATATCTTTCTTGCTGGATTAGAGGGTGATTTCGAGCAAGTGCGCGGCGAAATCTTGAGGAAGGATCCTATCCCTGAATTGGAAGAGTGTTATGCCCTAGTTCGCCGCGAAGATGTTCGACGCGGGGTGATGAACGGACAACTGAAAAATTCTGAAGCTTCAGCCATAGTGACTCGAAACCGGTCTAATCAAAATTGGTCTCCTAAACACCAGCAAGACAAAAAAACATCCATCCTAGGAATGCTAATGGCGGTGACAAATCATCATACAAATGCACCCATTGTGATCAAACGGGTCATACAAAAAGTCAATGCTATGAACTTGTGGGATATCCGGAATGGTGGGATCATAGCCATGATTCCCGGAAGAAGAATTCCAAGAATGCCTCTACTGCTGCAATTGTTGAAACAAAGACAGGATGATAGCGGTGAAAAGTTCTTGGCATTGGCAGGGGCAGCAGGTAATGGTGGTAAGGTTTTAAATATTTCTACACCTGTTTCTAATAGTGCATGGATAATTGATTCCGGTGCTACAGATCATATGACATTTGATTCTAGACAAGTTTCACCTATTAAACCTTCCTCACAGTTCTGTTTCCACTCCCAATGGTACCTCAATTCCAATTATTGGGGAAGGATCCTTGTCCCTCACTAATACCTTGAATTTAGATTCTGTTTTGATTATTCCTTCATTGAATTATAATCTTTTGTCAGTTTCTCAAATAACCACTGCCTTATTTTGTGTTGTCATTTTTTGGCCTGAATTTTGTGTATTTAAGGACATCCGAACAAGGCATACGATTGGTTGTGGTGTTAGGCGAGGGAAGTTGTATTACTTAGACTTGGTGTCCAAAAGTTCAGATAAGTTGCGTCAAGCTTTAAAGATTGGGGGTTCGGAGGAGGAAAAAAAGAAATATATGGTTATGGCATCGACGTCTGGGGCATGCTTCTTTTGGTTACATAAAGAAATTATTTCCTAGTTTATTTGCAAACTTTGATGTTTCTAGTTTCAAATATGATGTTTGTGAACTTGCAAAAAGCCATCATGCTTCGTTTCCATTAATTTTGAATAAAAGTCCAGTTCCTTTTATGATTATACATTCTGATGTTTGGGACCAGCTAAATTTGCTACTTTGGATGGATCGCGTTGGTTTGTTACTTTTATTGATGATTGTACCAGGATGACTTGGGTATGTTTGATGAAGTCCAAAAGTGAATTAAACTTGTTATTTCAAAATTTTCATAAAATGGTTTGTAGTCAGTACAATGCACAGGTTCAAGTTTTCCGTAGTGACAATGGAGGTGGATATTTGAGTTTTGAATTAAAGCGGTACTTGGAAGCCCATGGAACCATTCATCAAACTACTTGTTCTGATACATCCCAACAGAATGGGGTGGCAGAGCAGAAAAATCGTCACTTGTTGGAGGTTGTCCGTGCTTCATTAATAGAAGCACATATGCCTTTATCCTATTGGGGACACGCACTTACCTCTGCAACATATTTAATCAATCGAGTACCTTCCAACACTATTAATTTTCGGACACCATCTCAGGCTCTCACTGATGCAATTGTGGCTCCAGTCATTCCAAACTTACCTCCTCATGTCTTTGGTTGTGTAGCATTTGTACATCTTCATCAGCGTTAGCGCGACAAATTGACACCTCGAGCATTGCGATGTGTTTTTTTAGGGTATGCTGCTTATCAAAAGGGGTGCCGATGCTATCATCCTCCAAGCAAACGAATGTTTGTTACAATGGATGTAGTTTTTAATTAAGACTCAATGTATTTTTCGTCTGAGCCTGAACTTCAAGGGGAGTACCTGGAAGAAGTTCAATCTCTAGACTATGATTTTCTGATCTCTATAGAAGGGGAATTCTCTGCACCTGGTAATAATCTGAATGGGAATGAAACGGAACGCCCTAAACTTGGTAATGAGAATGTTGGTGAATTGGATTTGAGTGGTATAAATTTGGACAACAGTGGTGATGAACGTGATGAAGACCCAGAAAATGAAGTTGTGGATCAACCTCCATCTGAATCTCTCGCACCACAGACAACTGATACACCAAATCAATCGCCTGCTGAGGATGCTCCTGCTGTAGTGTCTGAACCACCAAGAAAACAACTACCACCGCGTCAAACCAAAGGAATCTCCACACCCACATATGAACCCGAACTTTTTAGTAAAGTTAAATATCCCATGAGTCATTATGTGTCTAACCATCGCTTGTCTGAATCAAATAAGTCATTTGTAAATCAATTATCTATTGTATCTATTCCTAACAGTGTGCAGGAAGCCTTAGCAGACCCAAGGTGGAAAGCTGCTATGAATGAGGAGATGAAATCCTTGCAGAAGAATGAAACTTGGGAACTTGTTGATCGTCCTTCAGGGAAGAAACCAGTTGGATGTCAGTGGGTTTATACTGTGAAGCACAAAGCAGATGGTACAATTGAACGTTTTAAAGCAAGGCTGGTGGCAAAAGGGTACACCCAAACCTATGGAATTGATTATACAGATACATTTGCACCTGTAGCTAAAAGCAACACAGTTCGAGTCTTATTGTCTCTAGCTGCGAACCTGGATTGGCCATTGTAACAATTTGATGTGAAAAACGCCTTTGTGCATGGAGAGTTGTCTGAAGAAGTGTACATGGATTTGCCACCAGGGTGCATGATACCATAAGTGCATTGTCGGAAAGTGTGCAAATTAAAGAAATCATTGTATGGGCTAAAACAATCTCCGAGAGCATGGTTTGGAAGATTTACGAAGTCCATGAGGTCCGTTGGCTACCATCAGAGTAATTCAGACCACACTTTATTCTTAAAAAGACAGCATAGTAAGATCACTGCCCTTATTGTGTATGTTGATGACATGGTGGTTACAGGAAATGACCCTGATGAATGGAAGGCTCTACAAAGTTACTTGTCAAGCGAATTTGAAATGAAAGACCTCGGTCACTTGAAATATTTTCTTGGGATCGAAATGTCTCGATCTGATAAAGGGATCTTCTTGTCTCAAAGAAAATATGCTTTAGATTTGTTGCAGGAAACTGGTATGTCAGCATGTCAACCAGCTGATACACCAGTAGAAGGATTGAAGTTGTGTTGAGACTAATCAGGTGCCTGTTGATAAAGGGCGATATCAGAGGCTCGTTGGATGATTGATGTACTTAGCCCACACTAGGCCAGATCTTGCCTATGCATTGAGTATTGTTAGCCAGTTTATGCATAATCCTGGAGAACATATGAATGCAGTTATGCGCATTTTAAGGTATCTGAAGTCTGCTCCTGGAAAGGGCATTTTGTTCACTAAAAATGTAGATTGTCAAAGTGTGGATGCATATAGTGATGCTGACTGGGCTGGAGCAATAGATGATAGACGATCTACTTCTGGATATTTCACCTTTGTAGGTGGTAATCTCGTTACATGGAGAAGCAAGAAGCAAAATGTTGTTGCACGTTCAAGCGCAGAGGCTGAATTTAGGGGTATGTCACTTAGAATATGTGAAGTATTGTGACTGAGACTTCTCTTGAGGGATTTGGGCTATCTGCCTAGTTAATCGATTCGACTTTATTGTAACAATAAAGCATCATGTGATATTGTTCATAATCCGATACAACATGATCGTACAAAACATGTGGAGGTAGACAGATTCTTCATTAAGGAGAAATTGGATGAGAAAATTGTTGAGTTGCCTAAGATTCGATCCGAAGATCAATTGGTTGTTATTCTCACCAAAGCTGTTTCAAGTCGAGTGTTCTCAAAGTTTTTGGGCAAGTTGGGCATATGTGACATCTATGCACCAATTTGAGGGGGAGTGTTGCGATATTAGATTAATAGTCAAAGATTCTCTATTGTAATTCTTTCCTACTTTGTTAGGCAAATAACTTAATTATAGGAATAGCTTAATTGTATGATGAATAGCTTGATTGTAGGATCTCTACTATCTATAAATATGTACATGTAAAGATACATAAATACTATGAATGAAAATATTCTTCTTTGATTTTCAAGTGAAATACATGAAAATTTGATCATTTTCATGAAAAATAATTACATTAGAAAATGTTTTTTGAAAAGGTTTTCGTTGAAGCAAACAGAGTCTTCTTTGCTGCTTTTGTTTTTGCTTTTTCTGATTTTTCCTCCTAGTTTGGATTCATATAAATCCTAGATTCCTTTTAGGTTAGGATGATAATTATTAAGTTATAAGACGCTAGAAGGATTCGGATTGGTCATCGAACCGGAAAAGTTACTGGGTGGATAGGTCATTGGTGTCAAACCGTTGTAGAACTTGTGACGTTATAAATATCATGATTATCAAGTCGTAGCCTAGGTGACGCTCAGTCGTTGAGTCGTTCTGGATAGTGCAAGTCGTAGCGACGCTTTTCAGGCTTCGAAGTCGCTCGCTCAGCTCGGTAGTTCGTCACCTTTGCTGGCGACTTGGGGACGACAAGGACGACTTAGGCTTAAGTTGATCGACTTTGTACAGGTTGGTTACTAACTGACCCAAACAACAATTTGGTAAACCAAAAGTCAAGAGAGAGTGGAGTACCAAATGGCAACTTAGGCGAGAAGCATCTGAGACTTTAGCGAGAACCCGCGACATTGGCATCAGCGCAAATCACATGTATGTTTGCTTCTTTCTCCTTCTCGTCCTCCTCCTTCTTTTCCTCCTTTCTTCTTCGTTCTACGTCTTCTTTTTCTCTTTTCTTCTTCCTTTTTCTTCTTCTTTTTTTGCCAACGAGTCTCATGTGGTGGTTGACTTGTTGAATACTTTTTCTTTCTTTTTTTTAATTTTACCAACATGTATCAAATTGTGTGGTGGTTGTTTTTTGTCCTTTTGTTTAACTAGTTACTTTTTAATTTCCTTGCATGCATTCTGTTTAATGTATAGTATCATGTGGTGGTTGTTTACTGTTTGTTAGTTTTTTAATTCCTCCAGCGAGTATATGTTTGTGTGGCTTTTGTTTTTTGGCCAATTTCTTTTCTAATTTCCATGCATGTATTTTGTTTATGATGCATATATTATGCTTTGGATCATCCTCCACGTATTATGTTTAATGTATAGAGATAACATATTAAGTAGAAATGTATAATAATTAATATTGTATATTTATACATTTAATGACTTGTTTTAGTAGTTTCTTTTTCTTTTCTTTTTTTAATATTAAATGACTTTGGTTGTCGCAATATTAATATAATTGTGTTTTTAATAGTATTTGATAGTGTTAAATATTTTGAAATAATAATGTCAAATGTATATGTATATATATATATATGTATATATATATCGGCTCTCTCCAGCGAACTGGAGGAAGTGAACCGACTATAGCGACAGTTTTAACCGTCGCTATAGCATAAAAAACCGACTTTCTATGCTATAGCGACGGAAAAAACTGTCGTTACAGCCAGTTCGTTTTTAGTTCGTTCATTCCAGTTCGCTGGAGAAGCGAACTGTGTGTGTGTGTGTGTGTGTATATATATATATATATGTAAGTTTATATGTATAAATTGTACATAGGAAATGACTTGTCGACTTATGAGTCGACTAGTCACTTAAGTTCCGGGCCACCGACTCAACTCGACTCAACTTTAATACTTGACAACTATGACAAATATAAATTATTTATAATTAATAAAATTTTAAAACAACTTATTTTTGTAAACTAAAATATAATGAATTTGTGTTACAATAGTGTTAAAAGTTGTTATTTTTAATATTAAAAAAATTAGAACTAAAAAAATAATTAAAAATTGGCTCACTGGGTCAACTTAACCGGCTTTACCGGTTGAGCCACATGTTCAACAAATGGTCAACTGTTCAATCTGCGTTTTGGTTGTGGAATTTAAAGTTCCGATGGGCTTCTTGGCTGTTGATAATTTTTTATATTTTTTTGTGATGCTTTCTAATGATGGTTGAGAACCGGTTGAAACCATCTACCCATTTTTATGTGTTTTGTATACATTGCAATTTGGAGCTCAACTACATTAATAAGTTGTTCAGACCTACTTTCTTACTAATTGTAAAATTTGTTTTAACCAGCTTTTTCACGTGATTATAAAACTGGATTCAATTGCCTTGTGATGGCTCTTTCAATGAACACTAAGCATAATGGTCCAGCCTGAAATCCAAATGGAAAATTTCTACAATATTCTACACTTATTTCAAGTAGCTTGTAGGTTATTGTTCCATTTAGTCATGATGTTATTAATAGGAGATTCGGTAGAGTTGACCATGTAGAAAATCTCTTATGAGATTGAAATCTTTATACAGCTAAATAATATAACTATTGTGGTTTGAGAGGGATATCAGTTGTCCTTTTTCTTATTGTTTGTTTGTGAAACTAGTTAAAAATCTCTTGCAAGTCACAAGCGAAATTTATTTCTATATTATTCCTTTTATTTAGAAGTAAAAGATTGCATAATTATTTTAATTAAGTACTAGAAAATTTTTATATACGGCCATCCCTTGGATTTTTTCAGGTAAATCCAACCGTACTAATATAAAGAACATATAAAAATATTTGAACACGTGAATTTTCAACTGATTTGGTGTTGTATATCGACGACTTTATGTTAATGAAATTTCAGTAAATCTATATAAAATTTCTAAAGAGTGCTTAATTACTATTAGATTTTTATTAAATAGGTAACATTAGTGTTTACTTACTATGACATTTTAGTTTGGTAAATATATCATAACACTAGTGTTGGGATATTTCACATGAATCTCACATTGGATAAATTCAAGAGTGTAGATGGGTTAATAAGTATGGTAGAGCATCAACCTAATAGGTTAACCTTTTAGGTAAGGAGGTGGTCCAACATGCTTATTGGGCCAGTCTACACAGGTGTGTGCTGCATGGTGATGAATTGATGTGGGATGGATCGTACAATTCCTCTACAAAATGGTATCAGAGCTCATGGTTCGATGGGCCCAAGAACAACTCCAAGGTGCGAGGGGAGTGCGATGGTAAATTCACAGATCTCGTGAGTGGAGTAAATAGAGTTGAATCAGGTGGAGCACGGGATCATTTGAGTCAGGTGGAGCGGGCTTAGGATGACTCTAGGAAAGTTGCTGAGACACGTTTGCCTCGGGCGTGGTGGAGTAATATTAGAGTCGAGCAAAGCTCTTGAAGGATTCAAAGGTGAAGTATTTGAATCAGGTGGAGCAGGGCTCATGATGGCTCTAGGAAATTACTGAGACGTTTGGCTCTGGCGTGGTGGAGTAGTATTAGAGTCGAGCAGAGCTCTTGAAAGGATTCAAAGATGTGTTTAAAGGTGAATACTCTAGTATGATACTTGTGATGGGTATTCAAGTGAAAGGTTGAGATTGTTGGGATATTTCACATGAATCCCACATTGGATAAATTCAAGAGTATAGATGGGTTAATAAATATGGTAGAGCATCAACCTAATAGGTTAACCTTTTAGGTAAGGAGGTGGTCCAACATGCTTATTGGGCCAGTCTACACAGGTGTGCGCTACATGGTGATGAATTGATGTGGGATGAATCGTACAATTCCACTACAACTAGAATGATTAGTTATTGTTAGTTTCCCTTAGGTATGTAAATGCACACTTGATTAGGTGACTTGTATAGAAAAATATTGTTACTAAAATATTTAAAAATATTAGTCTATAAGCATGGGTGGACAATTAGAGATCGAGCCAAGGCTAGTTAAAGATCGGTTCTTCGTAAATTTATGTTCCCCTTTCTGGGACATACTCAAGCAATGACTGGGAAGCGAGGAAAATAGAGTGGATCCTTGGCTGGCTGGGTATTTTATAATTGTCGGTGAATCCTTAGCTGGGATATAATGTGTCGACTATCATTCCGCTTTTTTGTGTACTTGCTGCAATATTATGAATCTAATACTGTACTGTTTTGAATTTTAGCTTGTAAGGCTGATTGGATCAAGGTTCACATAAGTTTGATATTTGTAAAACTTATAAAACATAAGTTTTACAAAAATATCAATCATTTTAATATCAATCATACCATAATCTTTATGGTATGGTTATTGGAGCTAGTAATGATCTCTCTCCCGCTATCGCTCTTTGTCTTCATTTAGAATCAATTAATTAGCATTTTTAACTATAACAAGAATCCCAACGTTCATTTTAATTATGTGTCCTATTAGCACAAATCTCAAGTTTGCATGCCTTTCAGTCCATGATGTGGTTAGTATCTGCCAAGGCTGCTATTGCTTATCATGATAAAATTTTCTCCAATAATTTTTTGAGTTCTTTTTTTACATTAGTATATTCAACAAGAAATGCTGCTTTTTGGTACATGTAGTTATGCAAGTATTAATTCCTTTGAGACTATGTACTCGTGGGTGTATACACTCCTGGTAAATATTATCTAACAAATTCATATTGTTTTGTTGTTCATTTAACATTTATATACCTGCATTTGACAATTTCAGATTCGCTCACTCTGCGTGTCCAGAACACTTTCATGGCCTGTTCAGCGTTGATCCAAGCAAGGGGGGGATAGAATGCACGACGTGCTTATGAGAAGGGAATTGTCCAACTCTGGTAGACAGCCCCCTAACATTATTGTGAAATTGCATGAACTTTGTCGGTTAAAAAAACAAATTGTGCAAGGACATTTGTGACATTTGATTATTTATTATTTATTTTTTTTAATACAACTAAACCATATTTACTCGAACATCATCATCCCCAACTTACAAGCTTGTCTACCTAGGTTTTTAGCATGGCTTACTTGAGTTTTGTTTTAGGACTGTTAACCGTATATAGTTTTTAAAGATTTTGTACCCAGTTTTGAGATTATAAAGTATGAATCATTTGGTATGTTTTTACACATGTTATATATTCTTGTTGCAGGCTACAATGTCTACAATGTCTTTGATTGCAGGCTACATGTTTTCTGTAAAATGAAAGGCATCAAGTGGGCATGCTTTTACTAAAAGAAAGAACACCTAGTAGAAATGTAGTATATTAAAACTTGTAGATAGCAGCATTACCGTGCTCCAAAATTGCCCAGGTGAATGGTTGTATTACGGTATTACCCGCCATTCATGCAACCTCAAATTATCCTACTCGCAACGAATTATCTCAATTTTAACCTTAAATAAATATAGTATACTCCCTCTCATACTAACAACCAATATAAATCGAAGAAAAAAAAAATCAGAGTTGTCAAACTAGCAAGAACAGATTCAAAACGAATTCGGAGTAGTTGAACAAAGAGGAAATCACGAAAATTTTTTTTTTTATGAATATTTGGTTATCCAAAAAAACTAAAATGGTTACCTTTGTATGAAGGTTTGGCTACCAACTGCACTATATTTAAAATAATTTTATTTTTAAAAAGTTATTTATAAGTAACTAACAGCTACATAAATGAAAACTTATACATGGCATTTCGGATACCATCTGCACGTAACACTTAGAAATTGTTCTTAAATTTTTTTATAATTAATTGGTAACCCAATAAAACTGAATTGGTTACCTTTTTATGAAGGTTTGGCTACCGACTTATAAATAACATTTTAAAAATAAAATTATTATAAATATGTTGCAGTTGATAGCCAAACCTTCGTATAAAGGTAACAATTTTAATTTTTGTGGGTAATCAAATATTTATAAAAAAATAATTTCATAAATGATGGCACTGGTGTTTGTAGCTTTCAGAACCTTCAGGCTAGTAGAAATATTATGCTGGTGAGAGGTAATGTTGTTGGGGGATACCAAATGAACACAAAGGGTAGAGAAGCAAATAGTAGTAATATTAATAAGCCTTAGAGCAATATAAATTTTGTTGGCCATGGTAGACCTATGTTGGTGGATTCTGAATTTAGTACATACAAATAATGTCTCCTCAAAAGAGAAGCCATGGACTTGGGCATTTAGTCTTTGTAACGACTGGTTCTCGATCCGATTGATATGCAGATTGATGTTAATAGTCTTGGCGTACGCAACGAGTTGGGAGGCAAAATTATATCTCGGCGGAGCAACTGCAAATGGTGTCTGAAGTTTGAACGGCGGGAGCCGCCACCGTGAGTCATACCCAGAACAACAACCAGAACAATGGAGAAATAAGAATTGCAATTACGGAGAAGCGATTGATTATTTCGGTCGATCATCAGAGGGAGACGGAGCGTGGATGAGGAGGAGGAGCGTGGATGTTTGTTCTGTTGTAATTAGTATGCAGTTGTTCTAGATGAGGAGAGAGAAGAAGCCATGGGGATAACTAATTCCTAAATTAAGGTATTTTAATTGCATTCTAATTCCCTAAATTAAGGAATCCTAATTGCACTAATATTATAAATAAATATGAAATTGTATTAAATATGTAAATATTTTATGAGTACACTATTATTGTAATTATTTTCAAAAATGTAATAGAATATGTAATTCTTCCTATTTTTTTGCTGAATGGCACTTTTTCGCTCCAAGATATCACTCACTATTAAAGTCGTTTTTAAAGTATATATTTTTTAATTGGGTCCTTAAAGTGGTATTTTGTGTTGATTATGTTCTTTTACCCGATTTGATCCCAATCCGACCAATATTGACCAAATTTTGAGCCAACTTGACCTAGTTTGACTCAATTTTAAATTTTAATATTTTAAAATAAAATCAATATTTTACCTTTTTAATAAATATTTTTAAAATAAATATTTTTTTAATATTTATTATTTTTTAATATTTTAAAGAACATAATATTTTTAAAATAATAATGATATTTATTTAAAATTATGTTTAATTATATTTATATTTAAAAATTTTAAAATAATAATTATATTTAATATTTTAAAATAAAATATTTTTTTATTAATTTTCAAAATTTGGTGAAAATGTGTTAGGTTAGGGTCAAATTAGGTAAACGGAAAAGAATCGACACAAAATGTCACTTTAAGAACACAACTGACGAAAAATGTCTTTAAGGATGATTTTGAAAGTGGGTGCTAACTTGGAGAGTTGAAAATGTCATTCAGCCAAACAAAAATTGGTGTTGGATGGGATAAAGTACATAAAAGTGAAAGATAAATATGACATTTAGTAGGGATTATTAGTACTCCCTCCGTCTCAGGATAAAAGTCCTGGTGGATTTTTTACGCATATTAAAAAGAGGAATAAAATGACAAAATTGCCCATAATAATGTCATTAAATATGGAGAGAGAATTAGAATAAGAAAAGTATGAGATGTGACGCCCCCAAAATTAGGTATACATCACCCATCTTGGGTCGCCAGATACATGGTACAGAATTCAAATACTACTTACTAATACAACTGTCGTGTACAATACGACAAAACATAAACTGTGAGTTTGAATACAAATATTATTTACTATAGATTATACAAATTCAAAAGGAGTCCTCATTACAATTATTATCACAATATTTCACAGAATAGTGAGGACTACTAATGTTATCCTCTGGACCATCACTCCGTTCCCCGACTCGTCTCAGCTATATTCTCATTTCCTGAAGAGAACAGTGAAAGAAAGGGTGAGCTCAACTAGTCCAGTAAGAAATATTATGACTAAGATAATGCAGAATAAATTATCATTAGTCTCTAACAATGTTAAACTGATAAAATATAATAGACATCAAGTTTAACTACAACGGAACAAATAATCCATTAAAAGAGTCAAGTAGAAAAAAAAATCTACTATCTTTTATGATTAAAAAGGTTTTTCATCACTATTATCGCTGAGACTCAGCTTAATAAATATTCCACATCATCGAATCACCCCTGCACTACGGCCAAGGATATTCTTTAGTATCACGACCACAATTATCTATACACTACTGACCAAGAATATTTGTGTATTCATTAATGGTCATGATCATGCTAACAACTGTCCATCAATGCACTACGGGCCAACGAGGACTTTTACCACATCATTTGTAACATTACGGTCATGATTATACCGAATAATCCCTAGTCATAATCATACCAAGTCCATCTATGCACTACAGGCCACAGCTGACTTTCAACATAATATAAACATGAAGATGATGACAATGATATAAGAATTCAATAAAACAAGTTCAAGAATTAATTTGTCCAAGAACTAATAATGTCTAAATTGTCAACATGATACTGCTTTGTAGAGTAAAATTCAAGAATGATCAGAAGAATATTTTCATGAAAAAATACTGAATGAAGCGCAAATATCAAGGATATTATACTAATTTCATGGAGTATAAAAGTCAAAACTTTAACCAACTGAGTATAATAAAGAATGGAATAACAAAAGAAATCACCATGCATGCGGTACTTCGCATAGACAGGTTATTCCAACAGAATACTAAATAACGGAACCAGGTCAGGTGAAATTCGCACCGATAGGATGTTCCAACAGAATAATAAAGAATGAAATAACAACAGAAATCACTATACATGCGGTACTTCGCATAGACATGTTATTCCAATAGAATACTAATAAGGACATAATCAGGTCCGGCGTAAAACGCACAGACATGATATTCCAACAGAATAATAATAAAGACGGAACCAGGTCCGGCGTAAAACGCACGGACATGATATTCCAACAGAATAATAAAGACGGAATCAGGTCTAGCGTAAAACGCACAGACAGAAAATTCCAACAGAATAGTAAAGACGGAATCAGGTCCGGCGTAAAACGCACAGACAGGATATACCAACAGAATAGTAAAGACGGAATAATAGAAGAATGTCACCAAGTATAGGGTAGTCCGCGTATACTGGTTATTCCAACAGAATAATAAAGAATGAAATAACAGAAGTTCTCTTCATGAATACAAAAGAAATAATATTCCTGACGAGTACAACAAATAATATTCCCTACCTTAAGAAGAAGAGTATTGGATATATAAGTAGTGAAGTAGCAAAATGCTTTCTTATTTCTCTCTATAGTTTTTCTCTCTAGAGTTCAGTGAATTCGTAAGAAAATAATGAAGGAATGAGCTTCTATTTATAGAAAAATGGACTGCATAGTAACTAACTCATGAACGGTCCAGATTGATTTACTTTAATCTGACGGTCCATATTTAAAGCAAAATCTTTTAAATAAAATATAATATATATATATATTATATATATATATACAATTAATAATTGTACTCCCCCCCCCCCACTTGCCAACAAAGTCACAATAATACTCCCCCTCGTTCCTTTCTCCCTCCCCCACTTTCTGATTACCAAATCTTTATATATATAAATATAAAAGACAAAAATTTATATATATATATATATATATATATATATATATATATAATCACATTATTATGTATTCACGGTTTACAACTTTGTGAACTCAAATCCCACCTCCAATCTCATATTCCAAAGTCATACATGGGCCCCACATGTGGCCCCACTTTTATAATATTAAATAATTTTCTACCGATTATTTTAAAAAACGGGTAAATGGGGGTCCATAAAATAAGCAAAATTGAGTGACTTCTCACGTAAGCATCAATAATCAATACCGTGTGCTACTATGCAACCACGCGTATTACTGTACTTTTAACACCGGGTGTTTCAACAGTTAAAGGTAAAACTTTCGTCGTTACTTCCATTAAGTATTTTTGTCGTTTTCTCAATCCGACAATAATTCCATTGTGGGGTCCACCAATGATTGTGCCGTTGTACTAATATTCCCTGTTAAAACGAATATTTCCCGACCAATCGAATATTATATAACAACTTGCGTACTTTGCAAAATTTATAAATATTACCCACAACTATTATATCAATTTCACTCCATAATATTCAAAAATAATATTTATAGAAAATTCATCTTTATTCAAAAGTTTGGAGTTTTACAATCTCCCCTTCTTATGAAATTTCACCCTCGAAATTAGGGTACGTACCTGGTATGTCGAAGAGGTAAGGATACCTTGATTTCATTTCAGATTCTAACTCCCAAGTCATTTCCTCAATATCGTGGTTTCTCCATAAAACTTTGACTTGAGGTATAACCTTGGTGCGTAGAATATGTTCCTTCTTATCCAAGATAGGAACCTCTTCATACGTCAAATCTTCCGCTATTTCGTCTGGTTCCAACTCAATAATGTGGTTCGGGTCTTCCACATATTTACGTAACATGGATATGTGAAAAACGTTATGAACACGAGACATACTTGGCGGTAAAGCGAGTCTATAGGCCACAGTTCCTACTCGATCAAGGATTAAAAATGGACCGATGAATCGAGGATTGAGCTTTCCTCTCTTTCCAAATCTCGTAACTCCTTTCCATGGAGCAACACGTAACAACACATGATCTCCTATATCGAATTCCACGTCCTTTCGATGAAGATCAGCATAACTCTTTTGTCGATCTTGTGAGGTTTTTATACGTTGTCGGATCGTTTGAATCTTTTCCGTAGTCATACGTACCAACTCTGGTCCCAACAACGTTGCTTCACCCACCTCATCCCAGCATACTAGAGAACGACACTTTCTTCCATATAACGCTTCGAATGGAGCTATGCCAATACTTGCTTGATAACTGTTGTTGTAGGTAAACTCCACCAATGGTAAGAACTTGTCCTAACTTCCATTGAAATCAAGTACACAGAGTCTTAATAGATCTTCAAGAGTTTGAATAGTCCTCTCCAACTGTCCGTCCGTCTGAGGATGATATGCCGAGCTAAATCGTAAATCTGTGCCCATAGCTTTTTGCAAACTAACCCAAAATCGCGAAGTGAATCTTGGGTCTCGATCAGAAACTATGGATACTGGCATACCAAGCAATCTTACAACCTCGTTTATGTACATACAAGCAAGACGTTCAAGTGTATAAGTTTCTCGTATCGGTAAGAAATGAGCAGACTTGGTCAATCTATCAACAATGACCCAAATCGCATCTATGCCTTGAGAAACTTTGGGAAGACCAGTAACGAAATCCATGGTAATGTGTTCCCACTTCCATTCTGGAATTTCAAGTGGTTGCAATGGACCTTTTGGTACTTGATGCTCCGCCTTGACTCGTTGACACGTTAGACATCTTGAGATAAACAGCGCTATCTCTCTCTTTATATTGCCCCACCAAAATGTATGTCGAAGATCATGATACATTTTGGTACTCCTAGAATGGATTGCAAACGGTGTGTTGTGCGCCTCCATCATGATTTTATACTTTAAATCAGGGTCGTTAGGAACACAAAGTCTGGAGTTGACTCGAAGTATTCCTTCTTCATCGATTCTTGCTTCCGGCATCACACCTTCTTGTACTTTCTTCCTCATACGCATCAGCTCCGGATCTGTAACTTGAGCTGCTTTAATTTTATCAATTAAAGTCGATTCTACTCGTATATTTGCCATCATCATATGGGTCCCTGGAGTCTTTATCTCTATCTACATCCTTTGCAAGTCATACAAAATGGGCCTTTGCATTGACAATATTGCACTCGTACCCGCATATGATCTTCTACTTAATGTGTCAGCCACCACGTTTGCTTTTCAAGGATGATATTGGATAGTATGATCATAATCTTTCAACAGTTCAAGCCAAACGTCGTTGTCGCATGTCGAGTTCCTTTTGAGTGAAGAAATATTTGAGGCTTTTATGATCCGTAAAGATCTCCACTTTCTCCCCATACAAGTAATGCCGCCAAATCTTTAGTGCGAAGACAACAGCTTCCAACTCTAGATCATGAGTAAGATAATTTCTCTCATATTCTTTAAGTTGTCGTGAGGCATAAGCTATGACTTTCCCATGTTGTATGAGAACACATCCTAACCCTTTGCCCGAAGCATCACTGTAGATGACAAATCCCCCCGAACCAGATGGTATTGTCAGAACAGGTGCTGAAATGAGTCTCCTCTTGAGTTCTTGAAAACACTTCTCACATTCCTCGCTCCAACCGAACTTTGTATCTTTTCGAGTCAGCTGAGTTAGTGGAGTAGCGATTCGAGAAAACCCTTCTACGAATCTCCGATAATAACCAGCTAAGCAGAGAAAACTACGTACTTTGGTCACTGATTTAGGTTGCTCCCAGCTTTGAATAACTTCAATCTTTGCTGGGTCAACAAATATTCTATGACTTGATACCACGTGCCCAATGAATGCTACTTCCTCAAGCCAGAACTCGCATTTCTTCAACTTGGCATAAAGTTTATATTCACGAAGCTTTTGGAGTATCAGCCTCAAGTGTTGCTCATGAACTTCACGGGTTTTGGAATATATGAGGATGTCATCAATAAAGACGACCACAAAGCGATCCAAATATTCCTTGAATACTCGGTTCATCATATCCATGAAAGCAGCAAGAGCATTAGTCAATCCAAAGGACATGACCAGGAATTCATAATGCCCGTACCGAGTTCTGAAAGCCGTCTTTGGAATGTCATCGGTTCTAATCTTCAACTGGTGATATCCAGAACGAAGATTAATCTTTAAAAAGAATTTGGCTCCTTACAACTGGTCAAACAGGTCATCAATACGTGGCAATGGGTACCTATTTTTGATGGTGACATAATTCAACTCCCGATAATCAATACAAAGTCGCATACTCCCATCTTTCTTCTTCACGAATAGAACAGGAGCACCCAAGGAGAAGTACTATGAAGAATAAAGCCAATGTCTAACAATTCCTGCAGTTGAGTTTTTAACTCCTGAAGTTCAATAGGAGCCATTCAATATGGGGATTTAGAAATGGGTTTTGTACCGGGTTCAAGGTCGATACAAAATTTAATTTCACGCTCTGGGGGTAGGCCAGGAAGTTCTTCAGGGAATACGTCAGGAAATTCATTAACAATAGAAATATTATTCAAAACTGACGTATTTTTGTTTAGATCTGTGACATGAGCTAAGAAAGCTTGACATCCGTTTTTCAATAAACGAATAACTTTATGGCTTGAGATGACAGTGATTGATTTTAATGGTTTGGTTGCTTGAATTTGCATAATAGGTCGATTAGGAATATGAAAGCTAACAACCTTACGAAAATAATCAATTTTTGCATGATAAGTAGTTAACCAATCAATACCTAGAATTACATCAAATGCAAGTATTTTTAATGCAATAAGATCGACAGGTAATGTGTGGGTACTAACTTGAACCAAACAAGACTTATAAACCGTGGATGTAATGAAGGTTTCTCCCAACGGAGTTTTCACAGATAAGTCAAAGTCTAATTACTCCGAAGTCAAATTTAATCGTTGAGCGCAAGTAGGAGAAATAAAAGAATGGGTAGAACCGGTATCAAATAAAGTGTAGACTTCGTTAGAATTTATGATAAGCTTACTCGTAATGACCTCATTCGGGTTCCTTGCTTTCTGGGAGGTCACAATAAACGCTCTCACTTGCACTACCGGCTTTGACTTTTCTGGGACAGCCTTTGGTGCCTCAATCCTAGCTGAATTTATCTTCGGTGAATGACAAAACTGGGCTAAGTGACATTCTCTTCCACAATTATAACATGTTTTGGATGGCATCGCCCAATTCGAACTGATGTGTCCCTCCCCTCCGCATTTGAAGCATATGATAGGTGGTCTTTCTCCTTCCTTAACAACGAGTGCTGGTGCTGACGTCTTTCCATCATTGTTGAATCACCTCTTCTTGAAATGTCCATTCTTATTGTTTTGGCCCTGATTACCACCGAAGTGGTTACCATTTCTGGCCTGTTGATTTCCTCCACGCTTGTTATCACCGCTTCGATGACTGCTCTCACTGGTATTATCATTTTGCCGGCTGCTCTCTTTTGGTTGCGTTGACTCGTTACCGTGCTCCACCAATTGAGCCCTATTTACAACATCTGAATAAAAACACAGTTTATGAGAAATAAGATGTTGACGTATCTCCGGCTTCAAACCTCTTAAAAATATTCGCGTCATTCTCTCTTCATTATCCACCAAGTGGGACGCAAACAGGGATAACTCCGCAAATTTTACCTCGTATTGCGACACGGTCATATTGTTTTACTCCAATTTGATAAACTCCACCTCCTTCATGTGACGAATACTTTTGGGAAAGTATTTGTCGTTGAACAGCTCTTGGAACTTCTCCCAAGACATCTTTAACACGGCAGGTTGAGTACGTTTTACCGATTCCCACCAGTAATCTGCCTCTCCGCGCAATATAAAGGCGGCAAAGGGAACCTTTTGCTCCTCGGAGGATCCCAAGACATCAAATATCTTGGTGATCTGCTTTATCCATGCTTCTGCCATAAGTGATTTTGGCTCTCCCTTAAACCCCGGTGGTCCCAGCTCCTTGAACTGTTTAGCGGTGACCGCCCGAGAGTTTTCAGTGTTTCCACCTATATTTTGGACAGGAACCGCTCTCGCCCGCTGTTGTATGAATTGCATAAAGCCTCTGAACAATCCATCATTCATCATTTGGTCAGTGTTGTTGTTTGCATGAGGATTGTCGCCTTCTTGATGCAGATTCTCCTGATTATTGATATGTGGAGACTCAACGGTCTCTTGTGCTCCATTGCAATTCTCAACATATTCGGATGTCATTTTAAGATACTGCCACTAAACAAAGGTTAATTGACATGTAACATAATATCTCTAAACTCTGACCAACCAATTTAAATACAAAATAAATTTAAGTAGGTTATACTAGCGAAGGAATTTTCCGTCTCTCCCCTCCTAGTTCTAGTCTCACATCTTAGCCAAGGATCATATTCCTAAGCTCTGATACCAACTGTGACGCCCCCAAAATTAGGTATACATTACCCATCTTGGGTCGCCAGATACATGGTACAGAATTCAAATACTACTTACTAATACAACTGTCGTGTACAATACGACAAAACATAAACTGTGAGTTTGAATACAAATATTATCTACTAGAGATTATACAAACTCAAAAGGAGTCCTCATTATAATTATTATCACACTATTTCACAGAATAGTTAGGACTATTAATGCTATCCTCTGGACCATCACTCCGTTTCTCGACTCGTCCCAGCTATATTCTCATTTTCTGAAGAGAACAGTGAAAGAAAGGGCGAGCTCAACTAGCCCAGTAAGAAATATTATGACTAAGATAATGCAGAATAAATTATCATTAGTCTACAACAATGTTAAACTGATAGAATATAATAGACATTAGGTTTAACTGCAGCGGAACAAGCAATCCATTAAAAGAGTCAAGCAGAAAATAAAATCTACTATCTTTTATGATTAAAAAGGTTTTTCATCACTATTATCGCTGAGACTCAGCTTAATAAATATTCCACATCATCGAATCACACATGCACTACGGCCAAGGATATTCTTTAGTATCACGACCACAATTATCTATACACTACTGACCAAGAATATTTGTGTATTCATTAATGGTCATGATCATGCTAACAACTGTCCATCAATGCACTACGGGCCAACGAGGACTTTTACCACATCATTTGTAACATTACGGTCATGATTATACCGAATAATCCCTAGTCATAATCATACCAAGTCCATCTATGCACTACAGGCCACATATGACTTTCAACATAATATAAACATGAGAATGATGACAATGATATAAGAATTCAATAAAATAAGTTCAATAATTAATTTGTCCAAGAACTACTAATGTCCAAATTGTCAACATAATACTGCTTTGTAGAGTAAAATTCAAGAATAATCAAAAGAATATTTTCATGAAAAAATACTGAATGAAGCGCAAATATCAAGGATATTCTACTAATTTCATGGAGTATAGAAGTCAAAACTTTAACCAACTGAGTATAATAAAGAATGGAATAACAAAAGAAATCACCATGCATGCGGTACTTCGCATAGACAGGTTATTCCAACAGAATAATAAATAACGGAACCAGGTCAGGCGAAATTCGCACCAACAGGATGTTCCAACAGAATAATAAAGAATGGAATAACAACAGAAATCACCATGCATGTGGTACTTCGCATAAACAGGTTATTCCAACAGAATACTAATAAGGACGGAATCAGGTCCGGCGTAAAACGCACAGACAGGATATTCCAACAGAATAATAATAAAGACGAAACCAGGTCCGGCGTAAAACGCACGGACAGGATATTCCAACAGAATAATAAAGACGGAATCAGGTCCAGCGTAAAACGCACAGACAGAAAATTCCAACATAATAGTAAAGACGGAATCAGGTCCGGCGTAAAACGCACAGACAGGATATACCAACAGAATAGTAAAGACAGAATAATAGAAGAATGTCACCAAGTATAGGGTAGTCCGCGTATACTGGTTATTCCAACAGAATAATAAAGAATGGAATAACAGAAGTTCTCTTCATGAATACAAAAGAAATAATATTCCTTACGAGTACAACAAATAATATTCCCTACTTTAAGAAGAAGAGTACTGGATATATAAGTAGTGAAGTAGCAAAATGCTTTCTTCTTTCTTTCTATAGTTTTTCTCTCCAGAGTTCAGTGAATTCGTAAGAAAATAATGAAGGAATGAGCTTCTATTTATAGAAAAATGGACTGCATAGTAACTAACTCATGAACGGTCCAGATTGATTAACTTTAATCTAACGGTCCATATTTAAAGCAAAATCTTTTAAATAAAATAATATATATATATATATATATATTATATATATATATACAATTAATAATTGTACTCTTCCCCCCCCCACCCCCACCCCCACCCCCACCCCCCCACTTGCCAACAAAGTCACAATAATACTCCCCCACGTTCCTTTCTCCCTCCCCAACTTTCTGATTACCAAATCTTTATATATATAAATATAAAAGACAAAAATTAATATATATATAGGGAGAAGTTCAGGAGCATAACTCTTAACTGACATAATTTCTTAACTAGCATAACTATTTAAAACACAAAGCTTGAACTTCCTTCCGCGTCCTTTGAAAAAAAAAACCCAAATTGAGCGCCCTAACTTTCCTTCCCTTCTATCTTCTCTCCTTCTCTCCGAATCCAAATCGCGAACTAGCTTTCCTTCGCTAACTGAATCGCGCCTCTCTCTAAACCAAGTTCGCGATTTAGGCAAACTATTTCTACAATCTGAATCCTGAATCTCAGTTCTCTCCAAATCGCCAAGATTGAAGCCCTAGTGTCTCGCTTCTCTGAATCGCGAATCTCAGTTCTCTCCAAATCGCCAAATCTGAAGCCCTAGTGTCTCGTTCTCTCCAAATCAGGTATGTCTCGTTCTCTCCAAATCCTATGTTTATGTAAGTTTTATGTATCAGCACAGGCACAGCCACCCATTATTAACACTCTTCTCCCTCATTCCCTATATTACTGGAAACCAATTTACCACACTTGACAGCATACATAACAGAAATTAGGTAAAGTCTGTTTTAAGAACAAAGTTGACAAATTTGTAACTTGCGGTATCATTCCTACTGACCAAATTATCAAATTTGCAACTCAGCACATTTGAGAACATTTGTTAAACACTACTGTGGTTTTGGGCTTTATTCTCATTATTTGAACATTTGATGATTTTTTATATCAGGTATAATGGATGACATGGACCAAAAAAATCATCAAATGTTCAAATAATGAGAATAAAGCCCAAAACCACAGTAGTGTTTAACAAATGTTCTCAAATGTGCTGAGTTGCAAATTTGATAATTTGGTCAGTAGGAATGATATCGCAAGTTACAAATTTGTCAACTTTGTTCTTAAAACAGACTTTACCTAATTTCTGTTATGTATGCTGTCAAGTGTGGTAAATTGGTTTCCAGTAATATAGGGAATGAGGGAGAAGAGTGTTAATAATGGGTGGCTGTGCCTGTGCTGATACATAAAACTTACATAAACATAGGATTTGGAGAGAACGAGACATACCTGATTTGGAGAGAACGAGACACTAGGGCTTCAGATTTGGCGATTTGGAGAGAACTGAGATTCGCGATTCAGAGAAGCGAGACACTAGGGCTTCAATCTTGGCGATTTGGAGAGAACTGAGATTCAGGATTCAGATTGTAGAAATAGTTTGCCTAAATCGCGAACTTGGTTTAGAGAGAGGCGCGATTCAGTTAGCGAAGGAAAGCTAGTTCGCGATTTGGATTCGGAGAGAAGGAGAGAAGATAGAAGGGAAGGAAAGTTAGGGCGCTCAATTTGGGTTTTTTTTTTCAAAGGACGCGGAAGGAAGTTCAAGCTTTGTGTTTTAAATAGTTATGCTAGTTAAGAAATTATGTCAGTTAAGAGTTATGCTCCTGAACTTCTCCCTATATATATATATATATATATATATATATATATATATATATATATATATATATATATATAATCACATTATTATGTATTCACAGTTTACAACTTTGTGAACTCAAATCCCACCTCAAATCTCATATTCCATAGTCATACACAGGCCCCCACATGTGGCCCCACCTTTATAATATTAAATAATTTTTTACCGATTATTTTGAAAAACGAGTAAATGGGGGTCCATAAAATAAGTAAAATTGAGTGACTTCTTACGTAAGCATCAATAATTAATACCGTGTGCTACTATGCAACCACGCGTATTACTGTACTTTTAACACCGGGTGTTTCAACAGTTAACGGTAAAACTTTCGTCGTTATTTTCATTAAGTATTTTTGTCGTTTTCTCAATCCGACAATAATTCCGTTGTGGGGTCCACCAATGATTGTGCCGTTGTACTAATATTCCCTGTTAAAATGAATATTCTCCGACCAATCGAATATTATATAACAACTTGCGTACTTTGCAAAATTTATAAATATTACCCACAACTATTATATCAATTTCACTCCATAATATTCAAAAATAATATTTATAGAAAATTCATCTTTATTCAAAAAGTTTGGGGTTTATATGAGATATTTAATGTTACGGACATAATATGAAAAATGTGTTAAAGGTTTGGTATTAAAGGAAAGTGGACATTTAACATAGAACTACCCAAAATAATAATAAAGACTTTTATCCTGGTACGAGGGAAGTATAAAATACTATAAGTACTCGTCACTTTATATGTTCTTGTGGTCTCATTAAGGATAAATGTAATTTTTTTTAATTTTTTTAACTTTTCTTAGTATGTATACAAATTATATTTTACTCATATCTTTTAGAAACGGAGGGAATATATTTTTTTAGAATTGTGTTCCTCCAACTATTTAATTTACAATTCGGTTCCTTTTATTGCTTATAAATTTGTATATAAACACAACCACATATTAGCTTAGACCTTTGGTGTCCACATAAACATAAATAAATAAACATCATTTATTATTTAGGAGGTTATTATGGGTAAGCAATAAAATATAGGAACAATTACATTTTATAGTACATTTAAAAATATAATTACAACAAAAGTGCACTCATTAAATATTTACACAATTAATGCAAATACAATACTTAATTACAAAAAGAGTGTAATCTTATCCCTTTAATTATGCACATGATTTTCTCCCCCATCTCTCTCACAATTTTCTCCACATCTCTCCCACGATTTTCTCCCACTCTATTTCTGTTTCCCTTCCTCTTCTCCTCCCTCCCTCCGCCTCCTCCTCCTCCTCCTCCTCCTCCTGTCCAACCTCTCCTCACCCTCCACCTCCCCTTCCCCCTCCTCCCTCCTCCCGCCTCCCGCCACTCCCTCCCCACCCCCTCCCTCTCCTCCCGCCCCTTTCTCCTCCTACTGTCGCCCCCTCCCCCTCCCCCTTCCCCTTCTGCCTCCCTTTGCCTTCCCCCTCCTCCCGCCCCGCCTCACCTCACCACCTCCCCTCCCTCCGCCTCCCCTTCCTCCCACATCCCCCTCATCACACCTCCCTTTCTCCTCCTCCTTTTCCCGCCCCCTTTCTCCTTCCCATCCTCTCCCCCCACACCCCACGCCCCACCCCCTCCTCCTCCCGTCCCTCCCTCTCCTCGATCCCTCCGCCTCCCACCGCCACCGGTCCATTCTTTATTTTCACCGGTAACAAAATCTTCCGATAAGGTAACCAATTCAGTTTTATTAGGTTACTAATTTATTTTGGATGTGATGCAGTTGGTAATCAAACTTCATGTAGTTGGTTACCAAATTATTTGATAAGGTAACCAATTCAGTTTTATTAGCTTACTAATATATTTTGAATGTGATACAGTTGGTAACCAAAATTTATGCAGTTGGTTACTAAACCTTCCGATAAGGTAACCAATTTAGTTTTATTGGGTTACTAATTTATTTTGGATGTGATGCAGTTGGTAACCAAATTTCATATAGTTGGTTACCAAACCATTTGATAAGGTAACCAATTCAGTTTTTTTTATTACCAATTTTATTTTAAATGTGATGCAGTTACTAGTCAAAATTCGTATAAAGGTAACCATTTCAATTTTTGTGGGTAACCAAATCGTCAAAAGAAATTCAGAATAACAACTCCGGTGGCGGCGGCGATGTGGCGGCGGCGACGGCGGCGATGTGGCGGCGGCAGCGGCGGCGGCGAGAGAGGAGGATGATGAACATTAGCTCCTTCATAATTTTTTATTTTTAATTCTCATTTTGATTTGAATTTTGAAATATGGATTTGAAATTGTTGTTAGAGACAAGATTTGAATTTGAATTTGAATTATTAGTTATCCTTGATTTTAGGTTTCTTTATTAATATGAATTATATTATTTTTATAATATGAGTCCTAATTATACTCTTTTTGTAATTATTTAGTTGATACACTTTTCTTGTAATTACTTTCTATTTATTGTATATTTATGTACAGGACCCTAAAATATAATCCTACTCCCTTTAGGTTCTGGCATAATATCGGTGTAAGAACAAATATAATTAATAATTAACACAAAAAATTATACTAATATTATAAAACTTCACATCTTATTATGTGTAGGTAAGGCTATAAACGAGCTAACACAGTTTCGGTTCGATTCGGGCTCGACTCGAAAAAATACGAGCGAGACTCGAATTCGTTAATAATATGATCCAAATCTGAGCATTAAAAATAGTTCGAATAAAATTATGAGTAGAATCTGAGCAATGTTATACTCGACTTGTTTAAGATTCAAACTACTCGAATTTTTGATTGTGATTCGATACATACTCGGTTAATACATATTCGATTAGATGTTCGATATATTCTCTTATAATATATATAAATTTAAATCAAATTAGGATAATTAATTATTACTTTGTTTTGTTTTTAATTTTAACTGTGATTTTATATTTGCAAAGTGTAATAATAAATATATTTTCTCATTTTTAAGTAAAATAACAAATTCAATTTATAATTATATTTATTATAAAACTAGTTATTATGTGGAGACTCGAATTCGAGCTTGAATTTGAAGCTCGTGAGTAGTTTGAAAAAATATTCGAGTCGAGTCGGATCGAATTCGAGTAATAAATATTCGAGTCGAATCGAATTTGAGTATGATTTTTCAAATATAATTCGAATTCGAGTACGAATTTATCATTTCGAGTCGAATTCGAATAGCTCTGTGTTCGCTCCGATTCGACTCGTTTACACCCTTATGTGTAGGTAGAATTCAAATCTTTATAAGAATAGATAAAAAAGTAAGAACGAATATTCAGACTGTCTCGATCTTTAAGCAACAAAACAGATATTTACTCTCTTCATTCGTTTTAAAGAAGTAGTTGATTAAATTGGAAATAAATATCAATATTGTCCATTTAAAATTCATTAAAAAAAATAAGAGAAAAGATAAAATTTATTCAAGTAAATTAATTGAAAAAAATGAGAGAAACAAATTTGTACTCATTTAATGTTTATAAACTATATTAAACAGAATAATTTTTAAAAAATCCAGATAAAAATTACTGGTTTGAAAGGAACCAAAATCCGGGGGCCGGAAAACAGAGGGTGGTGGGTGGTTAGGTGAGGTGGAGATAAAAAGGGTTAGGTTAGTAAGGTAGGTGAGCCGGCATGATCCCAATATTTGTAACTATATATATATATATATATATATATATATATATATATATATATATATAAATAAATATACACAAATTAGCAGGAGTGACCGCAGCGTCCACTCTTTTTGACTCACTCCCATAATCTCTCTTCCTTTCTGCGGTCTTTGTTGAGAGGGGTGAGTGATTTATATTAAAACTTGGGAATTCCCCATTTGCTATTTCTAATCTTGACCTAGTTATTTGGTTCAAGAATCAAAATTTCGATGCTGTTTTTTATGATATAAGCGAACCCACTTACAATCTCCACTTCTTCAGGCCTTCAATCGATGGATTATATGGGATTAACTGAGATACAGATTCTGGGTATTGCTGTTGCCGCTGTTGTCGTTGCTGCTACAGCTGCCTACGTTTTTTCCTCCAAGAAATCTAAAGGTTTGACCAACTTCTCTAATAGATAGATAGACCGATGGATTTTTGGGTAAATGACAATTTTAGACGATAATGTGTTATTTATGGTTAAATTTTGATTCTTTGCAAATTTAAAGTTAACGATCTGGTGAATTTTTAGTGTTTTATGTTATCTATAAACTGAGTGAGAATTTTGTATGTGGTTAAGGTTGCATAAGCCCTGATAGCTTCAAGCAATTCAAGCTTGTGGAGCGCACTCAGCTAAGCCATAATGTGGCCAAATTTAAATTTTCACTTCCAAGACCTACTTCAGTTTTGGGCCTTCCAATCGGACAACACATAAGTTGCAGGTTCAGTTGTTTGACTTGATCTTTTACCAATTATCTCTACAATTTCGGATTGAATAATAGATAATTTTGTATCCGATTTTATGATCATGTGTGCTTTATCATTGGAATATTGGGTATATATTATTGTTTTCAACTATTCTAAAATGTCATCTATCAAACAGGGGTAAGGACAGCCAAGGTGAAGAGGTTATAAAACCATACACCCCAACTACTTTGGACTCGGATGTTGGATATTTTCAGTTGGTTATAAAGGTATATAATCTAAAATTCTTCTATTCTTGGATTTGTTGGTTATGTTTAGACTTTTTGGTTACATTCCAATATTTTTGTCGGATTTGAATTGATTGTGTGATTAATTTTGTGCATAAAGATGTATCCACAAGGAAGGATGTCACATCATTTTCGAGAGATGCGTGTCGGTGATTATATGGGTGTAAAGGGACCCAAGGTACATGATGCACTTCAAAATGCATTGTTATTATGATAACCGAGTGGTACATCCAGCATAAAGTGATTTATTATTGTTTATTTTGGGATCAGGTGGGATTTGGGAATATATGTAGATACAATATTCATATATATGGGGTCCTTAAATTCCAAGTTCCATTTCTGGGATCATGCGACTATTCCTCATATACTTCAAAGTAGTTGGTCGGACATGTTTTCTATATGGACAGGAGAAATTCCCGAAACATCTTGGTGGTTATCCTTTGATATTCTTATACTACAACCTTTCGGATGTTTATTTGTTTTTCTAGTTTTGTTTTTTAATGGGTACTAGGTTGTGTTAATGTCATAACTTATGTATAATGTTACCAATTGAGTACAGGTTCTGAATTCTTAATTTCCAAATTTGTCTCTCAAAGTTATGCAAGTATACTAGTATCAGCGAAGATTGAACTTCTGTGAGAACTGAGAAGATTTTACATATATACCACACATGCTGTTCTTCATTGGCACCTGCTGTTCCTGATAGTTATTTCCCCCTGTGAGAAGAGTGTAGAGTTCAGTCTCAGTTATGTTGTTTTTGTACCATAAACCAATTTTTTTCCAGAATACTTGACTTCGAGTAAAAAAGAAAGAACATTTGGGTGTTTACTGTAGCTAGGTTTTATAACACTGGGAGGCTTTTGCCACTGATTGAATAGTAAAAATGTCTTGTGGAAAAATTGCAGGGAGTGCTACTAAAGTTAATGGGTTTGATATTAAAATGTTTGGATTCTTTCCCGTACAAACTACATTCTTTTGGCTGCATGGCATCATTGTTGTTCAATGCCTTGAAATATGTTCTTATTTTGGCATTTTATTATTACCAGGGTCGTTTCAAGTATCAACCAGGACAAGTGAGATCCTTTGGAATGCTTGCTGGGGGTTCTGGCATTACTCCAATGTTCCAGGCATGAATTTTCATATCCATTATATATAGTTTCAGATAATTTCGGAGATTTCTGCTTGTATGATGAACTGTTATCTTTCAGGGTTTAGTATTATTTGATATATTGCATCGTTTCTGTTTGACTTTCAGGTTACTAGAGCTATACTAGAGAACCCAAATGATACCACCAAGGTGCATCTTATTTATGCAAATGTTACATTTGAGGACATTCTTTTAAAGGTAATAAACAGTCTACTTTTCCTAAATGTCCTATTAGACTATCTGTGCACCCTGGGTAGACTCACCTATGAGGAAAGCCAAATCTTTGAACTTAGTCCAAGTATTATCCATTATATAAGTGTGCCGAACAAATATTATGGATTTAACATATGTTCATTTGTTCTTGTTTCTCTCCCCCCTTTTCTGTCTCACCTGGTGCGGAGGATTCTTTACTGCATCAGTGAAGTTACTTCAGTCATCTAACCAATGACATAGGGCCCCCCTCGTGAGGTGATGGGTAGTCGATGCCTTTGGGGAAATTGTTACTTGGAACCACTGAATAGCAGCGGAAATTTCTCAGATAAAAGAAATCATAATAGTGGGGAGTTACATGTTCAACTGTGATAGTTTTATTTTTTCCCTCTACTTCTTTGATGTTAGGATTTTCCTTTAGCTGGGATCAGTGAGTTATGGGGAAATGGTTGTGTGATGATGGCTTCCTTTTGGGAGGTAGCACTGCTGCCATAAATTCCTCTTGGTAGCCGTAGTGATATTATCTTTTAATTGGGCATTTTAATTTCTGTTTGATCTATAAGGGAATTTAGTGGAGGTTAAGGTTTTACAAGTCTTTCTTGGGGGTGTGTTTGATGGGATGCAGGGCCTATTGCTAGGATAGGGATTTGGAAAACTCCAGTGCATGCTTTTCCTAGGATGGCAAACTTATTGTTGTTTCCATCTAAATCAGAGGCTTGGAAAGTGGTGAGAGTTGGACTTTTGGAGTAGGCAAGTGGAATGTACAACTTTCATGTATAAAGCTAGTCTCTATTTCAAGCAGACGATTTTGCAGTGGTTTTGTGGGCTTATATGCATCTTCGGCTTTAGTCTGAAGTATTCACAACTGTATCACAGATGGTTCTGTGGACCAGAGCGAGCTAGTGGATTTGGACTTTGTTTGATAGGTTTGGCCTTTGCAAAGATTGAGTTGAGTAGAAATAGGCTCAAAATAGGGTACTCGGGAACTAATTAGGTTGTTGTGCACAAGGTTATTCAAGATTAGTGGGTGGCTTGTGTAAGGAACCAATTGAGTGGATTGGAACAGACATGAAATACGACGACAACACATGTTGTTAGACCTGTTTGAGAATGTTATTCAGTTTTGGAGCAACAAGCAGAGGTCAAGTTTGTTGAGAAGTGTGCATGGCCTGCTTTGGAAGGTGAAAGCTGTAACCATATGGTCAATTACTGTACTAACCAGGGCAGGTAGAACATCTGTGTGTGGGATCCATTAAGCTATATGCTTTAGTTATAAACAGGGATTACTATCTTGAAAATCAGAAAATGTCCCTCAGGGTATTAACAATATATTTTGTATTAGTCAATTTGAGAGAAAAAGAGATGTAGGTTTTAAAGGCCCAGTTTTTAATCAGTCATCACATTTTTCTAAAATTGTCACAGCTTATTGTTCTGGTGGAAAGATTACATTGTTTTGCTGAAATGAAGAATTTTATGCTCATGATATCCATATATCCTCCGGACAGTATAGTGTGAGAAATTAACTCAAGTTGGCTTTTTGGAGCCACTGTGCAAGCCTTTTGTCTCAAGTCACTGTTACATACATGTATATAGCAGTTAAATGCTATTGAAATATAAGTTCTTCAACTGGACTTGCCAATGAAAAAGAGTTCTTTAACTGCTAGGGTGTCCGGGAATTTATCACCCAAAACACCCGACAATGAATTAATGTTTCGTATGGTGACGTGACGGCACAATGCATTAATTCATTGTCGGGCGTTTCGGGTGATAAATTCACGAGCACCATAGATATGCACACACACACACACACACTCAGTACATATATATCTGTGTGTGTGTGTGAATGGAGAATTATCCACAACTACAGTTGGCTTTGGATCAATTGTCAGCCAACCTATCTCACACCGTTGAAGTTAGGATTAAAGGACCGTGATTCAGAGGTTCATTAAACTGTCCGTCAAATAATCGTATCAAACAGTTTGATGGATGGTTTAGTGAACCTCTAAATTTCAGCCAGGCAATTTTGCAGTGAATGGTGTTAGATTGATGTTTTTATTATATATACTCCCTCCATCCTCAAAAGCATGGCCTCAAGTACAATATATTTTGTCCACAAAGGATGTCTAAAAAAGTACACAACTCAAATATAAAACAAAATCTTTAAAGTACTTACATAGGGTCCAATAAGAATAAAATTGGTACTTAATTATACTCTCCTCTACTTTGATTTTCTTAAATTGCGAGAAATTTGTACTTTGAACATCTTTTTAGGACAAAGGGACTATATTATTACTTCGTTTGCATATGAGTAGTTTAAATTTGCATAGGTACATATTCTTACATTTAAACATGTCAGTGTATATGAACCAACCCGGATTAAATCCCGAGTTCGGAACAAATCTCGGGTCAAATTCGAAGTCCGAATCGAATCAAATACATCTAAATAAGGCCTTAAACCATTGGCTCAATAGTATCTTCTTAGGTCACCTTAGCCCACTACATGTTCACCCAAAAGGTCATGACTTGAAGGTACTATTGATATCAACATATTTCCTTATAATCTTTCGATGTGGGACTGGGGTGTTACAGTATATATTGGAAACATATCAGTGCTAAGTCTGAACTTTTGTACTATTTGCATGCTTCTTTGTTTTTCTTTTCATCTTCTTCAGCCACTTGCGAATTTATTTTCGCCCCGTATAAGATCAGGTTACTCCCAGGTGGTAGATGATGAAGATGGGTCTTAATTATTATTTTCTTTTTAGGTGTACAATTAGTTTTTACCTAGGATACCTGACACTATTTGATTAATTTCTTCTTCCGTTAGTTACTTAATTTCACAATGAAGTGGCTTGAAACCAAGTAAAAGGTTATGGTTTAATTGAATTGGTCTGCATGAGTCTCACAACAGTTTAGAAAGGAAGGGGGAAAAGGAGTTTCTGATGTCGAAGTAAGAAGAATGGATTAGTCGATGTTTCTTGTTGATGAAATTATAATTAGTCAACACATTGAATATTTTCAGGAAGAACTGGATGGGCTTGCTACCAACTACCCTGATCGCTTCAAAATTTATTATGTACTGAATCAGGTTGGTTGCTTTCTTATATAACACATTTGATGCACTTTTACTTCGTCCAGCCTATTTACCTTTTGTTGTGGTTAAACTTGTGAAATTTATGATAATAGATTTTGTAGTATTATTCTAGCTTGGTTAATGCCTTTTAATGTAATTGTGACATTATTAGTTAGTATTTGATAAGGGACACTACTAGATTTCAGTGCTCATACCCGAGTCATTGACATGATAATAATTTATTTGTGAAATGAAACATTGTTAATTGAGTCTTCTCTAAGGCTTGCTTATTACCCAGCTTGGTTAATGCAGTCAAATTGCAAATCATGACTTGCTCAGCGTTTTGAAGCTTAAAAAGCATGTTGATTTTGCACAGTAATATTTTTAGACCTACTTTTGTCGTAAATTGAATTGATGAACTAAAAGCTTGTATATATACTTCTGCAGCCACCCGAAGTATGGGATGGTGGTGTAGGGTTTGTATCCAAGGAAATGATCCAAGCACATTGCCCGGCCCCAGCATCTGATATTAAGGTAGATTTTGAACTAGTGTATATTTGAATAAGAATACTCTGAAATCATGTCATAGTTGATTTTATATAGATCCTCTTTTTGTTTTTCTGCAATTTTTTTATTTTTAATTTTTTATCTACAAATTGTGAAATTGAAGAGTTGTTTTCCCTCTCGTTCAGCATCCATGGACATAATGTTTATCCTCTCTGAAACTTTTTAACAATAGAAAATCTTGGAGTTCCTTCAGTTTCCTTCTCGAATAATGGAATAAGCCTCGTGACTCTTTTGATGTTCTGTTGATTTTTTGAAAATAATTTCTTTTTGGTAATTGATTTAACATGTATATTCCTTTTTGTTTTGGCATAAAATGCTTTTCTTTCTAAATATTTTACATGAAAGAATTGTATTCCCTCTCATTGGGTGTTTTGTTGATGTTTTGCAATAAATTCCTTGTATGATAAATAAATATGCACACATTTTTTTGGCTTAAATTATTATCCAAGCAGGTGAATAAAATGAGTATATTGAGAATAAGAGTAAAAAATCTTATTTAATATCTATGTACATACAAGTGTGTAGTTGCATATGCATGCCTACACTACCTGACACGTACTGCAGTAGATATCGTATCTACATACGATTGATTGCATGACAAAATGTTGAAAGGGTGTTCCTTGTATTTGAACCTGCAGATTCTGAGGTGCGGACCACCACCGATGAACAAGGCCATGGCTGCTAACCTTGAAGCTCTGGGATATGCACCGGAGATGCAGTTTCAATTCTAATTGTGTGTTCTGGGCACCATAGGGCTCATTAGTTCTTTAGTTGAATTGAGATTGAGCAGAAAAACAATGTTGTAAGTTCAATGCTTTTGATTGGAACTGTAAGAACAGAGATGTAACATTCATTCTTAATTGCTCTCTACCCTTTAATAAATATGATCTTGCCGAGTCAAATTGATCTCCAATTTCCAGACAATGCTTAGACTTTTTAACTAGTTATCCTTTTTGAAAATTTATTTTTTAGGTGGTTAATAATTTATTTTCAAGAACATGAGGAAAAGATGTTTATTACCTAATGGAAAACAGGAAAAGTGACTTTTCATGGTAAAAAATATTAGAATTTCATTTTTTTTTAAAAAGATAAAAAAGAAAAGGAAACTTAATTAACTACAGAGTTACTTCGCCTATGGTTCATGGTTGACTTGCCGGACGTAGTTAGTATGTTATAATGTTTGATGTGTTAAAATTATATACTGCAATTGAAGAATTGGCGAGTACAGGTCGAATCCTAGAGATTAGATTAATTTTAATGTATTCTTAATATCTATTTTAGATAAATTAAAAATGTATGGATTATGAAAAATTCATATTTTAACAATAATCTATCAAAATCTATTAATTAATTTAAAATCACATAAGAACTCTGTTCTAAAAATCCCCGCCTAGGCCCCGCCTAGATCCGACAAAATATAGTTATGGGTTGGTTTTGGTTTTCAAAATATGGTTATGGTTCCATTTAATAACCAAAACCATATTAACAATTTTTAATAGGGTCCTTTACATAAGTATACAACAAATAGAAAGTAATTACAAGAAAAGTGCATCAACTAAATAATTACAAAAAGAGTGTAATTAAGACTCATATTACAAAAATAGTACAATTCACATTAATAAAGAAACCTAAAATCAAGGATAACTAATAATTCAAATTCAAATCTTGTCTCTAACAACAATTTCAAATCCATATTTCAAAATTCAAATCAAAATGAGAAAATTAAAAATAAAAAATTATGAAGGAACTAATGTTCATCATCCTCCTCTCTCGCCGCCACCGCTGCCGCCGCCACATCGCCATCGCTGCCGCCGCCGCCACAAAAATTGACTAGTAACTGCATCACATTTAAAATAAAATTGGTAATCAAATACAACTGAATTGGTTACATTGGTCTAAAAGTTTGACAACCAATTTTATGTTGGTAAATAAAAAATAGAACACTGCATATTTATACCAAAGGTAACCAAAACTTTATACCAAGGTAACCAAACTTGTATACCAAGGTAATCAAACTTTTATACCAAGATAATCAATCTACCTTCACACCTGCAGTATGAATTAGTTACCTTGATCTGAAAGTTTGGCAACCAACTGCACGAAGGTTTGGCTACCAACTGTATTACATGCAAAATAAATTGGAAACTTAATAAAACAGAATTAGTTACCTTGATATAAAGGTTTGGCTACCAACTGCATTATAAAAAAACTGCAGAAAACGATGGCAGAGGGAGGGGGTGGGGCGTGGGCAGTGGGAGGAGGAGGAGGGGGTGGCGGAGGGAGGGGGAAGGCGGAGGAGGGAGGGGTGGCGGAGGGAGGGAGGGGGTAGGGGTAGCGGATGGAGGGGGAGGAGGATGAGAGGGGCGGAGGGAGAGGGAGGGGGAGGAAGGGGTGGCGGAGGGAGGGGGTGGCGGAGGGAGAGAGGGGAGGAGGAGAGGGGCGGAGGGAGGGGGAAGAGGAGGAGAGGGGCGGAGGGGGTGGCGGAGTGAGGGGGAGGGGGAGGGGGAGGGGGTGGCGGAGTGAGGGGGTGGGGCATGGGTGGAGGGAGGGGGAGGAGAGGGGCGGAGGGAGGAGGCGGAGGGAGGAAGGAGAAGAAGAAGAAGGGAAACATAAATGGAGTGGGAGAAAATTGTGGGAGAGATGTGGAGAAAATTATGGGAGAGATAGTTGAGAATTAAAACACATCCCATAATTAAAGTAATCATAAATATGTACTAATAATGAAAATAAAATTTTAAAGATATTAATTATGTAAATATTTAATGAGGGCACTTTTCTTGTAATTATATTTTTAAATATACTATAAAATGTAATTGTTCCTTTTTAATATGGGTTATGTGCGTTGGAACCATATGGTTATAGTTAAAAACCATATTAACCATTTTAAGATGTTTCATGTAAATATTTATTTGTATTAGTTGTTATAATATTATATATTTTTTATATTGTGAGTGTATCATATAATAAATAACTAAAATATAATAGTATTTAATTATAATTTATGCTTGAGATTCCTTTCAGCTCTCATTTTTACTACTTATACTATGCAACGGTTTAAACAATTTTTAGTCTGTTGTAGTAGTAATGTGGGGGGTAGGGTGGGTGGTGTGGGGGTAGGGTGGGTTGATGAGGTGGGGGTAGGGGTAGGGGTAGGGGTAGGGGTGGGGTGGGGTGGGGGTGGGGTGGGGTGGATGTAGTGGGTGGGGTAGGGGTAGGAGTAGGGGTGGGGTGGGGTGGGGTGGGTGGGTGGGGGTAGGAGTAGGGGTAGGGTAGGTGGGTTGGCTAATAAGAATGCTTCTATTTCCTTGAGTGTGTCTATAGCCGATTCCTATGTGTGTAAAAAAATTTAATTAGCAGGGTAACGAATAATATCTGAATATTACTAGTTACCTTGATTTTTAGAGGAACATTTTAGTAGTATTAATAGCATTAGTTTTCTTAGCAAATTAGAGGAACTTTTGATTTGGATTTAGAATAAAATATGGGTCGAAAAATGGATAACCGGGTTGAAATTATAACCAACCCAAATAAATATGGTTCCAAACTTTAACCAACCCAAATAAATAAATATAGTTAACCAACCCATTTGGTTCCAGTTAATATGGGTTGACCCAATAGTTAACCAACTATATTGACAGGTCTAGCCTCGCCTAGGCGCTAGGCCCCCTCTTGACGCCCCGCCCCGCCTAGGACCTAGGCCCCCACTTGGAGCCTCTAAGCCCCCAGGTGCCTCAGCTAGGCCTAAGGCGATAAAAAAATTCCTCTAAAAAATTAGGCGGGTTCTAGGCGGAAAGATTTTTTTATTTTAATAACTACCCAAACCAAATCTTGATATATTTATTTTTCTAATGATTACCATATTCATAATACATATTGTATCATATCAAATCACAACAAGAAGTGAACAATATCAAGTCAAAATGGATAATTTTATTATAGTTAATACTTTTATTCATATAAGGAATATCTAAGAAGAAACTTTCTAGAATATCAAGTTGATTGTCACTAGGAAATTGAAACCTACATAGAAAGGAAACAAAAGGGACTAAGTTCAATGAATCTAAATTATGGCACAAATTTATTTTCCCTATAAATAAGTCTTTTGTTTTTGAGAGGAGGGGTATTAGGTATTGTATTAGTTTAGGTTAGGAGTAGGAGTGGGAGTAGATTAAATTATTTCTTTATTGTAGGTTCGTTAGATGATTGTTAATTAAAGGGAGTTTTTTTTTATTTTTAGTATTCTTCTTTTCTTTATTTTTGTTTAATTATTTTTCATGTCGAGCTAATTTCTTTAATTTAGGATGAAGATGAAATTAAATAATAATTCATGATAATATTTTTCATCTCTTTTATTATTTTTGCTTTTATCTTTAATTGATTTCGCCTACATGTTTCACTATTGAAATATCTTCGTTTTATAGTTCTTATGCAATGTTCTAAAATGCACTAGGTGGGAGGCGGCCGGCCAAGGAGGCCTAGCGCCTAAGGGGCCTAGGCGGGGCCTAGGCGAGATTTTTTTATTTTAAGATAATTTTAATATTTTATCTTAATTTATTCAAATAAAATAATAATATAAAGCAAAACAATCTATAATAAAGATAATAAAGGTTTTTTCTTAAAGTTCAAACACATCCATATTGTTAATGTCAAAGTTCAAACACATATTCATATTGCTAATGTCAAAGTTCAAACATAAACATGCAATTGTTCAAAGTTTAAATAAATTTTTAACGTATTAGTTTTATTTATAAATAAGATTGCTATTAAATAATAAATTTTAAAATTTTAAGAATTTAATTCAATATTAAAATTTAAGAAACTAAACATAAATTTAAGAATTATAAAATTGAATTAAACTAAATATTACAAATGTATTCTCATTTATATAATTTGAAGTTGGTACAAGTTCAAAAAAATACAATATCGCTTGATCACCAAGATTTTGATTTTATTGCAACAAATATTAAATCCTGCAAAATAAAATAAAACATATTAATTTAATAAACTAATATAATTAAAAGGGCAAAATTAAGGATAATAAAATGTATGAATTATGTGTCTGTCAATGTACAATTAATTATGTTTGTTGTATTATTTACCTATACATTTAATGACACTATAAAATTCGTGTTATTCCTCCAAGCCATTTAATGGCATCGCTTCCTCCTATTCCTTCCGAACTTTCCCTTGCTTACCTTGCTACTTTCATAGCAGAAACCTTAACTACTTCACTCGATTCCTACCTTGGGTCACGAGCGATCGTGTCAATGGTGATGGTGACGTTAAATTAATATTTTGTGTTGTTAAATATGTATTCAAAGAAATAAAGTGAAAAATGTAATGAAAGTAATCTTAATCTGTATAAAACGTGTTGTGCTCTCTCTTTGTTCTTAAATCTTACTTATTCTTACACTTGTCATGGGTTTTGAAGTCACTATTAGGGTATAAATTGAACTTAAATTATACTCTCTTCTCCAACTTAACTATCCTAGTATGTGAAATTTGCAGTTAAGAAGGAGGAGAGATTACATAACTGTGAAAAATAGAACTCTGAGTTTGGAGTAGGGAATATTTTTCGTGGCATTGGCAGGATATATAATATGAGAGAGATTAGTGTTAACGCCAAGATCTTTCTCCACGTCCCAATCACCAAGACGCGTCCGATATCCTGCACAGTTCAACAAGTCAACACAAAAAGCTTGACAGCTTAACCGTCCGGGGATAGCTCTGGCGTGAGAGTCAGTATCGGCGATCACAAGGTTAACAATGGAGGAAAATAATGTCTAGTGCTAGAGAGAGAATAATAATCTGATTGTGTGTAATGTTTTTTTACTTACCTTTCTTGTGTGATCCTTTCCCCATACGTACTCCAGATCCGGTTTACCGTGTCACTCACTATCTCCTGACACCTATCCCCACTCTCGGTCATCTCAGCCGAAAGCATGTAGCTCACTTCCTTACCTGCTATCACTATTTGTCACCACCGGTCATCTGAGTCCCATCCTCATTAATGCTATGCAGAAAGGTGGCAGACATAACAGTCAACTATATTTGGTGTGATGATTACCGGTCAATAAAAGGGTTAAGTGACAATTTGTGTAATGGGCCAATCTAATGACTAAGCCCAATAATAGAGATGACCCATATGACCGGATCCAATCAAAAGGATCCAATAGAATAATCAAATAACTGGGTCCAAATCATTCGGACCAACATGACAAAAGTAACATAATCCAAGGGGGGAGCCCATTAAGTCTAGCCCAATAATGAAAAGGATCATGGCCCAACAATTAGTATGAAGTGAATTTCATGTCTAATATATAGTACTGACACACACGAAGATAGGGAGATCACCCTCTAATTGATATATTAACACTGTATTGGACATGTTGATACTAACCGGATCCATAATATAGGTTTCATAAATTAAGAAGATGCTTCCGTCCCTTTGTCTAACTGCTTGTGAGACTTGATGATTTATATATAACGGTCCGGATCAAGTGCATACCCCTTATCTTACTCACCCGTGTTCACCCCTTTTAGGCGACGGTTTCGGTCATACAACCGTCGTCTATACTTTTAGCGACGCTATAGGTTGCCCGTCGTTAAAAGTATAGACAACGGTTGTATTACCGAAACTGTCGTCTAAAGGGAGGTGAGCTCGGGTGAGTAAGATAAGGGGTATGCACTTGATCTTTGCTCATATATATATATATAATACTCATATAGATAGATCTACACAAATTACTATGGGTAGATTAGATTTATGTATTTATTTATAATTATATTTGAAAAAGGTCGCATGATCCAATGTCTGCGACATCTTAGACTTAGCTGAGTAATTAATATGTGAGTATATTTTAATAAATTAGATATTTAAAATGTTATTTATTAACTAAAAATATAAAATATTTTAATTATTTTTAAATTTTAAAATATTTTAAATTAATTTTTTTAAAAATTAATAATAATCTTAAAATATGAAATGGAGGGAGTACAATATTTATAAAGGCTACATAGATTTAAATTTTTTTTTATTAAAAGACGATTTATAATACCGATTAAAAAACGATAAAAAACAAATAAATTTTATCAAATAATTTTAGATATGACTCTGTTACAAGGTAAATAAACACTACTTTGTAATTTATGCATGCCCCAGTATTGCTCTGCAAATCTCCTTCTTCTGCCAACTAAATTAGACAGCTATCTATAATCTCGTCCTAAAATAAATCATTTGTATTCTTCTATCAATTTTATTTTGTTGTTAAATATAATATTTGTGTTATCAAATTTGTATTAAAAAATTAAGTGTAATAAAGAGTAATGGGCGTACTTATAATAGTTCATCCTTTTAAAATTATAAAATATAAGATTATTAATAAATATAAGATTAGTAATGGGCGTACGCATCACTAGTCCTGCCAACCATATAATATAATTTAATTGAATATAAAATAATGGTTCGACTGTCCAATACTTCAGCAACCCAATATTTATGTACTATCACCGTTATAAAAATAGAGATGAATTTTGATTTTTTAGAGTTAATTTATAAAAAAATTTATAATTTAAAATTGATATAATTTTGTTTAAGTTCTGAAACAACGAATGTGATAATTAGTAATATTTCATAATTATTATATTTATTTGTATCAAAATTAAATAATTTTATATTAATTTTGAATTCTAATTTTTTTTAAATTAATTATAAAAAATTAAAATATATCTCTAATTTTAAAACAAATTTATACTAATTAAGGGGATGTACTAGTAGCCCAAACAACTTGGTACATCGTCTGGTTGCCTTTTGATTCATTAAAAGAATGATAAAATAAAGAGTTTTGTATTGTGAAATTATTTTTCTAAAATAAATGATCTCTATAAAAGATTACTAAATATTATAATAACAAAAGATTAAAAGATTCAAAAGCATCATAAAAAAAAGTTAAAAAAAAATATAATTCGATCATTAATCAGATTGTTTGTTCCTTTTTAAGTATTAAAATATAAAATGGACTCAAATTCATTCGAGTAAAGTCTGATAAAAGCAAAGATTTAACTTTTTCAGAGTAATGTAAAATTGGTATACATATTGTATATCTTAAAATTGAGTTATGTTAGGTATTTTAATCGGGATAATTGGATATGAGTGTTTATAATTTTATATATTTGTATTTTCATTGGAGATAAAAATATAAATAGATAAAATTGTAAAACACTCATGTTCAATTATTATGTTCGCATAGAATTTTATATTTTTTTTGTTGAATTACAATCACAAAAGATAATAATACAAGAGATTATATTAAAGAACAATAATATTTTCACATGCCTTTATAATATTTATATATGGAAAAGTGTTATATTTTCGTAGAGTGAATTCACAAATCGTAGAGTGACTACTCTACGATCGTAGACCGTGTAACTTGAAAAGTTACATGGCTGTGTACCTCCATATTCCTCATATATATATATATATATATATATATATATATATATATATATATATATATATATATATATACGGAGAGGCTCTAAATTGAACTTTAAAAAGCGAATCAAAGACGAACCATCGTCTTTGGTGTCTATGGCGACGATTCGACCCGTCGCCAAAGACTACATGGCTATGGCGACGGATCGAACCGTCGCCATAGACACCAAAGAGGACGGTTCGTCTTTAATTCGCTATTTAAGGTTCGCTTTAGAGACGGCCCGTATATATATATATATATATATATATATATATATATATATATATATATATATATATATATTAAAAAAAATAGCAGGTAAACGAGACTAGAAAAAAGGGGAAAAATAAAAAAAATTAAGGATATGTTTGATAAGAGAGCGAGGATGCCGGTTCTTCAGACAGATCCTTTTCCCACGCTAACTATAAAATCTTTTGCAAAGGAAGAGAAAGATTGATCAACGAACTTCCATGTTTGATCTTTGTCTGCTCTTTAACTGAAACAACCCAGGTCAAATCTCGAGTAAGAAACAAATCTCAGGTCAAATCCCAAGTCCGAATCGAATCAATCAAAATAAGGCCTCAAATTACTGGCCTAATAGTATCTTCTTTGGTCATCTTAGCCCACCACAAGTGTAAGACCCCGAATTTTATGAAATAAAAATATTCAATTTTTCTTATAATTACAATTCAGTAAATGGTTAAATTGATAGAAGGTTAAAGTTAAGGGTGATATATGAATTTTTTTCAAAAATAAGCAAGTGGTTATAAAATACTCATTGTTGTCGGGAAATATTCGTTTGGTCGTGGAATATTCTTTCTGTCGGGGAATATTCGTACGACGGCGCAGCCTTTTGTGGGCCCCGTAACAAAATAACTTTCGGATGAAGAAAACGACAAATTAAAGTTTTTTTTATAATAACGGCGTAGTTGTTACCGTTAATACTGTTAAAATACTCGGTGGTTAAAACACAGTAGCACACGGTATTGCACCAATTATTGACTCTTACGTAAGAAAGCACTACTCAATAATGGTTACAGTAATTATTGTTCAGTATTTTATTTTATTGGTTCAATAATTACTGCATTGATATTTTATATCACTGTTGTTTCAATAATTGTCACTACACAGTATTTTTTATTATCGAAGCAATAATTCATATTATCTGAATAATATTATTAGATAACATTATTGGCAATGTCTAGAAAGTTCTGTCTAATGAGAGGTTTGGTCACCTAATTGCGCGCCAGTAAGAAGAAATTCTTATTGGAAAGCCCCCTCTTTCCTGGGAACGGCCTGGTTGCTAGTACTGTGATTCTGTAATATTATTTGTGAATAATTAATTATTGATTTATATGATGAGAAAAATGTTGATTTTATGTGGATATAGATGGAGAAAATTTTTAATGTGACAATTGTTGAAAATTAATATTTTATATTTTTCTGATAAAATAATTTATTTAAATATATTATTTTAATAATATATTAACGGTGATATTTTTATAATGAATGTGGGATATATGAGTATATGAGGAGGAAGAGAATTTTTGTGGCATTAAATGTTTAACACAGATTTTGTGTGTCGGTAGACCTATTTCTTGACTGAAAACTTGATTATAGCCTGTAAAATTGCCAGTTTATGGATTTCGGTCAATTTTTGTTTGGAATTTGGAAAAACTTTCTTCTGCAAAGTTGTAGAGAATTGAATTTCCTATAAAAACTCGCGAGATTCGAATTTTCTAGCAAAAGGGCTATTTATTGTGAATTATTGAAGTTTCGAATCTCCAAAATAATTGATTTTTGAAAGTTTAAAATTATTTAAATTAGAAAAAAGTTTTTATTACTTTTCTAGAAGGTTTGCATGTGTGGTTGATGGCTGAATTCAGTTGGTATACGTAGGAAAATTTAGAAATAATAATAATAATATTAAATTAAATTTTCTGCTTTGGTGTTCTAAGCAATTTCCTATAAATAGGTGCTTAGGTTAGAATTGAAAATCACACCAGAAACTGAAGTTTTCTCTCTCTATATTATCGAGCGTATTCTTGTGAGTATTTTGAGTATACTTTGAGTATTGCTATACGGTGCAAGTTCGTTCAGCGTTATTCCAGTCAGAGGTACTGCTGTTTTGAGGTAAGGGATAATAAGGGATTTTAAGAGTTATTATTTCAAAATTCTTCTGAACCTTCAAAAATTCTGGAAAAATTTGAAATGATATTTTGATGAGTTTTGTAGATTGTGTCCAAAAATGGTGATTTTTGGATATATAGATTAATAGTTATGGATTTTATGAGAAAAGACTATTTTAAAAGTAATCGCTTATAACTCCTTGTGGTTAACTCCAAAATTGATGAAATTTTTATTGGGAGTACATCTATATGATATCAGTATACCCTGTGAATTTTGGAATTTTTGGATAAAAGTAAAATTTATGATAAATGTTTAAATATTCGATGGTTTTGGTCATGTGAAAAATAGTAAATGACTTTTAAAAATTCTGAGAAAAATATATGTTCAATATAGGACTATATTCTACTAAATCCCAGAAAAGAAATATTTTTGGAACTGATTTAGTATTTTTCATGAAAATATTCTAGTTATGAGTAAATGAATTAAATATGTTATGTGAAGTAAGAAAATTGGAAAATATAATTTTATGGCTTGAGAATCATATATGAGGTATATGCAGATTTTTGATGAGGGTTTTGGTTATTGGTGATGGAATCTTATGAGTTTGGCATTTTAGAATGATTAAATGCATTATTTAGTAAAGTGTAAACAATTAAAATAAATTGTTTATAAGCTTAAAAAAATATTATTCTTTCAATATCATTATACCGAAATATTGGTATGAATTTTATTGTGGGATTTCTATCTTTTTGAGTCGGGTTTACTATTCATGAGTTACTATTCACGAGTTATTATTCACGAAGTTACTATTCATGAGTTACTATTCATGACAAAATTGGTTTCTTTTTCTAACCAAATTACAGTTGATTTATGAATATTACTCTGGAGATTAAAATTATATATTGATTATATTGATTTTATTATCATATATAACATTTTTATAACCCTGATGTTGAAATTCTCTTTCACTGGAGTGTAAAGATGGGTAGATTATTGGTATGATCATGACTAGGGTTCTCTTTGGCCAGTAGTGAAAAGTTGAATTGTGACTGGTATGATCATGACCATTGAATTTATAATTGAATATCTTTAGCTTAAGTGCAAAGGTGAATTGATCAACATATATGGTTATAATTATGGTTTATATAAATTCTGAAATGATTATGTATTTCTTTGAGATATGAATATCTTTGGCCTGTAGTGCAAAGATGAATTGTTGATGAATATCTTTGGCCTGTAGTGCAAAGATGAATTGTTGATGAATATCTTTGGCCTGTAGTGCAAAGATGACTTGTTGATGAATATCTTTGGTCTGTAGTGCAAAGATGACTTATTGATGTATATCTTTGGCCGTAGTGCAAAGATAAATTTATTAGTATGATTATGAACATGAACTGTGATTTGGTATAACCATGATCTTTGATGTTTCAGGTGATAAAAATTATCTTTGTCCTGGATGAGAAAAGGAATTTAGAACAACAATTACGATTATGAGTTATACATGTGATTGTGGACAGGAATTGTTGATTGATGTTACAGGGATAAAGCGTTGTTGATGGACTTTTAACATGGAGAAGATAATAGACTTTATAGTCTATTTGACTCTTCTAATGGATTGCTCGTTCCGCTGCAACTATGGTTGAATTTTTTATCATATACCATATGTTCTAAATCTCTGATTTATTACTGTTGAAGGCTATTGATAATTTATTTATCTTTAGTCATGACATTCTTTACTGAGCTAGTTGTGCTCACCCTTTTGCTTCACAATTCCTTTCAGGTAATACGAGTGTAGCTGGGTCGAGCGGGGGAATAACAAGGGAATAGAACGGTGGTCTATAGATGTTGAGGGTGAGGTGAATTTAACTTGGAAGGGTGTTTTGCCACTGTCATACAAGATGTCTAATGACATACCACCTCGTGTCATCATAAGACATTGATGTGCTCATCCACTTGCTGAGTATATCTACCAACACTATCTATATGATCTCGGAGTCTATTTGAAATATAACTCTCAATTAGAGACAGTGGAGATAATGATATGTCAGGAGAAGACTTGCCATTGGGAAGAATATGATAGTAATCTTCTTGTTTTTCTTTGGGGTCTATTGGGTCAACCAAGGATAATTCTGTGGCCATATGATATCTATAATAACCTAGACGCATGGCCTCCCATGTACGAAGGTTTCCTTGAGCACTTCCCAAAGATTCTAATTTCAAAAACAGTTTTCGACTATACCTTTATGTAAGGTGTCAGTATGAGGTGTTGTCCACGGTTGGGACATGAGTCACAGTTGATATATATTTGTATACAAACTCACAGCATATGTGTTGTTGTATTTTGCACGACAATTGTTGTAATAAAGTTGTAGTTGTTTTCTGTACCATGTATTTGGCGACTCAGAATGGGTTGGATGGAATGGACCTATTTCGGGGTTGTCACAACAGGCTCCCAACTTGAAGGTTCCTTATATGCGCCCCCACCTCCGGACCTCCATCTCTCCATTGTGGGAACAAATCTCAGGTCAAATCCCAAGTCCGAATCGAATCAATCAAAATAAGGCCTCAAATTACTAGACTAATAGTATCTTCTTGGGTCATCTTAGCCCATCACAGGCTCCCAACTTGAAGGTTCCTTATATGCGCCCCCACCTCCGGACCTCCATCTCTCCATTGTGGAATAATACCACCAGCCTTTGTGTCCCCACCCCCATGCAACCCGATCGGATGACCCGACCCGAGCTTCGAGAGTCGGCTCTAATACCATATGAAACAACCCAAGTCAAATTTCGAGTCCGGAACAAATCTCAGGTCAAATACCAAGTCCGAATCGACTCGAGCTTCGAGAGTCGGCTCTAATACCATATGAAACAACCCAGATCAAATTTCGAGTCCGGAACAAATCTCAGGTCAAATCCCAAGTCCGAATCCCGGAACAAATCTCTTGAAGGTTCCTTATATGCGCCCCCACCTCCGGACCTCCATCTCTCCATTGTGGAATAATACCACCAACCTTTGTGTCCCCACCCCGGCAACCCGATCGGATGACCAGACCCGAGCTTCGAGAGTCGGCTCTAATACCATATGAAACAACCCAAGTCAAATTTCGAGTCCGGAACAAATCTCAGGTCAAATCCCAAGTCCGAATCGACTCGAGCTTCGAGAGTCGGCTCTAATACCATATGAAACAACCCAGATCAAATTTTGAGTCCGGAACAAATCTCAGGTCAAATCCCAAGTCCGAATTCCGGAACAAATCTCAGGTCAAATCCCAAGTCCGAATCGAATCAAAATAAGGCCTCAAATTACTGGCCTAATAGTATCTTCTTGGATCATCTTAGCCCACCACAGACTCCCAAAAGGTTATGACTTGAAGGTACTATCGGTAGTAACTTATTTCTTTATATGCAGATAAATTATTCTCCTATCTTTCGATGTGGGACTGGGGTGTTACATCAACCCTACAAATCAAACCATTATCTGGTGAACAACTCATTTTCTCCCTCCTCTTTCTCTCATTTTTTTGTTTCCGTTCATAGTTCATGGTTGTTTACTTTCTTTCAACTTCACTTTCTTTCAAATTGCCGTAGTAGTGTTGAACTGGTTTTTTTGTTTCTTGAAAAAAGAGAGGAGATTTTTATGCTGGTGTTTGAAAAATCGGAATACCGTGTAGCACCAGTTTGATTAATCTGGACTTTTTAGTGGACTTCACTGCCTTTCTTTTGCTGGAAATTCTCAGTTATTCTTATTCACAACTGGTTTATTTGGACAATCATGCAATTTCTGAGTTGTGGTGATATAGTGGTCCAAATTAGCGGGCCCTTTTCACCTATACCTTGTATTTCAGTTGTTTCCTTTCTCTGTTTGTTGTAAATGTATGGTGTTTGATGTTTCATACCAAATATTAGGAATTCTTAGGGTCTGTTTTGTAATGGGGGAGAGAAATGCGCCCCACATTGGGCTTCTTTATCAGAAATCCTAGTTTTCTTTGTTTACTTCTGCATCAGCCTTGTTCATATTATCTTGGTTCTTCGTGTTGCGTTCCACTGGCCGCCCTCGATTCATTGAGCACAGTTTGTTACCCAGTTCTAATCTTGCTGTGTTTGATAATGAGAGTTCTGAGCCCAGGAATACAAGTGATAATAAACCCTCTATAGCAAGTGCTTCACTTGATAAAGATTTACCTCAAAAAACAAATTTGGTAAAATGTGCGTCCGATAAAGTTAAACTTAGTTTTCATGTATGATTTACCTCCTGAGTTTCATTTTGCTCTCTTAGGATGGAAGGCCGAAGGGAAGAGTGTTTGGCCAGATATTCAAACCAAAGTCCCCCAATACCCTGGTGGGTTGAACTTGCAACACAGTATAGAATATTGGCCGTAGTGCAATAAGAGTTCACAATTCGAGCGAAGCTGATGTGGTATGTGTTCCCTTTTTTTCTTGCTTAAGCTATAACCGATATTCCAGGTTGAAGCCAAACCAAAAGGGTAGCATGAACAAGTTGCTTCAAGATAAGTTGGTCAAGTTTTTGACAGCTCAAGAGGAGTAGAAGAGGTCAGGGGGCAGAGACCATATAATTCTTGCCCACTATCCAAATAGTCTTTTAGATGCTAGGATGAAGCTGTGGCCTGCTATGTTTCATCCTTTCAGATTTCGGGAGGTATCCACCAAATGTAGCTCAACATATCATTGCACCATACAAACATGTAATCCGAAACTATGTCAACGGCTCATCCGATTTTGATAGCCGTCCGACTTTGTTGTACTTCCAGGGAGCAATATATAGAAAAGATGCAAGTGACTTTTTTTCCTTAATCTTTTTGTTATAATTTATTATAAATTGTAGTTGGAACGAATGTAAATGCTCAATTTTTCTGTATTATCCCAGTTAGTGGAACTAACCTTTGTCCAAATTTCATTGACAAGGTCATTGCCACTGCCTGTTATACTCGTTCTCTGTGTTCGCCTTTTCACACAACTAGATATTTAATTCTGTATTTTCCCTTATATTCTAATTGTTTGTTTTAAATAAATTTTGCATTATTTGTAGAAAACTCTGGCCTTTAAGAGAAAATACTAACTCGAAATTCTATTCTCTAAGTTGTAGGGAATACAAGAGCCTGGCACTAAATGAATAGCTGATTTAACCTACTTTAAGAATTAAACTAAATTGGAACTTTTCCCATTACATACTACTCCCTCCGTCCCAGGATAAAAGTCCTTATTACTATTTTGGGTTGTCCCATGTTAAATGTCCACTTTCTTTTAATAACCAAACTTTTACACATTTTTTCCTATTATACCCGTAGCATTAAATATCTCATACTTTTCTTATTCTAATTCTCTCTCCATATTTAATGACATTATTATGGATAATTTTGTCATTTTATTCCTGTTCTTAATATGCGTGAAAAGTCAACCAGGACTTTTATCCTGGGACGGAGGGAGTATTTGTTTTAATGTTTGACTGTAGTTTAGGTACTAACATTTGGAAAATGTTGTAATGTCAGATCTATTGAGCCCAGAACGACTGTTCAACGTTTTTGGGTTCTTAACTTTGTATATTTCGAAAAAGAATGTTGGGATTGAAAGAAAGGTGGAAAATGGAAGCAACATATAGATAAATCATGAAAATAAAAAAGAAATATCCTTGCCCTATTCCTTTCTAGCAGCATTTGCTGATTCTTTCAGGATACGAGTTTTGACAAGGGTTGCATCTGGTTATCTTGAAATGCTCAATAATGTTGGGTCATGATATTTCTCCTATATTGGGCCGGGTACATTGGATTCACTTATTAATTAAGATATTGGGCTCATTGGGCCCAATTATTATGTTGACTTCATTTAATCCTATAGAAACCGGGCTGGGTCAATGGGTCAGCCCATTGGGTCATTTAATATCTATTACTTTGACTTGTAATGATGATATAGTATGACAGTTGACCAAGATACCTGCCATACATTAATGTGGATGGGATTATAGCCGGCCGGCGAGGTGAACAGCATCAAAAAGCAATGTACATGTTTCATGCAGCCGGTAGAACCCATCAGATCATGGGGATATGTCAGATGGTAGTAGGTGGCACAATATTCCAGGCAAAGATATTATTTCCCACCGAGTAAGTCTTCAGGGTGAAGGTATGTATTACACACACACGACCATAGATTAACACAATTCATACTCACATTACACTAGACTTTTTTCTCTTGAGTTAACCTTGTGAACAGACATACTTACTCTCACGCCTGAGCTATCCCCCGGCGGTCCGGCCGTCAAGCTTGTGGTGTTGTCGTGTTTACTGTGCAGGATCAGGACGTCTTTCGTGATTGGGACGTGAAGAAAGATCTTGGCGTTAACATTGGCGCTAGAAGGAGGGCTGAGTTCTAGTGTCCTGAGTATTTTTCAATCACTCATCTTGTTTTATTCTATCCGGTTTTCATGGGGAAGAGTAGAACATCTACACCCGAAGGACAGCCGATGGCTGTCAGTGATTCAGCACCGCGAATATCTGCCAAAGATCGTTTGGGACCAACTATAAGTGTCCATGCTAGCACGGCATCCAAACGTTCACATGAAGATTCTCGACCAAGGGCGGTAGGCAAAGCAAAGCGTAAGCTTATATTCCCCACAGAGAGAGAGCCTGGTCATGGTCGGAAACGAGTAGAAGGCACCTCGCCTAGAACTCGAAACCGAGATGACCAAAACGCAAAAGCCTCCCGTTTGGCAAAGATGGCAGACGAAGCAGATAAAGCCATGGAAGCACTTATGAAACAACGTCAGGACATAGCCGAGCAAATGGCTCGAGTGGCAGAATTAAGAGACGAGGAGCTCAGTTATGTCCAATCCGAAGAGCAAGGGCATCGAAGCGGAAAAGAACCTGCTCACTCAGTACGAGAGTCTCTAGGTCGAACTAGGGAAAGAAGAAGGTCTCGTAGCCCTACTCCTCAGAGATCAAAGAGAATATATCTTCCTGTCGAGTCCAGAGAACAGGGACGAAGTCAACGAAAAGGTCGATCCAGAGATCGCACTCCGGAGCATGCAAAGAGAGCACTTGTCATCGCACATTCTCGTCATAGTGCCCGAAGTCAAAGACGAAGTATATCCAGAGGACATACTCCCGAGAGTCTACTGAGGGTACCCCGCCCTGTAGATACTCGTCATAGGAGAAGTCCCTCTAGAATGGAAGGATCTGTTGAGAAAATCCGATCTGCTCACAGAAAGAAAGAATTGCCAGAGAAAGAGGCATCGTCACAACCAGAAGGCGTGGAATATCTGGTTAAGGAATTGAAGGAGCTTCGGAAGCAACTTGCCGAAGTTCAGAAAACCAAAGACACTCCGGGAAAGAAGGCATCCCCTTTTTCTGCGGAAATTCTTAGTGAAAAGGCTGATCCCACCAAGAAGTTGCCCCACATCGAAAGTTATGATGGATTGGGGGACCCTTACGACCATAGTCAGGCATTCGACCGACTTATGGACTATTATGACTTTAGCGATGCAGCTAAATGTCATACGTTTGTCACAACGCTCAGAAAAGATGCCCGACAGTGGATGGGGACCCTACCCTCGGATTCTATCTCTTCCTGGGAAGATATGTGCAGCAAATTTCATGCTCGTTTTGGGAGCAACAGAAGAAGAGGAAAGCCAACTGGTTCATTGGCTCAAGTCCGACAGTCCTCTAACGAGTCTTTAGGCCAGTACGTGAAACGATTCCGTGAAGCAGTCGGCCAAGTGGCAGATCTGAATGATCTACAGGCTGTAGGACTGTTTCAGAATGGTTTAGATCTGGTCAAGTCGGAAAAGTTGGTGAAAAAACTTATGTTTAACCATCCGAAGAGTCTCGCCGAAGCCTTTGACAAAGCCGAAGGTTATATCGTGGTAGAAGAAGCCATGAACAGTCTCAAACGTCCTTCGGATCGGTTCAAAGAGACAGATGGAGATAAGGCCGATGCGGATCAGAAGAGACATGAAGGGAATAAAGACCGCCACGAAGGCGGATCGAAGAGATACAACAACTGGAGGCAGGGTGGAGGACGTTCGTCCGCTCCACCTCAAAGGGTAAACAGAGTTTACACAGCACTTAATACAGATAGGGCTGTTATCTTGGACCAAATCAAAAACCAACCTATCTTTGAACCGCCTCGAGATAACATCAAGCCCGGAAAAGGTAACCCTCGCAAGTATTGTGATTATCATCAAGCCTCAGGTCACGATACGAACGATTGTGCCAGTTTAAAAGAGTTTATCGAAAGAAAGATACAGGGGGGATCTTTAGTTCAGTACATAGCTGCCAGAGATAATCAACAGCAAGGTCAGACACCCGTCCAGGCAGCTCAACCAGTTCAGCTGACGTTACCGGCTACGGGACAACCAGCCAGGCATGTAATCGATGTCATCACCGGGGATACTTCTGGAAAGTTGGTTGGGAGAAAGCGCCGAAGCCATTTGGATTCGGTCATGTCGGTGGCGGGTACCTTCCCGAAGACCGATAGACCTTATCCGAACACGGTAATCTCTTTTACTGATGAGGATTACCCTTCGGAAGCCATCGAACCACACGAAGGATCATTGGTACTAACTGCACAGGTGGGTTCGGTGGATATGAAAAGAATGATGGTGGATAACGGGTCTTCTGTGGACATCCTGTATGCTCATGCTTACCAAAGAATGAATCTGGAGGGACAGAAGATGGAGATAGGCCAGGAGGCTCCTCTGTATGGTTTCAGCAATGATCCGGTTAAGGTGGCCGGAACTATTGAGTTACCGGTAATATTTGGAACCGCCCCCCAACAGGTAAAAATTATCTGCAAATTTTATGTTGTGCATGTTGACTCTGCTTATAATGCTATTTTGGGGAGGCCTACCTTAATTGCTTTGCAAGCTATAACATCAATACCCCATTTCAAAATCAAATTTCCCACTGCTCATGGGGTCGGTGAGGTGAAAGGAGATCTAGACCTGGCCAGAAGGTGTTATAGAAATGTCGTTATCACTTCGGGAGTGGGGGTATCAAAGCAGCAGCAGACCATGGCGATTGAGGTCGAACCCTTCACCGAAAGCAGTTCGGAACCGTTGGTCACACCAGCTAAAGAAACAGAAGAAATAGAGCTCATTCCTGGCAAAAAGGACAGAACGGTGAAAATAGGTTCGGGCTTGCCGGAACCTCTCCGGACGAACCTCATGGAACTCCTGAGGTGTTTTGTTGATATTTTCGCGTGGGAACCTCAGGACATGCCGGGAGTAAGCAGGAATATTGCGAAGCATAGATTGGAGGTGGACCCGTCGAAGAAGTCAGTACGGCAGAAGAGGAGGATCTTTGCACCGGAGCGTCAACGGATCATTGATGAGGAGATTGCAAAATTGTTGGCAGCTGATTTCATCTTTGAAATCGACTACCCGCAATGGATGGCTAATGTGGTTCTAGTCCAGAAGCATAATGGCAAATGGCGAGTCTGCATTGATTATAGCGATCTGAACAAGGCCTGTCCGAAGGATTTCTACCCGCTGCCCCACATTGATCAGCTTATTGATGCCACTTCGGGGTATGCTCTATTAAGTTTTATGGACGCATTTTCTGGGTATCATTAAATCTCCATGTGCAAAGAGGATATACCGAAGACGGCGTTCATTACGCATCGTTCGGTATATGCCTATAAGAAAATGACTTTTGGCCTCATTAATGCCGGAGCAACATACCAGAGAATGATGAACCATATTTTCAGACATCAGTTGGGCAGGAATATTGAGGTTTATGTAGATGATATGATTGTCAAGAGCATGTTGGTACATAAACATTTGGACGATTTAGAAGAATGCTTCCAGACCATCCGTCAACACAACTTAAGGCTGAATCCGACTAAGTGCACTTTCGGTCTGGGTGCTGGCAAATTTCTGGGTTATCTCGTCAGTCGTAGAGGAATTGAAGCCAATCCGGAGAAGATTCAAGCGATCCTGGACATGAAGACTCCTCAGTCGTTTAAAGATGTTCAACGTCTGACTGGAAGGATTGCAGCTTTGCGGAGGTTTATGTCCAAGTCAGCAGAAAGATGTTTACCGTTCTTCAACACATTGAAGGGGCCGAAGAATTCAAAAACGTTCCAATAGACTTCAGAATGTGAAGACGCCTTTCAAGGCATCAAATCCTATTTATCTTCGGCACCTTTGTTGGTGAAGCTCGTTCCTGCCGAGCCTCTATATTTGTATCTCGCAGCTAGTCCGATGGCAATAGGAGCTGTTTTGGTACGTGAGGTTGGAGGCAAACAACACCCTGTTTATTATGTGAGTCATGTTCTTCGAGATGCTGAAACCAGATACCCAAACATTGAGAAGTTTGCTTTCGCGTTAATAACGGCTAGTCGAAAGCTTAGGCAATACTTCCAGGGTAGACTGGTAATAGTATACACGGATCAACCTTTAAAGAAGATTATGAGCCGACCAGAGGTATCGGGAAGATTGACTGCATGGACGATGGAATTATCTCAATTCTTCATTGAGTATCATCCCCGAACCGCCATCAAGGGGCAAGCTTTAGCTGATTTTATGATCGAATGTTCGTTTTCTGAAGCTGATGAATCTGTGGCCGAAGCTGAAGGGTCTGATAGGGCAGTTGTCGTCCTTCAACAGAAAGAGAGTTCGTGGACGCTATTTGCGGATGGGTCTTCAACTTCGGACGTCAGTGGAGCGGGGGTTATTTTGACAAGTCCAGAGGGATTCAGAGTGCAACAGGCTATCCGTTTTCAGTTTAAATCGACGAATAATGAAGCTGAGTACGAGGCAGTATTGGCCGGTTTGCGACTAGCGAAGAGTCTAGAAGTACAGAGAATAATCATTTTCAGTGATTCTCAGTTAGTCGTGAAACAATTTACTGGGGAATACGAAGCTCGAGGTCCCCGGATGATCAAATATTTGAAAGAATTAAAGGATCGGCTTCAATACTTCTCATCATATGAATTTCAGGGGGTCGAACGAAGCAACAATTCCATTGCTGATGCACTTGCCAAGCTGGCTACTACGGATGTTAATGTTTTTGAAGGATCAGTATACTTGGAAATTCTACAACATCCTAGTGTTCATCACGAAATGGTGACGTGCATTGACCGAACCAACTGTTGGTTGACTCCCTACATAGAATATTTGGCTGATGGCGTCTTACCTTCGGATCGGATGCTCGCTAAGAAAGTCAAGTATAAAAGTGCTAATTTTGTTCTGATTGATGGGGATCTTTTCCGAAGGGCCTTCTCGTCTCCGTTATTGAAATGTCTGACTCCATCAGAAGCCGAATACGCTCTCCGAGAAGTGCATGAAGGCATTTGTGGCGACCATATGGCTGCTAAGTCATTAGCCTATAAAGTACTTCGTCAGGGATACTACTGGCCTACAATCTTCAAGGAAGCAACCGAATATGTGAAGAAGTGCGAGAAGTGCCAACTCAACAGTCCAATACCGCATCAGCCACCAGAAGAGCTATACTCGATCCTATCTCCTATACCCTTCGCTGTCTGGGGGGTTGATATATTGGGGCCGCTACCGAAAGCAAAAGGTCAGGTCAGTTTTGTTATAGTTGCCATAGACTATATGACCAAATGGGTTGAAGCAAAGCCACTTAGGTCAATAACGGAACAGGAATGTTTGAAATTCATGAAGGAGTCAGTCGTATTCCGTTTCGGAATTCCTAAGGTGGTAATATCAGATAATGGCCGTCAGTTTGTTGGATCAAAGTTTGAAGCCTTTTTAACAGAATTGGGGATCCAGCACAGAAAGACTTCAGTGGCTCATCCTCAATCAAACGGACAAGTTGAAGTGACCAACAGAACGCTATTGAACGGGATCAAGCGCAGACTGGACGAAGCTAAAGGCAGATGGCCAGAAGAGCTATTAAGTGTTTTATGGGCGTATCGAACTACTCCGAGGACTACAACAGGAGATTCCCCTTTCAGATTGGCCTATGGTACTGATGCCTTAGTCCCAATTGAAATCGGATCCCCCAGTCTTCGAGTCAGTCATTTCAACGAGATTTACAACGAGGAAGGACTAAAGACCAATCTTGATCTATTGGAAGAAGTCAGGGAAATAGCCTTAATCAGATTGGCAGCTTATCAGCGAAGAGTGGCCAAGCATTACAATAAGGGGGTAAAACTTCGCAGATTTGAAGTAGGAGATTTTGTTCTCAGAGAAGTCGAAGCGTCTACACCTCAGAATTTGGGAAAGCTAATGCCAAATTGGGAAGGACCCTATGAAGTCACAGAGGTTCCGAAGCCAGGGACTTATCGTTTGAAAGCATTAGATGGCTCAGTAATCAAAAACACTTGGCACGCTGGCAGGCTCAGAAAATATTTTCAGTAGATTTATTGTCAATACATCAAAAGTCTGTAAATATCTACATCATCATCAATAAAAGATCATCTTTTCCCTCAAAAAGTTTTGTCTTTGTTGCTGCGTAGTTCATGGGAGTTAGGAGGTTCGGGAGGACTTGCTGACCATTCGATGGTAGCCTATTCGGCAGGTGGTCACTATTCGGCAGTGTCAGGCCCTTCGGGGTAGGCATTTGTCGCCACTATTTGGCAGTGTCAGGCCCTTCGGGGTAGGCATTTATCGCCACTATTTGGCAGTGTCAGGCCCTTCGGGGTAGGCATTTGTCGCCACTATTTGGCAGTGTCAGGCCCTTCGGGGTAGGCATTTGTCGCCACTATTTGGCAGTGTCAGGCCCTTCGGGGTAGGCATTTGTCGCCACTATTTGGCAGTGTCTGGCCCTTCGGGGTAGGCATTTGTCGCCACTATTTGGCAGTGTCAGGCCCTTCGGGGTAGGCATTTGTCGCCACTTAGACCTTGTCAGGCCCTTTGTGGTAGGCAAGTGTCATCTTTTGGTTCTGTTAGGCCTTTCGGGGTAAACAAACCTTCAGTAAAGCAAACCCGTCTCACACTTCGGTAACTGAATAAGTATCCCTTTACTTTATCACCTAAATTTTCTCTAAGTGTTGAGTTCAGAATGCATTGTTATATATAACCTCATTTTATCTGTTATATGACTTGCTCAATTGTTAATTGACAGTTTGGTTTCAACCCTCGGAAGGGTTTCTTTTACATACATTTGTCCGTATTAATCCTTATTGAAATATTGACAGAACAAAAGTACACTGAAGTCATAAGGAAGAAGATCATTTTTCATTAATATTCGACTTACTTACAAAAATAAGGAAATTACAAAAGATATCATTTCAAGTAGCTCCGTCATCATCTGAAGAGTCGAGCAAGTGTGGATCTAAGTTGGCTTTGAACAACTTATCCTTGCCACGACTTCGGCAGAGTGCGTAGCTTTCCGAAAAGATCCTCATTATCTCTCCGCTTATTTCGTCCGAATTCCGATACTCTTCACAGATTTCTTTGCGAAGAGCATCAGTCAAAGGAGGCCCTAAATCTCGGAGAGCTTTAAGTTCTCGATTTTCTTGCTCGAGCTGCTGCCGAATGTTCATCTGACGGGTCCCTTCAGTTTCCAGATCATGGATCGTCTTAGTCAAAACCTTAGCGTCAGATTTCAAATTGCTGATCTCGTTCATCCTTATCTCACTCCTCAGAACCAAATCAACATTCATCTTGGTGATCTCGGCATGTTGAACTTTAGTCGATTTCAATTCTTCATTGGAGATTTTCAAATCTTCCTTGGCTCGGGCCAGATCCTTATGGAGACCTTCATTTGTATGAAGGATACCTTCGCGTTGAGTTCTTTCCCGAGCCAAAGTTGATTTCAATATGGCATTCTCCTTCCTCAGCTTCTCCTCTTCGGATTCGGCTTCAAGAGATCGCGGATACAGACGCCCGAACACAGCATTTGCCTACACATGTTCGGTGTTATTCAATCAGTACCAGATACACAAGTACAAGCGTAAGTACGAAAAGAAAGGAAAGAGTCATTTACATTCGCCAAATAGCTCATGCCTTCTTTGAGCAAGTCCCCATTCGAACTGTTACCGAATCGGTGGTCATCGGTCTCGCGGACGAAAGCCTCGAACAGTTGGAAGGGAAAGTTGGCATTAAATTGGGGCCACATAGTTGGCGAACCCATGGCGTCATTCTGAAAGTCGGTAGTCGTTCGTCTTGAAGGGGAAGGCACAGGCTGACTGCGAACCGGAGATGGGTTCGCAGGTATCGCCTCTGGAGGAGGAGATCGAGCAGTTAGAGGCTCGGGATTCAAGGAAGGGGCAGAAGAAGGGGCCTGGAGTGTTTCTGTTGTAGTTGGGGGCTCGGTAGCCGAGGAGGGGGCAGGATGGGCCTCGGCTGTTCGTGTTGTAGATGAAGGGTTAGTTGATGTTGAAGGAGGAGGGACACGAAGCTCTTCGGCCGTAAGAGGAGTTATTTTTGATCTTATCTTCTTTGCACGAAGAACCTTTGCCCTGTCTTGGGGAGGTATATCCAATAAGCTCCTCTTCTTCGGGTTTGGGTTGGAAGGTGCAATAATAATGGGCCCGGTTGAAGGAGTTGATTGAGGGATTTCTTCAGGAAGGATCGTTTGTGGATTTGCTTCGGGAAGAATATCCTCGTCACTTTCAGGATCAACCTCGCGCGGGGTAGTCCTGACCTTTTTAACAGCTTTCTTTTTTCGACGAGGTCTGAGAGCTTCTTCAGGATGGGTAGGCTCCTCAGCTTCGGGCTCGTCGTTTTGAAGGAGGATGATTGATGGATCGGAGGCGGATGGATTTGTTTGAGAAGGGCCTTCAACAGGAAGCTCCTCATGGGTCTCCGAAGTCTTTCCCGCCAGAAAGTCTTCTAAACCTTTTACTTCCGAAGAAGTTGGCTTGATCAGAGACACTGCAAAAAACTATGTGTTAAAGTCCACATCACATAAATATCTCAAGAAATTATGCCACAAAGTCTGTCGAACTTACATTTATGATCATACAGCCAGGCTTGTTTGGTCAGAAGAGTGAAGCTCCACTCTTTTGGAGGAATCTTCATCAAGAAATCTCCCATTTCCTTTATGCGTGCTCCGGGAATATCTCCGAAGTCGGCAGAAATTCGATCTGAAGTAGTCCAATCTGGAAGAGAAGAGATTTCTGGTCCATTGATGAAGAACCACTCTTTGTGCCATCCTTTGTTGCTTGAGGGAGTGCTCATCAGAGGCCTCCTCTCAAATTTGGAGTTCGGACGTGGAGACTGTTTGCTTATCATTTTAAACCCTGGTTCTCGGGATTTGCCGGCGGAGAAGAGGGTGAAAAACATGTCCACGGAGGGAGTAATCTCTAACTCGTGGCAGAAGGCAATAAATGCCAGAATGTGGATGTAGGAATTGGGCACGAGTTGTGCGAAGCCCACTCCTATGAACCCTAGGAGGGTAACGATGAAGGCGTGGAGGGGTAAGCGAATCCCTTTTCAAGAAGGGTAGCAGGCATGGCGACCCAACCATCCGGTCGCTGGTACATGCGCTCTTCAGAAGCGGGAGCCCTTACATCGTATGTCTCTGGGATCCGATAGTGAGTTCGGAGGAAGCATACCTCCGAGTCAGTGATGATGGATTTAGTGTTGGCATGAGGAAATTGTTCCTCATCCTTGAAGAAGTCAACAGGATGGATGGGGTTGGCACTCGAACTTTCTGGGTTAGGTTTTGATTGTGAGGAGCTTGAAGGGTTCTGGTGTGGGTTCACCATTGTTGAGATCTGGAGAGCTAGAGAGAATTTTCTGAGAAGCAAGAGAAAGCTCAAAGGTTCGAATTTCAAATTAGCAGGTAAAACCGTCAAATTGGTAAGGTTTACTTTTTTATACTGACGGTTACACAGGAATCAAGGCCGGCGCATTAATTATCAGTAATGATGAGAATTCGAATGAGGCGTGTTTGGATGACCTTTGGATATTTCACCCGATTGGGCCTAACCATTGAGTTTCCTGTATCGGTCCATCTTGTTCAAATTAAAATCCTTTATCAGAATGGGCCTATTATCCTGGGCATCCTGCCATCTCTTAGCCTATTTTACACATCAAAGTAGGTATGCTTCAACTATCTCCCACTTTTGGGCCTTTATTAAATTCTGTTATCATGGACCATTTATAGTTTTCTATTAAACATCGTGTTTAACTAAAAAACTAGGGGGTAATGTTGGGTCATGATATTTCTCCTATATTGGGCCGGGTACATTGGATTCACTTATTAATTAAGATATTGGGCTCATTGGGCCCAATTATTATGTTGACTTCATTTAATCCTATAGAAACCGGGCTGGGTCAATGGGTCAGCCCATTGGGTCATTTAATATCTATTACTTTGACTTGTAATGATGATATAGTATGACAGTTGACCAAGATACCTGCCATACATTAATGTGGATGGGATTATAGCCGGCCGGCGAGGTGAACAGCATCAAAAAGCAATGTACAGGTTTCATGCAGCCGGTAGAACCCATCAGATCATGGGGATATGTCAGATGGTAGCAGGTGGCACAATATTCCAGGCAAAGATATTATTTCCCACCGAGTAAGTCTTCAGGGTGAAGGTATGTATTACACACACACGACCATAGATTAACACAATTCATACTCACATTACACTAGACTTTTTCCTCTTGAGTTAACCTTGTGAACAGACATACTTACTCTCACGCCTGAGCTATCCCCCGGCGGTCCGGCCGTCAAGCTTGTGGTGTTGTCGTGTTTACTGTGCAGGATCAGGACGTCTTTCGTTATTGGGACGTGAAGAAAGATCTTGGCGTTAACACTCAAGATCAACCTTATGTATTGTAATTGGTTGAAGTATATTATGGCTGTAAGAAAAATAGAATTTTAGCTAGTTGCCATCTGTTGCAGGCTTGCAGCTTCATCTAGGGTTTGTAGATCTAGTTACATGCAAGCTATATGTATTATTAGAAAGAAAATGTAAGAGAAGGGAAGTAAGGATATGCATATGCAAAATAATGTCCTTGTTAGTCCATTTACTGTTTACTCTTCTGGTTGAATTGGAAATTTTACTACTATTATATCTAAGGATATTTTGCTTGGGAAAAGGGAGAAGAGAGGGTGGGGGGGCGGGGAAGCATGTCTTTCCACGAGGCAGGAAGTAGATACAGGATGATATAAGAAAACAATGCACAACTTTTGCTACTTAATGTATGTTTATATTTCTTCTTTGCCTCCAATGTTTAAAAAATAAAAAATAAAAATCTGAAAAATAAAGAGTTCTTCAGTCTCCAAATCTCCTTTGACTAAATTGTCAGTAAGGTTCCTGGTTAAAGTTTGTGCATGAGACTATCTCTTTGCCCCATGAGAAATTACAAGTTCGTGTGTTTGAAATCAGAGCTCATAGTTATTGGATTGAGCCTTACTGCTGTTTTTCCTCCGAGCTTACGATTCTTTTTCACTGTGACCTAACCAGTTTGTTTCTCAATTTCAGGGTGGATTTATTCGCCATGAATTATTTTACCCCTTAAAGGAAGAAAAGGATGTGCACTTGTCGTTTGGGAGTGTCCAAAAAGATGGGATAGGTAAAGCTACAAATGGAATGCATTCCTCCAAATTTTGCCTCAACATAGCCGGTGACACTCCCTCATCAAACCGTCTCTTTGATTCCATTGCTAGCCATTGTGTTCCAGTTATGATCAGCGATGAGATTGAGCTTCCTTACGAAGACGTTCTTGACTAGTCGGAGTTTTGCATATTTGTTCGAACTTCAGATGCTATTAAAAAAAATTCCTAATAAATCTAATCAGGAGCATTGGGAGGGAGGAGTGGACCAGGATGTGGACGAGGTTAAAGGAGATGGAGAATTTGTTTTGAGTATCGGTATCCATCCAAGGATATGGCAAGCTGTGGCTCGTAAGGTTCCTGCTATGAGAATGAAGGTACACAAATCTAAACGATTCACTCGTTTTCAACCGCTTATAGAGAAAGGCTTAAAATCTGTTCCTTTGCCAAGAATTTTCAGCAAGGGCTTGGCATGTTTTCAAAAACAATTGCTCTGCTGCATCTGGTAGAAGTTAGGAACGGAACTGCACATACTTGTATTGCTTGTAAACAAGAAAGAGAGAGATTAAAGTGAAAAAGAAAATTAGCAAAAAGGAAAGGTAATTTCCAGGCATTTTAGATTCCAACAGGTATATAATTCTTGTGTCAATTATGTAGGTGTCCTTAATATCGCTTTTATCTGATCTAGGAAGAAGAAAGTAATAATGCGATTTGGTTGAACCCCATTAACACCCCATGGATAGAGGAGGGCCATGAACACCTACTAGCTACTATATATATTTTCCAGTTAATGTTAGGAATGTAATAAATGACGTTACGCTATGCATGTGGTGTTAGAAGAAAGGGCCGGAAACAATAGTTAATGAGCCAAAAATAGTTGGTTGGTTTGGGCTTGTAAATAATCTATTAGATTCCGTGTGCATCTTGATAGAGATGGGTGTATCTATGAAAACGCAGAGGAGTGTATTATGTAGCATCGTGCATGCTTGTTTCAGCCCTGATATTAACTGCAAATGATCTATATATTATTTAGTACTCTCCAACGCATGCAGGACATGACAAGGGGCACAAACATCTGCCAATACTCCTCCCAAACTAACCCAATAATAACCGCAATACTCTCAACCGGGAGTGGTTAACTTTGGTCAATTGACTGACACACATGTCGACACTTATTGATCAATTGACCAACTTACTATGGAGTTAAATTTATGCTAACCAGAATACTCGCAACCCTACATAAGTAAAAAAGAGTTTCATTTGTGATTTATATATATATATATATATATATATTCTTAAATTTTATAAACTTTACAAATGAAATTTTTTTGTGAAATAGATAGAATTATTTGTGAAATAGATAGAATTATAAATAAGAGTAGTGACTGCAGTACTAGTACTTAACAACAACTGCTGCCAATTACCAAATAAAGGCAATACTACAACATATATGAGCAATGTGTATCTTCTATTCTCTCTCCCTCTCTATATATATATAGTTATAGTTGCAGTTGCAGTTGCAGTTGCATTGAAGTGCCTGCCAATTTTAAGTACTGCATGAAGAACTCAAAAACAAACACGAACATAATTAATCAAACTTACAACGCATCAAAATTCTACTTAGTTTTTCTTTATCCTCTTAAAATTTAAAATTTATTTTTTAAATTATTTGTGTACTCGAATTTTTTTTTAAAAATACTTTTTTATCATCTATCTATATTATAAAGCCGTCATGTTGCTTTTGGCGATTTTGTGTCATGATTGGCCCTTTTTTTAAAAAATAATAATTTTCCCCTACAACTTCAGATATATTACTATATGTCCTTTTTAATTTATTTTTTTATCTTTTTATTTAGTTCTCTAAAATTTATAAAATTCTAATTTTATCTCATATAATTTACATACGAAGGATACTAGTATTTATTAAAAGTTTTGGTTTAAGATATATTGTAAAAAAAAAAGTAGGACTAGTATTTTCACAACATCCTAATTACATAATTAGTAAAGTGAGCCTAAGTAACATCAACGTGTGAAGTGAAAATATACGAATATCACTTTCCATTATTTATTTATTGTTTATATTTTTTTGGTAAACTACTTGCTTCACATACTATATACTCGATCATTAATTACGCAATAATATTGTTACTTTAATTATATTTTTACATTTTTTTTGTTATATTTTTTGTGGACTTCAGGGTGACTTTTTCTTCTTTTTTCCTGAAAGAAAAAATAGTATTTTTTTGTTTTACACATTTAATACAAGCAAGATCTAGTGTCAAAGAAAATTATAGACGGTACCACCTTGTAAAGGATAAGACTATAAAATGAACCGGATAGTTCGAACTTGATTCGTAATCGCTAACTAAAAATTTTATTCGAATTCGACTCGAAATATAAACGATATTCAAATATTAATAAAGTTTATAGTTTGATAAATTACTCGAACCCCTTCAAATTGTAATTTTCTATTGATATTCGGATTATATTCATTCAAAAATTTTAAATTGCTCAAGCTTGACTCGAGATCATGTCCGACTCGATTGTTAAACCAACCTCGATTAAATTTTATTTCATAATTGATAAATTTTATAAACCAAATCTAAATAACTCAATATTCGATTTGACTCGACTCATTTATACTCTTAGTAAAGAGAAAACCATAAATTCCTCTATTATCAAGCCTACCCCATTGTAACTCCTTCACATCAATTACAAAATGGGTCGATTTCATGGCAAATTAATGGACCTTTTCATCTGTTATTAACAAAAGAGTCCTACATGGATATTGGAATTGGACATTGAAATTGGATATTTTCAATTTTTTTTGTTTCGCTTTTTTTAGTGACTCTCAAAAAATGTATAGTATAATTTTCAACTTGTATATTTATCCAAAACCACACGGGTGGCTAACGCAAGCGAGGTTTCCCTAAATATTTTCTTTCAATCTTTGTCCCATGTTTAATTTAAATATTTTCAGATTTAATTTTTTAAATTTAATAATATTATTTGTTAAATCATTCAAATTTTAATATAATATAAATTACATAAGGTGCATGTGTACCTAAACCCTTATAAAAGGAATGAGATTTGGCGAATTAGATCCCGTCTATTACACTTATTTTTAAATTTCTTTCAATACACATTTAATTACATAAATATTATTTATTATTTTTAACGAAGATATTCATAACACAATTATTTAACGATGAATTTTATTGTGTCACTATTATTGTGACAAATATGCGGGAAGAACTTCAATTTATATAGATATGGCGATCAGATGGATATATATGGCCCCAACAAAACAGTACTTACACATGTCATTGTTTGATTGACTTGCCATTGTTGATATTTATAGTTTTAAACTCTTTCTTAAATTCTTTGATTGATTATCCGTGCAAGACACGGGTTACTGTAGGGAATACAATTTAAAATTGTGGTGTATTATAATATTTGGTAATATTATAATTTGAGTATAAATAGTATAATATAAATAATAAATGGTAGTAGTAATATATTGAAAGTGAAAAGTTATAATACGTACATTCTTAGAATCCGATTAACTAGGTATTAACTCGCTGATCAAAATTATTTACAGTCAAAGAAAAAGAATGGATCGAAGATATATATATATATATATATATATATATATATATATATATATATATATATATATATATATAGAAAATTGATATTTTTTACAAATAAATTTTGATATTTTTATAATATCAAATTCACATAATTACAAATCCCATATATTATTCATACTAGAGGAACTTGTGAAATTATTATTTTTATTTGTGAAAATATTAATTTATATATATATATATATATAGGACATAGATCAGGTGCGGGATCCCGCACCTGGTTAAAATACGGACCCCATTTTTTTTTTTAGAACAACTAAAAAAAATAAATAAAAAATTATGGAACTGAAATTTTTCCATAATACAATATTTTGGACGTGATTTGAATACCTATACCAAAAAGTGGTGGTACAGTCTGCACAGACTGTACCCACCACTTTTTGTTATACGTACCTAAATCACACCCAAAACACTGTATTATGAAAAAATTTCAATTCCATAATTTTTTATTTGTTATTTTTTAGTTGTTTTAAAAAAAAAGCAAAAAAAAAAAGATCCGTATTTTAATAAGCTGCGGGATCCCGCACCTGATCCGCTCCCTATATATATATATTTATTTATTTAGAACCAACAAGAACACCTACTTTTTCAGACGGAAAGGAGGCGAGAAATAAAGCCGTATCATCATATCCTCCTCCTCGTCTTCTCTTATTCACGAGAACCACTTTTGCAGCTGATTGTCACTTTTCTTTCCAATTTCATCATATATAATTATTACGAGTACACCTATCACGAAAAGAAAAAAATCCATATATACGTGTGTGTGTATATATATGATTAGCTATCTCTGATCTATATATGCAACAGCTAAAAAAACCTTAATATGAAGGCAAAAGAGGAGGAAGAATGCGGCTCAAATAGGCATAATTTACTAATCAAGGATCTGGTGAAGAAGAAAAAGAAGAATAAGGAGGTGCAGGCGGTGAAGTACAAAGAGTGCAGGAAAAACCATGCAGCTAAAATTGGGAGGTATGCCGTGGACGGTTGCTGCGAGTTCATAGCTGCCGGAGAAGATAGAACCACCGGATCAGCTTTAAGGTGTGCTGCTTGTGATTGCCACCGGAACTTTCACAGGAGAGAGATTATCATCAGTCTCTCCAACTCTTCATCTTCTACTTCTAATTCTATATAGCTAGCTAGTACTCATTCAATATATAATTCTAATTGTATTGGCTGTCTATCTGTTTATTTATTTATTTAACTTACATGTCTACCTTGAAAAGTTATGTGGTAAGAGGGGATGTAGAATTAGATTTCTATATACCGAGTGACATTCGAAAGTGATGAATATAAAATATTGCTGTTCTGCATGAGATTAGTAACGAAATGGGTAAATTATAAAATTGTCTATATATTGAATTGTAATATAAATGTTAATGTTTTAATTTTTGTAATGTCATAATTAATGTCTTAATTTTTTTGCAAAATCGTTCCTTCTACCTAATTTATTAGGGTCAAAATTAGTAAGACATAGAGTTATATAAGGACAAAATAGTACATTCATGCACAAAATTATTTTCTCGACAAATACGTCCTTACAATAATAAAATAGATTCTCTCATTAATAAATTTATTTTATTTTAACCAAATAAAATAGCTAAAAAGAAATTAATTACAAAACTCAAATATATGTTTAAATGAAAATTTAAGTAGAATATTTTGACAATACAATGTGTTAGGACAGTGACAATAATTATAAGTATATATATGTGAGCTGATAAACGCATTAATTTTCTTCTAGGTCTAGGTCAGACTCAGGAAAATTAATGAAAATGGAAGTATCAGGGTTAATTGTAGATGAGATCAAGTTGAGTTAAAGTTGGGCTCTATCTATATATGAATGGAAAGCTTAAAACTTGATTGGAACTCATGTAGGCAGGCAGGTTATCATCAATTATTAACCTCTTTATCCCAACCCATCAATACCACAGCTGAGTTACTCCAGTTATTAAGATTAATGTTTGTCATATGTACCTACCCGCGGCTATAATTCTCTCTCTAAAAAACTTATTGCTGCCCCATATCTTTAAATTACCTACCTACCAAAAAATCAGTCTTTCATGTTCTGTATGAAATGTATACATGAATAATTGGGAGGGCTGTTTACAGTGTTTTTTCAATAAAAAACGTACTTCCTTTTACAGTTTTTTCTCCAAACTTGCTCTATTATTTTTTTTTCCTCATAATTGTGAAAAAAAAAAAAACACTGTGTACCGGACGTTAGTCCGGTACAATTGCACCGGACGCCCCCCAACCCATACATGAAACGATACCTGTATATCAACTTATGTTGCTGCATATGCAATCAAGAAAAGCAAGTGCTTTCTTTACACTAAGAAACCAGAAAAATAAATTTCTCAACGTTTCTGAAAAACATAAAAAATAAATTATTCATGTTCAGCATCAGCATTCCACAAGAAAGAATTATGCCACTTTTGGTGCTTTCGGTACATTCAACTCTAAAAAGGAAATATATTTTAGAAAAAGAAAGGTGGGACAAACTATTGGACTTGAATTCTTGTATCAGCCGTTGATGCCCATATATGTTCCAAATCCCTAATAAAATCGTTTTCTCTACCTAGTATCACCGTATTATGGTCGGCATTTGCTATTAATTTGACATCGGCATCTGGGACCTTTGTCTTGATGTTGTTGCTGCATTCCAGTGGGACTAACTGGTCCCAAGAACCTTGAATTACGCTGATTTTCATTCCCGACTAGTTCAAAGTTTCCAAATATTCATCCATTAATTTGGCTCCTCCGCATATCACATTGTGCATGGTGTGCCAAGCGGAATGATGAGTGTGTTGTGTCAAATCAAGAACCATGAAATGCAGATCCCTAAAAGACAAACAAGTCGAGTAAATGACACATAATCTATCCGATAATACTTGCTAGAATAGCAGAAACAGATTGTGCGTGGTTGTTACCTTCTGCGAGTAAATAGTTTAATAATCTTTTCCCATGTCCTGTGGTTCCGGCAAATAAGGAAACAGACACATCTGCCCATGTGCTCGTGCCATGACATAACAGCTGAACCAAACAAAATCGGTGGCCATAAATTTCTCCCTGCTAGTCTTTTAAGTGCTACTGATCCAGCATCAGGATTAGATGACGGGAAATAAGGCTGCAAAAGAAATTTGCAAGGAAAATAAATAGCTAAGCATGAAACAGAGGTAACTAGCAAATCATGAATTAACATACCAAGTATCCAATATAAAGCAAAACAAAGATTGTATCATGTGAAGTAAAAAAAATAAAAATAACATCATTTTCTCAAGTTTTTAAAAGGCTACATTTAATACTCCAGTGTATAAGAGATGTCATAAATGCACTTACAGGTGCTATTAGCGTAACGGATTTCACAGATTTTGAGTACTTTGCAGCCAATGCTAATGCAATCACACAGCCCATGGAGTGTGCAACTAAATGGAAAGAATTCAACTGAAATGGACAGATCACAGATTTCTCAATAATTTCTACATGATCCCTCAGGGTATATAGGCAAGCACTCGGTTTTGGGCTCCTTCCGAATCCCAATAAGTCCACGGCAAATAGTCTGTAGTCATCCTTTGCAGATTCAGACAGATTTGGAAAGACTGTTTCTGTCCAAAATAACGAAGATGAGGGGAATCCATGTAAGAATACTACATTTTCTGCAATCCTTGCTTCGCGATCCTCAATGTTGGCTGTCAAATATAGAATCGAATAATGTTAGAAATTGTCTTACACTAAATCCAAAGGTAACAATAATATTAGTCATGTGAACTTTATTTGATGAAGTGAAAGTAAATAGGTATCAGTTTAATCAACTATTAAAGCTTCATCTTTTCCGTCCTCTCCAATTTAATATGTTTAATTCTCTGACTCTCTTTTTTTATTTTTAATTCTACTGATAACAAAATGTTGATATATAGGTAACAAATCACAAATGTATGATTATATTGTTTACTTGCTATATGTGATTTTGTTATAACCTTGGAGTTCAATTTGAAAAGGGGGAGAGATACTTGTGCTTAATGGTTAATATGATTAATATATGTGGTTTCTTTTTGATAATAACAAAGGGGGAGATATATATGGTACTGAGATACTATATTGTGCTTGAATATGCAAATGCTAGTAATTTAGAATTTGTTTCCTTAATATGCATAAATTAAGGCGGAGTCATATACTTAGGGGGAGCATATTAATTAAATGGCATTATGTATTGTCATCATCAAAAAGGAGGAGAATGTTGGTTATATATTTTATGATTTTAATTATGACAATATTATTGGGTTTATGAATTTGATTTAAATTGTTTGGGCTGATTTAAATTTATTATATGTTGTTTTCTTGTTGGCCTAAGATTGGAATTATGGTCCATTAGTATATTCCTTCTATATTTAAGTTTGCATGTTGCTGAAAAGATCTTTAATATAATTTAGTAATGATATGCAATTCAATTTGAAAAGTAAACTAAATAAGGTAACTGATATTCAGTGATTGGCTAGTAACAAACTTTATCAAATATCTCCTTGTTCCTTTATTTAAGGTGTTTTGGTTTGACTTGAAAACATATCCTTGATTTACCAAATCTGTTGGACTCTTTAATTGCTAATATCATGGGGTATACCAACTGTTATATGTGTTTCCAATTCTATCTTATGTTCATATCCGTTGGTCAATATTAGTAGCTAATATTATGGGATTTAAATCATCTTATTTCTTACTATGGGATTTAAATCATTTAGTTTCTTGCTAACAATTATTTTTATAGCCGTTGGGTCTCTCTTTATATATAGTCTTATCTCACGGCTAAGCAGGATAGGAGAAAAGAAGCTAATTCACGTCGCTATACAGAGAAGAATCCTATTGAGAGCTTTCATTGTTTATTTCCAGTTATTCATTGTACTGTCTATAATTCTTTGTGGTGGAAAATAAGAAGTCTATTGTAATTTCTTCTATTATATTCAAAGTTCATGTCTTGTTTGGCTTGGTCTATCTAGCAGTAGATAGGATCTGTTCAAAGAGAGTTTTTCAAGGTTGCAGAGGTGCAAAGGTCTCAGTGGTGAGAAAAGTTGCAGAGGTGCAAAGGGGGCAGAGGTGTCCATCAGTGAAAAGCTTCTTTGTAACAGGGAGTTCTTTTTATTGTATTTAATTGAATATTAAATTTAATAAAAAGAGTCTCCAATCCTAGTTGGGATTGGATGTGGATTACGCCGCTAGGTAGAGGATAGGGACTAAACCACGTAAAAAATCTTGGTGTGACTTTTATTTCTGTTTATCTCTTTAACTGTCATTCACGTTCTGCACATTTTTATTCATCACGCCTATCCAGACACTAAAGCAGACAGATCTAGCTGTCTGATAATCATAAACGAAGAACAAACACTAAAGCAGACATGTGTAGCTGTCTGAATTAAACCTGTAGCAGAAAATTTCAAAAAAAATTCAGCGTTTATCATTTTTAGCTTAACCACCTATTAACCCCCTCTAGGTGTGCACATACATAGAATTACACAAATTTCAATACAAAATATTAAACGGTTCTCGACCCAAATGGCCCCTAAACTATGCCAGTATTATCATGGTGTTGTTCTTGTGATTACATAGCAGGAGATTTCAAACAGATGTATGACCAGAACTATGATTCACAAATGAAAATTAAGTTGAGGAATGAAATAGTTTGAATTTGTAGTCTAGGAACAAAGTTGGTTAAAAAAAACTGGCATAGTTTAGGGACAATTTGAGTCAGTAACCCAAAAAAGTAAATATCCAACAAACTGCAACTACAATCATAATTTTTGCAAAGTCTAACAACCATTGTTTTTGTATTACATATTTACATGTCATCGTCTATGATGTCACTTTAATAGTTAACATGTACAAACAAACATTTGCATTTATTTTATGTAAAGTAAAAACACAAAAGTATACCATTTAACAATTGAAAACCTTCTATTATATGTGACATGATTATAAACTCAAAACATTACTTGATGGGTAGTCTTTAAATGGAGCAATTAAATCTATGTAGGTAATTAGATTCAATCTCTTATTACATTTCAGATGAAAGAGTTTATAACCCATAATTGAAGATCAAAATTTACCCCACACAAAAAAAATTAGAAATAAAATAAAAGGGTACCTTTTGATGCTTCTCTGACAACAACATGAAGATTTTGATCAGCATCGGTCATCCATGAAACACAAGAATCACAGCCACAATCAGACCATCTATTTCTCACCACCCCATTTCCCCTTTTCTTTGAATCCTCCAATTTTATATGGAAACCACTAATTTCCCGGAAAAGGTTTTTCCTCTTATACAGAGTCTCTGACAACTCATTTTCCATGTATTCAGACTTTTCTCTCTCCCGGTTTTGACAATAGCACGAGGGCTTATTTCCTTCAAAGAATTCATCAATGTATCTGTAAAATATACACAAAAAGAAGTCCAGGAAATCAAAGAATAAGAAAACTATTGCACTCAGAATAGAAATGAGGAATCTTGCAGTAATTTTCAGGCATTCTGCCAAGAAAATCGACCGCATTTTTCAGGCCCAAAGATGAGAGAAGGTGACTAGTCGATGGAAGTCTGTGGGGTGAAAGACAGAAGATGAGATGAGTATTGGGCCACGTTGATTCGCTCTGTTTATTTATGTAAATTAGGCAACTTATACAAAGTTGGCGTTTGGTTCACCCAATAGTATTTGAGATGTAATTAAGATTATATTATAATTCTTTAATTATTTTAATAAGATATATTTAATTAATATTTTTCGTTAAAGATGAAAATAAGTAGTAGTAATATATTAATTACTTTGTCATAAAATGTAATCATATTTAGACAAATATAACTTAGAAATTAGAATCTCTATATGACATTGAGTGGAAGGTTACAACGGAGCTGCCATTGGGAGTGTCAAGACATGAAACAACAATAACAGTTTCTTCCCAATAAACCCATATGGCAGTTATATGAATACATATATTAAGACTCCCTCCATCCCATTCATTTTTTTTCAAATTATTTGTAGTTTATTAACTACAATCTTTTTAAAATTAGAAAATATTACGGATGAAAAAGAGTAAAAATTACCTCCACATAAAAAAATGTTACCGAAGAAAAAGAGTATGAAATAAATATATTAATTATGAGAATTTAAAGATATTATAAACAATTAATATTATATTTAATAATACAATCATTTCTTAATTCTCGCACACAACTTTAAATCCATGAAAAAAGATGCTCAAAAATGACATGGAACAAGCGGCTACTAGTAGAACATAAAACATCCACGTGCAACTTGTCTTATGATAGGCAAAGTTCTGTACAGGAAACCCCACACTAGTAGATGAACTTGAGCACCTTTGTAAGGTACATATAGACGAGAAATGAAGTACGCCTTCATTAACAAAAAAATACACTTATTATATGGAGCGTTTTTCTAAAAATTCTGTTAACATGGAAATGAGGAACAAAATTTGCCAAAATTATAACTAATAGCATTAGTCAAAATGAAAACAATCGAGTGTATGTTTAATCAGCTACTATCATTTTCTTTCTTTTCAGGATCCGAGCTCACAATTGGAAGATTCCTTCGGTATTGGGGAGAAGTCAACCTTCTTTCCAATGGAGTTTTCCTCTTGCTCACCACAAACCTGTTCACCCCTTTCCGCATTGGCATTATTGAAGGGAAGTCTTCATCAGGGATCTGGCTAAGCTCAGAGATGTCCTTAATCTGAGCAACGCGTCTGAACCACCTTTCTGCCTTGGCCTCCTCTGACATGTCCAAAGGATCGGGATCCTTCACCGCTGATCCCTCCAAGCTCTTTCCAGTCCACCCACTCCTAACATTCTGATTTGCAGGTGAATGAGTTGTAGTTCCTGCTAAATTGCTAGTAGGTTGTGTACTTGTCGAGTTTCGAGTTGAATTTCCAGCATTTTGTTCCCCAGTCTGATATGCATTTTCTTTCCCCGAATATCTATTTCTCCAACTCTCAGTGGTACTACTTTGAAAGCCGAATGTTGTGTTACTTGGACTTCCAATACTTGGTCGTCCAGTTTGAGATATATTGTCTTCCCCAGAATATTTTATATTCCAATTGTCATTATTGATACCTTGGGAACCCGGGGAATTTTGAGTTTGGTACCCACTAGTTGGTGCCCCACTATTTCCCCTGCCAATCTGTTGGTTTTCTGTACTTGCCACTTGATTCAGATTGCTCTCCCCTCTTCTTGCCTCATCTGATTTCACAGGAGTCATCCCTGAAGACCTAGAAATTGAATAAGCCTCATCTGTAGAGTTTACGGTTGCATTCAAACTCTCTGGCGGTGGCTTGTCCTTTTTGGCAAAGTAGTCTGGAGGAAATGGAACAAATGGGACAAATTTAGTATTGTCTGCTTGCTCCATGGCCGACTGTCTTTTGTACGTAGGAGAAGACAAAGAACGATCTTTCTTTTTACCAACTACAAATCGATTTTCTCCTTTACGCATTGGCATAATCTCTGGGAAGTCTTCATCTGAAATAGCACTTGTCAGGTCTGGAACATTGTGCAGCTCTGCTACCCTGTTGAACCATCTATCTGATTTTTCTGCTTGTTCTTTCTTATTCTGGTTCTGAACTACATTTTCTGGCTTTTCAGACAACTGAAAATTCTCTCCTGGTGTTCCAGACTCATCTCTCACAGAAACAGTCCCTCTTTGATCATGCACTATTGAAGGAACAGATTCAGAGCTTTCTGGTTTAACTTTCTCATTATCCTCCATATTTGAACTTTGAGTTTTTTTAGCAAACATATCAGCAGGTAACGGCACGAATGGAACATATCCAGAATTGCTTCCCTTAGGAGGTCCATCTTGCAGAGAACCTGATATAGGTGCAGTGGGTCTCACTGTTCCAGTATTCTCTCCACCAATGTTCCTATTATCAGTTGTAGGGAAGGTGGATGTGCGATCAATAATTTGATTTAAACTGCGGCTAACTGATGCGTCTCCATTATTGTGTCCCAAACCTGACCCAGAGTTGACAGTGCCAAATGAAGCTCCACCTGGACGTCTGCAGTCGCATCTCAAGCACACGGTGTTTCTTCCATAATTAAAGAAATCACACCTACAAAAAGCGGGGTTACAACAAACAGAAATACAATAAATGGACTTCACTTATTGTCATCTTAAATGAAGGAACTTGTAATTGAGCACAAGTAGAACCTACTGTGGACACTCCCACTCTCCACCAGTCAGCTGCCTCTTCGGTCTAGCCTCCTCGCATTCAAGGCATTTAAGATTTCTTGCAAAGTTCATGAAACTGCACCTGTTCATTATTGAATGAATTTATATCGAGGCATATACCCCCAGTATGGCATTATTCATATTATTATAACTCCATCTTCAGCAAAAATCTTGTTGATATAGCAAATCTTCTAATTCTACATAAGCATGTAATTGCATACCTACTTGCTAGTGAAATATGCGCACATGAATGCTGAGGTTGATAATATACCACAAGATACAAGGCTATAAGCAATTGATTACATCTTCATAAACTTTTAAAATTTAAGACCAACAAAAATGGAACTGATCAGTTCAAATTCTTAAACCACAGAAGTTGATGAAACATAAACTCAAAAAGAACATACCTTGGGCATATCCAATCACCTTTCTTCATTTCAATATTCTGTCCAAGAGGCCTTGGTGTATGTCCGTCATAACCTGATACCTGCTGTTGTTCTGGAGTAGGCAGGCCTGAAACATGAAATCCACATATTACCTCCGCCAACTCATTCAACAGACTCCGAACAGATGATTCAATGCGCTCTCTACTGTACAAGTTGTTCCTTTCTGACGAAACAATGGGATTGCTTGCATAACTCAATATATACTTCATCAAATCAACTGTTTGCGCTTTATCGGATTCCACCACCTAAATTCAAAAAAAAATTTAGATTTCATCAGGAAAAATAAAGAGTGATAGCTACTTTAACAAGAAAGGAATTTTTAAAAAAATAATTGTTACATTAAGTACACAAATTAGAAAGTCAATGAAAACAATATCGCCCAGACAACTTTCTTGCTACAGAAGATGATCCTCAGCTTTATTCAAAAGGTGTTTGAAAAGCAACAAACTGTTTTTCAAATACCATATTCCTCCTATGACTCAACTCATGAAGCTTCACTTAAAAAAATGATTTCAGTTTTTCACATTTTTGTATGGGTCGTGAATCACCAACTGCACAGTAGATATAATTTCAAACACAGGCACATGGTGTCACACCATTGACCAGCACCAACATCTCTCAGATAAATGGACATATACTCCTTAAAAATCTGAATGATGAGATTATGTCTTCTCTTTCATATCTCTCACTTTATAACTTAACCACTCTTTTTGTTGCTTGTCTCTCATTAAAGGTCAACCGCCAACAATGGACTCTCCAAGAAGCATAACAAATCATGTGTCTTCATACGTAGAGTGTATCTCCATATAATACCACCTCCCTGAACTCACTATTAATAGTAAACTTATAATATTTCTAGGAAATGAACAGAACAATGGTTATAAAGGTACTGACTTCTACCAAAACAAAACTGAAAAGCATTCATTCAGAATACAGTGGAGGAGAGCTGGATTATGATTTCAATTAAATGTTAAATCAACATTCTCAAGTAGAAACTCATAAACTTGACTAGAACTTTGGCTTCTTTCATATGCAAGGAAAAGGTTCCGCCCAAAATTAAGGCATTTATTTGGTCTTTGGTTTTGCAAAAGGTAGAATAATAATGATCTTTATCATGAGAGCACAACCCACAAAACTCTACTTCCAGATGGTTTTCGTTATGTATAAGCAAAATGTTGAGACATATATTCTCATTTTTTGTTGCATTGTCTTGTTTCTTGGAGATTCTTGGGGTTTGTGAAACATTATATTTGGTTTGTTGCTGTATTTCCTACTTTGGTGGAAACTGGAAAATTTGTTGCCAGCTCAATTCAGAGATTTTGAGGGAGGAAAGAAGCTTTGAAAGTGTATATTCTTTTTAATTCTTTACTGAATTTGGATTGAGGGTAATGCTTTAATGGACAACTATCTATCGTTTGCTTTGATGCAGGATAGGATTATTTTTCTTACTTCACCTTGGCCCTCAACCATGGGTGCTTTTAAGGGAATGTTTGCGGCTAATTTTTGTAGAGATTGGAGAGCTGCTCTTTTTAACTTTTGTTTCTTCTTTTGTTCCCATTTGTTATAGGGTGGGTAGACTAGTGGTCATCTGTTTCTCTATTCTTTTAATTAATAAATTCTAAAAAAAGAGTAAATAAACTACTAAATTTGCACCGTTCCTATAGAAAATGATGGCAGAGGTTCTCCAACAATGTCTTACCACCCCAATGGATAGATCTTATAGTTTTTATGATATTACTGACCTCTACCTATCATCAACACATCCTCACAACTCTTGAAACTAATGAAGGACGTTGAAGGATGTCCAAAATTTTACATCAAGAGCACTAGAAACGACAGCAGCTCGTCTATAATTAGCTCCCCAGTCCCCACTGCTGTCAGCTTACCTACTAACATCTCTTTCATGTCATAATTCACAAAACTTATCATTCACCTAAAGAATGACTACCACCATATTAACTACACAAATGGCTTTGTCATGTAAACAATTTTAGCAATGGTGTAATTTTCACAGTTTACTAGTTTGTTACTCAAAACTACATCATTGTGGATGGTTTCCACAGTACACTTTTTATATATATAAAAACTATACATCATTACATTTTTATGTCATTTTCTAGTTCTGTACAATTCTATCACTTACATGCCCCTTATCAAGAAAGAAATCATAAATACATTTTAGCAAGATTAAAGAGGGACATAATATCATTTCTATTCATTAAAGTGAATACAACATACATATACGCACAAAGTATAACCATTAAGCTTACATTAATTCCAGTGCTGTACAAAAATGATCGCATTCGTCTACCAGTATCAAGAGCACTTTTAAAAAGAAAAGGAGTCCCATTTTCTACAACCCACTCTATATGCTTCCTGGAGAGTAACCTGCACCCAAATTTGAACAATAATTGTTAAGAGGGAATAAAAATCAAAACTTTAAACAATAATTTGAGATAAGAAATAGGGGGAGGAATCAAACCCCAAAATATCGGGTCGGTTACGCGCAAAAGCTAAGCAGGAACTAGCAGAACGAACAAATTCCTCGGACAAATATTCATAAGACACAAAGGCATCCTCAGGAACAATTTCGTGGACTTCAGCTGCAGGGGATAGAGTGTGAACGAGCTTGAACCACTCGGGCCAGGGGTGCTGATTCTGCTGCTGCTGCTGGGAATAATTATCATCTCTGAGAGAATTGGATTGGGTGTGAATTCGTTGGGAGGAATTAATGGTGAGATGTTGGAGCGATTGAGGAGAGAGAGTGATTTTGTGGTTTGGAGAGAGAGTGGAAGAAAGGGGGCGGAGCGAGAGGCGGCCTAGGCGGTATATGGAGGAGGAGTGAGGGCGGAGGAGAGAAAATGGAGTGGCGAGGAGCAGGACGAACCTGGTTGCGCCACCCATTATTTATGGACGGAGGGGAAGGTCCAGTAGCTGTGACGGAAGTGAGGAAACCCTAGGGGAAAAAAACATGCATTAAGAGGAGAAAAGAAGGCGATGGTGTTTTACTCTGGAGACTGGAAACCCCCAAAACCTTGATATTCTATTCTAGATATTTCTTCTTAAGATTTTCTTTTCATTTATTCCCCTCCCATGAGAAAACATTTGGATAAGCATATTTGAAAGAAAAAAAAATAAACTACTTATAAGTTATAAGTGGCTGTTTAATGCTTGAAGGTTCGCGTGTGATTAATTTTATAATTTCTAAATTAATTTATTTAGGCTTTGAGAAATAATATTTTATTATTTTTTTAATATTGACTTATATGTCATTTTAAAATAAGTAGATTTAATTATGTTGAATGATTTTTTTGTCTTTCTTAGTAATTTTTATATATTTTTTTAAATTTTAAAAATCATTTTAACCAAACAACTTCACAAATTATTTTAACTTAATTTCTAATTTATAAATAAAAATAATATCAAACACTTTTATTAATAAATTATAATTTAAAATTACTTATAAGTTATATTAAATTTTAACTTATAAAATATTTTAAAATAAGTCATTGTGGAACATGCCCTTACACTATGTTTCTGAGTTTTGAATAGAAGAGAAAATAATAAAAAACTTAAATTAGAACAGAAAAGAATAGAAAACTTGAAATTTTCCTTTGTGTTGTTTTTGAGCTTTTAACATAAAATAATAGAAAATTTAAAATTGAGGACATGAGTTGTAATTTAAAATTTATTATATTAAAAATTGAGGATAATATGGGAATTATAAAAATATTACTTATTCCAATTTCTTTTCTGTCCAAATCAAGTCAAATTTGGACAAAAAACTTTAGCAGAGAGAGTGACAAAGTTTTCTATCCATTTCTTTTATTTTCCGTTTATTAAAAAAACTCAGAAACATAAGAATTAGAAAGAAAACTTAAATTTTCGGTCAATTTCTTTTTTTTCTGTCCATTTTAAAACTCAGAAACAGAGCGTTAACTAGATACAAACCCGCGCGTTGCGGCGGAATTTTTAAATTTTTTAATAATATTAGGCTTTTCACCATTATTTATTTGGTTCAAACAAAATCCATGATTTATCATCGCCTTATCAAATTAGTATATCAAAACTCCATCAAAGGAGTCAATTTTACAAATAAACACGCGCACAAGAACATTAATATCGAGTTAAAACATTTATTTCAAAATAATTATTATATGATTTAATATATTTTATTAAATATTAAATATAATATTTTTTTAATTATTTTTCTAAGAATTTTATTTTTTATTTTAATAAATATATATTATTGTGATAAAAAAAACATGTTATTATGTGCTCTCTGTTCTCAAAGGGATAAGTATTGTATAATTTTCACACAAATTAAAAAAATAAATAAAAAAGTTTTAAATTTATTCTCAAAGGTTATATAAAGTGATGAATATTTATATATTTTTATATTAATATTAATGGAATTCACTAAATGATATTGTCTACCTTTTGAGAGTAAGGAGACCAACTTTTATTATTTTAATTTTTTTAAACAGGTTAACAGGTCAACACTTTTATCAATTACGCAGACAAACCCAAGTTTTCCAAGCCCAGCTCATTTCAATTGCCAGGTTGTAAGATTTGAGAAAGTATTAAGCCTGTTTGTCTCGGGGTGTACGGTTGGAATAAGGCCGAAAAGTGGGCGAGCCCAATTTAGCGGATGTTTCTTATAAAGACATAACAGGACAGTATCTGTTTGGGCTTTATATAACTGGGAGGGAGGGTCAATTAAGACGGCAAACTCGATTCGTAATCGCTCGAATCAAAATATAAATAATTTAAATATGAGAAAATTTTAAAGTTTGATAAATTATCGAATCTCCTCAAATTGAAATTTTATATTGATATTCAGATCATATTCGTTCAAAAAGTTCGGGCTCGATTTGAGATCGTGATTGACTCGGTAGCTAAATGAGTCAATCAAATCTTATTCTATACTCGATAAATTTTGTGAACCAAATATGAGCAATTCAATACTCGGCTTGACTGAGTTCATTTACACCCTTATGTTATGTTTGGATTGGAGTAATGAATGTGAGAATGGAATGATGACCCACTCATTCCTACAGAATGAAAAAATAGTAGTTTTGACAGAATTCTTGTTTCCAAACACATGAATATTAATTACATGTATTAAAATTCATGTCAATAATTTATTACAACTAGAATAAAATGAATCATTCCACTTTTTATTTCATTCCTTCAATCCAAACATAGCATTAGTGTCGATTGAGAAAAATGGGCAAAATGTCTATGTTACCCCCATGTCTCACTCTTTAATGTACATTGAAATATCTCACTTTGGTGTGAAATTTGGCACATATATTACTACTACTACTTTTGAGTAGTGTGGAGAAAAGAATTTAGAAGGGAGAAAAAGTCATAACCTTAATCATACCTACCTAGTTTTTATATTCATAGTGTTTATAAATAGTATCCGTAATTTGGAAAGGAGAAAAAGTCATTACCTTAATCATAATACCTTATTTTTATATTCATAGTGTTTCTAAATAATTAATGCGACCAAAACACGTGACTTGCAATGTTTTTTCTTTGCGTATAAATTGAGTAAAAGGTTTAGTGGTAGACTACAAGAGATATGTGGATCATTTCTGGCATTAATTTAATTAACTTGAGAAACAAACGGAAAAAACTTAATTAATTCGTTAAGTTGAGATGATGTGATGTGTGAGAGATAATAAGTGTATGTGCCACTGCCACATATGGAATGGAAGTAAAAAGGGGATAACTACATCATCACATTCACACATACACATATATACGATAAAGATCAAGAATATTTTTCTTAAATAGCATTCCGTCTTAAATATGGAATGGAAGTAAAAAGGGGATAACTACATCATCACACACACACACACACACATATATACATATATAGAGTCCGGTTCCAGTCCGGACGCCCGGATTTTATTTCGTCCGGATTTTTTTTTAAAAAAACAACTAAAAAAATATTTAATATTTTATGGAATTAAAAAAAAATTCATAATAAAGTATTTTGGGGGTGATTTGGGTACGTATAACAAAATATAGTGGTACAGTCTGTGCAGACTGTACAACTATTTTTTGGTATAGGTATTCAAATCACCCCAAAACATTGTATTATGGAAAAATTTCAGTTCCATAAAATATTAATTATTTTTTTAGTTGTTTTAAAAAAAACCAAAAAACAAAAAAATAATTTGGTCCGTCTTTTACTCCAGTTCGGGCATCCGGACTGGATCCGTTGTGTATATATGTATATATATATATATATACACACACACGGTAAGGATCAAGAGTATTCTCCTTAAATAACATTCCGCCTTCAATAACATTTTTTTATTAAAACTACGTTGTTTTGTAGGGACGTGGTGACATTTTTATAAATACGCGGTGGCATTGTATTTATAAAAATACCATCGCGTCCCTCCAAAACGACGTAGTTTTAATAAAAGAATGCTATTTAAGGCGGAATGCTATTTAAGGAGAATGCTCTTGATCCTGATCGCATATATATATATATATATATATATATATATATATATATATATATATATATATATATATATATATAGTCCGCATGTGACGCCCCCAAAATTAGGTATACATCAACCATCTTGGGTCGTCAGATACATGGTACAAAATTTAAATACAACTTACTAATACAACTGTCGTGTACAATACGACAAAACTTAACCGTGATTTTGAATACAATTATTGTCTATTAGAGATTATACAAACTCAAAAGGAGTTCTCATTACAATTATTAACATACTATTTCACAGAATAGTGAGGACTACTAATGCTATCCTCTGGACCGTCACTCCGTTGTCCGACTAGTCTCTGATATGTTCTCATTTCCTGAAGAGAACAGTGAAAGAAAGGGTGAGCTCAACTAGCCCAGTAAGAAATATTATGACTAAGACAATGCAGAATAAATTATCGTTAGCCTTCAACAGTGTTAAACTGATAAAATATAACAACATCAAGTTTAACTGTAACGGAACAAACAATCCATTAAAAGAGTCAAGTAAAGAATAAAATCTACTATCTTTTATGATTTAAAAGGTTTTTCATGACTTCTATCGCTGTGACTCAGTTTAATAAATAATCCACATAATCGAATCACCCATGCACTACGGCCAAGGATATTCTTTAGTATTACGACCACAAATTATTCATGCACTACAGTCAAGGACATTCGTGTATTCATTAATGGTCATGATCATGCCAACAACTGTCCATCAATGCACTACAGGCCAATGATAACTTTTACCACATCATTTGTAACATTACGGTCATGATTACACCGAATAATCCCTAATCATAATCATACCAAGTCCATCTATGCACTACAGGCCACATATGACTTTCAACATAATATAAAATGAGGATGATGACAATGATATAAGAATTCAATAAAACAAGTTCAAGAATTACTTTATCCAGGAACTAATAATGTTCAAATTGTCAACATGATACTGCTTTATAGAGTAAAATTCAAGAATGATTAGAAGAATATTTCCATGAAAAGATACTGGATGAAGCGCAAATATCAAAGATATTCTACTAATTTCATGGAGTATAGAAGTCAAAACTTTAACCAACTGAGTATAATAAATAATAGAATAACAAAAGAAATCACCATGCATGCGGTACTTTGCATCGAAAGGTTATTCCAACAGAATAATAATAACGGAATCAGGTCAGGCAAAATTTGCACCGACAGGGTGTTCCAACAGAATAATAAAAACGGAACCAGGTCCAGTGTAAAACACACAGACAGGATGTTCCAACAAAATAATAATAAAGACGGAACCAGGTCCGGTGTAAAACACACAGACAGGATGTTCTAACAGAATAATAGAAGAATGTCACCAAGTATAGGGTAAACCGCGTATACAGGTTATTCCAACAGAATAATAAGTAATGGAATAACATCAGTTTTCTTCATGAATAAGAAAGAATAACACCCCTTATATTAGTAGTAAATTGAATATTGCAGTAGTGTAGTAACAGAATACTCTTCTTCTTTCTCTCTTATTCTCTCTATACTTTCTCTCTCTATAGCTTGAATGAATTCGTGAAAAAATAATGAAGCACTAGGCCTCTATTTATAGAAGATTTCTAGCTTAGCACTTAAAATGTAAAAAGGCAAGTAGCTTGACGACTGGTGATGTGAAAAAAAAGTGGTTTGACACCTGTAATGTGAAACGACAATTGGTTCGACGCCTGTAATATGAAACGACAAGTGGTTTGACGTCTGATAAAGGTAATTACTATTGACGAAGGTAATTACTATTGAGGAAGGTAATTACTATTGATGAAGGTAATTACTATTGTCGAATGTAATTACTATTGACGAATGTAATTACTATTGACGAAGAAAATTACTATTGACGAAGGTAATTACTATTGACGAATGTAATTACTATTGACGAAAAGACTCTTAGATGATGACATATGGGCCCCCCATAAAATAACCAAACTTACCACAAACGTCTCATAATAGACTCTTTATATACATCAAGGATTGAATAAATATTATCCCAAATTATTTTATTTTTAATCAACACATATTTAATCTTTCAACAATTATTAATCATTTATAACTTGTTGTCTCAATTATTGATTTAATAATATAACATATTATACAGATGATACTGTGATAATAATTGAATCAATAATATAAGAGATATGATGCAGCAATTACTGTAGCAATAATTGAGTATAGCTGAGTGACTTCTCACGTAAGCATCAATAATCAATACTGTGTGCTACTATGCAACCACGCGTATTACTGTACTTTTACTACCGGGTAGTTCAACAATTTTAACGGTAACACCTCCGCCGTTATTTTCATAAAGTATTTTGTCGATTTTTTAATCCGACAATAATTCTGTTGTGGGGTCCACCAATGATTGTGCCGTCGTACGAATATTTCCCGACAAAAAGAATATTCCCCGACCAAACGAATATTTTATAACAACTTGCTTACTTTGCAAAATTTATAAATATTACCCATAACTATAACATTGTATCAAATTTACTCCATAATATTCAAAAATAATATTTATAAAAAATTCATCTTTATTTATAAAAGTCGGGGTCTTACACCTCAAGTGAACTAAAGGGAGCGAACTAAAAACGAATCGATTATAGTGACAGTTTTTTCCATCGCAATAGCATAAAAACCGGCTTTCTATGTTATAGCGACAAAAAATTGTAGATATAGCTAATTCGTTCTTATTTCGCTCCTTCCGGTTCGCTGAAGAAGCGGAGTATATATATACAGGGTTCCCATCTGTGGCAACCGGTTGCCACGAATACTATTCAGCAACCATGATCTTATCCCTTGATCTCGATATTGAATGACCCAATTTAATCACAATTTCTCCCTGCTGCTAGAGGCTCTAGCAGTAGTAATATTCCTTAAATCAGCACGACAAAATACTAAAAATACCCCTGATAGGCCTCGTGCCACACTGCATGCCGCTACAAATTAAATGTACACCCTCTATCCTAAAAATAAGATAAGTTTGAATTATAAAATTTATATAAATTATTTTTAAATTTAAAATTCATGTAATTTATTTTTAATTTTTAAAAAATATAAATTTATGATTTAATTAACATTTTTCAAATAATTTATAATTTTCATAATTGAATTGTAAATTTGATGAATTCATATAAATTGTAAATTTGATGAATTCATTATCTCAATTTGAGATTATTAATTTTTTTAGAGTTTAAAATTTATATGAATTCATCAAATTTACAATTCATATTTTTAATTTTTTTTTAAAATTCATCATCCCATCCCATCCCATCCCATCCCATATTATGCTTTCAACAAAGGCTGCGTTTGGTGGTTGGTTTTGACACCAAAAGGACAAATTATTTATTTAACCCCCAAACAAACAAATCTATGATCTGTTTTTTTTTGACGACCGTTCCTTCCTCTAAAAACATGTGTAGGCACTGGTGCCATTATCAATGACTTAATTTGTGTCTCTCACACTCTAATTAAGAACACTAGGAATTAAGGGACCACTTTCTTTCTTTAGGCAGGTGACTCACCTTTGCTTTAATTATTTTTCCAACTAAGTTGATCCGATTAGACTAGTTACGGTGATATACATACATACATACATATATATATATATATATATAGTCTATTTTTTAGGTTCACCTTTATTGAGCTCACTCCGAGCTCACTCTTGTATTTTTATTTTTATTTTTTTATAAAAAACATAACTAATAAAAAATGTATAATAATTTTTGGAATTGAAAGTTTTTAAAAAAAATATTTTGAGTGTGATTTGAGTACATATAACAAAACAGTGTTGTACAGGTATAGTATTGTATTGGTAGTAAACAAATATGCATAAAGTGGGTTTTAGTTTAGTATACTTGCTTTGAATATTTACCTGGTGTTAAGGGTCCATTGTTTGGCACATGGGAAATGTACAATTTATTGTTAAGAAAACCCATGCACCTAGGCCCTAGCTCAAAAATAATTTTAATATATGGAGTACTTGGCTTGAAAAATGGAAATGTAGTTAGTAAACTTTGGGAATTGACGAGAATAACAAAAGGAGGTATGAATATGTAGTCAAGGAATGAACTTTACATGTTTGATCCACTTCTTTTGGCTTAATTAGTTCTAAATTTGGAATTAAAATATATAATTAGAAAAGGGGGCTGGTTAAGAAAATGACAGAACATGCATGAATATATATATACTAGCTGGGTCCCGTGCCTCCGGCACTGTATGGACAATATGATTTATCTTAAACTTTGAACGACCAAAATAATTTATTGAGTGAGCGGAAAATTTAAAGTCATTTGTATTTTATTAAATTATTATTAGATTATTAGATAGATAGATGTATTTTATTAGATAGATGTATGAACGGTGGGATTTATCTCAAACTTTGGACGGCCCAGATAATTTATTGAGTGAGCGAAAAATTCAAAATCATTTGTATTTTATTAGATAGATGTATGTTCTTTGTTGATCTTACCATGCACGTTCATAGGAAATATGTAATACTATAAGTAAAAATTCCATATGATTCCTTTTGCTAATTCTTATATATATATATATATATATATACAAATAATACAAATAAAATAAAAATAACATAAAATACAAATAAAATTAAAAATACAAATACTATTATCTCAACATTTTTCTTTTAATAGAAATAAAATTGTTGTTTTAGTAAGAAAATAAATTAATCTAATTATAATTAACTAAAGTGTGTTATGAAATGATATCTTGTTCAAAGCCTAGGCAAAAAAGATAATTGAGCAATTTATTTTCTTTTGGGACCAAAAAACTTCAAAGAAAAAGGAAAAAAATAAAGTAAAAGTAAGCCAAAATGATTTCATGGACATTTTGCCAGCAAAGGTTTTGGCCATTCTAACAGCAAATGCGGGAGCCGTACACGTGTTCGGCGAAGATCGATACGCACGTGTGTGTAACGGAAAATGATCGTCACGCTAAAAAAGCGAAACGGTTTATTACGCATACAAAATCAAAAGAAAACAAATAAAAACAGAATAGAAAAACTCATCCATGCATTCAATTCAATACAAAAGCTTAGAGTGGGAAAGTGGTCAAAAACAAAAAGTTGCATCCAACTGTGTACTACTACTGCTACTTTTCTTTTTTTGAACTTTTCTCCATGATAATTGAATAATTTTATTTATTTATATATGCTTTTTAATATAAAAATATAAATAAATAAAATTATAAAAGAATCATCTCCAATTTTTATATTATTCCTTTTTTTCTCTCCTATTCAAAAAGCATACATTAGACCATTAACCAAAACCGTTCCTCCCGTCTAACGTTTACTCTCTCTCATACGTAATTAAAAGTATCTTCATAATATATGTTATATATCTTAAAGAAAATTATATATATATATATATAAGAAATGATCTGTAACAAATATTTATTATAGAAGAAAATTAGACAAATAACATCATAACCGTTCATTTCAATAATCAAGAACGCAGATTAAAATAAAGGAATTCCCCGCCCGCCAGAAAATAAGTCCCCACTAACGCTACTTTGTCTAGCGGATTATAAAAAAATATATACTTAATTCACTTGCTGTTTTTATGTGATAATGCACTTACTGGCTTAGTTCCTTCTAGTTTTGGTCAATTATCGCGTGTTTCTGTTCTTGATCTCTCGCATAATTCACTTACTGGTTCGATTCCTCCATCTTTTGGGTCTCTTGCAAATCTTACTTTGCTCGACATGTCTGTGAATAACCAATCTAGGGCCATTCCACCTGCGTCCAAGCTGGAAATCTTAAATCTTTCTAGTAATAGTCTCTCTAATTCTTCGATACCCGCCCAACTCGGTGACCTTTCTAGTTTGGTTGACCTTGATCTGAGTGTCAATTCTTTTTCTGGTTCTTTGGCCTCGGATTTGAGAGATTTAAGGAATTTGCAAAAAATGACAGTTGGGAATAATCTGCTCACTGGTTCTTTGCCTGGTAACTTGTTTGCCCCTCTTAATCAGTTGCAGCTTATAGTTTTGAGTCACAATAAATTCACAGACGAACTTCATCTGAATCTCCTTTGTTTGTTATTGGCGTCATATCCGCTTGTTTGTTATTGACGGTTTTCTTGTTTGTTGATGTTTTGCATTTACAGTTTCGCAAAGTATGTTTTTTTATAATCCGCTAGACGAAGTAGCGTTTCCAGCTTCTGCTAGACGAACCGGCGGACGTGGAATTCCTATGGATCATTTATATATATATATATATATATATATATATATATATATATATATAGAGTCCGGATCAGTTCCGGACTCCAGGATTTTATAAAATCCGGACCTTTTTTTTTTTTTTTTTTGCTTTTTTTTTTTTGAAACAACTAAAAAAAAAAAAAAAAAAATTTATGGAACTGAAATTTTTCCATAATACAGTGTTTTGGGCGTGATTTGGATGCCTATAACGAAATATGTCTGTACAGTCTGGGCAGACTGTACATACATTGGTTGGGGTAGGTGTTAAAAACACGCCCAAAACACTTTATTATGGAAAAATTTCAGTTCCATAAATTTTTTTTTTTTTTTTTTAGTTGTTTCAAAAAAAAAAAGCAAAAAAAAAAAAAAAAAAATTGGGTCCGTATTTTAGGACCAGTCCGGGCGTCCGGACTGGATCCTCATTCTATATATATATATATATACAGAAAGGATCAAGAGTAATTTTTAAGTAGTAGAATGACTTAAATAATAGAATTTTATCAAAATGACGTAGTTTTGATAAGATGCGGTGACATTTTTGTAAATACGCAGTGGCATGGTATTTACAAAAATGTCACCGCGTCTTATCAAAACTACGTCGTTTTGATAAATTTCAATTATTTAAGAAAGTTCTACTACTTAAGAGGTCTACTCTTGATCATGTCTATATATATATAAATATACATATATTAATTTATTTCAAATAAATCAAGATTGTAGAAAAAAATTTGTCAACGTTAGTACTTGATACTATATTCTTCGTATGTTGCACAAAGTTGATAACATTTGTCTCTCAAGATACAATGACACCGTATACTTTAACAGCACTACAAAAAATATACTCTTCGAATCAAAAAAATGCTCAGACTCTCTCAAAATTAATTAAGAAAACCGATAAAGAAATAAATACTAGAATACTTTATTATGCTTGAATGCTTGATAAATAAATGAATTAGAAGGTTGCACCCTCCTATCTATTTATAGGAGGGGTTGGTGACCCTTCTGATGGACATGCACTTCACCCTTAAAAAGGTATGTGATGCTTCTGAAAAGATATGACAGGGCATCTTTTGGTTAAAACGACGTAGTTTTGATTATTTACAAAATAGGCGCATTTATTCGGACCCATAAAATGACGTAATTTTAGGATTAGTAAAACAGCGTAGTTTTAGGATTAGTAAAATGACGTAGTTTTGGACCGTCCGTTTAGGCTGATACCCTTTTATTTAGCAGATACTAATTCTCAAAACGACACAGCTTTGATAATATAATTAAATAAATAAAATTTTAATAAATTTTAATTAAAATTTGTCTAAAAAATTATATACAAGGACCCGCGACCTAGGCCGATCAAACTAAGTCTTCGATAGGTCCTATCCCTTCCACAAAAGTAAGGTGCCCATTGGGGTCCAAATATAAGAACAATATTCTTGTATATAAACACATTAAAAGTTTAATTCCTAACCTATGTGGAACTTGATTTTTTTCTACATGTATTTATTATCATTTATCATTTTCAAGTGTGATCTTTGAGAGTTAATATCTCATTCATTACTACATGGATTTGAGCTTCCAAATACTTAATTTAATCTACTTATTAAGTTGAACACATTAATATATAGAATCATTAAAAATAATTAATGACACCCACATTAATTTAGGCTCAAATTCTAACAATATATGTATATATAAAATTAAAAATAACTAAAAAATTTAACCTAATTTATTATATTTTAATATCAATTAGGGTTTCACGTTTTTCAAATATGTCATGAAATTTATCAACTCGAAGTTTGTGAATGTATTCAGGCCGAATTTAGACAAATTTATTATAGTCTAAATATTTTAAAATGGGTTAGAACTTGAACAATCTTAAACTCGGTTCACGTAACCTGATTAACAGGGCCATCGATATATATAAATCTGTGGAGACATCCAACTATTTTTGAGAAGCTGATGTATTACTACACTACTACGTCAAATTTTATGCATACAATCATTTTTATCTCTCTTTATATCCTAGTAAATATGTATTTTTGATATTTTTATATAAATAATATTATAGACTAACAATTTTACAAATTGTAGTTCGTAAAATATTTGTAGAATAATTTTTGTTTCTAGCATTATTCTTTTCACATAATACTTTCACATTAACAAACAGTAAATTTCACTTTTATATAAAAAGAAATAATGTGAAAATATCAAAAAAAAAATATAAAAATAATTATCCCCTTCGACTTCGATTCTAAAGTGTTATAATCATTTTTTTAGGATGCTTTAGAACTTTGCACATATTTAAACATCGAGCTTGGTAATACTTCTAATTAATATTTAATTAAAAATAGTGTTATTTGTCAAATATTTTTTATATATTTTATGAAGAGTAATAAAATAAAAATAATATCATGTTTTAAAATTTATCATCATAATTTCTGTGTCACCACTATAAAAAAAATTACTTAATTGTAAGAAAAACATAAACCAAAACTAGTTACATCATCCTGAAATATAAATAGTAGTAGTACTACAGTAGTCCTTAATTCTTGTAGAATGGAATGTGTTAAGCAAATTAATATTTATTACTGTGGGTTTGCTTTTTGGTTTTGGGTAGTAGTACTGCTGTACTGTTACTGAGATTCGGGGCGTGAAATATATATATACTAGGGTAAACCCGTGCCTCCGGCACTACTAATACTCGTATAATTATTTAATACTTAAAGATGAATCTAAATAAAAAAATATGAGTTACAATGTTTAAAGAGTATATATTTAATAAAATTTTGTTGTAAATAAGAAAATTTCTAATCAAGATAGACATCTCACCCCAAAAAATAAAGAGGTCAAGAATTTACCATAAATTGTATCTACATACTCATTATTTACAAATCGAGACTGGCAAGAAAAAATGAATTTGTTAAGAAAACAACTAAAGTCAACATCTACATTCACTCAACAATAAATTTGACCTAGGCCAGTTAACTACATTTATTAAATTCGAAACAATCCCAATGCCAATGACCTTCATATTTTCTTAAAGCACATTTAAAAGCACTTCTCTTCACCTATATGTTATTGTTCCCTTCATTTAATTTGCAATTTTAAATGGAACACGGATTAATTAGTAAAACTATTTTAAGCACAATACATCATACAAATATGTCCATGGAATACCAGTCGCTGATACATTAATAGGTAAAAGCATTGTTGCTTTGAAATACCATAATAATACCCACTTGCTTAAAAGGTTCGTGTGAACCAAATTGGTTTGGAGCTCCTTTGCCTGATTAAATAAAAATTAAAATAAAATAAGAACTTCAAAAATAATTGACCTAACCGCAGAAAAAAGGTAAATTTGGTCAAACATATGGCCAAAAAAATCATCTGGGCCATCGCAAATTTGGGCAAGCTAGTCGCTACTGATTTTAAAATAATTTTGCAGAGTTTCGTTTAAAAATAGATATGTAGACAAATCTAAACATGTCTATAAAACTTACAATCATCCATAGATATCCAAACCACCAAAAAAACCATCATTTAATACCCAAAACCATCATATCATGCAGAAATTAATACATATTCATTAATCAACGCATCCAACCACCAAAATATCAAGCTAGTAGCTACTAATTTCAAAAAATTTCGGCAGAGTTTCCTTTAAAAATAGATATACAAAAATTTAAACCTGTTTAAAAAAAGCTTACAATCATCCATACATATCCAAACCACCAAAAAAACATCATTTCATACTCAAAATCATTATAACAATGTATAATTACCCAACTTTACAAAAGACGGAGAACAAAAATACATATATGCAGAAAATAGAGAAACAACATGTTGAACACCACCCTTTACATCTTACACCAAATATATTTTTTACTACTTACACCAAGTATACTTAAATATATACCCGAAAATACATATAATAACATTTACCTTGTAGATCTGTCAAGCTTTACCATGTATTCGGTACATAAACCTTTGAAAAGAAAGGCTATCCATCTCTAACGTCAATGGCCAACAAATATTGTTTGTAACAAAAATCTGTTATTTATAAGAGAAAGCAAAATGTTAGTAGTATCGTAAGAACGAAACAATTTACACGTGATTACTTGAATACGATTTAAGCAAAATGTGCGAGTGTTTGATTATTTTTAGTTATGTGTGTGTTTGTGCATTTATTATATGTATTATAAGCTACATATTATAAAGATGATCGAGCAAGTGCATCAAACTAAAGACCATATCAAAAGATAAACAGGAAGTCAAAATCAATAAACAGGATAGAATATAAGCATCCACAAAAGTCACAAAGTGAACCAAAGTTGCATGAAATGTAATGATTTTAGGTTGCTAAGTGTGGGCATATATAATTAGAATTATTGAAAAAAGAAAACAATAAATTAATCACCTTACAAACAACAAACATTAGAAAGAAGAAAAAATTGGGGAAAACTAAGTTGAAATAATGTCATGTAGTAACGTATCTGTACTGTATATATTTGTGGTTATATGATTTATATTTTTGCAACCAAGCTCTCTCTTAAACAATACAAACACCTTTTTAATCTTTCCTATTACAGTAGTGTTCATCCCAAGCTAAAAAAATAGACTGTCAACATGCAAGGAAAACATCAGAAATCATTCTACCACTTCTTTATTTTTAGTCTTGTTATAAGTTATAGTATCCGTCTTGTATTAATGTCTGGAGTACGGAGCATATTTGAATACTTCTTTTATCCGTTTCTTATTTGATTGGTCTAAATATCATGAGCGAATATTGTAGGGTCTGGCTTGTTGGGTAAGATTTCATTGAAAAACCTTTGTATGTCATGGGAAAAGTCTCGAACTTGAGTTTAGGAGAAAGAACTGATCGAGATGTTTACTACTGTGAATATGCAGTGTTGTGTTGTGGAGGTATATCCAAAAGTCCCTTGACATGAACATTGTTGTTAACTGTTCTTCATGCTTATGATTCCTTGTGAAATTTACAATAATGTTACATATTCTCCACTATTAAAAGATTGTATTTGATGAAAATGGTTGTTGCGAAACTAAAATATGTAATGATACTTCTTTGCCATTTTATTCTTATTCTTGATATTATTATTTATTCTTACATATGAGATAAGCCTCCCTGTCGTGTTCCCATTTCTATAAAATTAAAAGTTACAGAAAAAAGGTATCTACTGCTGCAGGAAAATAAGAAGTAAAAAATATATTGGAGATGGATGCATTATGAAACAAAGATGGTCAATAATGATAGAGGACTGACTGGAAAGGAAGTAACATCAGCTATCCAAGTATCCTCTAGAAACCACATGAAGGACCATCCCCAACTTTTAGTTTCAAAAAGAGGCAAGGAAGAAGGGTATATTGGAATATAAGCTTTCAGCTTTTTTATCACCTTATTCCATAATGAATCAGATTCCAAAGGAAATTGTCAGAACCATTTCACTGCAAGCGAAATGTTCTTAGACACCAACTTATGAAGCCTCAATCCCCCATTAATAATAGTCAGATAAATAAATTATCTAACTAAATAAATTATCTTACTAATGTTCTTGATATCAGCCACTGATGAAAGATACTTAATGTTCTTGATATTCACCAACTTATGAAGCCTCAATCCCCCATTAATAATAGGCTTGCAAACCTTCTTCCGTGAGATCAAATGACCATTCACCATTCCCTACCTCATTCCCTTACCACAAAATGACACACAAAATTCTCTAGACAATAAACCACATTGACCGCTAACCTGAAAAAAGGACAAATAATAAATTGGGATGCTAGAGAGACAGGCTTAATCAAAGCAATACGCCAACCAAAGGAGAAAAACGCTCTCCTACATTTCAAGTGACTTACTCAACCTCTCCACAATTGGGTCCCAAAAAGATAGATCTAAGAATACCACCTAACGGCATCCTAAGTAAGATAAAGAATAAGATAAGTTGAAAATATATATATGGCAATAAGGTGGCAAAAAGTAGTATTATAGTAGTATGTGTGTGTCTTGTCTTGTTTCCAAAATAAATAATTCCTTTATTTTAGAGAATAATAATCTTAACTGTTTCAATTTCATCTACTTTTCTTTCAAAATTTTAGGGGTTGAGCTACTTCTTCATTATAATACTCCTCCGTTTGTTAATAATATTTTTATAAATCATTCTGTAACTCTACCTTAATACTACTCGTGCTTCTCGTCTATTTTTTATATATACTCCGTCCGTTTTAAAAATAGAGATACAATTTATTTTTGAAGTCAAATGATGTATTAAATTTTCAAATTGATGCGAATTTATTTAATTCACTCCTTTTTAGTTACATAATTAAAACGATAACTTTTAAGGATAATTTTATGTTTCGAAGTATTTCTAATATTTACTAAGAAGCTAATAGTGATAGTCTGTTGCCTAACTTGATAACATAAAAATAATGACAAATTACAAATTAGGAATAGAAGGAAGATACTGAAGAAATAAGGAAATAAGAACATAAAAGCTAAGGGAGAATGTGTCTTTGCCTACGTTCAGGATAGACTACTTTCATCAGCATACTAATAAGAAATCCAGTTCCAGAATTCCTTTGATGGCTACATTCCATTTCTACAACACAATTATTTTGAGCAAAAAAAAACCTTCATCCATATCTAATTATCTATAACTACTCGGTTGTACATAGTTGTACCATTTCTCTCTGTTATTAACCAACAACAAAAAAAACTTCTTGTCTCTATTCCTTTCATCAGAGTATTGCTATGGTGGTAAAATATTTTATAAAAAATGACTTACAAAATAATATGGCAAAGTATAATTAGTAGTTAGTTGATAATCTACAATACATACAATACATAGATGTCATCACTAACATATTTTTAATTATTAAATTTTTATCTACAAAGCATTTGTTGCATATCATAATCACTATATAATTAAAAGTACAAATTTGATTTTAATTCTACTCAAAATCTAGTTATGCACTTTCCTTTAAATAAATTTCTTAATTAAATTGTACGATAATAGTTAAAATTTTAATATATAATGCAACTTAATTATTTATTTTCTCCATAAGTTTGGTGATTTTGTGTCTATAAATATATACTTACTCTGAACTTTAGATATATTCCTATTTTGTTATTTTTAATATCAATTTTTATTTTCTCTTCTAAATTTTATATTTATTTCACATAATTTACCCATATAATACTTGTGCAGCGACCATTAATATAATTAATTATGCACTGTTAAAAAATAGTAATATATTAATTTTGTGTTAAACATGATTATACGGCTAAAGAGAACTTATTAAAAAAAAGAAGGCTAAGAGCGTAATTAGAGAAAACTTACATTTTTAATTTTTTGTAGTGAATTTTAAAATTTTTGTTGATGATTGGATTTGAATATGTAATCTTGCATACTAAAGTAATAGACCTTTCTACCAATATATATTATATATACTGAGGGTAGGGGTTGGAGAATAGCAAGATAAAAACAAACCATCCACTTTTTGCTCTTTTCTCTCCTTTTGAGACTCAAATTGAAGTGTTGCTTTCTCTGTTTTTGCTGCATCACAGATTCTCTCCACCCCCTTCCATGTTTTGAGTCAAAGAAGAAAGAAAATGAAAATAATAATAAGAATAATAATAATTAAAGAAATGGGAATGGGAGAAAAGAAGAGAGAGGCACAACTCATGGCATATATTCCCCCCCAAAACATAACCCCACTTATGTTTGGAGATATGGAGTGAGAACACAGGACATTCCAACAACTCCCGATTATAAAACACAACTCCAGCTGCCACACATTTTAGTCACACAGAGACACCCATATTTATGTTACATTCCTCAACCATTCTCATCCAAATAACAGAATGGCTCTACAGAATACACAAAATCAAGATATGAGCTTGGTTTTATCAAGTGATCCAAAACCCAGGCTTAAATGGACTCCAGAACTTCACCAACAATTATGCATTGTTACCCATATGTTTTTGTTAAAGAATAGTCTGGGGCCAAGGGTTTAGTTTTAGTCCACAACTAATTGGGACAAAGTGTCGATCAAGTAACAGCAAAACAAATCAAGGTCACTCACTAAGTCACTGTAAATCAATATTTGGAAAGGCAGGAAATTCCAGTCTCAGGCTCAGCCTACCATCGGCATCGGAATCCAATTTGATTCAAACTTCATAAAATTGATTTTAAACTCCGTTTGATTTACCTAACCAACTTGGGTTACATCATAACACATCTATAAATATTACCTAGTTTCTCTCCTCCAATATATGTTGTAGCTCAAGACTTTAGCCTGTGCATTTGTTGTCATTTCTCTTCTTACATGTATGCCATTTTGATGTCTTTCTTCCTCATCTAGTTTATATATGACGTGATACTCGGTTACAAACTTATACATCATGCTAGTTTTAGTAATATGTTATTTATTTCTATTTGAAATTGTGCTTGATCACTTTATAAAAAACCTCAAAATTACCCTGAATCTCTATAATTGTTACATATCCAGGAATTTTTTTTAATAGAAACAATGAAAGGAAAATAACACTTGGATATATATAGTTGTGATTCTATCACTCGTACACTCTGTTATTTTTTATTGATAATTAGTGTAGAACCTACTCACTCGTACACTCAAGGTCCTTTATTAACTTAAAAGATGATCTTGATTTCAGGTTCTGAAATATTAAACCTTATCTCAACTGTCAACCCCCACTTTTAGATCAGTATACTGTTTACTAAATTGCTTTTTGAGTCGCGTTTTATAAATAATAATACCAGTGTATTGTTTGATCAATTGTCCCTTTATCTATGTCTATCAAGCAAGCAAGAGTTCATCTTCTTGACACAGAGTCTTTTGCTGATGCATTTGGACCAAAGAAGAAACGAAAGCATCCAAAGCTAGTGGTATCAGATTATGAGACATTGGCCAAGAAGGCTGATGGGTCTCAAGGTACACAAAATTAACATTTTCTTCAATGGTCCTCAAGTGTAGCGCAGATAGGGTAACTATAATAGAATGGACTAAGTTGGTAAAGTTAGTGCATTTCTTTAACTCAAAATGGTGGTAACTCAAAAAGATAAAACTAAGGGCATAGCCTATAATTTATTTTGCAAAGGGATATTCTTATATAAAGTTATACCTTGCTTTCACTTTCAGTGAGTTCAATTATGAGCGTTCCTGGGACTGGCCACGACCATGTTGGTCCATGGAACCCGTAGTCCATAAGACGTTTTGCGACATCTTCAGGCTCTATCTCAGCAGTATTCTACAATAAATATTAGTTTTCCATTAGCTACAACAGTTGAAAGTAATTTGGGGATGGGAGGCAGGGCAAAAGGCGGAGAAGGGCAATAAGAATTACCTCGAGTCCTCTCAAATCAACAATAAATTCATGGGCAACTGTTCCATGGGCAACAATATTGAGCTCAAAGATGAAATGCAAGGATAGTCAATTAGAGACCTCCAAACGTTTGGCCATGTAGTTTGCATTCAAGATAGCTATAGTTGATGCATCCGTTAGCCCTCCAGACCCCATCATAGCAATGTATGTGTATGATATTGGTAAAATAAGTGCAGAACCCCAAGGTGCTACAGAATTGGTACCGAGTGGCTTAGCATTTTCGAGGGCTGGTATACCTCCTGTAGAGATCTTCATTAACAAAGAGAAAGAAGTTAGAACGTGAACACAATAATATCTAAAGAACAATTTTCTTCATAAAACAATGTAGGAATAACTTTAGCAAAGGATGATCCAAAACAGAATGAAGAAAAGATAATATTCTTGCAAAAAAAAATAAAATAAAAAAATCAAGCTAAAACTGAGAAAGAAAGCTCAGTACTTTTTTCCCCAGAAGACTTCATGCTTTATCTTCCTTTTTCAATTTACTTTAAAAGAGAATTTTTTTTAATTGTTCGTCCTTCAATCTTTTAACTTGCTTGATTATAATAATATGTTCGTAAACCAACCGAAATGAACACTTCTGTTCAATTTTTACACATGTTGACCTTTTTAGGACAAATTTTCAAACACCCTAAGGGCATAGCCTATAATTTCAAAATTCATAGAAGTCCTTGACAACACATAGTTTCCCGACCAAGCACATCAATTTCAGAATAACAAACATTATGTAAACTTTCAATTTCCATAAAATTAACCAAATACATGGCTTACCTTACAAAATATTAGGCTTCCCACGTTAGCTTGCAACTTCAATTCTTTAATGCCTTCATTAGTTCCAACCAAAATTAAGAGGATTTTGATGAAGGTTTGGGAGTTGTGGAAGCTTGACAATTAGATCTAACAAAACCCACAAAAATATAACAAAACCTTTACAGCACAAAGGGTTTTTTAAAAAAAATCAACAAAGATTTAAAGAAGAAGAAGCAAGCAAAAGGGAACGAAGAAGAAGAAACCCTTGTTTTAGGGTGGAGAGAATGAAGAAGAAGAATAATGAAGAAGCAAGTAAAAATCAACAAAGATTTGAAGATTTGAAGAAGAAGCAAGCTAGAATGAAGAAAAAAGCGACTGAAGTTTGAACCCCTTCCGTGTTTCCGTTTTAGTTTGGAGAGAAAGATGAAGAAGCAAGCAAGAGAATGAAGGATCAGATTTATCCCATCTTTTTAAGGGTCCAAATCTTTTAATAGCCTTGAGCGGGAATTTTTTTTTTTTTTAAAAAGTTGTGTTTTGTATAAGTAGATTAAACATATTAATAACCCAACTTCTAATATTATATTTCTAAAATTAATAACTCAACTTCTAAAATTTTCTTAGCTGAGCTATCAAATTATATATACCTAACAGTAACAGCTAATAAAGAATAACCGTGAGCTATCAAATTATAAGCAAGTCATAAATCATCTTTTTCCCCTGGAATCATCTGTTTAATTAAATTTAAAACCAAAATTATTAAAAACAGATACCCAATAAGCAGAATTCTCTCTAATTAGGGATAAAAACACTTCTTGTCAATTAATCCACAATAAAATGATTTCCTTGACAAATATATAACAGAACTCAGTAAAGTGAGCAGGTTAACACGAATTATGAATAGGTCAGGTAAATAAATTTTCTAACTAATCAACCACATGTCAAAAGAAAGGGTGTGTATGGGATATGATGCAGCGACGCTAAATAATAGTATTTCACTATGTGACCATGCAATGTGGCCACATAAAACAAAGGGTAACAACATATAACAAATTTATCAAGAAAAATAAAAGAACATGATGGATCTAATTTTAAGTATGGGTAAGCTTGTATTTTGGAGTTTGACAAAATTGAAAGTTACCAAAGGAAATTCTCTCATTTTAAATTTTTTCTCAACCTTTTGTATTATAATAATAACGGATCATTAGGAAAAAAAAAGAGAGGAAATGTTTCAGAAAGAAAACAGAGTATCTCAGAGCGCAAACAAATTTCTACATAGTCAGATAAATAAATTATCTAACTAAATAAACTATCTAACTAAATAAATTATCTTACTAATGTTCTTGATATCAGCCACTGATGAAAGATACTTAATGTTCTTGATATTGCTCTTCAATGTAATCCAGGGTTTTAAGGGTTCCACTAAAATCAAAGGCTCAGCTTTTCGAACCAACTTCTAATATTATATTTCTAAAATTAATAACTCAACTTCTAAAATTTTCTTAGCTGAGCTATCAAATTATATATACCTAACAGTAACAGCTAATAAAGAATAACCGTGAGCTATCAAATTATAAGCAAGTCATAAATCATCTTTTTCCCCTGGAATCATCTGTTTAATTAAATTTAAAACCAAAATTATTAAAAACAGATACCCAATAAGCAGAATTCTCTCTAATTAGGGATAAAAACACTTCTTGTCAATTAATCCACAATAAAATGATTTCCTTGACAAATATATAACAGAACTCAGTAAAGTGAGCAGGTTAACACGAATTATGAATAGGTCAGGTAAATAAATTTTCTAACTAATCAACCACATGTCAAAAGAAAGGGTGTGTATGGGATATGATGCAGCGACGCTAAATAATAGTATTTCACTATGTGACCATGCAATGTGGCCACATAAAACAAAGGGTAACAACATATAACAAATTTATCAAGAAAAATAAAAGAACATGATGGATCTAATTTTAAGTATGGGTAAGCTTGTATTTTGGAGTTTGACAAAATTGAAAGTTACCAAAGGAAATTCTCTCATTTTAAATTTTTTCTCAACCTTTTGTATTATAATAATAACGGATCATTAGGAAAAAAAAAGAGAGGAAATGTTTCAGAAAGAAAACAGAGTATCTCAGAGCGCAAACAAATTTCTACATAGTCAGATAAATAAATTATCTAACTAAATAAACTATCTAACTAAATAAATTATCTTACTAATGTTCTTGATATCAGCCACTGATGAAAGATACTTAATGTTCTTGATATTGCTCTTCAATGTAATCCAGGGTTTTAAGGGTTCCACTAAAATCAAAGGCTCAGCTTTTCGAACCAACTTCTAATATTATATTTCTAAAATTAATAACCCAACTTCTAAAATTTTCTTAGCTGAGCTATCAAATTATATATACCTAACAGTAACAGCTAATAAAGAATAACCGTGAGCTATCAAATTATAAGCAAGTCATAAATCATCTTCTTCCTCTGGAATCATCTGTTTAATTAAATTTAAAACCAAAATTATTAAAAACAGATACCCAATAAGCAGAATTCTCTCTAATTAGGGATAAAAACACTTCCTATCAATTAATCCACAATAAAATGATTTCCTTGACAAATATATAACAGAAATCAGTAAAGTGAGCAGGTTAACACGAATTATGAATAGGTCAGGTAAATAAATTTTCTAACTAATCAACCACATGTCAAAAGAAAGGGTGTGTATGGGATATGATGCAGCGACGCTAAATAATAGTATTTCACTATGTGACCATGCAATGTGGCCACATAAAACAAAGGGTAACAACATATAACAAATTTATCAAGAAAAATAAAAGAACATGATGGATCTCATTTTAAGTATGGGTAAGCTTGTATTTTGGAGTTTGACAAAATTGAAAGTTACCAAAGGAAATTCTCTCATTTTAAATTTTTTCTCAACCTTTTGTACTATAATAATAACGGATCATTAGGAAAAAAAAGAGAGGAAATGTTTCAGAAAGAAAACAGAGTATCTCAGAGCGCAAACAAATTTCTACATAGTCAGATAAATAAATTATCTAACTAAATAAACTATCTAACTAAATAAATTATCTTACTAATGTTCTTGATATCAGCCACTGATGAAAGATACTTAATGTTCTTGATATTGCTCTTCAATGTAATCCAGGGTTTTAAGGGTTCCACTAAAATCAAAGGCTCAGCTTTTCGAACCAATTCTTGTTTATACCCAGTAAGGGAGCACATATTATTTATGGGTTTCCCTACGGGTTCTTTGATCAACCCTTGGTTAAAAAATTACAACAGATTGTAGCGAATCTAAACCCTCGATTTCTCAAGACCGTACGAATGCAAAGCAATGGAACAAATCAATAAACAAATTGAAACTATACGTATCTGTGGAAGTTGTGTGGACCACGAAAAACCCTTCGGGCTTAAGCGTCCTTGCGACCTCGGCGGCGAACACTGCCAGCTTAACTGAGTTATCGAGCGAGCCGGAGCCGGCGAAGATGAAATTACCTGACCTGAAATTACCAAGGGCTTGACGGGTTTCTTAGAAATCCCAATCGAGTTCCAAACCCGAGTCTCTTTGAGTGCGAGCACGTCATCACCAGCCGGCGTATCCAGGAAGAGAGACTTGGAATTGGGGGAGAGATAGCCGTCGACGATCAGATCTTGAAAAACGGATGAATAAAATTTGACGATCAGATCTTGAAATTGGCAGGGGTTATAAGGATTAGATGTAGAATGAGTTAGGGTGGAGAGTTATAAGGTTTGGCAAGGTATAAGGTGGAGAGAATGAGGAAGAAGCAACTGAATAGGCTTGAGCGGTAAATGACTGAATAGGCTTGACCTCAGTGTTTTGTTTTAATGGTTAGATTTATCCCAATGTTTTGACGGTCCTGATCTTGTAATAAGTTGAGCGGGATTTTTTTTTCTTTCAAAATCTGTTCTACTTTGTATAGATAGATTTCTGTCCCAAGCCTTAGTTTTACCTAATACTTGGTTCTTAATCAAAACAGCCCATGGCGTAATTTAGTCAAGCACTATGTGTGCGTTGTTTTGAAACCTTCGTACCATAGCCATTTGTTTGTGCTATAATCCCATTTTAACCTCCTAATATCTCCTCACTAACAAACCTATCCCCTGTGCTAGCAAATGTCAAATTGAGGTGCCCTAATTAAGTAGGTGTCTTAACCGTGGAAATCATATCGTGGCCTTCACATCGCTCAAGAGTAAAACATGATAATCTTGTGAAGATGAGTGTTATAAAATTGAATAAACTTGAATAACCCACTCTCATAAAATGGAATAAACATATTAATAACCCTAGTTTCTAATATAATATTTCTAAAATTAATAACCCAACTTCTAAAATTTTCTTAGCAACCCTGAGCTATCAAATTATATATACCTAACAGCAACAGCTAATAAACAATGACCCTGAGCTATCAAATTATAAGCAAGCCATAAATCATCTGCTTCCTCTGAAATTATCTGTTTAATTAAATTTAAAACCAAAAGTATTAAAAAACAGATACCCAATAAGCAGAATTCTCTTTGATTAGGGATAAAAACATTTCATGTCAATTAATCCACAATAAAATGATTCCGTTGACAAAATATATAACAGAAATATTTAAAGTGAGCAGGTTAACACGAATTATGAATAGGTCTGGTAAATAAATTATCAAACAAATCAACCAGAGGTATGCAAAATCAATACAAATCAATGTTGAAAGAAAAATGGCAGTTAAAATGTCACTTGAATCAATATTGTCTTTTGTTGACAGTATTAAATAACAGAATATCCCCAAGTTCTTCATCACAATTCCAGTATCATGCCATCCCGACTAAAATAAACACAATAAATTTAGGGGGAAACTCAGAACAAAAGTAAGGGAGCATATATTATTTATGGGTATCCCTACGGATTCTTTGATCAATCCTTGGTTAAAAAAATTACTATCTTTCTTCATGACAACTTCACGAACAGATTGTAACGAATCTAAACCCTTGATTTCTCGAGACTGTACGAATGCAAAGCAATGGAACAAATCAATAAACGAATTGAAACTATACGTATCTGTGGAAGTTGTGTGGACCACGAAAAGCCCCAAGAAGAGCTAAAATCATGGGTTCGAATGGCATCTACAATTTTTTTTTGAAATCGTAATGGTACTCTCTAACAGTACCCAGTTCAGAGAGGAAGGGAGAGATTGGGCTAACAGTAGATTGTTGTCCATATTCATCGCCAATTGCCTAGCTAAAAACTCGTGCAGTGGAATTCGATCCCCACCGTCGTCGCCGTCTTCGTCGTCGCTATCTCTCCGCCAATCCTCTCCATAGTCCTGCTTCAGTATCTTTGAACAGTCCGGCACGTTGACCGGCAATGACGACGCTGTTCCTCCGGCGCCGACATCCAGCACCGCCTTACGAACCTCCGGCGACGCGGCCTGGCTGGAGTTCCAAACGTCTGATTCGTCGAGTTTCACGATCGGACCCGTTCTTTGGCTGGGGAGGAACCGATTGATAGAGAGTATGAAGAAGCAAGTGAAGTCTGAAACCCTTGTTTTTTCCCTCCGTGTTTTGTTACCCTTGTAGTACAATAGTTAGTATTGAACGGTTAAGATTTATCCCTAGTTTTTAACGGTCCCGATCGTTTAATAGCTTGAGCGGGAAACTTAATTTTTTTCAAAATCAATTGTGTTTTGTATAGATAGATATATACAAAGTCAGGTATTTTGATAGTTGATTTCCCAGTGCAAGAGGATCAATTTAGACAGTATAGCATTAGATAAACGAACCAATGCACAGTCAGGTATTTTTTCAAACACTTTACACTCGTAACAAACTTAAAAAATGTACATTATAAAATTGCATATCCACAAAACTCAAATCAACAACAGATTAAAACAAAAATTCAGATAAACTATATAAACTAACTTTAAAAACCTTCAGGCCAACACATACCTCTGGTATCTGTCAGGTATAGGGCTTTCTCCTCCACTGTATCCAGGACTGTCCTAATGCTCAGGCTTTAAATCTGGGCTGGCTTAACGACGGTAATCATCAGGACTAACCCTCTCTGTTCGAGGGCTAGGGATCCGACCATGATCATACTCGGGAGTAAGAACATCTCTCGGGCTGGAGCCTCGCACAGGGTGAGGGCTAGGCCTCTCTCTTCGAGGCGACTCATGCTGTATACAGCCCCCTAAGCTGGCGATCTGCACTAAATTGCAAATTAGGGTTCATGAGAAATTGGGGAAAATTGCAGCAGCGCTAGATTTGGTAGATTAAATAACAAACTTACCGATTATATGAAAACTTGATATGTTGCGATTAGAGATGATGAGAAGAGCAGAAATCAAAGTCTCTCATTTGATATGTTGTGTTTCACCAACTGGGCTACGTTTTATCCCAATTCGGATATCCAGCCCTTCATGGTTAACATGCTATTTGACATCTTCCAATTCGCGTCTAATTGTAAAGTGTTTTTCAAAATCAACCCTTGTTGATTTTGGCATCTCTTTTTCCCTTTTTACAGCGTACTCTCTCTCTCTTCAGCTGTGTATGCTATGGATTTTGAATCTATAGTGTTAGTGAAGATTTCAATGGTTAGATTTATCCTAAAGTTTTAACGGTCCGGATCTAATATTAGGCCTGAGCGGGAAGTTCAATTTTTTCAAAATCATTTGCATTTTGTATAGATAGATATACCCTCTCCCTCCCCCTCCCCCTCCCCCTCCCCCTCCCCCTCTCTTTCTCTCTCATTTTCTACTGTTTGTTTTACTTTTGCAACTACTTTACTTTTTTTATTTTGATCATCATCTTATCTATGTGCTTCTTATTTTAATTTTTTTAAAAAAAAATTCATTGCTTTAAATAATTTCTTTTGGGATAGATAGATGGTCATCGTCATCTCTTTTCTTTCCTTTCATTAAATCAGATAGCTTTTTAAAAAGACTATACTAGCCCTGTGACATTGACTCTAGATGGCTCTAGTAGCAATGTATAGTCTCTGCTTTGACTACAGTGCCATGGAAATAAAGCAGCTGCCTGAATACAAGTAATCAGAGGAGTGGACATTTTAGGAAACCTAAAACTACAATCTCCTTTAGTCCAACTTTGTTGATTTTTATCCAAGAAAAAACAGGAGCTGGATATTTCAATGATTCATAATCTTTAAGTGGAAAAAGTTTGAAGAAACTGATCGATCGGATATGGAGTAGTAGTAGTAGTGTTATTATGAAGCTACACAATGTATAGTATTGATTGATATATCCACGCATGCCTTGTCTTTTCCAATAAGAATTCACTCCTCCACATGATGTGAAATGACCAAACAGTTCAAGTTGAATTCCATCTGGACTCAAAATATAAATGAGTCTAATATGAGCAAATTTTAAAGTTCGATAAATTAGTCGAACCTTCTCAAATTATAATTTTTTATTGATACTCAGATCATATTCGTTCAAAAAAAATTAAATTACACGGGCTAGATTCGAGATCGTATTCGACTCGGTAGCTAAACGAATCTCAATCAAATTTTATTTTATACTCGGTATATTTTGAGAATTAAATTTGAGCAACTCAATACTCGACGGCCAGTATCGATTCATTTACACCCTTACCTCGATATATACTTTAGTCTCTAAAATCATGCATGACTTGAACATAAATTTTTCAAAAATTTAAATTATATAAAAAAAAAACAGTATAAATATATTTTTTATTTTATCCTTGTATTATTGTTACGTGTGTGTTAGTTGCTTTAATCGACTCTTAAATTTGTAAAGAGAGAATGAATTAATTTAAATTATTCATTTGTAATGCGATTGATTTATTGTTTGGCTAAAATATATTATAATTAAGGATAAATTAGTTAATATAAAATTTTATCAAATTAACTTGTGTACTTCAGATATATATTTTTTCCCACTTAAACCATCCTTTTAAAAACGGACACAGTGCCTCCTTTTTGAAAATACATAAACAAGGACATATCTTTATTAGTAGACATAATTTCCAGTTAGGTGTGGAAGCAATATTAGTCAATAGTAAGGTTGAGCAAGTAATCAAATTGAAATCGAAATTGCACTAAAAATTACACTAATTAAAACTGCACCAACGGTTCCGACGTATGTGACGGTTTTAAGTAGGTTGAATAACCAAATTTACGGTTCTTGTCTGTGCGTTTTACGCCGGACCTGGTTCCGTTATTTATTATTCTGTTGGAATAACCCGCCTGTGCGGTCTATCGCATGCATGGTGATTTATTTTGTTATTTCATTCTTTATTATACTCAGTTGGTTAAAACTTTGACTTCTATACTCCATGAAATTAGTGGAATATCCTTGATATTTGCGCTTCATCCAGTTTCTTTTCATGGAAATATTCTTCTGAGCATTCTTGAATTTTACTCTACAAAACAGTATCATGTTGACAATTTGGACGTTATCAGTTCCTAGATAAATTAATTCTTGAACTTATTTTATTGAATTCTTGTATCATTGTCACCATCCTCATGTTTATATTTTGTTGAAAGTCATCTGTGGCCTGTAGTGCATAGATGGACTTGGTATGATTATGATCAGGGATTATTCGGTATAATCATAACCGTAATGTTACAAATGATGTGAAAAAAGTCCTCATTGACCCGTAGTGCATTGATGGACAGTTTTTGGTATGATTATGGCTATGGATTCTCTTTGGCAGTAGTGTAAAGATGAATTATTTTATGACATGATCATGACCGTTGATGAAAACATGATTATCTTTAGCCGTGGTGCATGGATAATTCGTGGTCGTGATACTAAAGAATATCCTTGGCCGTAGTGCAGGGGTGATTCGATGATGTGGATTATTTATTAAGCTAAGTCACAGCGATAAAAGTGGTGAAAAATCTTTTAAATCATAGAAGATAGTAGATTTTATTCCCTACTTGACTCTTCTAATGGATTGCTTGTTTCACTGCAGTTAAACTTGATAGTTATTATATTTTATCAGTTTAACACTGTTGAAGGCTAACGATAAATTATTCTGCATTATCTTAGTCATAATATTTTTTACTGGACTAGTTGAGCTCACCCTTTCTTTCACTGTTCTCTTCAAAAAATGAGAACGTTGTTGGGATTAGTCGGGGAACAGAGTGATAGTCCTAGATGGTGCATTAGTAGTTCTCACTATTCTATGAAACAGTGTGATAATAATTGTAATGAGGACTCCTTTTGAGTTTGTATACTCTCTAGTAGATAATATTTGTATTCAAACTCACAGTTTATATTTTGTCGTATTGTACACGACAGTTGTATTATTAAGTTGTGTTTGAATTCTGTACCATGTATCTAGCGACTCAAGATGGGTGATGTATACCTGTTTTGGGGGCGTCACATGGAGTACTACTTCCGGCCCATAATAAATGATGTTTTAGTGTTGTGTACAAAAATTAAGAATTTTATTGTATAATACTACCTCTGTCCCATAATAAGTGATTTTTTAGCTTAAATCACACACACCAATACACAAGTTAAAATGGCAAAAATTATAATTCTCCGAATTTTATGAAATAAAAGTATTTAATTTTTCTATTTAGTAAATGGTTAAATTGATAAAAGTTTAAAGTTAAGGGTGATATATATAAAATTTTCAAAATACGCAAGTGGCTATAAAATACTCATTGTTGTCGAGAAATATTCGTTTGGTTGTGGAATATTCTTGCTGTCGGAGAATATTCGTACGACGGCGCAACCAGTTGTGGGCCCCATAACAGAATAACCGTCGGATGAAGAAAATGACAAATTTGAGTTTTTACAAATAACAGCGTAGTTGTTACCGTTAACACTGTTGGAATACCCAGTGGTTAAAATACTGTAATACGCGTGGCTGCACAGTAGCACACGTTATTGCACAGTATTTTTGAATTATTGATTCTTACGTAAGAATGCACTACTCAATAATTGTTACTGTAGTTACTGTTAAATATTTTATTTTATTGATTCAATAACTGTTGCGTTGATATTTTATATTATTGTTGCTTTAATAATTGTCACTGCACAGTATTTTCCATTATCAGATCAATAATTCATATTATATGAATAATATTATTAGATAATATTATTGGCAATATCTAGAAAGTTCTGTCAAGGAGAGGTTTGGTCACATAATTGCACGCCAGTAAGGAGAAATCCTTATCGAAAAACTCCTCTTTCCTGGGAACTGCCTGGTTGTCATAATTGTGATTCTGTAATATTATTTGTGAATAATTAATTATTGATTTATATGATAAGGAAATATTTATTTGATGTGGATATAAATGATGGATTTATTTATGTGGTTATAAATGAAGGAATTAATGTTGAAGTATTTTATCAGTATTTTTTGGTATTGGAAGTATTAAAAAATCAAATCGGTGTTTTTAAAATTCTATTGTGTGAGTTATAATTTTAATCCGACCGTTGGATCGTTGTGATTATTAGATATGTTATACATATAAAAGTTGAGTATATATCCACACATTTTGAACCGTTGAAAATGAACGAATGATTTGTTATGAATTTTTAGAGGTGTTAAAAATCATCCGTTTATGGATTTCGGATATTTTCTGTTTGGAATTTGGAAAAATTTTCTTTTGCAAAGTTGTAAAGATTTCAATTTCGTGTGAAATGGATATAAAATTCATTTTTTTCTGATAAACGGACTATTTTCTATGAATTACTAAAGTTTAGGAAAATAAAATGATTTTTATTAAATTTATGGGTGAGACCCACTTTTATTTTTTAAAACATATGGGCTGCTGAAATTTTCAGAATTGAGGGGCTGAAGATTTTCAAAGAGCATGCGTAGGAAAATAATGAGGTTATATTATATTTTATTATTTTAGTCTCCTATGGCGTTCTAGCATTTTCCTATAAATAGGCGCTTAAGTTAGAATTGAAAATCACACCAGAAACTGAAGTATTCTCTCTCTATATTATCGAGCATATTTTTGTGAGTATTTAGATATTTTGAGTGTTGCTATACGGCGCAAGTTCGTTCAGCATTATATCTGATATTCAATTCAAAAATACTGTTCTTTTGAGGTAAGAGATAGTAAGAGATTTTAAGGGTTATTAAGTTTTTCATGTTTCGTAATTTTTTCGACATTCAAAAATTTTGAAAAAATTTAAAATAATAATTTGATGAGTTTTCTTTATTGTGTCCAAAAATGGTAATTTTTGGATGTATAGATTAAGAATTATGAATTTTATGAGAAAAAACTATTTTAAAAGTAAATACTTATAACTCCTTGTGGTTAACTCCAAAATTAGTGAAAGTTTTATTGGGAGCACATGTATATAACAGAAGTATACTATGTAAATTTTGGAATTTTTGGACAAAAGTACAATTTATGATAAATGTCTAAATATTCGGCAATTTTGGCCATGTGAAAAATAGTAAATGAATTTTAAAAATTTCGGAAAAAATATATGTTCAATATGGGACTATATTCTGCTATATCCCAGAAAAAAATATTTTTGGGACTAATTTGATATTTTTCATGAAAATAGACTAATTATGAGTAATGAATTAAATATGTTATGTGAAGTAAGAAAATTGGAAAATAGGATTTTATGGTTTGAGAATCTTATATGAGGTATATGCAGATTTTTGATGAGGATTTTGGTTATTGGTGATGAAATCTTATAAGTTTGACATTTTAGAATGATTAAATGTATTAATTAGTAAAATGTAAATAATTAAAATAAATTGCTTATAAGTTTAAGAAATGTTATTCTTTTAATATCATTATACCAAAATATTGTATAGATTTTATTGTAGAATTTATATATTTTTCATATCGGAGTTACTATTTATGAGTTACTATTCACGAGTTACTATTCACAGAGTACTATTCACGACAAAATTAGTTTCTTTTTCTGACCAAATTATCGTTGATTTATGAATCTTACTCTTGAAATTAAATTCATGTTTTGATGATATTATTTTTATTATCATATATAACATTTTTAAAATTATGGTGAAGAAATTTCTCTTTGACTTGAGTGTAAAGATGGGTAGATTAATTGGTATGATCATGACTATGGGTTCTCTTTGGCCAGTAGTGCAAAGTTGAATCGTTGACTGATATGATCATGACCATTGAATTTATAATTGAATATTTTTAGCTTAAGTGCAAAGGTGAAAGGATCAACATGGTTATAATTATGGTTTATATAAATTCTGAAATGATTATGTATTTTTTTGAGATATGAATATCTTTGGCCCGTAGTGCAAAGATGACCTGTTTTTGAATATCTTTGGCCCGTAGTGCAAAGATGACCTGGTTTTGAATATCTTTGGCCTGTAGTGCAAAGATGATCTGTTGTTGAATATCTTTGACATGTAGTGCAAAGATGACCTATTTTTGAATATATTTGACATGTAGTGCAAAGATGATCTGTTGTTGAATATCTTTGGCCCGTAGTGCAAAGATTAACTGTTGATGAATATATTTGGTATGTAGTGCAAAGATGAACTGTTGCTAAATATCTTTGGCCTGTAGTGCAAAGATGAAATGATAATGAATATCTTTGGCCCGTAGTATAAAGATGAATTTATTAGTATGATTATAAATAGGAACTGTGATTTGGTATAACCATGATCTTTGATATTTCAGGTAAAGACAGGTGATGAAAATTATCTTCGTCCTGGGTGTGAAGAGGAATTTAGAATCACAATTATGATTATGAGTTAGTTATATAATTGTGAATATGAACTGTTGATTGATGTTACAGGGATAAAATATTATTGGTGGACTTTTAACCTGGAGAAGATAATAGACTTTATAGTTTATTTGACTCTTCTAATGGATTGCTCGTTCCGCTGCAACTATGGTTAAAATTTTTTTATCATCTACCATATGTTCTAAATTTCTGATTTATTACTGATGAAGGCTATTGATAATTTAATTATCTTTAGTCATGATATTCTTTACTGAGCTAGTTGTGCTCACCCTTTTGCTTCACAATTCCTTTCAAGTAATAAGAGTGTAGCTGGGTCGAGCGGGGATAACAAGGGAATAGAACGGTGGTCTATAGCTGTTGAAGTTCTCCCAAAATAGTATGGAAATAATTTTATTGAGAACTTTAGATAAGTGTGTCGTATTGTATAGGCCATTTGATATTTAATTTTGGTGAACCGAATAAGGTGAGGTGAACCCAACGTTAGAAGGGTATTTTTCCACTATCATACAAGATGTCTAATGACGTACAACCTCGTGTCATCATAAGACAGGGTTGTGCACATACACTTGCTGAGTATATCTACGAGCACTACCTGTATAATCTTGGTGTTTGGTTGAAGTATAATTCTCAATTGGAGACAGTGGAGATAATGATATGGCAAGAGAAGACTTATCATTGGAAAGAATATGATAGTAATCTTCTCGTTTTTCTTTGGGGTCTATTGGGTCAACCAAGGATAATTCTGTGGACATATAATATCTATCATAACCTAGACGCATGGGCTCCCATGTACGAAGGTTTTCTTGAGCACTTCCCAAATATTCTAATTTCTAAAACAGTTTTTGACTATACCTTTATGTAAGGTGTTATTGTGACATGCTATCCAAGGTTGGGATGGGAGTCACAGTTGGTATATATTTGTATCAAAACTCACAACATATGTGTTGTTGTATTTTGCACGATAATTGTAGTAATAAAGTTGTAGTTATTTTTTGTACCATGTATTTGGCGACTCAGAATAGGTTGGATGAATTGGACCTATTTTGGGGTTGTCACAAAAATATCCTTAATATATTTTCTTTGAAGTTGAAGAGTTAATGAGTGTCATTTAATTGTAGTGATTGCAAGATGCAATAAATACCATTGAATGCATAAGGGCATATATGAGAAAATATTGTAAAAATTGTATTGGAGTTCTAACACATCACTTATTTTGAGAAAAAATATTAAACCTAAAAAATCACTTATTGTGGGACGGATGTTGTATAAAATATAGTATTAATTATTTATAATGCCTTTTTATCATATAGTACTACGTATTCCATACTCTCTCTCATACGTAATATTTTTCCATAAAAAATAATTTTAGAAGGATTATGGTTAATTCTTCTAGATTATATAAAATATTAAATAATTTTAAAAAAAATAAAATTATCTAAAACATCATATATTATGGGACGAAGAGATTACTTAAGAAATTGGAATATTTAATCTATAGAAATGATTATACTGTTTATAAAGATATCAACTCTATTGTGTATAATAATAATAATAATAATAACACTAATAAATTAACATGACTTTTTAGATAAATTTATAATGAGTTAAAATGATTCTGGTGTTTTTGCAATTCATCATAAAAATTGATTATAAGTGAAGAAAAGAGAGAGATCAAGTATTTTTAATGAAATACGAGTTAATATTTACAATTTTTTGAAAAATGGTGCACCTATGCCATATAAAATACTTATTTTTTTATGAAATTCTTGATTTTTAATTCGTAAACAAACACGTACTTAAATATAATATATATATATATATATATATATTGCGTAGTTGTAAATTTAAAAATTAATTTAGCAAAATATAAAAAAGTTGGATAAAAAAATCATTTCAAAGGGGAAATAATGGTAGTAGTATATATGTACTTGTATACTAATATAGATGTGTGTTTGTTGTGTTATTTATAAATAAGAAGCCGAGTCAAACAATTCAATGGAGTACTAGTGCCTACTGCTTACTGGTATATCAAAGTAAAAGTCATTTAATTAATTAGTTCCGCCAGCTGACCTCATCTTCTTCTTCTTCTAGGCAGGTGACAATTAAAATTTCAGCTTGCTCCCCACAATGCCATGCTGTATATATATATATGTTCCTGGTTTATTATATATATATATATATATATATATATACACGTATATTTCTCGTGAGCCTGCACTCTGATAGATTCTCCTTACATGATACTACTCTCATAGTCCTCTCGTACTAAAACTAATATATTAAAAAAAAATATATGATATTTTAACAAATAAATTTCATAAAATGATAAAATTATTAATTTATAATATTTTGATAACGAGAAACTTTTTAATGATCAAATTAAAAATTTATTCCTAGTACAATAACCGAAATATTAATTAAGCCAATTTACATCACCTACTATATAATTAACACATTAATACTTAGTTTAGTAAATATTTTCGTTCATTTTTTTAGACGGAGTGTTATGCAATGACTATTTTATATAAAAAAATTAGTATAATAATATGTATCACAATTAAAATCGACACATAGCAATCAAAATATCAATTAACCATTTCGTAAGATAGGATCAATTCTGAAGAAGTTAAAAGGTAATTTACCCAACTGAGATTTTTAAGGCTTTTCACTGATTGATCATCCTACGAGGAACACAAACGGAAATTCATTTAATGTCTGTCCTAGGTCAAAATTTCAACATCGATCCTCCTGCTATATTAATAATATACCAACTGAAAACCTAGAAAATTTGTACGAGTAAATTAACATACAATTTAAAATATATATTTATATAAATTATAATAAGTTCTCATATTCTCTATCATAAACTCCACGAATTAACACAATGAATTATGTATATAATTTTTTGTAAGACATAAGTGATGCTTACAAGGTTGGATAATGGTGAGACAGACAGCTGGTGGTGTGGTAAAAGTTTTTATTATAATTTGAGAAAGCAAATTATTTTTACTAAATAATTAAAGTTGAGAAAAAGACAAGCAGATTCTGGTTTTCCCAAACCCCGAGGAAGAGAGAGAGAGAAAGAGCGGGCTGAGCTAAGCTACATGCAGAGATATGAGTGTTAAAATGAGTTGAGTCAGTCCCCCACACGGTCACAACCCACACGAGCGGCACTTCTCTCTCGACTTAAGTGCATGCACATACATGCACTCTGGTTCTGTTCTGTTGTGTTCTGTTTTAGAGAGAGAAAGATGAGATCAGTCTCAAAATAAGGACCCTGACCTCAGATTTTCTTTTCATTTCTTTAGAGAGAGAGAGAGAGTGTTGAGCGAGAGAATCGTGTGGGTTCAGCTTTTCTTCTTTGTTTTTTAGCCTTCTCTCTCCTTAATTTACTCTCTAAATTAAAACGCAAGGCCTATATTTTGATTCATTCCTGGCTTGTCTCTTAAGAGTAAGCACCAGCAACACTTAATTCATTACTTCTTCCTCTCAAATCCATTTTCTTCAAACAAAATCCTTAGAATGGGATTCTTTCTAACCCAGATTTTCCTTTCCGAAATGCTTCCTGCAACAACCCATTTCGATTCTTCTTCAAAAACCCATTTGCCTTTCTAGTCCCAAATTTCCTCTTTTTTTAATCTCCTTCAATTGATCGAGCCTTGGTTAATTAAAGGAAAACCCGTTTGGATTCTTCTTCTTCCTCGGCTTTTTCACTATTCCCTCTCCTTTCATTATTTTTCAGTCGGTTAAAATGAGTGCCCCGCAAAACCTCAACACCGGCGGCGGTGGTGGTATAAATGTCTATCAAGATTTAAACTTGCAACCATCTTCTCTCTCTGTGGATTATATTGGAAGGAGAGATTCGGGTATGGATCGGTTTCAGATTATGCCGGATCCTCTGTTTGACCCGGTTGAACAAGAGTGTGAAGGGCTTTACATGAAGCAGCAGCAGCAGCATGGTGGTGATGATGATCAGAGGATAAATGGGTGCCACACAAGGCTCTGTGCCAGAGGCCATTGGAGACCCCATGAAGATGCCAGCCTCAAAGACCTTGTTGCCCATTATGGTCCTCAAAACTGGAACTTGATTGCTGAAAAACTCAAAGGAAGATCAGGTACTAATTAATTACTTCAACAAGAAAAAAAAAGTTTCAATCTTTTACTTGCATTTATAATTAAAATTTAAGTAAATATGGTTAAAGACATCAAGAAATGATTTTTATCCCATCTAAACAAATTTCAATGTACTTGTTACTTTTAAAATTTTTTTTGTAAAAAGTGATGGATTAATTTAACAAATTTATTTGTTGGGTTAATTGGTAGGGAAAAGTTGCAGATTAAGGTGGTTTAATCAGCTAGATCCAACGATAAACAGGAGGGCATTCAATAAGGAGGAAGAAGAAAGACTGTTGGGTGCACATAGAATGTATGGCAACAAATGGGCCTTGATTGCAAGGCTTTTCCCTGGGAGGACTGATAATGCAGTGAAAAATCATTGGCATGTGATCATGGCAAGGAAATACAGAGAGAGAAACTCTGTTTACAGAAGATCTAGAAAACCCTCTTCTATTTCTAGTACACCACAAGTACCAGTACCACCACCAAATAATTATATGGGATCATTTGTTGTTATGACCACCAACAATAATGCATGCAGTGATTCAACTACTATCTCTAATAATAACACCAATAATAATAATAATAATAATAATAATGATGAATATTCTGGTTCTGCCTCGACTTGCACTGTTCTCTCCCTCCATCATCCTGCTTCTTCAGCCAGTTTACTGCATCATGCATTTCTCTCTAGGTTTAGTCCTGTCCAACAGCATCTACCCTTGTTTGGCTCACACATGGGTAATATTATTTATTTATTTATTTTAATAGAATGGTATATATGTGTTATCAATTTATTGGATAAAATTACGGGCAGTGGATGGAAAATACGAAACTGAGCATGAATGTAATTTTTTTTTATTCAACTCGATCGATACAAAAAAGAGTTGCATATGAGCTGTTGCATAAAAACAATTTTTAAATCTAGATGTATAGAAAAACTATATAAGCTAGCGTTTGTGATATTTTCTGTATATTTTTCCATCCAGTGCCTCTATCGTTATTTCATTATGGTCTCTGATTTTTTTACTGATAATATTTTTGTTGTGGGTTATAATTAAAATGTTGTAGGTTCATCATTTGGAGAAGAGGAAAATGGGGTGACAATGAGAGATGATGAGTTTTATGGCAGTACTGGGGTTGGTCGTAAAGTGGTGGATGATGAATCTGGAGGGCACTCAGAAGATTCAAACTCAGAGGTGGTTTCTGTATCTGCAACTGATTATCAGTCACTAGCCAAGACTAATCTCTACTACAATATGTATGATGGGGAAAATGAGATGAACAACAACAACGAAAACAAAATGCTTTTCATTGATTTCCTTGGAGTAGGGGCCACTTGAAGAGAGTAATTTTGTATACTCGCTCTTATTGATTTTCTAGTTGGGGATATCCTAGCTAGTTAGAGAGAGACTAGAAGATTGATAACTAAAAGAGAAGGACAAGTGATTGGAATTTTTTTGGTGGAGCTTAAAGTTAAGAGCCATTAATGGAGTTTGTTGATGCATTCGAGTCTGTGATTTGCAGGAAAAAAGTGGGCCGGGCCACTGAAGAAATGTCAATCATGTACAGTGTTAAACTGGGAATTAAAGAAAAAGGGGGTAAAAGAACTGAGAGGAGAGGAGAGGAGAGGAGAGGAGTGAGAGCTAGCTAGTTGTTTATGGAAATGAGTCATGACTAGTACAGTAGTACTAATAGCAGTAAATGCGTATGTATGCATGCATGTTTTAAAAAAAATAATTTTATATATAAGGTAGCATAGCTAGCTAGCTAGCTATTGTTTTGGACTTATTTAGCTTACGACTATATACTTCTGGGCCACTGGCTACCACATGTACGTATAATAATATTCTCTAAAATACTGACACTGGATAGAGAAGTTATGTATCGAATACAATAATTGACATTATAATTGGACCGTGGATTTTAACTCTTATTTTTTTTTTTACAAAACAATATATTACCCCTCCCCTCCCCTCCCCTCCCCTCCCCTCCCCTCCTCTCCTCTCCTCTCCTTTTGTCGAGTCCCTCTCTTATTTGCAGACAACCTGAACACCATTTTCCTCTCCTCCGGCCAAACCACCATTTTCTATCAACTTCTTGATATCAATCTCCGAATTCTTCTCATTTCCCTTCTTTTTCCGTCTCGATCACTTCTTGTGATCTTCCGCGTCCCCATGAAAACGGCCGCAGCTCGATCAGCAAAATGGGTAGCGGAGAAAAAAAATCCTCTTTTCAGAGCTAGGTTTCAACGGAAGTAACAGTTGGTTAAATTGCTACATATACATTACTTTATATTACATGTATTATATTGTACTTGAAAGTTCTTGTATGTGAATTGATGGATTAAAGACACGAGTTTTTCTAAGTTAACATGGAAATTGAACACGAAAATTAGATACGAATATATTTGAATTTTATCTATTATTTATAATTTTACCCACCATTCAAATTAGACATGATTATATTTGAACTTCATCTATTATTTATATTTTTACCCATCATTATAGATCAAAATACAATTAAATAAAATTTAAATACACTTATATCTAATTTTTATGTTCAAATAGAGTTTTTGTACATACAAAGCAGATCAATAGCTTCCTAACATCTCTTAGTAAATATAGAATGATAGGTTTTCTGTTTTTCATTTCTTCTTCCTATTGGCCTCTTTCTCAGTTTATTCAGGATACCCCTACACTACACTGTTTTCATACATTCAAATATATATAATTGAAATAACCATTGTTTAGAACAAAAGTTTAGAGAAATAATTACACAAGAAATACATTTTTTCTGAAACTCAAATATTGGGTGCGACTTGTGAGGCTGTTTGGTTCAGGAAAAACGAGAAGGGAAAGAATATGAATATGATACAGGGGATCGCCAATCTTTAGACTCAGTAATCAATGAATAAGTCTGGCCCATCTTTTATGACTTTACCATCGTCCTCCTCCTTGGTGTTTGTTTCAAATGATTTTTATAGGCTTTAATTCTTAGTTCTAGTTGAATTTATACTATCATTTTTCATAAATAAAATTTATATCATTTTACCTTGATAAAAGAGTTCTGTAATCAGGGAAGATATATTCATTAATTTTTTTTGTTGAAGTTAAATAAAGAAAATTTAAATTAATCATAGCAATATTTAAAAATTACAATAAATATTCATAATCTAAACTAAAAAAGAAATTTTAAATAAAAATTATTTAAATATAATTTAGAAAAATTTTCAGTTACTTGTCATAGTTCAATTTAAATGATTCTCCAAATTAATGCTTAAAACCTCAAATCAAATTTACTTTCTATATTTAATAAACTCATGAATTAATTTCAAAGTATAAACCAGTTTTGATATTTTTTTTTAAGTTTCAAATAAGTCTCAATGTATCATTAATTTTATTATTATTCCATTTTGTGGGGTTTAATTTGTTTATGATAATTATTTTATTTATCTTTAAAAAAAGTAAAAATGAGAGTAGTACTATAATGATTTATTGTTGCTTCTTTTGGGCTTTTTGCTCTACAATTTGTAGTGCTTGTGCATTTAAGAAAATGATTGATTGCTTGTTTAACCATTTAGTTCTAATCCTAACTGGCAAATTTTTTAAAAAAAAATCATAAAACTACAAATATTGAAAGAAATCTTGAAAAAACACCATTGAACAAACTTTTTCCGTATGACGGTAGGAAAAAGAAGAAGAAAAAGTTCTAATTTTTTTTATTCTAGTGCCCTATTTTTATCTTTTTAGAGAACACAACTCATTGAAACTCACATAAAAGAAAGAGGCAGAACTGTTGATAAAAATAATTTGACACAAATTCAATTTTCGACAGAGTTGTGTCATTTCATTTGAACACTAAAACTACCTGCTCATTCAATATTAAAAACAACAGTTGTACTCACCGAAAATCCCCAACTTCCAAGGCCATAACAAATTCAAATAAACTATCAAAAAAATAATCCTAATTAGTTATCTCTTAAGTCCAAAATATAACAAATACATCAAATAAATTAAAGGTACAATTACACATTCTATTACATTTTTAATAATAATTACAACAATTGTTCACTCATAAAATATTTTCACAATTAATACACTTTTATATTTATTTACAATATTAGTGCAATTAGGATTTCTTAATTTAAGAAATTAGTATGCAATTAGGGCCTTGAGGATTTTGGGATTGATATCGTAGAGTTTGACGCGTTTGGCGTTGAGGGATTTGATGTGGCGGATGGATTTAGAGGGAGAAGGTAAGTTGTTCCCCAGTTGGCCGTAGTTTACTCCAATTTTTGCCGAAAACTCTACAACTGTTTGATTAAATAAAAATACAAAACAAAAGAAGATGGAAATGGTTTAGAAAAATATTAAATTTGTAAATCGAAGATGATGTATAATAATAGTGCAGTGAGACTTACAGGATAAAGAAGCGAGGAGAGAGAGCAGAAGGAAGGTGAGTAAGCAAGCCATCTGGTTTGTTTTTGTTTACAGTGAAGAAATGAAGGAGAATGATGTACAATTACATATTCTGCGCATGCTGTCGATTTTTTGCCCATTTAAGGTGGATTGATTATAGTGGATCGATTTTTCATAGTACAGTTGCTGCGTTTTTTTTATAGTACAGTTGGTAGCCAAAAATTCATACCTAGGTAACCAATTCAGTGTTATTAGGTTTCTAATTTATTTTTAAAAAATCTATTATAGATTTTTTTTATTTAATAGTGTAGTTGATAGCTAACACTTTATACAAATGTAACCAATTCAGTTTTATTGGGATACCAATGATTTTAAAAAAATGTATTGTAGAATTTTCTTTATAATGCAGTTGGTAGCCAAACCTTAATACAAAGGTAACCAATTCAATTTTATTGGGTTACCAATTAATTATAAAAAATCTATTATAGATTTTTTTTTCATAATGCAGTTGGTAACCAAACCTTAATACAAATGTAAACAACAAAAACTAAAATTGTCACCTTTGAAAGTTTTGATTACCAACTACACTGAAATTTTTATTGCTTACCCACAAAAACTAAAATGGTTACCTTTGTATAAATATTTGGATACCAACTGCACTAAAATTTATCTTTTTCTCCTTTTAATTTCTGGACTAAATCAACCTTCGTCATAATGGCAGTTGTGGCCGGCGTCCATGGTGTTGAAGCGGCGGCGAAAGGGAAGAGGAAGATGACCGGCGAAGGGGAGGAGGAAGATGACGTTGCCAAATTTTGAATATTTGAATGTTAATTATTATTTTTGAATTTGAATTTGTTTTGTTTGTTAGATCCAATATATTTGAATTTGAATTATTAATTATGGTAGTTATTTCTCATTGATTTTAGGTTTCCTTATTATTATTAATTGAATCCTATACTAATTCCTTAAATTAAGGAATCCTAATTGCACTAATATTGTAAATAAATATAGAAAGTGTATTAATTATGTAAATATTTTATGAGTGCACTAATAGTATAATTACTTTGTAAATATTGTATACTTATGTAAATGACCCTAAATTAAATTGGGTTTAACTCAAACTTCTCAACCAACAACAAATTTTAAATTATCAAACAAAAAAACTCTAATTTAGTTACCTTCTAAATTTGATTACTCTAATATGCACAAGAGAGTGTCGTAATAAAGATGTAGAAAAAGTTGTGGCAGAAAATAGAGATATAGAAGACAAAAGTAAAATGATTCAACGTTGTTTGTACTTGTATTTAGAATATGAATGAATTTTTTTTACTCCCTTTAAATTTAATACTTTCATTTATTTATCCCCTTAAATTTATTCAGTTACGTATTTACTCCTGGTCTTATACCGATAAAAAAAACAACAGACAACTGCATATGTTGTCCAAGATCCTCCCGACTATAACGAGTAACGACATGCAGTCACTCTTACTTCTCTCCTACTTTCACAAAGAGTCTTATTTCAATTTTTAAAAATCTAAAATTAAATGTTGATGCGAATATATCTATGTTTTAAAGAGAATTTTTTTTATATCTATAGTATTTTCTTAATTGTGTAAAATACTCATAATTGTATTAAATATAATTAAATAAATGCACATCAATTAATTTTATGAACCGATCTTAAAATATATATATATATATATATTTAAATTATTTTCAATTTTCAAATTGATATTTTATTTTAATAAATACAATAATAAATATTTTCAACTATCTAAAATATATTATTAATTGTAAAATTTACTATTTTATAATTTTCAATAAATTATCTCGATTCTGAATTTTAAATTATCTTTCTAGAATAATCGGAGGCCGTGTGTTCTTATTTTGTGAAATAAAAGTGAGTAACTAATAAATAAATAAAAGTTTAACGGGTAGCAAATAAATAAAAAAATATATTTTTACATGACTTTTTAATATTTTCTAATAAAAAGTGTCGCTATAGATGTATAATCATGGTAAAAATTGTCATTATAAAATCTACAATGACGATTTTTATATAAAAATATCAAAAAATTATATAAAAATATCAATTTTCAATAAATAAGGAGACGGGATGGTGAAAGGCCGAACTCAAACAGGTCTCTAATAATAGTTGGAATGATAACTACGGAGTTCTTAATAAACTGCAGTGACAGTTGAATACAAACATGACAAAACAACGGTACAATAATGACTTGAGCGAATTAATGAAAGATTAGAAGTACAACCACCGCCAAAGATGATGTATATGGATCAAGTTAGCATTAAGTTATTTTTTTAGTAAGTTGGTCAATTGATCACCTGCGTGTCAGTATTCTATTAGTCAATTGACCAACTTACTGCAAAATAAACTTCATACTAACCACTTCCTCAACATATATAGGGGACATGTCACATATTTGTAGTCAACGTTGTTAAATTAATGTTATTCTTACAATAAATCGTGGAAGTCTATCCGATAACTCAACGATTTAATAAAATTTTTGTTTGTAGTTTAATTTTTAATATTTTGTAATTTAATAATGCGGACGGAGGCAGATGTCCATAATACATCTCTTTGTACAAGTCTTTCGTCCGCAGTATTAAATTGCGGACGCTATGTATGAGCAACCAGAAAATAACACCGTTTTAAAATAAGTCTCGTACGCAGTATTTAACTGTTAATGCGAAATTTATTTTTTTTAGTTTTTTTCAAACTCCACAATATTAAATTGCACATGCGAAATAATTGAGATGAATTTCCTTTAACATCTCTATATTATTGAGGAGCAAAATTCAAGTGTAATAAGGAGAGATCTAATTTCTGATGAATCTATAATTCAAGTTTTTAACAAAAAAGCGGCATCTTCTAAAATTCACCCTCATCATATGGAGTTCTTTATTTGACTTCCGTGATCAGCAATTGATTTCGGAATTAATAGATTCAACAACTAAAGAAATTGAATTCCTGTATAAGATTGAGTAAAATCAGAAAATAGTGATTATCAAGAAACCAATTTGGGTTCTGAATCTAATATTGTTGCTCAAGCTGAAACAGTTTAAAAGGAGAAAACCAAGTTTGCAGTGTTTGAATCCATGAAAATGGAAGAGACTAAGAAAACTAAAAAAAATTTGAATTTGGCATTCGTAGTTTAATACTACGGACGAGACTTATTTAAAAACGGTGTCATTTTCCAATTGGTATATATAGCGTCCGCAGTTTAATACTGTGGACGGGAGACTTGTACAAGGAGATTTATTTTGGACATACGTCCCGTCTGCAGTATTAAATTTCGTAATACTAAAAACTAAATGGCGGACGTGAGCTCTATTAAATCGTTGGATCATCAAATAGACGTCCACAATTTGTTGTAAGGAAAATCTTAATTTGTCTACGTTAGTAACATAGACTTATTAGAATGAGTTTGACTTTACCAATAAATGTTTAAGATTCATTAAACATGGTTTAGAGTTTACAATTATGTATGCGCAACTTGTACTTTTTCAATTTTAATAAACCCTAATATTTGATTTCTAAATCTTAACCCCTAGTTAACCCCTAGTTAATAAATCTTAAATCTTGAATAATAAGTCAAACTCTTATTCTAGTTATTGTTCGCGGAGGTTAATTAGTTTTTTTACCGTCCGCTACAAACGTTTATTCTTGTTTTCAATGGTATAGATGATGTATCTCCTACTCCTACTCTTATTCTAGTGATGTTTCCTAACAATACTTTTGACATGTTTTCATAATATACTCCATCGGCTCTAAATTTTAAAATTATTATCGACTTTTAAAAATTAATTTGCTATATAATTAAATTCGAGATAATTTATTAAAAAATAAATATTACAATAAATAATATTTTTGAGATAGTTTACGATATTTATTTTTCTAATAAGTAGTATTTTGGAGTTTGAAAATATTTTTACTTGACTTTAATTAAAAGGTCAATAATTATCTTATATTTTCGAACAAAAAGAATAATTTTTCTTAAACAAATCTTTTAATTCTAAATGCCTAAATTCCATTTCTATCAACCAGTGAAAATATTATTTCTAATCACATTTAAAACCATATATCTACTTAGCTACAAGATCCGGGGCAGAAGATGTTACGTTCAAAAGATAATTTTGGTAAACTCCCCTTATCGTTCAAACATGTGATGGTCTACATTTAGAAAATTGATATTTTCATATAATTTTTTGATATTTCTACATAAAAAGTGTCGTTATAAATGTATAGCGACGATAAGAATCATTTTTATAGAATTTATAGAGACGATTTTCATGTGAAAATATCAAAAAATCTTGTAAAAATATCAATTTTCTACATTTAATGTGAATTAATTTTAATTAATTAAATGATTCAACATGGCTCAACGATTCATTCTAAATTTAAATTCTTTAGTATTTAACTCAAAATTACATATCAAATTTAAAATTAATGTAATTTATTTAAATTTTAAAAATAATAAATTCTATAATACATATAGTTTGTCATTCACCTTTTGTTTTCTTTTAATCCCTTTGTCTCACGAGAGTTTTGTTTCCAAATTTCAAAACTATTATGAACGGTTCATGTTTATTCTTAAATAATACTCCCTCCGTCACAGGATAAAAATCCTGATGAATTTTTCACGAAGAAAATGAATGAAATGACAAAATTGCCCATAATAATGTCATTAATTATTTTTAATATAGGTGAGGGAATGACTTTCTAGCTATTCAATTCAAAATATTCTCTCTCCATACTTATTAAATATAGAGAGAGAATTAGAATTAAAAAAATATGAGATATTTAATGCTACAGATATAATAGGAAAAAATGTATAAAAGTTTGTTATTAAAGGAAAGTGAACATTTAACATGAGACTATCCAAAATAGTAATAAGACGTTTATCATGGGATGGAGAGAGTAGGATGATAGTTAAGTGAGATGACATAATAATAAAATTGAGAAAATTGTGTTATTTTATTTTTCCTTCATCCCATATTATTTGATCATTGTTGACTTTTTAAAGTCAACTTAAGAGAGATTTTTAAGCTCAAAATTGACATAAATTCTTTTAATATTAATCAATATAATAATAAATATTATAATTTATTTGAAAAGTATTATTAATCGTAAAAGTCAATATGAATCATGTAATTTGAAATTGAGAAAGTAGTATATATTTTGTGGAGTTTTTTTTAAAATATTTTTTTAACTAATAACAATTTTTTTGTGAAATAGGCGGAGTTCCTCTTGATGAGATGGAACACGTAACACGTACGTGTGTGTATGTATATGTATGTATGTATATGAATGACAAAATCAAAGTCAACCACAGAGGTAATTAAAGTCATTCATGGCACCAAATAACCACACCAAATTGATACCAACACTAAACAAGTACTAGTAATTAATATATACTACTTCCGTCCTTTTTTAAGAGATATATTTTTGTCTTTTACTATTTGTCTTTTGATAATTTTAATTAAGTATTAATTATTTAATTTTTAATATTATTTTAAGTAATATTATAAATATAATTTTGGTTCTTTTACTATTTTTTGTCCAATAAATAATTTATTATCTTTTTTCAATACAAAAATAATACTCCCTCCATTCCTATATGTAGGTTATTTTAGACTTTTTTTTATATTCCTAATTATTTGTCGTTTGTGGTTATCTAGGAGAATTGATTACTATTTTTCTCAAGTTGCCCATTATTACTCCACCTAATCTTTTGATCCATATTTATGAGATAAGTGAGGTGAAGAGTATTATAAACAATTGATATTATAGTTAATGATTTTCAATCATTTCCTTAATTCTTGTGCACATGTCTAAAACGACTTATATTAAGGAATAGATGGAGTATAGATAATTGATATTATATTTAATGCTATACAATTATTGATATCTGTAATCTATAGTGTGCATTGACAGATAAATGGATGTTACTAGTAACTAATAAATGCTCGATCTACATATAAATATAAAGAAGAAGCTTGCACAGCACATCACCATCCAGGCATCCGCGGGTCAATTCATATATATATATATATATATATATATATATATATATATATATATATATATATATATATATATATATATATACTTGGTCACCTAGCTGCCTGCCTCGTCTATTCCAAGATCCATCCAACCATCTAAACATGGAAGCGAAGGCATTTGGTGGAATAATGATAATGACACTGTTATTCCTTTTTCACTCTTGCACCATTCTCCACTCAGCTGCAGCCATGGTGGAAGTCAATGATTACGACACCCCTGGACCAAATCGAGGCCATGATCCCCCAACCTCAACTCCAGTTCCAGTTCCAGTTCCAACTCCTGCTCCAACTCCAACTCCATCAAAATCAGGTGACAATGCTAAGCCAGGAGGGCCCAATACCCGCCGTGGTCACAGCCCTCCAACTGCTTGAGGCCTACATATATTCCAAACATTAATAAATAAATGTATGTATACAACTTATGCCAATTATTTAAGTTGATGGATGCAATCAATAACTTATTTTGTTACAATGATGGGATCATAAGTAGAAGGTGTTATATTGGAATTTGTTCTTGAATGACATTTGAACCATAGCACCGGTTCTGACTATGACATAATAATATACTAATTGTGATGATAAATTTAATTCATGATATTGTGGTGTGAATTTATATTAATTACACCATTACTATGAGGCTTTATTTTTCCTGCTGCTTAATTATTGAGATCGACTTGTATTTTTATTATTGAGAGATTCTTTTATATATATATATATATATATATATATATATATATGTGTGTGTGTGTGTGTATGATATTGTCATGCTGCATAAGGACGCATCCAGTTCTTTATGCTAAACATCACTCACACTACAAAATTAATTTCTAGTCTCATCCGGTAAAAGACAAGACCGACGTTACTGTTTACTAATTTCCTAACCACATATAATCATTTCTAATTGGCTATTCCTATTTTCTTTCAATTTGATTTTATTTATTTATATGTTCATTGTTTATTATGTAATATATAGTGATATATATCCATCAAAGTACAAAGACGTTCAAAAAATATTGCTTTCTCAATTTTAAATTTTTTTTTAATAAATAAAACTTTTTTTTAAAGAAAATATGTTCTAAGTGTGTATTTCCAGCATTAGTAAAAAACGAAAAAGAAAAAGAAAATTGAATACCATGGTGAATACCATGAGTTTTGCCAAGAATGTCCATAAATTTATGTTAATATTCAATGTACTTGAATAAATTGGATATTTAAGAATCCAACCCATCTCGTAAGTCCAATATGGAATATAAGCCCAAATTCAAGAAGTCCGGCAAGCCAAACAAAGGTGATCCATCCCGGTTGGGTTAATTGAGCTCATCAGTTAGCTATGCACGACCACATCATGAAGGAAGTGGGCAAGCCTCATCCCCAGATCTCACGGAGAGCACGTCAACCATCTTGCGCATTAGGAAGAGGTTGGGAGTTCCACTGCAGTAGTGGTTTAGTGGTTACATGTTCACCCCAAAACTGTCACGGGTCGCTATAAATTGTACGCCTCACCATCACTTGGCAGACAACTGATTTCTTGTATTTGATAACTCTCTGTACTCCCTTTGTCTCCAACACACTTGATATAATAAAAAGTGCCGGCGACTAAAGTCATTCAAAAGTGGACTAGGTCACCTAAACCGAACCACTCTAATTATTATCTTATTTCCTTACTTTAATTATCGCATTTATTATTACTTGACATGCGTGTACAAAGTCTATTTTGTGCATCATCAGATATCATCCTAATTTATCATTATATTTTATGGCTTAAAATTTCATGTTAGTCACAATTTAATTTTGTCATTCTGATTAATTATCGCTTATCACTCATACACGTATTTGATGAAGAATGAGCTAATAATGCTATATATATATATATATTTGGACAAATATGTTTCTGATAATCCATTTGTGAAAATAGACGGTTATTTTAAAATTAATAATTAAGCATGCGTGTATAGAAACAAAATTTAGGTTTCGTAATAGCATATACCTTGGACGTACGGACTATATGTAAAAATGGGTACAAATGTTAATTTTGAAAACGATCGATAGTCATAGACTAGAAAAATATAAAAATTACTTAGTTGTTATAAAACTTTAACGAAGTGTATAAAATATACTCTTATAATTGCTGCACAAATTTAGAGAGGAATAAGCAAGAGAAAAGAGAGGAAGGCCAAGGAGAAAGAAAAGAATGGATGGCGGTCAGTAGGCAATCATTCATAACATTAGTATTTATTTTTGGGCCGGACGGAGTAATATAATTAATTAGTGACAATACAAAACCAGTACATTTTTTTTTCCTGGTATTAATTAATTAGGCGGAGGTTACCGGGCGGAATATGGGGGTTTTATGACAGCCCCTGACCTAATCATGACCTGCCAACTCCAACTCCAACTCCAGAATGGAGATGCAAGGCAATAACATGAAAAAAGTTGTAGTCTATACGTTAATGGAGGTGGTGGAATTAACCATCTAGAACATGCAGATGACTATATATATATATATATGATCAGCCAGACCCAAATCATTCATTCCTTTCAGATCAGTACTTGTTCCATCATTCCATTTACATGAATTGCATGGTACGTACGTACATGATGTTTATTAATTTAATTAAATAATTATATATCAATCAATCAATTAAACCCTTCCAGGAGGCCTTGGGTCATGGTCGTGGTTTGCTCCAGTTCTTGGGTAATCATCTGTGCTTTCCAAAACCATTCTTCCTTCTACAACTCCTTCCACCATTAACATATCTCCTTCTTCTACCATCAATTTCTACATCAACAAATTCATATATTAACTATATCATATTAATTAAGAAAACAATTAATTAATTAATTAATTAAACCATGATTTAACAGTGTTTTGTTAATTTTTAAATTATATTTTCTTTTTGAAAAACAATAACACGTACGTTTAGCTGACATATTTTTTACTTATCACTTATTTTAGCTACGAGGTAATCAGTCAACTAACTGCCTAATTAATTAATACTAGTAAAATTAAAAAAGAAGTTACTAGGTAAAGTCAAACTACACTTTTTTGAATATATGGTCGGGGTGGGGTGATGTTTCAGTTCGTTAATCCTAAAATTAATTAATGATTACTGACGGATTATTAAAATAAATATATAGAAACAGAAGTAAAAATCCAACAGATAAGGTGGGCTGGCCGTAGTTGTAAACTTTTTATTGACATATTTTGAAGAAATCCAAATTAACAATATATATATATATATATATATATATATATATATATACGTATTCATATCAATCGGTTGTCAGAACACTATTCATAACAATCAAGTTGTAACACCCTGTAGCGACTACTTCACATGTGTAAAATGGGTTTCACTTTGTGATATTTATATTAAAAAAAAAGACAACCGCTACACCTAGCAGCGGCTCAATTTTGTTCAACCGCTACACCTAGTAGTTTCACTCTTGCACTTGCTTGGTCAATTTACATTATTCAATTGCTAGGTCATTATTAATAATAATTTAATAATGACCAAGCAATTTAATAATGACCAAACAAAGCAATTTAATAATTTAATAATGACCAAACAAAGCAATTTAATTATGACCAAGCAATTTAATAATGTAAATTTACCAAGCAAGTGCAAGAGTGAAACTACTAGATGTAGCGGTTGAACAAAACCGAGTCGCTGCTAGGTGTAGTGGTTGTCTTTCTTTTAATATAAAATACTCATTTACACATGTGAAGCAGTCGCTACATGGTGTTGCAACTTGATTGCTATGAATAGTGTTCTGACAACTTGTTATCGTGGATTGGATCCGATATATATATATATATATATATATATATATATATATATATATATATATATGTGTGTGTGTGTATATATATATGATATGAGGTATGCCAAATCAATAAAACAGAGGGAGAGAGAGAGGACCTGAGCTTTTAAATCTTGGAGTGCAGGATTCTCCTTGATCGATTTGAGGCTTCCTATTGATGATCAAAGACGTGAGATATATAAAAAATTAACCCATTCACATACATACACACATATATATCATTATATAGTGCAGTATGTAAACCAAGACTCAAAAGGAGACATATATATGGTTGAGTTGAATATATGTCTACAGCCACAGTTGAGTATATCCAACAAGTCCATCAAACACGAAATTTTATACGTACTAACCGTCCACCAAATAGCGAGCGAGTAAAATTGAAAAGACTGTTGGCTATAGCTAAGTGTAACTGCATGTGGATCATTTCTCATATACATATACCTAAATATATATATATATATAGAGAGAGAGAGAGAGAGAGCTAGGCCTTACTGGATGTAGGAACTGCAGCAATGGAGGAGAGAACAAAAGAGAACCCCAAAAACAGAACAAGCAGGGGAAGCAAAGACTTGTTCATATTGACAAATTATATATAAAAACGAACAGATCTGAGAAGAGATTATTGTCGAGGAGGAGGGAGGAGGGTGTGATGCAGACAAAATATGTGGAGAAGGTGCATTCATTATATAGAGAGATCAGAGATGGAGAGGTACAAAAGAAAGAATGTCGATTCTTTTTAGCTTACTTCCATGTACAAAACGATTTGATATGATTCTATTTTTTTTAATATGATACTATAAAAACGATTTGATATTTCCAAATTTACCATCACAATTATAACTCTATAATTATTGTCATTATTTTTAAACTAAACACTAAATAAATTAGAGATAAATATAATATCTATAAATTATAAACTTTATAAATGAGACTATTTTTAAAAATTCAATTGATGTGAATTTATTTAATTTTAATTGATACAATTATTATAATTGTGAGAATATAACAAAAGCCATGGTTTTAAAAATCAAACCGGATCGGACCGTCGGTGTAACTTTCCCAAAATTAGGTATACATCACCCATCTTGGGTCGCCAGATACATGGTACAGAATTCAAATACAACTTACTAATACCACTGTCGTGTACAATATGACAAAACATAAACTGTGAGTTTGAATACAAATATTATCTACTAGAGATTATACAAACTCAAAAGGAGTCCTCATTATAATTATTATCACACTATTTCACAGAATAGTGAGGACTACTAATGCTTTCCTCTGGACCATCACTCCGTTCTCCGAATCGTCCCAGCTATATTATCATTTCCTGAAGAGAACAGTGAAAGAAATGATGAGCTCAACTAGTCCAGTAAGAAATATTATGACTAAGATAATGCAGAATAAATTATCATTAGCCTCCAACAATGTTAAACTTATAAAATACAATAGACATCAAGTTTAACTGCAGCGGAACAAGCAATCCATTAAAAGAGTCAAGTAGAAAATAAAATCTACTATATTTTATGATTTAAAAGGTTTTTCATCACTGTTATCGCTGAGACTCAGCTTAATAAATAATCCACATCATGAAATCATCCCTGCACTACAGGCCAAGGATATTCTTTAGTATCACGACCACGAATTATCCATGCTCTACGGGCCAAAGATAATCGTGTTTTCATCAACGGTCCTGATCATGCCATAAAATAATTCATCTTTGCACCATCGGCCGAATAGCCATAATCATACCAAAAACTGTCCATCAATGTACTACGGGCCAATGAGGATTTTTTCCATATCATTTGTAACATTACGGTCATGATTATACCGAATAATCCCTGGTCATAATCATACCAAGTCCATCTATGCACTACAGGCCACAGATGACTTTCAACATAATATAAACATGAGGATGATGACAATGATATAAGAATTCAATAAAACAAGTTCAAGAATTAATTTGTCCAGGAACTAATAACGTCCAAATTGTCAACATGATACTGCTTTGTAGAGTAAAATTCTAGAATGCTCAGAAGAATTTTTCCACGAAAAGATACTGGATGAAGTGAAAATATCAAGGATATTCCACTAATTTCATGGAGTATAAAAGTCAAAATTTTAATCAACTGAGTATAATACCGAATGGAATAACAAAAGATATCACCATGCATGCGGTACTTCACATAGACGGTTATTTCAACAGAATAATAATAACGGAACTAGGTCAGGTGAAATTCACACCGACAGGATGTTCCAACAGAATAATAAATGCGGAATAATAAATGATGGAACCAGGTCCGGCGTATAGCACAGACATGATATTTCGACAGAATAATAACGACGGAATAATAAAAATAGAACCAAGTCATGAAAGAAGTGGGCAAGCCTCATCTCCAGATCATGAAAGAATAGTGAAAGAAGGGGTGAGCTCAACTAGCCCAGTAAGAAATATTATGACTAAGATAATGCAGAATAAATTATCATTAGCCTCCAACAATATTAAACTGATAAAATACAATAGACATCAAGTTTAACTGCAGCGGAACAAGCAATCCATTAAAAGAGTCAAGTAGAAAATAAAATATACTATCTTTTATGATTTAAAAGGTTTTTCATCACTGTTATCGCTGAGACTCAGCTTAATAAATAATCCACATCATGAAATCATCCCTGCACTACAGGCCAAGGATATTCTTTAGTATCACGATCACGAATTATCCATGCTTTACGGGCCAAAGATAATCGTGTTTTCATCAACGGTCCTGATCATGCCATAAAATAATTCATCTTTGCACCCTCGGCCGAATAGCCATAATCATACCAAAAACTGTCCATCAATGCACTACGGGCCAATGAGGATTATTTCCACATTATTTGTAACATTACGGTCATGATTATACCGAATAATCCCTGGTCATAATCATACCAAGTCCATCTATGCACTACAGGCCACAGATGACTTTCAACATAATATAAACATGAGGATGATGACAATGATATAAGAATTCAATCAAACAAGTTCAAGAATTAATTTGTCCAGGAACCAATAACGTCCAAATTGTCAACATGATACTGCTTTGTAGAGTAAAATTCAAGAATGCTCAGAAGAATATTTCCACGAAAAGATAATGGATGAAGTGCAAATATCAAGGATATTCCACTAATTTCATGGAGTATAGAAGTCAAAATTTTAATCAACTGAGTATAATACCGAATGGAATAACAAAGATATCACCATGCATGCGGTATTTCACATAGACGGTTATTTCAACAGAATAATAATAACGGAACCAGGTCAGGTAAAATTCACACCGACAGGATGTTCCAACAGAATAATAAATGCGGAATAATAAATGATGGAACCAGGTCCGGCGTATAGCACATACATGATATTTCGACAGAAAAATAAAGACAGAATAATAAAAATGGAACCAGGTCCGGCGTATAGCACAGATAGGATATTCCGACAGAATAATAAAGACAAAATAATAGAATAATGTCACCAAGTATAGGGTAGCCCGCGTATACAGGTTATTCCAACAGAACAATAAAGAAATAGAATAACATAAGTTCTCTTCTTGAATACAAAAGAATAATATCCCTTACCATAAAATAATACTTGATATAAGAGTAGTGAAGTAGCAGAAAACTTTTCTTCTATCTTTCTATAATCTCTCTCTAGAGTTCAGTGAATTCGTAAAAAAATAATGAAGGGTAACTAATCCATAAAGGGTCCAGATTGATTTACTTTAATCTGACGGTCCATATTTAAAGAAAAATCTTTTAAATAAAATATAATATATTCTATTTATATAAAAATATTTTTATTATGCAAATACTATGCGGGCACTATCCAAACACTATGCATAATAAAATATAATATATTTTATTTATAGAATAACTTTAATAAAGTATTCTGTTTTATATAAAAAAAATTTATTATGCAAAACACTATGCATAATAGAATATAATATATTCTATTTATAGAATAATTTTAATAAAGTATTCTATTTTATATAAAAAGATGTTTCTATTTTATTACGTGAATAAAATAAAACTTCTAAATCAACAATAATTGAATCAAATAATGTGAGATACTATGCAGCAACTATTGTAGCAATAATTGAACAAAACTGAGTGACTTCTCACATAAATATCAATAATCAATACCGTGTGCTACTATGCAACAACGTGTATTACTGTACTTTTACTACCGAGTAGTTCAACAGTATCAACGGTAAAACTTCTGCCGTTATTTTTAATAAAATATTTTTATCATTTTCTCAATCCGACAATAATTCCGTTGTGGGGTCCACCAATGATTGTGCCGTCGTACAAATATTTCCTGTTTAAAACGAATATTCCCCGACCAATCGAATATAATATGACGACTTGCATACTTTGCAAAAGTTATAAATATTACTCACAACTATAACATTATCTCAAATTCACACCATAATATAAAAAAAATTATTTCGAGAAAAATAATTCTTTATTCATAAAATCTGGGGTTTCACAATCTCCCCTCCTTATGGAATTTCGCCCTCAAAATTTACGAACGTACTTGGTATGCCGAATAGATGAGGATACCTTGATTTCATTTCAGATTCTAACTCTTGAGGTATAACCCTTGAGTGTTAGATACGATTCTTCTTATCCAAGATTTTAACACGAGATCTCATACGTTAAATCTTCTGTTATCTCGTCCGGTTCTAAATTAATAATGTGGTTCGGGTCGTCCACATATTTACGTAACATTGATACGTTAAAAACGTTTTGAACACGGAACATATTTGGCGGTAAAACGAGTCTATAAGCCACAACTCCTACTTAATCGAGGATTTCAAATGTGCTAATTAAATCGAGGGTTGAGATTTTCTCTTTTCAGCAACTCTTGCTTATAGAATAACGCCCTCTTGAACCTTCTTCTTTACATTCATCTGATTCGGGTATGTAGCTTGAGCGTTTTTAACTTTATCGATTAAAGTCGATTTTACTCGTATATTCGTTATCTTCACGTGGGTCCCTAGAGTCTTTAACTCTATCTTCATCATTTGTAAGTTATACGAAATGAGTCTTTGTGTTAACAACATCGCACTTGTAAACGCATACGATCTTCTACTCAACACGTCAGCTACCACGTTCGCTCTTCCACGATGATATTGAATGGTACGATCGTAATCTTTAATAGCTCGAGTCAACGTCTTTGGCGCATTATACATTCGTTTTGGTTGAAGAAATATTTGAGGGTTTAAGAAATGGGTTTTGTACTGGTGTCAATACAAAATTCGATTTTACGCTCTGGGGTAGGCTAAGAAGTCTTCAGGAATACGTCAAGAGATTTATTAATGATAGAAATATCATTCAAAACTGTTACTCTCATCCAAGACTTGGATAGTACGTCATATTGATACCAACTATGACTTCTATCCCTTAACCTAGATAACACCTCACAATGATACCTATCAAGTTGTCATCGTCATTCACGACGTCGCCTACAGAAAGTCTTGCTTCGGTGCATTCCACACTAGGAAGTCATCAACAAAAGGATCGAGGCTCTTTACTTATGGCTTGATATGACAATGATTGAATTTAGTGGTTTGGTTGCTTGAATTCGCATAATAGGTTGGTTAGGAATATGAAAGCTAACAACCTTACGAAAAACATGATGAGTAGTTAACCAATCGTTTCAAAAAAAACCACATCAAAGACAAGTATTTTCAAAGAGATAAGATCGACAGGTAACATGAAAGTGTCGATTTGAATCAAACAAGATTTATAAACAGTGGAGGTAACGAAGGTTTCTCCCAATGGAGTTTCAATAAATAAATCAAAGTTTAACTTCTCCGGAGTTAAGTACAAATATTAAACACAACTAGGTGAAATAAAAGAGTGAGTAGAACCGGTATCTAACAAGGTATAGACTTCGTAAGAGCTTATGATTAACTTACCCGTGATAATTTTATTCAGGTTCCTCGTCACGAGAAAAAAAATGCTCTCTCTTAAACTACCGGCTTTGGCTTGTCTGGGACATCCTTTGGCATCACTATCCCGACTGGACTTGACTTCACCATACGACAAAATCGAGCTAGGTGACCTTCTCTTCCGCAATTAAAACACGCTTTGGATTGTTGCGTACAGTTTGGACGGATGTGTCCCTCTTGTCCGCATTTGAAACATACGACCGATGGGCGTTCTTCTTCCTTTGAAACGGGTGCTGGTGCCGACGTCTTCACGTCATTGTTGAACCTTCTCTTCTTAATATTTCCATTCTTATTATCTTGGCCATGATTACCACCGAAATAGTTACCATTCTTGGCATGATAATATTCCCCACGATGGTTATCGTTGTTCCGATGACCGTTGCCACCGGTATGATTATTATCGTGTTGTTGGTCGTTGCCTTTTGGTTGTACTGACTCATTATCGCGCTCCAATAACTGAGCCCTATTCACAACATCTGAATATAAACAAAGTTTGTGAGAAATGAGGCATTGACGTATATCGGGTCTCAAACCTCGCAAAAATATTCGCGTCATTCGCTCCTCATTATCGACCAAATAGGATGCAAACCGGGATAACTCCGTAAACTTAGCCTCGTACTGCGACACGGTCATATTGTTTTGCTCCAACTTGATGAATTCTACCTCCTTCATGTGACGAATACTTTCAGGAAAGTACTTGTCGTTGAATAATTCTTGGAACTTCTCCCAAGACATCTTGAATGCGTCAAGCTGGGTACATTTTACAGATTCCCACCAATGATCTCCTTTTTCATGCAACATAAAGGTGGAGAATGGAACCTTTTGCTCCTCTGAGCATTCCAAGACATCAAATATCTTGGTAATCTGCTTTATCCATGTCTTCGCCTTAAGTGGTTCTTGCTTTCCCAAAAACTCCGGTGGTCCTAGCTCCTTGAATTGCTTAGCGGTGACCAACTGTGGGTTGCCATTGTTTCCTCCTACATTATGAACAGGAGCTGCCTTCGCTCGTTGTTGCATGAATTGCTCCTTAAACTGCTTAGCGGTGACCGTCCGAGAGTTATCAGTATTTCTACCTGCATTTTAGACAGGAGCTGCCTTCGCCTGTTGTTGCATGAATTGCATAAAGCCTCTGACCATCCCATCATTCACCATTTCATCGGTGTTATTATTTTCATGAAGAGTATTGTCCTCTGTGGAGACTCAACGGTCTCCTGTGCTCCATTGATAATCTCAATATTCTCGGATGCCATTTTTAAACACTGCCACAAAATAAGGGTTAATTAACATATCACATATTATCCCTATACTTTGACCGACCAATTAAATACAAAATAAACTTAGGTAGGTCATACTAGCGAAGGAATTACCCGTCTCTCCCCTCCTAGTTCTTATCTCAGATCTAAGCCAGAGATCATATCTCTAAGATTTGATACCAACTGTGACGCCCCCAAAATTTGGTATACATCACCCATCTTGGGTCGCCAGATACATGGTACAGAATTCAAATACAACTTACTAATACCACTGTCGGGTACAATACGACAAAACATAAACTGTGAGTTTGAATACAAATATTATCTACTAAAGATTATACAAACTCAAAAGGAGTCCTCATTACAATTATTATCACACTATTTCACAGAATAGTGAGGACTACTAATGCTATCCTCTGGACCATCACTCCGTTCTCCGACTCGTCCCAGCTATATTCTCATTTCCTGAAGAGAACAGTGAAAGAAGGGGTGAGCTCAACTAGCCCAGTAAGAAATATTATGACTAAGATAATGCAGAATAAATATTATGACTGAGAACAGTGAAAGAACGGTTCAGATTGATTTACTTTAATCTGACGGTCCATATTTAAAGAAAAATCTTTTAAATAAAATATAATACATTCTATTTATATAAAAAGATTTTTATTATGCAAACACTATGCGGGCACTATGCAAATACTATGCATAATAAAATATAATATATTCTATTTATAGAATAACTTTAATAAAATATTCTGTTTTATATAAAAAGATTTTACTATGCAAAATACTATGCATAATAGAATATAATATATTCTATTTATAGAATAATTTTAATAAAGTATTCTATTTTATATAAAAAAATGTTTTTATTTTATTACGTGAATAAAACAAAACTTCTAAATCAACAATAATTGAATCAAATAATGTGAGATACTATGCAACAACTATTGTAGCAATAATTGAACAAAACTGAGTGACTTCTCACATAAATATCAATAATCAATACCATGTGATACTATGCAACAACGCGTATTACTGTATTTTTACTACCGAGTAGTTCAACAGTATCAACGGTAAAACTTCTGCCGTTATTTTCAATAAAATATTTTTGTCGTTTTCTCAATCCGACAATAATTCCTTTGTGGGGTCAACCAATGATTGTGACATCGTACGAATATTTCCTGTTTAAAACGAATATTCCCTGACCAATCGAATATAATATGACAACTTGCATACTTTCCAAAATTTATAAATATTACTCACAACTATATATTATCTCAAATTCACACCATAATATAAAAAAAATTATTTCGAGAAAATTAATTCATTATTCATAAAATCTAGGGTTTCACAGTCGGTTTGACTAGTAATAATCAAAACCGTTTGGCACCCCGGTCTGGTTTGAACTCCGATTCAGTTTAAACAAACAATCAATTTTGGTCAAAACTCGGTTGACCTGATTGACACACCGGTCGTACCAATGGTTCAACTTGTAAAACCAGTTAATATCTATTGATCCCGTTTTTTTTACCAAAAAAAATTATTTGTTATTTAATTGGTCGGTCACAGTATAAGAATAATATGTTGTATGTCAATTAACCCTTATTTTGTGGCAGTGTTTGAAAATGGCATCTGAAAATGTCGAGTTAAATAATGGAACACATGAGACCGTTGAGTCACCAATGATTAATAAGTAGGATAATGTGTATCAGGAAGATAATAATCCTCAGGTAAAGAATAACACCGACCAAATGATGAACGATTGGATGTTCAGAGGCTTTATGCAATTCATGCAACATCAGGCGAGAGAGACTCCTGTTCAAAATGCAGGTGGAAACACTGGCAACTCTCGGATGGTCACCGCTAAGCAGTTCAAGGAGTTGGGGCCACCGAAGTTTTTGGGAAAGCCAAAACCACTTAAGGCGGACACGTGAATAAAGAGATCACCAAGATATTTGATATCTTGAGATGCTCCGAGGAGCAAAAGGTTCCATTTGCTACCTTCATGTTGCGATGAGAGGCAGAGTACTGGTGGGAATCTGTAAAACGTACTCAACCTGCTGTGACGCCTCCAAAATAAGTATACATCACCCATCTTGAGTCGCCAAATACATGGTACAAAATTCAAATACGTACAACTTAATAATACAACTGTCGTGTAAAATACGACAAAACATAAACTGAGAATTTGTGTAAGACCCCGAATTTTATGAAATAAAAGTATGCAATTTTTTCTTAAAATTACTATTCAGTAAATGGTTAAATTGATAAAAGTTTAAAGTTAAGGGTGATATATGAATTTTTTTCAAAATATGCAAGTTGTTATAAAATACTCATTTTTATCGAGGAATATTTGTTTGGTCGTGGAATATTCTTTCTGTCGGGGAATATTCGTACGACGGCGCAACCATTTGTGGGCTCCATAACAGAATAACTGTCGGATGAAGAAAATGACAAATTAAAGTTTTTAAAAATAACGGCGTAGTTGTTACCGTTAACACTGTTAGAATACCCGGTGGTTAAAATACAGTAATACGCGTTGTTGCACAGTAGCACACGGTATTGCACCAATTATTGATTCTTACGTAAGAATGTACTACTCAATAATTATTACAGTAATTACTGTTCAGTATTTTATTGATTCAATAATTGCTGCGTTGATATTTTATATTACTGTTATTTTAATAATTGTCACTTCACAATATTTTCTATTATCGAAGCAATAACTCATATTATCTGAATAATATTATTACATAACATTATTGGCAATGTCTAGAAAGTTCTGTCTAAGGAGAGGTTTGGTCACCTAATTGCGCGCCAGTAAGGAGAAATTCTTATTGGAAAGCCCCCTCTTTCCTGGGAACAGCCTGGTTGTCATTATTGTGATTCTGTAATATTATTTGGGAATAATTAATTATTGATTTATATGATAAGAAAAATATTCATTTTATGTGGATATAGATGGAGATAATTTTTAATGTGACAATTGTAAAAAATTAATATTTTATCTTTTTCTGATAAAATAATTCATTTTAATATATTATTATATTTTAATAATATAATAATGGTGATATTTTTATAATGAATGTGGGATATATGAGTATATGAGGAGGAAGAGTATTTTTGTTGCAATAAATACTAAAAACATGTTAAACAGGTCGGTGGACCCCATTTTCTTGATTGAAATTGATTTTAGCCTGTAAAATCGTCCGTTTGTGGATTTCGGTCAATTTCTGTTTGAAATTTGGAAAAACTTTCCTCTACAAAGTTGTAGAGTATTGAATTTCCCATAAAAAGTCACGTGATTCGAATTTTCTGATAAAAGGGCTATTTATTATGAATTATTAAAGTTCCGAAGTTCCAGAATAATTGATTTTTTGGAGTTTTAAATGAGTTAAATGAGAAAAACGTTTTTGGTACTTGTTAGTGAGATGTGGCTGATATTTGGACAAAATACGTGTGCGTAGGAAGTTAAGAAAAAATATATTATTATTTTATTAAATTTTTTGTTTTGGTGTTCTAAGCAATTTCCTATAAATAGGGTGTTTAGGTTAGAATTAAAAATCACACCAGAAACTGAAGTTTTCTCTCTATTTCTCTCTTTATATTATCGAGTGTATTCTTGTGAGTATTTTGATATCTTGAGTGTTGCTATATGGTGCAAGTTCGTTCAACGTTATTCCAGTCAGAAGTACTGCTCTTTTGAGGTAAGGGATAGTAAGGGATTTTAAGGAATTGTAAGGGATGTTATTTTATTCGAAAATGATATTATTTCTTCAATATCATTATGCCAAAATATTGGTTGGAAATTTTTATCAAATTTGGAACTTTTTCATGTCGGGATTACTATTAATGAGTTACTATTCATGAGTTACTATTTATGATTAATATTCACGAGTTACTATTCACAATGGGTTACTATTCATGAGTTACTATTCACGAGTTACTATTCACTACAAAATTGGTTTCTTTTTCTAACCAAATTATAGTTGATTTATGAATATTACTTTGGAGATTAAAACTATGTATTGATTATATTGATTTTATTATCATATATAACATTTTTATAACCCTGATGTTGAAATTCTCTTTCACTGGAGTGTAAATATGGGTAGATTATTGGTATAATTATGACTAGGGTTCTCTTTGGCCAGTAGTGAAAAGTTCAATTGTGACTGGTATGATCATGACCATTGAATTTATAATTGAATATCTTTAGCTTAAGTGCAAAGGTGAATTGATCAACATGGTTATAATTATTGTTTATATAATTCTGAAATGATTATATATTTCTTTGAGATATTAATATCTTTGGCATGTAATGCAAAGATGACCTGTTGTTGAATATCTTTGGCCCGTAGTGCAAAGATGACCTGTTGTTGAATATCTTTGGCCTGTAGTGCAAAGATGACATGTTGTTGAATATCTTTGGCCTGTAGTGCAAAGATGAATTTATTATTATGATTATGAATAGGAACTGTGATTTAGTATAACCATGATCTTTAATATTTTAGGTAAAGACAGGTGATGAAAATTGTCTTTGTCCTGGATGAAAAAAAGTAATTTAGAACAACAATTACGATTATGAGTTATACATGTGATTGTGGACAGGAATTGTTGATTGATGTTACAGGGATAAAACATTGTTGGTGGACTTTTAACATGGAGAAGATAATAGATTTTATGGTCTATTTGACTCTTCTAATGGATTGCTCGTTCCGCTGCAACTATGGTTGAAAAGTTTTATCATCTACCATATGTTCTAAATCTCTGATTTATTACTGATGAAGACTATTGATAATTTATTTATCTTTAGTCATAATATTCTTTACTGAGCTAGTTGTGTTCACCCTTCTGTTTCACAATTCCTTTCAGGTAATAAGAGTGTAGCTGGGTCGAGCGAGGGTAACAGGAGAATAGAACGGTGGTCTCTAGCTGTGGAGGTTCTCCCTAAACAGTTATTGATTTTACCTTTATGTAAGGTGTCATTGTGACGTGCTATCCAATGTTGGGATAAGAGTCACAGTTGGTATATATTTGTATCCAAACTCACAGCATATGTGTTGTTATATTTTGCACGACAATTATTATAATAAAGTTGTAGTTGTTTTCTGTATCATATATTTGGCGACTCAGAATAGGTTAGATGGAATGGACCTATTTTGGGGGCGTCACAGTTTTAATACGAATATTGTTTTCTAGACAATATTCAACTCAAATGGAATCCTCAATACATTTTTTATCACACTATTTCATAGAATAGTGAAGACTACTAATGCTATCATCTGGACCGTCACTCCGTTCCCCGACTAGTCTCAGCTACGTTCTCATTTCCTGAAGAGAACAATGAAAGCAAAAGGGTGAACTCAACTAGCCCAGTAAGAAATATTATGACTAAGATAATGCAGAATAATTTTTCGTTAGCATTCAACAGTGTTAAACTAATAAAATATAACAAACATCAAGTTTAACTATAGCGGAACAAGCAATCCATTAGAAGAGTCAAGTAGAGCATAAAATGTACTATCTTCTATGATTTAAAAGATTTTTTATCACTTTTATCGTTGAGACTTAGCTTAATAAATAATCCACATCATCGAATCACCCCTGCACTACGGCCAAGTATATTCTTTAGTATCACGACCACAAATTATCCATGCACTACGGGCCAAGGAAATTCGTGTATTTATTAATGGTCATGATCATGCCAACAACTGTCTATCAATGCATTACGGGCTAATGAGTACTTTTACCACATCATTTGTAACATTACGGTCATGATTATACCAAATAATCGCTGGTCATAATCATACCAAGTTCATCTATGCACTACAGGCCACAAATGACTTTTCAACATAATATTAACATTAGGATGATGACAATGATATAAGAATTCAATAAAACAAGTTCAAGGATAATTTTTTAAAGATTTATAATTTAATTTATCCAGAATTCAATATTGTCCAAATTGTTAACATGATACTGCTTTGTGGAAATAAATTCAAGAATGATAATGTATCAAAAATGATTTGGACCGAAAAGAAATTAATTTTTGTTATGAATAATACTCCGGGTGAATAGTACCCGAGTGAATAATACTTCAGGAATAGTACTTTGTGAATAGTACTCATGAATAGTACTTTATGAATAGTACTTTTGAGAATAGTACCGTATAAATGAATAGTACTCATGGACAGTACTCCGACATGAAAAACTTAAAATTTAACAAGAATGAGCAGAAAATATCCTTGTGAAGCGATACTAGATGAACCGCAAATTTCAAGGATATTCTACTAATTTCACGAAATATAGAAGCAATACTTTAACCGAATAATGGTATAATTAGGAATACGAGACGAAATAATATTACTCACATACTATAGAGTATGGAAGAAAATATTATTCCTATGAATACTGAACAAAATAATATTCCTTACCTCAGAATAAGACTGGATACTGGAATAGTGAGGTAGCGAACTTCTCTTCTACTTTCTCTAAAGCTTTTCTCTCTATAAATACTCTTGTGAGTCTTAGTGAATTGGTGAGAATGAAAGAAGAACGAGCTTCTATTTATAGGAAAATATAGTTTCGATAATTGCACGTTTTGTAGCTCAAAATATTACAATATAATACCTTCATCTTTTTTTATTTTAAATTTAGTTCTGCAAGTATTATCAAACTTGCACCACCTCCCCTAATAGTACATCTTGTGAATCAATAGTACAATCATGTGAATCAATAGTACAATCATGCGAAAAAATAATTACAGTATAGTACCTTCATCTATACCTCCATTTTTTATTTAGTCATGCAAGTAATATCAATCTTGCACCACCTCCCCTAATAGTACATGCATGTGAATTAATAGTACACACATATGAACAAATAGTTATAAGCATTTGAATTAATAGCAATTAATTGCTCATTTATCCGATTAATTACCCGATTGGTCAATATAGCCTCCAGACATCCATTATTATCGAAATAGATGTCGATTTCCACTAACACTAATAATCCCAACATAATAGAAATATCAATTTCATCTTTAATCAATACAAACTTATTCATCATTAATATTATAACTCACAATATTTAACAACCAGATCATTCCTAGGAAATGGGGCTTTCCGATAAGAATTTTTCTATATTGGCGCGCAATTAGGTGACCAAACCTCTCTTTGGCAGAACTTTTTAGACATTGTCAATGTTGTAAATAATAATATGAATAACTTTGTCGTCTCAATTATTGATTTAATAATATAAAATATTATATAGATGATACTGTGACAATTATTGAATCAATAATATGAAAGATATTATGCAGTAATTACTATAGCAATAATTGAGTATAACTGAGTGACTTCTCACGTAAGCATCAATAATCAATACCGTGTGTTACTATGCAACCACGCGTATTACTGTACTTTTACCACCGGGTAGTTCGACAGTTTAACGGTAAAACTTTCACTGTTATTTTTATAAAAAAATAATTCTGTCATTTTCTAACTACGACAATATTTTTCGTTGTGGGGTCCACCAATGATTGTGCCGTCGTACGAATATTCCCTGTTAAAACGAATATTCCCCAACCAATCGAATATTATATAACCACGTGCTTACTTTGCAAAATTTTTAAATAATACCCACAACTATAACATTATATCAAATCCACACCATAATATTCAAAAATATATTTTGAGAAAAAAAATTAATCTTTATTCATAAAAGTTAGGGTCTTACAACCTCCCCTTCTTATGAAATTTCATCCTCGAAATTAGAGTGCGTACCTGGTATGTCAAAGAGGTGAGGATACCTTGACTTTATTTCAGATTCTAACTCCCAGGTCATTTCCTCAACATCGTGGTTGCGATACTAATTCATGGATATGATACTAATGAATATCATTGGCCCGCAGTGCATGGATAATTCAGTGGTGTGGATTATTCATTGAGTTGAGTCTCAGCGATAAAATTGATGATAAACTTTTTAAATCATAAAAAATAGTAAATATCATGCTCTACTTGACTTTTCTAATGGATTGCTTGTTCCGCTACAGCTAAACTTGTTGTTTATTGTATTCTATCAGTTTAACACTGTTGAAGGCTAACGATAATTTATTATGCATTATCTTAGTCATAATATTTCTTATTAGGCTAGTTGAGCTTATGCACCCTTTTGCTTTCATTGTTTTCTTCAGGAAATGAGAACGTAGTTGGGACTAGTCACTGAATTGAATGACGGTCCGAGATAGTGGCTGTAATAGTTCTCACTATTTTATAAAATAGTGTGATAATAATTGTAATGAGGACTCCATTTGAGTTTGGATATTGTCTAGAAGACAATATTCGTGTTAAAACTCTCAGCTATATTTTGTCGTATTTTACACGACAGTTGTATAATTAAGTTTGTATTTAAATTATGTATCATGTATTTGACGACTCAGAATAGGTGGTATACACCTATTTTGGGGCGTACGTCACAGTCGCACACACACACACAAACATATATATATATAGGGTATCCATCCACAGCAACCGGTTGTTGGGGAGCAACCCATTTTGGCCAAGCCGCTACAACCTGTAGCGGCTTATAAAAAAATTATAACAAGCCGCTACAGGTTGTAGCGGCTGGGCCAAAATGGGTTGCTCCCCAACAACCGGTTGCTGTGGATGGAATCTCATATATATATATATATATATATATATATATATATATATATATATATATTGTAAAATCCTAACTTTTTGAATAAAAATAAATTTTCTATAAAATATTATTTTTGGATATTATGGAGTGAAATTGATATAATGTTATAGTTGTGGGTAATATTTATAAATTTTGCAAAGTACGCAAGTTGTTATATGATATTCGATTGGTCGGGGGATATTCGTTTTAACAGGGAATATTCGTACAACGGCACAATCATAGGTGGACCCCACAACGAAATTATTGTCGGATTGAGAAAATGACAAAAATACTTTATGAAAATAACGGCGGAAGTTTTATCATTAACTGTTGAAACACCCGGTGTTAAAAGTACAGTAATACGCGTGGTTGCATAGTAGCACACGGTATTAATTATTGATGCTTACGTGATAAGTTACTCAATTTTATTGGTATTATTAATGTAATAATGCAAAAAATCTTTTTATATTAAATAAAATACTTTTATAAAGTTATTCTATAAATAGAATATATTAAATTCTATTATGCATAGTGTTGCATAGTGTCTACATAGTGCTTTGTATAGTAAAATCTTTTTATATAAAACAGAATACTTTTATAAAGTTATCTGTTTTATTAGACAATAATTAGAATATATTATATTTTATTATGTATAGTGTCTGCATAATGTTTGCATAGTAAAATCTTTTATAAAGTTATTCGTTTTATTAGATTATAAATAAAATTTATTATATTTTATTTAAAAAATTTTGCTTTAAATATGGACCGTCAGATTAAAGTAAATCAATCTGGACCGTTCATGAGTTAGTTACTATGCAGTCTATTTTTTTATAAATAGAAGCTCATTCCTTCATTATTTTTTTACGAATTCACTGAAACTCTAGAGAGATAAACTATAGAGAGAAAGAAGAAAGTATTCTGCTACTTCACTACTTATATATCCAGTACTCTTCTTCTTAAGGTAGGGAATATTATTTGTTGTACTCGTAGGGAGTATTATTTCTTTTGTATTCATGAAGAGAACTTCTGTTATTTCATTCTTTATTATTCTGTTGGAATAACCTGTATACGCGGGCTACCATATACTTGGTGAAATTCTTCTGTTATTCCATTCTTTATTATTCTGTTAGAATATCCTGTCTATGCGTATTACGCCGGACCTGGTTATGTTTTTATTATTCTGTTGAAACATCCTGTCGGTGCGTATTACGTCTGACCTGGTTCCGTTATTTAGTATTCTATTGGAATAACTTGTCTATGCGAAGTACCGCATGCATGGTGATTTCTGTTGTTATTCCATTCTTTATTATTCTGTTGGAACATCCTGTTGGTGCGAATTTCGCCTGACCTGGTTCCGTTACTTATTATTCTGTTGGAATAACATGTCTATGCGAAGTACCGCATACATGGTGATTTCTTTTGTTATTCCATTTGTTATTATACTCAGTTGGTTAAAGTTTTGACTTCTATACTCCATGAAATTAGTAGAATATACTTAATATTTGCGCTTTATCCAGTATCTTTTCATAAAAATATTCTTCTGAGCATTCTTGAATTTTACTCTACAAAGCAGTATCATGTTGATAATTTGGACGTTATTAGTTCCTAAATAAATTATTTCTTGAATTTGTTTTATTGAATTCTTATATCATTGTCATCATCCTCAGGTTTATATTTTTTGAAAGTCATCTGTGGCCTGTAGTGCATAGATGGACTTGGTATGATTATGACCAGGGATTATTTAGTGTAATCATGACCGTAATGTTACAAATGATGAGGTAAAAATCCTCATTGACCCGTAGTGCATTGATAGACAGTTGTTGGCATGATCATGACCATTAATGAATATACAAATATTCTTGGCATGTAGTGCATGGATAATTGTGGTCGTGATACTAAAAAATATCATTGGTAGTAGTGCAGTGGTGATTCGATGATGTGGAATATTTATTAAGTTGAGTCTCAGTGATAAAAGTCATGAAAAACCTTTTAAATCATAGAAGATAGTAGATTTTATTCTCTTCTTGACTCTTCTAATGGATTGCTTGTTTCTGGTACAGTTAAACTTGATGTTTGTTATATTGTATCAGTTTAACACTATTTAAGGCTAATGATAATTTATTCTGCATTATCTTAGTCATAATATTTTTTACTGGGCTAGTTGAGCTCACCCTTTCTTTCATTGTTCTCTTCAAAAAATGAGAACGTAGCTGGGACGAGTCGGGAAACGAAGTTATGGTCCGAATGATAGTATTAGCTAGTAGTCCTCACTATTCTGTTAAATAGTGTGACAATAAATGTAATGAAGACTTATTCTGAGAGTGGATATTGTCTAGAAGACAGTATTTGTATTTAAACTCAGAGCTCTCTTGTTGTATAATTAAGATTGTATTTATATTATGTACCATGTATTTGGCGACTCAGAATAAGTGATGTATACCTATTTTGGAGGAGTCACACACACACACACACACACACACACACACACACACATATATATATATATATATATATATATATATATATATATATATATATATATATAGAATAAAGATCAGGTCCGGACTCCCGGACGGGAGAAAATCCGGACCTGAAATTTTTTTTTTTTTTTTTTTTTTTTGTAGAACAACTAAAAAAAAAAAAATTTTATGGAAGTGAAATTTTTCAATAATACAGTGTTTTGGGTGTGTTTTTAACACCCACACCAACCAATGTATGTACAGTCTGCCCAGACTGTACAGACATGTTTTGTTATAGGCATCCAAATCACGCCCAAAACACTGTATAATGTAAAAATTCCAATTCCATAATTTTTTTTTTTTTTTTTTAGTTGTTTCAAAAAAAAAAAAGCAAAAAAAAAAAAAAAAAAAAAAGGTCCGGATTTTACACCTGTCCGGGAGTCCGGACAGGATCCAGACCCTATATATATATATATATATATATATTTCAAGTAATTAATTAATTAAATAAATCTTACTTCTTTCATGTCAAACAAATGCTTACTATTTGGACAAATATGTTTCTCATCATCCATTTGTGAAAATAGACGGTTATTTTAAAATTAATAATTAAGCATGCATGTATAGAAACAAATTTAGGTTTCGTAGTAGTATATACCTTGGACAGACTATATAAGATAATTCGATCTCTCTCTCTCTCTCTCAACAAATACTACGTACAACCCAAACACCCACAACAATAGGCAATAATAGGCACATTCATTCATTCCTTTCAGATCAGTACTTGTTCCATCATTAATTCCATTTACATGAATTGCATGGTGTTTATTATTTAATAGGCACGTACATGATGTTTAGTTGTTCTACAACAATAGGCAATAATAGGCACGTACATGATGTTTATTATTTAATTTAATTAATTATCAATTAATCAATCAATTAATCAATTAAACCCTTCCAGGAGACCTTGGATCATGGTGGTTGTTTGCTCCAGTTCCTGGATAATCTGTGCTTTCCAAAACCATTCTTCCCTCTACAACTCCTTCCGCCATTAACATATCTCCTTCTTCTACAATCAATTCCTACACCAACAAATTCATATATTAATTATATCATATATATAGTACATACTATATATATATACGGTCCGGATCAAATGCATACTCCTTATCTTACTCACCCGTGCTCACCCTCCATTAAGCGACGATTTCGGTCATACAACCATCGTCTATACTTTTAGTGACGCTATATGTTGTCCGTCGCTAAAAGTATAGACAACGGTTGTATGACTGAAATCGTCGCCTAAACGGGTGCGTAAGATAAAGGGTATGCACTTGATCCTTGCTATATATATATATATATATATATATATATATATATATATATAGGATAAAGATCAGGTCCGGACTCCCGGACGGGAGAAAATCCGGACCTGAATTTTTTTTTTTTTTTGTAGAACAACTAAAAAAAAAAAAAAATTTATGGAAGTGAAATTTTTCAATAATACAGTGTTTTGGGTGTGTTTTTAACACCCACACCAACCAATGTATGTACAGTCTGCCCAGACTGTACAGACATGTTTTGTTATAGGCATCCAAATCACGCCCAAAACACTGTATAATGTAAAAATTTCAATTCCATAAATTTTTTTTTTTTTTTTAGTTGTTTCAAAAAAAAAAGCAAAAAAAAAAAAAAAAAAAAAGGTCCGGATTTTAAACCTGTCCGGGAGTCCGGACAGGATCCGGACCCTATATATATATATATATATATATATATATATATATATATATATATATCAGTTCTACTATTATTAAGAAAACAAATAATTAATTAAACCATGATTTAACAGTGTTTTGTTAATTTTTAAATTATATTTTCTTTTTGAAAAACAATAACACGTACGTTTAGCTGACATATTTTTTACTTCTCAATTATTTTAGCTAGGAGGTAATTAGTCAACTAACTGTCTAACTAATTAATACTAGTAAAATTAAAAAAGAAGTTACTAGGTAAAGTCAAACTACACTTTCTTGAATATATGGTCGGGGTGGGGTGATGTTTCAGTTCGTTAATCCTAAAATTAATTAATGATTACTAAAGAGACGGATTATTAAAATAAATATATAGAAACAGAAGTAAAAATCCAACAGATAAGGTGGGCTGGCTGTAGTTGTAAACTTTTTATTGACATATTTTGAAGAAATCCAAATTAACAATATATATATATATATATATATATATATATATACACACGGATTCATGTCAATCGGTTGTCAGAACACTATTCATAACAATCAAGTTGAAACACCCTGTAGCGACTACTTCACATGTGTAAAATGGGTTTCACTTTGTGATATTTATATTAAAAAAAAAGACAACTGCTACACCTAGCAGCGGCTCGGTTTTGTTCAACCGCTACACCTAGTAGTTTCACTCTTGCACTTGCTTGGTCAATTTACATTATTAAATTGTTAGGTCATTATTAATAATAATTTAATAATGACCAAGCAATTTAATAATGACCAAACAAAGCAATTTAATAATTTAATAATGACCAAACAAAGCAATTTAATAATGACCAAGCAATTTAATAATGTAAATTTACCAAGCAAGTGCAAGAGTGAAACTACTAGATGTAGCGGTTGAACAAAACCGAGCCGCTGTTAGGTGTAGCGGTTGTCTTTTTTTTAATATAAAATACTCATTTACACATGTGAAGCAGTTGCTACATGATGTTGCAACTTGGTTGCTATGAATAGTGTTCTGACAACTTGTTATCGTGAATTGGATCCAATATATATATATATATATATATATGTATATATATATATATATATGTATATATATATATATATATATATATGATATGAGGTATGCCAAATCAATAAAACAGAGGGAGAGAGAGAGAGGACCTGAGCTTTTAAATCTTGGAGTGCAGGATTCTCCTTGATCGATTTGAGGCTTCCTATTGATGATCAAAGACATGAGATATATAAAAAATTAACCCATTCACATACATACACACATATATATCATTATATAGTGCAGTATGTAAACCAAGACTCAAAAGGAGACATATATATGGTTGAGTTGAATATATGTCTACAGCCACAGTTGAGTATATCCAACAAGTCCATCAAACTTTTTGACAGACGGAATTTTATACGTACTAACCGTCCACCAAATAGAGAGCGAGTAAAATTCAAAAGACTGTTGGCTATAGCTAAGTGTAACTGCATGTGGATCATTTCTCATATACATATACCTAAATATATATATATATATATAGAGAGAGAGAGAGAGAGAGCTAGGCCTTACTGGATGTTGGAACTGCAGCAATGGAGGAGAGAACAAAAGAGAAACCCAAAAACAGAACAAGCAGGGGAAGCAAAGACTTGTTCATATTGACAAATTATATATAAAAACGAACAGATCTGAGAAGAGATTATTGTCGAGGAGGAGGGAGGAGGGTGTGATGCAGACTAAATATGTGGAGAAGGTGCATTCATTATATAGAGAGATCCGAGATGGAGAGGTACAAAAGAAAGAATGTCAATTCTTTTTAGCTTACTTCCATGTACAAAAAGGTCAACTTTTAATTATTTGAGTTGAGGAATTAGGAGACTAGGAGAGGTACCCACTTGCTTATCTTATACTATCACTTTCATCTTCTGTCATTCATTTATCTTTCTGATGGTGTATTCCAAACTTGAAAAAGATTGAAAATATGAAAATGAAATGTGGACAATATATATTAATTGCTAAAATATAATAGAATTAATAGTTAAAAATTTTGCATTGAATTTTATATTTTATTTTTAAAAATTCCTTAGCCATAATAAACGCAAATGTTTTTTGCATTTAATTTTTATAATTATAAAATTTTACATTGAATTTTTATAACGCAAATGCTTTAAATCAATTTTGGTCAAAACCCGGTTGACTTGATTGACATACCGATCGGGCCAATGGTTCAACCTCTAAAATCGGTTAATATTGATCCTGTTTATTTATCAAAAAAAATTAATATTAAAATTAGTCACTTTTAATAATATTGTAATTGAACTTTATTATGTTTTAGTTCATAAATAATTAGATTTTTTAAAATTTTATTAATTACTAATAATATATATTTTTATATATTAATAAACGACATTAATTTTTTATATTATAGCGACGAAAAAAATCGTCATTATAACCGATTCGTTGTTAGTTCGCACTCTCTAATTCGCTGGATACATTTTGCATTCTTTAGCAAACATTCGTGAGTGAGTTGGGTGCATGATTGAGTTTCTAAACTTAATTAGTCAACGCAAAGTTTTGCTTTTTTTTTTTGTCGTCATCGTAAGCAATAGATCAAAAGTTAAGTCTACATTCCAGTAGCTTAAAGGAAACCAAGTTTATTACTATTTTTTTTAAATTCCTATTTGAAAAGATATCAATACAAATATAAATAAATCTATTACTTATTATAATAACACAAAAAATATTTTATTATATAAATTAATTAGGATGTTTCGGTTGGTTTTAAAATGAGTTGACTCATAAAATAATACTTGATATTTTTTTCCTTTGTTATATTAATATTATCTCATAAGATAAGATATAGATAAGAAATTTGGTAAATTGGAAGGCAACTTAACGCATATGTAAATTGGTAGTTTTCTCTCTTTGCAATAATGTATTATATATTCATTTTGCTCTTTTAATTATTCTCCTTCCTTACTTATTTATTTATTGTTGTCCTGATAAGTCAAAGTATTTTATTAAATACTTAAAACTAATATGAATACCATAAGATTACATGTTGTGGGCAAGGAAATCGTACCTTGCTAGGGTTAGGGTTTTGTGTTGGCTGAGGAGGCGAGAAATCCACGAAAAGTACGGAATTGATTGGTTGATTGAAGAGGGGAGAACGACAAGTGGACGATTACTCCAACGACGCGTGGCAGAACCCCTAGAATCCAAGAACCTTGTTAGGGTAACAGGGATTCCAAGAGCCTTCTTGAGTCCTTCGAATTTAGAGAATGTTCAAACCCTTTCTAGTGCTTTTAGGTGGAATCTCCGAGCCTTTAAGTCACCAAAAAGGGTCCTTCGATCTTCCAAAGGTCCAAGTCTTGTGTCTCCAGAGAGGTCCAAACCCTTTTAGTGCTTTTAGGTGGAAAATCCGAGCCTTTAAGTCACCAAAAGAGTCCCCCCTCTCCTAGAATGGAAGAGGTATTTATAGAGTTTCCTGGAATTAAGTAGTCACATGTTAGACACATGTTTTCAGAAAAATTCCAGGAATACCCTTTAGTCATTAGAATAATGCCCATATTGTCCTGTCCTTCTAGCTACCAATCCAATCCCTCAATCAATTCCCAAAATGAGCTGCCTCCACGAGCCTTCTGTCTCGGGACCCGTGGAGGCTTCTCTCGGGTCTCGCCTATTTGCACATTTAATAAGATCGCGGAACCCTAATTATGCATTTAATTCAATTAGGTCATGTGAACCCTAATTTGCACTTGGGCCCACATTTGCCCCCTGCGCGAGAGTCACGTTTTTGGAGTGACGATCGTGCAAAATACTTTAACTCTGTGCATCCTGCTTTAAATTTCTAAAAAATTCGCGGAGCTCGATCTTGCAAGTCCTGAAAACAGAAAATCCTTAGAGAGGGGACCCCTAGGGGAGCTCTCCCAAGATACCTTAAAAATCTTTCCCAAATCCTGCTCAATCTTTGTTTCCTTAATTTTTTCTGGAAACTAAGATAAGATAAATCACATTAAATTTGGAAGTCATATGTTACCAAATCTAATAAATATTTTCTCATTTTATTTTAAAAATAAGATCAAATCTTCCCAATATATATATATATATATATATATATATATATATATATATATATATATATATACAGAATTGATCAGGTCCGGACTCCCGGACCTGATCAAATCCGGACCCTTATTTTTTTTTTTTTTTTTTTTGTAGAACAGCTAAAAAAAAAAAAAAAAAATTATGGAACTGAAATTTTTCCATAATACAATGTTTTGGGCGTGTTTTTAATACCTACACCAACCAATGTATGTACAGTCTGCCCAGACTGTACAGACATATTTCGTTATAGGCATCCAAATCACGCCCAAAACACTGTATTATGGAAAAATTTCAATTCCATAATTTTTTTTTTTAGTTGTTTCAAAAAAAAAAAGCAAAAAAAAAAAAAAAAAGGTCCGTATTTTAGTAGAGTCCGGGATCCCGGACTGGATCCGGACTCTATATATATATATATATATATATATATCAGATATAATATTAATTATATATTATATATAATTAATATTAAATCTTATTTTATTTTGAAAACAAGATCAAATTATTTCTAATATTTTGGAAACTAGATCAAATCATTCCCATTAATTTAGAAATAGAATATTTGTTTCCTTAATATATATATATATATATATATATATATATATATATATATATATATATATATATATATATTACTAAGTAAATAAAATTTTTATTTATTTTGAAAAATAAAATAAAATCTTTCTTTATCAAATCAAATATTAATTTTTTTTATTTCCAAAATCAAATCTTGATTTTATTTTGGAAATTAAAACTTTATTTGTTTTTTGAAATCAAATCAAATCTTTCTTAATTTGAAAAAAGATTTTAAATCAAATCAAATTAAAACCATAAAATCATATGAAATAAAATTAAATCATATGATTATGTATGAATTTTATTTTGGAAATTAAAACTTTATTTATTTTTTGAAACCAAATCAAATCTTTCTTAATTTGAAAAGAGATTTTTTTTAAAATCAAATCAAAACCATAAAATCATATGAAATAAAATAAAATCATATGATTATGCATGAATCACGCTAGCCACAGATTTTATTTTGGAAATAAAAATTTTATTTTATTTTTGAAATCAAATCAAATCTTTTTTAATTTGAAAAGAGATTTTTTTTAAATCAAATCAAAACCATAAAATCATATGAAATAAAATAAAATCATATGATTATTCATCATGATAGCCACAGTTAAAATTTGATATGAAATATATATATATATATATGTATATATATATATATATATATATATATATATATATATATATATATATATATATTCCTCCCCGGCCCAATTAAAAAATAATTGTCTGTAGATCTTGGAAAAGTTAGTCCTCCATTTTTGCATGAGTTTCATCTTGCAATCTCGCATAGGCCATAGCCAAGTCAAAAATACTTCCATTTCTGGTGGAATCTTTGTAAAACAATACAATTATTGCTGCTTTCAATTCATCATAAATAGGCAGATATTCTCCACTGTGCATGCGCTTGAAATTAACATTGAGTTGAAATGAAATTCGCTTTCCTTAAGGAGAGACTAGCCATGCCATGTGCCGAACCCTATGCATTATTATTATTATTATTATTATTATTATTATTATTATTATTTTTATTTTTTTGAAAATAAAATAAAATCTTATTTTATTTTATTTTCAAATAAATAAATAAATAAAACATTTACTTATCTTATTTTTGGGAGGTAAGGATTTGATATCCACGACCACGTCTTGCATCCCAAATTTGCAGTAGGAAATGCTACAGGTCAGATCTTGTACCAAAATGCTAGCCAACTCCTTGAGTAAATGTTACAGGTCCTTGTACCATTTTGGGAGGTGAGGAAGTAAATGCTTGCCACGTCTTGTACCAAAATGCTACAAGTCTAAAAGACTTGTCTCTCATTAGCCAATAGCAAGACTTGTCCTTCATTAGCCAATACAATGCTACAGGTGCTATAGCTCATGGACTTTTCCAACAGCAACTCAGCAAGACATGCCTCATACACGCTAGCCCAAACCTTTTTTTTTTAAATAAAATAAATAATAAAATACTTTACTTATCTCATTTTTAATAGGTAAGGAATCACAATTCATAATCCACGGCCGCCTGTCTTACTTCTAAATTGTAGTAGAGAGCTTTGTTACCACTTCACTTGGGCAATACTTTTTATTTGTTGTAAGAAGGAACCTTTTGAAGCTATGCAACAATACATGCTATTCTATTGCATTTATAGCCTCTAGGTGGAAATCATGAACTTTGAATTCGAAGAGGAATGCATCTAGCAGCTTGAGTTATATAGGTATCAAATTCCCCTCTTTTCATGAACTTTGACTTAATGGCCAAAGACATGTCAGTTATTTAAAATCAAAGAAGTTCTCACTTTCTTCACAGGTAACAAGGCTTGCTTCCTAGATAATGATGCAACATCAATCACTGGAATAAATAAATTATCACATCCTTCATTGTAGTCTTCATTGGCCAATTCCTTATAATTATTTCATCTCTCTCTCTATATATATATACATATATATATATATATTCAGGTAATTGTAGCCTTTCTTCTATTTTTCGAGCCCCATCACCTTGATCATATCTTGGTTTTTTCCCTCGGAATTCATTAGAAAAAAGGTTATATCTTCGCGGCGAAGGAGCATTCATCTCAAGCAATTGATTGGTAGAGCAACAGGACCTCAAAGGTATAAAGGGTGAAAGGTGTTCCCTAGGGGGGCCGAACCCCCTTTTTTTTTAGAGAAGGAGGAGGAACACCCCCTACTCGACCCTAGGAGGAGGAACACCCCCTACTTGACCCTGGGGGGGGGGCCGAACCCTACTAGTTTTTTTTTTTAAAGAAGGAGGAGGAACACCCTCTACTTGACCCTAGGAGAGGAGACCTGTAAGGAGCGAGCCCTATGAACATACTTTCTTTTGGAAGTTCTCTCATTTTCAAAATTAATGAGTCATCGAGAAGGCACCGAGTGAACATACTTCAAGTTGGGGGTGAATAAGAGATGAAGGGGATCTTTCCTCTAGGTACCCGAACCGTGAGTAGCTTCATTCTGGAACATTGATCAACGAGCTAGGAGAAGTAAAAGGTAAGAGGGGAGAGCCTCCGTAGGTGTTCGAACCCTAGGGGCCAAACCCTAGAAGACTGCCTCTTCTTTCACTCTCTTTTTCCTTCTTCCTTTCACTTGAATCTTGGTCGTGTCCTAGCTTGGTTCCCTTAGATACTTGATCGGATACATCTTCATAGGGCCCTTCTCCAGATTTTCTTGCAAGATTGTCTTCTGAGACTTATTCTCGAAATGCACAGTCTCTCTCTATTATCTGTGAGCAGAGGACTTAGAGGTGTTTAGTTGTAAAGTTAATGACTTCTCGATCCTTCTTGGACCTTGACATGTCTCCCTTCCGTGCTAAGCTGAATTTCTTTACTTTCAGTTATCATGTTATTGCACTTTGCTCGGAGGTCACTTGACGTTCTCATGAGAATGACTTTCTTTATGTAAGGGCCTCAAAAGCTTCAGGACGTCATGGATAGATTGAAGACTAAGCTTCGGGAAATTGATTTATCTGCCCAAGACCTTGAGGAACTGTTAGCCTGAAGTTCGAAAGGCTCGAGATACTGCCATTGTCAACTTGGAGGCCTTAGCTATGCTCCCAGTTCAGTTTGATGTATCATGACCTTTGGATTATGACTTCACGTAGCTTTTATTTCTTCCATCACTTTTGAAGCTAAAGTGTATTATCGAGGATTTCTGGGTCAAGTATCTTAATCACTTTTGAAGTTGAAAGTATAACTTTTTTCGGGTTGAGGACTGATTAATCAGGTGCCTCATCACTTTTGAAGTTGAAAATATAACTTTTTCGGGTCGAGGGCTGATCCTCATTACTTTTAAAGTTGAAAGTATAACTTTTTTGGGTCGAGGGCTGATTAATCAGGTGCCTTATTACTTTTAAAGTTGGAAGTATAACTTTTCCTCATTACTTTTAAAGTTGAAAGTATAACTTTTTCGGTCGAGGACTGATTAATCAGGTGCCTCTTTACTTTAGAAGTTGAAAGTATAACTTTTTCGGGTCGAGGGCTGATTAATCAGGTGCCTCTTTACTTTTGAAGTTGAAAGTATAACTTTTTTTTTGGGTCGAGGGCTGATTAATCAGGTGCCTCATTACTTTTAAAGTAGAAAGTATAACTTTTCCTCATTACTTTTGAAGTTGAAAGTATAACTTTTTCGGTCGAGGGCTGATTAATCAGGTGCCTCTTTACTTTTGAAGTTGAAAGTATAACTTTTTCGGGTCGAGGGCTGATTAATCAGGTGCCTCTTTACTTTTGAAGTTGAAAGTATAACTTTTTTTTGGGTCGAGGGCTGATTAATCAGGTGCCTCTTTACTTTTGAAGTTGAAAGTATAACTTTATAAGAAATTTGTTCTGATAAAAATTTGATGTATTTATTTAATGATCAATATATAATGCATTTATTTGATAATAAAAGCACAAATGAATATACATTTTTTTCATTTTCTAGTGTGCTAGGGCAGTAGCTTATCCAGTATTATGCTTCTTATTATAGTTCGATTTCACCTGCCGCTACTTTTTCATGGTAAATTCTCCTCAGATTGCGACAATTCATGGTGGAGTGTCCTGGGTATTGATGATACACGCAAAAGTCTGATCTCTTCTTCATCTCCTCGGTTACAACGAATCTGGGTTTTGGAGGCTTCACCATTCCATTTTCTACTCATTGCTCATAAAAATCTTTAAATGTTTCCTCACCACAAGTGATAGCTTCCGGCTCTGGCAAATTTATATTCTTTCCGATTATTTCCCTCTTGCCCCCTGTGGCTTTGACTGAGAGTCTGTCAAAGCCATAGTAGCTGTCCTCTTGCCCTTCCAAGTAGCAGTCGGATGGTTCACAGATACGGCCATAATTCCTCCTAGGTCCTGTGCAAAGGTGGAAATCGTCGCAAAGGAATCACAAGACTTAGTGATCAAGTGGGGCTTGAAGGTGTCGAGGGCGCCGTTGTTGCAAATACTCACTAAATTCTTCTCTTCGATTGGCTCCACACATTTCCGCGCTTGAGCCCAAAATCTGTCAACATAATCAGATAACTCCTCATTCGAATTTTGCTGAATTCTCATAAGCTCTATAATTGAGACTTCCTTCTGAACATAAAAAATTTTTTTGAAAAACTGGTGTTTCATATCATCCCAGTCTCGAATTGATCCCTTCTCCAAATTGTAGTACCATCTGAAGGCACCGTTAGTAAGCGTCTTGTTAAACTCCCTCAATAGAATATTGTGGTTGCTCACTTCATCTAGTCCCAACCACGGGGACATCGACTCCACAAATCTTGCAATGTGCTCTCTCGCATTCTCTTTCTCTCCACTATACTTAGGGAACTGCGGTGGATGTTCAATATACCCAGCAGGGTATGGCTGTCTTCTCACGTGTGCCGGGTATGGTAGGGTGAAATCCAATTCCGCAGGCCTGACTGTCTGTCTACGCATTTGATTGATTACATCCATCATGTCTTCCCTTGTCACATATTGATCGGTTCCTGAAGCCTTTTGGGACGTCATTGTATACTGGTTTATCTGAGGTGTATGTGGAACAAACACATGTTGATGCACACTTGCATCATGTAAGATTGGTTGTACTTGCTGGATTATTGGTTGTATATGGTTTGGGATGGTTTGTATATGCACTTGTGAAAATACTGGGAGTGTAATCGGGATGATGTTTGGCTGAGGCTGGCTAGGTTCCCATCTAAGTGGTGGCACATCACCACTGTTCTGGGGCTCCAAGTTAATGACTGGAATCGGCTGACTCTCCATTACTGGAGGCACAATCTGATTCTCTTTGTTGTTGTTGTTGTTGTCCTCCACTTCTCCTGCTCGTCCCCCTGCGAACTTCCTGGGAACATGGTCTTGAAAGTGGGGATTTGCATCAACTGCTGGCAGAAATTCCCCATTTCTTCTTCCTTCCTTTGCATCTCTAGCATCATCGTCATCATCATTCCCTGCCCTTCTCGTGCTTCCTTCAATGCTTTGAGCATCTCCAGTTGCATAGCATTCATCGGGTCTCCACCTGCATCCTCGCCTTGTCTTCCTGCGTTGGTTTGTTGTTGATTGGCCATATGAGGTGATGTCGAACTTCCTTCCGAAGCGTCTTCAATAAGTGTTTGATCAAAATCAAGATTTGCGCCTTGGAAAGCTTGAGTTGTTTGCCTTGGAACTGGATTTGGTGAGGTAATACTATTTATTGGTGAAACAGCTCTTCCTGTAGTTCTCCTACTTCGAGTTGTGGGCATACCCTTCACGAATTCTACACCTTCCCCAGCGGAGTCGCCAAAGAAATATGGGCAAGGAAATCGTACCTTGCTAGGGTTAGGGTTTTGTGTTGGCTGAGGAGGCGAGAAATCCACGAAGAGTACGGAATTGATTGGTTGATTGAAGAGGGGAGAGCGACAAGTGGGCGATTACTCCAACGACGCGTGGCAGAACCCCTAGAATCCAAGAACCGTGTTAGGGTAACAGGGATTCCAAGAGCCTTCTTGAGTCCTTCGAATTTAGAGAATGTTCAAACCCTTTCTAGTGCTTTTAGGTGGAATCTCCGAGCCTTTAAGTCACCAAAAAGGGTCCTTCGATCTTCCAAAGGTCCAAGTCTTGTGTCTCCAGAGAGGTCCAAACCCTTTTAGTGCTTTTAGGTGGAAAATCCGAGCCTTTAAGTCACCAAAAGAGTCCCCCCTCTCCTAGAATGGAAGAGGTATTTATAGAGTTTCCTGGAATTAAGTAGTCACATGTTAGACACATGTTTTCAGGAAAATTCCAGGAATACCCTTTAGTCATTAGAATAATGCCCATATTGTCCTGTCCTTCTAGCCACCAATCCAATCCCTCAATCAATTCCCAAAATGAGCTGCCTCCACGAGCCTTCTGCCTCGGGACCCGTGGAGGCTTCTCTCGGGTCTCGCCTATTTGCACATTTAATAAGGTCGTGGAACCCTAATTATGCATTTAATTCAATTAGGTCATGTCAACCCTAATTTGCACTTGGGCCCACACATGTCTAACTATTTAAATAAATAATTAAAATAATACTTCAAAGTCACTTTATATAGGATTACAACTAATACAAGCTCAGTTTTATATAAAATTAAGAAAAATATTTTCTTTTTAGTCGGTTCAAAAGAACATCACACTATCATTATATACTTAGTTAATTTAAAAGTACATTTAATAATATAAATTACAACTAATAAATAAAATATAATTATAAATCCGGAGGTGGGGAACAATGAAAAAGCAGAAGTAATCATTGAGTTGCGAGAAGAGAAGAAGCATATAAAATTGATGCAAGGATGGATGTAGCTTGTAGGGGTCTTGGCAGACAAGGGTTTGGACTGAGCATTGACGTGTGAAGATGATCACCATATCCGACCATATTTATCTATTTAGTACCCTACCCTACCCTGCATATATGGAAATGGAAGAAACACACAACACAAACACATTCATCAAATTAATTAATTAAGAACAAGTACTGTAATAAAGTGAAACCCATCCCCCACCCCCGTCAAAAGTGGGAGTTTTCTTTTTCCCCAAATATAAAAAAGTAGTAAGTATTTAGCATGATTCATGAATAGTGAGGCCCAGCCACTATATATCTCTTGATAATGACTATCCCTCAAACCCAACTCCCTTTATATATATATATATATATATATATATATATATATATATATATATATATATATATATATATATATATATATTATATCTCAAATTAACTAATTTTAAAAAATAATTATTATCTTATATTATGAACGGAAAAAGTATCTTTGTTTCTGGGTCTATAGATTAGCAACATCCTTCTTCTTTAATTAAACCCAAGGACGGGAAAGGATTGTTGCATTTTATGGTTTATATGATCACTCAAAATCAATCATATCCCCATGTAATCACCAACTAGACTAATATATTCGTCTCAAAAATAAATAAAAAAGGAGTCGTATTATTTTTATGATTTATATATCTATCTAATAAAAGACAAATGATTTTGAATTTTCCGCTCACTCAATAAATCATCTGGACCGTCCAAAGTTTGAGATAAATCTCACCGTTCATACATCTATCTAATAAAATACATCTATCTATCTAATAATAATTTAATAAAATACAAATGACTTTAAATTTTCCGCTCACTCAATAAATTATTTTGGTCGTTCAAAGTTTGAGATAAATCATATTGTCCATACAGTGCCGGAGGCACGGGACCCAGCTAGTATATATATAGGGTAATAATAAAGAAAGAAAGCAAAACGGATTTAATTAATTAGGACAGAGAACTTGAAAAAGGCTATGCATATGTTGTAACCTTAGATCTTGTATGTTTAGGTTTCTTCATAACAATAGATAGATACATGCAGAAGTATATATACTCTCTCTCTCTATATATATATATAGCAAATGTACAGACGTACCTACATCCTCCCTCCCGAATATTTTTCATCTACACATACTTGTATTGTATTTAGAAGGCAGAGGAGGAGTGGATCATATAAGCCTGGAAATAACATGTTAATAATGTACCAACGTACGTACGTTATTATTTATATATATGACGCTTTAGAGGTGTAATAATGATCGTCATCATCACTCTAGTCTAGTGGAACACGACGAGTCAGCAAACACAAATTTCTAGAAAATGCCATTCCACTTTTTCTTTTATTCAGAAATTAATTAACTAACCGTACAACCACCCCTTTTTATCAACAAACGGGAGTAGTTCATATTTAATTAATTAAACTCATTAATCCATCCAAAAAGAACCCAACCCAACCCAACCCTTGCTCAAAATATTCTTCTCTTTATTAAATAAAGGGAAACTCTTGGCAGACAGGAAATTTGGACAGGAATATTGGACAGGTCCAATTTTTTTTTTTTTTTTTTTTTTTTTTTTTGTGACTCTTAAAAAATGTATAGTATTTATTCCAATAGGAATTTTTATAAAATATAGTGTTTTGGGTGTAATTTGGATACATATACAAATACAGGGTTATACAGTCTGTATAACCCTGTATTTGTATATGTATCCAAATTACACCCAAAACACTATATTTTATAAAAATTCCTATTGGAATAAATACTATACATTTTTTAAGAGTCACCAAAAAAAAAAAAAAAAAAAAAAAAAAAAAAAAAATTGGAAAACCGGTCCAATTTTCCTGTCTATCTCCTGTCCGTGTAGAACATACAAGGCAATGGAATGAAACATACACTTGTATTCATCATCATCATCATCATCAACAACAACAATAATAATAATAATATACTTGCTGGTGTATCTATTGACCACTATCTGTAATTGAGCAACCACCATATCCCACAAAGAGCATTTTTACTTTTCTAGTTGTTTCCAAAAGACACTGAATCATTAACATCAGTAACTGGAGAAATATATACTCTTTATCTTATGAAAAATACAATCATCCTTCTCTTCCCCACCTCCCTGTCAAGATGATTATGGAGTACATCTATTATGTATATAAGAAAGAATTATTATCTCAATCAGTCAATACTCCTCTTCCAATCCATAATCATAGTTGTAGTCATATCCTTCCTCTACATTTCCATAATATATGTCACCAGCATATCCTCCCGCAGCTACATCTTCATATTCATCCTCCGACCCCAACTTAGTGTCTTCATTTCTGTATTCTGATTCAACCTTCGTTTTGTTGTTGTTGTTTAACACATTGTCAATTCGGCTTTTCTTGGGATTCTGTGGAGCAAGCTGTGTCAGGACAAGTGAATTCATACTCATAAAGGGATCCACACATGACTCAATATTGAAATAATCTACAAAATGCTTTTACAAAATCTAAGTATCATATCCTAAAGAAACTAGAGATAACAGAGTTTTGACTATAACAATATATATATAGGGTCCGGTTCCAGTCCGGACTCTCGGACTTTTTTAAAATACGGACCTTTATTTTTTTGCTTTATTTTTAAAACAACTAATTTTTTTATATATTTTATGAAACTAGAACAGACCTGTTTTGTTATTACGCCCAAAACACTGTATTATGGAAAAATTCCAGTTCCATAAAATATTAAACTTTTTTATTAGTTGTTTTAAAAATAAAAAGAAGGAAAAAATAAAAAATAAAAAAATTCCGGATTTTAAGAAAGTCCGGGAGTCCCGGACTTGATCCGTGGCGTGTATATATATATATATATATATATATATATATATATATATTTTTCTTCCATCCAAATAGTGTTGCACAAGACTGTATATTCGGCAAAACAGTATATGATTATCAATTACTCATCCTTATTTATACTGAATTATACTTGCTTCCACTGCTGCAAGAAAAACACCCATGTTCACCTTTATCAGCCACAAGTTTTAGCTTTTAGTTTTACTACAAAACGACAAGTTAATTATAAAGAACAAAGATAGCTTCAATTTTTTATGCCACTTCAGGTCAGGTTCCAGGGACATAATTGGCGAAATATATGCTAAGGTTCCTGCGACAGTAAGATATGCTCGTAGTACTTATACTAGAAAATGCCTTATCATAATAAAAGCTATGATGGTCCAAGTGACAAGATATATATAACACAGATGTAGCTGCAAAATATCATAATAAAGTAGGTTGATTCACACTATTGTGTTAAAAGGTTCTGCTAGAAACAATTCTAAAGCTGAGAATACTCCAAAGCTATATGTGCCCTTCAGTCCCGTTAAGTAATGTTACCAATACAGCAGGCATGCACAAGAAAGTTCGGGATACAATTTGGTTGGTTAAAGGTGGATAAATTTATGTACTTGGACAGAAATAAGTTGGGTTAATTTCATGAAATGTTAGGAAATTGGACCTGGTTTAGATAACAGAATTATCAGAGCATTTGATGTTCAAAGAAATCTACAATGTCTTGTATCCTTTATCATCGTGCATGCTTAATCGGCTGTCACTTTTTCAGTTTATGTTAAATAACAAACATCCTCGTTTTGTCATTACTTTCCTTGTTATAATGTGATGAGACAAGTCTACCAACTAAGAGACCAGTTACATATATATATATATATATACGGGAAGCTTCAAGAGCATAATTCTTAAATAGCATAATGCCTAAAATAACATAATTTTATCAAAACGACGTAGTTTTGTAAACACGCGGTGGCATTTTTGTAAATACGCGGTGGCATGGTATTTACAAAAATGTCACCGCGTGTTTACAAAACTACGTCGTTTTGATAAAATTATGCTATTTAAGGCATTATGCTATTTAAGAATTATGCTCTTGAAGCTTTCCATATATATATATATATATATATATATATATATATATATATATATATATATATATATATAAAACTCAAGTACCCTAACCAACCTAAACAGGTATGGCTTGTGCATGGGAAAAACAACTACTATATTACAATTGAATAGGTAAATAAATAATCCAATAAAGGATGCAACTTAAGAAAAACAGATGATGATTAACATACAGATTCTTCAAAAAGATCGTCCAGCACCGCATAATTGATTTTTGAGTCGAGTTTCTGCAGGAAGAAACCACGCTAATAAGTATTACTAGATGGGGATAGCATGCAAGTGCAGAGAACTTAATAATATAACTCAGTTTATTGATATTTTGAAATTTGCATTACTATAAGGGGATATGCGTGTGTGTATGCGTGTGTATATATAATGAGGTTATAATAGTATTTATAATTTGTACGTCTCTGAAATCAGTGTTGATTAGTACGAGTGCTATGATCGCACCTTGAAAAATTGTAACTGAAACTCGAGTAGAATCTGACGTAACTAGTTTCCAAGTACTTGGTCGAATATCATACCTTCTTAGCTAGCATTTGACGAGTGGCCTCTGCAGCAGTTTGAGGAGGAGTTGAGTTTCTAGCCTCAGCTGCTCGTTTTTGTTGTCTTTCCTGCAAGTGAAGATTCATGGGAAGAAATTAATAACAATAGAGCAACGCTACGTATACCTAACTTGTACATCTTGTGCACCAGTTGATGTGACTTATTACATCATTTTGAGTTACAAAATAATCATACTTAACTTTTTGATTAATTTTAAAAATACACTTGAGACATCAAAAAGTGCTCATTAAGGTGGCACAGTAGGGGTGTATTTAGCACAATATAAGAACAACACCACCACAATGACACAGGCATCATTCTGTGGATATAAAGGACGTCAAGGGAAGAGGAAGAGCAAGAAGTTGACCAACACAATCTTATACAAGTGTTTGATGAACCAATTTAGTGCACATGATCACTAGCTGAAATGGAAAAACAATTACCAAGTAAAAAAATTGTGTGAGTACCATATATTAAAAAGGATAATCCAATTTTTACTTGTCACTATTTTGATCAGTTAGGTACACACAACTGCATGTCATAATATAATAATATAACACTGAGTTGCAATTTGTAATAGCCCTAAGCATCCCCAAATTTGGTTTGCTACTTCAGATCTGTAAACACTAAATTGTTCATAATAACAAATAGCAAGGGCTTACGTGTTTGCATAAAACCAACAAACTAAGATCATTTCCACCAAATGAAGTCTCATAGAAAAATCATGTATTATAACTTACAAGGGAAGAACATGGTTATAATGGTTCACACCTGACTATGGGATTTCAAAACATAGCCAAATGCCTATGCAGCAATGAAAGTGAAGAGCACTAAACTATTAACCAAAATGAAAAGTGCAACTTATATGGTCATGAAAATTACCTTTCTTAATTTTGCCGCAGCTGCTGCAGCATCTGCAGCAAGCTTCTGAGCATCCTCCATGCCCTCTGGGCAATTGCGCAAATTTGCCTCATAAGCTGCCTTTGCAGCAGCTGCAACAGCTTCCTTAGCTAATTGTTCCTGTGCATCATTTCGCAGAAATATACATTAGCATGGACCAAATTCAGTGAATACATAGCACTAGATCAAGATAGACGACCAAAAACTAAAAAGTTATCAACATGCAAGAGACTAATAACACAAATAGCCAGTGGCGGAACCAGAAGGTTTTCATAGGGGTTCAAAATACATAAGTAATTTTTTTTTATTTATTGACGCTTGAAGTGCTTCTTTCGGTTGTACGACTAAGAGGAGACAACTGTATCCTGTGAATCTGTACAGTTTGAAAACGTCTCAAAATTTGTTCATTTTCAATTGTTGAAAAATATAATAATTCAATGTGTTTGTAAAAATTGTGAAAATATAGAAATGAGCATATTTGATTGAATCTCTTCACAAAGATTTCTTGATTACATATTAACTAAAGGTTAATTTGGAGTTTCTCCGGTGAAGAATGCATTTAAAAATTGAGATGCTTATTATATCACCCATTAATTAAATTAAAGGCTAATTTAGAGTTTCTAATGCATCAAATAAGAAATGAATTGCGTTTTCATGCGACTTTTAATTGATTTTGACTATTGAGAGCATGTGCCTTGGAATTTTTAAATTTAAAAAAATTATATTAATTTAGAGTTTAAAAATATCTTAATTTGATTTTAAAAAGTTCATAATAATTTTATATTGAACAAAACAAAATCGCCTCTTTATGATTTTTATTTGCAAACATTTTGTCATTATTTAGGCAATTCAAATTTACGTTTCTCACTCGCATTGAGATGTAGGACCTATAAAATTTTTTTACAGAAAACGTATGAAATCAAAGAATAATAATAATAGGTATAATAATAATAACCAGCCTACCAGGGGAAGGTGCCCCCCCTGGCCCCCCGGTTCCGCCTCTGCAAATAGCATACTCTATGGGATAAGGTGGAGAAACATGAGAGAAAGTACAAAGCGAAAGACAAGGAATTCATCCCAAGAAGAATGAGAAAAGAATGAGGAAATTTGAAATTTAAGTGATGTGGTTTCATCAAGTGTAGGTTGATTTTTCCATTTTTCTTTCTTGTTCAATAATGAATAGGAGAATCCATTCATTAAATTAGGATAGGAGGTTCTTCCTTGGGTAGTTTTTGACCATGTTTCAATTGTTTAGAGTCTAGCTCTTTAAATGGAACCGACTCCTTTCTATCTCGAGAATGTGGAAAAGATGCAGCATGTGAAGCTTAAGTTGAAGGAGTGGAATACGAAGGTGTTTGGAAATTTGGGGGCAAAAGAAGAATCTGATACTAACGGAGGTGAAGTAGATTAATAGGTTGGAAGAGGATCAGTGTTCTAAAAATCACCGCCTAGACCCCCTTGGCGCCCCGCCTAGGCGCTAGGTCCCCTGGCGTCTCACCTAGGCCCAAGGCGGCAAAAAAAATCCCTCCAAAAAATTAGGCAGGGTCTAGGCAGAGAGTTTTTTATTTATTTTAATAACTACCCAAAACAAATCTTGATATATTTATTTTTCTAATGATTTACCATTTACCATATTCATGATACAGGTTGTAACATATCAAATCACAACAAGAAGTGAACAATATCAAGTCAAACTCAAAATGGATAATTTTATTATAGTTGTAATTTTTTGAACTTGTGTCAACTTCAAATTATATAAATGATGATACATTTGTAATATTTAGTTTAATTCAATATAATTCTTAAATTTATGTTTAGTTTCTTAAGTTTTAATATTGCATTAAATTCTTGAAATTTTAAGTTTTATTATTTAATAGTAATCTTGTTTATGAATAAAACTAATACGTTAAAAATATGTTTGAACTTTGAACAATTGCACGCTTGTGTTTGAACTTTGACATTATCAATATGGATGTATTAGAACTTTAAGCAAAGATTTTTATTATCTTTATTATAAATTGTTTTGTTTTATATTATTGTTTTGTTTGGATAAATATAAGATAAAATATTAAAATTGACTTAAAATAAAAAATCTCGCCTAGGCCACGCCCAGACCCCCTAGGCTCTAGGCCCCCCGGGCCCGCCTTTAGAGCATTGAAGAGGATAGTGTGCTGTATGAGATTTTAGAAGGCAAGTGGACTGTTGTGTAATGAGTTTAAGGAGGAGGCTTTGAGGGAGAACCGGAGGAGAAATTGGACATAAGACTAGGATTAAGTGGGTGAAGGGATGGGGAATGTAACTCTAGACTTTTTCATAAATTTGCTAGCAGGACGAAATGTAGAGTTTCATTAAGAATATTGAGCAAATGCAGGTCTTATTACTGATGAAATTATGAGGTTCTACAGGAAGCATTTTGGGGGGAGGTGGAGATTAGACCGTTGAGGTGTTTAACTAGTCCCCCATTTCGAAGGAGATGACTGCTAGGTTGATGGTGCCTTTTGAAGAGGAAGAGATTAAGAGTGTTTTGATTGAGTTTGACAGCAAGAAGGTGCTTGGTCCAAACGGTTTTACCATGACTTGCTATCAAATTGGTTGGATTTGGTGGAGGATCTTATTGGAATTTTCATGATTTTTACTACTGTAATTAAACATCTACAATAGTTTAATTATTGTATTTACGATACCATTATTTAAGTACATGTTTTTTTTCTTTAACTAAGAGTATAAAATACCAAGTAAGAATATTTAATCTTCTATTGTCATGAGCCACAACAGTGCTGAGTGGATATATTATTAACAGATGCTAATACACTCGGGCCATGTTTGTTTACAAAGATAATACTTAGGATTGGACTATTAATCCTACAGTCGCTTGTTTGTTTTTAAAATTGGACTCGGGACTATTAGTCTAGGAATAATAAAATGACTTGGAATGAGGGACTATTTAATATCATGTCCAACCAGGTATTATAATTCATACTAGGATTAAAAATTTGAGAACAAAATTAACCTTAATCTTTTTTGAAAATGACCTTTGTATCCTATTATACTCATCTATACTCAGAAGACGATTTTTTTTTATTACTGGCAAAGGTGTAATAGTCTAAACGATATCCAATTCTTTAAATAATCCTATAGACAAAACAAACCTAACATGGATTATTTTAATTATCCCATAAATAATCTCATACTAAAAAAACATGTAGCTATGACTATTTAATCCTAGGATTAATAGTTTTAGAATTATAATAGTTTTAGAATTATAATCCATGAGAATATAACCCCTGGATTATAATCTTTCCAAACAAACATGGCCTTGGGGAGATTTAAGATAACAAAGATTCTTGCAAATGCTTTCTTAAACATGTCTAATTATTCTTGCAACAAGTTTGACAGCTAAAACTATAATCAGGCTAGAGTATTTGTACATATTATACATTCAATAAAATTTGAAAATAACAGCAAAAATTATGCAAAATCACCTCAATATATTCTCTGTTTAATTCTTCCCAAATTATCTTTTTGTAATTCTGCTCCTCCTCATTGTGAATGTAGCCATCAACCTATGCAACATTGACATTTTTGAGACATTCAATTTCCTAAATATAATAGGAAGTATATAACTTTATATACCTCCTTACCAGCATCCAAGTACTACACCATGCAACTTCAACATACAAGTACTATACCATGCAACTTCAATGCAGAACATCACTTAATAATAAGTATGCAGAGCAGGGGGCCCACCCATATAAAATTTTGTGCATCTCTTAATATCATGTATAAAGGGAGACCACCCATATAAAATTTTGATTAGAAAGAGAATGCCATCTGTTAGAACAAACTATGACAAACACAGAAAAAAACAAAGATAAATTAAAGACAACACAAGATTTATGTGAAAAACCCAAATCGGGAAAAACCTTTGGGCGAGAGGCAAAAGATATTATTACTATATCAAAGTGTGAAAAATACACACGGTGAATCTGTTAAAAAGAGCCCAAGACTAAGAGACAAAATAATATTGAAACCCTAACTACAATAACATATATATAGCAGGACTTAAAAGCATAACAGGCCCAAATAACGTAACAGGTTCATACGACCGAAGTTCATTGCCCACAACCTGTCTTTCTTTTCCTTCGGGTCACCACACAAAATAATTTGGGGAGGTCAAGTCAGATCCCGAACAAAAATTTGAAACGTACATAACACCATCAAATATAATACTATCAAAAGAATTTGGTTATTAAACATTCATCTACTAGAGAAAGTGGTAACCCAAGGAAACTGTATGAAAAACAGCAATAAAAAATAAATTTCTTGGTTACTAGATATAAATATATTCATTTAGAGACTCATTAAATACAAAATGTAGTGTATGAAAGCACAAACCACAATCCCCCCATCCCCCCCAAAAAAAGACAAAATTCATGCATAAAAATTGCAAAAAAAATTTGGGAAATTGGTGCTATAAGCTCAAACAACGAGGATATCAACTTCATTACATACCTCAAGATCATCAATATCAGAAAGAGTTTCTGATTCATCACATGCCTTGTTACTCAAAACATCATTGTCGTGTACTTTATCAAAAGCATCATCATCATTGGCCACATGCTTGGTAGCACCCCCTGACCCTTCAAATTTTGAAGAAACATTTTAAGCATACCACAATCTGAAGCCATAGCATTGCAAATATGTAATTATATTTAAAGTCTTATTTCTTCAATGGGATAAGGACGGGTTACCAATGTCACCCTCTGTTAAGTGCACATCTTCATCTCTGCTTGCCTCTAGGCTATCCAATTTTTTTCCAGACTAATAAAGTAAACAGAAAGCAATAATTATTGATAATAAAAAAACCTTAAACATTGCAAAACATAAATAGAATTCAGAAGAAACATTAATGTGATTAAATAGCTGACATATTATATTCCCTGATTCATGCCAAAATCTTATTGGAAACAAAGTCAGCAGAATCATAAATGTTATTAAATAGCTGACATGTTTCCCTGATTCATCCCAAAATCTCATTTGCAAGCATGAAACACAAGTTCAAATATGAAGGTGGCCACATTACCCACCAGATAATGCTCAAGGATTTACTCCAATCACCCCACATTTTGCTTTTGCAATTGAAGTATATGCAGGGAACACTCGGGATTAATTAGGAAAAAAAAACTACACTCAACTTATAAACATAATGAATCACCAACCAAAAAGTTACACAGAAACAGCCAATCATAGAGGCACATTAAATAGGATTGTTATCTGATCAACAAAACTAGTTAGTCGTAAGATTAAAAGGAATAATAACATACAAAAATAAAAAAGAAATTATGTCAGGTACATTTAAACAATTACTGTTGTTTTGCCTCTGCAAAGCCTCAGTATCATAACTTGAATCAGAATTTTCCTCGGCATACTCTTTCGCCATTCTCTCCTGCTGTGCACGTTGAAAAGCTGGAGGTTCTGATCCTCCATCCAGTCCTCCAGAAATGGATATGAACTGTATCAAATAGTATAGGCATGGAGAACAATGGTCAAAACTAAATATTTAGCATAAGTTCAACTAAAAATAAGCAGCAGGAATTACCTCTTCATAGCATTTCACACATAGCCCATGGGCAAAAGCTAATGCACCCTTATGTTCACAAAGCAATTCACTTCCTTCAGAGACTTTCAAGCCAGCGGCTGATTGTTTAGTTGACCTACGCTCTACTTCAAGCTCTACTGCCTTTTTAGTGAACTCCTCAATCTGGTTGCATTGAGAAATTTATAATAAACTTAAAAAAGGAAGGAATAAACAGGGGGGGAAACAACTTTGGAGACAAAAATTCAACACATGCACTCTTTCTGAAGGGGGTGAAAACAGAGAAAGGACGATAACACAGAAAAACTACTACTCACGCCAATCAGGTTTATAAATCTTAAAAGTATAAGATATGATCACAATAGCAAAAAAGTTAATTTAAATTATCATAAATTTAATGGTGGAGTCCACAAGCAAAGTGTTGAAAGAGAGAAACTGATTTTGGATTTCTTCATTAATACTTTCATATGTTTACATTGATTTACACCAACTTATATACTAGTTTCACAATGCAGTGCTCCCTTAATTTATGGGTAGTGCTTCCTTAATTTATGGGACAAGATCCCTAATTATACCATTGTATCTTCTAACGCTCCTCCTCAAGTTACACCCAAGTTAGTGTATAAATGTCTCGCATACCCAACTTGAAACAGAATGAATGAAACAACTTACTAGTAACACCTATAGTCAAAATATCAACAAGTTGACATTCTTTTCTTGACGAAAGGTAAGCAAATAAGACCACTAGTTAACTTTTCTTTAATGAAGTGCATGTATTGTGCTTTGTTCTATCATGTTGTACCGGGTCGTTCGCAATACTAATAGCTGTTTTATTATCACAAAATAATTGCATAGGCCTTTTAGTTGCAACACCCAAATTTTCTAACAAAGTTCGAAACCACATTAGATCACATATACTCAAGGAGATAGCTCAATATTCTGCTTTTGCACTGGATCTTGCCACTACGGATTGTTTCTTACTGCGCCAAGTAACAAGATTGCCACTAACAAATGAGCAGTAACCAGATGTAGAACGACAATCATCTATAGAGTCGGCCCAATCCGAGTCAGAGAATGCTTCAATTCTCATGTAACGTGCGAACAATATACCTTTCACAGGAACTAACTAGAGATATCTCATAATTTTGTAGACAATTTCCACGCGAGGATAATACATATACCGACTTACTATTCCCATAGTATAAGATATATCAGGTCTATTATGATAAAGATATATCAATCGTCCCACCAAACGTTGGCATCTTTCTTTATCAATCGTAGGTCCTGAGCCACCTAATAGGAGAATCAACAGGCTTACATCCTAACATGCCAGTTTTTGTTAGAAGATCAAGTATATATTTCCTTTGAGATAGAAATATCCCACCGGAAGATCTCGCAACTTCAATTCCAAGAAAATATTTCAAAGGACCAAGATCTTTGATCTCAAACTCTTGCCAATATTACTTTCAGATTAACTATCTCTTCTCTATTATCCTCTGTCACCACAATGTCATCAATATAAACAATAAGAATGATAATCTTACCATTTATTTGTTTGACAAATCGACTCTGCTTGTACTCAAACCTTATCATTGCTTTATGGAATCTACCAAACCACTCTAGGAGATTGTTTCAAACCATACAGAGCCTTTCACAACTTAAAAAACTTATCCTCAGTGGCAGATGAAGCAAAACCAAGTATTTCCATATACATTTCCTCCTCTAAGTTATCATGAAGAAATGCATTTTTTACGTCTAATTGTTGAGGATCTCAATCGAAGTTTGTTGCATATGAGATTATGGTATAGTACAAACAAAATTCATCTTCGCCACATGAGCAACTGTCTCCTGATAATCAATCTCATGGATTTGAGTGTACCCTTTTGCAACTAGTCTAGCTTTGAGTCTCTCAACTGTACCATCAGACTTTTGTTTGACTGTATATGTCCACTTACATCTAACTGATTTTATCTCGCAAGGAAGAGTAACTAGTTCCCATATAAGGGTAAGCATGGTGCGGATTGAAGCTCAAACTGCACACAAAACTGTTTAGATGCGGTTTGACAAATCCAAAACCGCACATGAAATCGTTTGTGATTAGTACGGTGCCGTTTTGAACCGTGCAGTTTGGTTTCATTTTGTGCAGTTTCGGTTCCGAAACCAATTGAAATAACAAACCCGTAAAATAGTTAGCAAAATCATCCACGCAAATGTATTACGCTGTGAACACAATCATGGAGCTAATTTAGCAAAATAGTTCCAGACATCAACAATTATATGGTTGATTAATACTATGTTATCATATTTGATTTAAGAAATACCAAGCCACTCTTGATTTGTAAACATAATTGATACTATTTATTCTTCATTCAACCCTACAATATGTCTTATAAAATAAAATGAGAATATTTTATAGTAGAGAAATTATATATACTTGTAGCAAATTTGCGAAAACATGATGATTATTTGGTGCAGTTTCGGTTTTATGCGTGCAGTTTTGATTAGTAACCAAACCGAAACCGTAAATTTGGTTTTTCAACCCACCTAAAACCGCCACATACACCGGAGCCGTTGGTGCGATTTTATTTGGTGCGGTTTGTGCGATTTTTGGTGCGGTTTCAATTCCAATTTGGTTTCTTGCTCAGGCCCATTCCCATATATCATTCTTTTTTAGGGCATTCATCTCGTCTATGATAGTCTGTTTCCAGTTCTCATCGCTAATTGCTTCTCTCCACCCCTAAGTGACAGATATAAAAGACAAGGAATAAATAAAGGAATGGTAGGATGCACATAATTTATTATAGGTTAAGAAATTAGAGATAGGATGTTGGAATCTAACCCCTTTTCTAAAGGCAATAGGAAGATCAATATCATCAGAAGAACAAGTAGGATTAGGATTCTTACCATTAGCATTATCAAGACTAGGTTCTGGGCAGAGTTGTTGCAGTAGTGCAGAAATAATGACTTTATTCTTGTCTCTTCGAACATGGGTCCTTAACCCATGATCATCCTGTCTAGCATGCGACTCTTGTGACTACTCTTGTGAAGGTTTATCAGAGACAACAAGAACAAGAGAAGATTTTATAGGATAAGGTTAAGTAGTACTACTTGTAATGCCAACCTCATGAGAAAGCTTCTCATCATCAATAAAATCCTTCCCCTGAGTAGTAGGTAAGAAAGAGTAAAAATGTTTCGACTCCCAAAGTGACATCACTAGTGACAAAAACCTTTGTGAAGGAAGGTGATAACACTTGTAACCTTTTTGGGCGGGAGAATGCCCAATGAAAACACGCATAAGAGCCTTGGGATCTAACTTTTCCCGAGTGGCAGATTTATCATGAACATAACACAACCAAAAACTCGATGTGAAGGAGAAGGATTTGTCGTGTTAGAGGAAAGAAATGTGACTTTTATTCTCAAGAATTTAAGAAGGAAGCCAATTTATAAGAAATGCGGCATTCAAAACATCTCCCCATAGAAATTTAGGTGTTTTCATAGTGAACGTGAGAGTGCGTGTAGCCTCTAGAAGTGTCGGCCTTTTCTTTCTGCCACCCCATTTTGTTCTGGGAATTTGACACAGGAGGTTTGAAGTATGATGGCATGCTGAGAGGCATAGGATGCAAAAGTATTATCATTACTATATTCACGACCATTATCGCTATGGAGAATCTTGACTTTAGCTTCAAATTGGGTTAGGATCATCTTATGAAATTTTTGAAAACGGTCAAACACCTCATTTTTGGAATAAAGAAAATCCAAGTTGTACGAGAATAGCAATCAATAAAACTAACAAACCATTTATAACCAAAATGAGAGACAACCCAAGAGGGTCCACACACATCAGTATGTCTAACAGCAAAAGGTTAAGAATGTCAACTGTTAATAACTGAATAAATAGAATGTTTGTGTTTACCTAATTCACATGGTTCACACAAAAACTGAGTTGTGTGACACTGCTCAACTAAAGATGGAAATAAAGACTAGTACAAATAAAGGAGGATGTCCCAGACGTCGATGACATTGATGAAGAGAAGTCGGGTGAGATTTAAAAGTAGATTGAAGAGCCTGAGTAGCAGTCTCATCTGTAATCAGAGGTAGGTTAGACGTGGGAACATCCAAATAATATAGACCACCAACTGCAATCTACCACTGCAATCTTCTGCCCCGTCACCAAGTCCTAAAAAACACAATAAGCTAGGGGGGAAATGACTGAGCAATGTAAGGATTCGATAAGACGTTGGATAAATAAAAAGTTTGCAGTAAATAAATGAATTTGAAGAACAAATAATAATGTTAATGAAGGAGTACAAACTACTGAACCACTCACGGAGATAGGAGAAAGAGAACCATCAGCTACTCGAATCTTGTATTTCCCAGAACTAGGCGCGTATGAGGTAAAGAGATTGGAGGACCCAATCATATTCTCAGAAGCACCTGTGTCAATGATCCAACTAGGGCAAGTTGATGAGACATTAAGTGCACAAGAGTGTATACCTGATTGTGCATAATGAGAAGAAATAGATTTGGTAGTTTCTGACGTACGGATGCATCAACATGAAGTGTAGTAATGGACATATAAGCCGAGGAACACGTCCACGATCACTACGAGACCGACCCCCACGACCTTTAGGGCGTCCATGAAGCTTAAAACGACAATCTCTGGTATGTTTTCTCCCCCCACAATAGTCACATTTGCCGTTCTCCTTCGCGTTCGAGTGTGTGACAGGTTGAATGGAGAAGCCCGGTTTAGGATATAAAGGAACCATGGTTGATTGATCAACGAGATTTAGATTAGAACCATCACCTGACGTTTACTTTCTTCCTCCTGTTGGACTCGGGCATGAGCCTCTCGCAATGATGGAAATGGTGTCTGACCAATCAACTATGCTCGAACTTGATCATACTCATATTTAAACCAGCCAAAAAATTCACAACTATATCTTCACCAACAAACTTTTGATAAGTTGTTGCATCTTCCGTACATTTGGCTTAAAAAAGTTGATAAGGATCAAACTCCTACCAAAGTACATTAATCTCCACTAAATAATGAGCCACAGTCTTCTCCCCTTCACCAATTTCACGAATTCTTTTACGAATGTCATATGCCTTAGACGTATCACCAGAAATATAGAGAGTTTGAGAGATAGCCTCCCAAAGCTCATAGGCAGTGTCTAAGAACATGTAATTGCTCCTCATACTAGGTTCCATCGAATTAAAATTCCATGTCTTCACCATGGAATTATCAGATTTTCACTCCTCTTGGGCCATACCAACTTTTTCAGGTATAGTAGGTGTTCCCTGGATGAAATGTTGCATACGATTGGCCTCAATCGACATGCGGCACACTTGAAACCAAACCAAATAGTTGGTTCCATCTAGTTTGAAGGGGTTTAACCAATGTTGAATTAAGAGTATGGCTTCTAACAGCTTGTTGTCCCATATTACTATTATAAACCCCACTGCTAGCACCATTTTGTTCCACCATATAAAAGGTAAATACAATATATATCTGAGGAAAAAATTAACCAAGAATAGCAATTGATTGCACTACATTTCGAAACAAAATATATGTAGAAGCAACAATAAGAATTTTAAACAACTACAGTAACAACAAAGAAAATGAAGCTACACAAGGCAACCGACTGATGTAAAAAAGAATTGGAGAAACCTGAACCAGACACAACATATAACAGAGGGAGTCGACGCGCTAGAAAGCTAGCGAGTCAAAGCACCATGGAAGTGTATTGGAGAGAGGTGATCGACATGGAAGTAGTTATGACGGAAGATCGCCGAAAAAAGTCTCACGGAAAGGCTAAAGGTGGCGCATGACGTCGGCACTCCGTGAGTGAAGTGGCGTGTGGGGGCGCATGTGGTGGTGGGTCAAAAGTCCGAAACCTATGTGATTGTCACCTGACTATGGGTAACATAATTATGATCTCAATTTCTTTGTACAGATTTGTTTAACTAGTTTTCTAAGATAAAATAAGAATGGTAGCGAAAAACTAAAGAATAAGTGGGCTAGTTTTCTAATAAGAAGAATAAGGAATGTAGTTTTGATACCATGTTGAAAGAGAGAGATTGATTTTGGGTTTCTTCATTAATACTTTCATATGTTTACATTTATTTACATTGACTTGTATATTAGTTTCACAATGTAGTACTCCCTTAATTTATGGATAGTGCTATGTGCTCCCATAATTTATAGGTAGTGCTCCACGGGTAGTGCTTCCTTAATTTATGGGACAAGATCCCTAATTATAGGATTGTATCTTCTAACACAAAGATACTGTGGGCTGTTTGACTTGATACATTTGAGACGCAAATATTTGACATTGCAGATGAACAGCAAACTTAGACTAGCTCGTGTGGGACATAGTTCTGCATGATAATCCTTTGAGACTCATTGAATTTAAGACAACCAGTTCAAACCAGGTAGGGTAACATAGGCTTGTGAAATTGTGTCATGGTGGCAAACCCATAATTATCTCTCTTTTGTGCTGAAATATTAGATTGACCTAATTTTCCATTTCCAAGATCTAATTAATGCTTTACCAAAAGGTTTGACAAAGTAAGAAGTTAAAACTTTAACTTGCTCCAAGTCTTTTACTATAGGAAAAATAAATCAATATTAAAGTGCCACAAACAAAAACGATATCACAAGAGGTATACTAAAATGCACAAGAGTTGTTAAGAGAGCATCATGTAGTGTTTTGGTCATTTCACACGTGTTTGAATAATCACATAAAAAGTATCTATGTGCGCTTAGAAGAATTAGTTGCGTCACATGTTAGAAAAATTGTTCGTGTCACATGTAGTGCCCATGCTGGCAGCAGTCAGACTCCTTTAAAAGGTAATGTTGCAGCTCTTCCAGGTTCATGGTGTGGACAGTTTTGACAGCAAGAGATCAAAAGTCCCCTCTCTAGAATTGAGAGGGGTATTTATGGACGTGGGGTTCTCTTTAGGAAGTAGACAGGTGCTAGGCAGATGACTAAGCCATGTGACTTTAACGCACTTGGTCAAATGAGTACCCCACTCTATATGATGCCTTTGTGGAGCTTGAATCCCCTCGGTTTCCTACCCACCAAGCCAAAACCGTCTACCAAGTCCCAAAGGAAAGGTGCATAAATCTTCTGTCGTGGAACTTAGAGAGGCCTCTTCTATCTTAAATCTCCATGCTTCATTGGTCAAACTTCGAGTGTCCGAAATCCATCAAAAGTGCCTTATCAACGAAATTCATGCAAGGAATCAAGGCCCTAAAAGGTGGCCAAACCCTTGGGGGTGGCTAAACCCCGAGGGTTTTCCCTAGTCTGGTTTGCTTCTTTTGGTTGCTCTTTCATTGGATTTCCACAAGAGCAGGAGCCTGCAACAAAATCGGAGGAAATCAACCCCCCCCCCCAGGGTGGACGAACCCTAGGTGACCAAACCTTATGGGGTTCCTTCCATGCCTTGCAAATTTTCTGGTTTTTCCGACTTCTCTCATTGTCATTGGTTCGATCGACCTTTAAAAAATCGAAGAGGAATCAAGGAGTTCAAGTGATCCTCCCCTAGGTGGCCAAATGCTAAGGCTGAGGGCAGCCGATCTCAGGGATCTCCAACACTTGGCCCAGTTTTGATAATTTTTGCTCCAGGTTGAATCTTTCGGGCAATTTGATTCAATTACAGATTATTAGGGTCTAATCATAGCACACATGCCCCTCTTTTGCTGTACGCACTCCTTTTTTACTTAAGGTGCCCATGTTTAGGACTCGTGGGCAGTTCTTCAGTTTGCTTTTCTTCTCATTTTTAACATTATCAAAATCCAAATTCTGAAATAAGCACCTCATAATATTTTCGCTCGAAACATTAAATATAATTTCTAAAGAATAATTGTTGCAAGTGTTAATTAAGGAATTTGGGTGTTTTCATCAGCCTTCAAAATTCTTTGTTGCCATTTTATACGATATAAATGAAGTACTTATTTTGATCCCATGCCCATCAAGTGGGTGTTGAAATTTTGAATTTACAAGGCCGTCATTTTAGAAAGGGTATACGCTACTCTTCCTGTTAGTTCTGCTTGCTATTTTCTTCCTTTCATGATGGATATTTCCATTTTCTAGAAAAAAATTGGGACCTAAATGGTTATCCCATGAACGCACACCCACAAAGAATTTTGTCCACACTCCTTAACCCATGCTCCATCACACTTTTCTACTTTTGCTAATAGTACCTTGTCTGAAAACTCTTCCTCCCAAATCTTAAGATTCTTATCTCAGTAGTGTTCTCCATCTAGTTTTCCAAAATCTTTTTACATTTGAAAGGTGAAGGCTCGTTCTAAGATTAGGCTGATTTGGAAATTAGCCTTTAATAAATTCAACATTAATGACTTGCTTCAGAGGGTAGATCTTACAATGTCGTTTCTCCGGATGTTTGTGTAATATGAACAAGCATAATGAGAATAATCCTGATCTTTTTTTACATCATTACATGGTAGCCAACACATCAAATTTGTATTTGTTTTTTGGGATTTTGAGAATTTGGTGTCCTTGACCAAGTACTTTTTCCCTTTTCCACTTGATTGCTTTTATAGAGGATGCATTATCCTCCCTCTCCTCCCTCTGTTTCATATTCCCTCTATTTTCTGATAAATCTTATTTTTTCTATAAAAAAATTATTGAAATGTTAACTCATGCTAAAGGGTCAAACTTTTAGCAATCAAATTTTCACATGAACAACATTTGTATATTATGAGGCTATGCCAAGAGGAGTAAAACATACCGTCAGGCTCCCTGATTCTGTATTCTCAAACTCAATTAACCGCTTTGTCAATGTTGCTTCACAGATATGTACAATCTTTACCTGAGACAATTCAAATTATTTAAATACAAAATCACACAAATAATGGACTAATGTCAAATAGTGGAACTCTATTAAGACGAATTAAATATTGGATGGAATCTGATTCTAAAGATCACCCGATATACAAGGAGAAAGTAACCTCATCCCAAAAAATAAAATCAAAGTTACTGAAAATAGAATAGAGCCACTATTTCATGCATACAACATCATAATCCTGTTCACAATATTATTGATAATATGAATATCATACTTGAAAAGGTAAAATCATGAACAAGTGCAGGCCATTTCAGCAGCAAGTAGTGAAGGTATTTACTTGTGCACTATTACAATTGTGGACAAATAAGTTTGCATGCAGCAGGTTAAGGTGATAAGAAACAACAAATGAAGGAATAGAAGGGGATGCCATCAACATTTTTGACCATCAAATGAAGGAATAAATTGTGCTTACAATGTGTGACTTGGTATACTTGTGACCATGTGAAAGCGCAGATATGTATAATGCTGCACCACATAACCCACTAGGTTTTCTCCCCGTCTGAAAGCATTTAAAATCAATTGAAAGACAGAGAAACAATTGATTACCAACACCTCACACCACAAATGCATAACTACACCTCACACCACAAATGGCTATGGATCTTAATCTAGCCAACTGATCTATGATTGTTCATCCAAAATCATGTCTAAGGATTAAAAACTAATTAAACTGTCCCTCAAACAGTTTGGAGGACAGATACAAAATGTTTGACCGACGGGTAAATAATCATATTTGCCCTTGCGTAAAAATAAAAATAAATAAAAGGTGCCCCTGCATAAAAATAAAAATAAAAATAAATAAAAGGAGGTACCCATCCGTTGAACAGTAACAAATGGTACTTTTTGTACCAGAAAATCTGAACTTTCAAAACTTTTAAAATTTGGAAGTGTTACTAGCCTCGGAAGTTATGGTTTAAAAAAAAGAGCTGCAACACTTGAAAATTTCCTATCACCTATATATTTTCACAACATTCAAGATTCAAATCACCAACATATTAATTACTATTTACCATGATCTTCAAAATTAGCCTCACTAGTACTAGATATAGTTTCCAGACCAATTAGATGGAGCATATCGACAGAAGTAATGCTGCAATTTTCTCCAGCATATTTTTCCTACAAGCACCAATTATTGAGGATTTTAGCTGGTTTGGTTACAATTTAATTACATGAATTTCATATTCAAAGTTTGGTTATAATTTATTTTGAATCCAATTTATTGTGTTTAGTTTGAAATGGGGATGTGGCAGTTTAAATTTTGAATGTGGTGAATGTTGTGAAAGTATATAGGTGATAGAAAATTTTCAATTGTTACCAACACAAATAATATATGCAGGGGCAATTTAGTCATTTATCTGTCCGTCAAACAGTTTGTATCCTGAGCCGCATGATTTGTGGATGAATGATCATAGATCAATTGGCCAGATAAAGATCCATAGCCAACCTTGGGTATGGATCAGTTACCTATATATATAGGTAATTACCTGCATCCAATCTCGCTTCATGCTAGCAATAATTTTAAGTGCCGTCTTGGTAACATCTTCATTTTTCTGTCCCAATAACCCTGTATTTTACATTGTCAATCATGGTTTTACCAATTTGTTGCTATGTGCAAAAACTGATTACGTGAATTACCAACTCTACTACCATAACTTTAATGGAAAGCAAGATTAAATATTGAATGTAATTACAAATTCAGATGCACCGATATATGGCCCTCCAAACAATCATGGAATGCAAGAAATATATAGAAACAATGACCACAGATGAACTGTAAGGAATATAATAACATAGACCTCAAGTCAATAAATCAATGTATTTGCAGGATAATCAAGTTCAAGCAGATTGTAACTGTACACAGAACTTCCTAATCAATAAGTAGTCCGCATTTAGTTATCAAACAGCCTTTTCCAGAGTCTTCACTCTTCAAGTACTGTTTTTGCACATCAGACTCGGTCTCATAACAAGATTATATGCTACATTTTGCAGCTACTAGTCTAACTAAAAGCCAATTAAGGCTTCACATATAATATAAAAGAGAAGTAGGGTAAGGGAATCTTGTATACCAATTAATTAGAACCTCGTCAAAATTTGCTTCAATGAACCCGGCAGTAAATGAGAAAGAGGAACAAACTAATGAATTGTACTAATTCAGATAAACCTTTAATTAATCATGCTTTACATCAAGAACATAACAGAGATTCAAAAGGATTTTTTCCCAATAAGATGAAATGTGCACAAGTACATGAGAAGATCACTATCAACTACTCAATGCATATGAATGTACTAGCAACATTGCCGGACATGCACACAACAAAAACTAAAAACATAAAAACAAAATTGTACGAAATTGGGCAAGACCCAAAATACAAATCAAGTATCAATTCACTAGCCCGAGAACACTAGTTAGTCCACCACAGGCCCACCTAAAAGTTATGACAGTCTAGTCCATCCCACATGTTCCGATGTGGGAATGGGGTATTATAATATCTCCTAATTAAGACTCGACGTCCTAGTTAGGGCTCATTCGGCAATCTATCTGGGCAGTCTAGTCACAATCCTCTGTCAAATTCAAGAATCAATCCCCAGGTGATGTTGATGTCAAAAAGAAGAGAAATTTGTTGTTAATTTAGTAATTGTTATTCAGAGATAAATATTTGATTCTCAGTGCTTTTGTGGGTTTCTCTACTGATTCTCAACAGAGATAGATACTATTCCTTCTTGCACTTAGTCCTACACCAGATGTGTATGCACCAGACGCACCACACCATGAGGGTTCACTGCCCGGATCAAGCCTCAATCCTCAACCTAATGTCCCTAACTGACAAGGTCATCTTGGCCTACCACCCAAAAGTCATGACAAACTATTAATACAAATGGTAGTAGAGTTGAGACTTTATATGCAGGACAGTCCATCACATGTTCTAGTATAGACTGAGATTACAAAACAAAAAAGGAACCATAAATCTTTAAATATGAAATGACAGAAGTTATTAACAATAAAATAGTTGGCGTTGGTTGGCCCATTATTTCAAAAGGCAGAAGAGAAGAATATTTACCATGTAATGTGCGTGTAAAGGACATATTATAAAGTTAAAGGTTAAGGAAGAAGGTGTGAGCATGTGTTTTGGATGTTGATCAATTGAACCACATAGTTAAAGATTTTTTAATGTTTTCATAATATTTATTTTCATCTCACCGAGTATTTAGTATTTAAAGCCTTTTTTTCTGTTGTTAAATTTTAATACATGCACAATTTATTATGGACTTTTATGATTAAGATAGCAAAAATGTCTTGAAAATCAAAACATTCAACGCACTCCAGTCAATAAAGTGAAGTTTTCCATTAATTTTCTCTCTTTTTCTTGCATGGTTAATAGACACAAAGGACATAACTGCATTTCAATTATAAATTTTTGGTATGCAATATTCTTTTGTTAGTTAACATCAATGTTACTTGAAACGTGGTATGTTACGAATACAGGTACGTGGTACGTTACATAGCTAAACAGTGATACATTAGGTATTTTTATATAAGTGATTAAGTTCTTATAGTTAGGAACTCTTAGAATCTAAATGTAATAAAACTAAGTTTTATAGAATATTTTTAATTGAATCAAACAAGTAGATTGTTTTATAAATATTTTAGTACAAATATAATGTTTGACATCCAATACTACAGTATAATATTAATACTTATGCAACCATAGTTAGACAACAAACGAATTTTTTGGTGCGCTAAATTTAGAGTATTGGTATGTAAAAGTACCGTATTTGAATACGCAAGTACCAATACGTGGTTCGCTAGATATATGAAAGTATCTGGTAGCTCTGGTTAACATATAGAGGTAAAAAATAATATAAGGTATCCACAAACTCCATTCCTCCAAAAAGAGATTAGTACACCAAAACTTGTGTTACTTTTGGGTTTTGAAGTTTTTTCTCCTTTCATAAAAGTTATTATTGTAATTCATGCATATATTTTTATGAAAAATACCAGCATAGTGTTGAGTCCCAGAAGAACTTGTACATCAAAGAGATTTGTTAGATAAAACCTCCATCATGTAAAAATTAAAAATTAAAAATTAAAAAACAAAACTACATTAAAATATTTCACTGTAGAGGGAGTAAAAGTAACGAAAAACTTACTGTGGGAAAATCGATGAATAAAAAGACTAGGGTCAACTGGTTTCTGAACATTTTCGTGCTCCACAAGGCTTAGTAGTTTGCAAAGCAGCAAATATACAGCACCTAGCTCATATCTGAAACAAAATTTAGATTTTTTATATTAAAAAAAACATTGCAAACTCAAAATTCACTCTCCACCCCCGGAACTCTCTTCAAAAGATAATTTTGAGTTTAATTTTTCAAGCAAACTGTCAGAACAAAAATTACTGATATCTTTTTCTACTACCCTCAAGAAAAGATCCATACACATTTCTACCCAAGAACTCTGCGAAATCAATTAGAAGATACGGTTTATTCTTCGTCCTGCAAATAAATGGATCAAACATGAGTACTATCCACATATTTTTTAATCAGCAATCTGAATATCATTGAGAAAATACAGTCAGCAATTATCATTATTAACCCATCCAGCCATCCAACAAATATTTCAACCATGCTTTTGAAAGATCCTCAGGAAACTGTTTTAATGGAGGCAAAAACCTTATCAAAAAGACAACTTTAGTTAACCATCTATATCAAGTTCTTCAAGACCAAAATATATATATTAATCAATTCGTTTCTTTTTTTCTTTTCTTCTCTCTCACGTCTTTATTCCAGGTTATCTACAAATAATCTTCTATTTGTTATCTACTTTTGCTAGCTAAATAATAGTTATTACCTCACTAGAGAAACTACATGCCGTCTAATGAGAAAAACATAGATAGCAGTTGATGCAAGAAAAATATTTCAAACATATAAATTACTGACGCAGAATTATTCACATCACTATATCAGCACCGTTCACTCCACTGTAGCCAATATTGTTCACACTCCGGGCCTTTTAAAATTTAGGGGCTGAAAAGCCTATTACTTCTTTTAGTTGTTATGTTAAATTATGTGGTCGATAGTAGATTATTTCAAGGGCTAGGATTTAATGGTATTAGGGTTTATATAGTTTTCTTTTTTATATATAGTAGTTATGTCAGCTTTGTAATGGACTTCTAATCATTAATACCTTTGGCTTTTGAGTTCTCCTTTCTCAATTTTATATGTAATAAAATAATAAAAAAGCGCCAAAAGGGGTTGAAACCTAAAAAACATGAATTCTTCTATCACTTAGGGTTTTGCTTTTATTTTCACATATTTTGACCCGTTTCAAAGTTTTCCCTTAGTTTTTCTCTTCATGAAACTTGGGCTCTAGCAATGCCAACTGCATGAGTGATGCAAATTTGATGCACGACAAGGTCTTAAATGGTATAGGTAAGGATGTAGCTAAGGAATAAAAGGGAGGACAGACGGTAAGAAAGTAGGAAAGGATGCCTGAAGTACTCAAAATTTCCAACCATGGATTACATCAGCTTATATAGACATAAAACTCTCTATGTAAGGTAATTTAATTTAACTAAACTCCTATAATTATCTACTACAAGTAAAAGATACAGGAAAACACCTACCATAACTAAAAGATACAATTTAGATACAACTAATTTATCCATCGATAATAATATAAAATAATTAAGCAATCAACCTTTAGTTACATATCCTCCACATCAACCATAAAAGATAGATTTATCACCAAAGAATGAAAATCAAATGTAAGGCAAGGCGTAGCTTTTTACAAGAAATATTTACATAATATTATAAATAGATGTACAAGTAAAAGATACAGAAAAATACCTACCATAACAAAAAGATATAATTCATATACAACTACTTTATCCATAAATAATAACATAAAAATAAATTAAATAATTAAGCAATCCTCCTTCACTTTTCATATTTGATTCCGCATCGGCAATAAGAGAGAGATTTGTCAACAAAAGGGGGGGGAATCAAATGTCAAGGCATACCTTATGAAATACGTTTTATAAGAAATATACATAAGTACTTCTTATATCAAATCCTTAATTTGCTTAATCATTTTTTAAAAAATTCAATAAGATGGTTTGCTACTAGAATCGTTATAGGACTGAATAAGATATTAGAAATAAATTATTACTGAGAAGACCTCATTGTGCTACCGCGTGAGACATTTGCAGATGCAGATTCATCAGGGGAACCTTAAAGCCAAAATTGACAAAGGAAGCTACCCATTGATACATTATGCTTTCTTAAATACAAAGAATAAAAAGGTCGCACTCTATTGCATTTCATTAAATATTGTGCCCACCTTCAGAATTGGCTCTTAATTTTAATCTAAGGTGAAAAGGTTAAGTGGCATTTACCATCTAACCAAGATCCCTTACCGACAAGCAACGTAAAGACAAGCAGCCTCAACTAGCTCCTTTTCACGACCTCTAGTGAAATTCCGCTCAACTGCTATCTTCAAATTACACAAACTAAAACTATCAGACATTATGATAGATAGCCAGCTAAAAAAGCTAATATATAACATAACATTACTGTATAGAAGCGTCGCGCTGGTTCAAGTACAACTTCACGATCATCATCATTGCACACAGATAAAAATATCCATTCCATATCTTCAGAAGCTGCACAACCAAAAGTTTTAACGATATTAATGTGAATATATATTCTCTTTCCACTATGTGGTCGAGACAGTGGTTTGACAATAATGAAAAGACTGTTTGAAGCTAAGCTATGAAGAATTTGATACTGGCTCTATATACTTGAAACCAAGGCATTTATGTATTAATGGGCATGTATATCTTGCGGCTGTTTCTTTCCTTCTTCCCCATTATTCTCATGTGGATTGGATTGTTCCACATATCTTGCTCTTCTTCGTCATTATTTTTTTCCAAAAGGAAAGAAAGAAAATAGATAATAATAACAATAATGATTCAAGCTTTCACTTTGAAAATAAAATGTTTCAACTATGCAATCACTAATTTAAAAACTAAAAAAGTTAAAAATAGAGTAACGAGTTATTGTGAGAGATATTTGATGCAATCTAGGGAGAAGAAACATTCTTTCAATTGCTTCTTCACAGTTCTTGTACTCGTCAGTTTCAGTAAGCTGATTTGATCTTTTTCTTGCCCATTGACTTTCAAAAGCCAAATCACATAATTCTTTTGTCCGTCTCTATTTTTTGTTTTACCCTGTTACTGGTATGCTAGTAGACTAATTATCACAAGTGTCATCACATTAATATTTATAACTTAGAGAACCTTAATCAACCACCTTGAAAGTTTTGTAATATAATGAAGTATTTTTTAAGACTCATGTGTAGTACATCTGAAGCATAATTCTCACCTCGCTGCAGTGTCCTTTCACGTGAAACCGATTGGCCACTAGCAAGGTGATTTAGAGTTCCTTGTGCTCGGCTCTGCACATAAAAAAAAATTAGCTCCTGCAAAATACAACTATTTTGAACAGAAAAAAAAATTTAATATAGAGAATACATTGGGGGGAGGGGGTCAAGGAGTCTACCAATCCTATAGTATATGAAAATAACAAGCCAACATTCAAGAAAGTGTAGCTCTCCAATCTGTACAAAGCTCAAACACAAAAACGCCCCTAAAGGACCCATGGAAAAATGCCAAGTATGGGTATGTGGTTTGTAAATTAATAGATACCCAATGAGAGGGTTATATTTAGCCTAATTGTGTCGCAATATGTGAAGGTTCATTTATTCGAGTCGCTTACATTATATCTATGTAATAACCCGGATTTTTGTTAATAATTAAATATTAATCTTATTTCCTAAAAGCGTAATTGAATTAAAAATGTAAGTTGCTAAAAAAAATTATTTCATTTGGAAAGTTAAATTCTTTTAATAGATAATTAAATAATTAATTTAATTAAAATTGAGAAGTCCATTAGGGTTTTGGTAACTCCTATTGTTTTCTTGTTATATTTAAGGAGTGTTAAATGTAACCCTAATTTTATTCTAATTTGATTAGTTAAATTCCCGAGTAGAATTCTCATGTACACTGCAATTCATTAAAAAAATCATAATTAATTCATCCGATGTTGGAATTGAGCGAACCCAAAGCCTATTTATTCAATTTTTCATCTCTTCTTAAATTGTAGAAAGGGAGAAAAGTCATTTGACACCATGTTCCTGCCTTAAATTGATGAAAACCACAACTTGTCCTAATTCCAGTCACAGTTTTCAGCCATAATTTTAGAAATTCATAACTCAATCGTATTAACTCCGAATCGATTGATTCTTGAACCTATTCCATGCATCTTCTCGAGAGTTACAATTTTTATGAAGATTTTAAAGACTCTAAAAGACCATAAATTCATATTCTTTATAGGAATGTAAATATTAATTTGTATTTTGATTTTAAGTTCAGTTACGATTGTTTTTAAATTAAAGATTGTTTTAAATAAAATATAGGCATGGAATTAGATGTCATGATAATCGGAAAGAGAAGATGAATTTATATAAAGGAATATAATTTGATTGAATGTAAACGTTAAAATCTGAAAATCAATTTCTATATTTTAAAGTCTATTGTGTGGGCTATATCTCTTAATCCAATCACTGAATCGTTATATAACCTGAGAATATGTTCACCAATTTTGAACAATTAAAGATTAACGTACGATTTGTTATGAATTTTAAGAAGTGGATGATCTTGGATTTTTCAAACAAATTTTCAACAAGTTTTAATATTTAAAAATATACTCCCTCCATCCCGTATTAGACTTACTAATTTCCTTTTTAGGACGTTACCAAATAAATGTCAAATTTCTATATTAGTAACTATTTTTATCTTGTTTTTCCAATTATACCCTCATAATCTTTTTAGTCAACTTTTGTTGAAAACTTAAGAAATGATAAAAAAAATTACATTGGGAAATGGTGTATTGTTATTCTACATTCTTTCTCATATACTTATTAGAATGTGAGAATAACAACAAGAATGATAGTAGCTAGATATTAATACCAACAAATGTGGAGAGTTTGCATTTATAGGCATGTGGATGTAATTAGTGGGTGGGTTTGGAGAGAGAAATATACTTATTGGAATGTGAGAATAACAATAAAAAGATTTAGAGAATTCATGTGGGAACTAGTAAGGAATAATTAATGTTGGGGATGCATACTTCAATTAACAAGTAATTTAGAAGGGGCAATTTAGGTAAAAAATTATATTATTAATTAGCGTGTCAAAACCAATTAAGACGTTTAATACGGGACGGAAGGAGTATAACTTAATGATTTTAAATCCAATTTGGGTGACTCTTGAGGGTAAATTGGAATATTTGAAGTCTAGTTCTGTTAAAATTAATTAAATTGAAAAATTATTATAAAATCAGATTGATACGAGTTATACAATGGACAAAGGTCTTAAAAATAAATTGTCATATTAAAATTTTAAGATTTCTTAAATTTTGTTATTGAACTTTAAGTTTTGGAGTATTAATAGTGATCTAAGGTGATAATTAAAGGCACCTTGAATGAATTATGAATTATTTTGAATTTATTAGTCTGGATTATATTTAATTCGAGGTGAATAACATTTCGTATTTGATAACGTTAGCATTTTAAGGTAAAATTTTGTGAAGTGTGCTATAAGTGGTTTTGAGTATCAAGTACGGATTATGTACTCCACTCCTTTGATTATTGTTGTATTTTATATATCTCGTGATATTTCGTCATTCTTTACTTTTTTCTTATATTTTTGTTGGCACTCCACACTCTTGAATAGAAATTTGATATTTGATACGTCGACTTTATTCTGTAATTTGAAATATTTTCTTTCTATTATAATTTGAACATAGTTCATATTTCTTCAGCGATACTACCGTTATGTTGATTTGTTTGTACTGCTAATCGTTCATAATTTGGGTACTCGTTTAATTGTTCTCCTTATTTTGCTTTGGTTTGGTCTAGATATTATGAACTTCATATTTTATAATCTTTTAAATTTGTTCTTCATGCATAGAACTTTATTGATCTTTGTAGAGCGGTACATGTTTCATTACTTTGGAGGTAATTTGCCTATGATTTGATTTGGTTCAACTTGTATGTTTAGAACCCTTTTGTTGTTATTATGTCGCATATGTTGTGACATCGTATCTTTGAAAAATAAGCGATATCCAAGTTATAACCACCTATACTACCGGCATGTCCTCTTGGTAGTTGGTCTCGAGACATTCTGTGGCGGTGTGATCAGTCCACAGTGTATCATTTGTATGTTTGCTATGGGTGAGCTTTGGCCATTTGATATGTTTGTTCAGGATGAGTATGGGTCGACCCTAGTTTTTTATTATGTTTTGCAGATTGGTGATATTTGTGCTAGAGACACCTTCCGATTTGAATGCATTTGAATTCACAATCCGATATATGATTTGCATGTGGCATTATTTTGTCTTGTCTGTGTGGCAAATCATATTTATGTTTTGTTCTTAGCTCAGTATGAAATAATCACTTAGCCACTTTGATTTAGCCTTCTGGCTTTTTTCGTTAATTCTGTTGATTTAGATATATTTTATTCATACTTTAGTGATTATATTATCATCGGTATTTATGCTAAAGACTCTGTTCAGTATTTTTTTCAGTTGACTCCGTATTTTAGTTGTGCATCTTTTGTATATCTTTATCCGTACTAGACAATTGGCTTCTTGCAGGGGCGATTTAGGGCTTTGCGTGATGAGAACTACCTTTGACCTAATAGGTTTATTTGATTTTAGGTTTTGATTATTGTGAAAAATTTTGGAGAATTGTTTTTAATTCGACATTTGTGGATTATAAATTATTAAATATCTGAAGTTATTAGTGCCTTGTCTACTATTTTTTAGGTTTGCCAATTTTTTAGGTTTGTTACAATCTATGTATTTGTATATGTAAATACAAAAATACATAGTATATAATTTAAGATAATATTTAGAAGATTTAGTTCAAATTATAATAAAACTCTAGAAATTTCAATTTTAAATTACGAACTCTACAATTCATAAGCCTGTGATAACCGAATAATTCATAATTTTTCAAGAACACAAGTGAGCAGCAAACGCCCTTCTAACTGTGCTTACATAACACAACGAACAACCCTTTATTTTAGCGATAAGATAATCAGTTTGTGTGAAATAGGCATGTATAAATGAACTGTCTTCATTTTTCAATTCAAATATTTCCACCACTAGGATGATTTGAAGGACATTCACATCCCCACCGATAATTGTTTTCTAGAGAGTTAGCAAATGATTCCACAAAATGAATAAAACAAATAGGAAACCAATTGATATACAAGGGATCCCAACCAGAAATTACACAAAAAAGCTCTCCAATAGTCAAATGAAAGAATCAATAATTTCTTTACCACAATTTGTTTATGGAAGTGTGTATTTGCTCAAAAATACTAGGTGAACCTCTTTCAAACACAAAATCTTTCAGTGATGTTTGCCAATGGAATAAAAGATGTAGGGCAATAACAATCAAGAACAATAGCAAACCTGGCCCCCTGCATCTTTAGCAAAGGTTACTTCTTCTGACCAATTGTCCTCACTAACAACCCTTCCGCAAAAAGAGCAGCATCTGAGAAAATATACAATCATAGCTCGCGTTACTAATGCACAAAAAAATCATACCTCTCCCACGAAAATAAATAGTCTCCATCGTATATAAGAGTATATACACACACACTAAGACACCCAAACTATGCTTAGATTAATTCTATGAGGATAAAAAAGAATCACAAGCAAGAACAGATAAGAGTCCCTCACAGTTTGCCATCAGCAATTTCAGGACGATCAATATGTACTGCACAACTTTGACACCATAACCCTTTTGACCTGAAATATATCAGATTACAAACTCAATCACTCAATTTGCAGGTGTCCTAAACTAAAAGTGTCAAAAAAATATTGAAATTAACCTGTGTTTCATAATTTTCCATCAAAATTCAACTACACAACAAAATGATTATAAAAACACACACTTCCAAAACAACTCCAGTAGCTCGGATAGAATATAAACAATTTACATTTGTAATGAGGTAAAATGGACCAGAAATTTCACAAACTATTTGTATGATCAAAACAAAAGTTGCATAATCCGTAATCAAATAAAACAAAGAAGCATGCAGTTATAAATTTATATGCAAATACCCCATTGAGAGGGTCGGTAGGAGGTAGGCTTAATTGAATTGCTCCAACAGTTGCGGAGGAGAGAGGGTGTGGGGGGAGGGTTTTGGAATAAATTTTTTAGGACAAAATCGATGAAACGGAAGAGATCCGAGTAAATGGAAAGGAAAAAAGGCCACTAAATGACCGCTCAGTGACTCCACCAGTCCGACGAAATCTACGCCAGTGACGACTCCAATTATGACGACGTACAGAAAACCCAATCGGAAGGCGAAGAGGAAGAGGAGATAGAAAGGGGGTTTAGGGGGCAATTTAAGATCCGAAGCGGGTCATGGGAATGGAAATGGAGATGTTGATTGGGAAAGTTTTCGAGGAGGTGTCGGCTATGAAGAGGGCAGCTAGGGTGTAACGTAGACGGTTGGGGGAGGGGGAGGGAGAGGATGGTGGTGGGGGCGACGCTGAGGAGACGGTTGAGTTCAATTGAATTGCTCCAAAACCGATAGAAGAGTGGCGTCCCAGTTGCAGAGGAGAGAGGGTGTGGGGGTTTAGGATGTTGAATATAGAGATGAAGAAATCGACGGTAGTTTATGTATCTACTGCCAGTATCAATAGTACTACCTCCTCCGCTTATGACGTCTTACATAATTTTATTATTTTTTAATTATTTAACGTTTAATATAATTTACAATAATTAATTAAAATTATCCTTGAAACTTTAAAACTTTATATATTAATTTATCCCTGAATTTTAACCCCTCGTGGCTCGTGTAGTAGCGAATCCACCACCACTTCCTAAAAACATAATTTTTATATATGTTAATTTTATGTCAAATATAAATCGTGAATAGCAAGTTACTATAAAACAAAATAGTAATATATATTCTTCTTTTGTACTTGTATTCATAAACGATATTTAATATAAAAATTAATTTATCGTCATATATTACAATATTTAATTTTTTGTCTGAAAATAATTTTTTGGTGTCCACAAATTCTATTATAAAAGTATTTACTTTTTTTAATATGAGATAAAATTAAAGTAGTCCAAAAAGAGCTTAATTTTATATTTAGGATCGCTTAAAATATATGATTAGTATATTTATTATAATCAATTTGTGTTTGGTCAATAAAAAATACTTAAGCTAATAAAAAAGTAAAAAGTGCTCAATACTAAAAAAAATCACTTATTTCATTTGTAAATTATGTAAAAGTGAAAATTTTGAGAAGTATAAAAGGAGCAATGTGTAGAATTATTAAAATAAACATAGATGGATTAATAATATATTATGTCAAACTTTATTATTAATTAAATTTGACAAATAATCAAAAACTCTAAATTGTGCATTTCTATGTTTCATAAATAACAATTACAAACCGTTTTAAAAAAATAATTACCAAACATTTTCTATTTATTAAAGTAATTATAAACAATTTAAAACACCATTTAACTCAATTATGCGGATAAGAACTTAAACTTAAAAATGTCGTGTCAATGAGAATTTGACTATTTTATGCTAAAGATAAATGATTTCTTTTTACTATATAAGTTCGAACTTATATTATTACAATTTTATTAATGCAAAATTGAATAAATTCGAGCCTAGCCTTGATATACGTTGTCGTTTATGCATATATCTTTTTTGACCGTCACGTAAAAATGTCACTCACGGTCTCTCATTTGTTTTTTTAAAAAATATTCTAAAATAAAATAATTTTAATAAATATATGATATTTAAGTGAGGTATATTATTTTCCAAAATATACTATTATTTCAATTGTATAAAACTTGCACATTATAATCTGCCAAGAGGCTAGACTGTATTATATATTCACGACATCTTTGTCAGGCACGTGCGCACTGCATCAATATAACTAGAGGTGCACAACAGGCCGGCCTGGCCTGGCCTGGGCCTGCCAGGCCTTGGGCTTTGACCAGGCCAGGCCAGGCCGTTGACTTTTGGCCTTCAGGCCAGGCCAGGCCAGGCCTTGGTCTCTGGGTTGTGGCCTGGCTAGGCCTGCAGGCCAGGCCAGGCCAGGCCCAGACCAGGCCAGGCCCAAAGCCTTGGCTGGTCTGGTCCTTTTTTTTAATGTTACATATTTAATATTAAAAATATAAATAATAAAATATAAATTAATAAATTTTGTAAAAATGATGCAAGATTTTTGAGATTTATTTTATTTTAACATTCTACTACACACCAATATAAATTGAATGATTAGAACAAAAATAAATATATTCATCTTAAATTACAAAAAAAATGTAATTTAGATGTAACTTGAATATAAAACAAATTGATTTCTTAAATATATGTCTAATTGTCTACTATGCACTTCGTAGAAAATATTGTAGATTACTTAAATACTGTAGATTACACTTTTATTTTTTGAATATAAAGTTAGTTTTGATTTTATTTTCTTATAGTCCGTACTAGGATCGGTTGGACATATATTTTGTAAAGTTTAAACACACATACATCTTTTCATTTATGATCATTAAACTCTTACATGGTTATATCTCAAGAATTAATTCCAGTTAGTTTTCAAATTACTTTATGAAATTTTTATTTAAATTAGTACAACAGAATACCTAAAACATAACCAAAATCATAAATTCCCCCAAGAATTTAGCATATCCAAATTAATGAAGAACTTGAGTATTTACAAGAAACAACCTTATTATTAATATTTAATATTAAAAATTAGTTTATTGATGTATTATTTAATGTTAATATTTAACATTAAAGTAACAAAGAATATTACTAAAATTTTATTGTTAAATATTAGTACTTTAGTATTTACAATAAATTAACTTATTATTAATATTTAATCAACTAAGTAACTAACTTATTATTAATATTAAATATACTAACTAGTTATATTCATTGAATATGTATAGTAATTAAATGTATCAACAAGAAATCAAGAATAAATAATTAAAATTTTAAATTTTATTGATGTATTAATTAAAACTAATGTATTATACTTATAAATTACAACAATGAATAAGTAAAAATTTATACTTTATTGATGAATAATTATAAATTTAAAGTTCAAAAATTACAAATAATTAGATAAAAAATCTTGTAAGGTCTCAGGCCAGGCCAGGCCTCATGTCAGGCCAGGCCAGGCCTCATGCCAGGCCAGGCCAGGCCTTGCCAGGCCAGGCCAGGCCAGACCCCAGGCCAGGCCCAAGGCCAGGCCAGGCCAGACTTTTTTGCAGGCCAGGCCAGATTTTTATAAAAAAAAAGTGGCCTTTTCAAGCCTTCCAGGCCAGGCCTGACCGGGCCAGGCCTTGACCAGACCGGGCTTTGACCAGGCCGGGCCCAGGCCGGACCTAGGCCAGGCCGCGGGCCTCAGGCCTTTTGTGCACCTCTAAATATAACTATTACCCAGTAAGCACGTTAAAAAAAATAATGTTACAGACACAAACTATTCTATAAATATTTTATAAATTGCTGATGTGGCATACCCCATCTCACCATATTGATCAACAAATTACTTCAATGTATTCTTTGACCCCACATAAAAAGTTGAGATAGAATATACTACATCAGTAATTTGTAAAATATTTATAAAATAGTTTGTATTTCTAGTATTATTCTTTAAAAAAAAAAAATATGGTGCCTAGTGCCCACAACAAGAGTACTACTTGAGGAAATTTTAAATTTAGTATTATTACTGCTATTCAATTTGTCACTACAATCCATAATGATACTTACAATCAAATGTAATACTTAGTATAATACATGTGTAGGACCACGTTTTTTAAATATATATCTATATATATATAGGGCTATATGTATATATACAGCTGTGTATTACACAATAGGCCTAGAACGACAGATTTTTTGGGTTATAGCGACGGTAAACTGTCGCCATAACCCAGAATAGCTATGACGACGGGTGAAACCGTCGCTATAGCCCAAAAAATCGTCGCTATAGTCTACTGTGTAATACACAGCTGTGTACACACATTTTTTCTATATATATATATATATATATATTTATATATTCAAAAAATATATCCTTACTTATTAATGTAATATTAATTAAGCGAGTGTTTAATTACATATTAATGTATTTTAATAGTTCACCTCTTAATGTATTTTAATACATATTTTTGTATTTAGAGATTTTTTGAATAGTTTAAACTCATATTTATATATTAACTATTTAGAGGATAATTAAAGTATTTGGACACAATTATAATTTTTTTATTTATTATGTATTTGGTATAAGATTATTTTTGTTTTAAATCAACTTTATACCTTATATATATATATATATACTAGCTGGGTCCCGTGCCTCCGGCACTGTATGGACAATATAATTTATCTCAAACTTTGAACGACCAAAATAATTTATTGAGTGAGCGGGAAATTTAAAGTCATTTGTATTTTATTAAATTATTATTATATTATTAGATAGATAGATGTATTTTATTAGATAGATGTATGAACGGTGAGATTTATCTCAAACTTTGGACGGCCCAGATGATTTATTGAGTGAGCGGGAAATTCAAAATCATTTGTATTTTATTAGATAGACTAGGGTAAACCCGTGCCTCCGGCACTACTAATACTCGTATAATTATTTAATACTTAAAGATGAATCTAAATAAAAAAATATGAGTTACAATGTTTAAAGAGTATATATTTAATAAAATTTTGTTGTAAATAAGAAAATTTCTAATCAAGATAGACATCTCACCCCAAAAAATAAAGAGGTCAAGAATTTACCACAAATTGTATCTACATACTCATTATTTACAAATCGAGACTGACAAGAAAAAATGAATTTGTTAAGGAAACAACTAAAGTCAACATCTACATTCACTCAACAATAAATTTGACCTAGGCCAGTTAACTACATTTATTAAATTCGAAACAATCCCAATGCCAATGACCTTCATATTTTCTTAAAGCACATTTAAAAGCACTTCTCTTCACCTATATGTTATTGTTCCCTTCATTTAATTTGCAATTTTAAATGGAACACGGATTAATTAGTAAAACTATTTTAAGCACAATACATCATACAAATATGTCCATGGAATACCAGTCGCTGATACATTAATAGGTAAAAGCATTGTTGCTTTGAAATACCATAATAATACCCACTTGCTTAAAAGGTTCGTGTGAACCAAATTGGTTTGGAGCTCCTTTGCCTGATTAAATAAAAATTAAAATAAAATAAGAACTTCAAAAATAATTGACCTAACCGCAGAAAAAAGGTAAATTTGGTCAAACATATGGCCAAAAAAATCATCTGGGCCATCGCAAATTTGGGCAAGCTAGTCGCTACTGATTTTAAAATAATTTTGCAGAGTTTCGTTTAAAAATAGATATGTAGACAAATCTAAACATGTCTATAAAACTTACAATCATCCATAGATATCCAAACCACCAAAAAAACCATCATTTAATACCCAAAACCATCATATCATGCAGAAATTAATACATATTCATTAATCAACGCATCCAACCACCAAAATATCAAGCTAGTAGCTACTAATTTCAAAAAATTTCGGCAGAGTTTCCTTTAAAAATAGATATACAAAAATTTAAACCTGTTTAAAAAAAGCTTACAATCATCCATACATATCCAAACCACCAAAAAAACATCATTTCATACTCAAAATCATTATAACAATGTATAATTACCCAACTTTACAAAAGACGGAGAACAAAAATACATATATGCAGAAAATAGAGAAACAACATGTTGAACACCACCTTTTACATCTTACACCAAATATATTTTTTACTACTTACACCAAGTATACTTAAATATATACCCGAAAATACATATAATAACATTTACCTTGTAGATCTGTCAAGCTTTACCATGTATTCGGTACATAAACCTTTGAAAAGAAAGGCTATCCATCTCTAACGTCAATGGCCAACAAATATTGTTTGTAACAAAAATCTGTTATTTATAAGAGAAAGCAAAATGTTAGTAGTATCGTAAGAACGAAACAATTTACACGTGATTACTTGAATACGATTTAAGCAAAATGTGCGAGTGTTTGATTATTTTTAGTTATGTGTGTGTTTGTGCATTTATTATATGTATTATAAGCTACATATTATAAAGATGATCGAGCAAGTGCATCAAACTAAAGACCATATCAAAAGATAAACAGGAAGTCAAAATCAATAAACAGGATAGAATATAAGCATCCACAAAAGTCACAAAGTGAACCAAAGTTGCATGAAATGTAATGATTTTAGGTTGCTAAGTGTGGGCATATATAATTAGAATTATTGAAAAAAGAAAACAATAAATTAATCACCTTACAAACAACAAACATTAGAAAGAAGAAAAAATTGGGGAAAACTAAGTTGAAATAATGTCATGTAGTAACGTATCTGTACTGTATATATTTGTGGTTATATGATTTATATTTTTGCAACCAAGCTCTCTCTTAAACAATACAAACACCTTTTTAATCTTTCCTATTACAGTAGTGTTCATCCCAAGCTAAAAAAATAGACTGTCAACATGCAAGGAAAACATCAGAAATCATTCTACCACTTCTTTATTTTTAGTCTTGTTATAAGTTATAGTATCCGTCTTGTATTAATGTCTGGAGTACGGAGCATATTTGAATACTTCTTTTATCCGTTTCTTATTTGATTGGTCTAAATATCATGAGCGAATATTGTAGGGTCTGGCTTGTTGGGTAAGATTTCATTGAAAAACCTTTGTATGTCATGGGAAAAGTCTCGAACTTGAGTTTAGGAGAAAGAACTGATCGAGATGTTTACTACTGTGAATATGCAGTGCTGTGTTGTGGAGGTATATCCAAAAGTCCCTTGACATGAACATTGTTGTTAACTGTTCTTCATGCTTATGATTCCTTGTGAAATTTACAATAATGTTACATATTCTCCACTATTAAAAGATTGTATTTGATGAAAATGGTTGTTGCGAAACTAAAATATGTAATGATACTTCTTTGCCATTTTATTCTTATTCTTGATATTATTATTTATTCTTACATATGAGATAAGCCTCCCTGTCGTGTTCCCATTTCTATAAAATTAAAAGTTACAGAAAAAAGGTATCTACTGCTGCAGGAAAATAAGAAGTAAAAAATATATTGGAGATGGATGCATTATGAAACAAAGATGGTCAATAATGATAGAGGACTGACTGGAAAGGAAGTAACATCAGCTATCCAAGTATCCTCTAGAAACCACATGAAGGACCATCCCCAACTTTTAGTTTCAAAAAGAGGCAAGGAAGAAGGGTATATTGGAATATAAGCTTTCAGCTTTTTTATCACCTTATTCCATAATGAATCAGATTCCAAAGGAAATTGTCAGAACCATTTCACTGCAAGCGAAATGTTCTTAGACACCAACTTATGAAGCCTCAATCCCCCATTAATAATAGTCAGATAAATAAATTATCTAACTAAATAAATTATCTTACTAATGTTCTTGATATCAGCCACTGATGAAAGATACTTAATGTTCTTGATATTCACCAACTTATGAAGCCTCAATCCCCCATTAATAATAGGCTTGCAAACCTTCTTCCGTGAGATCAAATGACCATTCACCATTCCCTACCTCATTCCCTTACCACAAAATGACACACAAAATTCTCTAGACAATAAACCACATTGACCGCTAACCTGAAAAAAGGACAAATAATAAATTGGGATGCTAGAGAGACAGGCTTAATCAAAGCAATACGCCAACCAAAGGAGAAAAACGCTCTCCTACATTTCAAGTGACTTACTCAACCTCTCCACAATTGGGTCCCAAAAAGATAGATCTAAGAATACCACCTAACGGCATCCTAAGTAAGATAAAGAATAAGATAAGTTGAAAATATATATATGGCAATAAGGTGGCAAAAAGTAATATTATAGTAGTATGTGTGTGTCTTGTCTTGTTTCCAAAATAAATAATTCCTTTATTTTAGAGAATAATAATCTTAACTGTTTCAATTTCATCTACTTTTCTTTCAAAATTTTAGGGGTTGAGCTACTTCTTCATTATAATACTCCTCCGTTTGTTAATAATATTTTTATAAATCATTCTGTAACTCTACCTTAATACTACTCGTGCTTCTCGTCTATTTTTTATATATACTCCGTCCGTTTTAAAAATAGAGATACAATTTATTTTTGAAGTCAAATGATGTATTAAATTTTCAAATTGATGCGAATTTATTTAATTCACTCCTTTTTAGTTACATAATTAAAACGATAACTTTTAAGGATAATTTTATGTTTCGAAGTATTTCTAATATTTACTAAGAAGCTAATAGTGATAGTCTGTTGCCTAACTTGATAACATAAAAATAATGACAAATTACAAATTAGGAATAGAAGGAAGATACTGAAGAAATAAGGAAATAAGAACATAAAAGCTAAGGGAGAATGTGTCTTTGCCTACGTTCAGGATAGACTACTTTCATCAGCATACTAATAAGAAATCCAGTTCCAGAATTCCTTTGATGGCTACATTCCATTTCTACAACACAATTATTTTGAGCAAAAAAAAACCTTCATCCATATCTAATTATCTATAACTACTCGGTTGTACATAGTTGTACCATTTCTCTCTGTTATTAACCAACAACAAAAAAAACTTCTTGTCTCTATTCCTTTCATCAGAGTATTGCTATGGTGGTAAAATATTTTATAAAAAATGACTTACAAAATAATATGGCAAAGTATAATTAGTAGTTAGTTGATAATCTACAATACATACAATACATAGATGTCATCACTAACATATTTTTAATTATTAAATTTTTATCTACAAAGCATTTGTTGCATATCATAATCACTATATAATTAAAAGTACAAATTTGATTTTAATTCTACTCAAAATCTAGTTATGCACTTTCCTTTAAATAAATTTCTTAATTAAATTGTACGATAATAGTTAAAATTTTAATATATAATGCAACTTAATTATTTATTTTCTCCATAAGTTTGGTGATTTTGTGTCTATAAATATATACTTACTCTGAACTTTAGATATATTCCTATTTTGTTATTTTTAATATCAATTTTTATTTTCTCTTCTAAATTTTATATTTATTTCACATAATTTACCCATATAATACTTGTGCAGCGACCATTAATATAATTAATTATGCACTGTTAAAAAATAGTAATATATTAATTTTGTGTTAAACATGATTATACGGCTAAAGAGAACTTATTAAAAAAAGAAGGCTAAGAGCGTAATTAGAGAAAACTTACATTTTTAATTTTTTGTAGTGAATTTTAAAATTTTTGTTGATGATTGGATTTGAATATGTAATCTTGCATACTAAAGTAATAGACCTTTCTACCAATATATATTATATATACTGAGGGTAGGGGTTGGAGAATAGCAAGATAAAAACAAACCATCCACTTTTTGCTCTTTTCTCTCCTTTTGAGACTCAAATTGAAGTGTTGCTTTCTCTGTTTTTGCTGCATCACAGATTCTCTCCACCCCCTTCCATGTTTTGAGTCAAAGAAGAAAGAAAATGAAAATAATAATAAGAATAATAATAATTAAAGAAATGGGAATGGGAGAAAAGAAGAGAGAGGCACAACTCATGGCATATATTCCCCCCCAAAACATAACCCCACTTATGTTTGGAGATATGGAGTGAGAACACAGGACATTCCAACAACTCCCGATTATAAAACACAACTCCAGCTGCCACACATTTTAGTCACACAGAGACACCCATATTTATGTTACATTCCTCAACCATTCTCATCCAAATAACAGAATGGCTCTACAGAATACACAAAATCAAGATATGAGCTTGGTTTTATCAAGTGATCCAAAACCCAGGCTTAAATGGACTCCAGAACTTCACCAACAATTATGCATTGTTACCCATATGTTTTTGTTAAAGAATAGTCTGGGGCCAAGGGTTTAGTTTTAGTCCACAACTAATTGGGACAAAGTGTCGATCAAGTAACAGCAAAACAAATCAAGGTCACTCACTAAGTCACTGTAAATCAATATTTGGAAAGGCAGGAAATTCCAGTCTCAGGCTCAGCCTACCATCGGCATCGGAATCCAATTTGATTCAAACTTCATAAAATTGATTTTAAACTCCGTTTGATTTACCTAACCAACTTGGGTTACATCATAACACATCTATAAATATTACCTAGTTTCTCTCCTCCAATATATGTTGTAGCTCAAGACTTTAGCCTGTGCATTTGTTGTCATTTCTCTTCTTACATGTATGCCATTTTGATGTCTTTCTTCCTCATCTAGTTTATATATGACGTGATACTCGGTTACAAACTTATACATCATGCTAGTTTTAGTAATATGTTATTTATTTCTATTTGAAATTGTGCTTGATCACTTTATAAAAAACCTCAAAATTACCCTGAATCTCTATAATTGTTACATATCCAGGAATTTTTTTTAATAGAAACAATGAAAGGAAAATAACACTTGGATATATATAGTTGTGATTCTATCACTCGTACACTCTGTTATTTTTTATTGATAATTAGTGTAGAACCTACTCACTCGTACACTCAAGGTCCTTTATTAACTTAAAAGATGATCTTGATTTCAGGTTCTGAAATATTAAACCTTATCTCAACTGTCAACCCCCACTTTTAGATCAGTATACTGTTTACTAAATTGCTTTTTGAGTCGCGTTTTATAAATAATAATACCAGTGTATTGTTTGATCAATTGTCCCTTTATCTATGTCTATCAAGCAAGCAAGAGTTCATCTTCTTGACACGGAGTCTTTTGCTGATGCATTTGGACCAAAGAAGAAACGAAAGCATCCAAAGCTAGTGGTATCAGATTATGAGACATTGGCCAAGAAGGCTGATGGGTCTCAAGGTACACAAAATTAACATTTTCTTCAATGGTCCTCAAGTGTAGCGCAGATAGGGTAACTATAATAGAATGGACTAAGTTGGTAAAGTTAGTGCATTTCTTTAACTCAAAATGGTGGTAACTCAAAAAGATAAAACTAAGGGCATAGCCTATAATTTATTTTGCAAAGGGATATTCTTATATAAAGTTATACCTTGCTTTCACTTTCAGTGAGTTCAATTATGAGCGTTCCTGGGACTGGCCACGACCATGTTGGTCCATGGAACCCGTAGTCCATAAGACGTTTTGCGACATCTTCAGGCTCTATCTCAGCAGTATTCTACAATAAATATTAGTTTTCCATTAGCTACAACAGTTGAAAGTAATTTGGGGATGGGAGGCAGGGCAAAAGGCGGAGAAGGGCAATAAGAATTACCTCGAGTCCTCTCAAATCAACAATAAATTCATGGGCAACTGTTCCATGGGCAACAATATTGAGCTCAAAGATGAAATGCAAGGATAGTCAATTAGAGACCTCCAAACGTTTGGCCATGTAGTTTGCATTCAAGATAGCTATAGTTGATGCATCCGTTAGCCCTCCAGACCCCATCATAGCAATGTATGTGTATGATATTGGTAAAATAAGTGCAGAACCCCAAGGTGCTACAGAATTGGTACCGAGTGGCTTAGCATTTTCGAGGGCTGGTATACCTCCTGTAGAGATCTTCATTAACAAAGAGAAAGAAGTTAGAACGTGAACACAATAATATCTAAAGAACAATTTTCTTCATAAAACAATGTAGGAATAACTTTAGCAAAGGATGATCCAAAACAGAATGAAGAAAAGATAATATTCTTGCAAAAAAAAATAAAATAAAAAAATCAAGCTAAAACTGAGAAAGAAAGCTCAGTACTTTTTTCCCCAGAAGACTTCATGCTTTATCTTCCTTTTTCAATTTACTTTAAAAGAGAATTTTTTTTAATTGTTCGTCCTTCAATCTTTTAACTTGCTTGATTATAATAATATGTTCGTAAACCAACCGAAATGAACACTTCTGTTCAATTTTTACACATGTTGACCTTTTTAGGACAAATTTTCAAACACCCTAAGGGCATAGCCTATAATTTCAAAATTCATAGAAGTCCTTGACAACACATAGTTTCCCAACCAAGCACATCAATTTCAGAATAACAAACATTATGTAAACTTTCAATTTCCATAAAATTAACCAAATACATGGCTTACCTTACAAAATATTAGGCTTCCCACGTTAGCTTGCAACTTCAATTCTTTAATGCCTTCATTAGTTCCAACCAAAATTAAGAGGATTTTGATGAAGGTTTGGGAGTTGTGGAAGCTTGACAATTAGATCTAACAAAACCCACAAAAATATAACAAAACCTTTACAGCACAAAGGGTTTTTTAAAAAAAATCAACAAAGATTTAAAGAAGAAGAAGCAAGCAAAAGGGAACGAAGAAGAAGAAACCCTTGTTTTAGGGTGGAGAGAATGAAGAAGAAGAATAATGAAGAAGCAAGTAAAAATCAACAAAGATTTGAAGATTTGAAGAAGAAGCAAGCTAGAATGAAGAAAAAAGCGACTGAAGTTTGAACCCCTTCCGTGTTTCCGTTTTAGTTTGGAGAGAAAGATGAAGAAGCAAGCAAGAGAATGAAGGATCAGATTTATCCCATCTTTTTAAGGGTCCAAATCTTTTAATAGCCTTGAGCGGGAATTTTTTTTTTTTTAAAAAAGTTGTGTTTTGTATAAGTAGATTAAACATATTAATAACCCAACTTCTAATATTATATTTCTAAAATTAATAACTCAACTTCTAAAATTTTCTTAGCTGAGCTATCAAATTATATATACCTAACAGTAACAGCTAATAAAGAATAACCGTGAGCTATCAAATTATAAGCAAGTCATAAATCATCTTTTTCCCCTGGAATCATCTGTTTAATTAAATTTAAAACCAAAATTATTAAAAACAGATACCCAATAAGCAGAATTCTCTCTAATTAGGGATAAAAACACTTCTTGTCAATTAATCCACAATAAAATGATTTCCTTGACAAATATATAACAGAACTCAGTAAAGTGAGCAGGTTAACACGAATTATGAATAGGTCAGGTAAATAAATTTTCTAACTAATCAACCACATGTCAAAAGAAAGGGTGTGTATGGGATATGATGCAGCGACGCTAAATAATAGTATTTCACTATGTGACCATGCAATGTGGCCACATAAAACAAAGGGTAACAACATATAACAAATTTATCAAGAAAAATAAAAGAACATGATGGATCTAATTTTAAGTATGGGTAAGCTTGTATTTTGGAGTTTGACAAAATTGAAAGTTACCAAAGGAAATTCTCTCATTTTAAATTTTTTCTCAACCTTTTGTATTATAATAATAACGGATCATTAGGAAAAAAAAAGAGAGGAAATGTTTCAGAAAGAAAACAGAGTATCTCAGAGCGCAAACAAATTTCTACATAGTCAGATAAATAAATTATCTAACTAAATAAACTATCTAACTAAATAAATTATCTTACTAATGTTCTTGATATCAGCCACTGATGAAAGATACTTAATGTTCTTGATATTGCTCTTCAATGTAATCCAGGGTTTTAAGGGTTCCACTAAAATCAAAGGCTCAGCTTTTCGAACCAACTTCTAATATTATATTTCTAAAATTAATAACCCAACTTCTAAAATTTTCTTAGCTGAGCTATCAAATTATATATACCTAACAGTAACAGCTAATAAAGAATAACCGTGAGCTATCAAATTATAAGCAAGTCATAAATCATCTTCTTCCTCTGGAATCATCTGTTTAATTAAATTTAAAACCAAAATTATTAAAAACAGATACCCAATAAGCAGAATTCTCTCTAATTAGGGATAAAAACACTTCCTATCAATTAATCCACAATAAAATGATTTCCTTGACAAATATATAACAGAAATCAGTAAAGTGAGCAGGTTAACACGAATTATGAATAGGTCAGGTAAATAAATTTTCTAACTAATCAACCACATGTCAAAAGAAAGGGTGTGTATGGGATATGATGCAGCGACGCTAAATAATAGTATTTCACTATGTGACCATGCAATGTGGCCACATAAAACAAAGGGTAACAACATATAACAAATTTATCAAGAAAAATAAAAGAACATGATGGATCTCATTTTAAGTATGGGTAAGCTTGTATTTTGGAGTTTGACAAAATTGAAAGTTACCAAAGGAAATTCTCTCATTTTAAATTTTTTCTCAACCTTTTGTACTATAATAATAACGGATCATTAGGAAAAAAAAGAGAGGAAATGTTTCAGAAAGAAAACAGAGTATCTCAGAGCGCAAACAAATTTCTACATAGTCAGATAAATAAATTATCTAACTAAATAAACTATCTAACTAAATAAATTATCTTACTAATGTTCTTGATATCAGCCACTGATGAAAGATACTTAATGTTCTTGATATTGCTCTTCAATGTAATCCAGGGTTTTAAGGGTTCCACTAAAATCAAAGGCTCAGCTTTTCGAACCAATTCTTGTTTATACCCAGTAAGGGAGCACATATTATTTATGGGTTTCCCTACGGGTTCTTTGATCAACCCTTGGTTAAAAAAATTACAACAGATTGTAGCGAATCTAAACCCTCGATTTCTCAAGACCGTACGAATGCAAAGCAATGGAACAAATCAATAAACAAATTGAAACTATACGTATCTGTGGAAGTTGTGTGGACCACGAAAAACCCTTCGGGCTTAAGCGTCCTTGCGACCTCGGCGGCGAACACTGCCAGCTTAACTGAGTTATCGAGCGAGCCGGAGCCGGCGAAGATGAAATTACCTGACCTGAAATTACCAAGGGCTTGACGGGTTTCTTAGAAATCCCAATCGAGTTCCAAACCCGAGTCTCTTTGAGTGCGAGCACGTCATCACCAGCCGGCGTATCCAGGAAGAGAGACTTGGAATTGGGGGAGAGATAGCCGTCGACGATCAGATCTTGAAAAACGGATGAATAAAATTTGACGATCAGATCTTGAAATTGGCAGGGGTTATAAGGATTAGATGTAGAATGAGTTAGGGTGGAGAGTTATAAGGTTTGGCAAGGTATAAGGTGGAGAGAATGAGGAAGAAGCAACTGAATAGGCTTGAGCGGTAAATGACTGAATAGGCTTGACCTCAGTGTTTTGTTTTAATGGTTAGATTTATCCCAATGTTTTGACGGTCCTGATCTTGTAATAAGTTGAGCGGGATTTTTTTTTCTTTCAAAATCTGTTCTACTTTGTATAGATAGATTTCTGTCCCAAGCCTTAGTTTTACCTAATACTTGGTTCTTAATCAAAACAGCCCATGGCGTAATTTAGTCAAGCACTATGTGTGCGTTGTTTTGAAACCTTCGTACCATAGCCATTTGTTTGTGCTATAATCCCATTTTAACCTCCTAATATCTCCTCACTAACAAACCTATCCCCTGTGCTAGCAAATGTCAAATTGAGGTGCCCTAATTAAGTAGGTGTCTTAACCGTGGAAATCATATCGTGGCCTTCACATCGCTCAAGAGTAAAACATGATAATCTTGTGAAGATGAGTGTTATAAAATTGAATAAACTTGAATAACCCACTCTCATAAAATGGAATAAACATATTAATAACCCTAGTTTCTAATATAATATTTCTAAAATTAATAACCCAACTTCTAAAATTTTCTTAGCAACCCTGAGCTATCAAATTATATATACCTAACAGCAACAGCTAATAAACAATGACCCTGAGCTATCAAATTATAAGCAAGCCATAAATCATCTGCTTCCTCTGAAATTATCTGTTTAATTAAATTTAAAACCAAAAGTATTAAAAAACAGATACCCAATAAGCAGAATTCTCTTTGATTAGGGATAAAAACATTTCATGTCAATTAATCCACAATAAAATGATTCCGTTGACAAAATATATAACAGAAATATTTAAAGTGAGCAGGTTAACACGAATTATGAATAGGTCTGGTAAATAAATTATCAAACAAATCAACCAGAGGTATGCAAAATCAATACAAATCAATGTTGAAAGAAAAATGACAGTTAAAATGTCACTTGAATCAATATTGTCTTTTGTTGACAGTATTAAATAACAGAATATCCCCAAGTTCTTCATCACAATTCCAGTATCATGCCATCCCGACTAAAATAAACACAATAAATTTAGGGGGAAACTCAGAACAAAAGTAAGGGAGCATATATTATTTATGGGTATCCCTACGGATTCTTTGATCAATCCTTGGTTAAAAAAATTACTATCTTTCTTCATGACAACTTCACGAACAGATTGTAACGAATCTAAACCCTTGATTTCTCGAGACTGTACGAATGCAAAGCAATGGAACAAATCAATAAACGAATTGAAACTATACGTATCTGTGGAAGTTGTGTGGACCACGAAAAGCCCCAAGAAGAGCTAAAATCATGGGTTCGAATGGCATCTACAATTTTTTTTTGAAATCGTAATGGTACTCTCTAACAGTACCCAGTTCAGAGAGGAAGGGAGAGATTGGGCTAACAGTAGATTGTTGTCCATATTCATCGCCAATTGCCTAGCTAAAAACTCGTGCAGTGGAATTCGATCCCCACCGTCGTCGCCGTCTTCGTCGTCGCTATCTCTCCGCCAATCCTCTCCATAGTCCTGCTTCAGTATCTTTGAACAGTCCGGCACGTTGACCGGCAATGACGACGCTGTTCCTCCGGCGCCGACATCCAGCACCGCCTTACGAACCTCCGGCGACGCGGCCTGGCTGGAGTTCCAAACGTCTGATTCGTCGAGTTTCACGATCGGACCCGTTCTTTGGCTGGGGAGGAACCGATTGATAGAGAGTATGAAGAAGCAAGTGAAGTCTGAAACCCTTGTTTTTTCCCTCCGTGTTTTGTTACCCTTGTAGTACAATAGTTAGTATTGAACGGTTAAGATTTATCCCTAGTTTTTAACGGTCCCGATCGTTTAATAGCTTGAGCGGGAAACTTAATTTTTTTCAAAATCAATTGTGTTTTGTATAGATAGATATATACAAAGTCAGGTATTTTGATAGTTGATTTCCCAGTGCAAGAGGATCAATTTAGACAGTATAGCATTAGATAAACGAACCAATGCACAGTCAGGTATTTTTTCAAACACTTTACACTCGTAACAAACTTAAAAAATGTACATTATAAAATTGCATATCCACAAAACTCAAATCAACAACAGATTAAAACAAAAATTCAGATAAACTATATAAACTAACTTTAAAAACCTTCAGGCCAACACATACCTCTGGTATCTGTCAGGTATAGGGCTTTCTCCTCCACTGTATCCAGGACTGTCCTAATGCTCAGGCTTTAAATCTGGGCTGGCTTAACGACGGTAATCATCAGGACTAACCCTCTCTGTTCGAGGGCTAGGGATCCGACCATGATCATACTCGGGAGTAAGAACATCTCTCGGGCTGGAGCCTCGCACAGGGTGAGGGCTAGGCCTCTCTCTTCGAGGCGACTCATGCTGTATACAGCCCCCTAAGCTGGCGATCTGCACTAAATTGCAAATTAGGGTTCATGAGAAATTGGGGAAAATTGCAGCAGCGCTAGATTTGGTAGATTAAATAACAAACTTACCGATTATATGAAAACTTGATATGTTGCGATTAGAGATGATGAGAAGAGCAGAAATCAAAGTCTCTCATTTGATATGTTGTGTTTCACCAACTGGGCTACGTTTTATCCCAATTCGGATATCCAGCCCTTCATGGTTAACATGCTATTTGACATCTTCCAATTCGCGTCTAATTGTAAAGTGTTTTTCAAAATCAACCCTTGTTGATTTTGGCATCTCTTTTTCCCTTTTTACAGCGTACTCTCTCTCTCTTCAGCTGTGTATGCTATGGATTTTGAATCTATAGTGTTAGTGAAGATTTCAATGGTTAGATTTATCCTAAAGTTTTAACGGTCCGGATCTAATATTAGGCCTGAGCGGGAAGTTCAATTTTTTCAAAATCATTTGCATTTTGTATAGATAGATATATATATATGTATGTATACTGTAACGTTCATATTTGCAGAGATCCATCTCCAAGTGGCCTTGCATTTACGACTGATTAATTTGCATGAAGCCAAATGAACTGAATTCTACGAGCATCTTCATCTATATCTGTATATTATTTATTTTTTTATTTATATACCACCACTATCCTGTATCTTTTTTCATATAATGCAGATAAGCATGTAGTGAACATTTTAGTTTTACCCTCTACAAGTCAACGTAATTACCAGAATGACATCGCACACTATTTGCGACTTGTTAGAAATTGGTCCATTACAATGAAAAAGGAAAAATCATTAAAATTCTGTGATTTTATTTTTAGTTTACTTAAAAACACTGGAGTTATGATTTTCTGGAAAAGTCAAAGTACGGGTAGCAGCAACCAACTCAATTTTCATTCTTCTGATTCCTTCCGTATGTTTATCATGAGTACTGAAAAAAAAAAGGAAGGACGGTAATTATTATTCTATTACTTCAGATTCCACTCTTTAGTGGCATCTTCGTAGATATTGTGGCAACCATGTCTCATTTCAAATCTTTGATAACCTGAAACGGAAACAAACACGCACCAGAAATCTACAAGTCAGCACCAAGCACGCTGCACAGGCACACAGCTCCAGCCGATATCACAATGTCCAATGCACCACGTGGCCTACACCTGTCTTACGTATCCTCCCTGACGTGGCACCACTCCCCACTTTACCTTTTAAAGCATCCCCCACTTCTTCGTTTTAACTCTCAACTTTATACACTTGTATTTCATACCAAAGTCCTGAGCTTCATCTCTCTCTCCATTTCATCTCATCATTTTGTAAATCTCATACTGTAAATTGGAGCTGATAAAAATGGCGGAGAATTGCAGCCGAAAGCTCTTTGTAGAAGTTTCCAACGCAAAGAACTTAATGCCTAAAGACGGTCAAGGAACTGCAAGTGCTTATGTAATCGTCGATTTCGACGGCCAAAGACGAAGAACAAAGACCATAACCAGAGATCTGAATCCCCAATGGGACGAAAAGTTGGAGTTCTTAGTTCATGATACTGAATCTATGCCTTCCGAAATACTCGAGCTGAATGTCTACAACGATAAAAAGACCGGTAAAAGAAGCACATTTCTCGGTAAAGTTAAAATCGCCGGAAGTACTTTTCCGAAATCAGGTTCTGAGACATTGGTTTACTATCCACTGGAAAAGAGAAGTGTTTTTTCTCAGATCAAAGGCGAAATCGGATTGAAGATCTGGTACATAGACGAAGAGCAACCGCCGCCTCCACCTCCGGCGGAAGGTGAACAAAAATTGGAGACTCCTCAGCCGCCTGCAGCGGAGGAGAAGCCGGTGGAGAAACCAGAAGAGAAAAAACCAGAGGAAGAGAAGAAAGAAGAAGATAAAAAACCAGCCGAGGAAGCTAAAAAGGAGGAGAATCCTAATCCGCCTGAAGCTCCAAAACCAGAGAAGGCTACCGTACAGGCGGCAGAAGCCACGCCACCACCGCCTGGACCTCCTGCAGCGATGGTCGAGAATCCTCCGGCAGCTTATGCAAAGAAACCAAAACTGGAAGAAAAGCCGGTGACCGGAAAAGGACCGAATCTAAATGTAAATGATCTAGAACTCCGGTCACTTGCAGGCGATCGAGGCCGCATGGCGTACGATCTCGTTGATCGGATGCCATTTCTCTATGTCAGAGTTCTGAAGGCGAAAAGAGGCGATAAAGATCAGGCCGGCACTTCTGTATATGCCAAGCTCGTGATTGGCACACACAGTATCACAACTAAGAATCAAACAGATAACAAATTAAGATTGGGACCAAGTTTTCGCATTTGATAAAGATGGTCTCAATTCAACCTCACTGGAAGTTTCAGTCTGGGTTGAGAAGAAAGGTGGGGATAATAACTCTACTGAGAGCAGCTTGGGAATGGTGTCGTTTGATTTACAGGAAATTCCTAAGCGAGTTCCACCGGACAGTCCATTGGCACCGCAATGGTACACTCTAGAAGGTGGCTCGCCGGACGGTTCGACTGAGGTCATGCTCGCCGTTTGGATCGGTACTCAGGCCGATGAGGCTTTTCAGGAGGCCTGGCAATCAGATTCCGGCGGGTTGATACCGGAGACGCGAGCCAAAGTTTACTTGTCTCCGAATCTGTGGTATTTGAGGCTAACGGTCATCCAGACCCAGGATTTGCAGTTAGGTTCGGGTTCCGAGCCTAAAGTCAAAAATCCGGAGCTATACGTTAAGGCTCAACTGGGGCCGCAGCTGTTTAAAACGAGCCGCACGGTCAGCTCATCCAGCTCGTCTTCTAATCCCACGTGGAATGAAGACCTTATTTTCGTGGCAGCCGAGCCGTTTGAGCCGTTTTTAGTGATTAATGTGGAAGATGTATCTAACGGACAAACTGTGGGCCAGGCTAAGGTACACGTGGCAAGCATAGACAGGCGTACGGATGAACAGTCAGAGCCAAGATCAAGATGGTTCAATTTGGTTGGCGATGAGAATCGACCCTATACAGGGAGAATCCATGTCCGAGTTTGCCTTGAGGGTGGCTATCACGTGCTTGACGAGGCTGCTCACGTGACCAGTGATGTCCGAGCAACGGCAAAGCAATTGTCCAAACCATCCATTGGGTTACTAGAAGTAGGGATCCGCGGGGCTACTAATCTTCTTCCGGTTAAAACAGCTGATGGTACGCGCGGGACCACAGATGCATATGTTGTGGCAAAGTATGGGCCCAAGTGGGTTCGCACTCGTACGATCGTGGATCGATTTAATCCGCGATGGAATGAGCAATACACTTGGGATGTATATGATCCCTGCACCGTACTCACCATAGGGGTATTTGATAATGGAAGGTACAAGCATGATGAAGCAGGAAAGCCGGGCAAAGATGTACGTTTAGGGAAGCTACGTGTACGGTTGTCCACGCTGGATACGAATCGTGTGTATATGGGCTCATACTATCTTACTGTGTTGCTTCCTAGTGGGGCCAAGAAAATGGGTGATATTGAAATTGCTGTGAGATTTTCATGTTCATCATGGTTCAGTCTAATTCAAGCTTACACTAGCCCAATGCTGCCTAGAATGCACTATGTGCGCCCATTGGGTCCTGCTCAACAAGACCTTTTACGCCACACGGCCATGAGGATTGTCACCGCTAGACTGGCCCGGTCGGAGCCCGCATTGGGGCAGGAGGTGGTTCAGTTCATGTTGGACTCGGACACACATATGTGGAGTATGAGGCGTAGCAAGGCTAATTGGTTCCGAGTGATTGGGTGTTTGTCAAGAGCAGCCACATTGGCACGATGGCTAGATGGAATCCGCACCTGGGTGCACCCACCAACTACAATATTAGTCCATGTGCTGCTAGTGGCTATTGTGTTATGCCCGCACCTAGTGCTGCCCACAATTTGCATGTACGCCTTCTTGATCATAGCACTGCGGTTCCGTTATCGCCAGCGGGTCCCAATAACAATGGACCCGCGTCTGTCCCATGTGGATGCTGTGGGACCAGATGAACTTGATGAGGAATTTGATGGGTTTCCGACCACACGATCAGAGGATCATGTTAGCATCCGGTATGATCGGTTGCGGGCCCTGGCGGGACGGGCCCAGACACTTTTAGGTGACGTGGCAGCACAGGGAGAGCGTGTGGAAGCATTGTTCAATTGGAGGGATCCCAGGGCTACTGGGATATTTGTGGTGGTCTGCCTATTAGCTTCCTTAATGTTTTATGTTGTGCCCTTTAAGGCATTTGTGTTGGGCTCAGGATTCTATTATTTGCGCCATCCTAGGTTCCGTGATGACATGCCATCTGTTCCGATCAACTTTTTCCGGCGACTTCCACCTCTATCGGATCAAATTCTTTAAATACTGAACTTTGGGTGTATTATTTATTTATTTATTCTTTGAATTATTATTATTTTTAGTTTTTGTTGGATGATCCACGTGAATTGTGTTAATGCTTCTTTAGCATTGAGTCGAGTTTGGTGAAGTGACCGTTAGAAATCTGTGGGCCTTTTCTACGCAAAGGTTGGCGAATCATTGTCAAGTGATATTTTTAATAATTTTCTCTCACATACAAAGAAAGTGAGTCACATCTTAATGTGAGAGGGGTCCCCATCAATTATAAATGAAACTGATTTCAAAATAACAAAAACATATGTGAAAATAGTTTTCTCAATCAATTTATAAATGAAATAATTTCACATAAAAATTTAATATTTTACATGATTTTTTTCACATAAATAGTGACCGAGTCTAATCTCTATATGAAAGAAAATATAAGTTTCATTTAGAAAATAAAAGAAAAGAGGAAGAAAGGTTGACATATGACAGAAGGTAAAGGATAACAAATCTGTGGGCCATTTTTTTAAAAGTGAATTGATATTTTTACCGGTAAAAGTGATACTATTAAATTTTACAAATCCGGAGTTCTATTTATATCTTGCACTTATGTGAGAAGAATCTTATGATACTATTAAATTTTACTTGTATAAATATTAATTTTTTTTTTTAAATTAAAAAATATTTCAAGTTGACTTCAAAAACTTAATATAGATTATATATTTTGAAATGGAGAGTATATTTTCTTTTTATGATTTCTTGTTTTGAGCTAGATTATCAATTCCAATTAAAATTCCCTACTTCACATTCCTCTCTTCCAGTATTATTAATGTATGTGTGTGATTTAATGTAAAATGATGCTCTACTAAAAGGAATAAGAGAGTGAAAGAGAGACGGTAGGAATAAAAAAAACATAACTATCTATTTAAGAGAATGAATAGGGATGGAGAGGATAGAAACAAAATAGTTAGCATCAAGAAGCTTATGACTTTGAAGAAATTTTTATATTTTCAAATACATCTTTCAGACTAGTTAAGAATTTAATAAGGGTGAGACTATATAAGTATATGATAGTAGAAAAGTAACAACAAATTAAAAATATTATGTCATTTTAATGCCTCTTAGGAATTGATACTTTTCCTACCCTTTCTATCATTTTTGTTTTATTTTACTAACTACTGTTTTGATCGTCTATATATATAGCATCTTAAAGCCAAAAACATCATTTACACTGCCTCTTCTTGAAATTCTCAGCAGAAAGCAATTTTCTCAAAATAATTCTCAATCTCCTACCACCAGTTCCATGCCTTAAAACACCCAAGTTCTCACTCTGCAAACCTGGACACTCGTAGCTCATCTTATCCCTTTTAGAACACCATCCTCCATGACTAAATTTTCCGTGGCGTCTTCTGAGAAGATCACGATCAATCTTGTCAAGAACACGATTATTTTGCTTGAACTTTCTAGCAAATGGCCGATTGCTTAGGACCATTCTTTGGTAATCTTTGACTCCAAGGGATCTGGGGTGTTGCTTTGGAGGTGTATCCCAAGAAATGTAGTGGAGGTCATGGTTCACTGTGGTGTTCTTATACTCCTCGGAGTTGCATATAACAGTCTGAAAGTATCCTTCAGGCGATGAGACGAAGTTTGTGTAGTAGAGAAGGAGGGTTCTTGGCAGGTTATCCCAACCCACTATGCAGTACTCTGCAAATGATCTGGATAATATTGTCCAGGCTGAACCTGCATTGCATGCTGCAGTTTACTTATATAATTAAAAGAATAAAATCAATAAATGACTGGCAATTAAAATGATGCTTAAGAGCATCTATAAGAGACACATTTACCAAATGGTATGTTTTTATTACATATTTACCGCGTGTTTTAAATATATTTAATACAACCATCAAAATATATGTAAATCTTTTTTGGAACTTTTTTTTTCTTGGGAAATGACAATCTTTTTTTGAACTGTTTTGGCAGATACAACTACTTCTATGTGTAGTAGTAGTTCACAATGTTCCCATGAGTATTTAAAAGAATAATAATGTCAATATTGCTTACTTACGAATTATTCCTACTCACATGTATAGCTTGAAAATGAATCAAGTACTTAATCACATACTTGTTTTTATCCCTTCGGATTATTCAGAAGATATAACACTAATAAAAAATAACAACAATTTATTTGGTGCAAGACATGAAATCAGGAGGACCCTTTATTCAAGAAGAAGGGCACATGTACTACAACATGCTCATGTACATTATTTTGATCATGCAGACTGAGACTCAAGGTTTTCCCTTCTAAAAAAAGAGCCAAGTACAGGCTTAAAAGAAATGGTAAAAGCTTTACAATAAATATATTTGCAGGAAAATAGCCTTTTGTTTCAAAAGATATAACAACAATTTATTTGGTGCAAGACATGAAATCAGGAGGACCCTTTATTCAAGAAGGAGGGCACATGTACTACAACATGCTCATGTACATTATTTTGATCATGCAGACTGAGACTCGAGGTTTTCCCTTCTAAAAAAAGAGCCAAGTACAGGCTTAAAAGAAATGGTAAAAGCTTTACAATAAATATATTTGCAGGAAAATAGCCTTTTGTTTCAAAATAGATGTCTCAAATTATAATTCACATTATTCTATTACTAGTTTACTACCCCTCCTTATAAGTCTTCAGATCAAATCAAATGAATTATGTGTTTGTTATAGAACTGAACAAATAAAAAGATGCAAGATAGAAGTTTTAGTGAATTTCTTCTTGGTGTTTCTTTCCTCTGATAAATTGCTTTTTATAGGCAATAAAGTGAAATACAAATCCAACAAGAATCATCAAATCATGGACTAAACCAATGACCTAGTTATAGCCTCATTGACTTGAGATATTTAGGAAATTATATAATATTATAACATTCCCCTTGATTTACTAAGATAGAACAATATATCTCATTAAAAATAATGAATTGTTATTGAAAAACTATCAAGTACGGCCAACGGGTATCTACCCCACTGCCAAACATTAACAACATGTCATTTCAACATAATAAACGTGATAATGGATGACAAAATAATAAGTCTCGGGAGCAGAAAAATAAATGAGGCCATCATAACAACAAATCTCAAAACCGCAACAATTCAGGCCACTAGAAGTGACAAGAGTCTGAGTCGGGTAAAAAAATAAAGAAAATGCAACACGGACAAAAAATAAACCAGATGTTTGTTTCAAGTGTGTGAAAGAGAGTTGATCGCGTACTTGTCGTACATCAAAGCATCTGGTTAATTTATGTCAGAATTCACAAAAGAACAAAGAAAAGGCGGCAGAAACAAACTTTGTTAACCATTAATTGAATACCCCAAAATGACCACAATGAGGAAAAGATTGGTGACATTACTGAACCTTCTAAAAGCACCTTTTGGGATATCAATTAGTTTCTTGTTTTAATTAAGCATCTCGCATGTATAATATTATTAGTTTTCACTTTATACGTTGCATGAATAATATTATGTGTTCCTCGTGTATAATATTATAAATAAAATGTATATTTTTTTTAATTTGTTTTTTACGTGTCAAACCAACTTTAATGGATATGGAAGATATATATTTAGCAGACAGTACAACAACTCATACAATCCTTCAAAGCGAGAAATATTTTTCACAACTTCAAAGTGAGAAATATTTTTTACAACTAACCAAAACTAAAGGAAGCGTTAGAACTATATCTGGCACATCAAATTTAATCGAGGGAATTGGAAAAGCTAGTTTCATGTTACCAAATGAGACAATTCTTTATTAAAAATGCTATATATTCTAGTAAATCAAGAAAATTTTTGCTTAGCTTTAAAGATATTCGACTAAATGGTTTTCACATTGAAACGAGAAATGAAAATGATAATGAATATTTTCTCATCATTTCTATTATTTTTGGAAAGAAGAAAATATTAAAAAAAACTTCATTTAATTTATTTTGGGTTATATATTATGCAGATTAGAGTAATTGAGTCTCATACTGTTGTGATTCAAAAATTCATAGATCCCAAATCTTTTATACTGGCATAAAAGACTCGGTCATCCAAGCACGCCTATAATGCGTCACATTATTGAAAATTATAAAGGAAAATTAATTGTTTGCCATTACCAACAAAAGTTTATAAAGAAGCCCAAAAATTTATAGAGAGAATTTCATCAAGGAGTGATGAATTTCTTTTGTGGGAGTGGTGAATTCCTTTTGAGGGGAGACAATACTCATTTTCCTTGGTCACGATTTTTTTTTCCCAATGGGATTTTTCTAAGAAGGTTTTAATGAGACAGTCAATTGAAGTATAATATATTAATGTAAAAGATACGTGCTCTTTTTTCCTTCGCTAAGTTTTTTCCCATTGGGTTATCTTAGCAAGGTTTTTAATAAGATATAATCTTCCATCTTAGAAAATAAAGGGGGATTGTTATAATATTATATGATTTCCTAAACATTTCAAACTAAGGGGGCTGTAACTAGGCCATTGGTCTAATCCATTATTTGATTATTTGATGATTCTTGTTAGATTTGTATTCCACTTTTATTGCCTATAAAATGCAACTTATCCAAGGAAGAATGATGAGTTTTTGATCAATCCTTTCCCTTTCTCTCCCCCAAAATTGCAGAAGCTGTCCTCCTAACTAATGCTAAAGTTCTATAACATAACTCACATATTCGTTCATTAGGATAGATTTACGAAATGGCAAGCTGAACAACAAAAAGGGAATAAAAAAAGGTTTGAAAGTCGTTAGTGTATAAAATCTTGGTTTCACATTGAGGTTTAAATATAGGAACAATTACATATTTTATTACATTTTTAAAAATAATTACAACAATAGTTCACTCATAAAATATTTACATCAACTAATACACTTCCATATTTATTTATAATACTAGTGCAATTAGGATTCCTTAATTTAGGGAATTAGTATTCAATTAGAATTCCTTAATTTAGGGATTAGTTATACACATGGTTTCTTCTCTTTCTCCTCATCTATAACAACTGCAGTTAGTCATCACCCTTCTTCTTCATTCAACGTATTCTTTCTTTATATATATATATATATATATATATATATATATATATATATATCGCCGATGATGACAATATCATACTTGATGACGGCGACTTCCGCGACTTCTTTCATTTTATGACTGATGAAACTGTGACATGGCAGAGAAAGCATGCATAAAGCGCCTCCAAAAAGAATATAGAACATTTTGTAAAGTATGTTCTCCTCCTATTTTCTCGCTCTTAATTGTCAGTATAATGAGTATAATGAGTATAACGGTGCAATGGATTCAGCAAATATGAAGGACCGGGGATGAGGGTGGAGACTAAGGAAAAGAGAAGAACGTTACCATTGCTCTATTTTTGACGTTACCATCGCTCTGTTTCTGCAGTTTTTTCATACTACAGTTGGTGGCCAAACCTTCATACCAAGGTAACCAATTATGTTTTATTAAGTTTCCAATTTATTTTGCATGTAATACAGTTGGTAGCCAAACCTTCATGCAGTTGGTAGCCAAACCTTCAAATCAAGGTAACTAATTTATACTACATGTGTGAAGGTAGATTGGTTATCTTGGTATAAAAGTTTGGTTACCTTAGTATAAAAGTTTGGTTACCAATTCAGTGTTATTAAATTACCAATTTCGTTTGAATGTAATGGAGTTGGTAGCCAACCATTCATACAAAGGTAACCATTTTATTATTAAAAAAAATTCAGAACATTAATAGTTACATTTATTTATTTTTAAACTTTTGTAGGGCGAATTTTCTTCTTATTCTCATTGGCGTTTTGGACAACGGAGATTCGCGGCGGTGTAGCGGCGAAGTATGTGAGGTGTAGCGGCGGTGTAGCGGTAGACTATTATTTCAAAGTGTATGTGAGGGAGATGAAGATTTGAATTTGAATATTTAAATTTGAATTATTATTTTGAATTTGAATTTGTTTTTGTTGTTAGATCTAAATATTTGAATTTAAATTATTAATTATGGCAGTTATTTGTCCTTGATTTTAGGTTTTCTTATTAATGTGAATTGTACTATTTTTGTAATATGGGTCATAATTACATTCTTTTTATAATTATTTGATTGATGCACTTTTCTTGTAATTACTTTCTATTTGTTGTATAGTTATGTAAAGGACCCTTAAATATATTAGGCTAACCCTAATTCCAAAGTGGGTACGGCCCATATAAAAAAATAAATCGAATAATTAGGTAAGGCGATGCCATGATGGTATGCCAACAACAATTTACTATAAGGTAGATTGTGACATTGATGTACAACATATTTGTCACCTACCAAGCACCACTAATAGCACTAAACAATGTCAAGGGCATCAACCTTGAAGTTTTTTAGCTACCAGTCACATTACATAGCCTTAGGCCTGACAAAATATGGTTATGGGTTGGTTTTGGTTTTCAAAATATGGTTATGGTTCCATTTAATAACTAAAACCATATTAACCATTTTTAATATGGATTGTGTGTGTTGGAACTATATGGTTATGGTTCAAAACCATATTAACCATTTTAAGATGTTTTGACTTTTAAACAGAACTTTTGAAAAATGAAATTGTGACCGTCACAATTAAATTAATTAAGTAATAATATGATATAAAAATTATTAATATAAATAATAAAATGCTAAAAACAATACTAATAAAATTTTAAATTGAAATTATTAATACCCTTCCATATTTAAATAATTTTTCAAAATTATTATTAACCTGCTAATAGAAAGGTTGGAATCCAAAATACATCATAGTATAATTCTATGAATGTCGTTTAAATATTGAATCATATTTATATTGAAAAAAATAATGAAAATTGATACCACCATTCAAAGTTCCCCAACATTATTCAGATCGAAAATTTCATTATCTTCATCATTTGGTTTTATGTTAACAGGCATAGGGAATTGCAAGTCAAAAAAGAAAAAAACATGGGGAGATCCATGGTTCACGGCTCCTTATTAATTAATTAAGTAAGAAGCAATTGAGTACTCATAAAGAGATAGTATACTAGCAGTGACCATGACCAAGTAAATCAAGCACATTATTTGAAGATGCAACAACTAATAAGATCGGTCCATTTCATTATTCATTGCATATGCTTCTCCTGAAAACAAGAATTTGGTATTATCTGGATAAATATGTACGTCTCATATATATATATATATATATATATATATATATATATGCATGTCTAATTAAAGATTGGTTTTTCTAATTAAAGACTTTTCTTTAGTTTTTCGTCGAATCTATTCTTAAGAATGGTTTTTAATTATGGAGGATAATTACCATTATTCTATTAATTATGGAGTACATTTTACTTGCATGTTAGTATAGGTGAACCAAACATATTACGAAACATATTAGCGAAGAAAAGATGAGAAAAGAACTTTTCGATTTGGATCGGAATGGAATATGGGTTGAAAAATGGTTAACCGGTTCAGAATTATATTTGTTTTAAAAAATATGGGTCCAAACTTTAACCAACCTGAATAAATAAAAATGGTTAACCAACCCATTTGGTTCCAGTTAATATGGTTTAACCCAACAGTTAACTAACTATATTGTCAAATCTACATAGCCCTACATGTGATTTAAGTCATGTGAGCCACTAAGGTCTCGATAGGATGTATATTATAGATCGAGACTAACTTCTAAAGTATTCAATATGGGTTGACTTTATGAAATTTCTTCTCCAAGCAACAACTTATGTTGGCATTTAATTATGCTAAGGTTTTACTCAAACATCCCTGTCTATTTCTAGGAAAATTGTTAAGATTGAACCATAATTCAATGGCTCGTATATAACCCGTTACGCTATAGGGACTTTGGGGCTACAATAATTGTTACATTCATCTCGAAATTCTAAACTTTTCATTATGAAGAACATAAGTATATAATTTGTTGGATATTAATTGCATTAAGAGAAATCCTGAGGCGCGGGAGTGCACGGCTAAAACAGTTTTGGTCAAGAAAAGTGGAATTACAAAAATATCCTTTATGAAATGACCCATGGCATCTGTTTGTTCTAGCATTAATTTCACATGACATAAGTACCCTTCTTCCCAAAATCATAGATACATTTTAAAAAAAACAATTTTTAAAAATTATTTTATGTTTCCAAAAGTACACTTACTAGTATTAGCTAAGAATTTAATAGTATTAGTGAGATAGTAAAAAAGTTATCCTAAATTAAAAATATCATGTTACTTTGCAGTTTTAAAATAAAAATATATTTTTTTTATATTTTTAAAATGAACTATCAAGAAAAATATATCTTTAACTTTAAAATGGAGGTAGTATTGCCGTCATTTTGATTAGCTAGCAATATTTTTATCTATGTTAGGTAAAAGGGGCACTTTTGAATATTTTAATTTGCTCTTAATCAGCAGTTCACATGCAAGTGATAAGAAATTAAAGGACACGATCATTAGTGGGGAAAATATGATTCATAAGTATAGATGCTAGTGCTCCTATACTTCCAGAAAATTTTCAAAAAGAGAGAAGAAAAACCTGTATAAAGCTTGAAAGCTGTCGGGAGACTTCTTTGCTTAATAACCCACCAGATCTCCGACTTATTTAGACTATGCAGACCTGGGTCTATTATAATTGGTCTTCCTCTCTTATTCCTGCAGATCAATAATCTTTATGATCAATTAATATAATCTTCGCTTTAATCATAGAAAATGCAGACCATATAAGAATCCCTTTTGATTTTTATCTTTCTTCAAAAAAAATAAAATCATTTCAAAAATATATATAGCCTTACATTTTCCAGCCCAAACGACTGGTATGCTGTATGAAATTGAGATCTCTTGGTAAATCAGAGAAGGCATGAATCAGATCTGCAGTTATAGAAAATGGGTATAAATTATGGCACTCATAACTATGTGTGTGTGTGAGAGAGAGAGAAAACTTAAGAAGAAAAATGGTAGTACTGTACAAAAAATATAATATAAAAAAGAAAGACAAAAAGGTCACTCACCATACCATCTTGAGTAACAAGGGGATAATCAGAAGCACTGAGATTTATAAACCAATCCCAATTTGCAGTCCTCAAAAGCATAGACATTGCATGGAGAGTAGTAGCAAGCATTGTGGGTCCTCTGTAAGTCACCAAATTGGGCTTCCCAACTATCCAAACATTACCCACTTGACTAAAAACCGGATCCCCAGAAACAAATTTTGCAATCTCCAAATGCTCAGATTCAGTGGCCTCATAATCCATATGAATCAAATAGTAATTTCCCGGATGATACAGAGCAAGCAGAGCTCGTTTAAGCTTCAGGGTATCTCCTTTTGATGCAGAAATCAAATAAGCGAATGTCACCGGGTAAGATGAGTTGCCGGATTCTGGAATGATGAAGGATTTGGCCGGCCGGAATCTAGTGATATTGTTGAATGCTGTGAGTAGGGTTGGTATGTAGAGGAGAGAGAAAAAAAGTGAAGTTAGCATGAAAGAGATGATGTAGAATTTCAAACCCATAACTTGGAAATTTGCACACAGCATTTGTTTCTCAGAGGGAGAAAAATAAGAGTTTTTTGGATTGAAGTAATTAAAGGGTTTAGGAGGAGGTAGGAAGAGTGTAGATGAGATCTTTGGGTTCTTTTCTTGGAAGAGAAGGTCCCCACATGTGTCCCTCTGTAAGTTTGGTGCTACAAGCTTTTAAAGTTTTCCTATTTACTCAAATAATAAATGAGTTTCACACTTATAAATAATAAATTTATAAAAATTATTAATTATGAATTTAAATTTTTACGAGTTAAATTTAATACGGTTACAAGATGTCAAGATCTCTACCAGTTCCCTATTTAGTAATATTTACTTTTCAAAATAATGACTCCCATTTTATTTTTTATTTTGTCGTTTTTCCATTGGTTGAAAAGGATGGAAATATGGTTTAATCATTATATACTACTAGTATTATTTAAGCAAAGACTTGAATATTAACTTCAATCCCAATTCATGGATCATAATATGTAGGTGAAAACAAACTAATATAAATTAGTTTATGTCCATAGAAGTTGTTCCATAGTGGGAAATTTGGTAAAAATTCATTAGTATTGAGTGTGGAGTTTCATCTCTCTACTTTTAAAGAAAGGAGATACTTGTTTTTGTCCTTGCTAAACTTATAGAGAATCTTTAAAAGTATCATTTTTCTGAGCACAATAAGTTTAGGTATTTTATGATATCTCACATGAAATCTTAAGAGCAAATCCAATAGTAATGTCAAAATGGTTATAGTCATTGTTATATTTTGGCATCAAAAAGTGCTTTTTAGTGCTAAAATAGAACTCAATCTCCAGTGGTTGGTTCTATTTGAGCACCAAATTGTTTCAAATTTAACTAACTTTCCCTCCATCTCATTGTTAATTACTTTTTCAACTCTAATTCAACTATCTACGTTATTTTTCAATCTACAATTATAGCACCCCATTCCACCGTTTTCAACCACCATTCAACACATATATTTTTATTATCTAACTTTCTCATCTAACTTTCCTCAACCAGGTATATATATGTCTAATTTCAATTTTTAAAATTTAAAAATTTAAAAATATTAAATAATATTTAAAAATTTAGTTATATTTTGAAATATGAATTTGTTATTTTTTATTTAATGGTAAAAACATAATTACCCCTACTAAAATGGGGTGGGACCAATTAATTGGCCTTATTAGATACATCGGCAATTAAATGTTTTTTTAAAAAAAATCACGTCAGAAAATTGGACAGTCTATTTGACGTCCGTCCAAAAAATTGGATGGAATGACCCAATTAAATTTTTTTTTAAAATTTAGTGGGCTAATTATATTTTTTAAAGTACAGTGACTCAAACACGAGGCTTGTATATGTATTATTCCACAAAGGAAGACATTAAAGTACGGATTTTCTGTTAATTTCAGTTGGGGTTTGAGATGTCAAAGGATGACTATAGTCATCCTTGGTTCTATATTTAGAACCAAGTATAGCATTTTGTTATTTTAGAACTAATTATAGAATTGGGTTGGATTTGTGTTTTTGCCATTTGGTGCTATAATTTGACTATAGAACCAATTATAGCACCCCATTGGATCACCATGTAATTTTATAAATCTATGGTTCTATAATACACTAATATCTCCATCCTTTCTGACTTCATCTAAATACAAAAATGATGGTCTTTGAAAATGGAGTATCTTGGCAAAGTGATTAGAATTTAGTATGAAGACTTAATATTGGAATTGAATCCAAATTCATAGATTTTTTTTAAATGTGAAAAAACACGATGTGCATTGAGATCATGCACAATAAATAAGCTCATAGTACAAAGTTAAAACAATAAACCCTACGACTTATGGCTTGTTATATTTATCACTAAAGTCATTATGGATGAGCAAAATCTTAACTAGTAATTGTTAATCCATATATATATATATATATATATATATATATATATATATATATATATATATATATACACACACACACAGTGCCCTACTACAGCGAATCAAATGGACCAAATCAAAAACGAACCGACTATATCGACTGCTTTTTCAGCATATAAAGTCGACACTATAACTGTGACGACAGTTTGCTCAAAAAATCGTCGCTATAGGCATTTTGTATTTGATTCGTTTTTATATATATAAGTAGATCGATACAGCCCCATGTTTCTGTAAAAGGAATTAAGAAAATGGCCTCTTCTAATCTGCTCTTCCAAAAAAGATAATTACATTTCCCCCCCCTCTTTCAGTGACATATAACCATTATATATATATTCTGACTCTCTAGGGACTATAAGGAGCGAACTAAAAACGAACCGGTTATATCGATGGTTTTATCCGTCGCTATAGCATAGAAAATTGATTTTCTATGCTATAGCGATGGACAAATCGTCGTTATAGTCGGTTCGTTTTTAAATTTCTCCCTATGGTTCGCTAGAGATACGAACTATATATATATATATATATATATATCCAAATACGTTTGTATCCCTTTATTTATATGCTACTTTTCTAGTTGAGTTTTATGTTACATTTCTATTTGTATTAAAAGTACTTAAAGGATATAGTTTTGAAGAGAATTTTTGAAAGTTAACATGTATTTGAATTTGTGCCTAAATCCCACACAAACAATGCAAGTATCCATTCAACTATATCCTTTTTGGTAGGGGATACTTTTCTTTTGGGCCCATTACGGAGGTCTATAGTTGGTATCCTTTTAGCAAAGAGTGATACTAGTTGTATATGTATCCAAATTACACCTAAAACATTATATTTTATAAAAATTCTTGTTGGAATAAATGCTATACATTTTTGGGAGTTACAAAAAAAAAATTGGAACCTGTCCAAATTTCCTGTCTAAAAATCCTGTCTGCCAAGCATTTTCCTTTAGGAAAATCTAGAAATTGATTTTGGGCTTGAAAAGTGAAGTAGATCGCGAATTGATACAGGTGAATGGTGAGTATTATGCAAGAGAATTGGGCAGGCCCAGGTATTCTTCAAACCTCAAAACTATCTTTTCCCAATGCATTAGCACTAAATAGTATAGTCCATATATTTAGTATTAAGGAACAATTACATATTATAGTACATTTTTAAAAGTAATTATAAAAATCATACATTCATAAAATAATTACAAAAATATTACACTTTTCATATTTATTTACAATAATAGTGCAATTAGGATTCCTTAATTTAAGAGATTAGTATTAATGGGCTGATATGACAAATCTGGTAGTTATTTTTAAACGCGTGAAATCTTCTTCTTCTTCCTTCTTTTTCTCCCAACTCCCATATCCTTTGTTCTGGTATTTTCTCTCTTTAAAATCTTCTTATTCTTCTTCTTCTTATTCTTCTTCTTCTCTCCCGCCCTTACCATTTCTCTCACTCCTCTTGAAGCCACTCGTCGTCAACAGGACTGAATCTACTTCTTCAAACGATGGAAACCGCCTACCTTTGGAAACCTACCATTGCGATATGTACATGGTTGAAGTGATGTTGTCATACTATGAGTTTTTACTTCTCTGTACAAATATAATTTTGGGAGGTTGCGCTAAATTTTCCCTATTTCGTACTTTGATTTTGTTGGATATTCATAACAATTTGTTATGATTTGTGAGTCTGTAATGTTTTATATTGGAGTTTATGTAAACTGGGTTGGATATACAGGTTATTTCTGTTTTGGTTATCATTATTAAAACTTGTTCTGGTTACTTTCATATAACTATCTGGTTACTTCTTTATTATGTTTTGGTTACTGTTATCTTATGGTTTGGTTACTATTATTGTGCCATCGATGTGGGATTTTGGTTACTTTTATTTTTTATTCTGGTTAATATATAATTGTATAGTATATATGGATTGCCTGAACTGAGTTTTATTACATGATATTTCTTTTTTGGTTACCATTAAAACTTGTTCTAGTTACTATCATATAATTATGTGGTTACTGTTTTATTATGTTACATTATGGTTACTGTTATTTAATGGTTTTTGACTACTATTATTGTACAATCAATGAGGTATTTTAGTTATTATTTATTATTTCTTTTAAGTTGTGTTTGCTACATTGTTTGAGATGTACAGTTAGTAACCAAATATGTATATAAAGGTAACCAACTATTATTTTTGATAGTAACCACAGAGTTACAAGCTTGTTTTAGGACATATATCAAATGTGAAGTGTACATGTCATAGTATAATTGGGTTGCCTAAACAAACAATATCACCTTCATTACATGATGCTGGATACACATGTTTTATGTTTTGGTTACCATTAAAACATATTATGGTTACTGTTATGTAACTATTTGGTTACTTATTTATTATATTTGTTTTACTGTTATTTAATTATTTTTGACTACTATTATTGTACAATCAATGAGGTATTTTAGTTATTATTTATTGTATCTTTTAAGTTGTGTTGGATACATTGTTTGAGATGTACAGTTGGTAACCAAATATGTATATAAAGGTAACCAACTATTGTTTTGATAGTAACCAGAGAGTTACAATCTTGTTTCAGGACATATATCAATTGTAAAATGTACATGTCATAGTATAATTTGGTTTCCTAAACAAACAATATCACATTCATTACAAGATGCTGGATACACAGGTTGTTTTTGTTTTGGTTACCATTAAAACATATTATGGTTACTGTTATGTAACTATTTGGTTACTTATTTATTATTTTGTTTTACTGTTATTTAATTGTGTTTGAATTGTGTTTGACAACTATTATTGTACACCATTTTAATTTTTGTTAGTAACCAAATAATTAAAAACTTATATCAGAACAGTTATCAAGTGCTTAATGTACATGTGAGGGTTCCCATTTATCTAGCTGATTGATACTTTTAAATTACATAGTTATAAAAGTTATTTGAAAATGGTCTATGCCAGTTGGTAACTAAATATGAATATAGAGGTAACAATTTTATTTTAGATGGATAACCAAATTTACATAAAAATATTTCAGAACAGTTTCCAATTGTTCAATGTATATGTTTACTTTATATTGATAACTCATGATGGAATCAAAAATTAAAATATTAATCAACATCAATTTTGGTTACTGTTCACTATCAAAAAAGTTACCAACCATGTGGTTAATAGTTACTAGCAGTAAAAAATTATATATTCCTGTAAGTAATTAAATTTGTTGTATTGGTTACTGTCAATAGCCATTGTCTAACAACTGAATAAACATTGTAAAGTAACCAAATCAATATTAGACAGTAACCAAATTACATAATCTTAGTAACCAGAAAATAAACCAAATTTTTACATGCAATTTTGAAGGCCTAAATGATGGAATTCGACCAAAAAACCCTGCAGTTCACCAGCAAGCTGGACTTTTGATCGTTGACCCGTTTCCAATGAAATTAGGATCTGAAAACGCCAAAATCTGTCACTCCAAACTTGACAGAAATTATCAAATTGTTACTGTAACCAATTAAATAGTATACAACAACCAATATATATAATCAGATTAGCAGTTGTATGAAGGTAACCAATGTATTCAATGAGTAACCACCAATATAAAAGAAACAATTATAAAACTGAATAACAGTATAGAGTAACCAAATAAACACCTTACAGTATCTAAATACATATTATACAGTAACCAAGATATATGTAATTAGTAGCCAAGATTAAAAAAATATTTTTACATTCATTTTACAACCAAAATAATCAGTAATGACTTTGTTACAAATTAAAGACTAACAAATGTATGAAGGTACCTATCAATGTAGTTAATCAGTAACCATATAATCACTATAAAACACAGTAATATAATGCAGTAACCATGATAATATTACACAGTAACCAAGTCAGTATTATATACTAACCAAATCCAAATTAGACAGTAACCAACATATATTTACTTAGTATACACAAGATAAATACATTCTGCATTGCATTTTTATAGTAAAAAATAACTAGTATAATTTGTTTGTTACCAACTAAAGGCAAATTTTTGTAAGAATGTAACCAATGTAGCTAACAAGTAACCATTAATATAAACAATAAAGTAGAAGTGTGCATTAATATGCTTCAGCAACCAATATTACAGTAACCAATTAATCATTAATGCAGTAACCAGTTCAGCATTAATGAGTATCCATTAT